>OU342619.1:1659897-4059897 GCA_910589645.1 Tinea semifulvella | reverse complement strand
TATAAACTAGGTTTGTGTGATGGCCATGCTCGGTGCTAACATTAACTGAAAATAAATAAATAAATACATAATAATTAAATATTTAGGGTTGCTTAGCGTTTCGGTTGATGAATGTCGAAGAAAGAGGTATGTCGTGATCGTGACAAGTGGCGCTCTAATTTTTTTTTTTTTAATCGTTTATTCAGGCAAAAACTTAAACAATTTACATTTTTAAAATTATACGCCAAACTGCACAACAGTTTGTTGGCGAATAGTACATTCTTACAGTTTTTTTTATACTACACACATCAAAAGTAACATATATTTTTGCAATAACTTTTCTCCTGATTGATATTCATTAAAATTTTCTTTAAGGATTGATCAAATAAAATGTTTTCGTTTGTCTACAGTAACGATAAACCAAGTCACCTTTGCATTAGTAAAAAAATTGCCATTTTCCTAATAAAGGGATTTTTGACATTTGAACCACTAACATTAAAGTTCGAAAAAAAGACTGAAATAACAGTTTTTTTTTTAATTTTATTGGGTAACTTAAACAATTAATAATCCGTGTTTCTACCGCGAACACTAACAACACAAGAACATCGGTTTGGCATACTCAAAATGAGTTCATCCAAATCACGCTGTGGAATGGCCGCCCATGTTCGTTGCAACAACAAAAAAAGGTCTTCTTGCGACTGGATACCCTCCATATTCGGCAGAGCTCTTCTCTGAAGAATATCCCATGCATGCTCAATCGGGTTCAAGTCTGGCGACTGAGCAGGCCAGGGCAGGACATTGATGTTAGCTGCGGCGAGAGTCTGTCTTACAACTCTTGCGGTGTGCGGTCGTGCATTATCATGCATTAACTGAAATAAGGGACCGATATGCACTTGTATAGGAACGATGACGTCTGATACAACCGTCTCAGCATAAATTTGAGCGTTGAGGTTGCCTCTGATCCAAATCAACTCAGTTCTTCCGCCGATCGAAATACCCGCCCATACCATGATGGTTCCACCACTATAAGGATGGACTTCCTGGCAGGATTTTAATCGCTGTTGGCGTCCAGGGGTTCTCCAGTGTCGTATACGTCTTGTATCCGGCCTCATACCAAAACGAGACTCATCAGAAAAGCACACGAAACGCCATTGTTCTTCTGTCGAATTTCTGTGTTCAAGAGCCCATTGATATCGAGTCCTACGATTGTGCATTGCTATAGGTGGTACCCGTAGCGGTCTTCGGGAATGAAGGTTCACTTCATGCAAGCGGTTTCTGACTGTTTGGTCGCTAATTAAGTTCCCTGAAGAGCGATGAAGGCTCACGGCTAACATCATGGCGGTTATTGTTGGAGTTCTTCGAGCTGTGATTTGAATGTATCGGTCTTGTCTCCGTGTGGTGCAGCGATACCGTCCTCCATGGCGCTCAGCCACGGTACCAGTGGTTCGGTAACGTGTCCAAAGTCGACTGATAACACTCTGACTTGTATTCAGAGCTAAAGCCACAGTACGTTGCCGGGAACCAGCTTCTATCATTCCCACGGCTCTGATCATTTCTTCCCTGCTTAAATGACGTCGCCGCTCCATAATAACGTTGGTTTTAATCAGTAGTAGGGAAACAGTAGCACTAATAATGTCTTCAATGCGTCTTATGTTTTTATAGGGAAAATATTGACAGCTGATTTTCATCTTTTACTCGAATTTGATTGACAGTTCCTGTTTTAAATTATGAAATGCACCAAAAAGGATCCATATAAATTTATAAAATCATAAATTTATTACAAAGCCACATCTCAATCACAAGAAATCCGCATAAACATGCTTGATCCCTAGACTTTTTTGATGTGTGTATATTTTTAAAACACAAAGTTATTTAACATTCAATCACATTACTGTTGTATTTACTTAGCAAAGCAACTTTTTATGTCTTTATCTATATTTTGCAAGGGATTTGGCGTGAAGATATGTATGTATAGTTCCTAACGAGAATGTGATCTTGTGACTCTTAGTTTTTTTGAAACTTTGCTCTAATTGAAACAGACTGCCGCAGCTGGATTTGTTGTAAATAATCTATTAATGTATTTTTGTTTTTCATATCCCCACCCGGTCCGATTATTCCAAAAACCCAGCGTGTCCCTGAACTTGCGGTAAGTCATAATATCGTGCCTTTTCAGGAAGAACATTGTAAACACCAAAAACGTGTTTTTCTATTAACCGTCTAATATATTGATAATTGCATCTATGGCACTTACTTCGGAGTTCAAATCCTATATATAATATATCATAACATTACATAAATAAATAAATATTTCCAGACAGGTCACACAGCGCCATCTAATTTCCGTGGTAAGCTACAAGGCTTGTGTTACGGAAACTAGATGGTTGATAAACTACATATTATACATAGAAACACCACAAATTATACAATGTAGCAAACCGGTTGGTGATGGTTTGGTGTAATTTTTTATTGACTATTTTATTAACGATTCCACCAGTTGGCATTAGTGGAACTGGGACCGACGGCTTCGCTTGCTCTCCCGTACAGAAACAAAATGGCGGTTATGTTCTTCCTAAAAAGGCTCGAATACCCTATCGACTACTTCTCTTGTAAATAATTTACACTAATTTTAGCTTGTTAGGTTTATTTATTTGACCGCCTCCGTGGTCTAGTGGTAACAAACGTTGCCGTGAACTCGGGAGGTCGTGGGTTCGATTCCCACCGGGGGCAAGTTGTACATTGTATAACACCCAGACGTTTATATGTATAATATGTATATATTTACAAAAAAAAAAGTATAATATGTAGTTTATCAACCATCTAGTTTCCGTAACACAAGCCTCGTAGCTTACCACGGAAATTAGATAGCGCTGTGTGACCTGTCTGGAAATATTATTATTATTATTATTTAATTTGAACTTTATACACTAGGTACAAATTCTCCTGTACAAATTCAAAATAGCAGTTACGATGTTCTTCGTAAAAATACTCGAATATCCTACTTAACTACTTACCTTTCGACTATTTCTCTTGTAAATAATTTACACTAATTTTCGCTTGTGTTGTTTATTTAATTTAAACTTATACACTAGGTACAAATTCTCCTGTAAAAATTCAAAATAGCGGTTACGATGTTCTTCGTAAAAATACTCGAATATCCTACTTAACTGCTTACCTTTCGACTATTTCTCTTGTAAATAATTTACACTAATTTTAGCTTGTTTTGTTTATTTAATTTAAACTTATACACTAGGTACAAAATCTCCTGTAAAAATGCTAAATAGCTGTTACGATGTTCTTTGTAAAAATACTGTAATATCCTTTTTAACTGTTTACCTTTCGACTATTTCTCTTGTAAATAATTTACACTAATTTTAACTAGTTTTGATCATTTATTAAAAACTTTATATACTAGGTACAAATGCTCTTGTAAAATGGCGGTTACGTTGTTCTTCCTGAAAATACTCAAATATCCTATTTAACTGTTTACCCTTCTACTATCTCTTGTAAATAATTTTCACTAATTTTATCTTCTTTTGTTTATTCGTTTAAAACTTTATACACCAAAAACAAAAAAAGGTCCTGTGAAATTGCGGTTACGTTGTTATTTCTGAAAATACTTAAATATCCTACTTAACTGTTTACCCTTCTACTATCTCTTGTAAATAATTTACACTAATTTTAACTAGTTTTCTTTATTCACAACGCCACTGTTTCCCGAGACTCGAAGAGCACGTTATGCCGTCGGTCCCGGTTCCTATATATACCAACTTGTGGAATCGTTAATAAATTTTCATTAAAAATTGACATCAGAACCTCGCCAACCAGGCCAGCCAGGCCAGTGTGGCGAGTGTAGGCTAAATTCTCTAGGATTTTCTAGAAGGCCCATCTCTAATAGTGGAGGTCTATGACTCTGTGTTAACTAGGGGATGTGATAACGATATTTTGATAGGCTTATACCCACTGCTGAAAGGTCTATCGTCTATTAGGGTCTGTGAAGATAAAATTTCATTTTTTTAATTTTATTTTCATACAGACGGATTCTGCTACTCCATTCAACTATAACCCTCATCCAGTAGACATGACCAATCTCACTCTATCGAGAGAAATGCAAAACATGGCGGAAAGACTTGCCGAAAACGCCCATGATATTTGGGCAAAGAAAAAGAAGGAAGAATTGGTTACTAATGGAGGTAAATATTAGAATGCATTTATATTTTGGACTTCTTTAATTGTTGGTGCATTATTATATATTAGAAGTGGACATATCATTTTGGACTTCTTTAATTGTTGGTGCATTATTATATATTAGTACTGGACATATCATTTTTGACTTCTTTAATTGTTGGTGCATTATTATATATTAGTAGTGGACATATCATTTTGGACTTCTTTAATTGTTGGTGCATTATTATATATTAGTACTGGACATATCATTTTTGACTTCTTTAATTGTTGGTGCATTATTATATATTAGTAGTGGACATATCATTTTTGACTTCTTTAATTGTTGGTGCATTATTATATATTAGTAGTGGACATATCATTTTGGACTTCTTTAATTGTTGGTGCATTATTATATATTAGTAGTGGACATATCATTTTTGACTTCTTTAATTGTTGGTGCATTATTTTATATTAGTAGTAGACATATCATTTTGGACTTCTTTAATTGTTGGTGCATTATTATATATTAGTAGTGGACATATCATTTTGGACTTCTTTAATTGTTGGTGCATTATTATATATTAGTAGTGGACATATCATTTTGGACTTCTTTAATTGTTGGTGCATTATTATATATTAGTAGTGGACATATCATTTTGGACTTCTTTAATTGTTGGTGCATTATTATATATTAGTAGTGGACATATCATTTTGGACTTCTTTAATTGTTGGTGCATTATTATATATTAGTAGTGGACATATCATTTTGGACTTCTTTAATTGTTGGTGCATTATTATATATTAGTACTGGACATATCATTTTAGACTTCTTTAATTGTTGGTGCATTATTATATATTAGTAGTGGACATATCATTTTGGACTTCTTTAATTGTTGGTGCATTATTATATATTAGTAGTGGACATATCATTTTTGACTTCTTTAATTGTTGGTGCATTATTATATATTAGTAGTGGACATATCATTTTTGACTTCTTTAATTGTTGGTGCATTATTATATATTAGTAGTGGACATATCATTTTTGACTTCTTTAATTGTTGGTGCATTATTATATATTAGTAGTGGACATATCATTTTTGACTTCTTTAATTGTTGGTGCATTATTATATATTAGTAGTGGACATATTTTTTTTTGACTTCTTTAATTGTTGGTGCATTATTATATATCAGTAGTGGACATATCATTTTTGACTTCTTTAATTGTTGGTGCATTATTATATATTAGTAGTGGACATATCATTTTTGACTTCTTTAATTGTTGGTGCATTATTATATATTAGTAGTGGACATATCATTTTTGACTTCTTTAATTGTTGGTGCATTATTATATATTAGTAGTGGACATATCATTTTGGACTTCTTTAATTGTTGGTGCATTATTATATATTAGTAGTGGACATATCATTTTGGACTTCTTTAATTGTTGGTGCATTATTATATATTAGTAGTGGACATATCATTTTTGACTTCTTTAATTGTTGGTGCATTATTATATATTAGTAGTGGACATATCATTTTTGACTTCTTTAATTGTTGGTGCATTATTATATATTAGTAGTGGACATATAAATTTGGACTTCTTTAATAGTTTGTTTTATTATTATATATTATTAGTCTACATATCATAGCAATAGAAAATATTAAAATTCAATGTCAGATTTCTCATAATTTTTGACTTATAAATGTATTATTTTACGAAAATATAATTAATTACGCCAAAACAAGTGTTTGGCGAGGTGGTGGCTCCGTTGTAAGAATGTTTTTCTTGAATCCTACAAAGGTCGGTTCAAACATTTTAATTTTAATATATTTATGTAATATTATTATGTAAGCGTATAATATAAAATAAAATTGCACCCATACATAGCTTTTTACACTCCCAAAGGTTGGTAGTCAAAAATGCTTAGTCATTAAGCCCGCCTCCTATATACATTTTTAGTGCAATAAAGTATTTTACATAAAAATAAACCTTGTCCTAAAATAAATGTCCTCGACACACTACGCCCATCGGACGGTTATAATTTTAATATATTTTTTTAGTTTTATTTGCACATTTGAATGTTAGCAACTGCAATCAGACACTTATGACTGACATCAGTCCCTAACACTATGCCGGCTTGACTGGGCATGACGGCTATTCGAGCCTGATCCCGAAACGTAGATACATTTTACTGGGTTTATCAGAACTAATATTGTAAGTTTGCCATGATTTATTTATTTATTTATTTATAATAGGGTAGCCAACAGTGCTAACATCACACACTTATTTGTACTTAACACTAAATCAGAAGTTAGATGTTGCACCTATTATAGGCGACCGCCACATTACCACAGTAGCTTTTATTGCCTATAAGAAATAACAAAATTATAAAATTTTCAATAAGTATACAAAAACTAAATATTATTCGAAAAACTAAATCTGAAACAATTTTTAAAAAAATATATATAATAAACATACAATTCCTTTTAGAAATAATAAAAAAAGTAACGAAAATACCTAAAATATTACCTACTTCAAGTAATAAAGTAAAATTAAATAAAATTCAAATAAAAAATAATAATAATAAAAACATACATAAAATTTACTTATAAATTTTGGGCAAGTTGTTTTGATATTTATATAAAAATAACATCGCTTGAAACAAGACTTACTAAACTTAATTTATTATTATTAAAATTTATTGTTATCCTAATTAATTTATAGGTGGAATCCATCCACAGCTGGTCCCTTACGATCTACTCACGGATAAGGAAAAGAAGAAGGACAGAGAACGTTCACAGGAATTCCTCAAATATCTTCAATATCAAGGATATAAGTTACATAGGTAAGGGGAATCAACTCAGCAGCCATATTTATATATATATATATTTATTATTATTATTATTATTGATTAATAGGCGAGCAGCGCAATGCTGATATGCCTATATCAAGCACTAGTGTAAAGTTTATTAAATTGTCAGTTATCACCATAGTCTATTTCGATTGTCACTAGCCACTTGTCCAGTTTGTTTTTAAAAGTGTTTACAGTTGAGGACTTTAATATGTCTTCTGGTATTTTGTTCCACATATTTACAACTCTATTATTCATGAAGTGATATCCTATATTTGTATTGCTGGATCTTCTCATTAGCTTCATTCCGTGGTCACGACGGGGAAATATTATTGTGTTAAACCTAAATATTTATATACTACCTAGCGCCCACCTGATGGTAAGTGGCGCGCGAGGTCCATGATTGTAGCAACTGGAATCAGACAATCATGACTGACATCGGCAATTCGAGCCGCCGATTTTCAGCCGCCGCCTTACGGTTGGGAAGCACGTCACGGACACAGATGTACTAAATATAACCCATTTAACACATAATGCATGAATACACACACACAAATTGCATAAATACACATACCTACACATAATAATAATAACATCCCAGCCTTGCATAGTAAGGTGAGCAAGACACTAGCGGACAGACACTAACTTTTTATCGCGATAGATAGATATCGCGCATGATAGATGGTACCTAATAGAACTGTCAGTTGCATAGAAAACTTGTATTTTTATTAGGAATTTATTATTTTCTGGATATATGGCCGAAGTGAGCAGCTTTTAAGTGTACAAATAGAAATTTCCAAGCGAAATCTTAAAATTGCCGTTCTATTAATTAAACCTTTTTTTCATTTTAAATACGGTGTTCGCTTTCCTAATTCGTCGTTTAAGGTAACGTTAAGTTAAAATTAAGTTTGCTGCTGTAAAAATAAAAAACTACAAAACATTTAAAAAATGATCCGTCATAGGTGAAAACAAGGTACCAGTGCCGCTAGCGACATCTACAAAAAGCTTTGCCTGTTACACCCCATTAGATACAAATATACAATTTCATTCAGAACAAGATAGCTGTTCTCATGCTAGACCAAGACTTGGCCAGTCTTAATTTTGCTTTGGACAACACTACATTTGACTAGTCCGTGAAAAATGGCGAAAAGATTTTTTTTTTTTTCAGACCAAGTAAAGCAACACAAGCCGATACTGAACAAGCTGCAACAGGAGTGGCTATAGAACTCAGATTTGCTTACTCCTTGTTGGAAAAACTAATCCAATACATAGACCGGGCTACGATCAATATGAAATTGTTTAAACCATCCACCACCTTCAGCAGACGGACTAGCTTCAAAACTAGTACCAGGGATATCAAGTTCTTTTCTAAGGTAATAAATAATTAGTTTTATCTACTCTCATATCGTAAAATGCGAATTACAAACTTCAAAACGAATTTATATTGACATACTTTATAAACATACTGCTGAAATTTAAAAATAGAATCACATTATAACAATTTTTCTCTAACAAAATAATGTTATAATTCATTTCAAAAATAGAATCATACATATTATATAACACTTTTTTTTTAAGGCAAAGGTTCCATTACAAAAAAGTTTTGATTCCAATTTTTACTTGTCTATGGCAGCGCCCGCCATAGCGCGTGCGAAGTCATAAGCTAGGTTTTGGCGCCATTTCATTGTTACTTATGTATTCTGTACCATGGTCATTTACAAAAATAAAAATTTGCGCCATTCAATACGTTTTGTTGTATAGCATTTCAGGTGATTTTTCTTACTCTTTTATCTTTTATTTAGTAGGTTCAATCCCAATGTATGAGAGTAGATAAATTAGTGTATGAAACTGCACATAACTAGGTATTAAAACACCCCTTATTATGCAACAGTTTCATAAACTACTATTAATAAATTCAACATGTGTCAGTACTTTATGTAGTATGAAATGTAATTAGGCATAGGACAAAAAAAAATAATTGGACTTTAACATGAAAAATTTACTATAAGTATTCTATACTATTAGGCAATATAATTTCACAGCATTCTACCAGGTAGAACGTCATAAAACCACACAACTTTACTGGTATGTAGAGCAGTGCATTACAATATATATATATATATATATATATGCATCTATAACATTTTTAAAGTCTGGTACGCTAAAGACTAATCTAATTCTAGCACGACATTAGAATGTTAGCAACTGCAATCAGACACTTATGACTGACATCAGTCCCTAACACTATGCCGGCTTGACTGGACATGACGGCTATTCGAGCCTGATCCCGAAACGTGTGGATACATTTTACTGGGTTTATCGGAACGAATGGATACCTCCCCGCCCCGACAGACTGCGCAAATTACCACCATCAGTCCGCCTACAAATCTACAAGCTTGTCATGATGAGGCTATAGTTAAAGTTGGCTAAATGTGAACTCGCTACTTACAAAACTGTGGTTTCCGACCACCACCCTAAGGGATAAAGTCGTGATGATACTTTACTTTTTACTATTTTTCAAGCAATACAAAACGGAAGTGAGATATTTTAAGAAGGTACCCTCATTTCAATGTATGGCTTTGTATAAGATCATTGCCTTGTCATATAGATTTACTTTGAGCATTTGCTTAAGCATTCCATCAGCATAGTCCAGGCTTTTGCTTAAAAATACACGTCTTGTACTCGTATTTATTTAAAGAGAACTTAAATTGTATGTAATCGCTGAACAGCTTTAAAACTTGGAACCGAATGCATAAAAAATAGCAATCAAATAAATATATAAACACCTCGACAATGTAGATTTTTATAATGCAATTCATACATTATTTTAAGAATTATTTTATTTTTTGTTTGTTGTGATAACCCTGACAGATGTCCATAATAACCCTTCTACCATCCCTATTGACACATACTCGAAGTATAAATAGGGACGACCTCATTTTGGCAAAATAAAATGAATTGCAATCGTATAATCAGTTTTTTTACTATCGTATCGCGTAAATTAAGGGGTCAATTGAAATTCTTAATCAGTGTAAGATTGCTCGTCTTATAGGAACTATAAGTATTTTTAGTGCAAAATGCAAAGTCATCCTTATTGCATGTATGTGGTGGTTGCCTGTAATTGGTGCAGCATCTGTTTTCTATCTTAGTTGTAAGTAAAAATCCATGTATGTTTTGTTGCTGTCACTGTTGGCGACCCTGATAAATAAATAAATAAATTCATCATACATCACAGCACCTAAAAAACAGAGTCCTAGACTGTTGTAAATCTATGGCAAATTTACGTAAGGCGCGAATTATAGAGAAATGGCGTAAGGTAAAGGCGCATCTTGCCTAAAATGTGGGTAGGCGTGAATTATACTGAAGCGTCTCGGACACCTGTTCCACGTCGCGACTGGAGTGGCGCGCAAGCAGCACGTCGTTTACTGAAATAATGCCAGAATCGAACCCTTATGTCAAAATTGTCGGGTCCAATGGAGTGTATCACTAACTTTTTATCACGACAGATGGCGCATGATTGATGGTACCTAATATAACTGTCAGTTGCATAGAAATGTTGTATTTTTATTACGAAATTAATTATTTTCTGGTTATATTGCAGAAGTGAGCAGCTTTTAAGTGTACAAATCGAGATTTCCAAGCGAAAGCAAAGATATGGTGATCTCAAAATTGCCGTTCTATTAATTTAACCTTTTTTTATTTTAAAGACGGGGTTTGCTTACTTAATTCGTCTAAAAACTACAAATAAATTTAAAAAAGGGTCAGTCATAGGTGTAAACAAGGTACCAGTGCCGCTAGCGACATCTACAAAAAGCTTTGCCTGATAAACCACATTACTAGCTAGCATTATTATGGCTATTTTACAATTTTATACTTTTTAAACTTTCGCGCATATTCATAATAGTTTTTTATAATTTTGACGGGTCGTTACGCGATTTTTTGTTTTTTTTTTTTTTTTTTTCCAGACAAGACACACAGCGCCATCTAGTTTCCGTGGTAAGCTACGAGGCTTGTGTTACGGAAACTAGATGGTTGATAAACTACATATTATACTTTTTTTTTTCGTAAATATATACATATTATACATATAAACACCCAGACCGAGACAAATTATACAATGTACAACTTGCCCCCGGTGGGAATCGAACCCACGACCTCCCGAGTTCACG
The DNA here is from genome assembly GCA_910589645.1 of Tinea semifulvella. NCBI lineage: Eukaryota > Metazoa > Arthropoda > Insecta > Lepidoptera > Tineidae > Tinea > Tinea semifulvella. The sequence continues at coordinate 4,048,733 of OU342619.1, read as the reverse complement.
GCAACGTTTGTTACCACTAGACCACGGAGGCGGTTTACCTTAGAGACATATTTCTCCCGACCGCTACGGGCCGGAATATGCAAATAAAATTCGTCGACCCGTGACCACGGCCAATGCAACTTGGCTGAAACGTCGGGAGAAATACGAGTATGTCTCTAAGGTAAATCGCGTAAAGACCCGTTAAAATTATAAAAACTATTAACAATTTTATATTTCACTCGTAGTGTAGGCAATAGTCATCTTGCTTTGGGCAATACTAACTAGTTACATAGTGGTGGGGGAACACACTGGCTGCGTGCGACAGCTGCATGTGGCTGGTATGTGGATATTGTACTAGCTGCAGGATTAGCTTTTCTAAAACTCTATATCCTTTTATAGGTAGTGTTGCCATTGATGGAAAAATATTTCTCCACTCATCGCAACTACTTCATAGCTGTGGCCACGGCTACCAATAACGTTGGGGCAGCAAGTTTGAAAGAGAAGGAAATGGTTGCTGCACTCTTCTGTAAACTTGCTAGCTTATTGAGATCACGGTAAGCTATTTATTTACAAGTTTTTGCATCGTCGCTTTAGGGCGTTTAACGGTTTTGCTTCCCTCTCACTCGCACAACACAGCATTTTTAAAGATTATTCATGTCTGAGTGTATTTTTGAGAAATGTATATAGATAGATACTGCCTCCGTGGTCTAGCGATTAAGTCCGTGGATTTAGACTCGGAGGAACCGGGTTCGATTCCTGGTCGGGACACAAAAATATTTATTTATGTATATAAGTATTAATATTTAATTTATTTGTGATATTTCTCGAGTTTAGTACGCTGGAGACATCGACGAGCTTGCCACTTGTCATGATTGGCCTATAGTAAAGTTGGCTAAATGCGAATCCGCTTCATTAAGCGTGGTTTCTGACTACCCCGGAAGGGATACGGTTGTGATGATACTTTACTGTCTCCAAACAGTTGGGGGTAGACAATAGGGTAATCTTCAATAAAAATGCACAATCACAACTTTTTCTTCTTCCTTGTGTTTTCAGACAAGGTTAAAAATTAAAATATGACAAAATTGATACAAATTAATAATAATAATATAATTTTAAACAAAACACAATAAGAAAATCACGGCCACATTTACTTTATTATTATTATTACAGCCCCTAGAACACAGCGTCCTAGACCTCCACTGCTGGAGATGGGCCTTCCAGAACATATATCTGGAGAATTTGGCCTACACTCGCCACGCTGGCCAGACGGCTTGACGAGGATCTGATGTCAATTATTAATAAAAAATCATTAACGATTCCACAAGTGGTTTTAGTGGAACTGTGACCGATAGTTTAACGTGCTTTCCTCACACTGGAGCGGTGGTGTTGTAAATCTATGACTGCAGTACGTAAGAAAAGTTTCTCATTGGTACATGCCGGGTGGAACCGACATTTGTAGGATGTTAAGAAAAGCGTTCTTACAACCGACCCACTATAACATTTACTTTACTTTTACATATATAATAATAATAAATATTTCCAGACAGGTCACACAGCGCCATCTAGTTTCCGTGGTAAGCTACGAGGCTTGTGTTACGGAAACTAGATGGTTGATAAACTACATATTATACTTATTTTTTTTTTGTAAATATATACATATTATACATATAAACACCCTGACCGAGACAAATTATACAATGTACAACTTGCCCCCGGTGGGAATCGAACCCACGACCTCCCGAGTTGACGGCAACGTGTGTTACCACCACGGAGGCGGTCATATATTATCATAACCCCTAGATCTGCACAGAAGATTGGCCTTTCAGAACATATTTCTGGAGAGTTTCGCCTTCTTTTGCTACGCTGGCCAGACTTGATGGCAAAGTCAACTTTATACATATGTGTTTTTTATAAATTTCCAGTTTAGCAGCATTTGGTCCGGATGTCAGAATAACAGTTCGTTGTTTACAAGTGTTGGTTAAAGGAATCGATGCTAAGTCCCTGGTGAAGAATTGTCCAGAATTCATCAGGACGTCCATGCTAACGTTCTTCAACAACGTGGCTGATGATTTGGGACATACTATACTGAATTTACAAGAGGTTTGTAAAAATAAATAACTATTAAAAAAGCTTTTTAAGTCAGTATCTTAAACTGTCTGTTACTCTTTATTTTTTATTTTTATTACTACTACGTTACTATTTATAATTTTATTTTTATTTTTTTTAAATATAAATAAATATTTTTAGACAGGTCACACAGCGCCATCTAATTTCCGTGGTAAGCTACGAGGCTTGTGTTACGGAAACTAGATGGTTGATAAACTACATTATATATATATATATTTTGTATATATATATAACACCCAGACCGAGACAAATTATACAATGTACAACTTGCCCCCGGTAGGAATCGAACCCACGACCTCCCGAGTTCACGGCAACGTTTGTTACCACTAGACCACGGAGGCGTCAGATATATAACATATACATATATAATAATTATACATATGGAATCACCGTATCGGCTGCTCGCCAGTGGAACAAAGTTTTAGTGAACATCAAGCTACACTACATTAAAATAATAATTTAGATTTTAAATAATTCTGTAAAAGAAAAACAAAATGCTAAACACCCCAAGGATACAGTCGTGATGGTACTTTACTAAGTATATATTGATAAGTATTTATATAGTTTATTGGCATAGCTGGGCATTAACTCGTTAATCCGTTAATCGTTAATTAACGAAGTTAACATTTTGATTAACGGGTTAACTTTTAAGTTAACTTTTAAAAATGTTAACGGACACGTTAACTTCCGTTAATATGCAGAAGTCCGTTAATCGTTAATCCAATGTCACTATCTACCGCTCGGCACCGCGGTGTGGCGCGAAAAACAGGTTCAGAAAAGTATGAAACGACAAGTGCCGGGCGCGGCGGCGCGTGAGACAAAAACAAAACTAGACATATTTTGCCAGCGCGTGCGAGCAAGAAAACTGCGAAGTACTAGCGCCAGTGCTTAGAGTGACGAGTGTTGTTGTAATAACAAATTGTTATTATAAATTACTGTCAGTGATAATTTGCGTGTTAATAAAGAAGAGTGCAGTGTAATTAGTTAAATAGAAAAGTGTACTGTGCAGTGTAGTAATTAAAACTATATCATGGAAGACATGGAATTGGATTTCAGCGGTCCTGATGAGAATCCTTGGCCACATTTGACTGAGTATGTGGAATTTGTATCCAGATCGGGCCAGCAAATACTTTTTGCTTGTAAGCGTTGCTTGCCGAAAGACACCAAAATAAAAGTAACAACATGTAAGAGGGGTACATGAGTCACAATACGTACAGTTTGAAGAGATTGTTAAGGCGGGCTCTAACCGAGGCAAGACAAAAAAGAGAACTCATTCTGACAATATTATATATTAACCTGTTAACTTCCAGAACCTAAACCAACAGGTTTTATAAATTCACTAACGCAACGATATAAAAATGCAATTTTACACATATTAACGGATTAACGATTAACATTAACTTCCGTTAATTCTTCCGAAATGTAACGCTTTAACGTTTAACGAAGCTAACTTTTTTTGTAGCGGATTAACGATTAACGAAGTTAACTATTTGATTAACAGTGCCCAGCTATGTTTATTGGTTAGAATTGCACCCCAATTATTTATTCTGTCTCACTCTCTCAAAGGTTAGCTGGTAGAAAAATCCGAAATGGCTTTAAGTTTATTTTGTACATACTTTTAAGTAACGTCCAATAAAGTATTTTAATTTTAATATATATATCTATATCCCAATGGTTGGCTATGATAAAATGTCTTGCGGCATTAAAGCACGCCCTTGTCTTTGTGCAATAAAGTAATAAATAAAATAAATATAGATATATATTTATTAAAATTAAAATACTTTATTATATATATATACACAATTCGATACTAAATATTTCAAACAAATAACTGCCTCCGTGGTCTAGGTTAAGTCCGTGGATTTAGACTCGGAGGTACCGGGTTCGATTCCTGGTCGGGACACAAAAATATTTATAAATTTTTCTTCTCATTGTTATTGTAATGTAGTTGTATAATACAAATATTAGTTTTCTGTTTATGTATATACGTTTAAGTAGTTTATGTATGTATTGTATATGTATTATTTATGTAGTGTATGTATTATTATTATGTAGTTTAAGTATTATAATTATGTATTTATTTATTTAGTTATAAGTACGTTATTTAAATTAACATCAAAATTATTTAAATATTCTTAATTTTCTGTTTGTTTTATAAACCTACCATAATTGATACAATGTCCCGAAGGTTGATGGTAGGAGAATGTCAATCGACATTACATACGCATTTTGTTAACAAAACAATAAAGTTTTTAAATAAATAAAATAAATTAATGTAAATAAATACATTAAATTTATTTGTGATTGACCTCGAGTTTGGTACGCTGGAGACATCGACGAGCTTGCCACTTGTCATGATTGGCCTATAGTAAAGTTGGCTAAATGTGAATCCGCTTATTTATAAGCGTGGTTTCTGACCGTGGAACAAAGAACCACCCCGAAAGGGAAATGGTCGTGATGATACTTTTTTTTACAATATAAATAAAATTGATTTTATTTTTAGGGTAAATACGCTCACCTTCGAGGCACACATTTGAAGACATCTACATCACTCGGATATATAAATGGCGTGTTACTACCCATACTGACGTCACTATTCGATCATTTGGCCAACTGCGAGTATGGAGCCGATTTGTTATGTAAGTAACATATCTTCAGCCAAGCTTCCTTGCTGGGTAGAAGTTCCTCTTTCGCTTCGTCGACATTTATTAACCTTTTTATACATGCCCTTTTGTTTCGTAGACTCTTTACTGCACCGTTTGCTAGTGTTTTATTTATTTGGTCGTGAAATTTCAGTCTTGGTCTGCCAGGGTCTCTTTTACCCACAACTTTCGCATTATATATCTGGTTCGTCAATATTTTGTCACCTATCCTTTCAGCATGCCCAAACCATCGGAGCATACATAACAAACCTTTTACGTATATACGACGACGTAACGACCCCATTTCATTGCATTAACCTTACTCTCAAACTTATTCTAACATAGCATTGTGTATGGCGAATCAAACTTTGTTCAAGTAATAGAATAGGGCTACTGGCCACCTAAACATCCCTGTGAACCAGACCATCTACTACCCTCGAGGACCGGAACCATTAGAGACGTCTGGTGAATCATCAGTGGGGTACCGACTAAGGAGGATGAGGATTAAGTTTATTAATATAAAACATTATTAATATAATACGTTTATTAGTCAGGTTGATATACAACAGTTAAATTCATTACACAAATGGTTGTGTCCATATGAGAACATGAATAAAGCAATAGAGTAGAAGCAATTAAATGTATACCCGCCACTAGAATATTTCTTACTGTAAACAATAGTGCACACTTTGGGTGATACAAAATTTCATTAAATATCACCTTAGCCATGTAATATAAGAAAACATTGCGTGTTTGAGTGCATTATAATATAACTGGTAGGTGAACTCCAAAGAGAACTGTCTAAATTTTGCAAGCTAAACCGAAAGTAGTAGCTTCTTGGTTTTGGCTTTGAAGGCGTCTACCACTACGTTGTACATGTCGCACATTCGACGTACATGTGCTCAGAACCAGCTATTGTACGTACGTGGGAGACATGGAAGTGATCGCAGGAACTTATGTAGACCGGTTATGTATTTATTTATTTTATTTAAAAAATTTATTGCACAAAGTACAAAGGTGGAGTTAATGTATTTCATTGACACATCATTTAAACCTTTAAATAATGTCTCTAACTATGTTGCAAGTTTTGTAGTAAATTTTACCATCGAGAATCAGAACTGGTAGATCTGCTTCTACTGCTAGATCGACTTCTGGAACTATCTGAATGTTTCCCTCCATGTACCCTGTAAGCTTGTTTACATTCCCTCTTACAAGACTTCTTGTACCGTCTTCTCACTCTTCTTTTACATGTATTACTGCTGCAAGCTTCTCTGAAAGAAGATTTGCAAGCGTCTTTGCACTTTCTTCTTGAGATTCTGGCGCAACCTCTTTCGTATCTGTCTCGCAGAATATTTACTTCTGTGCCTTTTATGTCGTCGGTGAATAGAGATCGGTTGGTAATTCTTAGCGTGTCGTTTGACTGTGGAATTTGATTTTAGATTTATTAATAATAAACTGAACTTTAACTTTTAACGGTAAAGAACTATCCCTACGCAATGAATCATGTCTTCCCCCTTTCCCTTCTCTTATGTACAAGAGACCTTCTTTCAGCATTGGAATATTGCCTCCAAACGAGGCGTACTCAAGCGGTTAATGCCGTAGATTTAAACGCAGAGATGCTGGGTTCGATTCCTAGTCGAGAACATTAAAGGCTAAATAAAAATTTCCTTCGTAAAAAAGAGCGTGATTTCAGGTTGGTCAGCTAGGAATTACGGTCGCGATGATCATATCAATATATCTAAGCTATAAAAAATTGGAGAAGTAAAGAAACATATCTAGGGTATTAACTTACCCTTAGTTCCCTAGCAACAGCTTGACAGTACGTGCCTATAATCCCCTGACGACTATAATCCACTGCAACTTTTGATCCTGTAACATTAGTTATAAATATATATAAGCTTTACTTTGACCTTGACCAAGCAAGGATATTCTCCAAAAAAAACTATAAAGCAGCCATAGACGATAAATTTCCAAGCATTCCATGAATTTACCGTGCGGGTACCGGGTTCATCGTGTGTGGGAAAGAGATGAGAATAGTGGTGTCTTGGGCTTGCGACTGACCATAGGCTGAATAAAAGGTGGCCTCCTTTTTTATTTTATTGGGCAACAAGACGCTATTCTGCTCCTCTCCCTACCTGATCAAATACTGTATGATTGTTTCATAAATGTATTGATGGCAGACTGGCTAAGGCACAATTCTTTCAGTGGTGTAATCTTTGCTGGAATTCATCTCGCATTAACATCCACTGCGTAAAGCTGAGTCTTGAACCCGTTTCAGATCGTTTCTTCTGTGAAATCATATATTTATTCGACTACATGTTGTGGTCTTTTGGAATGTTTGATTATTACGAACTAGATGACCCGTTAAACCTGGTACCACCTAAAATTGAGTTGATTGTAACCCTTCATAAGAGATTATTGTAAATTTTTGGAACGAGCTTCCAAGTCGGCATTAGGAGTATATACAGTATTTAATTGGGTAGAGAAAGGCAGTGAATGTTATGTGTTACGCAATCTTCACCTCTCAACCATCAAGTGTATGATGATCTCGGCATTTGCATGATAAATTCATTAAATTTGTCCTATTTCTTAGATTTGTAATCTACCTCGCAACTAAATATTAATTTTGTAATTTTACCATTTTGGTTATTTCCGTTTCTCAAATCTCCAGATCGCGTGTCATTAATACCGTGCCATCTGAATCGTTTAATGCATTGTCCTTTTGCTTTGTTTCTTACTTTTCTTTTCAATCCCGATTTGCAATGTGTGTTACGGCAGACATCTTTAACAGCCGCTTTTATAGCCTGCAGGTAATGAAAATTTAATATATTTTATTGAGATGGTGGTACATTATTATTTAAGTGAAGTACAATAAATAATAATCATTAAACCAGGGTAGATTTATTAGATTGTTTGATTCCCCAGCCATTAAATAGAATTTCATATGGATGTTTGGCTTTGTCATAATGTTAGTATTAATCCTTAAACGAACCTACCTACTGGGAGCATGTGTACAGAGTCCCAAAGGATTACACCTAACTTCTATTAATCTATAGCTGTAAAATAATAAGTAAACATACATTACCTTATGACATTTTCGTACAACTAATTTCATACAAGAATCTCCGTAAGATTTCCTCATTATATCTGTATTTCTCAATAACTCTTTTAACTTTTCCTCGACTGGATCATTCTGAAATTACAATTTACTGTTAATATACATTTAATAAAATTGCGCCACATCTTCTTATCAAGCATATCCCAGTGTTTGAAGACGAGAGTTTTCAACCTGTGCGTTCTTCCAGTGCTGTCGTACGGAGCAGAAACGTGGACACTGACAGTGGGTCTAGTCCACAAATTTAAGGTCGCTCAGCGGGCTATGGAGAGAGCTAAGCTCGGTATTTCTCTGATGGATAAAGTCAGAAACGAGGAAATCCGTCGGAGATATATAGCCTTCAAAATTAGTAAGCTGAAGTGGCAATGGGCTGGACACGTCTGTCGTAGAGCCTATGAACGATGGAGTAGACGGGTTTTACAGTGGAGACCACGTACGGGAAGACGCAGAGTGGGTCGACCCCCCGCTAGATGGACCGATGACCTGAAGAAGGTCGCTGGTGGGGGTAGGATGAGGGTGGCAGGAGATCATGTAAAGTGGCGAGCCTTGGGGGAGGCCTATATCCAGCAGTGGAGATACACAGGCTGATGATGATGATACATTTAATCAGGCCAGCGTGGCGAGTAAGTCATCTCCAACAGTGGAGGTTTACTTTGCACGCGGTGTTTTGCCACCCTTGTCCAACCTCTACCAGCGATATTCTTAAGGTCCATCTCACAGTCTGGTCTCCACCTTAGAATCCGTTTACTCTTTCGTTTATTCGGTTCTTTAGCAGATATGTTCAACTCATTGCCACTTCAGGTTGCTACTTTTGAGAGTTATGTGAATGAGTGATATTATAAATTTACCTCATCGCTGTCAATTTCACTATCTTCTATATCATTGTCTTCCTTTCGAAAATTAAACTTGTTTTTCTTTACGCCAAATTTTATATTTGTATTGTATTTGTAATTCCTATTAAAAATCTCTAATATGTCCTTTAATGTATTAACTCTGTTGGTTTTAGCTATTGTCTCATATCTTGAATCTTCAAATACATCGTCGAAAAAACCATTTCTATCAAATTCGTAATAATCACTTAAATCGTCTGATTGGAAATCGTACTCATTGGCTTTTAGAGTAATAATAATAGGATTTGTCGAAATACTTTCTTGATTGTCGTTAGTTTTATCCAGTTTAATATATTTGTTAGTTCCTTTAGTAATTATATCATTGTATACTTCAATTTTATCATCGTCTGTTGTTTCTTTAACAACCTCTTCATATGTTTCATCCTCTGAGTTACGATTTTTATAATTGTGCAGTAAATTATGAATGATTTGGTTAATTGTTTCAAGATTTCGTTGTACTTCTAAACGGGTACACTTTCCTATAACTATGTCTGTTACCTGCACCAAAAACAAGAGTTAATATTAAGTAAAAATAAGAATAATCTCTCATCAAATATTTATTTACCGATAAAAATAATATTATGTTTAAAACACTAAAAGCATATCCAATAATGAACATTATATTTTTTAACGTAACATTTATTGTGCGTTGCTTGATTGGGAATTTTATGGTTATTATAATTTGAAATCTCATATATCGAGAGATTAAAACGAAATTACTTTTTCTACACGTGCTTAATTTCCAACCACAAATAAAACAAAATCAAAATATTTTTATTGTGGATCATAGGTTTTTAGTATAGATATTGTACATGCTGTTATAATGGTCGCTATGTCCCGTCTATTGGACATACAATAATTATTTAAACATTACAAAAGGTTTTTACAATGTTGTTGATGGGTAAGGGGCATACTAATTGTTCCTCTTATGTTTCGGAAAGATAGTCTGCTACGCTGTAGTAGCATCTTTCAGACAGAAGAGAAAACGCTCCCATTATACACACACATTATAACCTTTTATATTTAAACACATTATGTATTTTAAATAATTAATTAGGATAACTTTTATTAGCATACGACTAATGTTTTGCAATATTGACTATTGTATTCAAGATATTCTTAACTACTGCGTAAGTTGGTGCGAGAGGAATTCCATTCTTTAAACTTAAGAATGAATTGGGCCTAAGCAGGTCTGCCGTCAATACATTTGCTTCTATACACTTTTCTCACGTATATTTACTGCTTCCCGGAACACAGGTACTCTTCGTTCGGGTTGCAGGGTTTTACAAATACTGGTGGATAGTTTACGTCACTCAATGATCTGCGTTAAAAAAAAAAAAAAAATGCCATAGATTTACAACACCACCGTTCCCGTGCCTCGGAGAGCACGTTAAGCCGTCGGTCCCGGTTCCACTAATGCCAATTTGTGGAAAAAAATGACATCATATCCATGCCAAGCTGTCTGGCCAGCGTGGCGAGTGTAGGCCAAATTCTCTGTTTCTGGAAGGCCCATCTCCAGCAGTGGAGGTCTAGGGGCTGTAATGAATGAAAAAAAAAAAATCTAAGAAACGACCCACTACCGCTCTTATTGCCAGTTTTTCGAACGTATTTGTATATTTTTATTTATCACCATAGGGGTCCCTCGGAACACTTTACACTTTACACCCCAATTTACATTAAATACAAGAAATTGAAAAAAAAAAGAAACAATACTAGAAAACAATATAATAGTCAAACATCTGGCCAGATAGTAGATCATAAAGTTAAATTAAGGTTTGGCCGAATAATAATAATAATATTTCCAGACAGGTCACACAGCGCCATCTAGTTTCCGTGGTAAGCTACGAGGCTTGTGTTACGGAAACTAGATGGTTGATAAACTACATATTATACATATAAACACCCAGACCGAGACAAATTATACAATGTACAACTCGCCCCCGGTGGGAATCGAACCCACGACCTCAATTTGCAATGTTGGATGTCAACAAAAAATGTCACTTAGACTAATAATATAAATGTTAAACAATATAGCTATTTAATGTTATTTCAAATACCTTTTTTTTTTTCTTTCTCTTTTGTAATTGTTATGTATAAGCTGTTTTTGATAACTAAACGTTTTCTTTCTTTCAATTTTCAAACTTGTAAAGTTTGAAATAAATAATTGATAAATAAAGTTTTTTTTTTAAACTCATGCAATTCTTAGAAAAATAAACAAAAATTATTTTTTTATTTTTTTGTTTACAGTGGATGAAATTCAGGTGGCATCATACAAGATGCTTGCATCACTGTATGCCCTCGGAACCGATGCGATGCTCACGCATGATAGAAAATATCTCAAAACAGAAATTGAAAGAAATAAACCTGCTTTGGTATGTATTATAATTAATAATATAATAATAATTCGACTTAACATATTCCGTGGTCTAGCGCTTAAGTCCGTGGAGTTAGACCTGGAGGTACCGGGCTCGATTCCTGGTCCGGACACAATAATATTTAATAATTTAAATAAATAAATTAAATTAATATTTCTCGAGTTTGGTACGCTGGAGACATCGACGAGCTTGCCACTTGTCATGATTGGCCTATAGTAAAGTTAGCTAAATATAATGTAAAATGTGAATCCACTTCGTTATAGGAGTGGTTTCTGACCACCCCTAAAGGGATACGGTCGTGATGATACTTTACTTTTTTTTCCATTTCATTTTTGTTGATTTCTTCTATAACTTTCTTTATACATCATCTCAAACAGCGGAAGTCCAGCACCAGTATTGTATAACGTTTTATCAAAGGCACGTCCAAAAATTCCTTCCAGCTGTCAAACGACAAGTTTCAAGGGATCCTCTAAATCGGTATTTTTAGTTGTAAACTCTCCATACCTCGAAAAACACAAATGTTACCATTTTAAATACTTTCGGGTATTAATTTTTTTTTCTGGCAACATTGATATTTTATTTATTGTTCTTACCAATTACAGCATTAAATTAATACATATTTGGCGATAGGAATTATGTAACATCAAATTAAATTTAATTAAGTCAAATCAATAATTAAATTAATGCAAAACTAAATACTCTTTTTTTTGTGCCCGGTGGTGGCTCGGTTGTAAGAACGCGATCCTTAAATCCTACAAAGGTCGGTTCAAACCCACCCGGCATGTACCAATGACAAATACAATTTTCTGACGTACATTTGTCGTAGATTTACAACACCACCGTTCCCGTGCCTCGGTGAGCACGTTAAGCCGTCTGTCCCGGTTTCACTAATACCAACTTTTGGAATCGTTAATAAATTGTCATAAAAAAATGACATCATATCCTCGCCAAGCCGTCTGGCCAGCGTGGCGAGTGTAGGCCAAATTCTCCAGATGTATGTTCTGGAAGGCCCATCTCCAGCAGTGGAGGTCTAGGACGTTGTGTTCTAGGGGCTGTAATGATGATGATAAATGAAAACTAAAATAAATTGTCAGTAGCAAGTAATACTAAATCTATACCGTAAGTAAATAAGTAAAATAATGACTTCCTGTATTCCAAAAATTCGTTTTGTCAGAATTACAACACGCTCTAACACTATCGACATCCATAAACCTATCTCTTTCATATATGAATATTCATGTCTCACGAAAATTATTTATAATTTTGGTACGAAATATGAGTTTAATGAGTTTGACAATTTGTTTTGTTTAAAATAGTACTATTTAATTAATAATAATAATAATACAATTTAAATAATATATTAGCCAAAAATGTTCTATTCCTCGAGCGAAGTTGCGTGCCGAGGGGTCCATGCGTTTGACAGCTGGATGGAATGATGATCGAATAGCACCGATATCCCGCACTACAGGGCAACCTCGTGTGTGTATCACAAACACATAACCCTATGTTGTCCACGTATTTTACATCTGTATCTTTTTTGTGACAATAAAAGTAAAGTAAAGTATCATCACGACCGTTTCCCTTTCGGGGTGGTCAGAAACCACGCTTATAAATAATTTCACATTTAGCCAACTTTACTATAGGCCGATCATGACAAGTGGCAAGCTCGTGTGACAATAAATAACAATAATAATCGTTTATTTCCAATAAAATCCTATATACATGTTTTTCTATTGGAGACCCACACTAGGAAGGCCGGTATTGTGGGGTCTCAATTACACTAAATCTAAATGATCTTATTATTATTATTACCTAAATTTCAGGGATCATGTCTGGGCGCGTTCAGTTCGACGTTCCCGGTAGCGTTCTTAGAACCACATCTCAACAAACACAACCAATTCTCTCTTCTCAACCGTATCGCTGATCATTCACTAGAAGCCCAGGGTAAGATATCATTTCTCTAATAAATATTTATAGTATAGATAAACATACCACAATTTAATTAGACTGTAACAAAATACCTTTGTCGGTGGGTAGATTCCAAAAGCATTGTAAAATTAAATAATAATAAAATATTAATTTATTATTAAAAAAAATTGTGCCACTGGCTTCTAAGGTAAGTTTTTGGTTGGTGCGAAAAGAGCTCGCAGGAAAAAAAACATGAATTTAAAATTTTCTTATTAAATACTCTTTACGCATCCTAATGTGCATAAATGTGAATTTTTTTATTTATTTTATTTAAAAACTTTATTGTTTTGTTAACAAAAGGCGTATGTAATGCCGATTGGCATTCTCTTACCATCAACCTTCGGGACATTGTATCAATTGTAGGTTTATAAAACAAACATAAAATAAAGAATATTTAAATAATTTTGATGTTAATTTAAATAACGTACTTATAACTACATAAATAATACATAAACAATACATACATAAACTACTTAAACGTATAGACATAAACAGAAACTAATATTTATATTATACAACTACATTACAATAACAATGAGGAGAGAAATGAATTGTGAATATTTATTGCATCTGTAAATATATTTTATATGGCCAGAGGTCAAATGTTTACTAAAACAACTGATTGTAAATGAAATTTTGATTTTTGTCCTTAAAACCACTAAACAGAAGAACCGCAGAACACTAAATTATTTATTTTTTCTAGATGTAATGTCAAAAATGGAGCAATCAATGCCGACATTGGAGAGTATATTGGGCGAAGTGGATCAGTTTGTGGAATCTGACAAGACGTACAGCGAGGCGCCGCACATTATTGACGTGGTGCTGCCTTTACTGTGCTCCTACCTGCCCTTCTGGTGGGCACAGGGACCTGACAACGTCACGCCTACAGGAGGGTGAGAAATCAACACAATTACCCTTTCATCCCACTTCTGACATTATCCCATTTTTGATAATGTTTCATTTTTCGTAATGTTATACTTTTGTGAAAATCCCACTTCTGGCATTATCCCATTTCTGATAATGTCCCACTTATCGTAATATTCTGCTTTTGTGGAAATCCCACTTCTGACATTATCACATTTCTGATAATGTCAAAACCAAAGTACATAACTTATACACAATAAATAAAACAATCCAAAGCATATTATCTAATTACTTTACCATCCACAGAAACCACGTAACCATGGTAACAGCTGAGCACATGAATCAACTATTGAAAAACGTATTAAAACTAATAAAGAAGAATATAGGCAACGAGAACGCTCCGTGGATGACCAGAATAGCGACCTACACTCAGCAGATTATAATCAACAGCTCAGAAGAATTGCTCAGAGATTCCTTCTTGCCTCTCGCTGAAAGAGTTAGAAAGAGAACAGACAACATGTTCCATAAAGAAGAAAGTTTGAGAGGCTTTATTAAGGTTAGTTTTTACTTACTTTGACGATATAAAACTGTAGTTTTAGTCAAAGTTATTATGACACCATACGTGGACGCAAAGCAAGTTTAGCGATATTGATTAATTTGCATTGTCTAACAAACAATCTGACCTCATTGACAGTTCTAACTCATTTATTACGTCTTGCAACTGAATTCAAGTAATGCATAATGCGCGGGCAAGACATGATTGATCTGCCGTCAGTACATTAGAAAATCACATTCAAGATTGCTTAAAATATTGAGTATTAGTTTTTTATAATTTTAACGGGTCGTTACGCGATTTACCTTAGAGACATATTTCTCCCGAATAGAGAAACACAAAAATTTCAATCGAGAGGGGGATTATAAGCTATCTTCATCGTGGAATCCAGTAATCAATAGGTTTCGACGCCGGGAAATATGTATCTAAAAACTATTATGAATGTGCGCGAAAGTTTAAAAAGTTTAATATTCAGTATTTGCTAATATACTGCGTTGAATTTATTACAGAGTACATACATACATACATATCTTCACGCCAGATCCCTTGCGGGGTAGGCAGAGACAATTGAGCGCCATTTGACACGATCACGACATACTTCTTTCGCTTCGTCGACATTCATTAACCTCTTCATACATGCCCTTTGGTTACGAAGACTTTTTAATGCACCTTCAGTCAGTGTTTTATTTATTTGATCGTGATATGTGAGTCTCGGTCTGCCAGGGCCTCTTTTACCTACAACTTTCGCATTATATATCTGGTTCGTCAATCTTTCATCGCTCATCCGTTTAACATGCCCGAACCATCGTAGCATGTCTTTCCTTATTTTTGTCCCTATGCTTTTACCGTTACGTATGCGGTCCGCCAAAGTGACGCCACATATCCGCCGCAACGACCGCATTTCTACTGCATTAACTCTCATGCGTATTCTGACGTATCCACGTCTCGCTTCCATACATCAGTGTTGGTACCAACATGGCATTGTGTATGGCGAGCCGAGCTTTGTCACTGACATTTCGACTGCCGATCAGTGACCCCAGGGCACCGTTAACACTATTTCCCGCGTTCACTCTTCTTTCAACGTCCCTATCGTACTTCCCATCCGCAGTGAAAACACTGTCCAGATATATAATTTCATTTACTTGTTCTAGAGTTTCATCATCAATCTTTATCGTCACGGTTGTCATCCTTCTTCTTTCAAACACTAGTACCTTGGTTTTTCTCGCATTCAAACGGAGACCTTTTTCTGCACATCCCTCCTTCATTCTTGTGACTAGTGATTGCAGTAGTTGTTCGGATGATGCCATAAGAACAGCATCATCTGCATAAAGCATAGTAAATACCGAGTAAATATAATTATATTATAATCTAGAATAAAAATAAAGAATTACGTATTTTTTATTTTTATTATTCAGTAATAAAATCTTAAGTTACGGTGTAGAGAAGTTATCCTAAAAATACCGTCGCTCATACAGAGCCTAATCAAGTAGGTAGCAAGAGTTCGACGATCGCGCTAACGTTGATTTACGTGTTTCTTTCTCTCTCTATTTCGTCTATCGGCTGTGAGCGAGATCAATTAATAACTCCCCAGCCTTTAGGTATTTATCACGATTTTCAGACGCGGCCTTATTCACCATGCAGTAGTGTTTTGTTTTTCGAAAAAAAAAATACGTTTAATTTTTTTGTATTTTTTTTTTATTCTACCAATGACACCTGTATCTAAAAAAACTGCTTTTTTGACAATTACACGCGATATATATATATTTATATATATATATATATATATGATTAATTAATGTTTATTGGATATTTATTTTTATTATTTCAGTCCTCCACAGATGACACATCTCAAGTGGAATCTCAAATCCAAGAAGACTGGCAACTTTTAGTGCGCGACATTTATTCCTTCTATCCGCTTCTTATCAAATATGTTGACTTGCAAAGAAATCACTGGTTAAGGAATAACGTTTCAGGTAAAGCTATAATTTTAGTTAAAATAACATTTGGGCCCCGTTTCTTGAATTCCACGAGTATGAATATAATAAATAAATAAATATTTCCAGACAGGTCACACAGCGCCATCTAATTTCCGTGGTAAGCTACGAGGCTTGTGTTACGGAAACTAGATGGTTGATAAACTATTACTTATACTTTTTTTTTAATATATACATATTATACATATAAACACCCAGACCGAAACAAATTATGCAATGTACAACTTGCCCCTGGTGGGAATCGAACCCACGACCTCCCGAGTTCACGGCAACGTTTGTTACCACTAGACCACGGAGGTGGTCTATATATATCTAAATATAGGTCTAAATATACGGAGTGACTTTGTATGGTCGTACGTTAGACCTTCCTACGTTAGTTCCTAAGAAACCATATGTTGGATTGACAAAAAATTGGCTTCTTCATACAAACTGTTAATTTTAGAATATATTTTTTTTTTCTATCATAGACTCACGTATTAGTGTAACGTAAGACCATTGAATATAATAAATAAATAAAAATCTTTTGTTGGTAGAAGTAACCGTTAATAACTTTCTGAAAATAAAGAATAGTTTACAAAAAATAATAACTTTGCATATACAAAAAAAAGTCCTTGGCGCCATTTTGCGTGTACATGTCAAGCGCAAGTTTTGTTTTGTAAATTAATTTAAGTCAAATGTGGTGTTCTGTTTAATAATGTGCTACAATGTGAATAATTATGGTAAACGATAAACTGGACTTTCAATATGGGGCACAAGTTGCAGTTAATTTTATGCGGTTTTCCCGCGCTTTGAACTTTCATATTAGACCCGACACGTCTATAATGCCATGAGTGACTACAAAAAAGCATCAAAATTCTGCAACATCTGGAATTTGATGATAACCTCATTATCTCATAAAAAATAATGATATATTACGTCAGACTTGGCTGTATGGGCTAGATAGGCCTTCCTATCACCTCATTTATCATCCATCAGCAGAAAAGAACACAACAAAAAAAAAATGCACTGGTCTCATTACCTTTGATAAATTAATAATTGTTTTGTTAATCATAATCAGAGGCCGAAGAGCTATACAACCACGTGGCTGAGATTTTCAACATTTGGTCCAAGAGTCAATACTTCTTGAAGGAAGAACAAAACTTCATCTCTGCCAACGAAATAGATAACATGGTAAGTTTAACTATTCATTTTTACTCATGGATGGATAAAATACTGTCTATTCATATGATCCCACTTCTGATTTAGATTTTTGGTTACACTGTGTTTTTTTAATTATTCCAGAAATATTTTTTGTTGTTTTTAGGTACTTATAATGCCAACAGCTACTAGACGAGCGACCACAGTCGTAGAAGGTACACCTCAGGGTGGTGGAAAGGTATTTTTTTTAAACTGTACTTTAGCTTTAGTTGTTAGTCATAGATTAAGATTATTATTTTTAATCCGATATTAATTAGGTAGTGATTTAATGCACCCACAATCCCAAAGGTTAGCTGATAGAAAATATCAAAAGACATTAAACTCGATTATGTACATTTAAATGTGTTTTTGTTAATTGTGCAATGAAGAATTTATCTATCTATCTATCTAAAACCAAATTGCGAAATTATCCTTGTAGAGATCATTAGAAAATTAATATTGTAAGGGATCAGCTGAACATCAGCGCTGTGACCGAGTGTTGTACCTTATTGCTGAGCTGATTCCTTATTTGTAACCATTGTATCTTGTATTATTATTATTATTTTTTACTGCTTGTATTTTTTGGACAACTAAACTTTTTTCTTTCTTTCTTAAACATGTTTTTTGTTATTTTCTTCAATCTCTTATTTCTATAACGATAAATAAATATACACTCAAATTTAAGCTAGCGGTTAAGTCCGTGGATTTAGACTCGGAGGTACCGGGTTCAATTCCTGGTCGTCGACACAAAAATATTTATTTATTAAAATTGGCTAAATAATTTTTTTTAAATGTCATTTATTACAAACAGAAAAAAAAGAAACATCGCGACAAGAAGAGAGATAAAGACAAGGAGGTTCAGGCGTCGTTAATGGTGGCGTGTCTCAAGAGGTTACTCCCAGTGGGGCTCAATCTGTTCGCCGGAAGAGAGCAGGAACTCGTGCAGCATTGTAAAGACAGATTTTTAAAGGTAATAACATCCACTCATCTAACAATATTGTTAGATTTTCGCTGAGAAATTAGTTGGTTCATACTCCATCCATTCCGTCCTTAGGCCGAGTCTGGGCATCAGAATAGTTCTGTAATTCAAGAGCCCACTGGTTCTCTGGTAGTCAACTATCTAACACCCTGTTTTGGCCTAACACAGGTAGAAAAGAATAGATTCACCACTAGTTGTAAGTAACTAAACTTGTGGCTTGATGTGACTTGATCCGTGTTTTGGTAGAAGTTTCTTAATTTCGGATTCAAGTGGCTAATATACTTGTTTGTAGGAGATTTCCAAGTTCCTCACGGGGTGGTAGATGAGTGAACTGTATATATATGGGGGGGTTTGACGACGTGCCACCAAAAGGCAGAAACACCAGTTCCAGCAACAGCTGATCACGTCTCAGTGAAGTCGAACCCAGGGTTCCAGAAGAATACCAGGTCTTCTGGCGCTAAAACTCTTTTTACACAAATGTAATTTCACACTTTATTTTTATTATTTTTTATACTGGCACGACATGTGACCTTGCGCCCACCTGATGGAAAGTAGGGAGCGAGATCCATGAATGTTAGCAACTGTAATCAGACACTCATGACTGACATTAGTCCCTAACACTATGTCGGCTTGACTGGACATGACGGCAATTCATTCGAGCCTGATCCCGAAATGTATGAATACACTTTACTGGGTTTATCGGCACGAACGGTGGATACTTCCCCGCCCCGGCAGACTGGACAAATTACCACTATCAGTCTGCCTACCACCATTATTAATAATCCATCTAATAAATCCAATTGATAGGAACACGCAGCAGACACTGCTGCAGCACCGATAAACAAGCACACGCGGTGTGCCGTCACCCAAACACAAAATTGTAGACATTTGCCGCCGACCGAGGCTGAGGTGCGGCTGGTACCCTCCGATGGGTCACACAACTTGCTTTAACATTACGAACGCAAGTTCAGAAGCAAGTTCATGCGGGGAGAACTTGGTGCTTCCAACATTGCTTGCAGTATTTTATATTTTTTTCAAATTCATAACTCTAGACCAAGTTCTTCAGAAAAGTCCGGAAGATCCATCTGCAGTGTGTTCTAGGGGCTGTAATGATGATTATATATATTTCAGAAAATGACTGAACAAGACGTCTCGGAGTTTGCGAAGACCCAGCTTACTTTGCCCGACAAGATCGACCCGGCAGACGAGATGTCTTGGCAGCACTACTTGTATTCCAAACTAGGTTCTAAGAGTAAGACTGCTATCACACTTGATACAGCAGAAAATAAGGCCAAGATAATAGATGATACGGTGGAGAGAATCGTCGCTATGAGCAAAGTACTGTTTGGTTTACATATGGTGAGTGATATTAATCCATAAAGAACGTTTTCTTAAATAATGTTGAAGTACCCTCATTTTTTTTTTTTATTGTTGGGGTATAAAAGTGTATGGTAGCGAATTAAATGAACAACCAACCGAGTCCTATACTCCAAATCTCTTGGTGTTTTTAATGAATTATTTTTCGTGTTCTAAAAATTAGATTTTGTTTTAGCACGAAATTCCAATTGCCAAATTGTTTTATCACAAAATCTAAAACGTTCTTAAAAAAATCAAAGTAAATATTTTTTCTGGACTTCTTTTTGAGCGCAAAGATTTTTCTCGTTTTAGCGTGTCTGGACTATTGCCCTTTTAAGATGAATTGGTTCTACGGTTCTATAGGGTTATTGAAGTAATTCAATATGTGTCGTTCGTTATTATTTTTTTGTTAAATTGCTATACTGTTTCACCTAGATCGATCACCCACAACAAATGAGCAAAAATGTATACCGCAGTGTAGTGTCTATTCAGAGAAAGCGAGCTGTGATCGCTTGCTTCAGACACACACCGCTGCACTCTCTGCCAAGGTTACTCTATGTTTTAGTGTGATTTTCTACTAATTTCACTAATTCGATTTTGATGGGAGTGACTTTTTTATTACTGGTATTTTAATAACGATAATGATGTTACTTAAGTTCATAACACATAACTTGAGCTCTGAGATCATGTCTCCCATTTTTGTATTATATTGTTACTACAGGGTGCGCCAGAGAAACTTACTTATTTGAAAAAACTCCCGGGCGGTGAGTTGGATAGAGGGGTGAGGGGGGCGCTATTGGAGGGGGAAGTCACCAAGTTTGTTTCTTCCTCTAGTCAGTTGCCATCAGGCTCTGGCCTAGAGAACAGCGGGCATACGCCGTCGAGAGCTTCTTTTCTAACGGTCGCTCACTTGTTGCTACGCAACGAGCCTTCCGCGCTCGCTTTAAAATTCTTCTTTTTTTCTTCCAAGCCTCGAAGAAATAAACGCTAAGGATGTGTAGTTTCAGCAAGATGGAGCCACAGCACGAGGCTCAATGAATTTGTTGCGACAACATTTCCCCGACCGGCTTATCTCTCTCAGAGGCGATCTCACATGGCCGGCTCGCTCTCCAGATTTGGCTCCATGCGATTTCTTTTTATGGGGTTATTTGAAATCCCTGGTTTATGTCGATCGGCCACGGACAATAGCTCACCTCAAAAACAACATTCGCGACGCCATTGCCAACATACCGATTGATATGCTGCAAAGAGTGGACACTAACTTCAGAAATCGACTTAATCAGTGTATGCGCAATAGGGGTCGCCATTTAACTGATGTCATTTTCAAGTCTGTATAAAAAAATAATTGGGATATTGTATTTTAAAATAAAATAAAAATTAAAACAATAACTGAAGTACTTTTGTTTTTAATGACCTTTCAAATAAGTAAGTTTCTCTGGCGCACCCTGTAGTATAAGAAATAAATAATTAAAACTCTCGTCTCCTTTTCCTTCACACTGAAGCTAGGCCGCATAATTTATTTATTTAAATATCTAGAATATGTATTTTATTCGAAGTAATATACAAACAGTATAAAATAATTACAATATTGAATGATTAAAAAGAAAACATAACATTTAATAAACAAAAAATAAACTACACTACAAATAAAACTAAAATTATAACCGTCCGATAGGCTGACCCTGTGGGGGGGGGGGTTCTAACTCCCTCACCCGTGGTAGATGAGTGGACTGTATATGGTATGGGGGGTTTGATGACGAGCCGAGGTGCGACTCTCCCCACCGATGGGTCACATCTGACTTTAACAGACCCTTTGTGCAAAATATTCTCTACTTAAGAAACCCGGGGCCGCTACAGAGTCAGGCACGCGTCTTAAACGCAACAAATTCGGGGAGATCATCAAAGTCAAAATATCTTTATTCACGTAAACCTATTACAGGCATTTATGAAACGTCATTAATTTAGTTTATTTTGAATGATTCTACTCCTGCTAGTAGAAGACTAAGCAGCAAAGTGATCCAATAAGTAAGCTGTTAGCAGAAGACCAGCAGCTTAGCAAATTCCAGTGACCTGTTAATGTTTAATCTGACTGAGAAAGGAATCTGCAAGGAAAACTCAGCTATATCAGATTTACAAAATAAAACATATAGAGAACTGCACCACAACAATCAATTAATAACCTTGTCAGTAGCTATGAGAATACAATACCTGGTACAGCAGTAACCCACCAGGCAAGTCAGAATTAAGGTAGACTACATGCCTATGTGCAACCCGAAAGTCGACAAAACGCAAAAACCTCTCATCATTAATCACTACGTCATCCCTTTTGCAGTCGAAACGATGGGTCCGTGGGGGCTCTGGCGTTCTCTCGTGAGCATGGGGAAAAATACCGCTTAGCCACGGGTGACCCTTCAAATATCTCAAATCAAAAGATTTAGTACAATATATATTATCGTACGAGTAGTATTAAACACGTACACGATTTTTTTATCGTAGACGAATTTAAATACGTCGTAAAATACATCAAATTAAAAATTAATCGTTATCAAAATACTAGTTCCTAAAATATTGTATGTTTGTATAAATATGTGTAGATAATATAAACTGTTATTATATTAACGGCCGGTTGCAGAAAGGTTGATTATCTTTTTTCATGTTTAACGTATGCCTATAAGTCACGCCTTGGCTGAAATAACCAAAGTGATAAGCTTAACGTGCAGTTTGGACCTATTTCCTCCCTCTCCATTCCGCCCGAACCACCCTCACAGGTCATAATATGCATCCACATACCGTAGTCACCATCCCTTCGCGTACGTATAAATTCGAGGACTCATACATCTGTCGCACATTAAAGCTGTGAAATGATGTTATAGCCTATAACAATCAAGGTCACATGGTATGCTAGTGTTGAAAAATGTTGAAAGTGGCGTACCTATATTAAATTATTAATCATGGATTATTTTAATCATTCTTTTTGCAACCAGCTGTGAGTTTATTTAATATTTTTTATAGGTTTATGATTTTAAGTGAACTAAATTGTTTTATTTTAAGCATGCGACTGACTTGAATGGTTGTTGTGATTTTTAAATAAATAAAGAAAATAATATAGTAATTTAATTTGTTTTTTGTGTTTTGTAGAGTGATTAATAGCCTATTTCACCAAGTTTGCATTGTGTTAATTTTTTCATCGGAAATCGGCTAGCGAGTCGTATCCGATATTTTAGTCGTGCCTTCAAATTTTAAATTCATTAGGCGCATTAGATCGCTTAAAGCTATCAGATATAGTTAAAAGTATCATCACAAACGTATCTTGCAGGGTAGTCAAATCCCACGTTTTTTTTAAGAATCGAATCAACATTTAGCCAACTTTACCATATTTATTATAAGTCATGACTCACAGCTTTTCTCAAAAAGTTATCCCATCATGAACAAAGAAGACACAAGTTTATTAGCATTCCATGGATTTGTTGTGTGTGAGAAAGAGAAAGGAGAAGAATGGTGTCTCGTGCTTGCGATCGACTATAGGTTAGTTTACAACGCTCACCATCCACCATTCTACTCCTCTCCCTACACAACCAAATACTGTATTCCGATACGATTCCGTTAATTACGTCTTGGGAGCTCGTTCCATAAATGTATTGACGGCAGATCTGCTTTTAGTAAGTGGTGCAAAGATTTTATTGAATTCGTTCCTGATCATTCAAAATAGAGAAAGATTCGTCACGAAATTTTAAGGAATAATCTACAAATAACTGCCTTTGGTCTAGCGGTTAAGAAGGTACCGGGTTCGATTCCTGGTCGGGACACAAAAATATTTATAACAAGGTACTGCATGAACACATCCAAAATTACTTTATAGTTTTAAATATTGTTTTCTACACAAACTTGGTGAAATATGTGCAAAGAGATTACATGTAATTGAAGTTAATGATTTGAGTTAGAAATAATGTTTTTCTAAACACACGCATGCCTTCACTGGATTAATGAATTAGGCGACGAAGCCTAAACAGCGGCCTAACAACTGGAAACGCGTACTTTGCGCGGCAAGAAAACGCGCCGCCATAGCCTGTTTGAGATCCATACATCTCTACAAAATTAGTCGGTTAGTAATTTAAAAGACTTACAATAAGTTTCAGAAAGGCTGATTATCTTTTGACATGTTTCACTTATGCCTATGAGGCATTGAAACTTGAAATAACCAGTAACAACCTAACTACCAATCACGTGGCGCATATCAAAAGATTGATCTTAGATTACTTTAATCTTCTTTCTGCAACTGGCCCTAAGCCTGAGTTGTACTAAAACGAAGGCGTATGTCTACCCGTTGCTCTTTTATCCAAAACTTTTGGTTTATATATCTGGTTCAGTAATCTTCACTCCGTGATCCGTCAAACAACCAAAGTTACCGATATAGCTTTTAAAATTAGCAAACTGAAGTGGCAATGGGCTGGACACATATGCCGCAGAACCGATGAGCGATGGAGTAGACGGGGGATGGAGACCACGTACTGGAAGACGCAGAGTGGGACGACCCCCCGCCAGATGGACAGATGACCTGAGGAAGGTCGCTGGTGGGGGATGGATGAGGGTGGCAGAAGATCGTGTGAAGTGGCGAGCCTTGGGGGAGGCCTACATCCAGCAGGGGAGAGACACAGGCTGATGATGAATCTTCATTCATCTTTTCAACATGTATTTACACCCGAGATGCACAAATTCACGTTTAACAAGCGCGCGCCCGCCAGTCAGTAATAAACCAGTGAAGTTAGAATTCTAACGTCTTTTATTTACCGACATACAAACTGGCGACGAGAATCTCGAATGAACTGCGTGCGAATAGGGTGTATCACTAACTTTTTATCACGATTGATGGCGCATTATAGTTAGTACCTAATAGAACTGTCAGTTGCAAAGAAAACTTGTATTTTTATTACGAAATTTTTTTTTTTTTTTAGATATATTACTGAAGTCAGCAGCTTTTAAGTGTACAAATCGAGATTTCCAAGCGAAATTGCCGTTCTATTAATTAAGTCTTTTTTCTTTTTAAAGACGGTGTTCGCTTTCCTAATTCGTCTTTTAAGATAGGTAACGTTAAGTTAAAATTCTTATTTCTGTTATAAAAATAAAAAACTACAAAAACGTTTAAAAAATGATGCAACATAGGTGTAAACAAGGTACCAGTGACTTTAAGTAATGGTAATGTTTTTTTAAATATTAAATAGATAAAATATAGTACTATATAAATAAAAAAAAGATAGGTACATATAAGTAAGAGAAATATATAATGGGGGATGGTTACGTAGACGTTAAAATTATTCACTGGTTTATTATTGACTGGCGGGCGCGCGCTTGTTTAGCGTGCGTTTGTGCATCTCGGGGGTAGATACACATCACTAAATCATCATGATATTTTTGTACTACTTGTGTCGTGTACAAAAATATGTAAATAGTATTTTAGTTACTTTTATTAATAAGACTAATGTTATTTTTACACATACATACATACATAGCTTCACGCCAGATCCCTTGCGGGGTAGGCAGAGACAATTGAGCGCCATTTGACACGATCACGACATACTTCTTTCGCTTCGTCGACATTCATTAACCTCTTCATACATGCACTTTGGTTACGAAGACTTTTTAATGCACCTTCAGTCAGTGTTTTATTTATTTGATCGTGATATGTGAGTCTCGGTCTGCCAGGGCCTCTTTTACCTACAACTTTCGCATTATATATCTGGTTCGTCAATCTTTCATCGCTCATCCGTTCAACATGCCCGAACCATCGTAGCATGCCTTTCCTTATTTTTGTCTCTATGCTTTCCTTCATACCAACCCTTTTCCGTATTTCGACGTTACGTATGCGGTCCGCCAAAGTGACGCCACATATCCGCCGCAACGACCGCATTTCTACTGCATTAACCCTACTCTCATGCGTATTCTGACGTATCCACGTCTCGCTTCCATACATGTTATTTTTACTATGCAATTAAGTTATTATTGATAAATATAGTTATTATTTAATAATGATCAGTCTTAAATACATCTTCGCACCTACTCCTCGATCTAACAATGTTTATTGTCCCAAAGGTTGGCTGTCAGAGAATGTTATGCGGCATTAAGCCCGCCCCTTGTACATACATAAAGTTTTAAATAATTCTGCAGCCAATGTTATATATATTTGGTTGTAATAAGTGTGTGTCTGCCTGTTTCTCTTTTATCTACAATTTTCGATAATCTTCACTTATCACATCAACATGCTAAACCATCAGAGCATGCCATTCTAGCATAAATTTATGTATTTATTTTCTATGCACAGACATCGGGCATGCAATATCTTCAGTCGAACATACTACGAGCTTTGGTTGGAAGAAGAAAATGTCGGACAAGAAGTTATGATTGAAGATCTCACAGTATGTATTTAGTTTTAAAATTAAGCTTGTTATAGAGAAGTGGATTCACCGTGCGGGTGCCGGGTCCATCGTGTGTGGGTAGAGATGAGAAGAATGGTGTCTCGGGCTTGCGACCGACAATAGGCTGGTTTAAGAAAAGGAGGCTTTTATTTTATTGCGTTATAATACGCTAATAATTCCCGCACATCTAAACGCGGATCGGCCATTTTGTTTTTTAAAAGTAAGCTTTATATGTTAGATTTGTGTTTATTATAGTCATAGTAACACAGTGATAAGAAATATGATTTCGTTAGTAGTTATAGTGGGATGCTGGCAAGAACTCTGCATTTCTCCGCTGAATTGTAATACTGATTCTTTGGGCGATAAAAGAGCCCTCTTGTCACCGGAGGAGACGACAAGACGCGGTGTTATGTCTTTTAAAAACTTTTTTGCGCTTGGACTCCATGGGCCCAGAGTTTCTATAGTAAACGGTACAAATATGTAATCTTTAATATGTACAAATATATAACACATTTCCTCTACATCAAAAAACGCCGGTTCGGTTGCTCATACAGCCGAATTTAAAAAGCACATCAAATATAATAACATTAAACAAAATTATAACTTTGTGGCATTTGGGGTTGAAACAATAGGAGTATATTCTCTTGATACCCACAAATTCATAAAAGAGCTGGGTAAACGATTTTTTCAAGAGTGTGGCGATCCCAAATGCCATAACTACCTAAAACAGAATATTTCAATTATAATTCAACGAGGAAATGCGGCGAGCGTTTTAGGTACCCTCCCTGGTTACCCTTTAGTTTATTTTGTAGAATAGTTTTAATTTCATCGGTATTTTTAGTTTAGTTTTATTTCATCTATTTTATTTTAATATTTTTGTATCTACTTCGAATAAATCTTTAATATACTTACATACTTGCGCCGGACTTCGCATTTTTTTCCGCGGACTCCGCTTTATGCGCTGTCCCCCTGAGGTCCGACGCGGCGAGGATGTCGACGCACCTGGCATCCCACACCAGAACACGTCCTCGTTCCCAGGGGACCGACGTCAGTATGACATCAGCAGCTCTAGAAGGGCTGGAACCTCGGATGTGGCTTGAGCCCTTTTAATAGGATCATTAAGGGAGCCGTGGCGGGAAATTACACCATTAATACATACATATCTTTACGTCAGATCCCTTGCGGGGAAGGCAGAGACAATTGAGCGCCATTTGACACGATCACGACATACTTCTTTCGCTTCGTCGACATTCATCAACCTCTTCATACATGCCCTTTGGTTACGAAGACTTTTTAATGCACCTTCAGTCAGTGTTTTATTTATTTGATCGTGATATGTGAGTCTCGGTCTGCCAGGGCCTCTTTTACCCACAACTTTCGCATTATATATCTGGTTCGTCAATCTTTCATCGCTCATCCTTTCAACATGCCCGAACCATCGTAGCATGCCTTTCCTTATTTTTGTCCCTATGCTTTCCTTCATACCAACCCTTTTCCGTATTTCGACGTTACGTATGCGGTCCGCCAAAGTGACGCCATATATCCGCCGCAACGACCGCATTTCTACTGCATTAACCCTACTCTCATGCGTATTCTGACGTATCCACGTCTCGCTTCCATACATCAGTGTTATACACCATTAATACTTTAGAAAATGTTTAGTCGGTGTTCGTATTTAAAAATAAACTCAAAATATATTTGTTCACATTTCAACAATCATTGCAGCAGCACGCCTAATCAAGAAAACTGGGCTATAATACTATGTAAACATTATTTATTTATTTTAAAAAATAGTCATATTATATAGCCATAGTTTTATGTATATTATATTATTTATTTGAAGGACAAGTTTTTATTATAATAGCGTATTTTTTAATTTTGATACAATAATCATTATTATATTCCTTGTAGAATATTTTTGGAAGTTTTATGTTTATTTATTATGTTATTTATATTTAGGTATATCATTGTGAGGGATTATCTGAAAATCAGCGCTGTGACCGAGTGTTGCAGCTTATTGCTGAGCTGATTCCCTATTTGTCACCACACTATCTTGTTTGTTGTATTATTATTATAATTTTTACTGCTTGTGTTTTCTTTGTGACAAATATTTTTTTTTTCTTTCTTTCTTTCTATGTTAGAATAACGTTACTATTACAACAATAGAAAAAAATACACAATATATTTGAGGGTAAATGGAAATATTTCATGAAACTGACAACCGCAAAGTTGTTGATTTAGTCGTTTAGTAAAATGAAATCTCTTTTTTCTCCATACTAACCACCCTATTGTAGGCAGGTTGTTTCGAATTTACAGGGTAATGTACATTACCAATTTACAATAATGTAAACAATTTTAACAAAAAAGATTTGTAATTTGTACACATAATTCTACGCCACGCAATTGGTGTACCGTCTTTCAAAGTACATGTCAACTTTAAACCCCTAATTATTTTGCTCCCAAATTTATATATATATATATTAATATAATATTTATTATTTAATATTTATTTCAAATAGCGAGTTGTCAGTAACAATTTATTTTATAGAATTATTTTTACCCAATTGCTCCCACTTCTGGAATTGTAAGAAAAAGGTTGGTGTAACATTTATTAGCCAACCATCAAGCTTAATTTCATTCTAGCTTAAAATTACATTAGCTTACAGCTTTTTAATGTCATTGACCGCCTCCGTGGTCTAGTGGTAACAAAACGTTGCCGTGAACTCGGGAGGTCGTGGGTTCGATTCCCACCGGGGGCAAGTTGTACATTGTATAATTTGTCTCGGTCTGGGTGTTTATATGTATAATATGTATATATTTACAAAAAAACAAAAAATATAATATGTAGTTTATCAACCATCTAGTTTCCGTAACACAAGCCTCGTAGCTTACCACGGAAACTAGATGGCGCTGTGTGACCTGTCTGGAAATATTTATTTATTTATTTAGTGTGCCCAGGCTTAAATTTAAAGATAAAGATAAAAATTGCCAATAAAGCGGTCTATTCTAATATCATCATTATACTAGATGTGTACTAGAACTGTTGGATTAAATCTATGACAAATGTACGTAAGAAAAGTGTATTTCTCATTGGTCCATGCTGGGGGGGGGGGGGGTTTGAACCGACCTTCGTAGGATTTAAGAAAAGCGTTCTTACAACCGAGCCACCACCGCTTCTATGCTGTCAGCAATCTATCCCAGCTAACCATTGTATCCTATCAACTATCCTATTATTATTATTATTTTTTAAAGATATACTTGATTTAAAGTTACTGAAACAGTCTTCAAAATGGTACATAAAACATGAGTTAGCTAACTAAATACACAACTAATTTTAAAACATGCAAAAAGGTTTATAGAAAATCCTACAACTTAAACAACCTTAACCTTTATGCGTAACTATGTCCAATGGGGTGTATCACTAACTTATTATCACAATAGATGGCGCATGATAGATGGTACCTTATATAACTGTCAGTTGCATAGAAATCTTGTAATTTTATTACGAAATCTATTATTTTCTGGATATCATGCCGAAGTGAGAAGCTTTTAAGTGTACAAATCGAGATTTCTAAGCGAAATCAAAGATATGGTGATCTCAAAATTGCCGTTCTATTAATTAAACCTTTTTTCTTTTTAAAGACGGTGTTCGCTTTCTTAATTCGTCTTCTAAGGTAGGTAACGTTAAGTTAAAATACGTTTCTCTGTTATAAAAAAATACAATAACATTTAAAAAATGATGCGTCATAGGTGTAAACAAGGTACCATTGCCGCTAGCGACATCTACAAAAAGCTTTGCCTGATACACCCCATTGATCACGTTTAAAGAAACATTAACAAATAATTACGAAATTACAAACTGATATAAATTACTATTGATAGAAACTACTTAATAATAATAAAAAAAACAACTAAAAGATAAAATGAAAACTTGCTCCAAATCACTACGAATGGGCAAATTTTTATTTTATTTATTCGAAGAGAAAGGACAGAGACAGGCAACATAAGAACATAGAAGATAGCAACAGAGTAGAAGCAATTAAAATTATATCCGCCACCAGAATATTTCTCACTGTGAACAATAGTGCACTCTTTGTGCGATACAAAATTCGTAAAATATCACCTTGGCCAGGTATAAAAGAAAACAACTGCATTGTATGTATTTGAATGCATTAAAACTGTTAGGCGAACTCCGAAGCAAACTGCCCACACTTTGCGAGCTAAACCGAAAGAAGCAGCTTCTTGATTTTGGCTTTGAAGGCGGCGCGGGAGTTACTGAATATATCCACGTCTGATAAACGCCTGTTGTACGTGTCGCACATGCGACGTACAGGTACGCATTGACAAGGATACTGGCAGCATTGGCGTTTTGAATAGCAATGCTGATCCTTTGTTCCAAATATTGCCCAGCCCTTTTATCTACTGAGGTGTTTACAACGCTTCAAACGGCGCAAAAACACATGTTCCATGTATTTCCGCCATTTAAGGTTCTCTGCTTGTAATGCAGCAGCGCCTCGGTCCCTAGACGTCGAGGATAGGTGGCAAGACGCTAGGGTATCCCACACTAAAGGCAGACTCATACTTCATGGTACCAGCGTCATTCCATCGAGCCGAATTACGTCATTGACGCTATTAGGATTATTATTATTTATTGGTAGGATTGGAATAGGAATCATTACAGTCTACATTCCATTATTATGTATGCTGTTACTCGCTCTAACACATTAAGCAGACATATATTTCTTTCTTTTTATAATACAATAAATATATTTTGTTTCATTAAATTTAACCTAATTTAACTATTCCTCTAGCAAACCTTCGAAGACTCCGAGTTAAAGAAGAGTGAAGTTTCGGAAGAAGAAAGCAAACCTGATCCTCTGACACAACTCGTCACGACTTTCTGTAGAGGAGCTATGACGGAACGATCAGGCGCTTTGCAAGTAAGTGTATTGACGCTTTTGGATCCATCTCGCTCGTACAAGATCTAGGAGGTGATAAGATAGAAACATTATTACATAAAAAACTCTTAAGAAATAATAAAAACCTTCTAGCTGTCGTTAGGTTAGGTTAGCGATTTGTGTCTTTGGGTTTTAGCTTATATATTTTATCACCCATTATTGACGAATCATTTGGTTTTTTTTAAGTGTCTTTAAAGGACATTGTACAGAATACATCAGCCCTAAACACGTAATATATTTACATAATATATGTTCATAACTAAGTTCATTTGATGCTTTTCAAGGAGTAATTCACGTCAATATCGCCCAAATACGAAGGGTATACGGGAGTTCACAGCGCGGGAAAACCGCAAACAATAAAGTCTAACTTCTGCCCCATATATTCGTATAGAGTCAAATTTATCGTTTTCCATAATTATTCACAACGTAGCATATTATTAAACAAAATAACACCACTTTTGACTAAAAATATCCACAGTAAACTAATTTACAAAACGAAAAACTTGGACTTGCCATGTCCGTGCAAAATGGCGCGAAGAACTCCTGTAATCCAATTTTTTTTTTTTTAATTGTCTTTAAAGGACATTGTACAGAATACATCAGTCCTAAACACGTAATTTATTTGCATAATATATGTTCATAACAGAGTTCATAACCAAGTTGGGGATCATCAAATTCCAGATGCTGCAGAATTTGATGCTTTACTTGGAGTCACTCGCGGCATTATAGCCCAAACACGTCGGGTAAAATATGGGAGTCCACAGCGCGGGAAAACCGCAAGAAATAAACTGCAACTTGTGCCCTATATTTAAAGCCCAATTTATCGTTTTCCATAATTATTCACATTGCAGCACATTATTAAACAAAACAACACCACTTTTGACCAATAATATCCACAGCAAATTAATTTACAAAACAAAAACTTGCACTTGACATGTCCACGCAAAATGGCGCGAAGAACTCCCTTGTAATCCAACTAATTTGTTTAGTTCTAAATTTTAAAGTTTTGACAGTATTATTTTTACAGTGGCCAAGGAGCCAAGGATGTTGCCACAGGGTACTTTTGTGTAATTGTAGTCAATCAGCTTTCTAGTATATGAAACATGTCCTAATAATATTTCAGGAAGATCCGCTATACATGTCGTACGCTTTTATTATTGCCAAATCTTGTGGAGAGGAAGAGGAAGAAGGGGGAGGAGAGGAGGAGGAGGGAGGGGGAGAGCCAGAGGGAGAAGATGAAGGAGGAGCTAGTATACATGTGAGTATCCGTTAGACTGATTGTAACTAATAAAATATCCATGTAACTGTCAAATATGTTTTTTAAAATTTCATTTGTTATTTTTTTTTTTTAAATAATTGTAAAATATGATGCTTCGGGCATGTTGAAAGGATGAGCGAAGAAAGATTGACGAACCAAGTATATAATGCGAAAGTTGTGGGTAAAAGAGGCCCTGGCAGACCGAGACTCGCATATCACGATCAAATAAATAAAACACTAGCTAAAGGTGATTTAAAAACCCTTCGTAACAAAAGGGCATGTATGAAGAGGTTAATGAATGTCGAAGAAGCTACGGAGGTATGTCATGATCGTGTCAAATGGCGCTCAATTGTCTTTGCCTACCCAGCAAGGTATTTGGCGTGAAAATATGTATGTATGTAATTGTAAAATAACACTACAAATTACATAGGAAACTAAAAACTATAAATACGGAAAATTAATAAAAGACTCTTAGTGATAGTAAAACGTGATTCAAATTAAATTTTAACTATTCAATATAATACAATTATTATTTATTTTACAAGCTGAAAACTATGGAATGTTTTATGGTATGTAACATTGGAATTTTAACAGATGAAAACATTAAATCTTTTAAGTCATATTAAGTTTTTTTTAAGTTAGATTTTGTGCAATTATTTGTGTTTACCAACTTAATTAATATCTTAAAACAATAATCTAGACAGACACTACAGTACTGTATATTAGAAATCTTAATAACAGAAAAAGTAGCAGTCATTGATTATTATTATTATTAAATAGTTTTAATAACATCAAATTTTTTTCAATCACATCTGCACCGTAACTTAAGATTTTATTACTGAATATTTTTATTCTAAATTATAATATAAAAATATTTGCTCTTTTATAAATTCCACGTTTTATTTTATTCCATTATTTTATATATATTTTTTTTTATTTTTTATTTAGGAGCAAGAAATGGAAAAGCAAAAATTGTTGTTTCATCAAGCCCGGTTAGCCGATCGGGGAGTTGCAGAGATGGTGCTTCTTCATATATCTGCTTCGAAGGGTGTGCCCAGTGAAATGGTCATGAAAACACTGCATCTGGGCATCTCGGTGCTACGTGGTGGCAATATTGATATACAAATGGTAAGAGAAATTTGAAATCTTAAATTGTAATGGAGATATTCGTAGGTTTAGCCGATAATTTAATAAATAAATAATAAATATTTCCAGACAGGTCACACAGCGCCATCTAGTTTCCGTGGTAAGCTACGAGGCTTGTGTTACGGAAACTAGATGGTTGATAAACTACATATTATACTTTTTTTTTGTAAATATATACATATCATACATATAAACACCCAGACCGAGACAAATTATACAATGTACAACTTGCCCCCGGTGGTTTGACCCACGACCTCCCGAGTTCACGGCAACGTTTGTTACCACTAGACCACGGAGGCGGAAGCGTATTTGTGAGTCTAAAGAGTAAATTATGGTTCTATATGTAGTTCTAGAGAGAATAAATAAAACAATAGCTGAAGGTGCATTAAAATGCCATCGAAACAAAAGGGTATGTATGAAGAGGTTGATCAATGTCCAAGAAGCGAAAGAGGTATGTCGTGATCGTGACAAGTGGCGCTCAATTGTCTCTGCCTACCCCGCAAAGGATTTGGCGTGAAGATATGTATGTAGAGAGTAATTTGTCGTTTAGGAAACAATTTGTGGTTTTAGAGAGCAAGTTATGGTTTTAGAGATCAATTTGTGGTTCTAGAGAGCAATTTGTGGTTCTAGAGATCAATTTGTGGTTCTAGAGAGCAATTTGTGGTTCTAGAGATCAATTTGTGGTTCTAGAGAGCAATTTGTGGTTCTAGAGATCAATTTGTGGTTCTAGAGAGCAATTTGTGGTTCTAGAGATCAATTTGTGGTTCTAGAGAGCAATTTGTTGTTCTAGAGATCAATTTGTGGTTCTAGAGAGCAATTTGTGGTTCTAGAGATCAATTTGTGGTTCTAGAGAGCAATTTGTGGTTCTAGAGATCAATTTGTGGTTCTAGAGAGCAATTTGTGGTTCTAGAGATCAATTTGTCGTTCTAGAGAGCAATTTGTGGTTCTAGAGAGCAATTTATGGTTCTAGAGATAAATTTGTGGTTCTAGAGAGCAATTTGTGGTTCTAGAGATCAATTTGTGATTCTAGAGAGCAATTTGTGGTTCTAGAGAGCAATTTGTGGTTCTAGAGATCAATTTGTGGTTCTAGAGAGCAATTTGTGGTTCTAGAGATCAATTTGTGGTTCTAGAGAGCAATTTGTAGTCAAAGTCAAAATTTAGTTGGGAATTGTTGGGCAAACGACGTTAATCTGAATCCCAGGAACAATTTACGTAAATTTTAGATTTAGTGTAATTAAGACCCCACAATACCGGCCTTCCTAGTGTCCAATGTCCAATAGAAAAACAAACCGCCTCCGTGGACTAGTGGTAACTACTACTACTAGTGGGGCAAGTTGTACATTGTATAATTTGTCTCGGTCTGGGTGTTTATATGTATAATATGTATATATATACAAAAAAAAAAAGTATAATATGTAGTTTATCAACCATCTAGTTTCCGTAACACAAGCTTACCGCTTACCACGGAAATTAGATGGCGCTGTGTGACCTGTCTGAAATATTTATTATTATTATTATTATATGTACATAGGATTTTATTGGAAATAAACGATTATTATTATTATGTAATGTGTATTCTTAAAGAATCTCGGTTATTAACCGGCTATTACTCCGGTCGTAGATACTAATATGGGACAGTTGTTACTTTTTCTAATTTGAGTTAGGATTTAAGCTCTATTGCAAGGTCTCTGTATTTAGTATTTTTTTCTGTATGTGTAGTTACTAGGTTATAAGTGTTAGGTACGGCTATGTCTATTAAATATGCTGTTTTATTTTCTTTGTTTATCAAAGTAATGTCAGGTCGGTTGTAGTGTACTGTTTTGACAGTTATAATCGTCCCAGTACAGTCGAATATTGTCATTTTGCAGAACGGTACTTGATTTGTATTTGTAGTATGGAACAATTTGATTTACTAATTTATATTTGCTTGCTAATATTTTATTATTATTATTAATTGAAGGAGATGCGTTTGCATATTGGTACAATTCCGCCTGAAAGTACTAGGCTATTGTTTTATAATTTAATTGTCGCTTAGAGATATCAGTTTCATATATAGTTAGTTTAATAAAATAATCTGCATATTTCAGGGCATGTTGAATCATCTGAAAGACAAGAAAGACGTGGGTTTCTTCACATCCATAGCTGGTCTCATGAATTCTTGCTCTGTGTTAGATCTGGACGCCTTCGAGAGGAATACTAAGGCTGAAGGTAACAACTTAATTATTCGTCATCATTAAGGCTATGAACAGTCCTAGATCTTTACTGCTGAAGATGAGCTTTCCAGAAGATATTTCTGGAGAATTTTGAAATGAAATGAAATGAAATATCGTTTATTTACTCTCATATCGTAAAATGCGAATTACTAACTTCAAAACGAATTTATATTGACATACTTTATAAACATACTGCTGAAATTTAAAAATAGAATCACATTATAACACTTTTTCTCTAACAAAATAATGTTATATTTCATTTTAAAAATATAATCATACATATTATATAACATTTCTTTTTTAAGGCAAAGGTTCCATTACAAAAAAGTTTTAATTCCAATTTTTACTTGTCTATGGCAGCGTCCGCCATAGCGCGTGCGCGTCATAAGCTAGGTTTCGGCGCCATTTCATTGTTTAGGACTTATGTATTCTGTAGTATGGTCATTAAAAAAAATAAAAAATAAAAATTGGCGCCATTCAATACGTTTTGTTGACAATACAGTTCCAGTACCATCTCCAAAAGCATGTGCACACAGCATGCAATTATGAAACATTTACATATATACAGTGAGTAGTTCATAAATATTAATTTAGTATGCTCGCCGTCCACTGCAAATTACTTTAAAAAATCTTTTCTTTTCAGGTCTGGGAGTGGGATTAGAAGG
Organism: Tinea semifulvella; assembly: GCA_910589645.1. Lineage (NCBI taxonomy): Eukaryota > Metazoa > Arthropoda > Insecta > Lepidoptera > Tineidae > Tinea > Tinea semifulvella. Next base: position 4,012,065 of record OU342619.1, on the reverse strand, counting down.
TGCAGCAGGAGAGAAGAATATGCATGATGCAGAATTCACCTGCGCGCTCTTTAGATTCATACAACTCACTTGCGAAGGACATAACTTGGGTAAGTAAATATAAAAAATACAATATTTAAAAAAAACTTTAGGTGCACCGTAGTGTCACGTGACATATTTAGGGCCAGCCACCATCTGATTTGACATTCCCATGTACTCTCCTTCCTTAAAATTAAAATTCCTTCGTGACTTCCACGCCTGTTACTTTCGTTCTTCGCACAACAATCAACTTGCGATTCCTCTCCACTTTTCCAGCAGATATTCAGAATCCCTTACTGTTTCTGTAACTCGCCAATGAGACTTCCATTGTCAATCTTGTTGAACATATTTTGGCATCTACTAACGTCTTACTTACTTAAAAAGCAAAATGAGATATAACTTCTAAACTCAACATGGATTATTATTTCTGTAAGTATCATTGTTTTACGCAAAAGGGTAGGTATTAAAGAAAGCATAGGAAGAAAAATAAGAAAAGGCATGCTCCGATGGTTTGGACATGTTGAAAGGATGAGTGAAGAGAGATAATATAATGCGAAAGTTGTGGGTAAAAGAGGCCCTGGCAGACCAAGACTTACCTATCACGATTAAATAAATAAAACATTAACTGAAGGTGCATTAAAAAGCCATCAAAATAAAAGGGCATGTATGAAGAGGTTGATGAATGTCGAAGAAGCGAAAGAGGTATGTCGTGATCGTGACAAATGGCGCTCAATTGTCTCTGCCTACCCCGCAAGGGATTTTGCGTAAAGATATGGATGTATGTATGTATCATTATTTTGATAATTGTCACTGTTGTCATGTTGTTTATTGTCTGTCAATTAAATTCCACTGCTAAAAATGTTTAACTCTGCGGGTATTATTCCAAAATTTTGGATGTATTTACTTCAATCTGTACCTAAATAAAATTAAAGATCCTCCTGGTTTTAGTACCATTGTCTGTAGTTTTATTTTTTTCTTACAGAATGGCAAAATTATCTCCGTACTCAGGCTGGCAACACTACTACTGTCAACGTGGTTATTTGTACTGTCGATTACCTTCTAAGATTACAAGAATCTATTATGGATTTTTATTGGCATTATTCCAGCAAGGTATAGTGATTATTACAGAATATAAATATTTATTGACATTAAACAATGTACTCTTATTGTTTATTAAAAAAAAACTTTATTACACGGTGGATACTTCCCCGCCCCGGCAGTCTGGGCAAATTGCTACCATCAGTCCGCCTAACACCTATTTGTTGTTCTCGTTAAAAGTATGTGCCATTTGCAATGATGTCAAATGCCAATTTTTACTTTCAATGAAAACTAATATTGTAAGCTTGCCATGGTGATATTTATATAAAAATAACACCGCATGAAACAATACTTAGTTTTTTTTTTTTTTTTATAACAAACAGTCATAATACAATTGATATAACAAACAATATACATATAATTAGACCTGGAGTACCAAAACTGTAAAAGAGAACTATACTTATTACATTTTCAAAATACAATTAAACCATAAAAGAAAGTAAAAATCACATTTAAGTCTATTCTATCGAATACTTAACTCTAATTATCTCACGGACTCTGCTCCTATACACTGACTTAGAGCAAGCAAATATGTCCACGTCAACCAAGCAATCATTTCATAGTTTTACTGCTCGTCTTAAAAAGGTGTTTTTTGCATAATTTGTTCTGCTAAAGGAGGAAATGAACAAGTCTTTAGAACGTGAGGTAAGTCGAGGCACTCTAAACGCGACATTGTCTAAAACAGTAGGAGAGTAATAATACTAAATAAATTGCAAAATGCAAATAAATTGTATTAAAAATAAATAATTTCAGGAACTGATCGACCCAGCTGGTAAAGCGAACTTCTTCAAAGCCATCGGTGTCGCATCACAAGTATTCAACACTCTGACTGAAGTCATCCAGGGACCTTGTACACAAAATCAACAGGCTTTAGCTCATTCTAGGTAAAGGTTATTTTTTTATTTTTTTATTTTAAATTTATTTAACAACTTTTTTGAATGCTACTCGTATGTCAGTAACTTTTGGTTCTCTGACGATTATCAACGTTTCGAATTCGATCTATCAGAGAAATACCAAGCATTGATTTGCAGATTCCTTTCTCAGTCAGATTAAACATTAACAAGTCACTGGAATCTGCTAAGCTGCTGGTCTTCTGCTAACAGCTTACTTATTGGACCACTTTGCTGCTTAGTCGTCTACTAGCAGGAGTAGAATCATTCAAAGTAATTAAATTAATGACGTTTCATAAATGCCTGTAATAGGTTTACGTGAATAAAGATATTTTGACTTTGACTTTGATTTCTCCATAGCTCGCTGAGCGACCTTGAATTTGTGGACCAGACCCACTGTCAGTGTCCACGTCTCTGGTCTATACGATATTACAGGGAGGTCATTCCAACCCTTCTGGCCAGATTGCAAATAAACTTCTGGAAAAATTGAAAGTAAAGGTCCAGGACTCTTTCATGTAGTATAGAGGTTGATTTTAATTCATATATATATATATATATAGTACACACAGCAGTACAATAAATAATAATAATAAATAAATATTTCCAGACAGGTTACACAGCGCCATCTAGTTTCCGTGGTAAGCTACGAGGCTTGTGTTACGGAAACTAGATGGTTGATAAACTACATATTATACTTTTTTTTAAATTATACAATGTACAACTTGCCTCCGGTGGGAATCGAACCCACGACCTCCCAAGTTCACGGCAACGTTTGTTACCACTAGACCACGGAGGCGGTCATATATTATCACACACATAACATAGTATAATTATAACTTATCTAATATATGTACCAATTAGGTGTCACAGCATTCACCAATATAAAAAGAAGAAGAAATTAAAAACTTATTACTGTTAAAACAAAAAAATAAATTTAACAAAAACCGACAAATTTACAAAATATAACAAAGAATATGACTTCTAAAATAAAATTACACATTTTTTCTTTTTTAATAGAACTATAAAGGAAACATAAAAAATGCATAAATTTTGTACCTTAAAAAACGAAAACAAAACAAATTATAAGCTACTCATATATTGATGGTTTGAAATGTTCGAGAACATTTTTTCTGAATACATTGTAACGGTCATGAAATATGTCTATATCATTATTGGCACTGCAGAGACTACTGTAGGTGTTGCACATTCGGGATGTTGACGAATGTGAACCTACATTAGTTCTTGAGGGAGGACAGCACAGGATGTCTTGATGACTGTACAAATTTCCTCTTGTTTCAGGTTATGGGATGCTGTGGGTGGGTTCCTATTCCTCTTCTCCCACATGCAAGATAAGCTGTCCAAACATTCCTCCCAAGTGGACCTGTTGAAAGAATTGCTCAATTTACAGAAGGACATGATCACTATGATGTTGTCTATGCTGGAAGGAAACGTTGTCAATGGTACGTGGATTTATTACTATTAGTTGGTTGCGAGAAAAACTTATAATAATAAAAAATATATAATTGAGATCGTGGCTGTAAGGAGGCCGTGTCAACTTATTAACTAATTACAAAATACATATATAATTGCGATCGTGGCTGTAAGGAGGCCGTGTCAACTTATTAACTAATTACAAAATACATATATAATTGCGATCGTGGCTGTAAGGAGGCCGTGTCAACTTATTAACTAATTACAAAATAAATATATAATTGCGATCGTGGCTGTTTTTGTGTATTATAATATTATGCCCAGCCGTAGGCCGACTGATATCCGTAATATTTTTTCTATATTTTTAAGGTACAATTGGCAAACAAATGGTGGATACATTGGTAGAGTCAGCTTCGAACGTGGAACTTATTTTGAAGTATTTTGACATGTTCCTAAAACTCAAAGATTTGACATCGAGTGCCAGTTTCCAAGAAATTGACGCCAACAATGACGGCTGGGTGCTACCTAAAGATTTTAAGGAAAAAATGGAACAACAAAAAAGTTATACGCCGTAAGTTCACAGGCTTTACACTTTCGCACAATACTATATTTTCATTTTTTTTTTAAGTCTAACACCACGCCACGCCCCATCCACTCAACATTCCCTTCCAGCTGTTTAAAGTTAAAAATAGAGCCGATCAGACAGTTTTATTTTGAAGGTCAGCCGTAAGTTGGTATATTAGACGCCATTTTTTATTTTAATCTTCTCAATACATCCGTATTCTAAGACATTTCCTCAAAAGCCCCCCCACTTAATATTTCCTTCCAGCTGTCAAACAAATAATAAGTTTTTGTAATAGTTACGATGTTTTTAGAGGTTTCGATGCCACCAAATACACAATAACTAATTTACAGGTTTTTGTTTAACATAGTTGTAACATCCGTCTTAATATAAGATTTTTGCGCACCACTTATTACTTTCACCATAATAATTGTAGTGTCTGTGCACAATAATGTTGATGTACTCTGTTGATCTTCTATTTCCTGTTCCTTTTTGTCAAGTCCTGTCACGGTCGCCATATGACTGTCAATTATAATTTTGTAACAATGGTGTTTATATTTTATATCTAAATTCGTTTTATGTGATTAATGCCACTAATTATCACATATAAGTTGGTTTTATTGAACGGCTGATGCTCTTCTCGTCAGATGTCTTTGTAATTGTGACGACTAAAATTAAAAATGGCGTACAATGTACCAGCTTACGGCTGACCTTCATAATAAAATGTTAAATAAAAACGAAATGTTGAGTGGATGGGTCTTTTGAGGAAATGTCTTAGAATACGGGTGTTAATTTTCGTTTGACATTTGGAAGGAAATGTTGAGTGGAGGGGCTATTGAGGAAATGTCTTAGAATACGGGTGTTAATTTTCGTTTGACAGTTGGAAGGAAATGTTGAGTGGAGGGGCTATTGAGGAAATGTCTTAGATTCGGGTGTTGATTTTCGTTTGACAGCTGGAAGGAAATGTTGAGTGGAGGGGCTTTTGAGGAAATGTCTTAGAATACGGGTGTTAATTTTCGTTTGACAATTGGAAGGAAATGTTGAGTGGAGGGGCTATTGAGGAAATGTCTTAGAATACGGGTGTTAATTTTCGTTTGACAGTTGGAAGGAAATGTTGAGTGGAGGGGCTATTGAGGAAATGTCTTAGATTCGGGTGTTGATTTTCGTTTGACAGCTGGAAGGAAATGTTGAGTGGAGGGGCTTCTTAGAATACAAGTGTTGATTTTCGTTTGACAGCTGGGAGGAAATGTTGAGTGGATGGGCTATTGAGGAAATGTCTTAGAATAAAGGTTTTGATTTTCGTTTGACAGCTGGAAGGAAATTTTTGGAAAGAAAATTGTCTATTAAATTTTTAGGACATAAAATTACGGACTCTTTGCACATATTCCAAAAAACCATAACATGAGGTCAGGAACGGGTTCAAGACTCAGCTTTACGCAGTGGAAATTGGTGCAAGAGGAATTCCAACAAAATCTTTGCGCCACTTACTGAAAGAATTGGGTCTAAGCAGGTCTGCCGTCTATACATCTATGGAAAGAGTATTTGGTTGGGTAGGGAGAGGAGTAGAATGGGAGATGGTGAGCGTATTATTGCAATAAAATAAAAAAGGCCTCCATTTCAAACCAGTATATTGTCGCGGTCGCAAGCCCGAGACACCATTCTTCTCATCTCTCACCCACACACAATGGACCCGGCACAACACGGTGAATCCATGGAATGCTTAGAAATTTGTTCAAACCCCGGCATATACACTTTTCGGCCTCGGAGAGCACGTTAAGCCGTCGGTCCCGGTTCCACTAATAGCAACTTGTGGAATCGTTAATAAATTTACATCAGATACTCGCCAACCCAGCTGGCCAGCGTGGCGATTATAGGCCAATTCTCCAGATATTCGTATATGTTCTGGAAGGCCCATCTCCAGCAGTGGACGTTGTGTTCGAGGGGCTGTAAGTCATTGATGACTTTTTAAAAAATATTTTTGTTTATTTTTTATTTACAGTGAAGAAATAGAATTCCTCTTAGCGTGCTGTGAGACGAATCATGACGGCAAACTGGACTATGTTGGTTTTTGCGATCGATTCCACGAACCTGCCAAGGAAATCGGATTTAATCTTGCCGTACTACTCACCAATCTATCAGAACACATGCCTAATGAACCTAGGTAAGTATTTTTGGACCCCTATTAAACGTATATATTAACAAATCATTGTCACCTATAATGCAGTATTTATTTTTTATTAAAATCTACCCCGACACTTCTTCTAGCATTTTTCGACATTCCTCAATTTAATTAATCTTATTTTTGCAAGGAGGCACAATAAACACAAATACACTAATATGTGTATTACAAAATTCAAAATCACGTTTAAAATTATAGCTGCTGTAAATAGGCATTGCCACACTATAAGTTAAGACAGACACAATCATAAAAATATAAATGTCAGGTAAAATAATAGCTGCTGTAAAGAGGCATTGTCATACTATAAGACAATGATAAAAAGGACACTTAAGATTATAGCTGCTGTATTAAGGCATTGTCATACTATAAGACAAATATAAAAAGGACACTTAAGATTATAGCTGCTGTATTAAGGCATTGTCATACTATAAGACAATTATAAAAAGGTCACTTAAGATTATAACTGGTAAAGGCATTGTCGTCTTACTATAAGTAAATACATATAATTATGAAAAGGTCTCTTAAGATTATAGCTGCTGTATAAAGGCAATGTCTTACTATAAGTAACGACATACAACTATAAAAAGGCCTCTTAAGATTATGGCTGCTGTATAAAGGCATTTTCATACTATAAGACAATATAAAAAGGTCTCTTAAGAATATAGCTGCTGTATAAAGGCATTGTCATACTATAACTTAAGACATACAATTATAAAAAGGTCACTTAATTTTTATAGCCTCATGGTTATGTAGCATCAAATATAAGATATGATATTTTAATATATGGTAATGGTAAGCATGAATGAATTTGGTATAATGGAATGAGATTTACCTAAACTTTGTCTTAAATATGCTATTCCAGACTCGCTCGTTTCCTCGAGACAGCCGGATCAGTATTGAACTATTTCGAACCATTCCTCGGCCGAATTGAGATTATGGGCGGAGCAAAACGCATCGAAAGAGTTTATTTTGAAATCAAGGAATCCAATATTGAACAATGGGAGAAACCACAAATTAAGGTAACAGTTTGAATACTTGGTTAGAATTGTCTAAATTTAGATTTCAGATAGTCGACGAGTTACACTATATCATTTATTTCGGATCTTATCTAATCCCTATATTTGTTAATAATAATAATAATATTTTCAGACAGGTCACACAGCGCCATCTAATTTCCGTGGTAAGCTACGAGGCTTGTGTTACGGTAACTAGATGGTTGATAAACTACATATTATACTTTTTTTTTTCGTAAATATATACATATAAACACCCAGACCGAGACAAATTATACAATGTACAACTTGCCCCCGGTGGGAATCGAACCCACGACCTCCCGAGTTCACGGCAACGTTTGTTACCACTAGACCATGGAGGCGGTCAAATATACATATATGTATACATGTATCCAATTAAAATGTAAAAAAAATATCTATTGATGGTATTCTATTAAAAATTAGAGAAGAGATGTGTCATCTCCCAGCAAAAAAAAATGGTTAAAATTACGATAAAAGCACATCATTATCATAACCCTTTCAGCACGGACAAAACTAAGCGTGTGTTATTAAAAAAAAAAACTAGCGGTCGCCAAATTCTGTTTTGCCGCTTCGAAACAATGTCCAGTCAAGCCGGCATAGTGTTAGGGAGTGATGTCAGTCATGAGTGTCTGATTACAGTTGCTAACATTCATGGACCTTGCGTGTAATTTACCATCAGGAGGGCGCAAGTATCTGCACTCATAGTAATTATATTTTATGACTAGTAAAGAATAACATGCATAAGTGGATTTAATTTCCACTATTTTACTAGGAGTGGAATTTTTCCACTGTTTTTATGAGATATTTAAGACCACAAGGACCTCAAAGTTATTAATAAACCTTTCAATATCCATAATATTTTTTGTCGTGCTGAATAGGATAATCCACAGAGTCCAATTTTTGATTAAAATTGGACCCAAGTTTTAGCTGTCAGAGAATGTCTTCAGGCATTAAGTCTGCCATTGTACTTTGTGTGCAATAAAGTTTTTAAATAAATATTTCAGGAATCGAAACGAGCATTTTTCTACAGCATAGTGACAGAAGGTGGTGATAAGGAGAAACTGGAAGCTTTTGTGAATTTCTGCGAAGATGCTATCTTTGAAATGACTCATGCTTCGGGACTCATGGCTGCCTCAGAAGACACCGGAGGGGGACCTAAGAATAGAGAAGCAGCTTACATGTACATGGGTGATGATGATGATGAACGGTGAGTTGATGGATATCACAAAAAGTCTACTAACGCGCCTTACCTCATCTTGTGTCACACCTTACCTCGTTCTGTGTAGCAACTTACCTCATTTTGTGTATCACCTTACCTCATCTTGTGTCACACCTTACCTCATTCTGTGTAGCAACTTACCTCATCTTGTGTCACACCTTACCTCATTCTGTGTAGGATCTTACCTCATTTTGTGTAGCACCTTACCTTACCTTGTGTCACACCTTACCTCATTCTGTGTAGGATCTTACCTCATTTTGTGTAGCACCTTACCTCATCTTGTGTCACACCTTACCACATTCTGTATAGGATCTTACCTCATTTTGTGTAGCACCTTACCTGACCTTGTGTCAAACCTTACCTCATTCTGTGTAGGATCTTACCTCATTTTGTGTAGCACCTTACCTCATCTTGTGTCACACCTTACCTCATTCTGTGTAGGATCTTACCTCATTTTGTTTTGCACCTTTTCTCGCTCTGTGCAGCATCTTACCATATTTTGTGTAGCACTTTACCTAATTTTGTTTCGCACCTTACCTCATTCTGTGCAGAATCGTACCTCATTCTGTGTAGGATCTTACCTCATTTTGTTTTGCACCTTTTCTCGCTCTGTGCAGCATCTTACCATATTTTGTGTAGCACTTTACCTAATTTTGTTTCGCACCTTACCTCATTCTGTGCAGGATCTTACCTCATTTTGTGTAACATCTTATCTCATTTTTTTCACATATTACCTCATTCTGTTTTTCACCTTTTGACGATTAGCCAGATAAATGTTTGTTCAATATTATTTACATTTTAAAAGTATATATTTTGTTCGTTTCAGAGCCGGCAAAGATCCATTCCGTCGTGGTATCCAATCGGTTAAGGACGGTTTTGCCGCTGCCTTTTCGTCTCTATCTCCCGCCAACATAAAACAAAGGATAGCAGATATGCAACAAATGCCACCAGCCGAGTTGGCCGTGGGATTCTTCAAAATGTTTTTCTACATGTTCTACTATATCGGTTATGGAGCCGTAGTTGTTGTTAGGTGAGATTTAATGTTAATTTACTATTAAAACTAATTCATTCGTTTTTAGGTGAGTTTTGAAGCTTTCTTAAATTAGTATAAATTATATAACCAAATTTGATTTTTATGTAAATTAATTTTAATAATAATTTAGGTAATAACAAAACAGTAAATTTCTTCAAAGTATTTTTTTTTTAATTATTAAAAATATTAAATATATATATATATATATTATAATTTTGTATTTTTACTAACACTAGATATTATAGGATTCTTTAAAAATTGTTACTAACATATATGGAATTTATTCTGAAATAAAGTTTTATTATTATTATTACCTAGGAAATAAAAACTATTCTTCAAAATAAAACTAAAGGCCATACCACCTGCATTACCTCGTAGAATAATTAATGAAACACTTGTATAAGGTAGTTAAAAATAAAAGCTTGAGGGTAAATAATAATAAGAAATATAGGATGTCTCAACAAAAGCGCTGGTATTAAATTTGCCGCCATTTTGTTAATATTATTATTAAAATACTTTATTGTGCTTAACTTAAAAGTATGGACATACAAAGACTAACTTAAAGCTATTTCGGCTTTTTCTACCAGCTAACCTTTGAGAGAGTGAGACAGTAATATGTGTGGGGCAATTTTAACCTTATTTAAACAAAAAAATAATGTCAATACGAGTTGTATGTTGATTTTTTTTCGACAGTTGTCACGTACAGACCACGCGATTCATAAATATGGAGAAGCAAGTTTTATTATTGTAAAAACACATTACTAAAATGGTGAAAGTTTTGCGAAAGCAGTTCACCAATTACGTCAAGTTTTCGGTCGCAATAATGCGCCAAATGAATCGTTAGCGTTTATTAGCAAAATTTGAGACCAAATTTATGCCGATGGTGTTGGATTATGACTAAGGAGGTCAAATAATATATAACCTTTTTACTTACTATGTTGTTGTTGTTCTCTTCTCCCGATGGATGATGAATGAGGTGATAGGGAAGGCAAAGGGTCTAGCCCATACAGCCAAGTCTGACGTAATATATCTTTATTTTTATGAGTTAATAAAGTCATCATCAAATTCCAGATGCTGCAAAATTTGATGCTTTTCTTGGAGTCACTCGCGGCATTATAGCCCAAACACGTCGTGTAAAATATGGGAGTTGACAGCGCGGGAAAACCGCAAAAAATAAACTGCAACTTGTGCCCCATATTCAAAGTCCAATTTATCGTTTTCCATAACTATTCACATTGTAGAACATTATTAAACAAAACAACACCACTTTTGACCAACAATATTCAGAAGGTCCTTGTCGGTCACTCGAAAATATAGCCACATTGTTTTACAACTTGTATTAACAAAATGGCGGCAAATTTAAATCCGGCGCTCTTGTTTAGACATCCTTTATTATCATAAAACTAGTTTATGTTATTTTTAGGTAGTTAATTAATACGTTTGGAATGGTATATTAAATTAAACTAAAATATGCTATAGTTTTATAAAAAAATAATTTACTATAATTTTAAATTAAAACTGTTATTTTGTTAGATTGTAAATACCCTTAATTATTGTTAGTGCGCGTTCCTACCATGTGACGACAGATCTTTTCGTTTTGAGCGTCGTGGCTTGTATATTTGTATAAAACTGCAGTTTATCTTTTTTTGATAAATATTATTCAATATTTATATATTTTAAACAAAACGTTAAATTAAATAATCGAAATACCTAATAAAATCGCATTTGCATAATAAGACCAAATCTCCAAAGTTCTAATGTCTCGACTTAGACCGGTTTGTTCTAAAATAGTTGGGATCGAGACTACTGCAAGCGTCCTACGAATGAATTCTATTTAATTGTTTTTGTTTAGTAAAACTTTACTATAGGCCAATCATGACAAGTGGCAAGCTCGTCGATGTCTCCAGCGTACGAAACTCAAAAAATATCACAAATAAATTAAATATTAATTAAATGTATTCATTAACATTAATAAATATTTTTGTGTCCCGACCAGGAATCGAACCCGGTACCTCCGAGTCTTAATCCACGGACTTAAACACTAGACCACAAAGTCGATATAGTTTATGTTTAATTTCGACTTTGTGGTCTAGTGTTTAAGTCCGTGGATTAAGACTCGGAGGTACCGGGTTCGATTCCTGGTCGGGACACAAAAATATTTATTAATGTTAATGAATACATTTAATTAATATTTAATTTATTTGTGATATTTTTTGAGTTTCGTACGCTGGAGACATCGACGAGCTTGCCACTTGTCATGATTGGCCTATAGTAAAGTTGGCTAAATGTGAATCAGCTTATTTATAAGCGTGGTTTCTGACCACCCCGAAAGGGAAACTGCTGCTGAAAAAGCTGTGACTTAAATAAAACTACATAGAAGTTAAGTTATCATCAGCCTGCGTCTCTTTACTGCTGGATGTAGACCTCGCCACACACAGCACGCAGTCTTTTGCAACCCTCATCCAACCCCCGAATACGATCTGTCGGTTGGTCGTCCAGTACATGTTATGTATATGTGTATGTATTAATGTTATATATGATATATGTATATAGTATTTAAGTATATGTATGTTTATATAGGAATTGCTTACTTTTATGATATTTATTGGAATAAAAATAATTTTCACTATCCTCGATCTAACAAAGAAATCTCATTTGTCCCCACGGTCAACGGTCAGAGAATGCCTTACGGCATTATGTTCGCCGATTGTAAATTACAATAAAGATTTTAAATAAATAAATTCATGGTCTTCACTCTAAAACCCGCTTGCGCTTTTGGTCGTCAGTTAACTTGCTAATTTTGAAAGCTATGTCAGTAACTTCAGGTTCACGTCTCTCACAGGAAATGTTGCCAGTCTTTTTGGGACTATATATGTTGGGACGTCTCTATTTACAGATAGTATAGTTTTATAATAGGTTTGATTTAATTATTGTTTAAATATACAAGCCACGATACGAAACGATGATCAGTACGACATGGTGGGAATGTGTCCTTAAGGAAATAAATAAATAAATTGTGTTTTTTTTTTCTTCCACGCTTTTCGTATGGCACAGTCATTGGTAAATGCCTCACCTGAGTGGATTAATATTTATATTTGTGCATGTCTACACATAGCTCTAATTCCTGAAAATATGATCTAAAAAGACATTAAATATATAACATTTACAAGAAGCCAAAATAATTCAACATCTGTCGCACGCTGAAGATGTGGAATTCTCCCCCAGCCAGTAGGTTTCCCCATTCCTATAACAATAATCGCAACGTGAATTCATAAATGTTCTTAAGATTTCAATTAAAATACACGGAACATTCAAAAAGTTGTCATTAATTAATTAAGATTTCAATTAAAATACACGGAACATTCAAAAAGTTGTCATTAATTAATTAGGATTTCAATTAAAATACACGGAACATTCAAAAAGTTGTCATTAATTAATTAGGATTTCAATTAAAATACACGGAACATTCAAAAAGTTGTCATTAATTAATTAAGATTTCAATTAAAATACACGGAACATTCAAAAAGTTGTCATTAATTAATTAAGATTTCAATTAAAATACACGGAACATTCAAAAAGTTGTAATTAATTAATTAAGATTTTAATTAAAATACACGGAACATTCAAAAAGTTGTCATTAATTAATTAATATATATACAAGGGGCGGACTTAATGTCTTAATTAAGATTTCAATTAAAATACACGGAACATTCAAAAAGTTGTCATTAATTAATTAAGATTTCAATTAAAATACACGGAACATTCAAAAAGTTGTCATTAATTAATTAAGATTTCAATTAAAATACACGGAACATTCAAAAAGTTGTAATTAATTAATTAAGATTTTAATTAAAATACACGGAACATTCAAAAAGTTGTCATTAATTAATTAATATATATACAAGGGGCGGACTTAATGTCTTAATTAAGATTTCAATTAAAATACACGGAACATTCAAAAAGTTGTCATTAATTAATTAAGATTTCAATTAAAATACACGGAACATTCAAAAAGTTGTAATTAATTAATTAAGATTTTAATTAAAATACACGGAACATTCAAAAAGTTGTCATTAATTAATTAATATATATACAAGGGGCGGACTTAATGTCGCTAGACATTCCCTGACAGCCAACCTTAGGGACATTGTAGAACATTAAAGACGTAAGGTAGGTGCAATTAGAGAAATATGATTGCGTAATAAATATGCAATATTATCTAAACTACAATAATAAATACTATAATAAACTAAATACTAATAATACATACACATAACGTTTTATTAATACATTAGGTACATACATTACATAACATTAATACATACACTACATATAATAATATAATAAATAAACTAAATGAGTTGTCCAAATTCCAAGAAAAAACAACTGAATATTGAACGGTTGAATTTCTTAGGTTAGTATGATTTGTTGCAACAAGTTGCATCTTCTTAGTGACACTTTCGTTTTATTTTTTTTGTCGTATAGTTTACAAGTGTAATAACCCGAGTCTGATAGTAAATTTTAAGGGATACCATTTTTTTTTTTTTCCCGCGCTTTTTATTGTATAAAAATGCGCTCTTTACCCGCTCTATCTTATATTTGACCTCGTTGGTTTGGTTTCGATCTTTATTCACTAGACTGTCATGTGAATGAAACATTATTTGTTATCACTGTATATAAATAGCACAACTTAGTTAAAAACAAAACTTTTTTTATTATTGTTACCTTATTTATGTGTAAAAAGTGCACACACTGTGTTTAAATTCAACCGTCGCGATAATTAAATTTGTCTCCTTCTAGCTCGCATGGCCTTATGTACAAGAAAGTCTAACACAACCATCGCGATAACTAGATTTGTCTCCCTCTAGCTCGCATGGACTTATGTACAAGAAAGTCTAACACAACCGTCGCGATAACTAGATTTGTCTCCCTGTAGCTCGCATGGCCTTATGTACAAGAAAGTCTAACACAACCGTCGCGATAACTAGATTTGTCTCCCTCTAGCTCGCATGGCCTTATGTACAAGAAAGTCTAACACAACCGTCGCGATTACTAGATTTGTCTCCCTCTAGCTCGCATGGCCTTATGTACAAGAAAGTCTAACACAACCGTCGCGATAACTAGATTTGTCTCCCTCTAGCTCGCATGGCCTTATGTACAAGAAAGTCTTAACACCCGTATTCTAAGACGTTTTCCCACGGCTCCTCCACTCAGTTATTCCAGCTGTTACTATTCAATAGAAAATTAGCCTTGAACGTATTTCGTTGCTTTAGATAGCGTATTTTATTATACTGCGTGTAATTTATTAAAGAGCAAATATTTTTATATTATAATCTAGAATAAAAATAAAAAACTACGGTTTTTTTATTTTTATTATTCAGTTATAAAATCTTAAGTTATGGTGTAAATAAGTTATCCTAAAAATATCGCTACTCATGCAGAGCCTAATCAAGTAGGTAGCGAGAGGTCGACGATCGCGCGAATGTTGACTTACTTAATTATTTCTCTCTCTATTTTTTCTCTCGGCTGTGGGCGTGATCAATTAATAATAACACTCCCCTAGCCTTTAGATTTTTATCACGATGGATATCGCAATTTTCAGACGCGGCCTCATTCACCATGCAGTAGTGTTTTGTTTTTCGGATAATGAATTTAATTTATAAAACAAAAGTGTCATTTTAAAATATAAATACAGGTTCTACTAATAACAATTCACGCCTCTACAAATATTGGTTCTTTTGACAATTACACGCGGTATAAAAAGTCCCTCTTAGATACTATTAGTTGCTTTGGTCCTGAATGTCGTGCATTGTGATATTTATTGTATGAATATTTTGTTGTGCGTTATTTAATAAATTGAACTTAAAATAAATGTACCTAAAGTCTGTTCGCCAAAAGTTGATAAATAATAGGTCCTTTACATATGAAATTGACGTTTTATATGGAAAAAAAATTTCTAAAAAGTGTACCATTATTATCTATGCACTTTGACCATTTTATAGGTAGTTCATTTCTCAAGCAATGGAATTACCATTGCTAAAAAAAATGTGGGAGCGAAATTCAATAAAATCTTTGAAGGCGATTTGGATTTATTTTATTACACAACAAGACGCTCACCATCCACCATTCTACACCTCTCCTTACCCAACCAAATACTGTATGATTCCGTTAATGCCATCTCGGAAGCTCGTTCCATAAATATATTGACGGCAGACCTGCTAAGGCCCAATTTTGTTTGGCAAAGATTTAGCTGGTACTCCTCTCGCACCAACTTCCACTGCGTAAAGCTGAATCTTCAACCCGTTCCTGATCATTTCTTCTTTTAGACGACTTTTAGAAGACGACATTAACGGAATCATACAGTATTTGGTTGGGTAGGGAGAGAAAAATGGTGGATGGTGAGCGTATTATCGCGCAATAAAATAAAAAAGGGAGGCCTCCTTTTCTTAAACCAGCCTATTGTCGGTCGCAAGCCCGAGACACCATTCTTCTCATCTCTTACCCACACACGTTGGACCCGGCACCCGCACGGTAAATCCATTTGTCTTCAAAAAAAAAATCCATAAAGTTGTAAGACTACAATTCTCAAATATACACTAAAATATTAGATTGTGCGAGCGAGAGGGGTGCTAGTACATTAAACCTTCTTAAGACTAATATATATTTTTTTTAGGTACATATTTGGTGTGTTGTTGGGTTTAATGCGTGGTCCTCAGGCCGACGAGCCGCCACCCGAACCCACGGAAGAGGAGAAAATTGGTCAGTTGAAGCTAAAATTAATGACACCACAAAGTAAGACACAACACAATACAGTAAGACAAGCTTCTACTAAAATTGGCTGGTTCCTTGAGCATTTAGTTTCTGGAAAAGACGTTGCGAACTTCTTCGGTACTCGTTCGACTTGAATCACTTAATAATTATTATTTAAATAATAATAATTTATATTTAATCTTGGTTTATTCGCTTCTCTTAATAGATTTTTAAAAAACCTAATATTAAATATCAACAAAACATTTGTGAATATTTGACGATTAAATTAACCCACTCCTTTTTGTTTTACATAATCATTACACATTAACACGAAAACAAAACAAAAATGGCGACTGTTTTCAAAATTATAATTTAGCTTCTACTAAAAAAAAACTTTATAATACATTTTACAGTGTATTCGGCGCATGAACTGTCAAAAAAGTATTTTTTTTAATTATCCCATAAAAATAGGAAATGGACTTATATTAATATATAAAAAATAAATTTAATATTTTTTGTTATAATGTAAAGGTACAAGTCGGCACCTGCCCGCTTTGCCGGCTGCTGAAGATACAGGACAAATGCAGGTGCAAGCCTTTGGACTCGATATTTCTAAAGAAGATGGCGGACAGTAAGTAATTTAAATAATTTTAATATACTTTCAGATATCCGTAGGACGCATACGTTTCGTCAGCAGACGCATCGCTAAATTTATAGTACGGTGGTAGTAAATGTGTTAATTGTATGATAATAATTTCTGTTCATCCTGTCTCATCACCTTACTCGATCGATTAGCTGGTGAAGAACGTACATTTATTTTTATAGTAAAAAAAGTAAAGTATCATCACAACCGTTTCCCTTTCGGGGTGGTCAGAAACCACGCTTATAAATAAGCAGATTTACATTTAGCCAACTTTACTATAGGCCAATCATGACAAGTGGCAAGCTCGTCGATGTCTCCAGCGTACCAAACTCGAGAAATATCACAAATAAATTAAATGTTTTTATTTACATTAATAAATATTTTTGTGTCCCAACCAGCAATCGAACCCGGTACCTCCTAGACCACGGAGGCAGTTATGCATAAAACTAAATAAGTAATAATGTTTTGTAGAATCCAGATGAAACCCCACGAATCTCCAAGCACTTCGTCTCCATCATCAGGTGAAGAAGCAGAGATATCTCCAGATGAAACTACAGAACACACGGATGATCAGCAACCACCTTCGCTCATAGATCTCCTTGGGTAAGTACTCCAAGTACAACAATTCTTATAGAGTCATGAGTGCGTAATAATATTGACCAGATCAGCTTTATGATTTTTAATTGGCAACATTATTTTATGACTTACCGACTGGAATCGCTAAGATAGCGACCTGTCAAAACTGCCGGCCCAGGAATCGAACCCGGTACCTCCGAGTCCAAATCATACAATATATTAAAGACAATGATTAATAACGTCCGTGATTTTATTTCCTTTAAACTCGATAGAACATTTCTGAAAATGTACACTCAACAACACAACAACACAATTTGAAAAACCTTTGATTTGTCAGCTTTCGGGTTGCACACAGGCAAGTCCTCATTCTAACATACCTGGTGGGGTACCACTGTACCAGGTTTTATAATCTCATGGGTGAATTTGAAAGATATTTATTTATTGTTCTTGTGTAATTCTGTATTTGTTTCATTTGTAAATCTGATATAGCTGAGTTTTCCTTGCAGATTCCTTTCTCAGTCAGATTTAACATTAACAGGTCACTGGAATCTGCTAAGCTGTTAGTCTTCTGCTAACAGCTTACTCCTTGGACCACTTCGCTGCTTAGTCTTCCACTAACAGGAGTTGAATTATTCTAAATAATTTAAATAATGACGTGTCACAAATGCCTGTAATAGGTTTACGTAAATAAAGATATTTTGACTTTGACTTCAAAAAGGTTAAATCGTCTTAACATTTCTCTATTTCTGATTGGAGTTATTTTTTCAGTGGCGAGCAAGCTAAAAAACAAGCTATAGAACGTATGGAAGCACAAGCAGCTCAACAAGCGGCCATGTCTGCCATTGAAGCTGAATCCAAGAAGGTATGTCAATTTATTATATCATTCAAATTCAAAATATTATTTATTGCACTAAACAAATTTTACATAGGCGGGCTTAATGACTGAGCATTTTCTAACAACCAACCTTTGGGAGTGTGGAGAGGTAACAACGAAGGGTGCAATTTATTATAATAGACTTATATACTAATATTACATATACTGAATAAATATATACATAAATACCTACATACCTATAATATATATATATATGTACCTGGTAAAAAAAATCAGACCTTTTATATATATCTATATAATTTAGTATTAGACTTCTCCATACTGACTTATGTAATATCGATAAAAATTTAGCTATGGATATTTAAATGATATCAACAGCCTGTGTGTTTCCACTGCTGGATATACTCCAAAGCTCGCGGTCTATTGTAACTGGCGTCCTTCCATCTGGCAGGGGTCGTATCATATTCATTCTAAGCGCTCTGAACATGATTCGGAACGAGAAGATATGTCATATGTCAAAGTCGTTCCGAATTATATATCACGATTTGGATGCTCAGAGCGTGATTTCAATTCAGAATGGTTTAAATCACTTTTAATGTATAGAATATAAATTTGGAATTCCACATCTTTGAGTATGAATACTAACAACTAACTCGGTTTTTTTATATTTATATATGTAACGTTTACTATTTTAACTTGCCGTGTTACAGACATTTTTATTTACTTAAATATTAATTATAGATTTGTTTTAGAAGTAATATACAAATGAATTGCAATATTAAATAATTTAAAAAAAAGCCTTATATTAAATAAACTTGAAAATAGCGCTCAGAGCGATCTACCTCGATATCGTGAGCAATCTAAACGCGAGGAATTATGCCATTTATGACGTCAAATAGCTTTGGCAAAACAGTGTATGCACGTCTCGGAACACCTTAAGCGTGCTTAGGTTACTAATATCGTGCCTCGGAATGAGGGGATCAACGCTTCGAATTCTATCCATAAGAGAAATACCAAGCATAGCCATCTCCATACCTCGACAAGCCACCTTGAATTTGTGGACCAGGAGACCAACGTCTCTGCCTGCTCCGTACGGAATCGAAGAACTATAGGAGCCTAGGAGTGTTCTGAGGACGTGCCGAAGTATAGTATCACTCGTGTACCAAACTAACTTGTCTTTTTATGATATAAACCTATCCTCCTGCGAGAGGTGGCTATATCTTAAAAACAATTGTCATGATAGGCCTAGTAATTAACTAGGCTATTTGTAACGTAACTATCTTTTTCGAACAAACTAAATATAAACTTCACGCCAAACTCAAGTACGTTCTTATTCGACACTAGTGCCATCTAGTAGCAGGGCCGAAAACTAAATTGATCCACATTCTTTATCAACACTGGCGGCTAACAAAAAGTGGGCATTGCATTTTTATTATACATTGCGGGTAATCGTAAACTACATAAGCACGTGGTATTAAATTACAGCATCATCATAAGTCCGTGCCTAAATTTCTAGGAAAAAGTGTGCATAATTCCATTCAAATCATTCATATGACCTGTCTGGAAATATTATTCGAATTAAACATAC
This sequence comes from Tinea semifulvella, assembly GCA_910589645.1. Classification (NCBI taxonomy): domain Eukaryota; kingdom Metazoa; phylum Arthropoda; class Insecta; order Lepidoptera; family Tineidae; genus Tinea; species Tinea semifulvella. The sequence goes on along the minus strand of OU342619.1, from coordinate 3,992,209 downwards.
AGACAGATATAAGGGCGTGGAGTCAATCATTTATTTTGATGTATAAAAATACGATTTCTCAAAATCGGTTCAATTGTTTTTGAATAAAAAAGTAACAAACATCCATCACATATAAAATTACGATAGAATTAGGCTTAGTTGCACCAAAATGAAGGCTCTGTAATTGTGACTATTAAAGTTAAAAATGACGTCGAATGTACCAGTTTTATATTGAAGTTCATGCGTCACGTGGTACAATCGACGTCATTTTTAACTTTCATCGTTACATTTACGTTTTGGTACAACCGAGCCTTAGTTGGGAATAATATTTATTAATTTATCGCAATAGCAAAGTTGTATATACTTATGTCTTAAAAAATAAAAATCACAAACACCAATAGTAACAAAAGTTGCTACTAGATGGCGTTAGTGTCGAATAAGAACGTACTTTGGTTTGGCGGTAAGTCTATATTTAGATTGCTAGCAAACATGGTAACAGTATCATCAAGCCTTAATCTCCACTGCTAGGCCTACTCTAACGGCTAGCATTTCTTTTTAGGGTATTAATACCTCTTGTAGGTTCGTTAATACCAAAAAAAACCAATTTAAAAAAATCCCCAGACTTCATTGTGGTGTGCGATATATCCCTGAAACTGTTCACGAACGCGTTAGATGTTTTTAAATGACTTTATGGAATTACTGCGTGTCAATAAGACTACGTGTAGGAAAAATGTATATACACATATTTCTAGTGTTGCCAATGCACACCTAATGCAAAAACACAACCAATATCTCGGCACCTTTTTAAAAAAAAATGGAGTGAGTGTTGCTGTGTTATTATAATATTTGCAACTGGTCGTCTTTTTATGGCCGATTACCGACAACAAAATTCTCCTTTTTTGAGTTACCCAAATATCGAACTCTCACCAAACCACTGTACAAGGGCTATCGACTTCCATACATTGTAGTAGTTCCCGCATTGGGAAATATTGGAGGTTGCCATTAATTATTTTTCTTGAAGGTTACTAATCATATTTCTGCGTATTTAATTAGTTTTGTTGTTCAAATTTATTATTTCATCGATATTATTTAATATTTAGTTATTATCGCTATTTAAATTATTAAGATTCTTATGAAGTTTTATACTCCGCGCTTTAATAATTTATTATAATAAAGTTTTTATTTAAATATACTGGTAACCCTAAATTATCAAAACTAAATGGAGTCTTGGTTGTTGCGAAGAGCGAACTCCAAGAAATAAATAAATGAAAAATATTATTTGTTACTATTTTAGTCCCGTATCTATGCCGCCATTTTTTAATAATTGATCTACTATTATTTTTGTTCAAAAAAAAAATGGAGTGAGTGTTGCTGTGTTATTATAATATTTGCAACTGGTCGTCTTTTTATGGCCGATTACCGACAACAAAATTCTCCTTTTTTGAGTTACCCAAATATCGAACTCTCACCAAACCACTGTACAAGGGCTATCGACTTCCATACATTGTAGTAGTTCCCGCATTGGGAAATATTGAAGGTTGCCATTAATTATTTTTCTTGAAGGTTACTAATCATATTTCTGCGTATTTAATTAGTTTTGTTGTTCAAATTTATTATTTCATCGATATTATTTAATATTTAGTTATTATCGCTATTTAAATTATTAAGATTCTTATGAAGTTTTATACTCCGCGCTTTAATAATTTATTATAATAAAGTTTTTATTTAAATATACTGGTAACCCTAAATTATCAAAACTAAATGGAGTCTTGGTTGTTGCGAAGAGCGAACTCCAAGAAATAAATAAATGAAAAATATTATTTGTTACTATTTTAGTCCCGTATCTATGCCGCCATTTTTTAATAATTGATCTACTATTATTTTTGTTCAACAAATTTATACTTTTATTGATTATTCTCATAGTAACTATCGAAATTGATCAATTATTAAGGATGCTTTAATTAACAAAAAAAAAACAAATAAAGAATTTTAAAAGTAGCCGCTTATTCTAGTTCGGTGGGAACCCGTAGTAGCGCTGCTAAAACTGAAACACTTTTCTGGTATAGAGTTACGCTTCTTGTATTATGTTCGTTGCCATTGTACGTTCTTATTCGATACTAACGCCATCTAGTTGTACCAAGCCGCGTAACCAAAGAAACTGACCCACGTTCATCTCCCTGCCTTTCGCACGAAAATGTAAAGACTGTACAATGTCCAAACTAGAACACTGGCGCAAAAAAACATTTAAGTGGGCGCATATTTAGATATGTATAAGTTTTTATACAAACCTTGATTTATTAATTTAATTTGATAAGAGATACAAGCTTATTTTTAAGGAAATGAATAAAGTTAAAACTCATTCAAAGAGGATGGGCGGCATTCGGGAAACTTCGGCACATCCTCTCATCGTCCATACCACAGTGTTTGAAGACAAAAGTCTTCAACCAGTGCACCCTCCCGGCAATGTCGTACGGAGCAGAGACGTGGACACTGACAGTGGGTCTGGTCAACAAATTCAAGGTCGCTCAGCGAGCTATGGGGAGAGCAATACTTGACAGTCATTCGTTAGAGAACCAAAGTTACTGACATAGCATTCGAAATTAGCAAGCTGAAGTGGCAATGAGCCGGACACATCTGCCGCAGAACCGAAGACCAATGGGCAAACGGGTTTTAGAGTGGAGTCCACGTACGGGACGAACCCCTGCCAGATGGACGAATGACCTAAGGAAGACCGCTGGTCGGGGTTGGATGAGGGTTGCAAAAGACCTACATCTAGCAGTGGAGAGACAAATGCTGATGATGATGAATAAAGCGCTGCGGTTTATATTAATAAATTTATTTACATATCTTCTTCATATTCATATTTTTATTGTTGAGGTTTAGGGCCTGTTGCTCTGTGTCTACATATTGTTGCTAGTTGTTTCCAAATGTCTTATCATCCAAATTGTATAATATTTTTGTCGTTTTTCATTAAATTCTTCTAATTTAGATAACCTTGCCTCTCTTGTATCTTCTGCCTGTTGAATATCTCTGTTTGCTTTAAAATAAAAGTCCTACAAATTTGATTTTTATTTTAATAATTTAGTAAATAATATTTTATTTTATACATTAGTATCATTTATTTCTAAGCATACTTGTTGCTTATTTCTAAATGCCAGGTAAAGCATATTAGTTCTTCAGCCATTGATTATTTTTTTAAGGCAATGAATAATAGTACTTCAGTTTATTTAATTATTTTATTTTTATTGTTTATGTTTAGAATCTGTTGCTTTGTGGCTATCTATGAGTTCTTTTAGCATAGTTTCGATGTTCCTTGTTGTTTCTAAGTGACTTATCATCCAATTCTTGTGACATCTGATCCAATCTTCTTGTCGTTTTTCTTTCCGTTCTTCTAATTTAATTAACCTTGCTTCTCTTCTTTCTTCTGCCTGTCTCGATCGAGTTTCTCTGTTTGCTTCATGCCTTAGTCTTTGCCTTTCCATATGTTTAAATGTATCCATGACAATTTTTAAACTGTTGTCTTGTAATGATTGTCTTCTTCGTTTTCTGTAAAATAAGTTATCATTAATAAATTGACATTAGACCCTCGCCGAGCAGTGGAGGGCGTATGCGAAATTCTCTAGAAATATTATGAAGTCAAAAGTCTTCAACCAGTGCATCCTTCCCGTGATGTCGTCAGAGACATGGACACTGACATTAGTTGTGGTCAACAAATTCAATATTGCTCAGCAAACTATAGAGACACAGCTATGTTTGGTACACTTACGTTTTTGCTAAATGTAGCTCCTATATTAACTCTATGGTATAGTACAAAAATAATAAACCCTTTCTAGTACTAAATTGTAAAATCTTATTTTGTGATGATGTTTTACCAACCTTATTCGTGTTAATCTTTCCGAGGGTGTTGAGGGTCCCGGCAGAGGATTTAAAGGTGTGGGTTCAATTTTTAGTTCACATTCTGGTATTATTAGATCCGGTTCTTCTGATAGATCTGGTATGTTTTCTGTTAGCGGGTCTAAACCTTCGTGATCATCATCAGATGACGAAATGTCCAAATAATTATGAAAATCCTCATTTTCTAGTATTTCCGGTTTTATATTGATTTCCGTTTCAGGGTCTAAGATTGCATCGGCGTTCTGGAAATTTTATGAATAAATTGATTATTATTAGAAGTAAAGTTTAAAAGAAACGTAGTTACATACTTTAATTAAAACCAAATGTTATTTTTTTTTGTTTAAACATTTATTTCTATTTAATCATTTCGGAAAACCAACAGTTGACAATATTTTAATATTAAATCATTAATTTCCTTGGGGTTAACACAACACTTGGATATTGTCTATGAAAGCGAAATAAAGTTTAAAAAAGCGCTTAAAGCGACAAGTCGAACATTGGGTTTATCTCAATTGTCAACGACATCGGTGATGCAACAGTGGTTGTGACTGCTGCTATGTTCAACTTGAAAGCAAACGCTTATGTTTTACTAAATGTATGAAAACCATAGAGCAACGCCAAGTCGAACGACTTCGGAAAAAGCGACAAGTCAATCACAAGGTATATAGGATATTCGATCGCCCTCAACCAATTAACTGTGCATATCAATTTAAAAGTATTTTATAATTTTAACTATTTTATCATACAATATGGTACTGAGAACTTACAATACATTTAAATTACAATTTTTAAGATCCCCTGTTGACAATAACAATAGCTGACCTGTTGAATTAGTTGAAGAGATTGAATGTATAAAAAGTATCATCACAACCGATTCCCGTTCGGGGTGGTCAAAAACCACTCTTATAAAGAAGCATATTCACATTTAGGAACTTTAGGCCAATCATGACAAGTGGCTAGCTCGTCGATGTCTCTAGCATACCAAACTCGTGAAATATAACAAATAAATCAAGTATTAATTTAATTTATTTATTATTATTAAACATTATTTATTTTTTATTAAACATTACTGTGACCCGACCAGAACTCAAACCCGGTACATCCGAGTCTAAATCAATGGACTTAACCATTAGACCAAGGAGGCAGTAGCTTTCATCCCCTGAGTAAACTAACAGTAAATTAGGGACTTTATTGACACTAACCCTTTTTTTGTCTTGTGTATATAAATAAAAAAAAACTTACCAATCCATAGGTGATGGCAGCTCGTGCTCTGATAATGTGTAAAACCCTTCTCTCTATATTTGACAGTGGTATACGGTAAGCGGGTTTACCATTGGGGCTGGACTTAGATTTATTAATGGCAATCACCTTCTTTTTTACTCTAAATTTTAGATCACCCCAAGTCTTGGTTCGGGACATGAAAATAGAAAATATAATATTTTTTTGATCACATGTGCCTATAACAAGGCAAACTTCTAAGATTCACTGGGCGATTGCCAGATCCACTATGTGTGAGAAAAATAGATGAGAATAATGGTGACTCGAGCTTGCAACTGACAATAGGCTTTTTATTTTATTACGTCTTGGCTCACCATCCACCATTCTGAAATCCCTTAATTAATGGAAACCTGTGAGTGTAAAATGCATTAAAATTGGTATTCTCATATAAAGTTACCACTACAAACTACAGCAAATAATGTTTTACTTGAATTCTTTTAAAAATAGTTATATATATATTTATTTACCGTAATTTTGCCTTGTTAATTAATTTGGTGTGATAGTGAGACTATTGTTAGAACGCTTTTCTGAAAATCCTACAAAGGTCGGTTGAAACACCTCCGGCATGTACCAATAAGAAATAAACTACTGTTCCTGTGCCTCGGAAAGCACGTTAAACCGTTTAACTTGTTTTATAGAATTGTTATTAAAATTGACATCATACCCTCGCCAACCTGTCTCGCCAGCGTGTAGTGTAGGCCAAATTGTTCTTGAAACAGAGGTCTGTGTGGGAATATGATTCTTGGAACCCAGGATTGCAGTTATGGAGTATATGACATTATCATAAGAATAAAATTTTATAAACAATGTTATACTCACTCTCATCCATTTTTCTAATGATTTTCTCGGGCCCCCATTTTGCTCCAGTAAGTGAACAAGTAAATGCCATAATTTTTTACGTTTCTTGCGCCGTGCCGGGTGTAAACGGGAAATATCTCCATGGCTGCAAATAGGGATTCTATTCATATAGAGGCTGCAATCCATAAAATGTCCATCATCATAACAGCCCCTAGAACACAGAGACCTACACCTCCACTGCTGGAGATGGGCCTTCCAGAATATATTTCATGATAATTTGGCCTTGACAAGGGTCTCATATAAATGCTCTATATAATGGATTAATGCTCTGGGAATGGTGTTGGAGTGGAATGTTAGGCATTTAATGGAAAGAGTTTTGAACCAACAAGTCCATCCTGAAGGTACTGGGATATCTTATTGATCCCCTCAAAACCCAGCAATGGCCACCAAGATTAAGCCCTTATTGTAAGACAAATATTCAATGGCTTCTTCGCATAAATGTGACAATTAAAATTAAAAATGGCGTCGAATGTACCAGCTTATGGCTGACCTTAAAAATAAAACTGGTACAATTGCCTCCATTTTTAACTTTAATTGTGACAATTACAGAGACTTCATTTTCGTTTGACAGCTGGAAGGAAATGTTGAGTGGAGGAGCCATTGCGGAAACGTCATACAATATGGGTGTTAGTGACTTTCTGAACATCACATCACAATAGTGTGCAGAGTTTATATGTAAGGGCAGTAAGTGAGATTGTATTGGCTGACTAGGAAGTGCACTAGTCTAGTGCTTTACAAATCGAATAATTTGTGTCTTTACTATACTACTTAATCCTAGAAAGAGAATGTAAAAGTTTGACCATTGCTTCGCAAAACACAAAAATACATTAATATAAGCTGGAACTCGTATTGGAGATTACAATAATACTATAAACACATTCAAGAGATTGGTTTTAACCCGTTGTTTCGATCTAAAGCATCCCAATACCTATTTTATCAATACTAGCTTGTTTTACTCTTACGTTGCCATAAACTCCGTAATTATCGATAGCTGCTCTTGTGTCACGCTCATAATTAGGTTTTTAAGTCACAATTAAAAACTTATCTGTTATAATAAGGAATAATATCAAGAAATAAACTAAAAAACAATAATAATGACGCTGGCTGTCACAGCAGATTAATGATAAATCATGGGCGTTCCTTTTATTGAGTTTTTTGAATTGGGGTAAAGTAATTTATTTGTACATTGCGTGTTATCTTGTATCAAGTTTGTGTTCAGATTAAGGATAACATGCAATGTATAATGAAGATACAAACCCAGTGTTAAATAAGAACGCGGAGCTGGCTGCCACTGTTTCCAAAGGTTACTGACACAAGTGACAGTTTCACCTACGCGCTACGTTCTGAAATGAAAACAGAGTATTATTTTTTAACGTTATGTAATTATTTACCGCTATTTATAGAATATACTATTTTGCACTAATCTAAGAAGTTACCTATTTAAAGGATTGTCTAAGCGGATGATTAATGCAGTATGTGACAAGAGAACTGGCATTTTTTTCGCGCTGCAAATCAGCATAGCTGTGCAGCGGGGGAATGCTGCAAGTGTTCTTGGCACATAGACCATTAACCAGCCGCTTATAGTTTAGTTTATATATTTTTATTAGCTTTTTTATATTAAATATAAATAATATTTTTATCGCTGATCTATTTTTTTTTTTTCATGCAGCGAAAAAGATATAGAAAATATAGTATGTTAAAAAAGGTAAAGAAATATTTTAGTATTTATTGCCAATAAAGTAATGTATCATCTCGACCCTTTGAGGTGGTTCTGAACCCACGTTTTTTTTTGAGGAGCAGAGATATTAAGTAACTTTTCTATAGGCCCATCATAGACATTTCACGTCTCCTATACCCCCATCAACCACCAGCGGCCATGCGTCCATATGGCGGAGAGTCGTCCCACCCTGAGTTTTCCTGTACATGGAATCCACTCTACTCCAGAACCCATCTACTCCATTGCTTGTCGGTTTCAGCGGTCCAGTCTAGCGCTGGTACTTCTTGATTTAACAAAAATACGAGTTTTAGGTTTTTTAGGAGACAATTATGTATATGTAACAAAAACAGAGATTTGATGTTGATGTAACTCAAGGGTTTTTTTATCTATATTTTTATAAGATTTTATAGTATTTTTATTCTCCAAAATTTTTGTAGCACGAAAAACAGTAAAATACGGAAGTATCTGGCCATTGGCCACCTTATCTTATTAATTTGAAAGTTATGTCGGTATACATATCACGTAGCTCTGACAGTTAATGGACGTTGAAATAAGATATCGTACGCGCTGATTGGTTCTCCAGTCGCACGTAATGCGCATTAATCCCCTCCACATTACTGCCGCCACATAAGTATAACCTCTCTCCTAAGTTTCTGACGAATACCAGCGTTTCTCTCTTTATCCAACAAACTATTGATAATACTAATGCTTTTTTTTCTATATATTACTGTGCCATAATTATCCGATAAAATCACAATAAATTAATATACCTAATAAAAAAATAAAAATAACTATAAATAAAAAATGTCCTTAAGAGACGTCCAATCATAGATAGTCCCTAGAAGACTGACAACATTTTCCATCTGTATAGCGAGCCTAATAAGTTGGCAGAAATAATTCCTGCCTTTAGATTTTCCTTCCTTGGTCAGACGTCTGGGGACCCAGTCCCCATTGTCCTTCATCTCGACCCCAATCGGCGCAAACTTGCTATGCCGAGTTTGGCGTATTACGCAGCTTGAGCTGGCAACGCTGGACGAGGTTGGGATGTAAGATGGGGCTAATGTGTCTACATATGTCGCTTCGTAGGTACCTGATCATCCAGACCCACATTCACTCCATATCTGATAATAAACTGTATTATTATTTTAGGCAGTACAAGGACCAGCTGGTGGATCAGCTTTGCAGCAGATCGACCTGTCCAAATATACTAGGAGAGCGGTTTCATTTTTGGCAAGGAATTTCTATAACCTGAAGTACGTGGCCTTGGTGCTCGCTTTCTGTATAAACTTCGTACTACTGTTTTATAAGGTAAGTTGCTATAATTGTTAAAAGAGCAAATATATTTTTGAAGTTCTTCGCGCCATTTTGCTTGGACATGTCAAGTGCAAGTTTTTGTTTTGTAAATTAATTTGCTGTGGATATTATTGGTCAAAAGTGGTGTAGTTTTGTTTAATAATGTGCTACAATAGAAAAAATTATGTAAAACAATGAATTGGACTTTAAATATGGGGCACAAGTTGCAGTTTCTTTTTTGCGGTTTTCCCGCGCTGTCAACTCCCATATCTTACCCGACGTGCTTAAGCTATGGTGCCGCGAGTGACTCCAAGAAAAGCATCAAATTCTGCAACATCTGGAATTTGATGATGACCTCATTAACCCATGAAAAATAAAGATATATTACGTCAGACTTGGCTGTGGCCCTTTGCCTTCCCTATCACCTCATTCAACAACCATCGGGAGAAGAGAACACAAAAAAAGCAAATATTTTTTTAGGCTTCAGGTGTAATTGGTAGAACCTCTATTTTAAAGATAAAAATCTTTATCCTAAAAACAAACTACTACTGTATGGTGACTGTCGTCGGTTGCAGAAATGAGTATTTATTATCTTTCGACATGTTTAATGTATGCCTATGAAGCACGTCATTACCTTAACTATCCAAAGTGACTATAACTACGTGGAAAATTATCTATGATCAAAATGTTGATCATAGATAATTTTAATCATGAGAGACACGAAATAGAGAGAGAAAGAATTACGTAAGTCAACGTTCGCGCGATCGTTGACCTCTCGCTACCTACTTGATTAGGCTCAGTATGAGTGGCGATATTTTTAGGAAAACTTCTCTGCACCGTAACTTAAGAATTTATTATTGAGTAATAAAAAAAAATACTTAGTTCTTGAATTTAATTATAGATAAGTAGTTAGTGAAACTGGGACCGACGGATTAACGTGCTTTCCGAGGCACGGGAATAGTGGTGTTGAAAATTTTGGACAAATGTGTGTTGGAAAAGTTTATTTCTCATTGGTACGTACCGGGGTTCGAACCTTAGTCGGTACCCAACTGATAGAGATCGTGACTCCGTCGCAGTCGCAACTCATCTACCAGCCGTCTCTAACGGTTTCGGTCCTCGGCGTAGTGGAAGGCCTGGTGTACAGGGATGTTCAGGTGGTCAGTCACCTGACTGGACCATCGCTTGGGGCTTCTTCCTCTTGTTCTTTTACCGTCTACCTTGCCCGTGATTAGAAGTTTTTCTAGATTATCGTCTTCTCTTCTTGCAATGTAGCCAAAGTATTGCCGAATCCGGGCAAAGCAGACGGTAGAGAGTCTTTGCTCCCTGGTCAGCTTAAGCTCTTCGAGCACAGAAATGTTAGTACGTCGTGCGGTCCAAGCGACGCCAGCACCACATCTCAAACGCATCAATCCTCGCTCTATCCGCGGCTTTTATGGTCCATGTCTCCGAACCGTACAGAAAAATGGAGAAGACAAGTGTTCTCACGATGTAAATTTAATACCTACATACGTTGTGTCTTTGCCAGGTATCAGCGTTGGATTCTGAAGATGGTGAAGGTTCGGGAGCTGCTGACATTATCAGCGGTTCTGGCTCCGGCAGCGGTTCAGGGAGCGGGGATGGTAAGTTCATAAAGACATCACATTCTGCCGCAGTTTCAGAGACGTATACACTATTTCTAGTAAATATAGCTCAGTCTAAATGTTTTTGTAGTTTTTATAAACTTTTCGAATCGCATGGAAATCTCGATGTATACACTAAAATCTGCACACTGCTGCATAATATCAAGAAGAAAAAAATCGTAATATAAATACAAGTTTTGTATGAAACTGACAGTTATATTAACATAGCGCTCAGAGCGTTTGGAACGAATATGACACTGACCGTCGTCGTTCCGAATCAAATATCGCGATTTGGATGCTCAGAGCGTGATATTAATTCGGAACGGTCTAAATCACATTTTCATTCATATAATGTTAGTTTTTTTTTTAAATGTATGGAAAATAAATTGCGGATTCCACATCTTTTTTATATTATTAACTTATTTTGGTAATTTAAAATAACTTTCCGTGTTACAGACATTTTTTTTTCACTTCCTACTTAAATATTAATCATAGATGTGTTTAAGAAGTTATATAGAAACAGTATAAACGAATTACAATATTAATTAATTTAAAAGAAAACCTAATATTAAATCAACTTGAAAATGGCGCGGGACATTATGACAAACAACTGACAGCGCTCAGAGCAATCTACCTCGATATCGTGAGCAGTCTAAGCGCGAGAAATGATGTCATTTGTCTCATAGCTTTGGCAAAACAGTTTAAGCGCGTCTCGGAACACCTTTAAGCGTGCTTAGGTTACTATTATCGCGTCTCGGAACGTGTGTGTGTTGTGTTCATGTAAGTTTGAGAAATGTAGTCTATCAACTTTATATACACTACATAGACTACATAACTAAGTATATACATACATACACGTAAACGGGAAATATATACGTATATACACAATAATATGCGAACTACAATACACTTACTACAACGAATAATTAAAAATATAACATTATACGAATAATAAATAATTCGAGTAATACTTATTGGATTTTTAAAAAGTGGGCGTGTGTATACTTGTCTTTTAATAAATGAATTATAAATTAATAATGATGATGACCTCATTAAATCATTAAAAAGATAGATATATTACGTTAGACTTGGCTGTATGGGCTAGACCCTTTGCCTTCCGTATCACCTCATTCATCAGAACAAACAAAAAAAAAGATGAGTTAACTAAGTTTTTCCCCTTCCAGGTAGCGGCGAATCTGGAGAAGACGAAGATCCTTTGGAAGTGGTTCATATAGACGAGGACTTCTTCTATATGGTACACGTCATCAACATGGCCGCCGTCATGCATTCTGTAGTCTCTCTAGCGATACTCATCGGGTATTACCATCTTAAGGTAACACTTAAGTCAAATCATTATTTCAAAAGAGATGGGCCCAAAACCAGGCTCCAACTTTTTTGCAGCGTGCCTCAACTAAATACAATTCAATAATCATAACAATTAATTGCGTTTTTTTAAAATTTAATTACAACATCTCTTTTACCCCAGCATTAAAATATAATTTAATTAAATAGTCAATTGGTTAAAATTTATGTATGAAATAGTTACAAAGCACTATTTATACGATTAGGTTCTTTATTATGATCAGGTACTTTATTATAGATAAACCAATGGATTTCAAGGGAACGAAACTATTATGTAATTATTAACGTAAAAAAAAGATTTTTGTCAATTGTCGTTATGCTAAGGTAAAATAAATAAAATTAATTATAGATTATGACAAACACAATATATTAACTATCAAATTAAAAATAAATCATTATAGTAAGAGAACATTTACCTCCGTGGTCTAGCGGTTAAGTCTGTGGATTTAGACTTGGAGGGACCGGGTTCGATTCCTGGTCGGGACACAAAAATATGTATTAATGTATATAAATACATTTAATTAATATTTAATTTGTGTTAATTATCGAGTTTGGTACGCTGGAGACATCGACGAGCTTGCCACTTGTCATGATTGGCCTATAGTAAAGTTGGCTAAATGTGAATCCGCTTATTTATAAGCGTGGTTTCTGACCACCCCGAAAGGGAAACGGTCGTGATGGTACTTTACTTTTACGAGAACATTTTATTGGGCCCGATTCTTTAAGAAAAATGGGCATTATTATTTCTAAGCATTCCATGGATTCACAGTGCGGGTGCCGGGTCGATCGTGTGTGCTTAAGAGAGAAAACAATAGGCTGGTTTACAAAATGGCCTTCTTTTTTATTATTGCGCAACTAATTCGCTCACCATCCACCAAACTGCTCCTCTCCTAGACCTGTTTGCAGTAAGTGATGCAAAGATTTTGCCGGGATTCCTCTCGCACCAACTTCCACTTGAATGGGTATTCCTGATATTTTTTTCTGTGAGATCGTAATATTGATTCAATGTTGGATCAGCTGAAACTGCCTCCGTGGTCTAGCGGTTAAGTCCGTGGATTTAGACTCGGAGGTACCGGGTTCGATTCCTGGTCGGGACACAAAAATATTTATTAATGTAAATAAATAAATACATTTAATTGTGATATTTCTCGAGTTTGGTACGCTGGAGACATCGACGAGCTTGCCACTTGTCATGATTGGCCTATAGTAAAGTTGGCTAAATGTGAATCCGCTTATTTATAACCGTGGTTTCTGACCACCCCGAAAGGGAAACTGTCGTGATGATACTTTTGTTGGATCAGCGTCGTATCATCAGATCTCTTGCCATCATCGCGGACTATTCCAGTGGGTTTCAGAAGAGCTGGAACTTCAATGGCAAGTTTTATGGTTTCATTTAGGGGGCCATGACGTGAAAATCTGCCAGCGCATTTTACACATGAATGTAGCCCAATCTTGTAGTCTTGTTTATTCTTTATTTTTGAAGACGGTGAATCGATAAATCATCAATGATACGACCCCAGCCTGAAGGGCCACTGTGGGAGGCCTCCTAAGGAGACCCCAAGGCGCCTACGGACTAAAACCCTATAAACCGTCTCTCTCTCTCACTGTTGGCCCTGCGTGCCTTAACAGCTAAGTCTGAGTCGTGGCTTCGGAGTGAAGGCACTCGTTCGCCGCGTTTATGCAAGCATGCGAAGCAAAAGTCTACTCGACGGCAGCGGACCCAATATGCTTGTGTGTGTCTCGAAAGTCATTCTTAGTGTTCAGGTTCTCATGGTGTGGCGTGTCCGGTGGTCGCCCCTTCCTTAGAAGGTCATTGCAGTGGTGGCACGTGTGTCGGGTCCCGTTCCGCACCCTAAGGGCCTGGTTGAGCGGGGGGATGGGTGCTGCTGTGGGGGCCTGGGACCTCTGCCGAACACGTTCAATTTATTGTTCTTAAATTAACAGAGGTTTTTGCGTTTTGTCGACTTTCGGGTTGCACATAGGCATGTAGTCTACCTTAATTCTGACTTGCCTGGTGGGTTACTGCTGTACCAGGTATTGTATTATCATAGGTACTGATAACTAAATTTAAAAGGTTATTAATTGATCGTTGTGGTGCAGTTCTGTATATGTTTTATTTTGTAAATCTGATGTAGCTGAGTTTTCCTTGCAGATTCCTTTCTCAGTCAGATTAAACAATAACAGGTCACTGGAATCTGCTAAGCTGCTGGTCTTCTGCTAACAGCTTACTTATTGGACCATTTTGCTGCTTAGTCTTCTACTAGTAGAAGTAGAATCATTCAAAATAATTAAATTAATGACGTTTCATAAATGCCTGTAATAGGTTTACGTGAATAAAGATATTTTGACTTGACTTGAGGGGTAGGGGTCTGCGGTGGAGCCATCGAGGGGGAAATGGGGAACAAAGATAGCGGCGGCTGGAACGGTGGTGGTGGTGGGGTCGGGGGGTCCTTAGGTTGGCGGCAATCAGTAGATTGAGCGGGTCATCGGTGTCGTTAGTGTAACTTCCTTGCTATATTAAGATTGGAAGAGGGTAGAACGTGTAACCAGAAGCCGAATTACTCGGTAAAGGTAATCAATCACGTGGCTTATTTTAATCATCATTTCTGCAACCGGTCATTGATAATTAACGTTGTTACCAACAAAATTAATGTATTTATGGTTTATTTCGCTCTACCAGGTGCCGCTAGCTATCTTCAAGAGAGAGAAGGAAATAGCCAGGAAGTTGGAATTTGACGGACTGTACATCGCCGAACAACCTGAAGACGACGACCTCAAGAGCCACTGGGATAAACTCGTCATATCTGCCAAGTATGTATCACAGCCCCTAGAACAGTCCTAGGACTCTACTGCCGAAAAAAGGCTTGTTTCTGGAGAATTTGGCCAACAACTTTGGACAACTGAAAGTTAAACAAATTCTGGAGTCAAATGTCACAATGGAATTTATTTTATTTATTTATTTAAAACTTTATTGCACTATGTACAAGGGGCGGGCTTAATGCCGCTAGACATTCTCTGACAGCCAACCTTTGGGACAATAAAAAATATGACTTGGATCGAGGAGTAGGTGCGAAGACGTATTTAAAACTGATCATTATTAAATAATAACTATATTTATCAATAATATATATACTACATACTAATAGTACTTACATACATACATATATACACATCTATACTACATACGGAATGTCCCAAATCTAATAATAAATTCAACAAATACTAACCACGGAATTATGTCTCATATTATAATTGTCATGTTTGATAGTTGGATCAAGCACCCGCAGGATACATCCTAGTATTTCCAAGTATTTTTTTTCTTTTGTAAATTATTGGCCATCATCATTACAGACCTTATCAAATCAAATCAAATCATTTATTTCCTTAGGTTAGTACACAACACTTTGATATTGTCAATACATTTATTTTTATACAATACAAGAGAATATATATGTATATGTTTATAAAAAATATACTATCAGAAGCCATGGCTGGACCGAATGTAACAGCAATACAATTATAATAAAAATAAAACATTGTTGCCATAAGCGAGGATTGTTCTTATTTAGTTAAAATTTAATTCGTGGCTATAAAATGGCCGTGTCAGCTTACAATCTAGTAATAATAATATTTATGTCCATAAATATAAATTCGTGGCTGTAAAATGGCCGTGTCAGCTTACAATCTAGTAATAATAATATTTATGTCCATAAATATAAATTCGTGGCTATAAAATGGCCGTGTCAGCTTACAATCTAGTAATAATAATATTTATGTCCATAAATATAAATTCGTGGCTGTAAAATGGCCGTGTCAGCTTACAATCTAGTAATAATAATATTTATGTCCATAAATATAAATTCGTGGCTGTAAAATGGCCGTGTCAGCTTACAATCTAGTAATAATAATATTAATGTCCATAAATGTCAATTCGTGGTTGTAAAATGGCCGTGTCAGCTTACAATCTAGTAATAATAATATTTATGGCCATAAATATAAATTTGTGGCTGTAAAGTGGCCGTGTCAGCTTAAAATCTAGTAATAATATTTATGTGCATAAATATAAATTCATAATTAAAAATTCCAGTCTGATTCTAAAGAACACAAACCAGTATTACTTACCACTTAGCTTCAACTATTAATTAGTCCAACATTTCGGCTTTAGATGCTGTCAATAATTTTTTTCATTGGCGTAGCATAAGTTTGTGCTTTTTTGACCAAAGACACTCAAGATTTTAATCGTCATAAAATTTTCCAGATCTTTCCCCGTGAATTATTGGGACAAGTTTGTGAAGAAGAAAGTGCGCGCCAAATACTCTGAGACTTATGATTTTGACTCAATCTCCAACATGCTGGGCATGGAGAAAACATCATTCTCCACCCAAGAAGAAGAAGTCAAGGGATTCATACATTAGTAAGTTTTTTTTTCCAAAAAGATACGATATTGCAAGTTAAATGTATGACTGAGCGTTGGTAGTCCAGTTGCCTCAACGCGTTTCTTAAAATCCAAAAATGTCTGTTCGATTCTAATGAGAAATACACTTCTCTTACGTACATTTGTATCAGCATCTGACTGGAAGATTCTGATAGATACATTTGAACATCATTATAGAATCCCCGATAAACTGGCTGTATCAGCCTATAGGCTTTTTTATAGAATTTCTCGGAACTTGAAAAAAGAATAATATGACCATAACATGAAGTCGAACAAATCTTACAGAAGAAATGATCAGGAACAGAATCAAAACTTAGCTTTACGCAGTGGAAGTTGGTGCGAGAGCAATTCCAGCAAAATCTTTGCATCACTTACTGAAAGATTTATGGAACGAGCTTCCAAAACGGCATTAACGGAATCATACAGAATTTGGTTGGGGAGGGAGTGGAGTGGAATTGTGGATGGTGAGCGTCTTGTTGCGCAATAGGAGGTTATCTTTGTAAACCATCCTATAGTCTGTCGCAAGCCCAAGACGCTATTGTTCTCTTTATCCCACACACCATTTTTTGTACATTTGTTTCTCTATCAATTAGTGATTATGTTTTTTTTTAATATTTTGAAAAAATTACTGTTTATTAATACTAAATAGATACATAAGAATCAATAATTTTGTTGTTGTTGTTTTTTTTTTTAATTGTCTTTAAAGGGCATTGTGCAGAATATATCAGCCCTAAGCACGTAATTTATTTGCATAATATATGTTCATAACAGAGTTGGGGATCATCAAATTCCAGATGCTGCAGAATGTGATGCTTTACTTGGAGTCACTCGAGGCATTATAGCCCAAATACGTCGGGCAAAATATGGGAGTCCACAGCGCGGGAAAACCTCAAAAAATAAACTGCAACTTGTGCCCCATATTTAAAGTCCAATTTATCGTTTTCCATTATTATTCACATTGTAGCACATTATTAAACAAAACAACACCACTTTTGACCAATAATAACCACAGCAAATTAATTTACAAAACAAAAACTTGCAATTGACATGTCCACGCAAAATGGCGCGAAGAACTCCTAATTTTGTTGATTAACTTTAAGGCTCTCGCTTTGAAGTTTTTTTTTTTTTTACTTTTTAGTTTAAGGTCCGGATTAATAGTCGTTGCTCCGCCAATGCTTAGCACGAGTCATTGCTCAGGACTATCAGTGACAGTTTTTTTAGAGTAAAATCTGTCATTTTTATAGTTCTAAGCAATGGCTAGTGCTAAGCACTGGCAGAGCAACGACTATTAATCCTAACCTAAGTACATTTTTATGTATAGTTTTGTAGTAAGTTTTTTTTTAATTTTAGTATTATAAGCATCGATTGGCGTTACCAAGTGTGGAAGGCGGGGGTGACGATTACAGACAATTCGTTCCTGTATTCTCTATGGTACTTCACTTTCTCGGTGATGGGCAATTTTAACAACTTCTTCTTCGCTGCCCATCTGCTGGACGTGGCCGTCGGGTTTAAGACTCTTAGAACTATACTGCAATCTGTCACGCATAATGGAAAACAGGTATTTTTTTTTATTTATTTTTTGTATAAATTATTGCTAAGTCGGCGATTATTAGAGTCAAGCTTTATCATTAGTGCGCATCGCTACTCTCTGTTGCCTCGTGCACTTTATGCACTTAGAAATTTGCTCGAGTCAACACCACATCTTGACATCTTTGCTGACGATCTGTCCAAATTCAGTAAAGCATGTTGGAAATTTTGTGAGGAAATGAAATTGAATAAGAATTTGAGTATTATATTTTGTTATTATTATTATTTCTTGGACTTAGTATCAACCCTTAATAAGGCGCGAGTTAATAGGGTTTTAAATGCAGAAGTTGAAGTGGTTTTAGGGTAAATGACTACCTATCTTTACCTGACTTTATCCTTTAGAGAAATCCGGAGTATAGCTAGAGAGATATACAGAGCCATAGTTCGCTGAGCGACCTTGAACTTATGCACCAGACCCACTGTCAGTGTCCACGTCTCTGCTCCGTACTGCATTACTGGCAGAATGGTGGTATTATGGTGGTAGGCGGACAGATGGTGGTAATTTCCCCAGTCTGCCGGGGCGGGGAAGCATCCACCGTTCGTGCTGATAAACCCAGTAAAGTGTATCCACACGTTTCGGGATCAGGCTCGAATTGTTAGGGACTGATGTCAGTCATGAGTCTCTGATTTCAGTTGCTAACATTCATGGACCTCGCAAACCACTTACCATCATGTGGGCGCAAGGTCACATGTCGTGCTAGTATTTAAAAAAAAAAAAAAAAAAAACCGCTCTGGTTGATAACTTCGTCTTCTAACACTGGTATGTTCGGAAGGCAGATGTGTAGTATCTTCCCGAATGCTGCCGAAGTTGGCTATTCCTAATGGGGTCTATCACTAACTTTTTATCACGATAGATGGCGCATGATAGTTGGTACCTAAAATAACTGTCAGTTGCATACAAAACTTGTATTTTTATGATGAAATTTATTATTTTCTGAATATTATGCCGAAGTGAGCAGCTTTTAAGTGTACAAGTCGGGATTTCTAAGCGAAATTAAAGATATGGTGATCTCTAAATTGCTGTCCTATTAATAAAACCTTTTTTATTTTTAAAGACTGTTATAAAAATAAAAAACTACAAAAACATTGTAAAATGATACGATATAGGTGTAAAACAAGATACCATGCCGCTAGCGACATCTACAAAAAGCTTTGCCACCCCATTTAGACGTATTTTTGTACAACTTTATTACAATTTTATTATTATTACACTATTTATTGCACGAAAAAAAATATACTAAGGCGAAGATTAATGTCTACAAGGCATTTTTTGACATCTTACCTTTGGCAGAGTATGAGATGAAAGGTAGCCACGTTGATAGTGGCATTTCCAATTTTTTCATTAAGTCAAGCTTAGCTTAAATGTATGCATTTTAAAATTTGACATCATTGCAAATGGCACACACTTTCAACGAGACCAACAAATAGGTGGTAGGCGGACTGATGGTGGTAATTTGTCCAGTCTGATTCCAGTTACTAACATTAATAGACCTTGCACGCCACTTACCATCAGGTGGTATGGTCTACGTCGTTTTCGTATAAATAAATGTGAAGTATCATCACGATCGTTTCCCTTCCGGGGTGGTCAGAAAACACGATTTAAAAAAAGCCGATTCATATAAAAAAAAATGGTAAATATTTATTTATTTAAAATCTTTATTGCACTATGGACGAGGGGCGGGATTAATGCTGCTAGACATTCTCTGACAGCCAACCTTTAGGATAATGAAGAAAGTTCAAGGTGTAAGAAGTAATATAGATATGATAAATATGGAAATAATTAGGCTCTTGATAAGAGGATATACTTCCATGCTAAACTACATCCAAAAATACATATACTACATACAATATACATATACACACACTACAGATAATCCATACACATACTATATATATTTTAAAATCCTACCGTTATCGGGTTGGTGCTAGGTTTTAGAGGTTAATATAGATAGTCAGGGGACTATCTAATATAAAAAATATAACATCATAAGTGGGATCATAATACAATTAAGTGTAATACATTTATATAATACATATTTTATGCGGAGTCCAACAAGCGGCGCAAGTATGTAAGTATATTAAAAGATTACATATTTGTGCCGTTTGCTGTAGAAACTCTGGGCCCATGGAGTCCAAGCGCAAAAAAGTTTTTAAAAGACAAACACCGCGTCTTGTCTTGTCTTGTTCTTCGCCCAAAGAATCAGTATTGCAATTCAGCGTTCTTGCCACAATATATATCCCTATCCTTAGTATTAATAATTATTTTATTTTATATTTTGTAAATATTTTTTTCGAATAAATATTAATTGTTTATTTTATTGTATTTTTCAGCTGGTTCTTACTGTAATGCTGTTGACAATCATCGTATATATATACACCGTGATAGCGTTCAACTTCTTCAGGAAATTCTACGTCCAAGAGGAAGACGATGAAGTGAACAGAAATTGTCATGATATGCTCACGGTGAGAAAAAGCAATGCGATAGATAAAAAATAATGGCTTACGATTGTTTTAGCCATTTTTAGCATCTAGCCAGCGACATTTTTCGAGTGATTCCCTTCTTCCAACCTAGCTATCCAATCCTGGTTGAATATTGGGAACTCACAGTGCCATCTTTTAACCTACCTCGGGTTGGATAGTGGGAATATAAATAATTATTAAATACAAGTCCTTACATATAATATTAATTCCTTTAAAAAATCCAATATATTGCCTTGTTTTTGGAAACTTTTTAATGTTTATAGCGAAGGATAGTAGACTACCTCCCCGAATTAGTCGTGGCATACGTCCGTTGCGATATCAATAGCAACGCGTTTCGGGCGGACTATCTCCGACAGAAGCGTGCCGAGGCAGTCGAGCCCGAACCGCGTCCGCATGTAACCTCGCCTCAGCCGGACAAACGTATTCTTTTCAATTAATAATGATTTGATTTTTTATTAACCAAAATAAAGAA
The DNA here is from genome assembly GCA_910589645.1 of Tinea semifulvella. Lineage (NCBI taxonomy): Eukaryota > Metazoa > Arthropoda > Insecta > Lepidoptera > Tineidae > Tinea > Tinea semifulvella. The sequence continues at coordinate 3,971,234 of OU342619.1, read as the reverse complement.
TACAATATAAAAGAAACCTTAAATCTAAGTACAAATAAATATACTGTAAATATGGGGTTCCCTGGCCTACATGAAAAGTTAACTTGCGTCATGGAGACCAGTTGATTCCCTACAATTTGTGAAAGTAGTTACATCAAAATATCTATAAACAAACTTAATAATTAAAACTAATTGTACGTATAACTATTAAACAAATGCAACTGCAAATACAAAATAATACATAAAATGGTAGTTTGAAAAAAAAAGATAAAGCTATTCAATAACACTCGCCAAACGAAGTCACAAAGCAACGGCTGTTAATTGATGGAACAACTCTGCAAACTCACTCGCAGTAAAATTATCATTTTTTTAGTAATTTTATTATAAGTGTAAAAAATAAATATACTCGTAAAATAGATATGTGTGTGTGTAAAAATATTTAAATAATTTAAGAAACAAAAATTAATATGCTTAAAAAAAGGGTTTTTTTTTATTAGAAAATAAAACCATATATAAAATGAAGATAATACAATATATAAAAGTCATCTTTGTATAGTATACATGGTTCCTTATTTTTGTATTCTAAATAATTGTTTTCTACTGTCTAAAGTACTTTTTGATGGTGTTGAGTAAACGAATAAACAAATGTTTTATAGGTATTATTTACCCCCACTATATGTTGGTATTAATGGCGATAGCCCCATATCAGTACCTAGATGATCTATGGTCTTTGACAAAAGGGATATAACATTCAACTCTATAAAGAGACGTACGACCACTCAGGGCCAAAAGAACTCAGGATTGTTTGGCAGGTTGAAAGATGGCACTAATATCCAAGCTGGGTTGGACAAGCTAGGTTGGAAGAAGGGAATCACTCAATTTTTCAAGTATTTTTTTTTTTTTTGGTTCTCTTCTTCCGATGGATGATGAATGAGATGATAGGAAAGGCAAAGGGTCTAGCCCATACAGCCAAGTCTGACGTAATATATCTTTCTTTTTAATGAGTTAATGAGGTCATCATCAAATTCCAGATGCTGCAGAATTTGATGTTTTTCTTGGAGTCACTCGCGGCACCATAGCTCAAACACGTCGGGTAAAATATGGGAGTTGACAGCGCGGGAAAACCGCAAAAAATAAACTGCAACTTATGCCCCATATTAAAAGTCCAATTTATCGTTTTCCATAACTATTCACATAAAACAACACCACTTTTGACCAACAATATTCACAGTAAATTTATTTACAAACCGAAAACTTGCACTTGACAAGTCCGCGCAAAATGGCGCGAAGGACTCCTGTTTTTTTGTTTTTTTTTTACATACTTTTTTCTTTTGGCAGTGTTTCGTATTCAACTTATACAAAGGAGTCCGCGCGGGCGGCGGTATAGGAGACGAACTGGAGCCACCAGACGGGGACGACTCGGAGGTCTACCGGATCATCTTCGACATCTCCTTCTTCTTCTTCATCATTGTCATCCTGCTCGCCATATTGCAGGGTGAGTAGAAAATAAAAATAATTGAAAAAAAAAAAGTATTCATCTTCAATCGTCATTCTACTTGCATTTCGCAGGATGAGTAAAAAAAAATTAACAAAAACTATTGACTTGTTTTTTTCTATAGTTCAATGGTAAGAAGTAAGAAGACATCACATACTCCCCTTGGAGCTACGTATAGCATAGCGGACGTTACTTACCTCTTTAAAATTGCGCAATCCAAAATAGGTTCCAGCGAACTGCTAGGATTACTCGGTTTGGTAGGGTTTAAAGACCTTTGGTGGTGCCATATGTCCGCACCAACTACCGTCAAAACTCATTTTTAACGAGAGCATCAAGAGAACTCAACCGCCTAGCTGAGGTCATGGATATTGACATGTTCTGTACATCGCCTAAATCAGTTGGTCGGGCGATGTCCAGAGCATTTTTTACAGTATAACACACAATATCTGATTTATAGATTTAGTTGCCTAATTATTTTTATTTTTCTAAATTATTGTGGTTTATTTTATATGTTTCTTCTATTTATAAGTTTTTTTTTTAGTTGTATAAGATATTTGTGGAAACTTGTAATTGGCATCTAGTTTTTTATATAAGTAATCATTTGTTAGAAGCTGTAAGTTTTCCTTGAAGATAAATAAATAATTGTTTAAAAAGATGGTATTTCCACACTTCGCAAATAGATCCCAACAACTGTGAAGTACGAAGTACTCGTACCACGTGTAATTGTCAAAAGAGCAAATATTTTTTTTAGGCTTCATCTGTCAATAGTAGAAAGAAAAAAAAAAGTTTGAAATAAAAAGTCACTTTTTTTTTAAGATAAAAATCATTATTCGAAAAACAAAACACTACTGTATAGTAAATAATGCCGCGTCTGTAAATCGCGATATCCATCGTGATAAATACCTAAAGGCTGGGGAGTGTTATTATTAGTTGATCTCTCCCCTACGAAATCAAATCAAATCATTTATTCATACTTAAGTATAGGTACATACATATTACAATAGGTATTCAGTAGTTTGCTCGTTCAGCTATACTTTACCCTTAAGGGCATACAGATATATTTTTTATTTAAATGCCAAAGTCAAAATTATTGTAATAAATGCATATAAATAAAATAAAAATAAAAATAAATTTTGGTATACAAACACAAAAGAAAAATATATAATTAGTGTCCTATTTTAAATATTATAATCTATGTCAAATGTGAGATCATCGTCAGTCAGAAAATCGTCTATTGTATAATAACATTTTTCCAGTAAAGCTTTCTTTAGTTTTGACTTAAATAATGGCAGAGGCAAGTCCTTGAAACCGTCCGGCAGAGTATTGTACAATTTAGGAGCCATACCAAAAATACTTTTGAGAAATGGAGAGAGAAATAATTACGTAAGTCAACGTTCGCGCGATCGTCGACCTCTCGCTACCTTCTTGATTAGGCTCAGTATGAGTTGCGATATTTTTAGGACAACTTCTCTGCACCGTAACTTAAAATTTTATTACTGAATAATTAAAATAAAAAATACGTAGTTCTTTATTTTCATTTTAGATTATAATATAAAAATATTTCCTTTTTAATAAATTCCACATAGTATATTGTATTTATGTATATAGATCAAAGTCAAAATTTTATTTCAACAATTATTCACATTCTAGCACATTATTAAACAAAGTATTTTTTGACTAATCCACAGTAATTTACAAAACATTCTTTCTGATAAAAATTAAGTACTTACAATAATAATTGCTCCACTAACCCCGCGTTCGTTTTATAGCATTTCCAACATCTCGTAGCAACTTTATAAACCAGCGCGAAATGTCGTTTTTGTTAAGAAATACCACTTTTATTAACAATGCTAACATTTCTTAAATAAACCGAGCGGTGAGGCTACTTTTTGACAAGTATTTTCGTTCATGCTTTATCATACCATGGCATCCAACACACATGATATTATTATGGTCTTTGAATTTATTACATAAAATCGTTTAAAATACCTTTTTAATAAATATAATAAAAAACTATAAAGTATATAAAATGGTAAACAAACCATTTTATATGTTAATGACATCTGTCAAAAAGTAACATCAATAACCCTCCTTTCAACACGGTACTGACAAACGAAATTAGCATCAAATGTTAGAATTTTCATTAAACGAACGACTTGTGCTAAAAAAGTGGTATTTTCATGCTAACATTTCTTAAAACGAACGTGGCCTAAATTGTTGTCCTGCGGCATGGTGCTCAGTACGCTAGCAACATTTCCCCTCTGAATCAATCGTAGTTTTGCCCCCGCACTTGATTTTTTTCTTATTTTCAGGTTTGATTATCGACGCGTTCGGAGAGCTCCGTGACCAGCTGGAGTCGGTCAAAGAAGACATGGAGTCCAACTGCTTTATTTGTGGAATCGGAAAAGACTATTTTGATAAGGCAAGTTATTTTTTATTCCTTTGCAGAAAATAGGTCACTGATCGCCAGTCGAAATGTCAGTGACAAAGCTCGACTCGCCATACACAATGCCATGCTGGTACCAACACTTATGTATGGAAGCGAGACGTGGATATGTCAGAATACCCATGAGAGTAGAGGTAATGCATTAGAATTAATTATCTCTGCCTACCCAGCAAAGTATATGAAGATATGTATGTATGTATGTGTATGTCCTTTGCTATATTTACAAGACTTGTTTTTTGTGGAACAATGCATTGAATTGAAAGCTTTCGTAAATAATCTCCAAACTTACATTCAAAATGAGTCCTTACTAGTAACGGGGGGACCACTGATACCAGTATGATAGCTAACTGCCATGGTATCATTATTACAGCCCCTAGAACACAGCGACCTAGACTTCCAATGCTAAAGATGGGCCTTCCAGAACATATATCTGGAGAATTTGGCCTACACTTGCCATGCTGGCCAGACGGTTTAGCGAGGATACTGGAACTGGTATAGGTATCAGTTAATCAAACCAACAATTGATAGTGTACGGAATGTAAAAGATATAATTTTACGCATAAAAGGGTTATGTGTTTATCAGCTTATATATGTATGTATATATGCATATATGTTTTTTCCGTTGTGGTACACTACACACCAAACGCATGAACCGATTTTGATGATTATTATTACAGATAGGACCATGTCTCGACACTAGATGAAAACATCTGAAGACTCGTTGAATATGTCTCGAAACTCGTTGAATATGTCTCACAACTCGTTGAATATGTCACACAATTCGTTGAATACATTTCACAACTCGTTGAATATGTCACACAACTCGTTGAATATGTCTCGAGACTTACTAAATATGTCTTAAGACATGTTGAATATAGTGAACTGATCAAATAGTCCTATCTTAACTTTTAGGAAAATAATAGGCGCAAATTGTGTTCAATACACGGAATTTTACCTAAGTTATTCTGGAAAAATAATTAGTTTTTCTTTGTCTTGAAAAGTTAGTAATTAACAGATAGCCAGTCCACAACGATATGTCTTGAGACTTGATGAATATGTTTGAAGACACGTTGAATATGTCTCGAGACTCGTTGAATATATCTCGAGACTCGTTGAATATGTCTCAAGACTCGTTGAATATAGTGAATTAGTAAATAGTCCTATCTAAATTTTTAGGAAAATAATATTAAAGTAAAGTATCATCACGACCGTTTCCCTTCCGGTGTGGTCAGAAACCACGCTTATAAAGAAACGGATTCACATTTAGCCAACTTTACTATAGGCCAATCATGAAACTCTTTAATGTGTTTTTTTCATACAGGTCCCGCACGGGTTCGACACCCACGTGCAGCGAGAACACAATCTCGCTAACTACATGTTCTTCCTCATGCATCTCATCAACAAACCTGACACAGAGTATACTGGTGAGAAAAAATATACATTCCATAGATGGTTCATTGTTTACTTAACTAACGTTGACAAGTTAAGAAATAGCATCGTTTGGAAGCAATTCATATTTCCGTACAAATTGTATCGTTCCGAATCAAATATCACGATTTGGATGCTCAGAGTGTGATATCAATTTTTATTCATAACATGATAGTTTTTTTTTTGTAAATGTATGGAAGATAAATTGCGGATTCCACATCTTTGAGATGATACTAACAAACAACATCTCTCGGTTTATTCATCTTTATATGAGTAAAGTTTAATATTATTAACTTATTTTGGTCTTTTAAAACAACTTGCCGTGTTACAGACATTTTTTTTCACTTCCTACTTAAATATTAATTATAGATTTGTTTTAGAAGTAACATACAAACAGTATAAACGAATTACAATATTAAATAATTTAAAAGAAAACCTAATATTAAATAAACTTGAAAATGGCGCGCGCCATAATGACAAAAAACTGACAGCGCTCAGAGCGATCTACCTCGATATCGTGAGCAGTCTAAGCGCGAGAAATGATGTCATTTGTGACGTCACATAGCTTTGGAAAAACAGTTTATACGCGTCTCGGAACACCTTAAAGCAGTCTGCCCACTACAGCGTATCATACCATGACCGTAATAGGAACGTGTCAGGCAAAAAAATATTATTTGTATAGAAAAGCATGACACTACGTCCACTAGACCGTTCCGTCACCGACCCGTACCGTCGCGTGCCATGCACGGAGCGTTAATAATTGTCGGCGAGAATATTTTGCCGGTGCCGATAGGCATATATATTATACACAACGTCCAATATTCTCCTTCAGTTTTTCGTTCTTTTAGAGCATCGTGAATCCAGTAGCGTCGAGTGGTTTTTTTGGTTCTCTTCTTCTTCCTCATCCAATATCATGGCAATCATTACCAGTTGTCTAACAGTTAATCTTTTAATAGCCATACCTATTTTATTATTTTAAAACTTGATAGCACTCCCCAGACGTCCAGGCATTACCGATACACATGCGAGAATGAAACGGCTTCCTATCAATTTAACGTCATACAGATTACTGGTGGGCAACATACGGCCACCATACGGGCATTAAACGCCGTAGATTCGTTTCAGTGGGCAAAGCAAGCCGTATCGTATTGCCTTCCGTGCTTGATACGTTCATAGCACGGTCATGATACGATACGGTGTAGTGGGCAGACTTCTTTAAGCGTGCTTAGGTTACTATTATCGTGTCTCGAAACGAGGGGTATATAACGCTATTAAAGCTGATATTTGCACAGCCGTTGTCATGGTCAAGCGCTTATAGAGTTGAGAATTGATTATTTTATATTTATGACGTATATGTGACGTAAATAACGAAATCCACTTCAATGTTTGCAACTAATTAACAGAATAGGGTCCTTCTGGTTCAATTATATGTATATTGTTTGTTATATAAATTGTATTGTGACTGTTTGTTACCATAATAAAACAAAATAAAAATAAATAATATCTCAAAATGGATGTTGTTAGCAGAGATATATGTATATATAACGAGATAAATATTTATAATTTTAACGGGTCTTTACGCGATTTACCTTAGAGACATATTTCTCCCGACGTTTCAGCCAAGTCGCATTGGCCGTGGTCACGGGTCGACTGAAGCTATGCGGTGTAGTCTCGTACATACTGGGCGGCAGATGTAAACCTACCCTCTTATCACTTTTAAAAGTTTTTAGAAATCACAAACCACGACACTTACAATATCCTTGGCGACACCGGGCGATTTTGTGTCGTGTGTCGTGATTTCTAAAAACTTTTAAAAGTGATAAGTGGGTAGGTTTACATCTACCGCCCAGTATGTACGAGACTTCACCGCAAAGCTTCAGTCGAGCCGTGACCACGGCCAATGCAACTTGGCTGAAACGTCGGGAGAAATATGTCTCTAAGGTAAATCGCGTAAAGACCCGTTAAAATTATAAATAAAAATCTATTATGAATGTGCGCAAAAGTTTAAAAAATATAACGAGATATTTTATTATTATTATTATTGTTTTTGCTGACTAAACAACAGTTTGTTATAATTGTTTTTTTTTTATTACCAGGTCAAGAGACGTATGTATGGAACATGTACACTCAGAGGTGTTGGGATTTCTTCCCGGTCGGGGACTGTTTCAGAAAACAATACGAAGACGCCATGGGAGAATAGATTTTCTATTAAATAATAATAATAATATGCTTCTGATTGATGTTTAGATTTTTATAACTAAACAAAATAACGTTCTACTTTTAAAATAAGATTTGTGATTGGCTGATCTTACGATGTGATGAATCAACAACCAATCACGTTGCGATATTTTTTTTAAGTATTGTTTCAAGCGGTGTTATTTATGAATTATGAAACGCAAAATAAGACTTAAAAAAAAACCAAATCAAACCCCATTTGGGTAAAAATGTTTCCTACACTAACAGCCGGTTTTTCAGTCTTCTATTTTTTCCTAGCTAAGAAATCATTATCTTTAAGTATTTCTTAAGTCAAATCGGGTTCCACGAACAAAATAATTTAATTATTTGTTATTGCTTTATGTAACGCAAAATTGACAACTTCCCATACATTTGTGTATATAACAGTTCCCATCCTAATTATTTCTTAATTCTTAATAATCTTAATTAAGTAGGTACCAAAAATACGTTCAAGAAACTTTAACGATTTACCTCCAATATATTTATTATATTATTCATGTGTAACAAATAACTATAAAATTTAAATTAAATCTTTAATGAAAACTTCGCATTAAATTATCCTGCATTTTCTTATAGTTAGAGATAAAATATTTTTATCACTTTTTCTATTCGATTATTGAAATAATTGGGTGGCCTTTCCAAGTACCTAAATTAGTCTATTTAGTGTCTTTTTTCGAAATAAAATGAAATTTTATTGTTAATTAAAAATCTATCTTTGTTAATAAATTATTATTATTACCGAATCTATAGTTGTTTTATTTGAAATGAAAAATTCCTTTGCAGAGTGTGTAGAGACCAAACGAGCGAATACTGACAGTCACTATTTTTTTAGTTGGATCGCTTAGTACGATAGATTAATCAAAATCAAATAATCTTTATTTTCAATCAGTTATACATGAGTTTCAATCAGGGGCCTGAACAATGGTCTCTGGGACGCCTGGATCTCTGGACACCCTGCACTTCCGGTCGCAAACAATATTGCAAAACATTAGGCGCTTGCAGATAATTTTTTTATTAACTAATTATTTATTTGAATACCTACTTAATATTACAAATTATATAAAAAGGTTTAAATGGGTTTGAGTATTTATTTATTTAAAACTTTATTGCACGAAGTACAAAGGCGGACTGTATGCCCGTAGACATTTTCTGACAGCCAAACCTTGGGGACAAATTTGAACTATTATAGGTGCAATGAAAGAAATATTAAAAAAATTAGGAAGAAAAATTAACAGCTTAACACTTACATATTATATTGTTATATATACTATAATATCAATATACTAAATACTAATACATACACAATACTATACATAAACATACATATATACACTTACTAATATTGCGAGGAGCTTTTCAGGTAGTGTAGATATACGAGTTTTTTAAACGAAACGAGTATGGTAGTGTTTTGGGTATGTATGCATGAGTGCGTGTTTTGTGTGAGTGTGCATTAACGTGTGTGTTTATTTACGTGTGTAATAGATGATTGGCAATCAATGCACATTCATCATGCATGTATTATATGGCGTACAAAAGCGTGCGAGTCCAGCTACTCGAGCTCGAGTAAAACCACGCATGTAACCTGCGCGAACCAACCACGCATGTAACCCGCGCGAACCAACCACGCATGTAACCCGCGCGAACCAACCACGCATGTAACCCGCGCGAACCTACCACGCATGTAACCCGCGCGAACCTACCACGCATGTAACCCGTGCGAACCTACCACGCATGTAACCCGCGCGAACCAACCACGCATGTAACCCGCGCGAACCTACCACGCATGTAACCCGCGCGAACCTACCACGCATGTAACCCGCGCGAACCTACCACGCATGTAACCCGCGCGATCCTACCACGCATGTAACCCGCGCGAACCAACCACGCATGTAACCCGCGCGAACCTACCACGCATGTAACCCGTGCGAACCTACCACGCATGTAACCCGCGCGAACCTACCACGCATGTAACCCGTGCGAACCAACCACGCATGTAACCCGCGCGAACCTACCACGCATGTAACCCGCGCGAACCTACCACGCATGTAACCCGTGCGAACCTACCACGCATGTAACCCGCGCGAACCTACCACGCATGTAACCCGCGCGATCCTACCACGCATATAACCCGCGCGAACCTACCACGCATGTAACCCGCGCGAACCTACCACGCATGTAACCCGCGCGAACCTACCACGCATGTAACCCGCGCGAACCTACCACGCATGTAACCCGCGCGAACCTACCACGCATGTAACCCGCGCGAACCTACCACGCATGTAACCCGCGCGAACCTACCACGCATGTAACCCGCGCGAACCTACCACGCATGTAACCCGCGCGATCCTACCACGCATATAACCCGCGCGAACCTACCACGCATGTAACCCGCGCGAACCTACCACGCATGTAACCCGCGCGAACCTACCACGCATGTAACCCGCGCGAACCTACCACGCATCTAACCCCGCACGTAATCTGCGTCGCACGAGGGTATTGCGGTCGAGATATGATACAGACCCGCACACTGCTAGCATAGTCCCTAACACTATGCCAACTTGAAACAAATGAGGTGGGAAGTAAAATTAAATAAAGTATTCAATAAAATTAATTTATTATAAAAAATATGTACACTTTTACATGTCTTTAAGAATGTTTACACTTTGACATAAATAAATTTGCATCCCTCTAGCTCGCCTCTATTTCAATATTTTTAAAGAATTTTCAGATCAACTTACTAGGAAATAAAATTGTTATTATAGACACATTTACACTTTCATACACCTAATTATAGACAAAAAAAAGTTAAATGATTATCCTATATTTTACTAAAAAATATATAAAATGTCTGTAATGTAGTTCCATGAAAGCTGATCAAATACATGGGACTAGGAAGCACATCTCTGCACTGCTGGCAAATACCCAGCAGATAAAGAATCAAATTGCTGATATAACCTATCCCCTCCACAGCGGGTGGATGTAATTCCTAACGCAAAACAAAAGTATTAAACTAGAACGATAAAACTTCATCCGGCGGAGCATTTGAGCCTGGAGTTCATGTACCTGGTAGACATGCAAAATAAACAGCAAGCATTGGTGATGACAGCATGTTTAGGCGCGTAGAATAATGTCTACCTCACGGAACTCCTGGCCACATGTAAGGCTCGAGGACTATATTGGCCAATACATGCAAAAGTTGTGACATATACAGCACCTCCAGGTCCGCCCTGCAGTCTGTTTTCAATAATGACTAGCTCCTTTTAAAATGGAGATATCCTTGATCTGGATAAAGGCCCAAGCCGGTCTTGCAAAGAACAAGCGAGCTAACGAATTAGAAGATGAGGCCGTCCTTAATACTATGCCGAGAATCGGGAATCGCTAGTCGAACAGAACCGGAGAAGGTCCAAAATCGTTCTGCACGTGCGAGCCCTTCAAAATCGTCAGATAGCTCGAGCCGATCGGCGTGGTAACGCACATGCTCACGGCACGGTGGGTTCACCATAATTGGCAAGTGTAATGAGAACCTATCATTCATATGCGAGCCAGGTACCTCACATACTGTTCGAGTGCCCAGCCCACACTGCCTTCAGTGAGCAACATGATACAAAAAAATAATTCCGAGATGCTACAGAACAGTGAAAACACAATTTAATTGAATTCCTTATCTACAGCACATAAATATCATACGGCAGAGGAGCTGTAAAGCTATCATCTAGCAACCGGCAACGAAAGCAGACAATATGTAACAAAAATACAATTTCCAAAATGCTACAGAACAGTGAAACCACAATTTAATTGATTCCTTATCTACAGCACATAAATATCATACGGCAGAGGAGCTGTAAAGCTATCATCTAGCAACCGGCAACAAAAGCAGACAACATGTTACAAAAACACTATTTCCGAGATGCTACAGAACAAATAAAACACAATTTAATTGAATTCCTTATCTACAGCACATAAATATCATAGGGCAGAGGAGCTGTAAAGCTATCATTTAGCAACCGGCAACGAAAGCAGACAGCATGTTACAAAAAGACTTTTTCCGAGATGCTACAGAACAGTGAAAACACAATTTAATTGAATTCCTTATCTGAAGCACATAAATATCTGAAAAGTTAGTTAGAATTGGCATCAAAAGCAGACAACACTTAACAAAAAGACAATTTCCGAGATGCTAAAGAACTGAAAACACAATTTAATTGAATTCCTTATCTGACACACATAAATATCTGAAAAGTTAGTTAGAATTGGCATCAAAAGCAGACAACACTTAACAAAAAGACAATTGCCGTGATGCTAAAGTACAGTGAAAACACAATTTAATTGAATTCCTTATCTGAAGCACATAAATGTCACACAGCACATAAGCTGAAAAACTATCAGTTAGGTTCGGCATCAAAAGCAGACAACACTTAACAAAAAGACAATTTCCGAGATGCTATAGAACAGTGAAAACACAATTTAATTAAATTCCTTATCTGAAGCACATAAATATCTGAAAAGTTAGTTAGAATTGGCATCAAAAGCAGACAACACTTAACAAAAAGACAATTTCCGAGATGCTAAAGAACAGTGAAAACACAATTTAATTGAATTCCTTATCTGAAGCACATAAATATCTGAAAAGTTAGTTGGGATTGGCATCAAAAGCAGACAACACTTAACAAAAATACAATTTCCGAGATGCTACAGAACAGTGAAAACACAATTTAATTGAATTCCTCATCTGAAGCACATAAATATCACACAGCACAGAAGCTGAAAAGTTAGTAAGGATTGGCATGAAAAGCAGACAACACTTAACAAAAAGACAATTTCCGAGATGCTAAAGAACAGTGTAAACCCAATTTAATTGAATTTCTAATCCACGAACAGCATATAAATATCGCACGGCAAGGAAGCTAACTAGGATAGGTGATTGTGAAACTGTAAAAAGGTACGTGGCATACTTTCCTTGTAAGTGACCCATCCTATTCTGTATCCGGATTGCTTGTAACCAGCCGTTTCGCTATATATATATAATTTCAAATCAGTGGACTGTATTGCATAAGCATAGTTAGCTGGAAGGTTCTGGATCAGGCGCGAACAGGGCATGTCGTGATCGGGACAAATGGCGCTCAATTTTCTCTGCCTACCCCGCAAGCAATTTGGCGTGAAGATATGTAGGTATATGAAAGTGAACATATGTTCAAAATGTCCATAATTATATGTTTTAAAAAAGTTAAGACTATATTTCTCAAAACTCAACTGTGACTTGAAAAATCTTTAAAAATATTGGATTATTTATTCATTGGACTCTCTTACCAGATAAATACAGATTCTTATATACATATATATTCACTTACCGAATAAAAACAAAATTTAATTAAGAATTTCCTAATTAACCTTAAAATAAACTGGTCAGCATAACTTTTTTTTGTACACTTATTTAGTATTACCAGGACTCTGATTAAGAAAATGAGAAATGAATGACAAATGTACCAATGAGAAATACACTTTTTCTACGTACATTTATCATAGATTTACAACACCACCGTTCCCGTACCTCGGAGAGCACGTAAAGCCGTCGGTTCTGGTTCCACTATCAACTTGTCAACATAAAAATTGTCATTCAAAATTGACATCAGACCATCTCTATCAGTGAAAGTCTAAAACTTTGTAAAGACAATCATTGTCCTAGCATCATGGACGATGATACTCATAATGACAGCAGCATCAAAAATATCCTGAATGGCAATGGGCGTTTGTCAAACATGTTTGATTGTTTACAGGGTGCTTAACTCAAAAAATGTTATAGAAACAGTGTTGCCATATTTAAAATATGGACACCAACCAAAAAAATAAATCAGAGGAATAAATAACATATTATTTTTGTTGTGTACTCTTCTTCAGATGGATGATGAATGAGGTAAGGGAAGGCAAAGGGTCTAGCCCATACAGCCAAGTCTGACTTAATATATCTTTATTTTTTATGAGTTAATGAGGTAAAGAAGAGGTGCAGAATTTGATGCTTTTCTGGAGTCACTCTCAGTATTATAGCCTAAACACGTTACACAATTAATGCGCCGCTGTTATTTCTACGGAAAAACGCATCTGTGTGCTGTCCGTGTGACGTCTTTACATGGCTCACGCACACATTCATAAGCCAATAATGTTGCCAATATAAAATAAAATATTGTATTTTTTCCTGCTATAATTGAATGAAATCATTCGAACATTTATGAATAATTTTAGAACATCTCTTAAATCACGTGGTCTTCGGTCCGTCAAAAAATGTCAAAAGAATCCTAGGTCAGGAATTGCAAATTCGATCAAAAATACTCATATTCCTACAGTTATTTTACAATTACTTTTGATCGGATAGATTTTAGTTCTGTGAAGCCATCTGCACCCCATGCTCCAAGAAAGAATTACGGAAATGTAAAATTTATTAAAGTAATTAAGTATTATTTAAAAAAATTAGGTTAGTTTCTCAATAATAATCAATATTAAAGTAATAAGGGGCTAAATTAATGAGGAATGAGGTCAATCAAAGAGGGGAGGGTACCCTACGTAAACTAACTAAGCAAATTAAGTTTTTAATAATGTATATATATAGTTATAAAAAAATAACCTCGAAAATTAGGCAGGGACCTTCATTTTGCTTGTTTCCAGCCTAATCTTCTAACGTAATTCGGTTTTGGATACTGAAGATTTTTCAATAATTACTCGTAGGTAAATTATAAATTTAATAAATAAAATTTACAGGATTAAACATAATATTAAAGTCTATGTATACTATTTTTTCAACCTGATCGGATTTGGTATGGATATACAAGGTGAGCTGATGAATGTGTGTAACTCCGTCTCATTAATGATTAAATAACTTAGCTTGTTATGCTAAACAATATTGTTTGAGCCGGTCCTAAGCCCGGAAAAAGGAGGAAGGCACAAATTTAATTACAGGTTAAATTGCAACAAGGAGTGAAACACCAACACAACAAATTTGATGAGATCAAATTAGTTCTTAAAAAAATACAGTAGATATGAAGCCCTAATAAAACATAATAATATTAAAATAATTGTGTTATTTAAAACCTGTATCAAACAAACATAGGTAAACCTTTCTAAACAAGCCTGAGCCATTCTTTTTATCTCTCTTTCTCACACTCGATGGACCATACGGGTGCATGTTAAATCCATGGAATGCTTAGAAAATTGTCTTTATATATTAAAAATTAAAAGGTCTGTGGTCAATACATTAAATGATATTAAATTAATAGGTACATGAGCTTCTAAGAAGGCATTAATGAAATCATACAGTATTTGGTTGGGTAGGGAGTGGAACAGAATGGTGGATGGTAAGCGTATTGTGCAATAAAAGAGAAGACATCTTTTTTAAACTTTCCGGTCACCAGTCTGGAATCAACAAACACTACTTTAAAATAGACCTGGAACAACATAGTGATTCCATGGTTTTCTAAAAACCACTTCAATAATATGAGTAAGACAAATTTCTAAGCATTGTACCCACACATGATTGACCCGGCATCTGTACGGTGAATCCATGGAATGCTTAGAAATTTGTCTTACTCATATTATTAAAGTGGTTTTTAGAAAACCATGGAATCACTATGTTGTTCCAGGTCTATTTTGAGATGCAAAGAAAGGTTTCTCAGGCTTGGGTCTGACAATAGGCTGGTTTGAAAAGGCCTCCTTCTTTATTTTATTGTGTGATAACCATCCACCATTCCACTCCTCTCCCTATGAATGAAATCAAGACCTACTGAGTTTCAGTGAATGCTCATTAACTGATAGTCAATTGCGAGGGACAGGAGCCATCTGCAGTATAAAGCTGGAAAAGTTGTACATAATCGACAAATTCCTACACATTTTAATTAATGTGATATAATACTCTATCATTATTTACATGCACAATCTGTTTGAATGATTTCAAGTTTATTTTAGGTGAGTTACAAACTTATTTCTTATTTACACAGTAGATAATAGTAAGCCTCCCTCGCTCGCTCGCAATCCACTAAATGGGTTATCGAGATTTTACTCTCTAAAACTCTAAACAAAATCTTCATTCAGCTCGGCTGGTCCAGCATAAATAGAAGTCTTTGCATTGATTTTCCACTTAATTAAATTTGCTCTTTTCCTAGAGGGCTTAGTGATCGCAGATTGATTAATTAATAGATATTTTTGTCCTATTTTTGCTACACACATCCCGCTAATCGTAAGTTTAGTTTCCCTGATGAATAAATAGCTGTGTTCGCTGATAAAAATGGTCCATACAATCAAATCTTTTCAAATTCAATGTTTGTTTACATTTGTTGGTCGGCTGTCATTTAGATCAATTTAGAGGACACAAATCTGTCAAAATCGAAAAACATAGCTATTTCTACGGACTTTCTCGATGAAAAATTCCATTTTTATTGCCATACGCAAAACTTTATTAATTATTTTCATCTTAAGTAGACGATATTCTGAGAAGTAAAATTAAGAAATAATTTTAATATATTATTATACACATAGCAAGTTATATATATTTAAAACATACTATTCCTATACGTAAATAATTATTTTTTCAAATGGTATAGTATTTTTTTCGTATGGTATCTTATTCCGTAGAAATAGCCATCGCCCAATTAATGAGTTCACAGCGCGGGAAAACCGCAAAAAATAAACTGCAACTTGTGCCCCATATACAAAGTCCAATATATCGTTTTCTATAGCTATTCACATTGTAGCACATTATTAAACAAAACAACATCACTTTTGACTAACAATATCCACAGTAAATTAATTTACAAAACAAAAACTTGCAAAGTGTTATCTGACAGAAGGTTGTTTATGTGCTAAATATAGTGTAAAGATACTAGTTAATGCACTAACTAAGAAGATGACATCGAACCATCGATGGTAGAAGTTGAATTGCAAATCACCTAGGACCTGGGTGATTATGACCCGATACTCACCCGGCATATTCATCCTCATCAGTAAAACTGATGAACAAAAGTACATACCCATGATTTGGGCTAAAACTAATACAATTATGTTTGATGATTTTGAAGAGGCGATCTTGTAGAAAAACTGAAAATTATTAAATATTTGTTAAGGACAGGACACAACCTCGGCACGTGACTAAGTCAAAGTCAAAATATTTTTATTCACGTAAACCTATTACAGGCATTTGTGACATGACATATTTTAAATGATTCTACTCCTGTTAGATGTCTAACAGCTTAGCAAATTCCAGTGACCTGTTAATATTTAATCTGACTGAGAAAGAAATCTGCAAGGAAAACTCAGCTATAGCAGATTTATAGCAGACCGCCTCCATGGTCTAGTGGTAACAAACGTTGCCGTGAACTCGGGAGGTCGTGGGTTCGATTCCCACCGGGGGCAAGTTGTACATTGTATAATTTGTCTCGGTCTGGGTGTTTATATCAATCAAAAATCAATCAAAATCAAAATAATTTATTTCCATTGGTTCTCTCGAAACAACTTGGATAAAGTCAGAACTAATAAAATCAATACATTTTTTACAACATATTACATACAATCAGAGTGGTAATAATGGTTGGACCGTAAACAGGCAATAATCCATATTTATGTATGCTATGCACAACATTATTGCTATAAGCAAGTAAAACTAAACTAACTTAGAAACTACTTAAATAAGATCGTGGCTGTAAATAGGCCGTGTCACCTTACAATCTAAATAAAACATTATACGTCAAGTGAACTTAAATTTAAATTCGTGACTGTAAAAGGGCCGTGTCAATTAAAAATAAATATAAAATTATATGTATAATATGTATATATTTACAAAAAAAAAAGTATAATATGTAGTTTATCAACCATCTAGTTTCCATAACACAAGCCTCGTAGCTTACCACGGAAACTAGATGGCGCTGTGTGACCTGTCTGGAAATATTTATTATTATTATTATTATTTACAAATGAAACAAATACAGAATTACACAACAGCAATAAATAAATAAATATCTTTCAAATTCACCTGTGAGTAACTATGAAATTACAATACCTGGTAGAGTGGTACCCTACCAGATATGTTAGAAGTGATCAAAGATGTCAAAAGTTACTGACAAAATAAAAAAAAAAAAAAAAAATTGACTTACCTTAGTTAACGTCAAAAGCAATCCTCTAATACTAGTAAGTACTATACATCCGACAAGAATGAACGACACGTGTTGCGACCAAAATCCCACGTTAATTGTAAATCCCAACCAATGGACCACAAGTTCAAGTCCTCGAGTCACCGGATCCTTTTTTCCTACGCGGTCAAATACAATATTTATTGTGGACTGGAAAGAAAGAACAATACAAAATTATAAATCTGAAACCGCTTGAAACCATACTTACTGAATATTTGATTTCCACGGAACTGTAAGTTCAATAAGAATAACTTTTTTCAAGTTCCGAGAAAACACTAAGATGTCTGGCCTATAGACTGATGCAGCTAGTTCATCTGGGATCTATTACCAATGTATGTAAGAAAAGTGTATTTCTCATTGGTACATGCCGGGATTCAAACCCACCTTTTGTTCCTACAACTGAGCCACCACTGCTCTTAAAGCATAAAGTATCATCACGACCATTTCCCTTTCGGGGTGCTCAGAAACCACGCTTATAAAGGAGCGGATTCACATTTAGCCAAACTTTACTATAGGCCAATCATGACAAGTGGCAAGCTCGTCGATGTCTCCAGCGTACCAAACTCGAGAAATATCACAAATAAATTTTATTTATTTTTTATTTTATTTTATTTAGGATAAAAAACAGACATACAGTAAAGATTACTAACTAAATATTAACTAATTAAAGTAAGCAACAGTATATCCAACGACATTATCCACATTTTTTTGTTCAATCAACATTTTTAGGCTATCAAAAAGAAAAATATATATGTATAAAAAGCAAAAAGTAAGTAAAATTAAAATTAAACATATGTATATAGAAAAAAGAAATGATGTTTGACAATGCATTTAACAATTGCCCTTAGTGTGTAAGATCTAAAGTGTTAAGAAGATCAGATATGTGTCTCTTATAGGAACCTGCAGATAGCGCGAATATGTCTACTTGATTAAGGTGACTATTATATGCTGACATGAGTCTATGTAAAGGCGCACGCTCACCAGCTGCTGTCCGCGACTTATTCGGTAGAAACAGCTGATGAGAGTATGCGTGTCTAATCCTAATTGAACTGCTAGGGATGCGGTATATAATACTGTTGGTTAGGAAGGAGCAATCAAATTTATTGTGACAGATATTATAGAGGACCATGGCATCCAAGAGTATTCTTCTTTTATGAAGTGATGGTAATTTATATTTTTCTAGTGATTTATTGTAAGGATATTTGCTGCGATAACACTTGTAGTTAATGTGTCTACAGAATTTACGCTGCACTGATTCGATCTGATGACTATATTTTTGGTAATGTGGGTTCCATATAGTAACACCATACTCAAGTTGAGACCTGACCAGTGCCTTGTATAGATGAACGAAGGTTGAATGCTTTCTAAAGTTTACACAGGCTCGGACCAGGAAACCATACATCTGGTATGCCTTGTTAGTAATTTGATTAATATGGCAGTCTAGGTGCAGTTTGGAATCCAGCAGTATGCCCAGATCTTTGACGGCTGAGACAGACTCCAATTGTGCTTCACAGAGCGAATAGTTGTATCTTGTAATGTTTTTGTTCTTAGTAAATGTTATGGATTTACATTTGGGAATACTAAACTGCAATTTATTTGTGACGACGTATCTTGACAAGAGATCCAGATCTGATTGAAGCCTGTCGCAGTCGTCAGTACTGTTGATTCTCCTGAAGACCTTAAGATCATCGGCGTATAGCAGAAAGTTGCTATTCTGAAAACATTGCCCTATGTCATTGATGAACAAGACAAACAGTAGGGGCCCAAGAATCGAGCCCTGCGGAACACCGGACGTTACCGATACGGAACCAGACTCGTATCCGTTTATTACCACCTTTTGCGTCCTATTCTCTATGTATGACCGAAACCATCGCAGCAGATTACCGCGAATTCCATTAAACGCTATTTTACGTAACAACAGTGCATGATCCACCTTGTCGAAAGCCTTTTTAAAATCTGTATGAATGGAATCCGTTTGTACTTTGTCATCCATTGATTCAAATAGGAAACTAGTGTAGATGGAAAGATTTGTAATAGTGGACCGTCTTCTGACAAAACCATGTTGTTCGGGGACTATATTATTGTGTAAGATAGGGTAAAGATCATTGTGGACAAGTCTTTCAAAGAGTTTCGACAAGGTGGACAGCAAAGATATAGGTCGATAATTTTCTACAATGTTCTTCTTGCCTCCCTTATATACAGGAGTGATGTTGGCCACTTTCCATAAGCGAGGAAAAACACCTTCAGCGATGCATTTATTGTAAATAAGACAAAGTGGAACGCAAATGGAGCTAAAAGTATGCTTGAAGAAAAACGGGGGAATACCGTCAGGTCCGGAAGACTTGGCAACGTCCAGCCTCTTAAGCTCATTTTTAATAGTTTTAATAGATACATAAATGGTTGAAATGTTTGTATCTGTTCTATCAGAGGGCACGGGGTCAGGCACGACTTCATTAGAGAGAGTAGAGGGCTCGTAGACAGATTTATTTACATTATTAAATATTTTTGTGTCCCGACTAGGAATCGAACCCGGTACCTCCGAGTCTAAATCCACAGACTTAACCGCTAGACCACGAAGGCAGTAAAAGCAGTATAAAGCATACTTACTATAAAAATCTTCCAAACGCAGTACAGGGAGAAGAAATATCCCAGACAATTGAAGTATTTTCCCTGAAATGTCTTGGACCATTCGATTTTCTCTCGCATTGTTCTAGCATCGTGTGCTTCTAGGAACAATTGTCTGCTTAATTCTTCCAAAGCAGATATTTCCTCGCGTAATCGTGATATATCTAGAAAGGTAACATTTAAAAATAGTTTTAAAGTTGTATAAGCCCATCGGAGGGTACCAGTAACTTTGCGATTTAAGGTGGGCACTGACAAGCCTCCCAACAGACCAAATTGCTTGGTCACTTTTCAAAATTTGTTCACATCACAGCCTTGGATTACATCTACGTGCATTCTGTCAGGTCAGTTTCATAATCTTGTTGAAAATGGCATCGCGTACGCTGAATGCGATAGACGATCAACAATCTGCTATTTTTTTTTTTCTCCACTTTTCTCCACTCTAGCTTTATTTCTAATTCATTTGCTGTAGTTGCTGCTAATCTTTGGAACAATCTGCCAGTTGAAATTCGACAAGCGCCTAACAGAAAACTTTTTTACTTGCATTACTACAACAGCTCCCTACAAAGTATATAAGTACTTATTATATGTAGTATGTGTATGTATTATATGTAGTGTGTATAGGTATATTGTATGTAGTATATGTATTTTTGGATGTAGTTTAAGTTTAAGTTTGTTAAGTATATCCTTTTATCTAGAGCCTCAATTATTTCCATATTTGTCATATCTCCTCCGTGGTCTAGCGGTTAAGTCCGTGGATTTAGACTCGGAGGTACCGGGTTCGATTCCTGGTCGGGACACAAAAATAATTATTATTGTAAATAAATACATTTAAATAATATTTAATTTATTTGTGATATTTCTCGAGTTTGGTACGCTGGAGACATCAACGAGCTTGCCACTTGTCATGATGCTTGTCATTGTGGTTTCTGACCACCCCGAAAGGGAAACTGATGATACTTTTTTTTTTTCTTATCATATCTATATTACGTGTTGCACCTATCTTACACCTTGAACTTACTACATTAAGGTTGGCTGGCCCCTTGTACATAGTGCAATAAAGATTTAAATACTAATAAATAATAATAATTGGACGCACGACTATTCGAATAGTTTGATTAAAACGGCGTCCGTTTGGATTTGTAGTGAGTGCGTACCTTTAGTCGTACAGACAGTACGAGCTTTCCAACAGAACAAATATGTTACTTTCCACGAATTGTCAAAATAGTATAATAGTTTTTTAAACGAGGTCACAGCCACGGATTACCGCCCTCGTTCCGAATCATTCTCAGAGCGCTTAGAATGAATATGATACTGACAGTCGTTCCGAATCAAATATGATTGATGATTTCAATTCGGAACGGTCTAAATCACATTTTTATTCATAACATAATCGTTTTTTTTTTAAATGTATAGAAGATAAATTGCGGATTCCACATCTTTGAGTATGAATACTCACAAACACACCTATCTCGGTTTTTTCATCTTAATATGTGTAACATTTACTATTATAAACTTATTTTGGTTTTCTAAAATAACTTGCCATGTTGCAGGAAACAGACAAAAACTAAATACATGCTACTTGTGTGAACCTGTAAAATAATGTAAATTACTTACTTTCAGTTTGTCCCAAAGGGTTAGTAAAATTTCCGACACTGGTAAGAATTCCACTCCAGAAACTCCTACTTTTGGCCCCAGTCTCCATATTTCCATATTGCTGTCTTCCTCCCACACTATTGGCCTCCGATAGTGCTATCCTTTTCTTTTTTACTAAGATCATGTCCATAGTTTGAAGCAACTTTTTCTCTATTGATAGCACGTCTGATTGGGTTACCGGTCTGAAATAAGAGAAAAAGTATTTTTTAGTTTAGTTTCTTGTTTGTGTTCTCTTCTTCCGAGATGGATGATGAATGAGGTGATAGGGAAGGCAAAGGTTCTAGCCCATACAGCCAAGTATGATGTAATATATCTTACTTATGAGTTAATGAGGTTATCATGAAATTGCAGATGCTGCAGATTTTGATGCTTTGGTAGCCAGCACACAGCTACAGCACATATGGGAAAACCGCAAAAATAAACTGCAACTTGTACCCCCATATATAAAATCCATATTATCGTTTTGCATAATTATTCACAACATAGCACATTATTAAACAAAACAACACCACTTTTGACTAAAAATATCCACAGAAAAGTAATTTACAAAACAAAAACTTCCACTTGACATGTCGGCACAAAATAATGCAAAGAACTCTTGGTTTAGTTTAGTTTTTCTTCTCCCGAAAGATGATAGGGAAGGCAAAGGTATCTAGGTCATACAGCCATGTATGTCATAATAAAATGGAAAAATTTGGCGTTTGGAGGCCCCTTAGCTCAGAGGGTGCTTAGCATTAATAAAACTCACCTAATAAATATGGCCATAGATGTATATGGATAGTTAACAGCACCAAAACCTGACAGTAACGCCATAACTGTCACACCTATCACACCTATGCGTGAAACACCTTGTTCTATTGAAAATATTCCCTAAAACAAG
Source organism: Tinea semifulvella (assembly GCA_910589645.1). Lineage (NCBI taxonomy): Eukaryota > Metazoa > Arthropoda > Insecta > Lepidoptera > Tineidae > Tinea > Tinea semifulvella. The sequence continues at coordinate 3,948,327 of OU342619.1, read as the reverse complement.
AGACATAAAAATATATCAAAACATGTGCGGCAAGGTGGAAGGAAATAGATCGAGAGGATGAAGCCCGGTGCAGTGGTGCAATCAAATCTGCTCTACAACCAACACTAGCACACTAGCTGTGCACGCCGAAGATAGGAATGGGTGGCGTGCTATCATCAAGAGACCTTACTTCATAGGAAGGTCACGACCCTCAGCAATGAGGTAATACGGCGCAAAGGGGTACAGTCACACAGACAAAACATCTTTAACATTTATAATATTAGTGTGGTGACTGACATTCCCAGATCGCCAGTCGACGCGCACGACAGTCGGTTCCGCGCAGAATAAATGTCCTAAAGGTTTGGCTGTCAGAGAATGTCTAACGGCATTAGTTACACCTTTGTACAAAGTGCAATTAAGTTTTTAAATAAAATTAATAAAAAATAAATATTCCCGTTTAGGGATTTACTGCAATAAACAACATAAGTCACACCAGTAGTCTTATTTGTATCACATTGAGATCACCCCAATTACATTGAATTTACACATAAGCTCACCTGTTTTGGACTTAATATAGGAAATGGATCGCCTATCTTCCAAAAGAAGTATAAATAGATGAACCAAACAAACATGGTTAAAGGTCTTATCATTTTTGCACTCACTGAAAATAAACAAAAACAATTTCATTTCACAATTCTTTAATACCTTGGAGTGTAGCCGTCGCTTTTGTTTCCACTAATACCAAATTGTGGAATTGTTAATAAATTGTCATTAATAATTTATATGTAGGCGCGGTGGTAAGAATGTATTCCTTAATATCCTACAAAGGCCGGTCCAAACCCCTCCGGCATGTACCAATAAGAAATAATATACATTTGTCATAGATTTACGATACCACGGTTCCCGTGCCTCAGAGAGCACATTAAGCTGTTACTCCCGGTTTCTCTAGTACCAACTTGTGGAATTGGTAAATTCTCAAGATATATGTTCTGAAATGCCCATCTGCAGCAGTGGAGGTCTAGGACGCTGTGATCTAAGGGCTGTAATGAATGAAAAAAAAAAATATCACCAGACCCTTGCCAACCTGTCTGGCCAGCAGATAAGTGTATGCCAAATTCTCCAGAAATTTTATAAAACGTCAATCTCCAGGTCTAGAATTGGCTGTGATATAAAACTGAACTTGAAGAACTCCAGGTCATAGGAAAGTGGAAACACACGAGGCTGGAAGAGCATTCCACATCTTTATTGTACAATAATTTAATGTATAAGGGATTTTGACTACGGCTGCATCAGACTAGAAAATTCTCGTGAATACATGTAAACATCATTATAGGATCCCAGAGGAACTAGCTGTATCAGCCTATAGGCCAGACATTGTAGTGTTTTCCTTAAGTTATAGTTCAATACTCAGAATTTTGCAGTTAAAGTTGGTGCGAGAGGAGTTCCAGCAAAATGTTTGCACCACTTACTGAAAGAATTGGGTCTAAGCGGGTCTGCCATCAATACATTTATGGAAAGAGCTTCCAAGACGGCATTAACAGAAACATACATAAGGCCTCCTTTTCTTAAACCAGCCTATTGTCGGTCGCAAGCCCGAGACACCATTCTTCTCATCTCTTACCCACACACGATGGACCCGGCACCCGCACGGTGAATCCATGGAATGCTTAGAAATTTGTCTTCTTTGGTTGGGTGATGGAGAAGGGATTGGGTTATAGAGCACTTTAGTATAGATGGTAGATAAAGTTTAGAGAAGCCACATCTCAGCCTCAGGGATTGGAGAGTTCTAGATATAGTGGCACAATCCACAATTCAAACAGCTTGTCTCTGCAGTGAGAGCATCTGTGAGGTACTTGGCGGAACCATCCCAAAGGTGAGAACAGTATTCCATGCATGATCTAATCTGTGTTTTGTACAACATTTTTTTTATTAAATACTTACCAAATCGTAAATTACTAATACAGTAATAGGCAATACAGAATGGGATGAGCACTATTACCATAAACAACAGCAAATATAGACCCAGGTTCCAGTGGAAGTATCTTGAACTGAAAAAAATAATAAAAAATAATCTGCAGTTAATACAAAAACAGTTAAATAAAATTCAAGAAAAATAGAAAAAAAAGTGAGAAAAATTTGATAACGTGCACTTACCTAACATCTAAATATCCAATAATCTCAAAGATTATCAGCTCAAACATGGTTACGCTGAGAGCAAATGTAATTGAAAATATTAGCTGCACCATTGTATGGTGCACCTCGTAATCCCGAAATAGCTGCTTCACAAAGAAAATCCATCCAGCCACAAAAAATAATGACTGAAAACAAATGAGCAGGAACGGTAGTTAAATAAAATTATATAAGTTATTACGCATCAGAAATATCAAGGCACCTCATAACAATGAGTTTCTTCCTCCACACACGAGCATTAGTAGTATTTACAAGGTCTTTAGAATTTGTGTTATCTTCAAAAAAATACTGAACAAGGATTTCTGGCCACTGGGTGTTCATGCAGCACCAACAATACTCCTGGACCCAGCGTAGCTCCTATTCCCTTTTCATCATTCCAAGCAGTGATGCTGCTGGTGCCGTCTCGTGAAGGTTCCATTACTCTTTGGAAGGTGGTCACAGTATGTGATTGTGGTGACCATAGCTACTTCGCACTTAGTCTTCACATCGTCACAGTACTATGACCACAAAAGAATATGAAGATATAACTTCAGCCTTATAATAATTTGTTATTAAATTGTTGTCAGTGTCGGCTCAATTCTCCCAAAAAGTAGGTTAAACATTTTGTTCGATAACCAGTGAGCATATGGAGCCGTCAGATGTATAACAGCTTAAATAAATATATATAAAAGCTTAAAAATTGTAGAAAAAGTGAGCATTAAGATTAAATGTAATATAAAACGTAAACTCTTCTTTATGAAATTAGAATGAGTTCTCGACCAAGAATCAAACCCGGTTTCTCCGCGGCTAAATCTACGGTTGTAACGGCTGGACCACGGAGGCAGTCTAGTAAATATTATACACTAATATAAACTATTTAAAATATATATTTAAAAAACCTTATAACTTCACAAAACATACGGCAAGTAGGTAGTTAAAATTTAATTTACCATTCTCTAACGCGATTAAGTAGTTTTAAGGAATTATAAATACCTGGGATATTAAAATAATAGCTGTATCTTCTATTAAGCCCATTTTTATAACCAGTCGAGCTATAACATAACATTTACACAAATAAACAATAAACCTGTAAATAAAATAAGTTCACGACTCAAAACCGGCGCAAGATAATCTGTGGGCGCAAGATTAGCTATATAGTCTGTGGGCGCAAGTAAATATTTTTTTTTGAAGTTGTTACTACACAAGAACCATCCAAAGAAAGTAATACTAACGTCCCGTGTTTGTCACAGGTTTACTCAGAATAATAAGAGATGAAGATCATGATAGATGGTACCTAATATAACTGTCAGTTGCATAGAAAACTTTTAATTTATATATAATGTACATTATTATATTAATTACAAAAATATTAAAATAAAATTGATTAAAAGACTAATTATAAATAAAACTAAAACTAAAAATACCTATGAAATTAAAACTATTCTACAAAATAAACTAAGGGCTTACCACCAGGGAGGGTACCTAAAACGCTCGCCGCATTTCCTCGTTGAATTATTATCGACATATTCTGTTTTAGGTAGTTATGGCATTTGGGATCGCCACAGTCTTGAAATATTCGTTTACCCAGCTCTTTTATGAATTTGTGGGTATCAAGAGAATATACCCCCATTGTTTCAACCCCAAATGCCGCAAAGTTATATTTTTTTTTAATGCTATTATATTTTATGTGCTTTCTTAATTCGGCTGTATGAGCAGCCGAACCGGCCTTTTTTGATGTAGAGGAAATGTGGCAAGCGGCAAAGGTATCCACACAGGTGGCATCCCAAACAAGACATCTTCCCTCACTCCATGGTACAAGAGACTACGTGAAAGTCCTGATGGTTCAAGGACGGACGGGATTTTAGCAAATTTGATAGAAAACTTGTATTTTTATTATGAAATTTATTATTTTCTGGATATCATGCCGAAGTGAGCAGCTTTTAAGTGTACAAATCGAGATTTCTAAGCGAAATCAAAGATATGGTGATCTAATAATTGCCGTTCTATTAGGAAAAACTTTTAAAGACGGTGTACTATATAATCTGTGACGCTTTCGTAATGGGGTGTATCAGGCAAAGCTTTTTGTAGATGTCGCTAGCGGCGGTGGTACCTTGTTCTACACCTATCATTTTTTAAATATTTTTGTAGTTTCTTATTTTTATAACAGAAAAATGAATTTTAAATTAACGTTACTTACCTTAAAAGACGAATTAAGAAGACTCTGTGGTTTTGATAAACTGTTCATAATTAGCACTACCAATAGACTTTATTAAATAAAATTGTACATTGCGTGTTATTTGTAAACTAAACACAAGCTCGGCACAAAATAACACGCAATGTAATAATTTAATAAAACTTCTGAAACCCAAGTAAAAGAACTTTTACCATCGACTTGCGTTTTTTTGACAGTTTTTCTTCAAGCGTATGTTTTTAATTGGGTTTCATCATTTTTATGTAAAAAAACGGAAATATTGAATCGAATAAAGTGAAAGTGTGTAAATTGTGTGTTCATTTTATTAATATAAAACCATTCCTTTACGCGTGAAGAGATAATATTATAGGTAAGTGAAGTTATTTGAGTTTTATGTAATAGTTTACTTTGCCCTCATTACTGTAGCAGACTGAAATTCCTGAATTATAGCAAATACCTTGAGATAAGATTATACAAATATTGCTAATTTAGAAATTATAGCCATAAACAATCTATATTAAATATTTTTTAATCTTTAATGTTACACTATTTCAAGGGCCTTTCTGTGTGCTTAGTGTAAAATGCAAGTTTCGGAAAACGTAACTGCTGTAGTTACGTTTTTTTATTTTACATTGCGTGTTATTGCAAGTTTGGCTATAATATCAGGCAATGAACATCGAAAATTCAGTAAAAAAAACTACTACTATAGTTACGTTTACGAAACTTCACTGTCACACTAGGTATACTGGTTTAAATTTAGTTTTGAATTGGATTACATATTATTTTATATACAGGCCTTCTTAAGACAGCCTGACACACCATTCTTCTCCACGCACAATGAAGCGTTTTTTTAACACATAATAAAATGCAAGAAAGTATTTGCGGAATCATACAGTATTTATTTGTGGAGACAAAGAAGCTAAATAGGGAGTGGAGAAAATAAAATAAAAAATGGGGAGAGAACTCTTTCCCCACATATGTTGGGCCCAGCACTTACCTGGTGAATTAATGGACTACTAAGACCTTTTACCATTGTTTGTATGCCTCAGTGTTAACAAACAGATGCAGAAAAGTCTGATTATCAGTTTTAACGCATGCTTATGAGGCACACCATTGGCAGAAATAACCAATGAGACTCTATCTATGCTAACTACCAATATTTATCTTCCTTTCTGCATCCAGCTGTAAGACTTTCCCTGTTCCACTAATATCAAATTGTGGAAACAAAAGATGACTCCTGCTAAACTAACTGGTTGAGCATGTGCTTTGCAGTGGAATGCTTTAACTAAAACTGTCAATGTTAAACACTATTATAGTTAATATTCACCCGGACACTTATGATTAAAAGTTTATATTCTTGTAATTATATTTGAAGCTTAGAAGTCTCAAGGATCATTATTATTGATTAACAGGTGAGCAGCTCATTGCTGATATGCCTATATCAAGCACTGGTGTAAGGTTCATAAATTATTACCTATATTAATATAATAATTATAACCATAGTCTATGTCTATTGTCACTAGCCACTTGTCCAGTTTGTTTTTAAAAGTGTTTACAGTTGGGGACTTCAATATGTCTTCTGGTATTTTATTCCGCATATTTACATACAACTCTGTTATTCATGAATATTTCACATTTGTATTGCTGGTTTTTTTTTTTTTTTTTTAATATTTTTTTTAATTTTTTTTTTTTATTATATTTAAACGGGGGAATATCATTTATTTATTTAAAAACTTTATTGCACTATGTACAAAGGGCGGGCTTAATGCCGCTAGGCATTCTCTAGCAGCCAACCTTTGGGGCAATACAGAGAATTCAATTGTGTTGAACCTAAATATTTTGGCTAGGTGCGGGCAGTTATACCTGCCTAGAATATCTCTGTAAGTCTCTGCATCTGTAAAGGAATTTGAATATTTTATTGAGGAGTGGAGAGGATTAGCAAGGAGGTTATTTTGGGTAGATTGCAGGTCACGAAGAAAGAAACTTAAAACATTCCCTAAGGTATAATGGGGAGAGAGCGTTGTTTAGGACTCCAAAGATTACTCTTTAATTTTCGGATTGTTTTGGCCCATGTGTAATACTGTACATTTGAATGGGTTAAGCTTGATTATCCATTCCACCAACAGTTCCAGTTTCGAAAATTGAATTAGCAATCTAACTTTAATAAATTCTAGCATTTCTTTTTATTTATAAAGTTGCATATGACAACTGCATTGATAATTTTGGGTGCCAAAAATAGTATGTGTGGGTGCATTGTCATCGAAGGGCAGTGATTCACAACTCCCATTCAATCTGATTAAAGTTAAAAATAATCCAATCACATGTTCTTGTTCTTAGTTCTGTAACATTCACACAGGTCATCTTGGTGTTTATTATTTTAATGTTTTTGTTATGAAAAGATTATGGAGGCAATTGAAAATGTTTTTTGGTGAGTTATTTGTTTTTAAATAAAATGTGAACCATAGATTTATAATAATAATAATTCTTTATTTATACTTCCCCGCCCCGGCAGACTGGAAATTACCACAACAGATCGCCTACCAAACCCTCTTAAGGAATAACTAACAACTTATAACAAAAGTAAATAAGTGGTGGTGGCTCGATTATGAGAACGCTTTTTGTAAAATCCTAAAGAGGCAGGTTTGAACCCCGGTATGTACCAATAGGAAAGAAAAGTTTCTTACGTAGACAAATGTCTTGGTCCCAGTTCCACTGATACCAACTTATGGAATTGTTAATAAATAGTCATAAAAAAATTACATCAGATCCTCGCATACCCGTCTGGCCAGCGTGTCGAGTGTAGCCCAAATTCTCCAGAAATGTCTGGCCCATCTCCAACAGCGGAGGTATAGGACTTCTAGGTTCTAGGGGCTGAAATAACAAAATAGAAAAAAAAATGTATGTGAAAGAGTTACTTAGAAGTTACTGTATATAGAATATTCCATCTGCAATAATCTATGGACGGTGTTCTAGATAAAATGTCTGCATACCCCCAGTGATAAAAAAGGTCAAAACGGCATTTGACCTTTACTAATGACAAATTTATTGCCTGTATGCAATATAATATTAAGAACGACTTGTGCAGTATTAAATTCTAAAATAATTGTTTCAATGGAGTCATGCGGTGTAAATACATTTTATCATCAGAATTTTAAGTCCATAATTAATGTGGGGGAGAGTTCCAAGTCACTCAGGGGTTGGTAGATGTGTGGACTGTATATGGTTAGGGGTTTGATGACGAGCCAGCTTTATGAAGTCCAAAGAAAGATGCAAAAGTACTTACCACTTCCAGCAGCAGCTGACCATGTCTCAGTGGAGTCCCAGGGTTCCAAAAGAAGACCACCCTTAAAACTCTCAAAAATTCAGACCGATAGATTCACGCGCGTGGCTACGCACCACCGAAAAATAAGCACATGCGATGTGACGTCTCCGAAACACAAAATTGTAGATGTCTGCCGCTGACCGAGGCTAAGGTACCCTCCGATGGGTCGAACAACTGGCTTTAACAATTACACTCTGAATCCGAATCAGTTCTATGAATGTGGTCTCCGCGAAGCAGCTGAGTGTAAACAAAAGTAAAGTGTCATCACGACCGTATCCCTTCCGGGGTGGTCAGTCAGATACCACGCTTACAAAGAAACGAATTAACATTTAGCCAACTTTACTATAGCCCATCATGACAAGTGGCAAACTCTTCAATGTCTCTAGCATACCAGAGCCAAGTTATTTTTTTTTTGTGGGGTACAGGAACCCGGTGCCTCCGCGTCTAAAATCTACGGTCTTAACCGCTAGACCACGGAGGCAGTTAAATTCTTAGTATGAAATTGAAAGAAAAAAAAACATTACTGAGTTTATTTACGCTAAATATGTTTTTTTTTAATCCAACGCATTTAAGCACAGTTTACCAGGGTTGCCTCCGTCAGCAAGCGGTTAAGTCCGTGGATTTAGACTCGGTGGTACCGGGTTCGATTCCTGGTCGGGACACAAAAATATTTATTAATGTATATATATTTAATTAATATTTAATTTATTTGTGATATTTCTCGAGTTTGGTACGCTGGAGACATCGACGAGGTTGCCACTTGTCATGATTGGCCTATAGTAAAGCTGGCTAAATGTGAATCCGCTTATTTATAAGCGTGGTTTCTGACCACCCCGAAAGGGAAACTTCTTACAATCGAGCCACCACCGCCTGATTGCAAGTTTCTCCTCACTTCCCCACACACGAAGGAGCACCCGCACGGTGTATCCATGGGTTGTTAAGTTTGTCTTTATTTTATAATTTACTATATCTAATTTAACCGGATCTTCAACGTAATGCTATTATCGTATAGAATACATTATGTCAGATAACATTTTTTTAGGCCCCGTTTAAAACTCACAATTTATTTTTTGTTGTTTTATTTATTTAGCTGATAATAACATAATCACGCTTCAAGGAGGTCTCAAGGTAATAATAATAAATGATTTATTGTACCGAACCAAAAATTCAATTTCAAATACAAATAGTTTATTAATCAAAAATACTTATTACTAGGGTTTCACAAAAAAATAATCCTACAGGAGATGTAGGTAGGCACTTTTACAAATAATATCTAAACTAGTAATTTAGACAAATGTGTCGCTGCTAGCTAAACTAATAGTCTTTCAACTACTGTTAAATATAGCTAGCAGGTAAAACAAAGGCGAGCTTATGCTATAAATGAATTTTCTACCAACTAACCTTTGTGAATGGGGAGCCATTATAAGCGGGTGCAGAAATACTATTGATATACTTTAATATAGGCACGTCGCGATAAACCTTGAGTTCAATTCTATTCCTCAAGCGTAGTTACGGGTCCCTTTGTTTAAAAGCTGAAAATAATAATCAAGTGGAGGAGCTATTGAGAAAACGGCTAAGAGTATTCTAAGAGGGTGTCAGTGTGATAGAATAATTGAATACGCTTTTTGCGTTCTAAAGATTATTATTTATTTATTTATTAAAAACTTTATTGCACAAAGTACAAAGGCGGACTTAATGCCCGTAGACATTTTCTGACAGCCAAACCTTAGGGACAAATTAGAACATTTATAGGTGCAATGAAATAAATATTAATAGTAGGATAAATTCAACATAATTATATATACTTACATAGTATACTTTAACATATACTGTAATATCAATATACTAAATACTAATACATACACAAAAATATACATATATACACTTATTAACATTGTTGGGAGCTATTTAGAAAGTGTAGATAGACGAGTTTTTTGAACGAAGATCTGGTAGACGCTTGCCTTATGGTTACAGGGAGATTGTTCCATAAATTTGTGGCAACAACTTTAAAAGAATTTGAAACAAATCCAGAATGATGTAAGGGAACAGAAAGAAGTGAGTTGTGAGAAGAACGAAGGGATTTGTCGTGAAACGAAGAAAGATAGGCAAATTTATCCTTGAGGTATTTCGGTGTCGCAGGCTCGTTTAGAACAGAAAAAAGGAGACAGAGAACTCTTAGATTTCTGCGACAAATTATTATTATTATGTAATATGTATTCTTAAAGAATCTCGGTATTTAACCGGTTAACCAAATGATGTTCACGGGCCTCGGCCAACTGAGCATCATGCTTCTTTAACTCCCAAACTTTCTGACTATACGGCAAGTATTAAGGATTGTAGCTTTTTGCAATTGTCTGTATGTGTGCTAGTCTCGTTGATAGTTTTGAGGCTGTCATGTTATGTTTTGAGTATTACTCCGGTCGTAGATACTAATATGGGTACAGTTGTTACTTTTTCTAATTTGAGTTGGAATTTAAGCTCTATTGCAAGGTTTCTGTCTTTAGTATTTTTTTCTGTATGTGTAGTTACTAGGTTATGAGTGTTAGGTACGGCTATGTATATTAAATATGCTGTTTTATTATTATTATTATAAAATTGTTTATTCAGATAAAATTTAAACTATTTACATTTTTAAAATTATACGCCAAACTGCATAGCAGTTTGTTGGCGAATAGTACCCTCTTTTCGTACAGTAATTTTTTACACTATATTTGTCAAAACACAAAGTTATTTAAAATTAATTTACATTACTGTTAGTAGTTAGTATTTACTTAGCAAAAGCAACTTAAATTTTCCTTTAAATTCACTTTTAGGCATTTTTACACAGTCATCAATAGGCATTATATTATTAAATATAATGGGAGTTAAGAACTTTCTAGTTATTTTACAATAATAGTTGTTATTATAGATACGGAACCGGATATCTGTCCTACGACAAACTATGTACACGTTACAGACTGACGACACTCAAACCGTAGACTTACAACTGACATGACACTATTGTATAATATTTGTCGAGGCCACTTAGTTGTCCAAACCTGACAGAAGGTATTTATTATAATGCCCCCTCGAGACAGACTCGCTCCTGCGATCTCTTCCATGTCTACCGCGTGCGTACAATATCTGGCATGCGCGCACCTGTACGTCGGATGTGCGACACGTACAACAGGCGTGTATCAGACGTGGATATATTCAGTAACTCCCGCGCCGCCTTCAAAGCCAAAATCAAGAAGCTGCACTTTCGGTTTAGCTCGCAAAGTGTGGGCAGTTTGCTTCAGAGTTCGCCTAACAGTTTTAATGCATTCAAACACATACAATGCAGTTGTTTTCTTTATACCTGGCCAAGGTGATATTTTACGAATTTTGTATTGCACAAAGAGTGCACTATTGTTCACAGTGAGAAATATTCTGGTGGCGGGTATAATTTTAATTTTCTTCTACTCTGTTGCTATCTTCTATGTTCTTATGTTGCCTGTCTCTGTCCTTTCTCTTCGAATAAATAAATAAGAATACAGGTACTCATTGTATCTTGTCTTTTGTGAGAATCTAGTATCATAACCACATCCAGTATAAATATTTTTGTAGGCACTACCTTCAAATTGCTCCAGGGCTATTGAAAAAATCACTTTATCATGCACCGGAAGTTAAATGGAAGAAAAATGCTATTATAGTTTCTGTGGATTATAAAATCCGTAAAAAATCACAGAGCAAACATCGTTTACATCTACATATATCTATACTAAGTAAATAAGTCTTATGTTAAGAAAATCGACGTGGCAAAATAACTTTACAGCAAGGTAACCAAAAATTCAAGGTCGCTCAGCAAGCTATGAAGCGAGCTCTGATATTTGTTTGATGGATAGAATTGGATCTGATAATTTAGGAACAATAAATTGAACGTGTTCGGCAGAGGTCCCAGGCCCCTACAGCAGCCCCCGATCACGAACGTAACGCATATATGTGCCAGCCATCAGTGGAGAGACACAAGCTAGTATAGATGCTATGCAAGTCCAATAAGGTTTTTAGATCTTCACTAAATGTATTATCATGTGAAACCCAGTTCACGGTCTCTTTTTAATGCCCCAATTTAATTATTCGATTAATTTGTCATTAGTGCGTGGGAAGTCCGGAATGATAAGTTATTTGGTTCTTTTTCCTCTCTGACTCTGACTGGAGAACCTATTTCTGGAAAATATTTCTTTCTTGTTACGCTGGCCCAGTACATTAAATATATGTATGACAAGACAGGACAAGAAACCAAACGGTATGAGAACAAAGCTACACCAATCGGTACGGAATGAATTATAATAAAATAAAATAAAAAAGTGCGTCTAGCGGTTAAGTCCGTGGATTTAGACTCGGAGGTACCGGGTTCGATTCCTGGTCGGGACACAAAAATATTTATTAATTTAAAATAAATACATTAATTTATTTGTGATATTTCTCGAGTTTGGTACGCTGGAGACATCGACGAGCTTGCCACTTGTCATGATTGGTTAAATGTGAATCCGCTTATTTATAAGCGTGGTTTTTGACCACCCCGAATGGGAAACGGTCGTGATGATACATGATACAAAATAAAAAAAAAATCGTTCATTGATCCAATTAAATTAAATCTATTACATTTTTATACGCTCAATGACCTGCACTGGTAGCAATCGTGCCGCAGGTCGTAGCATACCATTTTGTTTAATCCGGCAATCGACAGCAAATACAATTTATTTTATTACTAAACAACAGCACAAACAAATACCCACCAAAATTGTTCTGTGTAGGTATGAGTGTATATGTAGTTGTGTGTCTATATCAGCGTGGATCGGTGAAGAGGCCTAACGACAGCTAGAAGGTTTTCAGTTACCTCTGACTGAGCCATTTTTTGAATCTAGTGAAGAGTTGTCTATGTAATAATGTTCTTGTCATCTCCTAGATCTTGGACATACTTATTTATGTCAGTTAGTGTATGCTTATGGTCGTGTTCAACGTACACCTGTTTCACGGATAATATGCCGACTCGCCTGCTACGGAAGTGTATAACACATTCTTCTTCGACAAGAAAACCTTGTGTTAGTTTATTTTCTTAAATAACGGTTATGTCCGTGGATTTAGACTCGGAGGTAACGGGTTCGATTCCTGGTCGGAACATAATAATTTATTTGTAAGTTTAGTACGCTAGACGACCTTGCTACTATTGATATGATAAATGAGTCTATAGTAAAGTTGAATAAATGAAAACTCTTAGCGAGTTTTCATTTATTCAACTTTACGATACGGTCGTGATAATACATACATATCTTCACGCTAAATCCCTTGCGGGGTAGACAGAGACAATTGAGCGCCACAATTACGATATACGTCTTTCGCTTCTTCGACACTCATCAACCTCTTCATACATGCCCTTTTGTTTTGATGGCTTTTTAATGCACCTTCAGCTATTGTTTTATTAATTTGGTCGTAATATGTGAGTCTTGGTCTGCCAGGGCCTCTTACCCACAACTTTCGCATTATATATCTGGTTCGTTAATCTCTCTTTACTCATCCTTTTGACATGCCCGAACCATCGGAGCATGCATTTCCTGATTTTTGTCCCTATGCTTATATATGTCCGTCAAAGTGACACCGCATATCCGACGCAATGACCTCATTGCTACTGCATTAACTCTACTCTCATGCGTATTCCGACATATCCACATCTCGCTTCCATACATAAGTGTTGGTACCAGTATGGCATCGTGTATGGCGAGTCGAGCTTTGTCACTGACATTTCGACTGGTGATCAGTGACCCCAGGGCACCGTTGACACAATTTCCTGCGTTCACTCTTCTTTCAACATCCCTATCATACATCGTGATAATACTTTACTAAATGTTGATTTAAGTAATATTTTTCAAGTTTAAAATTAAAATACACGGAACATTATAGACTTTTCATGCATTGCTCAGTAGATAAAATGTTGATTTTTAAAAACAACAAATAAATTGAATGAAAATAGCTCCAATGCATGCTTTATCGTAATTTGACGACAAATGGGTTGGCATAGGTGATAATTTTGACGCGACCTGGAGTTGTGACCCTCGCGCAACTATTAAAACACGGGCAAAGACGGGTCAAACATCTATCTAGCTACAAAAAATGATTTTAAATACAAATAAATATAATATGACGAATGTGAACGTCACGAGGTTGTGATAAGCGAAATGACTAAAATGGGTGTGTTATACCAAGCCTTCGCAAACCACAGTACGAGTGCTGTTTTTCGAGAGAGCGCGCGTTCAACGTTAAAAAAAGCGCGCCAATTTATTTTTTTAAATTTGTTTACATTCGCATCGGGCTTGGATTTTGTTTGATTTTAGACACTGAATTTGGATTTAAAAAATGAATGGTAATTATTTATACTGTTTTGTTAAGATCAGGGTTTCTCAAGTTAATTTAAACAAATAATTCTTATAGACTATAGATAATTAATTAAATATATATATTTTTAGTAATGTAACACGTCAAGGCTTTAAGTCCGTGGATTTAGACTCGGGAAGTACCGGGTGCGATTCGTGGTCGGCTCACAATAATATTCATTTATTTAAATAAATAAATTTAATTAATATGTAATTTATTTGTGATTTTCTCGAGTTTGGTACGCTAGAGAAATCGACGAGCTTGCCACTTGTCATGATTGGCCTACAGTAAAGTTCACTAAATGTGAATCCGCTTCTTAGAAGCGATGGGTGAACTTTTTCGTCTTGCAAATTGAATCAGAGCAATTTCAATTAACTTAAATCCTAATTCGATGCACCGTTTAGTCGATTCCTGTGTTTTGTTTTACCAGTAAGTTAATTACCATTACGTTAATTATTTTGCATGGTCCCTAAAACTCAAAGTAATTAACCCTGTGTTATAGATCGGTGCCGCGATGGAGGTTCGGTTGTCGGAACGCTTTCTTTTAAAAAAAAAAAACCTATAAAGATTGGAACTCTGGCATGTAATAAAGAGAAATACATTTTTCTTACGTACATTTGTCAGGAGTTCTTCGCGCCATTTTGCGTGAACATGTCAAGTGCAAGTTTTTGTTTTGTAAATTAATTTACTGTGGATATTATTGGTCAAAAGTGGTGTTGTTTTGTTTAATAATGTGCTACAATAAGAATAATTATGGAAAACGATAAATTGGACTTTAAATATGGGGCACAAGTTGCAGTTTATTTTTTGCGGTTTTCCCGCGCTGTCAGCTCCCATATTTTACCCGACGTGTTTGAGCTATGGTGCCGCGAGTGACTCCAGAAAAGCATCAAATTCTGCCGCATCTGGAAATTAATGATGACCTCATTAACTCATTAAAAAGAAAGATATAGACTTGGCTGTATGGGCTAGACCCTTTGCCTTCCCTATCACTCATTCATCATCCATCGGGAGAAGAGAACCAAAAAAAAATTTACATTTGTCATTTATTTTCATTATGTCAGTTGTACACCACTGTTTCCAATGCTTCGCCTCGGAGAGCACGTCTAGCCGTGCCGCGTCGTTCCTGGTTAGGTGTTAGGGACTGATGTCAGACAGTCTGATTCCAGTTTCTAACATTCATTTATTTTATTTATTTATTTATTTAAAAACTTTATTGCACTATGTACAAAGGCGGACTTAATGCCGCTAGGCATTCTCTGACAGCCAAACCTTTAGGACATTTATACAGTATAGATGGTAGGTGCAATCATTAATTAAGTTATTCTTAACAGTATTAATACATACATAACAATATTACACACTAATACATATACAAATATATAAATACGTCATATATACATATATTACATCATAAATAAACAATAGTATAAAAATAAAACTACTTACATGATGAGGGAAGTGAAATATGATGTTGCTGCAATTGAGGATAGTGAGGACATGAAAAAGAGACATAAATTTGTGACAATCTAGTTAGAAAGAAAGTGTAAACCATATTTTTGAAGATGACTCGATTTGGAGCTTGCCTAATACCTAAAGGTAGGTCATTCCAAAGATTTGCAGCTACAACATGTATTTTGTGTCATGTACTTTGCGCGCCACTTACCATCAGGTTGCCGCAAGGTCACATGTCGTGCTAGTATCAAAAGAAGAAAAAAACAACTCTGTGTTAGATCAAAGTTTGATTTAAAAGTTAAAACCGGTTTTTAGTTATACCTACTATTGCAGGTATAAATAATTGTGCGTGTTACTTAAATTAAATATGCGGTGTAAATATGGAATTTGGACTCTTGATTCTATTTTTATTATTTTGTAAATTTAGAACAGAAGGTCAAATTAAACATTCCAATAATAAGAATTACCTATTGATTATTTATTATCTAGTGAAGCAATTTGTTTTTTTATCCTCCTGGTGCTAGTCTTCTGCTAACAGCTCATTATTTGGACCGCTTTGTTGCTTAGTCTTCCACTAGTAGTAGTAATCTTCGCACTGGGTCGTTCTGCTCCGGGGTGATCCTATTTTAGCGTGTGTTAATGGGCGGGCAACGCCTGCGGCCGGTTGCTTTTTTAAACTAATGTTAATATATAATCGTATTTTTATGAATATAAGTATTGATAAATGATCATAAATGCGCCGTCGCGACAATATTTATTTATTTAAAAACTTTATTGCACAAATCACAAAGGCGGACTTAATGCCCGTAGACATTCTCTGACAGCCAAACCTTAGGGACAGATTGGAACAAATATAGGTGCGATGAAAGTAACAGTAATTTACAATTATAGGATACAAATATTATATACCTACTTATATTTTCTTATAATGTATTATAATATCAATATACTAAATACTAATACATGCATAAAATTGTACAAGTGGCAAGCTCGTCGATGTCTCCAGCGTACCAAACTCGAGAAATATCACAAATAATTAAATGTATTAATTAAATATTTTTGTGTCCCGACCAGGAATCGAACCCGGTACCTCCGAGTCTAAATCCACGAACTTTACCGCTAGACTACAGAGGCACTTGCTTAATACCTAGTAAAAGATCTCTGAATGCTTTCAACTGTTTAAGAATGTATTGCATATGAGGGATTTGATACTGAAATTGTTGATTTATATATAATTTTTCCAAGTTATTAGTTATTAATCAGATAATTTTAATCTTAATAGATATTTGTTAAACGTTGTTTATTAATCCTTAACCGTAATCGCACATGGTTATAAATAAATACCACTTATCGATATAATATCGTGTCAATAATTTGTGTTCAAAGTACACATTTTATTATGAACTTACATATATACCATTTATTTATTAATAAATAATTTCAAGTACATTAAATATAAATTAAAAGCTACCTGAATAATAAAATTAAAAATAAACTTACCTATAAATAAAAAATGTCCTCTAGAGACGTCCCATCCGAGAGATAGTCCCAAGGATACTGGCAACATTTCCCCTCTGTATAGCGAGGCTAATACGTTGGCAGAAATAATTGCCAGCCTTCCTGTCTCCAGAGCTTTTTGTCAGCCGCAACTGACAACTGACAACTCCTTGGCCAAGCGCCTCACTGACGGTCCCCATGGGCCCATCGTCTCGACCCGATTCGTAACCGATACCAAGGTTGGCGTATTTGCGCAATTTGAGGTTCTCCGTAGAAAACGACGTTCTCCCCGCACCTGACGAGGTAGCCTGTATATGAGATGGAGCTAATGTGTCTACACACGTCGCATCCCACACCAGAGACCTGTCAAATTTCCACGGCCCAACAGTCATTCCGTCGGGTCTCTTGCCATCGCACAATCCCAGATGGTTCTAAGATTGCGGGTACACTAGCAGTGACAAGAGCCCTTCGGATGATGTCGTTGAGAGCCGCGTGACGAGGAATGCGGCCAGCACTTCTAGCACAAGAAAGCCCGTGGTGTCCGAGATGATACTGGTTCTCTGCATCGACACTGGTGCGGGTGGACAGTCCGGGCTCCGAGACGACTCTTGAAGGCTTCACTGCTCCTGCAGCATTCCTCTACGATGTAATTATTCATAAAGTTTTAAAAAAAAAAGTTTCTTTTACTATTTTTTCTTTTTTATCCCCGAGTGTTTATTCATTTTATTTAGTACTAAAAATAAATAACGTTTCTTACTTTTCTATTTTTTCTACTTGTTTATTAATTTTAGTACTTATTAATCAAAACACACATGATTATATACAAGACAACGATATAATATCACCATTATCTTAACAAAATCAAACAAAAATAAAAAATATTTAACACAAAATAACTCCGTTCCGACAGCAAATGGAGACAAGCGACCCGGTTATAATTAATCCTTGTAAAAAGACCTTTTCAATGATATATATATTATGGCTATTGGGCCGAGTACCAGTCTTCATAAATTTTTGCCCATTGTCCCTGGCTGCATTCCCACGTTGCACTGCTATAGGTTTTTTTTTTAACACGACTATTTATTCCTAATTTTTCAAGAACATGTTTTGATTCTAAACACAAAAAAAAAAACTATGGAGTCCTTCGCGCCATTTTGCGCGGAGATCTCAAGTGCAAGTTTTTGTTTTGTAAATTAATTTACTGTAGATATTGTTAGTCAAACGTGGTGTTGTTTTGTTTAATAATGTGCTACAATGTGAATAATTATGGAAAACGATAAATTGGACTTTGAATATGGGGCACAAGTTGCAGTTTATTTTTTGATGATTTTCCCGCGCTGTGGGCTCCCATATTTTACCCGACGTTTTTGGACTATAATGCTGCGAGTCAAATTCTGCAGCATCTGGAATTTGGCTGTATGGGCCCTTTGCCTTCCCTATCACAGGAGAAGAGATCACAAACAAACAAAAATCTATTTGCTACAAATGTGAACTGATGTTATATAAAATGATGGATCACGTTTTTTTATCATTTTCCTTCATCAAACTTAAAGATGAAAAACGAGGAAAATATTGCATTTAATGCAAGACTCGTGCATGCTATAAATTGTACATTTAACGTGCGTCAAACATGTAATATAATGGGTTTTCCAAGTCTTCATTTACGAGGGTTTAACATGCATTTCGTGGTTATTTTTTATTTTATTATCATCATTAGCCTGTATCTCGCCACTGGTGGATGCAGGCCTCCCCCAAGGCTCGCCACCTAACGCGATCTTTCGCCAACCTCATCCGACCCCCACCAGCGACCTTCTTCAGGTCATCCGTCTATCTGGTGGGGGATCGTAATGCTCTACGTACGGCCAACTGCCACTTTTGTTCTCTGACAAATATATATTTTTTATATTCTGTGCACGATATGTGACACCGCGCCCACCTGATGGTAAACGGTACACGAGGCCCAAGAATGGGGTTAACTGACGCCAGCCTCAGACGACCGACATCAGTCCCTACCACTGCCGCCCTATTAAGATGCTTTTCACACTTCGTTTGAAGGACTTCAGGTTATAGGGACACACACAGACTGGCAGACAGACAGAGTATTCCACATCTTTAGTATGCGATAGATGTAAGAGTCTCCAAATTTATATGTACGCGTAGGGATAGTGGCTACGGTATGTGGATGCATATTTTGGCCCGTGCGTGTGGTTCGGTTGCGGAATGGAGAGGGAGGGATTAGGTTATAGTCAGAATATGCACCAACATGGGACTCATACATCTGACGCACGATAAAGATGTGGAATGCTCTTCCAGCCTCTGTGTATCCACTTTCCTATAACTTGGAGTCCTTCAAGCGAAGTGTGAAAAAGCATCTATATCATAAGCCGGCATAGTGTTAGGGGCGGATGTCAGTCATGAGTGTCTGACTTCAGTTGCTAACATTCATGGACCTTGCGCGCCACTTACCATCAGGTGGGCCCAAGGTCACGACATAGTATTAGAAAAAAAAAGTGAATTTCTAAAACAATTAATAGTTAGTTTTCGCTCTAACCCGGTGATTTGTGCTTTATAAAGGAAGTCGGAGTGAGGATAGAGTTTGGAGAGTTTATAACTAAGAAATCGATAGATTTCGAGCATCCCTTGTGGGGGAACCCGTTGGATAGGTCGAACGAATGCTTAAGTGGAAGAGCCGTTTAGGAAGGTCCTAAAATAATAATAATAATAAATTTTTTATAAAAAACCAAAACAAGTGCAGGTACATAGGCGAGCTTAATGCCGTAAATGCATTTTCTACCAACTAACCTTTGTGACGGAGAGCTGTAATAAGCGGGTGCAGAAGGTTACGAAGAAAATAGATACTTGAAATTATTTATTACTATATAAAACACAAATTAATTACATACATATCGTACTTATTATATGCAATACAATATATATAGATAACCAAATAATATAGTATATATACAAAATATATAGTATATAAATAAATAATAAATAAATATTTCCAGACAGGTCACACAGCGCCATCTAATTTCCGTGGTAAGCTACGAGGCTTGTGTTACGGAAACTAGATGGTTGATAAACTACATATTATACTTTTTTTTTGTAAATATATACATATTATACATATAAACACCCAGACCGAGACAAATTATACAATGTACAACTTGCCCCCGGTGGGAATCGAACCCACGACCTCCCGAGTTCACGGCAACGTTTGTTACCACTAGACCACGGAGGCGGTATGTAGTATATTTATGTGTAAATATGTATAGTGTGTAGTATATGTATTATTGTGTACATATTTGTATGTATATTAATATGTATTATGATATCATAGAATAAGTTTATTTTATTTTTCCTTTAAATTAAGTTTCATATTTGAGCCCTTTGCACCTACCTCTTAATCAAAATTCTCTGTATTGTCCCAAAGGTTGACTGCTAGAGAATGCCTAGCGGCATTAAGCCCGCCCTTTGTACATAGTGCACTAAAGTTTTTAAATAAAAATAAATAACCATCCTAAATAAACAAATAAATATATACCTAACTGTTAGTCTATTTATTTCTGTACATTTGTGTGTGTGTGAGTTTTGTTTGGCATTGTCATTACTATACATATTTATTAGTCGAAGGTTCGTTGATCTTTAGTGACCTACCGTGACTTTCTTTGCACCAGCCCGCATCGACCGTTTTACCTACATATAACCTGTGTCAAATAATACGAAAACAGTATTATTTTAACTGCTATTAGAAATTCTGTAATTGCGAGAGATCTGGAGATGCCTACTATCGAGGCATTTGTTGTCGGCCTAGCTAAACGTATGTTTTACCGGGCTGACAACGGATCCTACAAGCATCTTCAGGATATCGCTCCTACTTTCGCACGGCCCCCGGAGGGGAGGCCACTACCTAGGGAGGCGCTCTTGGAGAAGAACTAAAGTAGACAAATCTAGGAGACTAGATTCGTGAGCCACAAGGGCGGTGTTGTAGTAGGAACAGCGCCCAGCACCAAAGGTGCGTTGAATCACCGGTGGGTAGTTAGCCGCCGAGATCCTGCCGGGGAAAACGGGAGTTTATCCCATCCCCAACCCAGGCCCATTGAACATCCGGGCCTGGGTGACTCCGCTGTCTGTCTGAACTGCTATTAGTATACAAATGAGAATTGGGGTTAGGTTACTGGAAGTTGGTATCTGCTGGTGGTATGGTCATGCCAACGTTTTGGTTGGTTGTATGGGTCATTCGATATTAACAAAACTTGTTCAATGGAATGAATTATATTAGAATTAGAAAAGGAGCTTATTAACTGTATCATTAAAATTTCTTTTTTTTTCATACTGCCTATCACCTTACTCGATCCCCAAGGTTAGCTGGTAAAGAATGCCTACTGGCATTATAGCTCGCCTCTGTACTATTTTTAAGTGCATTAAAGAATTTAAATAAATAAATAATGGAGTAAAATATGTTTTAATCCGTACTGATAGAGAGTTGCTTGCGCTTTATGTAATGTTTTACGAAACTGCGTACTTAAAAACAAGTCTACATTGCAAACTGGTTTTGTTATGCACCTGTTTTAGGCTCTTAAATGAATCACATTACATTACCTACAGGAAATTGTAATAACATTTTCCTTTTTATTTTTCTATGTAATTTACCTCTATAATAGACACACACTTCTAGAAAAGGGCTATTACTCACGGCGCCGCCATGAAAAAGTATTTGGTGTTATCCGTAAAGCTGTAAGTCTTTCTATTACAAGAGCCAGAAAGGTACTGACTAAATAGTAGTTTATGAAACTTGCATAATATACACGAGTGTGTGTTTAAAATCCGAGCCGTAGGGGATGTTTTTAATAGTATCACACGAGTGTTTTAATACCTAATTATGTGCAGTTTCATACATTAATTTATCTACTCTCATAAATTGGGATTAAACCTACTAAATAAAAGATAACAGTTAAAAGAGTAAGAAAAATCACACGAAATGCTTTACAACAAAACGTATTGATTGGCGCCAATTTTTATTTTTAATTGACCGTGGTACAGAATACATAAGTCCTAAACAATGAAATGGCGCCAAAACCTAGCTTATGACAGCTCACGCGCTATGGCGGGCGCTACTATAGACAAGTAAAAATTGCAATCAAAACTTTTTTGTAATGGAACTTTTGCCTTAAAAATATAAGTGTTATATAATAATATGTATGGTTCTATTTTTAAAATGAAATTTAACATTATTTTCTTAGAGAAAAAGTGTTATAATGTGATTCTATTTTTAAATTTCAGCAGTATGTTTATAAAGTATGTCAATATAAATTCGTTTTCGAGTGTGTGTGTTCATCACCCCTCCCATTGTGCGAAGCCTAGCTCTGTCAAGAGGCGTCGTCAACATAAAGGCTATTTTATCTTGTAAGAAAATCTATATTTTCATTCAAATGAAAAGGTGATTGAAGTGAACTAGTATGGCTTCTTATTATGGAGAATGATTATTTTATTAGAATTGCATTTCTAAATTACATTTGATTTGTTTAAACAGTCCTTTATTGGCGTTATGTTTTTATAAATAAATGTGATAAACCAAATAATAAAATGATTGTTAATGGGGTGTGTCACTAACTTTTTATCACGATAGATGGCGCATGATAGATGGTACCTAATATAACTGTTAGTTGCATAGAAAACTTGTATTTTTATTACGAAATTTATTATTTCCTGGATATTATGCAGAAGTGAGCAGCTTTTAAGTGTACAAATCGAGATTTCCAAGCGAAAGCAAAGATATGGTGATCTCAAAATTGCCGTTCTATTAACTTAACCTTCTTTTATTTTAAAGACGGTGTTCGCTTACTTAATTCGTCTTTTAAGGTAGGTAACGTTAAATTAAAATACATTTTTCTGTTTCAAAAATGTAAAATTACAAATAAATTTAAACAATGATCAGTCATAGGTGTAAACAAGGTACCAGTGCCGCTAGCGACATCTACAAAAAGCTTTACCTGATACATGCCATTCGAAAAGATAATAAGATTTAAATATTAAATTGGATTAGACTGGATTAAAATACTGTATGATTCCGTTAATCCCGTATTGGAAGCTTTCTCCATAAATTTATTGACAGTAGACCTGCTTAGGCCCAATTCTTTCAGTAAGCGGTACCAAGATTTTGCTGGAACTCCTCTCGCACCAACTTCCACTGCGTAACGCTGAGTCTTGAACCCGATTCTGATCATTTCTGTGAAATTATAATATTATTCGAATATATACAATATGTATATATACGTTTTTTAAACATTTTACTTTTTATTTTATTTTTATTTATACTTTAATGTTGGTAGTCTACTAGTGCAATTAAGTTTTTAAATAAACATGAGTAGGCTTTTACGCATTTAGACAAAATTACATTTTTTTTATTTTTTTTTTTTAATGTTGGTAGTCTACTAGTGCAATTAAGTTTTTAAATAAACATGAGTAGGCTTTTACGCATTTAGACAAAATTACATTTTTTTAATTTTTTTTTTTTAATGTTGGTAGTCTACTAGTGCAATTAAGTTTTTAAATAAACATGAGTAGGCTTTTACGCATTTAGACAAAATTACTTTTTTTTTAATTTTTATTTTAATGTTGGTAGTCTACTAGTGCAATTAAGTTTTTAAATAAACATGAATAGGCTTTTACGCATTTAGACAAACATGAGTAGGCTTTTACGCATTTTTTTTTTTTTTTTTTTTTATACTAGCACGACGTGTGTCCTTGGGCCCACCTGATGGTAAGTGGCGCGCAAGGTCCATGAATGTTAGCAACTGAAGTCAGATACTCGTAACTGCCATCAGTCCCTAACACTATGCCGGCTTGACTAGATGCTTTTTCACACTTCGCTTGAAGGACTCCAAATTATAGGAAAGTGGAAACACAGAGGCTGGAAGAGCATTCCACATCTTTATCGTACGACAGATGTATGAGTCCCCAAATTTATATGTACGCGAAGGGATGGTGACTACGGTATGTGGGTGCATATTCTGACCTGTGCGTGTGGTTCGGTTGCGGAATGGAGAGGGAGGGATTAGGTTATAGAGTTCTTCGGAGCACTCACCATAGTATAGCCGGTAGAACACGCTCAGAGAAGCCACATCTCGGCGAAGCTGCAGGGATTCGAGAGTTCCAGATGTAGTGGCATCGTCCACAATTCGTACAGCTCGCCTCTGCAGGACATCGAGAGCATCTGTGAGGTACTTGGCGGAACCATCCCAAAGGTGAGAACAGTATTCTATACATGATCTGATCTGTGCTTTGTACAGCAACAGTCTAATTGAAGGCGGAAAAAACCGCTTCACCTTGTTCAGTATTCCGAGCTTTCTTGACGCTGTTTTGGTGATGCTCTCAATGTAGTTCCGGTGGCTAAGGTCTGAGCGTATTTCCACCCCGAGAATGTTGAAGCTGGGTTGTAGGTCCAGCGTGGTGCTCTGAAGAGTAGGGGGAGGAGAGAAGGGGGACTTCTTGGCCGTCAACGCGCAAGCCTGGGTCTTGTTGGCATTGAACTGGACAAGATTTTGAACACCCCACAAATAGATTTTGTGGAGGGTGTCGTCCAGTTCTGCCGTCATAATGCGCCGTGACTCCTCTAGTTGGTTGCCCACCAAAGCTCGAGGACTCAGATACCGCCCGTGAGCCATGCTGTCATCTGCATAACAATGAATGTTGCCCAGAGACAACATATCATTGATATGCAGAAGGAAGAGTGTTGGTGACAACACAGAGCCCTGCGGTACGCCGGCGTTCACTGACATGAGATCAGACGCATTCCCATCTACAAGGACACGAATGCTGCGCTCATGTAGGAAGCCAGCTATCCAGTCCACCAGCCGTGGGGGCAGACCATATGCCGGCAACTTGGACAGTAAAGCCTTGTGCCAAACCCTATCGAAGGCCTTGGAGATGTCCAGACTGACCGCCAATGATTCACCATATTTGTCCATTGCCTCACCCCAGACGTGGTATACGAATGCTAGAAGATCACCCGTTGACCGTTTTGGACGGAAGCCATATTGGCGGTCATGTATTACGGAGTGATCCTCTAGATATCTAACGAGTTGGGCGTTGATTATTCGTTCCATTACTTTACACAGTACTGAGGTTACGGCAATGGGGCGGTAGTTGGAAGGGTCTGAACGATCTCCCTTCTTCGGAACGGGCTGCACGTTGGCCACCTTCCATGTTTCCGGCACAACACCAGAGGAGTATGACTGACGGAAAAGGCGCGTGAGGGCTGGAGTCAACTCAGGTGCACACCTCTTAAGAACTACTGCTGGGATACCATCAGGACCATTAGCCTTGCGAACATCGAGCGATCGGAGCACTGCCCGCACATCACACTGCCGAATGCGTAAATCGCGCATTGAAGTGCCGCAACAAGGCAGTGTGGGGGGCTGCGCATTCCCGTCGTCGAGTCGAGAGTTAGCCGCAAAGAGTTTGCCCAAGTAGTCGGCTTTCTCTTTAGCGGTGTGGGCTAGTGATCCATCCGGATATCGCAGAGGTGGCAATGAGGAGCGACAGAAGTTGGTCTCTACAGATTTGGCCAGTTGCCAGAAACTGCGACTTCCTCTTGGTCGCGCGGCTAGGTCTCGGCCAATCTGAGAGACGCGCTGGGACTGAGCTCTGACAAACACCTTCCTGCAAACCTTAGAAGCTTTGTTATAAGCTGACTTTAAGGAACTAATATTGGGGTCAGAGTGAGCCTGACCTCTCACCCATGCCCGGTATGCAGTGTTTTTGGCTGCTACAGCCGAGGCACAATAGTTGTTAAACCAAGGTCTGCTTTTGCCGCTGCTGATGACTCTGGAAAAGGGAATGTAATATTCCATTCCCAGAAGTATCTCATCAGCAACGGCAGCCGCAGACCTGGATGGGTGATCGTCCTTAAAGCAGCGAAGCTTCCATGGGATGGATGCGTAGTACTCACGCAGTCCATCCCAGTCTGCTGACGAGTAGTGCCACACGATACGCTCGACGCCCATCCGAGGAGGAGGCGGAGCACGCGGCACTGTCGTACTTACCAGGCAATGGTCCGAACCACCGAGAGGGGCTAAAACTGAAACATTGTAGCCGGTAGCATGGCTCGTCAGCAGTAGGTCAAGTAAGGAAGGTGTATGTCCGACTACATCTGGAATCCTGGTGTTCTGGGTTACCAGTTGAGTCAGACCGTATGTCAGAGCAAAGTCATGAGCAGTTTTGCCCGCATGGTCGGTTTTAGGGGAACCCAGCCACTGTGCATGGTGAGCATTAAAATCCCCCAAAAACACCATTTCGGCGGTCGGAAACCGCTCCTGCGCATCATCTGTCGCTCGACTCAGGTAGTCGAAGAGCTGAGTTGTCTCGAAGTCACCCCGATGGGATCGATAAAGGCACACGTAGATCCGAGACTGATGCCCCAGATCCACATGCACCCAAAGGACCGAAAAGGAGGAGTCCTCCATGAAACGAAGACGGCGACAACAGACATCATCGCGGACATATAGGCATACCCCAGCCTTCGCGTGGAAGGACTCTTCCAGCGAGTATCCAGGGTAATGCAGGTATGATGTGTCCGCGGGCTTTAGTATCTGTGTCTCCGTCAGAAAAAACATTGCCGGGCGCGCCGTTTCAAGATGATGATGAACGACGTCGAGGTTGGCGTGTAGACCACGAATGTTTGTGAAATCCACGCCAAACTCGGCGGTGGGGGTGTGCACCGCTGTGGAACGTTTCTTCTTATTATTTGTTGTCATGAAGGTTGGGGGCTTGCGATAGAGAAAGAAATGAAAAAATAGAGGAAGAAAAAAAGAAAGAAGTGTGGATGGCGGTGTCGACGCAGTATGCGCGGAAGCCAACTGATGGCTACCTTACCTAAGGCTGCTTAAAGAGAGATATTGGCTGATCTGTCGTACGGAAGGGCCCCCGAACCCCCCCGGAGGCGCTTGTCGGGACCCCACAATCCGGTCACCAACCGGCACAACAAGCGCACCCGGGATTATGCGCAGCATGATGGGGCAGCCAGCCGATGATGGTTGTCATCGGTGGGCCCCTGTACTATGCCGCGGGCGGCCAGCGGAACAACCGTTTCTCCGGGTCTCCCTGACCGACGGGTCACCCCATCTCTCCCAAACAAAGGCTCAGCAGCCGACTGTTTGCCCCATCACAACTGTGTCGACACCCCCCAGCATGTATGGGCATGCCGGCTATTCGAGCCTGATCCCGAAACGTGTGGACGCACTTTACTGGGTTTATCGGCACGAACGGTGGATACCTCCCCGCCCCAGCAGACTGGGCAAATTATCACCATCAGTCCGCCCACCACCTATTTGTTGTTCTCGTTGAAAGTATGTGCCATTTGCAATGATGTCAAATGCCAATTTTTACTTTCAACGAGAATTAATGTTGTAAGCTTGCCATGGTGATATTTATATAAAAAATAACACCGCTTGAAACAAAACTTACTTTAAACATAATATATACCTATATATTTTAATGTTGGTAGTGCAATTATGTTTTTAAATAAACATGAGTAGGGTTGGACATAATTACGAGTACTTATTGTCAATTTGTATTTTATTTTTATTTATTTTAATGTTGGTAATCTAACTAAATAAAATTAAATACCTAAGCAGGAGGGATTGAATTAGTTATCTAACTAAAGGGGTTTGCTGTTCCATGTTTGCCAGAGGATAGCTGATAGATAGATGATGCTATGTATTTACTTTTTAATTAGTCTATCATAATCATTTCAAATTATTTACATTACGCTACATAGTTTTTATCTACAATATTTGTATGTGTAAATATTAATAAATATCTATATCCGTGCAGACGCGACGTTGAGATAAGTCAATTTTATTATGTCTTAAGCGGTCTCTACACGTACAGTTTTAACTGTACAGTTGAACGGCGCAGTTCAATCGTTGGGTGTGTAGCGAAAATTGACAACTGTGCAGTTAAACTGACAAACTAATCGAATTTTCATTTGTTAAAACTGTACAGTTCGGACTGTGCAGTTAAAACTAATCATTTTTTGCTCTTGCTAGTTGTAAACTGCCTCCGTGGTCTAGCGCTTAAGTCCGTGGATTTAGACTCGGAGGTACCGGGTTCGATTCCTGGTCGAGACATAAAAATATTTTTTAATGTAAATAAATACATTTAATTAATATTTAATTTATTAGTGATATTTCTCGAGTTTGGTACACTGGAGACATCGACAAGCTTGCCACTTGTCATGATTGGCCTATTGTTTGGTCCAAGTTGGCTAAATGTGAATACGCTTATTTACAAGCGTGGTTTCTGAACACCCCGAAAGGGATACGGTCGTGATCAATCAATTATCAAATCAAAATCAGAATATTTATTTCCATAGGTTATCTTGTAACAACTTGGATATTGTCAACACTAAAATAATATAAAACAAAAACATACAAAGTATATAACATATAAGTTAGGTAATCATGGTTGGACTGTAACGGGTAAACAATCCAGATTTATGTGTGTTATAATAGCATTATTGTCATAAGCAGGGTAATTGTAACTTAATAACTACTTAATATAAGATCGTGGCTGTAAATAGGCCGTGTCAACTAAATATAAATTCGTGGCTGTAAAAAGGCCGAGTCAG
Organism: Tinea semifulvella; assembly: GCA_910589645.1. Taxonomy (NCBI): domain Eukaryota; kingdom Metazoa; phylum Arthropoda; class Insecta; order Lepidoptera; family Tineidae; genus Tinea; species Tinea semifulvella. The sequence goes on along the minus strand of OU342619.1, from coordinate 3,919,692 downwards.
CTTACAATCTAACAATAATAATAAATATCAAATCTTAATACTAGTTCGTGGCTGTATACGGGCCGTGTCACCTTACAATGTAAATAATAATAATATGTCAATTAAGCATATATTCGTAGCTCTAAAAGTGCCGTGTCATCTTATATTCTAAATACCATTAACGATGATACTAGTTGTGAAAAATGACAAATTAACGTGAATTTTTAGAAGAATTCATAGACATATCGTTCGGAGCATGTTTATGGAAAATAAAATCTGATGACTAACACAACTGTGTAAAAAAAGATGCGGCATATGAAAAATTATGTTAGTGAAACTTAAAGAAATTGAGTGAACAAGAACAATTAAAACTGTGCGTGTCTGTTGGAGCAAGGAATGTTAGTTATAACTGGCAGTTTAACCGTATAGTTAAAACTGTACGTGTAGAGCCCGCTTAAGCTAAATAGTGTTTTTTTTTAATGTTATCTAAATAACTAGATATCAATTATAAAAAACCACGACGCATTTAGTTATTATTTCAGACTATACTATCGGTTCTTTAGTGCATAAAGCGGTCTCAGACTTATGATTTTGATCGCAGTACAGTAAAATGTAGTAGAAATCATTCGAAGATCGTTTAGCGCACCTATAATTTTAAATACTTAATTCACATTGTTAAAATGTTATAATGCTAGGGACTGATGCCAGTCATGAGTGTCTGTCACGGTTTTGCATAAAATCGTCCATAACTCAAAAATCAAGATGAAAAATTGTAGGGTTTTGTTAGATATATATTTAATTTATTCACAAATATTATCAACATTTCGACACCTTGGGGTAGAAAAATCATCACAAACGTTTCCCTTTCGGGGTTGTCAGAAACCACGCTTATAAATAAGCGACTTCCCATTTAGCCAACTTTACTATAGGCCAATCATGACAAGTGGCAAGCTCGTCGATGTCTTCAGCGTACCAAACTCGAGAAATATCACAAATAAATTAAATATTAATTAAATGTATTTATTTAAATTAATATATATTTGTGTGTCCTGACCAGAAATCGAACCCGGTACCTCCGAGTCTAAATCCACGGACTACACCGCTAGACCACGGAGGCAGTTAATAGGGTACCTATTATTACCTTGGGGTAGAAATGTCGTATAAACCATTTTACCCAAAATGAGTTATGAATGCAGACTTATTCAGAAATTTCCGCTCTATTGATTGCTCTTTGTGCGATAAAAAAAGGTATTCCATTCCAAAGTACATAAAAATATATCAAAATAGGGTCAATTTGTTTTTAAATTTTTGTTTTTTGTTAGTCCTGTTAAGTAAGGTTTATGGCTTTTACGACCTTTGTACCCCAAGGTAGCGATTTAATAAAATTTACTTAGATGAGTTCCAAATAGCTGAGAAACAACCATATAAAATAAAAAATAAAAAAATAATAATCCATTTATTGTCACATAACATTATCACATAATTTTACAATTTCGAACAATATGTGACAAAAGGAATCAGGTGTCAGCTGTTGTCGTGCAGCAGTACAAGTACTTACACCTGCACGACGCTGTTTTTCAACCTGTTCCTGTTCTCACGTAGTAATATATATAATTTATATATTTATAATACACTTATAAATTAATAGATACACAATTATACTAAAAAGCTAGGTATACATGCATGGCAGAGTGCATGAATAAGGCTCGCTTCGTCAAGAATATCGTTGTTGCAGGCCCTTCAATTATATACTTTCTAGGGCTAATAATTAAAATCAAATAAAATACAAGCTAAATAATATACTATTCCTATATACAAGCAAAACCTTTAATAGGTATGTATGGCACTTTCAAGTATCCTACCATCCACCTGGATACGCTAGTGTTCGGTTGAACTAGAGATATTTCGTGCGTTGCCACTCTTTTACCAATTAGTTACTATACTTGTTGAGGTTGCTTTTTTTTTATTTTGTACCTATTTTTTTATAAAAACGTTATGACATTTTTAAAATAATAAAATATATATTAGTCACTTTTACGTCAGATCTTGAATAAGCAAATAGTATTAACGTTTGTGATTAAATATTATTTTTTCCTGTTTAATACTAATAGTCAATTGCTGTTTAGATCAGTGGTTTCCATACTAATCATGTGACAAGCTTTCTACTCGTTTTTTCTGTTCTGTGTTCAAAACATTGCAATGAATTTTTATTGTATGTCAATACAGATAATATTTGGAATAATGTTTAATCTTATCAATTATCTTTATAAATATGACACCAATATAAAACATTGTCAGTTTATCAAATGTACATATTTTATGATTCGGATAGACTGTTATACCTTAATAAAACAATCCTACTTATAATTGCTGCCTCCGTGGTCTAGCGGTTAAGTCCGTGGATTTAGACTCGACCGGGTTCGATTCCTAGTCAGGACACAAAAATATTTATTAATGTAAATAATTATTATTTAATTTATTTGTGATATTTCTCGAGTTTGGTACGCTGGAGACATCGCCGAGCTTGCCACTTGTCATGATTGGCCTATAGTAAAGTTGGCTAAATGTGAAACCGCCTATTTGCGTGGTTTCTGTCCACCCCGAAAGGGAAACGGTCGTGATGATACTTTACTTTTTTTTTTTACTTGTAATTTTATACTTGGTCCGGCCTCTCATTCATTAATTTATTTTTATGTAAATAATCAGTGTTTTTCACTTTTTTTTTTCTTTTACCATTGCTAGTCACTGTTGCATTGCCACTATTAATTAAAATCTAATTACTATATTTTACTGTTGTTCTGTTTTAATTGTCTTGTCTAAATAATATAAAATCTCTTTAGCTTGTGTTCCACTATTGCTACTTTGTTTATATGTTTAATATAATAAGCTGTGATTTAATAAAAAAAACATATTTAGAGGGTTAAACATAAGAAAATATCTCTTCATAAATCTTGCCTAAGAACTATATATATATATATTTTTAGTATCATCACGACTGTTTCCCTTTCGGGGTGGTCAGGAACCACGCTTATAAATAAGCGGATTCACATTTAGCTAACTTTACTATAGGCTTGTCGATGTCTCCAGCGTAGAAATATCACAAATAAATTAAATAATAATTAAATGTATTTATTTACATTAATAAATATTTTTGTGTCCGACCAGGAATCGAACTCGCTACCTCCGAGTCTAAATCCACGGACTTAACCGCTAGACTACGGAGGCAGTTATACTTTTTAATTTTTTTACTATACTTTTTATTTTTACATACACTTTACGCTAAATCCTAAACCGCCACTACTGGAGATGAACCTTCTAGAACATATTTCTTGAGAATTGACCTACACTCGCCACGTTAGCCAGACGGGTTCGCGAGGGTCTGATGACAATTTATTAACGATTCCACAAGTTGGTATGTAAACTTGACGACGACTAAACGTGCTATTCGAATTTTTGTTAAATTATGACAAACTAGCTGTTTGACCCGGCTTCGCTCGTGTAGTAATCTGGTCATCATGTGCCATCGATTTGGTAGATGTGGCAAATGACATAAAGACTATATAGGTACTTTAGTTGAAAAGAGTTATATGCCATTTGAAAGACAAAACTCTACCAATTTATGTTTCAAAGTTATTTAAATATTGTTATGGGTAAACTATAAAAGGTAGACATATGCTCTCGCGGACTTTTAAAAAAATAATGTTAAGATGAACAATTCATCCATAGAGCATTTTTGTATAACTTTAACTATATGCTCAGCGCACGCCAGGAAGGCCTCAGAAACGATACATTTTCCCCCGTTTTTAAAACATTTTTGGTTACTGCTCCACAACTATAGGACCTAGCGTGATATTATATAGCCTATGTTACTTCCGAATAATGCAGCTTTCTAATGGTGAAAAAATTATTGCAATCGGTCCAGTAGTTTTTGAGTTTATTCATTACAAACATACAAAAATACAAATCTTTCCTCTTTATAATATTAGTATAGATAGTGTTAGGGACTGATGTCAGTCATGAGTGTCTGACTTCACTTACGCCACTTACCATCAGGTGGGCCCAAGGTCACATGTCGTGCTAGTATTAAAAAAAATGTACGAAAAAAAAGTGTATTACTCATTGGTACATGCCGCGTCATTTTGGGGAGTTGAAGGTAAACGTTCTTACAACCGAACCAAAGTCAATGTCAAAATATCTTACTACACAGGCATCTGTGACACGTCATAATTTAAATTATTTGGAATGATTCTACTCCTGTTAGTGGAAGACTAACAGCTTAGCAAATTTCAGTGACCTGTTAATGTTTTTTATCTGACTGAGACAGGAATATTCTAGTAATACTCAGCTATATCAGATTTACAAATGAAACAAATACAGAATTACACAACAGCAATAAATAAATAACTTTCAAATTCACCTGTGAGCACCTATGAGATTACAATACCTGGTACAGTGGTACCAGGTATGTTAGAATTAAGACTTGCTCAACCATCACCGCTCTTGTTGTGTAAAGGGTATGTTATTTTATGTAATTTTTTTTATTTCAGGGGGCGGTATGCCAGTTCGAGGGGAATCCAAGCGTCCCCTAGTTGGAGTCATAGATGATGGATCAAAAACTGTTAGATTTATCGTAAGTTACTTTTTCTGTATATACCAGCAACACGGGATCGGGCAAGGTCGAAATTTGAGGACGCAACGGAATGACCAATAACGTGTCTAAACTACACAATACATGGACGGACAGGATCTCCATAATAAAATAAAATACCCGAATGCGTAAAAAATAACTTTAATTATAAGCTGAAAGAATGAAATAATAACTAAAAAGGAACACTGTGGCTTTAACTATGGATACTATTCCAAAATAAACGTTTTTTTTTTTTTTTTTGTTTTTTTTTTTTTTTTTTTAACATTCGGAACCCAACATAAGGCATTAGCATATGCTGAGCTGACCACCTTACATTTATACATTTAGATTTATTCCTTTCATATATATTTTTTGTAACCATTGTAATTGTTGCGATAAATAAAGTATTTTCTTTCTTTCTTTCAAGAAATATAAATAATTATTTCAATGGTGTACTTAAGCGGTTATTATACCTTTTTAAATTAAATTTAACTTTAAGCTTGTTTTTAAACTGCCTCCGTGGTCTAACGGTTAAGTCCGAGGATGTATACTCGGAGTAACCGGGTTCGATTCCTAGTCGGGACACAAAAATATTTATTAATTTATTTGTGATATTTCTCGAGTTTGGTACGCTGGAGACATCGACGAGATTGCCACTTGTTATGATTGGCCTATAGTGAAGTTGGCTAAATGTGAATCCGCTTATTTATAAACGTGGTTTCTGACCACCCCGACGCGACGTTCCAAACGGTCGTGATGATTTTTTAAAGTTGTTTCAATCGTTATAGATCCTAAATGGTTACTCTAACTGGAAAATGATAACAGAAACCTCAACATGATTTTCAAATACCTATTCGACGATAACCCACTCAATATAGTTGGTCGACTTATTTTTTTTTCTTTTCCACAATATGACGTCTGGTTGTTGCCTTACAAAAAATTGATTATTGCCATATCTTCACTGACACTCGCGTGATTAAGACGAATCGATTGACGTGAGATTTATCAAAATCAGCCAACGCGTTTGGTCTCCAGTCTGCCACAAAGGAACAAACATAGGCTGATAAACACATACCCTTCTTTTCAATTCAAAAATTCTTTATTGCACCAAAAAATATTGTACATAGGCGGGTCTTAATGACTAAGCATTTTCTAACAACCAACCTTTGGGAGTGTGGAGAGGTAACAACGAAGGGTGCAATTTATTATAATAGACTTACACACTAATATTACATATACTGAACAAATATATACATAAATACCTACACATCTATATATATTATAATTAAGTTAAATTAGTACACACATGGTAAAAGTAACAGTTGATTAAGAATAATAATAATGATAAGCATAAAATACATAACATAAGTGATTAATATATTGAACTAGGAGACACTATTCTGCTTTTGCTGCGCACACTGGATTTCTCTATATTTCTATATGGCGCTGAGACGTGGACAATAAAGAGCGTCGATCATTTTGTGGTGTTGGAGAAAAATGCTGAGGATCTCGTGGACTGAGCATCGGACTAACGTGTCAATTTTAAAACATCTAGACATTCGACAATCTACCTTGTCTTCGTCGGATAGTCTAGTACTTCAGACACATCGCCAGAAAATGAGGGGATAACCTGGAAATACTTTTTGTTACTGGCAAGGTGGAAAGAAAGAGGCCGAGAGGCCGAAACCATGTCCGACTAAATTCACTCCACCACCAACACTAGCATCCATCATGCTGTGCATGCCGCAGAAGCCACGGGTTGTTTTTTTTTTATACTAGTACGACATGTGACCTAGGCGCGGTGGTGGCTCGGTTGTAAGAACGCGTTCCTTAAGTTCTACAAAGGTCGGTTCAAACCCACCCGGCATGTACTCGTACCAATGAGAAATTCACTTTTCTTACGTACATTTGTCATAGATTTACAACACCACCGTTCCCGTGCCTCGGAGAGCACGTTAAGCCGTCGGTCCCGGTTCCACTAATACGAACTTGTGGAATCGTTAATAAATTGTCATTAAAAATTGACATCATATGCTCGCCAAGCCGTCTGGCCAGCGTGGCGAGTGTCGGCCAAATTCTTCAGATATACGAGGGGCGTTCAAAATATTCTCGGTATGTGGATAAAAACAAACAAGTACGAAAAGTTTGATATTTTTATTTTTCAATATACTCCCCCCCTATGTTCATACACTTATAAGATCGATCAATTATTTTTTTTAATCCCTCATAAAAATATTTTTTATCTTTGGTGTAAAAATGCTCCTCCACGGCCGTCTTCAACGCTTCATCGTCAGAAAATTTATTTCCACGCAGATCCTTTTTAAGATTGGGAAACAAAAAGAAGTCGCTTGGGGCTAAGTCCGGACTATAGGGTGGATGAGTAACAGTTTCAAACCCACATTCAACAATAGCTGCCTTGGCAATATGAGCAGTATGGACAGGGGCGTTGTCATGCAGAAGCAGAACACCTTTGGTTAACTTTCCTCGCCTCTTTTCTTTGATCGCATCTCTTAATTGACGTATAACGTTAGCGTAGTACTGCCCTGTGATATTTACACCTTTTTCTTTATAATCGATAAGCAAAACTCCTTCACAATCCCAAAATATTGTGGCCATGACCTTGCCAGCTGACGGGATTACCTTGAACTTCTTGGGATGAGCTGAACCCTTAATGTGCCACTGCATGGACTCCTGTTTGCTCTCTGGGTCATAATGATGAACCCAGGTTTCATCTCCAGTAACTATTTTTTGCAGCACCTCATCGGGATTTTCACCACACAGGTCGATAAAATCTGAACAGCAAGCCACACGCATATCCTTTTGAAGAAGCGTCAGCATTCGCGGAACCCATCTTGCACTTACTTTTGACATATTAAGATGGTCATGTATAATGTCATGTACGGTACCAATAGAGAGATTGGTTACTTGAGCTATAGATTTTACCTTCACTCGGCCGTCTTCCAATATAAGTTTTTCCACTTTATCAATATTTTCTTGTGAGGTAGCCACTACAGGCCGGCCAGGTCTAGGGTCATCTTCAATACTCTCCCTTCCACGCTTAAATTCGCTTGACCATTTTTGAATAGTAGATAAAGAAGGAGCAGGCTCACGGTAAACACAATCCATTTCCTCTTTTATGGTTTTTTGATTTTTACCCTGTTTTGTCAAGAATTTTATGACGGATCGGTGCTCTAATTTCGTTAAAATTGTTAATTCGCTCATGGTGTTCATGTTTGTTCGGCAATTGCAGAAAAACAAAAGAACATCTCGGTTCCAATTTTACTTTTTTTTAATGTCAATGGATGAATCTTAGCGGCCAGTAACAAATATATATATAAAAGAGGTTGTAACGTATCAATACCGAGAATATTTTGAACGCCCCTCGTATTACTTATAAATAAAAATATACACAATTTTCAACTCACTAGGCAAAAAAAAACACACAAGCTTACCCTCCCTCTCCTCCCTTCCCCACTCCCTCCCTTATACATACACACACACAGTCACACACACACAAACACACACATCCATATACAGACATTGCACCCACACTCACATACTTAACTTTTTTAAATTCTATTTGCTTCTAAATTGTATGTTCATTATTGGAAGACACTGGCTCCTGTTATACAGCTCAGCTCATGCAGGAGACAGGGTTCACCATAGAGAATCAATATTCTTACTGTGCTAATAAACGATTTGTATTCGTATATGTTCTGGAAGGCTCATCTCCAGCAGTGAAGGTCTAGGACGCTGAGTTCTAGGGGCTGTAATGAATGAATGAAATGAATGATGTGACCTTGGGCCCACCTGATGGTGAGTGGCGCGCATGGTCCAATTCTTCGGAGGACTGATGAGGAAACACGCCGCAAGAAGGGGGACTTTTTTCTATTGATATTCACATAACCAAAATTTCAGATATAGACTCAAAATTATATTTAACTAGCTGTCTTACCCGGCTTTGCCCGTGTGAAACGAATAATCAAAAAAAGTTTACCCACATCGTTTCGGGCTCGAATTGCCCAGTCAAGCCGGCATAGTGTTAGGGACTGATGTCAGTCATACATACATACATATCTTCACGCCAGATCCCTTGCGGGGTAGGCAGAGACAATTGAGCTCCATTTAACACGATCACGACATACCTCTTTCGCTTCGTTGACATTCATTAACCTCTTCATACATGCCCTTTGGTTACGAAGACTTTTTAATGCACCTTCAGTCAGTGTTTTATTTATTTGATCGTGATATGTGAGTCTCGGTCTGCCAGGGCCTCTTTCACCCACAACTTTCGCATTATATATCTGGTTCGTCAATCTTTCATCGCTCATCCTTTCAACATGCCCGAACCACCATAGCATGCCTTTCCGTATTATTGTCCCTATACTTTCCTTCATACCAACCCTTGTCAGTCATGAATTCCAGTTGCTAACATTCATGGACGTCGCGTGCCACTTACCATCAGGTGGGCGCAAGGTCACATATCCGTCTTGCTTACCATTAGGTGGATGCGATGTGAAGTGTCGTATTTTAAAAGTTTTAAAATAAAATATGCAAATATTATATGCTAATTGTCGAATAACAATGGATGACATATTTAGCGTGTTACAGTTAACTACTTAAATCGTCTGGATATACGAGTACAATTGGACTCAGTTACGCAAACAGGATATTTTCCACCAATTTTCAGAAATCTAATTATGAATTTTAATTTTAATCTTACGATATCAAAAAGCGATCCATATAAAAATAAATAAATAAATATTTCCAGACAATCACACAGCGCCATCTAATTTCCGTGGTAAGCTGCGAGGCTTGTGTTACGGAAACTAGATGGTTGATAAACTACATATTATACTTTTTTTTTTGTAAATATATACATATTATACATATAAACACCCAGACCGAGAAAAATTATACAATGTACAACTTGCCCCCGGTGGGAATCGAACCCACAACCTCCCGAGTTCACGGCAACGTTTGTTACCACTAGACCACGGAGGCGTTCGACACGACGGATACCGTGACATTTTCTATTTATATTAAGAGAGTACGTTAACCTGTCGGTCCCAGTTCCACTAATACCAACTTGTGGAATCGTTAATAAGTTGTCATAAAAAATTGACATCATTACCTCGCCAAGCCGTCTGGCCAGCTTTCTTGGACTAGGAATCGAACCCTGAACCTCTGCGTCTTAACCGCTAAACCTCGGAGGCAAATAATTTTAAACCGTTTTTTCCATTTCAGGTTTACGAGGCTGAGTATTCTGATGAACTGGCATCGTACCAACTAGACAAAACCGTGGTTCAACCCCACGAGGGGTGGTCAGAACAGGATCCCCTAGAAATATTGCATTGTATAACAGAATGTGCTAAAAAAACTTTAGAACAAGTCGTCAAATTAGGTAAGCAATAATATGTATAGAAGTGGTTAAAAAAAAAAAGTGGAAAAATCACTCACACATCCTTCCTCCTCCTTGCGTCGTTTTCCTCAATGCTGAGGGTCGTGACCCCCTCCTCGGATCACTTTGTCCCGGACTATGCTGCGCCATCCACGGCGTGCAGGGCCTCGTGGACTTGGGTGTGAAGTGTGGTGCGGATCTGGTCTGACCAGCGTGTCGGGCTCCGGCCACGAGGTCTCTTGCCTTCAATTTTTCCCGTGATTACTAGCCTTTCCAGATTGCCAGAGCTTTTACGGGCTATATGACCACACATCCTTAGTAATGCCTATACCTAAATTGGAAATCTTTAGACGAAACGCCTCCTACATGAGTGCTAAAATATATAATTGTTTACCAAAGGTATGGACAGAGTTGTCTTATAAAAGATTCTGCAAAGTACTGCATGCGTGGCTAGTTCAGGAATGTTTCTATACTTTGGAAGAATATTTTAAGCAACACAAAGGTTTTTGTGAAGTAAAGTTACTAAAGATGCAACGCTGAGTTTTTAGTCACTTTACTTCTATAACAGTTGTTGCAAATTTTTGCATGCTTATGGCGAAATATGTGACCCATTTAATATTAATAAGACCTAATATTGTTTGTTTGTTGACCTAATATTCAATGAACGGTTTTTTTACTTCATAGATAACTTATGCTTGTGCTTACCTCTAGGCCACATGATACAGCATTTTTAAAGATTATTCAAGTCGAGTGTAAGAGTAGACTACAACTAACTACCTATAATTGATAATTTATTTATTTCTTATAAACAATAGGTTTTACATTTCTGTGATGTTTCATTACAGCCCCTAGAACACAGCGTCCTAGATCTCCACTGCTGGAGATGGGCCTTCCAGAACATATATCCGGAGAATTTGGCCTACACTCGCCACGCTGGCCAGACGGCTTGGCGAGGATATGATGTCAATTTTTTATGACAATTTATTAACGATTCCACAAGTTGGTATTAGTGAAACCGGGACCGACGGCTTAACGTGCTCTCCGAGGCACGGGAACGGTGGTGTTGTAAATTTTCTTTGGTAATTCTCATTGGTACATGCCGGGTGGGTTTGAACCGACCTTCGTAGGATTTAAGGAACGCGTTCTTATAACCGAGCCACCACCGCGCCTGTGATGTTTAGTGTTGCCCAATGCAAGACCAAGACCAAGACTTAGCCAGTCTTGGTCTTGGTCTTGCATCAGAATAGGTGGTCTTGGTCTCGGTCTTGGTCTTGCACTCCTAATCTTGATCTTGGTCTTGCATCAGAATAGGTGGTCTTGGTCTTGGTCTCGGTCTTGGTCTTGCATCAGAATAGGTGGTCTTGGTCTCGGTCTTGGTCTTGCACTCCTAATCTTGATCTTGGTCTTGCATCAGAATAGGTGGTCTTGGTCTCGGTCTTGGTCTTGGTCTCGGTCTTGGTCTTGCACTCCTAATCTTGATCTTGGTCTTGCATCAGAATAGGTGGTCTTGGTCTCGGTCTTGGTCTTGCATCAGAATAGGTGGTCTTGGTCTCGGTCTTGGTCTTGCATCAGAATAGGTGGTCTTGGTCTCGGTCTTGGTCTTGCACTCCTAATCTTGATCTTGGTCTTGCATCAGAATAGGTGGTCTTGGTCTCGGTCTTGGTCTTGGTCTCGGTCTTGGTCTTGCACTCCTAATCTTGATCTTGGTCTTGCATCAGAATAGGTGGTCTTGGTCTCGGTCTTGGTCTTGGTCTCGGTCTTGGTCTTGCATCAGAATAGGTGGTCTTGGTCTCGGTCTTGGTCTTGGTCTCGGTCTTGGTCTTGCACTCCTAATCTTGATCTTGGTCTTGCATCAGAATAGGTGGTCTTGGTCTCGGTCTTGGTCTTGGTCTCGGTCTTGGTCTTGCACTCCTAATCTTGATCTTGGTCTTGCATCAGAATAGGTGGTCTTGGTCTCGGTCTTGGTCTTGGTCTCGGTCTTGGTCTTGCACTCCTAATCTTGATCTTGGTCTTGCATCAGAATAGGTGGTCTTGGTCTCGGTCTTGGTCTTGCACTCCTAATCTTGATCTTGGTCTTGCATCAGAATAGGTGGTCTTGGTCTCGGTCTTGGTCTTGGTCTCGGTCTTGGTCTTGCACTCCTAATCTTGGTCTTGGTCTTGCGCAAGACTTCTGCAAGACTCTTACTCTGATTCAATATAAATTTTAGTTTCCAATTGTACTAAGGAAATCTCTCTCCGCGATGTCTTTAGTGTACCAAACTTGAGAAATATCACAAATATAGGTATACCTCCAAATCGGAATCCACAATTAACCGCTAGACCTCGGAGACATTAGGTATAGGTAGGATTTAGGTATACTAAAATATAATTATTTGCAAACGAGCTCTCCCAAGTTCAAGAACAAATAAATTTTAATTACGGACACGACGCAATTAAAATTTATTGAAAACAATAACTTAACCCCAAAAAAAGTAAACACTTTACAAATTATTTGTGATGTTTGATTCCTGGTTGGGACACAAAAATATTTAATAATGTAAATAAATACATTTAATTTATATGTGATATTTCTCGAGTTTGGTACGCTGGAGACATCGACGAGCTTGCCATTTGTCATGATTGGCCTATAGTAAAGTTGGCTAAATGTGAATCCGCTTATTTATAAGCGTTGTTTCTGATCACCCCGAAAGGGAAACGGTCATGATGATACTTTTTTTTTTTCATAAAATTTTGTACTTACCACATGACTGAGTTTCGCATTGTCCCAAAGGTTGGCTGCTAGAGAATGCCCTTGAGTCATTCAGCCCGTCATTTGTATATAGTGCAAAAAAGTCATATAAAAAAATAAATTAAATGTATAAACTAAACCTAATAAAAAAAAAACAACCAAATAAAAAATGACGATTTTCAGGGATAGTCCCAAAGAGACTTAAATTTATACATTATTATTTTATTTTTCAGGTTATTCAAAAGAAGACATAGTAGCTTTAGGTATTACAAATCAGAGAGAGACAACGATAGCATGGGACAAAATAACTGGAGAACCTTTACACCCAGCGATAGGTGAGAGAGAATATACTGCATGTAATTTATTAACGAACAAATTTTTTTTTTTTTTTTTGGTTTTATTCTCCCGATGGATGATGAATGAGATGATAGGGAAGGCAAAGGGTCTAGCCCATACAGCCAAGTCTGACGATTGTATTTATTTATTTATATATTAAGGAAAACTATTGACATTTAATTCACAAGTATAGATACAAAAATAGAAACAGAAAGTCATTTACAAGTTTTCACTAGTAGTGTTAGAATAATACATATTATGAACGATGAAAGCATCTACAAACTATCACTTCATGCAATAAACTAATAACTGTACAATAACAAAAACTATTATCGTTTAAAGAACCTTAAGTTAAACGCATTTCTCACCACTATCACCTTGTCGTGAAAGATATCAACATCAGTTTCATCAATGAATGCATTATTACAAGCTCTAATTAAACATGTATTTTGTTTTGTATTATGATCTAGAATAAAAATTAAGAACTACGTAATTTTTATTTTTATTATTCAGTAATAAAATCGTAAGTTCCGGTGCAGAGAAGTTATCCTAAAAATATCGCCACTCATACTCATCCTAATCAAGTAGGTAGCGAAAGGTCGATGATTGCGCGAACGTTGACTTATGTCATTGTTTCTCTATTTCGTCTCTCGGCTGTGAGGCGAGATTAATTATTACTCCTAATAACACTTGTTTTAAGCTTATAAAAATTATTCACATTTCCTAAAACTTAAAAATCTTATTTTATAAAATCTTACAGCTACTTTTGGCCGCGTTCGTTTTAAGAAATGTTAGCATGAAAATACCACTTTTCTTAGCACAAGTCGTTCGTTTAATGAAAATTCTAACATTTGATGCTAATTTCCGTATGTCAGTACCGTGTTGAAAGAAGGGTTATTGATGTTACTTTTTGACAGATGTCAAATTGATCGTTTACCATTTTTATATACTTTATAGTTTTCTATTATATTTGTTAAAAAGGTATATTAAACGATTTTATGTAATAAATTCAAACACCATAATAATATCACGTGTATTGGATGCCATGGTATGATAAAACATGAACGAAAACACTTGTCAAAAAGTAGCATCACCGCTCGTTTTATTTAAGAAATGTTAGTATTGTTAAAAAAAGTGGTATTTCTTAACAAAAACGACATTTCGCGCTGGTTTATGAAGTTGCTACGAAATGTTGGAAATGCTATAACACGAACGCGCCCTTAATATCATCATTTCATCATTACAGCCCCTAGTACACAGCGTCCTAGACACTGCTGGAGATGTGACTTCCAGAACATATATCTGGAGAATTTGGCCTACACTCGCCACGATAGCCAGACGGCTTGGCGAGGATTTAATGTAAATTTTTATGACAATTTAAGTTGGTATTAGTGGAACCGGGACTGACGGCTTAACGTGCTCTCCGAGTCACGGGAACGGTGGCGTGTAAATCTACGACAAATGTACTTAAGAAAAGTATATGTCTCATTGGTACATGCCGGGTGGGTTTGAACCGACCTTTGTAGGATTTAAGGTACGCGTTCTTTCAACCGAGCCACCACCGCGCACCACCATACTTAAGTATATAAATAAAATAAACAGAAAAGATACATTTATTACGCATTTTTTTATAGTATTAATCCCACCTGCACTTTGGAAAAGGATTAAATAAATAAAAGTAATTGGCATATTGCTAATTATTAATATATATTTTTTACTTTTCAGCATGGAACGATATAAGAACCGATAGTACAGTGGATGCAATACTGGCAAAAGTACCGGATAGGAATAAGAATTACTTAAAGAACATATCTGGTTTGCCAATAAGTCCCTATTTTAGTGCTTTAAAGATGAGGTGGCTAAAGGATCACGTAAAAGCTGTGAGACGAGCCAGTAGAGAAAGGCGGCTTTTGTTCGGTACAGTCGACTCATGGATTGTTTGGGTATGTTTTTGTGCCACTTACTGATAACTTAAATCACTTACCGACAATTTACAAGACTTGCTCACAACTCACACCGCACACTGACAACTTACACCACTCAAAGAAAACTTACACCACTTACTAACAACTTATATCACCTACTGACAAATTACAACTCTTACTTACACCACTCACTGACAACTTACACCACTCACCGAAAACTTACACCACTTACTGACAACTTATACCACTTAATGACACAATACAACGCTTACTCAACTACTCACTGACAACTTACACCACTTACTGACAACTTATACCACTTAATGACACAATACAACGCTTACTCAACTACTCACTGACAACTTACACCACTTACTGACAACTTATACCACTTGCTGAAACAATACAACACATACTCAACCACTCACTGACAACTTACACCACTTACTGACAACTTATACCACTTACTGACACAATGCAACACTTACTAAACCACTCACAGACAACCCAAGACAGACTTTAGCTTTAAGACAGACCTTAAATCGACAAGTCAATCACATGGTAAATAATTTATTATAAAATTTTCTAACCTTTTGTTATGAGATTAATGGTAGTGCTGATATAAAATAAATTAACCAATAATATTTACTAAATACTAAGAAATACCCATATCTATTCATATATAATATATATGTTATGGACTAAATGATAAATCGGGCATTTTTCATAATGACCGGGCACTATGAAAAATGCCCAATATGAGAGGGCAATTTGATAATAATTATTCAAATAATCAAATTGACTGGGCATTATACATAATGTCAATTATCTTTTGGGCAGAGTAATACAAACATATTTAATAACCATTTTTTTATTATTGCAGTTTATATTATATTATATTATTATAAACATATAGTACATTCTAGTACATTATTTTTAATTTATTATGTTTTTATATATATACTTAAATAAAATATAGACCTAACTTAAATTAATTTATTATAACCGTTACTTTTCTTGTGCTTCTTTTTATATGTAATACATTGTAATGAAACTTTGCTTCCAACCCAGTTGAGCCAGTTCCTCTAACGTTTTGATACTTTGATTGCAACCACCTTTTGCTCTCCTGGAATTGGAAGCTTAATCTTAATCTCTAACTTATATTAAAAATGTGTCTTTACTGTAACGGGGAGAGCACTGATACCAGTATGCTGTGATAACTGGTATAGGTATCAGTGAATCAAACCAACAATTGATAGTGTACCTAATGTAAAAAAGTTCTGTTTATCTATGATGTACCACTTATTTAATGAATAAACGCTTTTAATTTATTATTATTATTACTTAACTTAAAATAAACTAAATGTTAAACAATTTAAATTATAAGATTATATAATAAACTAAAATTAAAGCAAGACTTATTATTATTTGGCATAGTTAGCATCGACATTTAGAATTAACAAGTATTCAGCACTTAAAAAATATTCAAAGCTGAATGAATATATAATAAAAATAGAACATAAAATTTATGCGGAATCTTCTTGATCATTTTCAGTGAAATCCTCAAAATTCCTTTCGTTAATAGTGCTCTCAGTAGATAACAGTTTCTTCAAGTCTTCTTCTGAATTAATATCAAGCAGAACTTCATGTGGTATAGACGAACTTTAAATTTTATTATCAAATTGCCCATTTGTCACGTAGCAATATAATAGTGACCGGGCAATATGATAAATAATGAATTTTTGATAGTTATTAATCACTTTGCCCAATAGAGCTAGACATTATTAATAATGCACGCAATAATCACTTGGTCCATAACATATACACAAATAATTATTTATTTGTTTATTAAAAACTTTATTGCACAAAGTACAAAGGCGGACTTAATGCCCGTAGACATTTTCTGACAGCCAAACCTTAGGGACAAATTAGAACATTTATAGGTGCAATGAAATAAATATTAATAGTAGGATAAATTCAAAATAATTATATATACTTACATAATATACTTTAACATATACTGTAATATCAATATACTAAATACTAATACATGCACAAAAATATACATATATACACTTATTAACATTGTTGGGAGCTATTTAGAAAGTGTAGATAGACGAGTTTTTTGAACGAAGATCTGGTAGACGGTTGCCTTATGGTTACAGGGAGATTGTTCCATAAATTTGTGGCAACAACTGTAAAAGAATTTGAAACAAATCCAGAATGATGCAAGGGAACAGAAAGAAGTGAGTTGTGAGAAGAACGAAGGGATTTGTCGTGAAACGAAGAAAGATAGGCAAATTTATCCTTGAGGTATTTCGGTGTCGTAGGCTCGTTTAGAACAAAATAAAGGAGACAGAGAACTCTTAGATTTCTGAGACAACGAATTGGCAGCCACTTCAACTTAGCACGATATTCAGAAATGTGATCGTATTTACGTAAACAGAAGATGAACCGGATACACGCGTTAAGTAACCGGTCCATTTTGTTGAGCAACATGTCTGACAGATCAATGCTTTATTATTTGCCAAATATTTATTGTCAGCGGGATGCTGATTTCTGACATCACTTACGGATAACTTACAACCTTACTCACAACTCACACCACTCACTGACTACTTACTGACAACTTACACCACTTACTGACAAGACACCTGATGATATAGTAATAGATATAATATTTTTTAGAATTTAACTGGCGGCATAAATGGTGGTCTTCATATAACAGATGTCACGAACGCATCCAGAACTTTACTCATGAATATTGATACTTTAAACTGGGATCCTACATTGTGCAGGTGAGATATATGTCATTTTCATTCATTACAGTCCTTAGAACACAGCGTCCTAGACCTCCACTGGTCCGCTGGCCAGACGGCTTGGCGAGGAAAGCTATAATATCAGAACAGCGCTCAAGCGGAAACAGCGCGGCGAGGAAGGGGAAAAGGGGCGGATAGGCGCGCGCGTATAGCCGCTGCCTCTCTCGCTCTCTCCCTCTCCTTCTTTCTCTTTCTTTCTTCCTCTCGAAACAGCACGCCGGGGAAGGGGAAGAGGGTCGGATAGGCACGCGCGTATAGCCGCTGCCTCTCTCGCTCTCTCCCCCTTTTTTTTATCTTTCTTTCTTTACGCGTCTGCAACTATGCGTGCGGCACGCATTTAATCTCCATATTCCTACCAACTACGAAATCAAAGTTTATTTCAGGCTAATCATAACAAGTGGCAAGCTCGTCGATGTCTCCAGCGTACCAAACTCGAGAAATATCACAAATAAATTAAATATAAATTAAGCAGTTTTCTATAATTTAAAAAAAAAGTTTATTATCAACCTTACAACTAGCATACGTACAAAAATAACTAAAACTTAATTTAATAACATTACTTCAGCTGAAGCTTTTGTATCTTCTTCTTCTTGTGGTCATATTCACCCATCAGATACTGTGAAATTTCTTGAGAATTAAGTCTACACTCGCCACGCTCTAGCCAGACGGGTTTTTAAGATTCTGAAGCTTTTTTTTTAATTTTTACAATTCCACATTACTTTTAGGTTATTCGGTATCCATCGGGATTCTTTGCCTCAAATTAAGAGCAGTAGTGAAATATACGGCGCCGTCTGTGACGGATCTGTTCTGGATGGAATCAGGATATCTGGGGTAAGTCACGAGTTCTGGAGTGGACACAACGTTATTCAAGATTTTCTTTTTCTTTTTAGGGGCTTGTATCCATTATACGTGTATAGATCGCCTTGTTAGACATTCAAAGATAATTTATCCGATTCCGTTATATCTAAAATCCACTTTTTATACCTCATGTAATTGTCAAAGATGCATATATTTTGGCTTCAGTAGTCATTAGTAGAACCTTTATTTGACATTAAAAAAGATCATTTAAAGATAAAAAATCATTATCCGAAAAACAAAACAATACTGCATGGTGAATAAGTCTGCGTCTGATAATCGCTATATCCATTGTGATAAATATCTAAAGGGTGGGGATTGTTATTATTGATTGATCTCGCCCACAGCCGAGAGACGAAATAGAGAGAGAAAGAATTACGTAAGTCAACGTTCGCGCGATCGTCGACCTCTCGCTACCTACTTGATTAGGCTCAGTATGAGTGGCGATATTTTTAGGACAACTTCTCTGCACCGTAACTTTAGATTTTATTACTGAATAATAAAAAAAAAAAATACGTAGGTTTTTATTTTTATTCTAGATTATAATATAAAAATATTTGCTCTTTAATAAATTCCACTTAGTATAAAAAAATACGATAATAAATTCGACGGCAGATGTACTTTACTGGGTTTATCGGTGGATACTTCTGATGGAAAGAGAGTCTTTTAATGGATAAATATTATATTTATAATAGAGAATACAAAACAGATCAACGCTTGTTGACTTGTCAGATGTGAGTGACAAGAGTGACTTTTAATACTCCTCCTCACGAGTAGCTCACTCAATACCAATTCTCTTCCTCAGTTGTTGGAATTTTGTGACAGCCAAAGGCTTAGTGAGAATGCCTGCCTCCATAGTAGTGGTAGATTTATATTTAACTTGAATGTCGCCTTTGCTTACACATTCTCTGATGTAGTGCCTCTTTATGTCAATATCTTTTGACTTTTATTTATTTATTTAAATTCTTTAATGCACTTAAAAATAGTACAGAGGCGAGCTATAATGCCTAGCCAGGCCACGCAGCGTCTTCACACCCTCCGTGTTAAGCCTGGTTAGGCGGGATAATATTGCGAATTAGGGGTCGTATATGAAATGAAAGCAACTTACCTAGATCTCCACAATCCACGTTCCACTAATACTCACATGTGTGACAGTGTAGAATGATGTGAAGTGTTTATTGTCTATTCTGTGTGTGTTCTGAGTAATCGTTAATATTTTTTGGGAGAGCACTGTGGTAATTTTTAAACTTTAGAAAATCAATAGTAGCAAAGCGGTTGGGATAGGAAAAAAATAAATTATGCGGTACGGTGACGAGGTCACAAGAAAGAAATAAATTATGTCCACTAGGACGAAAAATAATTGTGCGCGCTGCTGCGTGGGACCGCCCGGTATTTATACTGTAGTATAATAGAAGATAACTGTCGAATATGACGAGTGTCAATCTTGAATTGTCAAGCAAAATATAAACTATGCAAAAACCCAATATTGTGTTTATTATGTTATTATATAACATATTTGGCGACGAGGATGGGATATTAAAAGCTAGAAATTATGACTTCTACCACAGCTATAACAGGGAAGTCAGAAAAATTCGCGTTTGAACAATTTGACGCACAACAAGAAGAATGTGAATATTATTTGCAAAGGTTTGAAATCGCTTTAACACTACACGGTCTAGACACACCAGAAACAGAAACACAACGCAGGAACATACTGCTGACTAAAATTGGACCACAAATCTTCAAAGTTTTAGTCGATACCGTCAGACCGGTTGACATAACAACAAAAACATATATCGAAATCAAAAACATTTTAATCCGACAATTTGGAAAACAGAGGCACTTCCTATCAGAACGAGTAACTTTTGCCGCCCGATGGAGGAAACCAGACGAAACAGTAACACAGTTTGTTGCGTCATTACGAGCCCTCGCCGGTCACTGCGATTTCAACATATCCTGTGTCTGCGCCACCAACACAACAACCACAACATCAACATTGTATCGAAGTGCGCTTGATGAACGCCTGAGAGACCAGCTAGTGATTGGGATCAATCATGTCCAATGGCAACAGGAGTTAATTCGTCAACACCAAACAAACGTATCAACTTTCATGGATGTCGTGGAAACCGCACTCAAGCTAGAGCAGGCAAAAACGCAAGCAGCACATTTATCAGCAATGGTATGTTCAAACTGCACTCATGAGCCCGACATAAATAATATTAACATACCAACAACAAGCTCTAATAAAAGATTGGTTCGACCGAAAAATAAATTTAACAAAAAACCAAATTTAATAAAGAAATGCTCATTTTGCTGCAAACCATTCCACAAAACACTTTCAGAATGCCCGGCTCGGGGACAAACATGCGCTGCTTGCGGCAAAGAAAATCATTTTGCATCAGCATGCCTAAGTCGGAAATATCAACAGGAACAAACACGTAACATTCAACGTAATGAAGACCAGTTAGAGGCAGATAGTGACGAAACTTCAGATGAAAATGATGATTATGTTAACCTAATATATGCTTTGACGTCAGAAAAACCAAACAAAATCATGGTGAGTACCATATTAAACAGTGTTCCCACTGAAATGCTATATGATCCAGGAGCTGCTTTTTCGGTAATTGGTAAAGAGTTATGGAAGAAAGTGGGAGAACCTGAACTTAAAAGAGCGAATAATTTAGTAGCTTATACCGACATTCCAATAATAACTCTTGGGCGTTGTAAAATAGAAGTAAAAGCATTTAAACAAACCTACACATTAAAAGCATATGTAACTGAGCGAAACGATTTTCCACTTTTTGGTTTAGACTGGTTACTTAAATTCAACCTTCCTTTGCCACCAGGATCAAAATTATGCAGAATAAAGAAACGAGATCAAGTAACTGGAACAGAAGAAAAGGTAAATGAACAGATGACAGATAAAAAACATATAAAAACAAATGAAACAAAAATTTTAGAATTATTAGACAACTTTAAAGAACTTTTTGATGGAAAACTAGGATACATAAGGGGACATACAGTAAAAATTCATATACCAACAAATATCAATCCGAGGATATTTCGACCCAGGCCTGTACCCATTGCATTACAACAGCAAGTTTCTGATGAACTCGACCGGTTAGTCGACGAAGATGTTCTAGATCCTGTTGATACTACTATAACACCAATAGAGTGGGCTTCACCGATTGTTGTAGTTTTAAAAGCAAATGGTAACATACGTATTTGTAGCGATTTTAGAGTAACAATAAATCAACATGTTCAAAAAGATGATTACCCTTTACCACGTTTTGAAGACATAACAGCAAAATTAGCAGGTGGAAAATATTTTTCAAAAATTGATCTTAAAGATGCTTATCTGCAGCTTCCAGTACATCCAGATTCTCGGAAATACCTAACAATTGCAACACATAGAGGATATTTTCAATACAAACGCTTACCTTTCGGAATATCTTTTGCACCAGCACTTTTTCAAAGAACAATGGACCAGATACTTTTTGGCTTAGAAGGAGTTATATGCTATCTTGATGACATCCTTATAACATCATCTACGTTAGAACAACATCTAGAACGAACTAAACGAGTGTTAAGCAAGTTACAAAGCGCTGGAGTTCGAACACAGGTATCAAAATGCTCATGGCTTAAAGATAGTGTGGAATATCTTGGTCACAGGATTGACGCATCTGGCCTACATCCAACTCAAGGTCACTTGGAAGCAATCAGACAAATGCCAGCACCGTCTAATACAAGTGAATTAAGGTCTTTTCTTGGTTCTATATCATACTATGGCCGTTTTATCGACAGATTACATGTTAAATGCGCTCCTTTACATCATATGCTAAAGAAAGGTCATCAATGGAATTGGACAGATAATGATAATAAAATATTTAACGAGCTTAAACAAATTTTATCATCAAACGATACGTTAGTACATTATGATCCTAGTTTACCTCTTGTTGTATCTAGTGATGCTTCTAACAAAGGAGCAGGAGCAGTCATTTTTCATAAATATTCCAATGATGTAATGAAACCTATAGCGTTTGCATCTAGAACTTTTAATGAAACTGAACAAAGATATTCCACTATAGATAAAGAAGCATTGGCTATAGTGTATGCAGTCACCAAATTTCATCAATATCTTTATGGGAGACCTTTCATTTTATTAACAGATCATAAGCCATTAGAAAGAATATTTAGCAGTAACAGAGAAACTCCCAAAGTGGCAAGTAATAGATTACTAAGATGGTCAATTTTATTAAACAGTTATGATTATACAATACAGTATCTACCGGGTAAAGATAACGCACCAGCTGATGTTTTATCACGTCTACCTTTGTCCAACAGTGATGTAACTAATATCGAACATACTGGCTCACCCAGACTAGCACATTTGTTAAATTTACGAGCACAGACATTACCTTTTACTCGAAAATTATTAAAAAGGGAAACATCAAATGATTCAACATTATGTACAATTATAGGATTTATAAATACATCTTGGCCAGAAAAAAAAAACTTACAACAACATCTTTACACATATTATGAAAAGAAAACAGAATTATCATATGAAGAAAACATACTTCTCTGGAAAGGCCGTATCTGTATACCAAAGTCACTTCAGTCCGATATTTTACATATGTTACATGACGGACATTGTGGAATAAATGCAATGCAATCTATAGCCAGATTACACGTTTATTGGCCAAACATTGATCATGATATTAGTAGTTATACAACAACATGTCAGTCTTGTCAGCAGTCGAAACAAAATGATACAAGACTTCCTCTTTATTCCTGGGGAATACCCGAAGAACCGTGGGCAAGAATCCATATAGATTATGCAGGACCTTTTCTTGGTAGTATGTTTATTGTTGTTATAGATGCTTTTACGAAATGGCTCGAAGTTTTTGCTGTTAAAGACACAACAGCTTTAGCAACAACTAACCGTTTATCTGATATTTTTGCTCGTTTTGGCTTGCCAAAATTTATCGTTAGCGATAATGGTCCTCAATTTACAGCTGAAATATTTGAAGCTTTTTGCAACAAACATGGTATTACTCACATTAAAAGTACTCCATATCATCCTAGAACAAACGGTTTAGCCGAAAGAGTAATCAGGACATTTAAAAGCAGACTTCTAGCAGCTTCTACAACGTCAACTTTATCAGAAAAATTACGAAATTTTCTTTGGTCATACCGAACTACTCCTCAGAAATCAACTGGAAGAACACCTGCCGAGATGATGTTTGGTCGCAGAGTTAGAACCATTTTCGATCAAATTAAACCTGATGTAACGCGTAACATGCAAAAGGCTCAAATATGTCAACAATTTAATTATGAGAGTAGAGGTAAAGGTGTTAAATTTATTGAATTCGAAGAAGGAGAGGAAGTATGGGTGAATAACACTGTTTCCAAAGGATCTCAAGCTGGAAAGATTGTTAGTAGGACAGGTCCGTATTCATATATTGTAGATATTGGAGGAGAATTGAAGCGAAAACATGCAGATCAACTTAGAGCAAGAGTTAACCTGGTACCAACAAACATTAGCACGAGAACTACAAGCAAACCTCTTGTTATTCATGAAACACAGTATGCCAGGCCCACCCCTGTTCCACAATACGATCAGCCATCTACCAGCTATGCTCCAGTTGTCACGGACCATTCTCTACAATCAGATCTTGTACCAGAACCTGTTATTCGATATCCGCAACGAGTTAGGAAACCACCTGACCGTTTGGCATATAATTAAGAAATTTCATTATTATTTATGTTTTAGTTTTTTATTATGTATGGGAGGAATGTAGTATAATAGAAGATAACTGTCGAATATGACGAGTGTCAATCTTGAATTGTCAAGCAAAATATAAACTATGCAAAAACCCAATATTGTGTTTATTATGTTATTATATAACATATACCAATAGACGTACACGCCACGCCGCGGTGAGTAGCGAAACTAGAGCTTCAACTAGCGGCGTGTCTAATGCCAGTAGGTATTCTTTACCAGCTAACCTTGGGGATCGAGTAAGGTGATAGGCAGTATGAAAAATATAAGAAATTTTAATGATACAGTTAATAAGTTACCTAACTAATTCTAATATACTACACATTATACCTAAACACATAAACATACATAAACCATACATACAATTATACATATTTGTGCTGATAATAGGGTTTAAGCATAACTTTTGTGCAGGCGCACAAATCATTATAGATAACAATCTGTATTTGAGGCCTTCCTATGTCTGTTAATAGTTGCTTCAGGTGAATTGCTTCCTTAGCTGCTTCGGTAATTGACATATATTCTGCTTCAGTCCTTTGTTTTCTGGACTCCCAGCTAATAGCTCCTCCTGCGAAGATAAAACAATATCCGGTGTAGGATCTCCGGTCCATTGTACAAGCTGCCCAATCATCATCAGCCATGCCTTCCATTGCCATGGTGATATTTATAAAAATAACACTGCTTGAAACAAGATTTACCTATGATGATATGATTTTATTAAAATTTTACTTTTTTTTTTGTAGATATTAGGCAACCAACAAGCAGCTTTAGTTGGCCAAAATTGTCTTAAAGCTGGCCAAGCCAAGAACACATATAGGAGCGGATGTTTTTTGCTGTACAATACCGGCACCAAGCGGGTGCAGTCCACTCATGGATTGATCACCACAGTGGCCTATAAAATGGGACCAAATGCACCAGTTGTTTATGCTTTGGAAGGTATTTTTTTTTTTTTTCGTAACTAATTGGTTTTTTTTCTTTAAAGGACATTGTACAGAACACATCAATCCTAAACACGTTATTTATTCATACCCAACTCTGTTAATAACAACTATTTATATATATATATATATATATATATAGTGTTGCAGAAATTCATGCTTTTCATGGAGTCGTCATCATCATGACAAACGCTAGAACACAATCCTAGACCTCCACTGTTAGAAATGGGCCTTCCAATTTTTTTTTTGAGAATTTGGCCTACACTTGCCATGCTGGCCAAACGGGTTGGCGAGGTTTTGATGTAACTTTTCTAATGACGACGATTCCACAAGTTGTTACACCAACTCCAAGTGGAACCGGGACGCTCACCATCCACCATTCCACTCCTCTCCCTACCCAACCAAATACTGTATGATTCTGTTAATGCTGTAACTATGACTATTGGTACATGCCGGTGTTCGAACCGAACTTTTTACGATGTTAAAGGAAAACATTTTTACAGCCGAGCCACCGCTCTTGATAATAATAATATGTTAATAATAATAACTGCCTCCGTGGTCTAGCGGTTAAGTCCGTGGATTTAGACTCGGAGGTACCGGGTTCATTACCTGGGCGGGACACAATAATAATTATTAATGAAAATAAATATTTCTCGAGCTTGCCACTTGTCATGATTGGCCTATAGTAAAGTTGCTTGAATGTGAATCCACTTATTTATAAGCGTGGTTTCTGACCACCCCGAATGTGAAACGGTCGTGTGGTCGATGATACATTTTTTTTAAAGGATAACGTTTTTACAGCCGAGCCAACGCTCTTGATAATAATAATAATAATATGTTTTTTTTATTTTTCTAATAGGATCAATTGCCGTAGCTGGTGGTGCTATGAAGTTTCTTCGCGACAATTTGCGTCTCATTAAATCCGTGTCCCGCGACACTGAAAATATTGCGGGACAGGTGTTCTCTACGGGGGACGTGTATTTTGTACCGGCTTTTAGCGGATTGTACGCGCCATATTGGAGGAAAGATGCTAGAGGGTAAGTTTAAAAAAAACACTATTAATTGCATTAAATTATATTTAAGTTTATTATTAAATGTTTTAAAAGTAAAGTATCATCACGATCGTTTCCCTTTCATGGTGGTCAGAAACCACGTTTATAAAGAAGCGGATTCACATTTAGCCAACTTTACTATAGACCAATCATGACAAGTGGCAAGCTTGAGAAATATTTATTTTCATTAATAAATATGTTTGTGTCCCGACCAGGTATTGAACTCGGTACCTCCGAGTCTAAATCCACGGACTTAACCGCTAGACCACGGAGGCAGTTAAATGTTTTATTTCAAGTAAATTTATATACATTATTGTATACTGCCTCCGTGGTCTAGCGGTTAAGTCCGAGGATTTAGACTCGAAATGGGTTCGATTCCTGGTATTAATAATAATATTTATTAATTTTAATATTGGGATGAGTCGCTTTGCAAACTGGTACAGGAAGATATTTGATCTGAAATGAAGGAGCGGGCTCGTCTCATGGCCGTTTCCACTAGAGAATCGGGTCTTTGGTTTCAGTCTTTTCCCTCAGCATCGGTTGGCACACTCCTTGATCGAAATACACTAACCATGGCACTGTGCCTTCATCTTGGAGCCCGGACTGTCCATCCGCACCAGTGTCGATTCGGAGAACCGGTCTATCATCTCGGACACCACGGGATTTCTTGTGCTAAAAGTGCTGGCCGCATTCCTCGTCACGCGGGCTCTCAACGACATGTCACTGCTGGTGTACCCGCAATATTAGAACCCTCTGGGATTGTGCGGAACGATGGCAAGACATCTAACGGGATGACTGTTGGGCTGTGGACACTTGGCAGGTCTCTGGTGTGGGATGCGGTGTAGACACATTAGCCCCATCTCACATCCAGGCGACCTCGTCAGAGTCTGAGAACCTCCAATTGCGCAAATACGCCAACCTTGGTACCGATTACGAATTTGCGCCGTTTGGGCCGTATGTTGTTGTCAAAGAGGCTGACGGAAAGGTCTGGAGACAGGAAGGCTGGCAATTATTTCTGCCAACGTATTAAACTCGCTATACAAAGGGGAAATGTTGCCAGTCTCCTTGGGACTATCTCGCTATTAGGGATAGTTTAATTTATTTGTAATTTTATTATTTAGGTAGCTTTTATTTAATTTAAATAATTAAATTTAATTTATTTGTGATATTTCTCGAATTTGGTATGCTAGAGACATCGCTTCTTGATTAATATAGACAAGGGTTTTTTCTAAAATGTTGTAAGCTATATATAATGTTTACTTTCAGAATAATCTGCGGCTTAACAGCTTTCACAACAAAAAACCATATCATCAGAGCAGCGCTGGAAGCTGTTTGTTTTCAAACTAGGTAAAAATACTGTTTCTTATTTCGTTGTGTTCTGTGTGATGATGAATGAGATGATAGGGAAGGCAAAGGGTCTAGCCCTTACAGCCAAATCTGACGTGAAATACCTTTGGTTGGATGAGTTATAAGGTTATCTTAAAATCCCAGATGTTGCAGAATTTGATGCTTTCCCTGAAGTCACTCGCAGCATTATAGCCCAAACACGTCGGGTATAATAAATAAATAAATATTTCCTGACAGGTCACACAGCGCCATCTAGTTTCCGTGGTAAGCTACGAGGCTTGTGTTACAGAAACTAGATGGTTGATAAACTACATATTATACTTTTTTTTTTGTAAATATATACATATATGGGAGTTTAAGCGCGGGAAAGCCGCAAAAAAATAAACTGCAACTTGTTACTACCATTTATAGACTCTAATTTATCGATTTCCATAATTATTCACATTTAGCACAGTATTAATCAAAGCAACACCACTTTTGACTAACAATATCCACAGTAAAGTAATTTACAAAACAAAGCATTAGACATGTCCGTGCAAAATGGCGCGAACGACTTCAAAAATACTTTGTTCAGTTATAAAGGCTTCGGCACCACTAAGGTTAATCGCTCGCGGGAATAAACCGTAGTGCGGCCTTTGCCTAACTGTTTTAAAATCGTTTACGCGGTAAATCTCCAAGTGCGACCGCTTGTTTAATTATTTACTATTATTATGTAATAAATTCACACATGTCCGATGAGCGGATGACATAGTCATTATGGCCAGCTCGCTCAAAGATCTTCGCGGAATGTTAAACGGCTTAAACGTGGCTTCCCAGAAGGAATTCTCGGAATGATCTTGGACAAGA
Source organism: Tinea semifulvella (assembly GCA_910589645.1). Taxonomy (NCBI): domain Eukaryota; kingdom Metazoa; phylum Arthropoda; class Insecta; order Lepidoptera; family Tineidae; genus Tinea; species Tinea semifulvella. The sequence continues at coordinate 3,891,054 of OU342619.1, read as the reverse complement.
CGAAAGTCATGTTCAATGATCATGTCAACCTGAGGGCAATCTGCATAGAAGCGTTACTCTCGAAGGTGTGGAAAATTTCGTCTACCTCGGACGGACTATTCAATTAGGCGCAGCCAACTTTAGCAAATAAGCCGACAGACGCCATTCAGTTGCTTGAATGGGCGGCAGAACAACAGTGCGTCCTCCCGGTAATGTCGAACGAAGCAGAGACGTGCTCTCTGACAGTGGGTCTGGTCTATTATTTCAAGGTCTCTCAGCGAGCTATGGAGAGAGATGCTTGGTATTTCTCTAATGGATAGAATCCGAAACGTTGATATTCGTCAGAAAATCAAAGTATCTTAACAGCTTTAAAAAGTGCTGCAAGCTGAAGTGGCAGTGGACACATCTGCCGCAGAACCGACGGCAGATGGAGCAAACGGGTTCTAGAGTGGAGACCACGTGCGGGATGAAGTAGAGTGGGACAACCCTTCGCCATATGGACAGATGACCTCAGGAAGGTCGCTGGCGGAGGTTCGATGAGAGTTGCAAAAGACCGCGTGAAGTGGCGAGCCTTGGGGAAGGCCTACAGTAGTGGCTGGCAGGCTGATGATAATAATGATGATGATTTATCGAGTTACCAATAGGTGGACTTAAAGCTAATAACAGCTTTGCGGTGTTTTTTTTAAATATTTTTAACGTTATATAATGTGTTTAGAGACATTTTGGAAGCAATGCACAAGGACTGTGGAATGCCGTTATCCAAACTGCATGTTGACGGGAAAATGACCTCCAATGATCTTTTGATGCAGCTTCAGGCTGATCTCACCGGCATACCTGTTTGTAAGTACATTTATTTTTAAATTGCACTATGTATAAGAGGCGGTTTTAATTTTTTTATCGGGTGTTCATGCAACGTGAACCGGTGGCTTTTATTGACTATGAGAAGGCTTTTGATCGTATACAACATCACAAACTTATCCAGATTCTTAACAGGATTGGTTTAGATTCCAAGGACGTCACATTTATTAAAAACTTGTACTGGCAGCACACAGCAAATGTGCGTATTGAACATGAAGTGACATAGGATGTCGTTATAAGTCGTGGAGTAAGGCAGGGCGGCATACTTTTCCCATTCCTGTTTAATATTTATGCTGAGAGATATTCTCCGAAGCTCTTGACGATACTAGCAGTGGAATCGTTATCAATGGGAGACCTATTAATAACATCCAATTTCGCAGCGTTTCCAAGCGAAAATTTAAACATGATATTTAAAAGTACATTTTAAGGCGATTTAGATGTAAAAAAATCTAAAGTATTTTTTCAGGAATCCGTAAGTATAGTGAGTAGCCTATTGGGTCTAAGCAGGTCTATGGAATGAGCCTTCAAGACGGTATTAACGGAATCATACAGTATTATAGTCGGTCGCAAGTCCGAGACACTATTCTTCTCCTCTCTCTTTCCCCGCATGCGAGCCTATGGAATGCTAAGAATGAGTTATGGAGAATCGACCGAAAGTCAGTGAGCAAAATCTTAGTTCAACTTGTCTAGTATACATAAAAGTTTTTGATTTATTCAAGTGTTAATCTAGTATGAATTCCACAGTGCGAGCCCACAAGTGGGACATGGCTCCATTGGGGGTGGCCATAGTGGCGGGCGAGGCGGCAGGAGTATGGAGCTGTGAGCTGTGGCAGAGACGATGCACCCCCAACGACACCTTCCTGCCTACCACAACTCACGATGGTCAGTAAATTATATAATCATTATTTTGTAAATCTGATTTAGCTGAGTTTTTCATGCAGATTCCTTTCTCGGTCACAATCTGCTAAGCTGCTGGTCTTCTGCTAACAGCTTACTCTTTGGACCAATGCTACTTAGTCTTCCACGAGCAGGAGTATTCCATTTAAAATTATTTAAATAATGACTTGGCACAAATTCCTGTAGTATAATAGGTTTTCGTGGATAAAGATATTTTGACTTTGAAATTGCTTGTTTTAAGTCTTTACTGCACCTTGGACAAAATTTTGTGCCTTTTGTGCGATAGCGTGCGGTTAACGTGCTCTTTACGTGGACATTTAGTTATGTCTAAAAATTGTATTTAAAATTTCAGATCGAGACGCCAGGTACACAAAATGGAAGATGGCGGTGCAGCGTTCTTTAGGATGGGCCACTACGAAAAAATCTATCACCATGACAGGTCAGGCAGCAATTCGCAAACATAGCTTAAGATCAAACCAATCACGGAACGACTCAATAAACGATATTAATAAAGAAGTCGAAGAATTAAATAAATATTCCGCGCGCAAATTCTCAATAATAATCCCAATAAAAGCCAAAAAGCAAGAAAACACAATACTAGACGATATAGACTATTTTATGAACAAAAAACCGTGTGAATATGGCATGTGTCAGTGTTGCCAGCCTGTCAAAACTTTGCCCAGAACTTGGCAATCTATCGAAGAAATTATCGAGAACGATCCGGAAATTATATTCGATTCCGATGATAATCCGATTATGGTTGAACCGATTCGTAAGACTGTTTCGATGTCCGAATTGTATTCGTCCAAAATATCGGAATTTGATCATTCGATTGCAGATAGAATTCGTGAGAAATTGTCCGATTTGGATTCGTTAATGAAAAATAATTTTGAAATTAAATAAATTATCTATAACGGCCAATATATTCGAATCCGATAATAATATTCGATTATAATGGAACCAATTAGTAGGGCAGTATCGATGTCCGAGTTGTATTCGTCCAAAATGATAATCGAATTCGAGAGAAGTTGTCCAATTCGGATTCGCTAAATCCACTATTGTATTGTTAATTATATTAAAGACTTAATAAAACTAAAGACAGTATTTGTAATTTAGTTTAATTAAAATTATACAATTTAAATTAATGTTTAATTGAGAATATATCTAGCGTAAATAGTCAAAAAATAGAATTATGAAATAATTTATTTGTCTAAATTTTTATGAGGCTTTGGTATTTAATATATAAATATTTAAAAAAAATGTCATTCATTTTTGCTTTGAACTTTTTTTTTTCAGTAATAACTATAAACGAATTTAATTATTTAGTTATAAAATCTTAAGTTACGCTGCAGAGAAGCTTTCCTAAAAATATCGCCACTCATACTGAGCCTAATTAAGTAGGTAGCGAGAGGTCAACGATCGCGCGAACGTTGACTTACGTAATTCTTTCTCTCTCTATTTCGTCTCTCGGCTGTAAGCGAGGTCAATTAATAATAACACTTACAGCCGGTTGCAGTAAGCATGATATGATTTTGATCTTTTAAAAAATATTTTTTTTAATTTCAAAAAGGGGCTCTACCAATGACACCTGAAACCTAAAAAAAATATTTGCTCTTTTGACAATGACACGCAATATATTTTTTTTTCATATTAAATATATAAATAAATAAAAATGGATTTCTTTATTATACTCTGATTTAAATAGATAAATTCGAAGCAATATCTTACTAATAATATATATATATATCAATTAAATACACTTTAAACTATTATTGTATTATTACAATGTCTTTATAATTCACGAAAAAAAAAAAAACATAACTATGAGTCGCAATTTAACTTACACTGGTTTTATTAATTTAACGTGATTTAAAAAAAAAACTGCGTTCATAAGGAGGTAGTCCACCAAACTAATGATAACATAATCGGGGGATACAATTTCATGTCATATAATCTACATTTGCCAGTTGTCATGATGGGCCTATAGTAAAGTTGGTTAAATGTGAATGGCTTCTTACGAAAGCGTGGTTTCTGACCACATCAAGGGATATGGAACGACATACTTTTCATTTTGAATAGATTTTCAAGAGTGACGTTTTATTCCTAAAATAGTGATAGATCTAATTCCTATATTTTTAAATAGTTATTTTTTCTAATTGAATTGTTTTTTTTAGATAGTCTGGCTAATAAAATAAGATAATCGAATTATTTGGAAATTTTCAAATGGCAACACTATTGTGTCAGAGTCAATTATTCAATATGGCTTTTGTCAAATATTTGCTTTCAATTGTTTTGTTGTTAATTCCTCATTTGTAAAATATGAATAAAACTATTAAACGTGGAGTCTGAAAGATATTGTTTTACATGATGTACTAATTTCAAGAAAAACAACAACATAATAAACCTGAATTCAACCAAAAATAAGATTGTTTACATGTGGCGTTGAATTTCTTAGGTTAGTATTATAACTGCCTCCGTGGTCTAGCGGTTAAGTCCGTGGATTTAGACTCGGAGGTACCGGGTTCGGTTCCTGGTTGGGACACAATTTTTTTTTTTTTTATATATATATTATACTTTCACTCCAATATCTTTAGTATGTGTTTTATTTTATTTATTTATTTCATGAATCCTGTATATATTTAATTATATGTATTGTATTATAGATATGTATTATTATATGTATAACATGTATTGTATATGTAGTATTAGTATGTATTGTTTATTTAATATTTACTTGGCACTCTGCCTGTCACATGTTTTCAAAACTCCCAAAGGTTAGCTGGTGGATAATGCCTCACGGCATAAAGCTCGCCTGTGCACATTAATTTTAAGTTATTTTAGTTTTTGTGCAATAAAGCTATTTTTATTTATTTATTTATTATTTATATATATAAATACATTTAATTAAAATTTAATTTATTTGTTATATTTCTCGAGTTTGGTACGCTGGCTATTGACATCGACGAGATTGCCACTTGTCATGATAGGCCCATAGTAAAGATGGCTAAACGTGAATCCGCTAATTTATAACCGTGGTTTCTGACCACCCCGAAAGGGAAACGGTGGTGATGATACTTTACTTTTAGTATGATTACTAATTTTGATCCTTGCAACAAATAATCTTCTTTGCCATATAGTTAACAAGTATAAAAACACAAACATAGATAATTAATTGTTGATAGGAAACTTTGAGGGATACCATACTTTTTTTTTTATTTGCCGCGCTTATCTACTTTCATTAGCCAGACTCTAGTATATAATAATAGATATTTCTATAGAATCTATAATTAAGACTGGTATACTCTTTAAAGTGAATATATTATTTTTCCTTTATAAAGTGGTTTTAATTTCTCATGTGGTATCATTGCATGCATATTTTTTCACGCGTTTAGGTAGATTGCTAATTTCGTTTGTAAGTTTTTACTAAATAATATTTTTTCAAAACTAAAACCAAATAATAATAATAATAATACATTAGTTTTTATTTTCATGGTATTATTTGTCGAAATAAGCAATTCATACGAAAGCGTATTTTGCATGATTACTGCTTTTATTCATCTGGCAACACCTAATCTTTTTTTGAGACATATGACTAAAATGTATAAATAAACAATTTAATAATATATTTGTTAATTATTCATATTAACAATAAAATAAATATAACTTGTATCTACATTGTGTAAGAAAATAATTTAATTTCTTCTTTGTCGCTACACTCTTGGCAGAGTGGTCGTGGTCGCCATTTGAGTGCTAGTGGCACGCTTAACAAACCCTCGCCACTCCTCTCAGACCCCAGCTATTCTGTTACTTAAGCGCAAACGTTATATAATGGAATCCGTTAACTATCTAAATAGTTAAACGTTAATAGTTAAAAAAAAGAAAAAAAAACTCGAGTTTGGTACGCTTGAGACATCGACGAGCTTGCCACTTGTCATGATTGGCCTATAGTAAAGTTGGCTAAATGTGAATCCGCTTATTTGTAAGTGTGGTTTCTGGCCACCCAAAAAGGGAAACGGTCGTGATGATACTTTACTATCTAAATATCACGCTATTAAAGTTGATATTTGCACGGCCGCTGTCAAGGTCGAGCGCTTATAGAGTTGAGAATTGTTTTTTTTTTTATTGTCTTTAAATGACATTGTACAGAATACATCAGCCCTAAACACGTAATTTATTTGCATAATATATGTTCATAACAGAGTTCATAACCGAATTGGGGATCATCAAATTCCAGATGCTGCAGAATTTAATGCTTTACTTGGAGTCACTCGCGGCATTATAGCCTAAACACGTCGGGTAAAATATGGAAGTCCACAGCGCGGGAAAATCGCAAAAAATTAACTGCAACTTGTGCCCCATATTTAAAGTCCAATTTATCGTTTTCCATAATTATTCACATTGTAGCACATTATTAAACAAAACAACACCATTTTTGACCAATAATATCCACAGCAAATTATTTTACAAAACAAAAACTTGCACTTGACATGTCCACGCAAAATGGCGCGAAGAACTCCGTTGAGAATTGAATAATATTTTGTAATTATGACGTAATCACTGACGTAAATAACGTAATCCACTAATAACATTTGTGACTAAGTAACTATATAGGGCTACAGCTTTCCTAGTGGACTCATGTAGGGGATGATCCATTGCAACCTTCACCAAAATTTACGACCATTTTCTAAAATAATATTTATTCATATATTTTACTAACCGTCTCAAAATTCGATTAATTCAGAGCAATCAATCATGAGCTATTTCCATGGGCGTACCCAGGTTCTTAACCTTGGTTAATTACGGGATTGCCACAAACAAGTAGAACCAAACAAGAGAAGAGTAAAATTTGTGCGAAAATGATCAATAACTGCACGACTTGCAGAAAAATTTCGCACATTTTAAACCAACATTGATAAGTAGCTTATAATTCATGTAATAAGTGTTTTGTTTTCGTTTCAAAGGTACCAATTTTTTTTTTTTTTTTTAAGTACAATTTTAATAAAAAAAAAAAGTTTTATTTTATTTTGAATGAAATTTATGTACTGTAACACCTAATTGTTGTTTTAATATATATACTGCTGTGTGTACGATATAAATAAATAAATTGCTTGCTCACTAGGCGAAGATGAAGTACTCTATGAACTTCGTGAACTGATTGTTTATTTAAAAGTAAATTTCCAAAATATGGAAGCGTTGTTAACGTTGCAAACCTTACTGAACGGAAATGCCAACACAGTTTGTCATTCTCAACTGTTAAACTATAGACAACAATCATCGAAACTTCTCATGCAGTTAAAAAACACCCTAAACAAAAGGTTGTAACAAAAACCCTATGGGTTATACGAGTATTCGTATAACCCATTATGTTTTATTTATCAATACGAACAACTTAGAGCACATAAAAAAAAACTTTATCCCATTTTTTTTTTTTTTTTTTGGCAAAATTAGGAAAAAATGTCTGGGCAAGAGTCTTACAAACAGATTGGGCAACACTATCTGTGATCGATAAATCGTTTTTTTTTTAGTTTTTTTTACTAGCACTTGACGTTTAATGGCGCGGCATAGTGTTAGGGTCTGAGTACAGTCTGATATACAGTCCAGTTGATAACATTTATGGACCTCGCTCGCCACGTACCATCTTGTGGGCGTCAATCTTTTACATAGTTCTTAAGCACTAATGCCCGAAGCAAGACCAACTCTGACTTTTTCAAAAAACCTTTGGTGAATTCAAGACTCCGTCAAAGAGATCCCACTAATCTATTAATGCCAATATGTAAGAGTTCTCTGTGTAGTTCTAATTGCTATTGTATGGCTATAAAAGTTTATAATCATCTACCTTCCGACATTAAATTATTACCTATAAATATTTTTTAAAAAACTTTATCTCGCTGGCTGTCTGCTAAATGTTTCTATAGTCTTAAGAAATTTTGTGAATACACATGTTGACATAATTTAAAAAATGTATGTAATGCTATTATTATTATTATTATCCTTAAACATTTGCATGCCATATTCTGGTGGATCATGAGAAACTATTTTGATTTTATTTATATAACATACTGTGTACCATGTATCCTAGCAAATAAACGATTTCATTTCATTGCCAAGACTAGCCTTGATCTTGCATGAGTACAGCTGGACTTTCTTGTTCTTGCATTCCTGAATTTGTCCTAAAGAGTCTCGTAAGACACTTGCTTTGACTGAAAATTATATATTTAACTCTATATAACGACACTGAAGGGTGTTTTATAACGTTATAGAGAGTTGTCATTAAATGGAGATGGAATCATTGTATGGAAGACAAGATAAACCTACCAAAGCCAATTGATTTCGACGCTTTAGGGAGTTTGTCGTCAAATCGAGTGACGTTACATGGGGGTTACACTGTATTTATTTATTTAGTACACACAGCAGTACATATATTATCACACACATAACATAGTATAATTATAACTTATCTAATATATGTACCAATTAGGTGTCACAGCATTCACCAATATAAAAAGAAGAAGAAATTAAAAACTTATATGTATTTGTTACTAATTGTAGTAAGCACCTTGTGAGACGTTAGTGTCTGTCCGCAAACTAGAATCTCAAGAACTACAGGTCGGATTTGCTTGAAATTTAAGATCTTGTTGAACTGTATCGAAAAATGTATACAGAGGTATTTTTTGTAGATATTATTTTTTTACCTCTGAACTTAAAAAAAGACAGTCACGAAACAGTTAAAAAATATTCGCCTACCTGACGTTAAGTAGCGCGTGAGGTCTATAAATGTTAGCAACTGGATTCAGACACTCATGACTGACATTAGTCCCTAACACTATTCCGGCTTGACTGGGCATGGCGGCAATTCGAGCATGATCCCGCAACGTGTTGATAAATTTTACTGGGTTTATCGGCACGAACGGTGGATTGGGAAAATTACTACCATCCGTCCGCCTACCAGCTTCTTTTTTTTAGTTTTTGTATTTAAGCGATATGTAATTTTTATCGGATACGATGACTGTATTCGTATTATCGTAGCGTATCATAATCGTTTGTGTGGACACCGCCATGATACGTTGCCGATATGCCACAGTAATATATGTGTTGATCCAGCTTTATGGTCCTTCGAGCCGGATTAACTGAGTTTTATTTATTTTCAGAGGAAAGGTACAAGCTCCTGGGTTCGATTCCGGCATCAGCATTTTTATTAGGAAGTTTTGCTTTGCTAGTAGTCGCTAATATACTGAAAAATAGATAATAAGTTTTACTTTTATTTATTTAATTTAATTATGGTATTATTTATTATTGTCAAAGACTTGTTATTATTTTTATTTATTTATTATTATTATTATTTTGTAAACGCGAAATAACTTTGTGTTTAGGTTGTTATTGCAACAGCAGCATACTGTCAATGTCAACCAATTTTTTATTTTGAAGTGAGTTCAATCCACTATTTTAAGAATCAAACGTTAGCGCTTAAGTAAATAGAATACCGCCAGTTTAAGTATTAAGTTATCAGGTAAAATCTTGATTTAGAAATTTTTGTTTAAATAATACCAAATGTGGGTAGTTATAGAAATTCGAGGTTTTGGGTGTTGCTAGATGGAAATAATGATAAATTTATTAGTAAATCGTAATTTAACAAGTGTTAAATTGTTTAAAATTAAATGCTGTGTGACAAGAGGGCTGGCAGTTTTCTCGCGCAGCAAATCAGCATTGCTGCAAGTGCTCTTGGCAATTAAAGAACTTTTAGAAAAGACAAATTTCTAACCATTCCGTGGATTCACCATGTTGGTGTCAGGTCCATCGTGTGTGGGAAAGAGAGATGAGAAAAATGATGTGAATCGACAATAGACTGTTTACAAATTAGGCCTCCGCTTTTATTTTATTGAGGAACAAGACGCTCACCATCATTCTGCTCCTCTCCCTATCCAACCAAATACTGTATGATTCCGTTAATGCCGTCTTGGAAGCTTGCTCCAGTATTTATTGACATTTAATTCACAAGTATAGATACAAAAATAGAAACAGAAAGTCATTTACAAGTTTTCACTAGTAGTGTTAGAATAATACATATTATGAACGATGAAAGCATCTACAAACTATCACTTCATGCATAAACTAATAACTGTACATTAACAAAAACTATTATCGTTTAAAGAACCTTAAGTTAAACTCATTTCTCACCACTATCACCTTGTCATAAAAGATATCAACATCAGTTTTATCAATGAATGCATTAAGAGTATTACAAGCTCTAATTAAAAATGTATTGACGGCAGACCTGCTTAGGCCCAATTCTTTCAGTAAGTGATGCTAAGATTTTACTCGAATTCCTCTCGCACCAACTTCTACTGTCGTAAAGCTGAGTGTTCCTGATCATTTTGACATAATTTATTTACATAATTATAAATTTTAAACATTAAAAGCCTCGAAGATTATTTAACTGGGTTTAGGGCATTCCTCTCGCTCGCACAATCGAATATTTTCAAAGATTTTTCAAGTCTGAATATACTTTTTTTTTTTTTTTTACAATTCTATTTAGAAAATGTTATTGCTATTACATATTATATTATATATTATATTGTGTTGCCCAAAGCAAGACCAAAAGATTGGCAAAGTCTTGATCTTGCATGAGAACAGCTAGTCTTCGTTTTGGTCTTGTCCTTGCACTCCTAATATTGGTGTTGGTGTTGCTCTGACTAAAAATATATCATCATTTATCATCAGAACAGCCCCTAGAAGACAGTGTCCTAGACCTCCACTGCTGGAGATGGGCCTTCCAGATCATGTATCTGGAGAATTGGCCTACACTCGCCACGCTAGCCAGACGGCTTGGCAAGGATATGATGTCAATTTTGAATGACAATTTATTAACGATTCCACAAGTTGGTATTAATGGAATCGGGACCGACGACGGCTTAACGGTGGTGTTGTCAATCTTTGACAAATGTACGTAAGGAACGCGTTCTTACAATCGAGCCACCACCGCGCCGCAAATGTGTATATATTTGGAAAATATACAAGGAAATCTTGTGAGACTTTATTGTCTGTCTAGAGAACTACTGGTCTGATTTAATTAAAGTTTGAAATGGTCATTGATCTTGTTGACGAAAATGTATACAAATTTTGTACCCAAAACTCTGTAGGTTGCCAAAAAAAATAGACTCAGAAGTACACTATTTAAAAATATTGGATTGTGCAAGGGAGAGAAAAAAAAAAAAAATTGTGAATTATTTTATTGCATTTAAAATAAGTTCATTCCTTAATTAAGTGTAACCAAAGATATTATCACGACCGTTTCCTTTTGCGGTATGGTCAGAATCACTTTGAAGTGATTTCATAGACTTTAAAAATAAGGTGGTAATTTATACCGTAGAGTCTGTTCGCCGAGGGTTAGTGAATATTATGTGAAGTCTTGGAATAGCGACTGTCGCGTATGTCATTGTGATTACTGTAGCTTCTCCGAATTTAGTCTCTATTGGATCATTGTCCGCGACCTCTACTCCTTCAGCGGAGCCATCCGATCTCCTACAGGAGGTCCCTGACAGGTGCCTCATGTGACGCCTCTTGCCCACAACATAGCTAAGCTTCGCACAATGGTGGTGCTGACACTATTTTTATTTATTTATTTTAAATTCTTTATTGCACCAAAACTTAAAATAAGTACATGGGCGAGTTTAATGCCTGTTAGGTATTCTCTGACAACTAACCTTTGGGATGGTGAGAGATTATGGGCAGGGTGCAACAATCTAATAATATTAGTCTAATTTATAAATACACTACATACCAAGCAATTACATAAACTACATGCAAGTATTATGAACATAACATACAAATTACGTTGAATCGATCATCGGCAGCAATCCCTAATGAGTGATTTGTTTTTTCATTATCAACTTACTTATGGTTCTCTTGCTCTTTATTACTTAACTTTAAATTTATATGTGAAAACCTTTAATAGTTCTTAGTAAATTTACTGTATAATATTTACTATAATATTGTCAACTGTTGGTTTTCCAAAATGAATAAAAAAAAAAAAAAATATGAACATATTACGTGCCAAATATTCAATGTGTACTGGATACAGTGTGCTCCTGCTTATCAACAAACAAGTTAGTGACTAATTGTTTAAAACATTGACAGACACTATGCCAAAACTATACACAGATAGCCCACTGTGTAGGCGATTCATTGCAGAGAAGGTACTTGTGGAGTGCTGCAGTGTGGCTGCGCTTAGACTGAAGTTCCTCCAGACTGAGGACCTTCCGTAGGTCTGCAGGAACGTGACGACTGACGGGTCTCCTGGCCTTCCTGAGGCAGCAGCATCAACATTTCCTATTGACGAGCCATCCGACAGACCAAATCGCGTGGTCGATACGATACGATTCCGACATTTTTATGACTAAAGGATGCCATTTTCAACAAGGTTATAAAGCTGACGTCGTCACTGGCGGAGGCGCAACACAAAATAAACTGAATGGACGTACAATGTAATCACGTCGTTTTCGACAATTGTGGGCAAATTTTGGAAAGTGACCATGCTTTTTGGTCTGTTGCGAAGGCTCTTCAAAAAAAATGGCCACCTTAATTCGCTAAGTTAGTGATCGTTATAAAATGTTGAGACTGCTGCCCCAGGAAGACCAGGAGACCCGTCAGTCGTTCCTGCAGACTTATGGAAGAGTACTCACAGTCTGGAGGAACTTCAGTCTAAGCGCAGTCACACTGCAGCACTCTACGAGTAACTTCTCGGGCACAGTGGGCTATCTGTGTATAGTTTTGGCATAGTGTCAGCATCACCTTTGCAACCACCATTGTGCGAAGCTTAGCTGTGTTGTGGGCAAGAGGCGTCACATGAGGCAACTGTCTTGCTCGTGTAGTCTGACAGTTCTTTGGCGAAGCAAGAGTTGGAACGGTAGGAAGATATTGGTCCTGAGCTTATCGATGTTGTGAAAGTCATTTCTGGTCAGTCTATCAGCCGCATCGTTGCACAGTAAACCACAATGAGCCTTGACTTTCGCCTAATTATCGCCAACTGTAATGATTAGCGTAGCTTATCGCTGAGTATCGTGGTACGAAGCTTGCAGTTGTTAAGCGCGGCATCGGTAACAAATAGCGGACCGCAACTTGCAATGCGGTAAGAAACCCTGATTTTCATTTATCAACTCTCGGCGAACAGATATAGTCTGTATTTAATAATAAGATTATGTTCATATATTTAAAATATTCTACTACTTTATAGTTTTATAAGAATAAAGGCATGTTAACTTGCTCTAGCAATTTTGACAGCCATAAGTCTGTCTCTTTCTTAGAGAAGGTATATAATCTTATAATAATATCTAGAGTGAATCCATCAATGTGTATAGATAGGCCATCACTGATATAAAAACGTTCCCGCAAAATCAATCGATCCTCCCGCCGATTTAGTCGCTGATCCAGTTGCATATCCAGCTGCCGCTGTCTTCGTCCCCCAATTCTCCCTCGATGGCTCCACCGCAGACCCCTACCCCTCAGGTTGGGTCTGCTGTCATCGAGTAGACGTTAGTTTTAACTCCCTTCACTCTATAGCCACGACTCAGAGTCAGGGCCAAAAGTAAAATGGAGACGGGTTTTTTTTTTTTTTTTTTTTTTTTATACCAACCACAACCCGGGTTCGGACTTTCAGGCCGTGGTTCGTATCACTGATGATTTAGCAATCTCCGTCTTAAAAAAAAAAACAATCAAAATCTATCTTTATTCACGTAAACCTATTACAGGCGTTTATGAAACGTCATTAATTTAATTATTTTGAATGATTCTACTTCTGCTAGTAGAAGACTAAGCAGCAAAGTGGTCCAATAAGTAAGCTGTTAGCAGAAGACCAGCAGCTTAGCAGATTCCAGTGACTTGTTAATGTTTAATCTGACTGAGAAAGGAATTTGCAAGGAAAAGTCAACTATATCAGATTTGCAAAATAAAACATATACAGAACCACCACCACAATTAAAGCTGCACCAACAGTCGCGAGCTCAAGTATCAAGAACGCCTAACATTAATTAAAGATATATATATATCGAGAGAAACTAGTCTTTTTGCATGCATTATATCGCCTCGCATATATATAATATCGTATGAGACATTGAAAATTGGTCCTTAAAGTGGCAAGCGGCACGTTTTTAGAGTGTGTTTTGTATAGAATAGGCCTATCTATAGACATCGATGGAATTATACAAGCAAACGTCTTGTCTACCCTTCGCAAATGCTCAAAAAATAAGGTATTTCCCTGTGAGGTGTGGTTAAAACGTAGGATTACAATGTAAAAGACATTTATTTAACTTTGTCTGTTTTTAAATGGTCTATTTCCATTTTTTATAAAAAGCTTAAAATAATATCTTTTATTCGAAGTTAATTATAGTACATTAAATATAAATTAAAAGCTACCTAAATAATAAAATTAAAAATAAACTAAACTATAAATAAAAAATGCCCTCTAGAGATGTCCCATCCGAGATAGTCCCAAGGAGACTGGCAACATTTCCCCTCTGTATAGCGAGGCTAATACGTTGGCAGAAATAATTGCCAGCCTTCCTGTCTCCAGACCTTTCTGTCAGCCGCTTTGACAACTCCTTGGCCAAGCGCCTCGCTGACGGTCCCCATGGGCCCATCGTCTCGACCCCAAACGGCGCAAATTCGTAACCGATACCAAGGTTATAAAATGTTTAGAATTAGCTTTTTTTATAAACTGAAAACAGTGAATTAATTTACTAGTTAAAAAAAGTTACGACGCCTCGTTTCCTTTATGACATTTGCTTGAACACCTCTCGACCACTTATGGGTTCTCCGGAAACCCATGAGCGTTTTTTTTATTTTTTATTTTATACGGAATACGACATGTGACACCGCGCCCACCTGACGGTAAGCGGTACGCGAGTGCCAAGAATGGGAGCAACTGACGCCAGCCTCAGACGACCGACATCAGTCCCTACCACTATGCCGGCCTATAAAGATACTTTTTCACACTTCGTTTGAAGGACTCCAGGTTATAGGAATGGGGAAACACACTGGCTGGGAGAGCATTCCACATCTTCGGCGTGCGACAGATGTAAGATTCTCCAAAATTGTATGTACGCGTAGGGATAGTGGCTACGGTATGTGGATGGACATATTTTGGCCTGTGCGAGTGGTTCGGTTGCGGAATAGAAAAGAAGGGATAAGATTGTGGAGCTCTTCAGATCGTGGTGTTTTATCAGAACGACGACTCTGCCCCCTCCCCCAAAGAGTCATGTCGCCTATTCACCTCGTCTCCCAGAGTCAGCGAGTAGGAATGTTATGTTTTATTATCATATTTAAATAATGGTATTTTATCTTATATCGTATATAGGATTCCGACTATAACTAAAATGGAAATAGCCCCTTTTGAACAAAGCAAATTTAATAATAATAATTGGCGATTTAAATTAGTAATATTATTTATTGAAATGTAGGTACTTAATTTTGTTTTTGAGAATTTTTGTGACATTTTTAAAATTTATTATTAAAATTGTACAGGGTGCAACAAATATACCACAATTTTTAAACGTTTCCTCAACCAAAGACATTTAAAATATAACAAGATGAGACAAAAAGCCAAACCGTATAAGAATTGAAGCTAGTTCAATTGTCTTCGAATTAATTAGTCTTTGACCGGACATTGCCGGCTATAGTCGTGTTCAACCATCGAAATAAACTAATGTTGTTGTTAGTGATTTCGTTCAAAAGACATTTTTTATTTTTTTATTAGCACAAGGTTCCTTGATGGTTAGTGACGCGCAAGGTCCATCAATGTTAGCAACTGTAATCAGACACGAAAAAATAAGACATAGTCGCCCCCTTCCGCCTCTAAATTGCTTACAAATGCCGAGTTACTTTTTTTTATACTAGCACGACATTAGACCTTGCGCCCACCTGATGGTAAGTGTCGCGCAAGGTCCATGAATGTTAGGAACTGAAATCAGACACTCATGAATAACATTAGTATCTTTACTGGGTTTATCGGCCGAACGGTGGATACGTCCCCGCCCCGGCAGACTGGGCAAATTACCACCTATTTGTTGGTCTCGTTGGTTGTATGTGCCATTTGCAATGATGTCAATGCAAAGCGGTGTTCTTTTTATTCAAATATCACTATGGCAATTTATTTATTTAATACTTTATTGCACAAATAGTCAAAGGCGGGCTTTAATGCCGCAAGACATTTTATCATAGCCAACCATTGGGATAACTTTAAACACTTTACTGAAAAGTCGTTGTCGCAGGAATCTAAGAATCCTCTGTTTACTCTTTTCTATTCTCAATGAACCTGCGACACCGAAACACCTCAAGGACAAATTTTGCTATCTTTCCTCATGTCATAACAGATCTCTCCGTTCGTCCCATAATTCTGTTCTATATATCCCTTCTCATCACTCTGGCATTCAGTCTAACTCTTTTGCAGTAGTGGCCGCAAATCTGTGGAACAATTTGCCGGTAGAAATTCGTCAAGTGCCAAACAGATCACTTTTCAAAAAGATGGTATACTCACATTATTTAAACAGTTCCTCACAGTGTAAGTAGGTATTATATGTAGTGTATAATATATATATATAGTATGTAGTATTGTGTACATATTAGTATGTATCTGTCTATATAGATATAATACTGAGATTTAACTTGAATTACCTTTTAATCTATTTAATGGTTGCACCTACCTCACAACACAAATCGTTTCATTGTCCCAAAGGTTGGTTGCTAGAGAATGCCTAGCGGCATTAAGCCCGCCTCTTGTACATAGTGCAATAAAGTTTTAAAATAAATAAATAGGTGCAAAAATAAAGGATAATAAAAATAAATTTCATAATTAGTTCTCCTTGTAAATCAAAATTGGCAGAAACCAAAGTTACCGACATAGCCTTCAAAATTAGCAAGTTGAAGTGGCAATGGGCTGGACACGTGTGTCGCAGAACCGATGACCGATGGAGTAGACGGGTTCTGGATTGCAGACCGCGTACAAGAAAACGCAGAGTGGAAAGAACCCCCGCCAGATGGAAGGGTGACCTGAAAAAGGTCGCTGGTGGCGGCTGGATGAGGGTGGCAAAAGATCGTGTGAAATGGCGAGCCTTCGGGGAGGCCTACATCCAGCAGTGGAGAGACATAGGCTGATGATAATGATCATGATGAACAAAACCAAAGTATATATATAATATGTATTCTTCTTTTTATATTAAACACAGGGGAGGGTGTCGGACTCTTCTTATTCTTTTTTACACAAAGGTCAACAATCGTCGAAGAAATGAATTGCCTTTTTTTTCTATATGGTAGTTGACTCATATTTGCTAGTTGAGTGACCGTATACGTGAATGCGTGTGTGTAAAAGCACAGTTTTTACTAAACCCTGTATTAAATATTGTTTTTTTTTTTTTTCAAAATAATAAATTTGTTTTTGTTGGGTATATTTGCATTTTATTTCTGTCCTTTCATCACAGCCTAGCATGCCTACCCAAGTAAGCGTTTTTTTAACTTGTGTTTTTATTCATTTTAAGCAAAATACAGTAAAATGCTTTCAAATCTAACATGGCGTCCGTATTCGCGTAGAACGCGTTTTTTTACTGAATTCAGAACGCCCAAAATTGGAACAAATTGGCACGAATATATACGAATACTATACTTTGAACTCATTTCTTTAATGCGATGACTGCGCGAGGCGGCTCGTCCTAGGTGCGCCATAATCTGTGGCTGCATGTTGTATGTCATGTTCGACTTTATTTATTTATTTATTACAAAAACCACAACTCATTACAGAAATAAATACATAGGTATGCCTTATAAGTAACACATTGGCCATACATGGCTTTACTTTATATAAATAGTACTTTTTTGTGGAAATAAAACTAAACTAAAACTAGAAGTCTAACTAAACTAAGCAAGTCGCAAAGAATACGAACATAAACATAAGCCAATATGCATAATAATAATATGCGTGTACACAACAATAAAGTCACTCGTAAGAGGACAAAATATAGTAAATAATTATGGATGCGCGAGTGCATGTGTGTTATGTTAGTGTACCTATGTGTTGTGTTAGTGTGTACGAGTTTGTGTGTATGGTGATGTAAGTGTTTAAAGCGTAATTCAGTAAAAAAAACTAGCCGTGTTCGACTTGGCGCCCTAAGCGCTTTTTTACTGTAGTTCTTCCTTGATTGTAGGTAGTTCTGAACACCTTTCAAAAGCGTTCAAGTAGCTTTAAAACAAAAATCAGTTAAAAAAAAGCGTGATCAGCTATGCGAACAGGGGGACACATAGTAGATGTTCACGAGAAATTGCGACTAATGTACGGACTAATAAGAGATCTGTAACGAAGTTAAAAATGGCTTTTAATATTTAATTATTAACCCTGAGTGAAGCAAAGCGTCTTATTATCAAATTTTGCTTAAACTGACTAAAAGCGCTACTCGAATCTTGTCATTATTCTACGACTCGCAGCCTGTCAAAAGAAAAATTCAGTAAAAATTCAAAGCCATTTCGCGCGGAGTTGTCAAGTGCAAGTTTTAAGTAAGTATGACTCCAAGAAAAGCATCAAATTCTGCTACATCTGGAATTTGATGATAACCTCATTAACTTATAAAAAAAAAAGATAATTACGTCAGACTTGGCTGTATGGGCCCTTTGCCTTCCCTATAACCTCATTCATTATCCATCGGGAGAAGAGAACACAAAGAAACAAAAAAAACAAATTCAGAAAAAAAGCGCTTTTAGCGCCTAGTCAAACATGTATAAATAAATAAAGATATGTTGTTAATTTAAGAAGGACACGATATTAACTGGTGTTGAGCAAGTGAGCCGTCTATATAAATATGTCGGATAACGATCGTTAGTGCTTATTTACTTTTTTTTTTTTTTGGTTCTCTTCTCCCGATGGATGATGAATGAGATGATAGGGAAGGCAAAGGGTCTAGCCCATACAGCCAAGTCTGACGTAATATTTCTTTGTTTTTCATGAATTAATGAGGTCATCGTCAAATTCCAGATGCTGCAGAATTTGATGCTTTTCTTGGAGTCACTCGCGAAACCATCCACTGCTCAAACACGTCAAGTAAAATATGGGAGTTGACAGCGCGGGAAAACCGCAAAAAATAAACTGCAACTTGTGCCCCATATTTAAAGTCCAATTTATCGTTTTCCATAATTATTCACATTGTAGCACATTATTAAACAAAACAACACCACTTTTGACCAATAATATCCACAGTAAATTAATTTACAAAACAAAAACTTGCACTTGACATGTCCACGCAAAATGGCGCGAATCGTGCTTATTTACTCTTGTATGTTAAACTGACATTTTATATCATTTGTTGATTGATTCTTGATTAGGTACCTACCAAAATCATTATTAAATTAGTTATTTAGGAAAGTTATTTGTTAATAATTATATCATTAGTCTGTGATTATAACTATAAACATTATCTTGGTTGTGTGATGTAACAAATGTGATCGAAAAGTGCAGGCCAAAGACGTAAAATACTAAAATAAAAATGTCTGAAAATATTAAAACTTTACCATTCGAATTGCTAGAAATAATTTTTTCGCTATCAGACGGGGCGACGGTAGCCAAATGTCGTGAGGTTTGCAAAACATGGAAGGAGTTTATCGATGAGAACGACAGATTGTGGCGTTTAATTTGCTTGAAAGATTTTAAATATTCTTCAAAGATCGCAAGACGCAAGTCTGGGAGTGAATTGCTGTGGAAATACACATACAGGAACCTAATGTCATGGCCACGAATTGCTGAAAGACCGAATCGAATGCGTAGATTATACTCGTTTTCGACGCATGATGCAAATCATGTGTTAGAAATAGATCATGGTCTTTTAGTGTTAAGAGAAAAAGACAGGATGGTGCTTTATGATATGATAACTTTAAGAAACCTCCCCGTATGCATTCCCGAGCCTCATTGTTCACAAATTGCAAATTGTGATTGTGCTACAGCTATACGTACAAGAAGTGGCTTATATATTCAAAGAAATACCGAGCACTCTGTCTCGGAAGCTTGGTTTGATGCTGATAACTTTGTATTAACCGACAGCGAGTTATTCTTCTACAAAAGTAAAGATGTCTTTAAAGTAAACTTGAAAGGGTCTGAACTTAAGGCTGAGCTATTATTTCGTTCTGAATATAATCTATCTGAAATTGGATACAATAATGGATATTTATTTTTGTTTAACAGCTTCCATGGCAAAATATTAACATATTTGTTAAAGGAAAAGCGTATTTTTGAGAAGACTATGGAATGTCCAGAGCGATGGGTTCAGAATATAAGAACTATCAGAGCATTGGATAGCAAAAATGTGATTGGTTATTCACGCAATGTGTTCTTTATTGAAACTGAGCAATACAAGCATTTATCATTGGATTTCCCACCAATCACAGCCCTGTTTTTCTATGGCGACATTATTCTGATTGGTACAACGGCTGGTGAAATATTGCTTTATAGATTATCCGACCAATTGCCGCACACTAAGCCTAAATTTACTGTTATATACAAAATGCCATGCGGCACATTTGCTGTGTCTTTGGATGTGTATGAAAGGAAATCTGGACCTGTGATAGTTGCAGCAACTTATTTGCAAATTATCCTGTTTGAAGTTGATTTCTTCTATGTGGTAAATTATTAATAAAAAAATTATAATATAAAAAAACTTGCAATGAGTCCAAATTTTAAGCAGATGAGTTGAGTAGTATGGCATGTGGATCATATTCCCCATTGGGAATCTTGAATATCGCTGTCTGTCTCTAGCACTCTGTGACTTTTTAAATGCCTGACATCTTGAGGGATGGTTAGATCAAAAGCTAGCTGGTTAGGATGATTCTCCAACCTAGTCTTGTACATAATTGGATTTCATCCTTTATTGTGTTCATGCAGCTTAGACACTTTGATGTACCATGGTGTATTACCAATTCTAATTAAAAAAATATTTTGTGATCTTGGTATTAGAATGATAAATACTATTGTTTGCTACAATATGCCATGTCTGCCAGGCTATAATGGCATTATCTCAATATCATTACAGGCTGTAACACAAGTCCAAGATCTAGATGGAGAATTACTCGCCATACTGGCTTGGCGTGGGTCTAAAGTCATTTTATTATCAATTTTTAATGGGTGGTAGGCGGACTGATGGTGTTCCCAGTTTGCCAAGGTGGGGAAGTCTCCACCATTTGTGCGGATAAACCCAGTAAAGTGTTGTGACACGTTCCAGGATCAGGCTTAAATTGCTGTCTTACCCAGTCAAGCCGGCATAGTGTTAGAGACTGATGTCAGTCATGAGTGTCTGATTCCAGTTGCCAACATTCATGGACTTAGCGTGCCACTTACCATCAGGTAGTTCTTCATAATATAAACAAGGCATTGGATTCACCTTGTGGGTCTGGGTCCATCATGGAGAATTCCTGTGCCTTGGGAACATGTTAAGTCATTAGTTTGACCAATACTTATGAAATTGTTAATAAATTATCAATTACATTATACCTCCGTATGATGTATGCCTTGCTATCTGATTGATCTATATAATTATTTATTTTAGACAATTTCTTTTGTTGTCTATCTTAATTTTTATTTTATTTTATATTTTCAGGAAAATAATGTTATTGATACTACAGTATTACCTAGCAAGGTATGTCAATACAAACGACTACTACGGCTAAAAGAAAGATTACGCAAACAGAAAGAAATGGATTTCATAAAAAATAATTAGAACTTCCCTTCGGGTAAGAGATTAAACAAGTTAGCAAAAAAGTCATGTTTTGTTTTAATATAATTAAATGATCTCAGCTGTGTGTCATGAGAAACAGTTATAAAAAAGTAAAATAATTTGATTCTATTAAAGGACTGTATGGGATTTTGTATGTACCCTGTCCCCACCTCCATCAGATTTGAAACACTTGTCAAGAGAAGACAAATTTTTAAGCATTCCATGGATTCACCGTGCGGGTGCCGGGTCCATCGTGTGTGGGTAAGAGATGAGAAGAATGGTGTCTCGGGCTTGCGACCGACAATTGGCTGGTTTAAGAAAAGGAGGCCTCCTTTTTTTTCTATTGCGCGATAATACGCTCACCATCCACCATTCTACTTCTCTCTCTACCCAACCAAATACTGTATGATTCCGTTAATGCCGTCTTGGAAGCTCGTTCCATAAATGTATTGACGGCAGACCTGCTTAGGCCCAATTCTTTCAGTAAGTGATGCAAAGATGGAGCTACCAAATATTTAACGTACTAGACGGGTTAAATATTCATTTTCTATGGACAGTTTCTTCAAATATGTGGGGTAGCTCCAGAAATTGTCCTCCATAACTTTTTTGTGGTGATATTTACTGCAATCAAAAATATACTAGTGTATTTTAGGCTGATTCTAAAAATCGTATTGTATTTGTGGCAATCTGTATGGGTACAATACCATTGGTTCCTTCGTCAGTCTCAGCCGAACCTGACGCCAAGGCCAGGGACACTGCTTTGTTTGAGCCTACAGTGTGTGAGGCTTCTCAGGTCCAAGGCGAGCATGTTTGGGTGTGATGCGAGTCTCAGTTGATATCTGCGGCTGTATGGTTGTTTCCTCTCGTATTGTTTTCATGTGTTGCTCCTCATGGATATATTTAATCAGAGTCCAAAGTTGCTTGGCGGAATCCAAATAGGATATCACTTGTATGTCATGTGCTGGTTGCATAAGGCTGGAATACTGAATGAAATTATAAACTAGCCTTTGGTCTGATTGTGCCCAGCTTTCTTGATCATTCCATATAGGAGTAATTTGTTCACTAAAAGTAAATCTTTAAATATAATAAAGTGCTAAGCATTCCATGTTTTAACCATAAGAGTGCCTGGTTCATTGTGTTTGGGTAAGAGATGAGAAGAATGAAGTCACAGGCTTGCAACCGACAATAGGATGGTTTACAACGGTGGCCTCTTTGTTTTATTTTATCGCGCAACAAGACACTATCCACCATTCTACACCTAAAAGAGCACACCTGACATACTGTATGATTCCTTGGAAGCTCGTTCCATAAATGCATTGATGGCAGACCTGCTTAAACCCAATTCTTTTAGTAAGTGGTGCAAAGATTTTGCTGGAAATAAGCCAAAAAATCTGGATATAGTAAAAAATATTTAACCTACTAGACAATTCGATTGACACCCGTTTCAAATCTGTTGAATTGAACATTTCATCCCATTGTCCTGTAGATTCTTTAGTAGCCAATCTAATAGTATAATAAAATTTGCCTTAAAAACGACGATCAGCCGATATAATTTGGGTATTTAAGTACAGCTATTCCATGTCCTGACAAACATACTGAAAGTCCCCGAAGGTGGGGAGTGAATCGTGGGGAGGTTTTCAGATTTTATGCTTGATATCTCTTTTCCAACCATTTTTACGATAAAACTAGATACTTATAAATTAAAGTAGAGGATAAAAAGGGTAAAAGTAAACTGCAATTAAATCAATTTTAGACATGAAGATACCGGGTTCGATTTCTGATCGGAACACAATTATTTATTTGTGGTTCTTTTCGAGTTTGATACGATAGAGATATCGACGAGCTTGCCACTTGTCACGATGTGCCTGTAGCGAAGTTGGCAAAATGTGAATCTTCTTTAAAATCGTGGCTTCTGATCACCCCAAATGAGATACTGTTGTGATGATACTATGATCATGTTAAGATAATATAAAAAAATATACGAGGGGCGTTCAAAATATTCTCGGTATGTGGATAAAAACAAACAAGTACGAAAAGTTTGATATTTTTATTTTTCAATATACTCCCCCCCTATGTTCATACACTTATAAGATCGATCAATTATTTTTTTTAATCCCTCATAAAAATATTTTTTATCTTTGGTGTAAAAATGCTCCTCCACGGCCGTCTTCAACGCTTCATCGTCAGAAAATTTATTTCCACGCAGATCTTTTTTAAGATTGGGAAACAAAAAGAAGTCGCTTGGGGCTAAGTCCGGACTATAGGGTGGATGAGTAACAGTTTCAAACCCACATTCAACAATAGCTGCCTTGGCAATATGAGCAGTATGGACAGGGGCGTTGTCATGCAGAAGCAGAACACCTTTGGTTAACTTTCCTCGCCTCTTTTCTTTGATCGCATCTCTTAATTGACGTATAACGTTAGCGTAGTACTGCCCTGTGATATTTACACCTTTTTCTTTATAATCGATAAGCAAAACTCCTTCACAATCCCAAAATATTGTGGCCATGACCTTGCCAGCTGACGGGATTACCTTGAACTTCTTGGGATGAGCTGAACCCTTAATGTGCCACTGCATGGACTCCTGTTTGCTCTCTGGGTCATAATGATGAACCCAGGTTTCATCTCCAGTAACTATTTTTTGCAGCACCTCATCGGGATTTTCACCACACAGGTCGATAAAATCTGAACAGCAAGCCACACGCATATCCTTTTGAAGAAGCGTCAGCATTCGCGGAACCCATCTTGCACTTACTTTTGACATATTAAGATGGTCATGTATAATGTCATGTACGGTACCAATAGAGAGATTGGTTACTTGAGCTATAGATTTTACCTTCACTCGGCCGTCTTCCAATATAAGTTTTTCCACTTTAT
This sequence comes from Tinea semifulvella, assembly GCA_910589645.1. Classification (NCBI taxonomy): domain Eukaryota; kingdom Metazoa; phylum Arthropoda; class Insecta; order Lepidoptera; family Tineidae; genus Tinea; species Tinea semifulvella. The sequence continues at coordinate 3,866,710 of OU342619.1, read as the reverse complement.
CAATATTTTCTTGTGAGGTAGCCACTACAGGCCGGCCAGGTCTAGGGTCATCTTCAATACTCTCCCTTCCACGCTTAAATTCGCTTGACCATTTTTGAATAGTAGATAAAGAAGGAGCAGACTCACGGTAAACACAATCCATTTCCTCTTTTATGGTTTTTTGATTTTTACCCTGTTTTGTCAAGAATTTTATGACGGATCGGTGCTCTAATTTCGTTAAAATTGTTAATTCGCTCATGGTGTTCATGTTTGTTCGGCAATTGCAGAAAAACAAAAGAACATCTCGGTTCCAATTTTACTTTTTTTTAATGTCAATGGATGAATCTTAGCGGCCAGTAACAAATATATATATAAAAGAGGTTGTAACGTATCAATACCGAGAATATTTTGAACGCCCCTCGTACTTAGGAGATAATTCCTACTTTAATTAATACTCAAGGCTATAAGAATTATTTCGTCTGTTTTTTTTTTTGAGGCTATATTATGTAGGTATTAGTTTTTAATGTGAATAAAAATTGTATACTGATACGTGTTTTACATTTCATTAGTTCCTGTAGTCCTATTTCCTGTTCTATCCCCATGTTCGACTTGGCTTTTTTTTTACTTTATTTCGCTTTGAATTCGAGGTTCGAGTCAAAGAGTATGTAACTAAGTGGGGTTCGAGTAGCGTTTTCATTTTTATTTTAAGCATAATTCAGTAATAAAAGCTTTCAATCGAAAACGCATAATGGCCCTTTCACTTGGAAAGAAATAACTTAAAGCACCGACGCTTTTGGATTGGCTTAAAACAAATCAAAACGTACAAAAGTATTTATTTATTTATTAAAGGATAACTAACAATATATCTAAATTGGAAATAGAAACATAAAGGGTCAATTAGAAGTTACCGCAAATTGAAGTATAGTAATTAATTGGGTTTCAATGCTACGCGAACGTTATTTTGTCTTTCTTCTCTTTGTAAAGAAATTATCATTAACTAAACATGGTAGAAAACCCCGAAAATATAACAATTAAGTAAACGATATAAAAAATATTTTAGAAACATAAGACAGCACAATGATGGAAATATAAAATACAAAATAAAGGAATGCTGCAATATTTGACAATAATTTAGACCACGGACAATGCTTTGATTGCACTACCCGTAAATAAAAATCATTTACAGTAAAATCAGTGACGTCATTCGCTATGAAACCCGCCCCTCGTTCCGAGACACGATAATAGACAAAGACAAAAAAAATATTGTTCACGTGGTAAAAAAATATAACATGTTCAGCACACGACCCAGTTCGGACATTACAATATTATTTCTTAAAATCTAGGTGTTTTACATATAATGTTTTTTACTAGGAGATCAATTTACTAAAATTAGTTCTTATATTAATAATGAAATTAAAACAATTAAAATCTTACAAACTAAATAAGATAGAAATTGTAACTTTTTTTTTTAAATAGTAATCTAATGTGCGTTCCGAGACGTGTATAAACTGTTTTGCCAAAGCTATGTGCTCACGATATCGAGGTAGATCGCTCTGAGCGCTGTCAGTTTTTTGTCATAATGTCGCGCGCCATTTTCAAGTTCATTTAACATTAAGTTTTCTTTTGAATTATTTAATATTGTAATTCGTTTATACTGTTTATATATTACTTCTAAAACAAATCTATAATTAATATTTAAGTAGGCAGTAAATAAAAAATGTCTAAAACACGGCAAGTTATTTTAGAAGACCAATATAAGTTAATAATAGTAAACGTTACAAATATAAAGATGAATAAACCGAGAGATGTGTTTGGTTCATACTCAAAGATGTGTAATCCGCAATGTATCTTCCATACATTAAAAAAAAACGATTATGTTATGAATAAAAATGTTATTCGGAACGGTCTATTCCGAATTGAAATCACGCTCGAGCATCCAAATCGTGATATTTGATTCGGAACGACTGTCAGTATCATATTCATTCTAAGCGCTCTGAGCATGATTCGGAACGAGATACTTGTCTGGTTATTCGACGTCATCAAACACTCAAAGCGCTTGAAAAAGGTTCCCGAACGCCTGTCAAAGCGAAATTCAGTAAAAAAGCGCTTAGACAAACACGGGGAATATACGACGCCGGCGGTTGCGGTTATAAGCCACGTTAACATCATAATCCAACTAGTTGGTAGCGCATTTAAGCTGTGTTACTTTTTTAGCTTAGATAAATGGAACGACATTGTTTATTTTTTGAACATTGACAAGTAAAAATGCAAAACCACCAAACTGCGCAATTTAGAGATGTTTGTTTGTCAATGTCAATCTGTCAAAAAGTTAATCATCTTAGAGGAAGATTAAAGTTAAATTAAAAAATAATACTTTTGCGCTCGTTTATGATGTTGCTACGATATGTTAAGAGTTATTCGCGCCATTATGCACGGACATGTCAAGTGCAAGTTTTGAATCTGCTATCTAAATCCACGGATATAACCGCTAGACTTCGAAGGCAGTGAGACATTTTGTTAGTCCCGATCTAACGACGGAGATGTAGGCGCAGAGAGGTTTTCTTAGCAAATATTGGAATACTTCCAATTCGTTACATCCGTCTAGCGCATTACATGAATATTATAGCGACTTTACACGCCTCAATAGGTAGGCAATGACAAAAAGTTACATAGGTAATAATTTAACAGCAATACAAATATGATTGGTTGAATATAAGAAGTCAAACCACAGATTACACCGCTAAACCATGGAGGCAGTACCTACGCTAGATAACTAAGTATTGTAGATAAATAACCTGCGTTATTTTTCTGTTTCAAATTTTTTTTTTTTTAATCCGACATATAAATCACAATGGATAACTAAACCCTGCTATAATTATGCCACCAGACACTTCATTTTCATGCATGTTGCTTTTCAGACGAGCGTGTCAGTCGCCCTGCGTGTCGTCGCCTTCGAAATGAAATATTATGCGATAGTTTTGACGGCATGTCGAAAACAGTGGCAAAATTACTTTACACTACAACATGTGTAGCGAAAATACCTACTTACTTTATGTGCAGTTATAATATTTTATTAATTTACAAAGCAAAAACTTGCAGTTGACATGTCCACGCAAAATGGCGCGAAGAACTCTTTTTTTGGTTCTCTTTTCCCGATGGATGATGAATGAGATGATAGGGAAGGCAAAGGGTCTAGCCCATACAGCCAAGTCTGACGTAATATATCTATCTTTTTTATGAGTTAATGAGGTCATCATCAAATGGAGTTCTTCGCGCCATTTTGCGTGGACATGTCAAGTGCAAGTTTTTGTTTTGTAAATTAATTTACTGTGGATATTATTGGTCAAAAGTGGTGTTGTTTTGTTTAATAATGTCCTACAATGTGAATGATTATGGAAAACGATAAATGGGACTTTAAATATGGGGCACAAGTTGCAGTTTATTTTATGCGGTTTTCCCGCGCTGCCAACTCCCATATTTTACCCGACGTGTTTGGGCTATAATGCCGCGAGTGACTCCAAGAAAAGCATCAAATTCTTCAGCATCTGGAATTTGATGATCCCTAACTCTGTTATGAACGTATATTATGCAAATTAATTACGTGTTTAGGGCTGATGTATTCTGTACAATGTCCTTAGAAAAAAAAAAAAAAAAACATCATCAAATTCCAGATGCTGCAGAATTTGATGCTTTTCTTGGAGTCACTCGCAGCACCATAGCACAAAGACGTCGGGTAAAATCGGGAGTTGACAGCGCGGGAAAACCGCAAAAAATAAACTGCAACTTGCGCCCCATATTTAAAGTCCAATTTATCGTTTTCCATAATTATTTACATTGTAGCACATTATTAAACAAAATAACACCACTTTTGACCAATAATATCTACAGTAAATTAATTTACAAAACAAAAACTTGCACCTGACATGTCCACGTAAAATGGCGCGAAGAACTCCTTTTGATGTTTTCTTTTTCCGATGGATGATGAATGAGGTGATAGGGAAGGCAAAGGGTCAATTACAGCCAAGTCTGCCGTATTTCATATGTCAAATCCGTAAGGCAAATTCCAGATGTAGCAGAATTTGATGCTTTTCTTAGAGTCACTCGCGGAATTATAGCTTAAACACGTCGGGTAAAATATGGGAGTTCACAGCGCGGGAAAATCGCAAACAAATAACTGATACTTGTGTCCCATATTCAAAGTCCAGTTTATAGTTTTCCATAACTAATCACATTGTAGCACATTATTATCAAGCACAGTATAATCGAAACAAAATTGAATTAAATGAGCATATTAACACAGCCACACCACAGTCACCAGGAAGCAGACAATAACAACAAAAAAAAAACTTAGACCGAGATTCATCGACTTAAAATCATCTTCAAAATTCAAAATTCTTTATTGTATAGATTGCTTATTCTAATTACAGTTGTATGTACATGTCATGATGATGCAATTATGGGCATACAATATGCTTATGTCAATAGATATTTATTTGCATATAGTTTATATTTAGTATTGTTCTTGGAATACAATGTTAATGTCAAAATTTGCATGCTAAAAATTATTTTATTGAGTAAAACAGTTGTCAATGAGAATTTTCTTTAACTCAATAGTAAAACGTTTTATAGGTAACTCTCGTATCTCTCTAGGAATTTTATTATATACTCTAATGCACATTATGTGGCAGTTTCTGCTGTAATATTCACTTACACATCTTGGGTAGATTAGTTGGGTATAATCTCTAGGTACAATTTTGTTACAAGTATTATATTTTTTAAAGAGATTAGAATGTTTATTGACAAATATTCCTATCGCAAGCCCTCAGCCAAAGTTGCATCACCAAGCGACAACTAATAATCCTAAGCCTCAGTTAGCTTTTAAACACCGCCCGGCAAGATACAGACCTTTGTCCTGAAACTTGACAACCTATCGTTAAAGATATCAATTGTCCTGTCCGTGAGGAAAACCTATTTGTAGAACCGCGTCATCGGTCGTAGTGCCGAGTTCCTGCCAAGGTTAAAACGAAAAAAATCTACATGAAATTTCAAACTTGGGTGTAGTCTAGCGTTTGTCTTTGGGACTGTGTTGGATTCTCACAACAATCCTGACAATTTTCCCTATCCACAAATCATTCCAATTTCCGAACGCGCAATACAAAAAAGTTACGCACCAAAAAAGTGGGTAGCACACCGCGCAGCAGAAAAAAGTGGCCTGTCTGTTCGCCTCCCGTGCAGAGTGCGTGCATCGATAAAAATATTGCTATCAACGAAAATCAATTAAGAAATCATTCTACAATATAAAGAAACAGTGTTTTAGTGTGAAAGAAGACTAAATTTGGTGAGTCCCATCATTTTCCTTCATTTTTTCCAGTTGTGAGAACAAAACCCATTTTTTCCTCACTTTGGTAATTTTTATTTGACCTTCAACTAGTAATCTCTTACTCACGTAAAAAGAAGACGCAAGTGTACATTCCTGAAATTTGGTAGTTAGGAGCCAATACTCCACCGCTAATATGACGCAACATTGTTTCTGGTTCTTCTTGCCGGATAAAAATTAGTAAGGAAATACAGCCCATCTAAAATTCTATTGCTCATATTACGTAATTTAAGTACCACATGCCGTACATTTCAATTACTACACAAATTGAAGGAATTTTACATTTGCGTACCTATCTTTTTACAAAAAAAAAAACTATAATTATTTTTTGCTCAGAAAGTATTCTTAAAGTCTAAACCTAAACCTATCTATACACTATATACAAATACTTAATTCTTACATTTACAATACAAATTAGTTTAATTTCAAAAAAACAAGTGATAACGGCCGGTTTCCACGACACGAAAAATATTGGTTAAGGCCCGTTCACACGGCACGTTTAATACAAAATATTAATTTTAAATAAAAAAAAAATTGTGTTATTTCTTTCCTACTTTAACGTATGTTTGTGGTTTATTTGGTATAATACTATATTAAAATGTGCGATCAATCTGAGATTACTGTACTCACCTCACGCCGTGAACATGTCTTTCGGTCGTTGCAGATTTTATATGATGTAGGCAAAGGAATATCTACGGATAAATCTAAACTATCCCAGTTTCGTGCTAGATTTAAGAATATAGATCGACTAAAAGAAGAATACTTAGAATTAACAGAGCAAATTAACTTAAAATCTTTAAAAACAATACCTAAATTTACAATTAATAATGAAATTCTTTATGCCTTTGATGAAATCTACTACGAAATCATGTCAATTGCTGAAACAATTCAATTTGAACCTACTAAGGTTCACAGCAATAATGACCCTAAGTCAGATGAATCTAGGTTACAGATTAGGTTACCTAAATTGGAAGTACCCACGTTCGATGGTCAAATTGAGCATTGGCAAACTTTTATTGACAGCTATATGTCATTAATTCACAAAAACGTGTCCCTAAATGCCATCGATAAATTTCATTATTTGATTTCCTGCTTATCAGGGCCGGCGCTAAGCATCGCCAAGGGAGTACCGCTAACTTCTAGCAATTATGATGTCGTTTTCCAAACACTTTTAAATCGGTATCAAAATAAGCGTATTTTAGCAACTACCTACTTAGAGAAAATAATGAAATTAACTCCATTAACTAATTCTAACTTAGACGGTTTAACTAAATATACAAATACGTTATACGAAAGCGTCAATGCACTTAGGGCATTAAGGCTAGAATCATTAAGCGAATTTATATTGTTTTACCTTGCTTCGCGCTCACTGGACAGCGACACGCGTAAACGTTTCGAAATTCAGAACATGAGCGAAGCGCCTAGCTTTGACGAACTTCTCAACTATCTTCAAAATTATATCAAGGTTCTCGAAGTGAGCAAGCCGAGCACTTGCCTTTCGAGTCCAAAGGTCACTTCAAAAACAAATAATTTTTCTTCTTCCACTAATAAACAAAATAATAAACGGTCCTTCGTAACTTCTTCTAATTCTCACCATAAATACAACCAATATAGTTGTCCGTGTTGTAATTTTCCTCATAGTATTTTCAAATGTCAAAAAATGCAAGGATTGGATGTCAGTTCTAGAAAACAATTAATAAATGATCTCAAACTTTGTAGCAACTGCCTCAGACCGGCACATGCAGTGAGTACCTGCACTTCCAAGACTGGATGTTTAAAATGTGGCGAAAAACACCACACGTTGCTTCACCTGGAGCCTGTCCCATCAACGTCATCAGCAGAACAGTCGACCACCCTAGCTTGTGCGACTGCTACCGCAACCAAAACCATCAAAATTTTAGGTTCGGCAATCGTTCGCGTACGCGATGCGCGCGGCACTCTTCGGTATGTACGCGCCCTTATCGACAGTTGTTCACACGACTCGTTCATGACATCCTCGTGTGTCCGGCGACTCGAGTTGCCTACGCGTCGCTGTCGGCTTTCAGTGGCTGGTATTGGTGAAAACGTTACGCACGATATTAAGGGGTACACACACGCTACAATTATGCCACATTCAAAAAATACTCCAGTGTTCGATTTATCATTTATTGTAATTTCAAAAATCACTTCTAAACTACCCTCAATGAAATTACCTAATGCTATACGTGAGCATTTTAATCATTTAAATCTAGCTGACAAAAACTTCGATTCTCCTGCTAACGTTGACTTATTGCTAGGAGTCGAAATCTTCGATCAAGTATATGACGGCCTTAGATACTCGCCCGGTCCAGGCTTACCGTGCGCTCTTTCGAGTATTTTTGGTTGGGTCATAACCGGACAATACAATAGCAATAATAATATCGATGTGCCACAGCAAGCAGTTTCTTCTCTTATTACGTCAACGCACATGCTCGATGACGCCGTAAGGAAATTTTGGGAAGTCGAGGAACCTCCTCACGCTGAGTTCGCCATGCCCGAACATCAAGAGTGCGAGGAATTGTACTCGAAGCTCACATACCGTGACCCCTCCGGCAGGTATGTGGTCCCAATCATGTTGAAGGCGAATCCCTCAATATTAGGAGACTCATACCGTCTCGCATTAACTCGTTTTTTAAATAACGAGAAGCGCCATGCCCGCGACTCTAATTTAAAATCCGAGTATGCAACTTTCATGCAGGAGTATGAGGACTTGGGTCACATGCTACCGTCACCTCATACTGATACCCGCTATGTAATCCCGCATCACGGCGTTGTCCGCCCGAGCAGCACCACAACCCGTTTGCGAGTCGTTTTCGATGCCAGCTGTCGAACTTCCACTGGCTTATCGTTAAACGACTTAGTCTACACAGGTCCCAAGTTACAAAATGACTTGGTCGATCTCATCACTCTGTTCCGTCTTCACAAATTCGTCTTCACCTGTGACATTTGTAAGATGTACAGACAGATTTTAATCAGACCGGAGGATCGATCGCTTCAACACATTCTCTGGCGCTCTTCGCCCGACGCACCGCTCACCGAGTATCAGCTGAACACCGTCACATACGGAGTAAGTAGTTCTCCCTATCTTGCAATTAGAACTCTCCGTCAGCTGGCCTCGGACTACGGAGATCGATACCCGCGCGCAGCTGAGGTTCTATGTCAGGAAACCTTTATGGACGACATAACCACAGGGTGCTCGTCGCTCGAGGACGCAGTCAACCTAAAAAATGATCTTATATCATTGCTGGAATTAGGTCGATTCGAACTACGTAAATGGAGCTCGAACTCTGCTGATTTTCTATCTGACGTTCCTACCGAACATTGTCAAGTTCCCAAGCAGTTCTCTGACGAAGGTAGTGAGCTAAATATCAAAATATTGGGAATCAACTGGGATCCTAGCGGTGACCACTTTTCCTATTCTGTTTCGGATGTCAACATAACGTACACTAAACGCGGTATTTTGTCCACGGTTTCCCGCATATTCGATCCTGTAGGATGGATATCACCTGTAGTATTTGCTACTAAGGTATTACTCCAGGACCTGTGGCGTCACAACCTAGATTGGGACCAACAGGTTCCTACAACTATAGCAAGACAGTGGCAAGATATAGCTTCAAACTTCAACGATCTGAAGAACATTAAATTGCCCCGATTTGTTTTTCCTCCAAATGCGACCGAGGTTAACCTGGTTGGATTTTGCGACGGCTCTTCGAAAGGTTACGGCTGTTGTGTCTATCTCAGCATCGTTTCTGACTCTGGGATTACAACTAGCCTACTTATTGGCAAATCTAAGGTGGCACCTCTTAAAACTCTCACGGTTAACCGTCTAGAACTGTGCGCTGCACTTTTACTAGCTCAGGTTCTCAACCATGTTAATAATTTACTGAATTCCAAAATTAAAATCAATTCTTTGACTGCTTTTACAGATAGCAGCACTGTGCTATCTTGGCTGCACACCGCTCCCTATAATTTAAAAATATTTGTCGCAAACAGGGTAGTACAAATTAACGATTTGATTGACGTAAAATCCTGGCGTCATGTCTCGACACATGAGAACCCCGCCGATTGCTGTAGTCGCGGAGTCACTTGTTCCGAACTTGCGGCTCACGATTTATGGTGGTCCGGGCCATCTTGGCTTTCTCATCCATCTGAAGACTGGCCGTCTCAGCAGTGCTTGTTGCCATTCGACAAATTGCCTGAGTTAAAACCCGCTGCGTCAATTTCAAATACTTTACTTAGCGTCAATGACAACAATAATTTCCTAAATTTTATTGAACGCTTTTCAAATTTGGTTAGTTTAAAACGCACATTTGCTTGGTGCTTACGTTTCACCAGCAACTGTAAATTAAAGCATTCCCGAATGCTCACTCATTTATCAACGACCGAGATAAATGCTGCGTTTCGTATTCTTGTGAAATTAATTCAAGCTCAATATTTCCAAAACGAAATAAATTTAATCAATAAAAACGCTTCGTGTATAAAATCCTTACAAAAACTAACGCCTTTTTTGGATTCAGTGGGTATATTACGAGTGGGGGGACGCATTCGAAATGCTAACCTACCTTCAGATATGTTACATCCAATTCTGTTACCCAAACAGTGTCATATCTCAGTACTGATAATCGATTATTATCACAAAAATTATTTACACTGCGGCCCTCGCACGCTGCAGTCGTTGATCCAAAGGAAATTTTGGATCATCGGAATACGTCTGCTTATCAGATCTCGTTTGTCAAAATGTGTTATTTGCTTCAAGGCAAAACCGGTTCCATGCCAACCGCGAATGGGAGACTTACCGGCTGCCAGACTTCAGCCCGGAAGATGCTTCCAGACTACCGGAATTGATTTCGGTGGTCCATTTTTAATTAAAGAGAGTAAGCGACGTAATGCTAGAACTTACAAGGTGTATATCTGCCTCTTCGTTTGTCTCACAGTTAAGGCCGTGCACCTCGAAGCTGTGACCGAACTTACTTCTGACGCTTTTCTAGCAGCCTTAGATCGCTTCGTAGCGAGACGCGGTTTATGTCAAAAAATTCTAACGGATTGCGGGACGAATTTCGTAGGTGCGAATCGTCATTTAAAGGAAATTTATAGCATGCTGTCTACAAATAAAACCAACATTTCTGACGGCCTTACAACCCGTCAAATTGTTTGGGAGTTTAACCCTCCAGGTGCTCCACATTTCGGCGGTATATTCGAAAGCGGTATCAAATCGACGAAATATCACCTAAAGCGAGTAGTTGGCGAACAAGTCCTTACACTCGAGGAGATGTTTACCGTATTGTCGAAAATCGAAGCCATGCTCAATTCCAGACCTCTTTGCGCTCTTTCAACGGAACCCACCGAAAACGACGTACTGACCCCGGGTCACTTTCTGGTAGGAGGCCCTCTCGTAGCTCTTCCAGAATACGACATCTCTGACCACCGTTCTCATCCTCGCAATCGCTGGCACATGGTCCAGAAGATCACGCAATCTTTCTGGAACATTTGGCAGAGAGACTACCTCCATACCTTACAGCAAAAGGTGAAGTGGTTTACTACCACACCTAACTTAAAACAAAACGATTTGGTTATGTTAGTGGATAATAATCTTCCGCCAAATCAGTGGAAGCTAGCTCGAGTACAACGCGTTCACCCAGGCCGTGACGGCGTTGTACGCGTCGCAACAGTTTGCACTACTCACGGTACATTCCACCGTCCAGTAGTCAAGCTATGTCCATTACCTATCAACTAAATCTAAAACACAAACATAAATTATAGTATAGCTTAATCTTACTTACCTCTAGTTTATAGTATAATTTATTCGTATTACATACTTCTAATATACCTACATACTTACATATTTATTACAACATTATATAACCTTAGCCTATAATTAATCTTGTCTTAATTTAGCTATTTAAGTTGCTTTAATTTGTTATTTAGTTATCTTACATTCTGAGCACAAAATAAAGTAATTTGTTTATAATTTTGTAATCCGAAGGATTCCAAGTGGGGGGAAATGTTGGATTCTCACAACAATCCTGACAATTTTCCCTATCCACAAATCATTCCAATTTCCGAACGCGCAATACAAAAAAGTTACGCACCAAAAAAGTGGGTAGCACACCGCGCAGCAGAAAAAAGTGGCCTGTCTGTTCGCCTCCCGTGCAGAGTGCGTGCATCGATAAAAATATTGCTATCAACGAAAATCAATTAAGAAATCATTCTACAATATAAAGAAACAGTGTTTTAGTGTGAAAGAAGACTAAATTTGGTGAGTCCCATCATTTTCCTTCATTTTTTCCAGTTGTGAGAACAAAACCCATTTTTTCCTCACTTTGGTAATTTTTATTTGACCTTCAACTAGTAATCTCTTACTCACGTAAAAAGAAGACGCAAGTGTACATTCCTGAAATTTGGTAGTTAGGAGCCAATACTCCACCGCTAATATGACGCAACAGACTGAATATACATCGTGTTATAAAATTAGTACGGGTACCTATGGATCGCATTGCTAAGTGTCCCTCGTTTTTGTTTACAATAACTTAAATGGGTTACGCTTTGACTAGCCGACACATAAGAACCCTATTGTTTGTAACTCCACGTACTTATAATATTGTTTATCTTAAGTGAGGCCCGATGATTGTTATTTCTGGCGGGGCACGGCAGAACACTCGTAACTTCGAAAGCAAACACACGCATACGTTCCTGAATTAGAATTAATAGTTAGTCAGGAACTAATAGTACCTAAACTGAAAACGGCTGGCTTCAGAGGATCTTTTAAGTATAGTGCGTCGAAGGTGTGGAATAATATACCACCTACAATGCAAAATATAACTACACAAGCACTTAAAAACTATAAAAAGAAATGGCTTATTGAAAAGCAGATAGGAGACACTGGAGCCAAGCTGTAAGCTCTTAATATTAGCCCTAAAATGTTAATTTTAATTATTATGTTTTTTTTTTTTTTTATTCAGTTAAGGTTAGCACCGAGCATGGCTATCACACGAACCTTGTTTGTATTTAAGTATTTATAAGTAGTTTTTTTTTTTTTTATGTATTTAATGATTTATATACTGACTATTTTATATTTATTTTATTATATAATTATTATCTTTAATAGTATAATTTATAGTATATTATATACAACATTTTATATTTAGGTTTTTTATTTCTTTGTGTCTATCGTCGTTTTCTTGATGCCCCTTGTTAACTTAGTTAAACCTGTACGTGAGCTCGGGTTTTGGCATAAAAACAGCGTCAGTTAATGCACCACATTATGTGATGTACAGCTGACTGAAGCTGAGCCAAGACCCTTGCCACATCATATAAATTTATTTTAAAATATTGTGCTCTAGATCTTGTATTAATTGATGTGGCAATAAACGTTTTTATTCTTATATTCTTATTCTTAATTAAAACTAAGTACAAAGTGCAAGTGATTTTATTTGCCATCCTGATTCACCTTCTTACAATCGTCTGTTCCTGACATAATAAGTACAGAAAAAATGTGCCTATCTTACTACAGTCAACATGGAGCTAAGAGAGGAATCGTGAAGTTTGCACAAGCATTAAAATTGCAAACAAAAGTTTGTAACCTAAGAGGACTTCACAACGCCGCAGTTAAAACTTGCAGCATTTCAGACGAGAGTACTTACGAGTCTAGACTTTTTGACAGAGACGTATATTTGCATACGGAGAAGTCTATTATGTAGGTGAAAATACTAGATGAAATCAAATGACGATTTTAACATTTACAGCAGATTTAATTATAGCTAAAGTACACTCTTTACAGATCCAACCAGGTTTCCACTTGCAAGTTTAACCATTATCATGAACCAATACCAACTAAAGTCGGCGCGGGAATGAATCGTAAAAATGAGGAGGTCATTAATATAAGTGTTGCCAGTATAAAAATATAAAACACCAGGCAATTTAGGAGATATGATTATTTTCGTAACCAATGATCGAGTGCGGATCGTATAGCGAACATCGGCGTCAGAGGATATATGCGAGTGTAGAAGACGTTTATAGGTTATACTTTATATATATTATATTAAACGAAGATAATTCGTTTTTAAACAAAATGGAATTGCTATTATTAAATTACTGAAAGATTATTTGCATCGAATTGCTTGGCAGCACATCACTATTGTAATATAACTAACTTTAGGCGTCGCTTTCTTTACAGCGTTACATGTATGACAAGTAATATTTCAGATCAGTGGTTTATATGGTGCTTCATATGCAAAATCCGGCATAGTAAAACGGAGGCTTAGTACCAAGGGGTGGAAACTTAGAAAAGCAAACGACAAATTTCGGTTCAATTAGAAAGTGGCGCCGCCTAGTAGACGGCACTAAATTTATTTATATTTATTTATTTAACACTTCAATGCACAAAGACAAAGGCGGGCTTTAATGCCGCGAGACATTCTATCATAGCCAACCGTTGTTAGGACAACTTTGAACACTTAACTGAAAAATTGGTGTACATATATTAAAATATTATTATTAATTATGAATAATATACTTACAACCGTTAAGATAAGAAATAATAATAAATAATAATGGTCATTCGTTCATTAATACAATCAGTTTATTCAATTCATTCATCATGACGGCCACTATTGTCAACAATCGAACTATACAACTTAGTAAAAAAATAAATTTAAATGTATTGTGTAACTTTTAGTTCTGTATCGTATGTTATGTATCGTATGGTAAACTAGTAACAAAATATACAATATTTTCAAATATTCCCACCTGATGGTAAGTGGCGCGCAAGGTCCATGAATGTTAGCAACTGAAGTCAGATACTCGTAACTGCCATCAGTCCCTAACACTATGCCGGCTTGACTAGATGCTTTTTCACACTTCGCTTGAAGGACTCCAAATTATAGATGTATGAGTCCCCAAATTTATATGTACGCGAAGGGATGGTGACTACGGTATGTGGGTGCATATTCTGACCTGTGCGTGTGGTTCGGTTGCGGAATGGAGAGGGAGGGATTAGGTTATAGAGTTCTTCGGAGCACTCACCATAGTATAGCCGGTAGAACACGCTCAGAGAAGCCACATCTCGGCGAAGCTGCAGGGATTCGAGAGTTCCAGATGTAGTGGCATCGTCCACAATTCGAACAGCTCGCCTCTGCAGGACATCGAGAGCATCTGTGAGGTACTTGGCGGAACCATCCCAAAGGTGAGAACAGTATTCTATACATGATCTGATCTGTGCTTTGTACGGGTTGCGGGCAATCGAATTTCGGATATAATACTATTCCTATATAAAAACTATACCTTTAATATGTATGTATGTCACTTTAAGTAGCCTACCATCCACCTGGCTTGGCTAGTGTTCAGGTCAAAGAGAGTTTTTTGCGTGAGATGCCACTCTTTATCCAATTAGTACTTCGGTGGACATTAACAAAGGACTCGTATTACAAAATCTTTGTTCACGTTAGTAATTGCTCTGAAATTTAATTCCTTTATAATAGGGCCAAGGTATGGACAAGATTCAATTTATATGTCTATGCTTAACGCCTAGACAAAAGGGTTTTTCTGCATACAGGAGTATTTTATTCCAAAACAGTAAGGTTGACGTTGGAATGGGAATGACTATTGTTGTATGAATGCATATATGGAGCTTGTATGAGTTTGCACGCGTCAGTACGACTTAATTACCGACTATGTCGTTCTCCACTCTTACCGACATATTTTGACTTTTTTATAATTATTGTACGACGTGATAATGTCGTCACATATAGATATGCTACATACCCTATGTTCGTACTTCATACGTCTCGCTTTAAGCGCTTTTTTCCACTTTATATCGCTTGAAATGTTGTTCGACTTGGTGTTTGTCTGTGGTTTTCATACAAAATTCCGAAAAAAAGCAAGATTTGCTTTATATGCTTTCAAGTCGGCATAGCATATTTCGTGTTGTTATTTCAGCGACAACCACCTAATTATGTAATTTTAGCTATAGGTGGCAACTTGTCAATAGCCATACACTACCCACATGTACTGTATATATATTTGTAAATATATTTCGGAAATATGTCTCGAATGTACATAATTCTATTTTCTAGAATATTATTCATTTATAACTTTATTGCACTATGTAGAAAGGGCGGGCTTGATGCCGCTAGGCATTCCTAGCAGCCAACCTTTGGGGCAATACAGAACATTACAGTCATGAGGCTAGGTGCAAACGATTGTAAGAAACGTTGCCAAATAAATTCATTTAATGTTACATACAATAGATATTAAAATAAGTACACAGACATAAAAGTAAAGTAAAGTATCATCACGACCGTTTCCCTTTCGGGGTGGTCAGAAACCACGCTTATAAATAAGCGGATTCACATTTAGCCAACTTTACTAAAGGCCAATCATGACAAGTGGCAAGCTCGTCGATGTCTCCAGCGTACCAAACTCGAGAAATATTACAAATAAATTAAATATTAATTAAATGTATTTATTTACATTAATAAATATTTTTGTGTCCCGACCAGGAATCGAACCCCGTACCTCCGAGTCTAAATCCACGAACTTAACCGCTAGACCACGGAGGTAGTTTACAAATATGTACACAATAATACATATACTACACACTATATTGGCTACTACATGCAATACATACTTTTATTTACGTTAGGTATCTAATGAAAGTTAAACAACTTTTTTGCGAATTTCAACAGGTAAACTGTTCCAGAGATTTAACGTTAATAGACTGCATTTCTTAAAAGTAATTGTGCGAGCGAGAGGGATGCAAAACTGTTAAACCGTCTTAATTTGTAATGATGAAATGAATTGTCTCGGTCTGGGTGTTTATATGTATAATATGTATATATTTACAAAAAAAAAAAGTATAATATGTAGTTTATCAACCATCTAGTTTCCGTAACACAAGCCTCGTAGCTTACCACGGAAACTAGATGGCGCTGTGTGATCTGTCTGGAAATATTTATTATTACATACATACATATCTTCACGCCAGATCCCTTGCGGGGTAGGCAGAGACAATTGAGCGCCACTTGACACGATCACGACATAACTCTTTCGCTTCATCGACGTTCATCAACCTCTTCATACATGCCCTTTTGTTACGAAGGCTTTTTAATGCACCTTCAGTCAGTGTTTTATTTATTTGATCGTGATATGTGAGTCTCGGTCTGCCAGGGCCTCTTTCACCCACAACTTTCGCATTATATATCTGGTTCGTCAATCTTTCTTTGCTCATTCTTTCAACATGCCCAAACCAGCCATTTATTATTATTATTTATTATCTTCCACCGCCCCGTTCGGGACGCGATAGTTACAACGTTACCCACTTTCCGTAAAATGTGTGCAGCATGGCTGCTTGTGAAGCAGGCTGAGGCAGCTCCCGTCTAGGTTTCTGTTTTTTTTATTTATTTATGTTCTTGTTTTTTTTTTATTTATTTTTTTTTAATGAATTTTGTTTCATTAATATTTTATAACACTTATTTATATTACTGTTCCACTAAATTGAAATGTCGGCTATGGTATAATAACAGAGGTTGTTGGAACCTGCTTCCAACACCATTTTCTGAACCATAGACCCTTTTGTCATAATATCTTTGTTTTATATTTTACATTTTTATTAACTCCGTTTTTTGTGACAAATAAAAACTGATTTTATTTTATTTATTATTTTATTTAATGGTGACTATCTGACGACGACTTGGGATGCCTTAAAATTTCGCGCCCTTACTTAAAGACCCGTTAAAATTATAAAAATTATATATCTGACTGTTTATTTCGCTTTCACGTGTACTACTGAACCTATTTGGCAGAGATATCTTTCGAACCCAGGTACAGATGTTGGCTAAATAATATCATTGTCCGAGCACGACATGTGAACGCACAGATTAGGTGAAAGTTTTTTGTCGACCATTGGGCATAGTATTGTGCTTGTTACGGTAGCTACGCGTGTGACAGGCTTAATATTTTATACGGAAAATGTTTTCTACTTTTCCGTGCAATCTAAAATCACACTATTGTAGTACATATACAGTGTTGTAAAGGTCATTTTTGTATAATAAAAATATTCACGTGTAGAATTTCAAGTGTAGAATTTCAGTGATAATTATTAGCTCTTGGTGGATAAGGGTTGAAGTAAAGGGTTGGTTAATTTTACGAGGGTGATAATAAGAGTCCTAACTACTATAGTACAGTATTAAGGCTGCCTGTCCACTTTATAGATCGGAGCGAAGGACTATCGTGGAGTTTGTATTGTGAGGACGCTCTACGAAACTAGACAGCCGATCTGCGACAGCCGGCGCTTCTTAGTTTTTGAGCAACTAACACTGTAAGGTTTTTAAAACAGTGTCGCGACACCGGTACACTGAGAGAAATCGGTTTAGCAATTTGAACAAGTGCGACTTGTTAAGTCAACATTTTTTTAAATTGTAAATATTATATATAAAAAAACATGTTTTATACTTCACAAATGATATAATACGTTAAATGTGAAATTCAGGTGAAATAAATAACTGTAGAATACTAGGGTAGCTAGTGCTGCTGGAGCCCAAGCCAAGACGAAAATTCTTGGTTTTGGGCTCCAACGTGCAATACAATTGGAAATATGTAGCGTCAATTTTGTTCACATCATGTAATTTATTATATAAATATTACACTATTGAATTTATTATTGTAACTAATTTCTACTGTATAAATGAAGAATTATTATTATTATATTATTATTATTATCATCATCATTACAGCCCCTAGAACACAGCGTGCTAGACCTCCACTGCTGGAGATGGGCCTTATATCTGGATAATTTGGCCTACACTCGCCACGCTGCGCTGGCCAGACGGGTTGGCGAGGAGTTAAGGTTAAGTGGTCATCTGATTGAAATAAAAGTATTTTGGTTAACGAAAACAAACGCAATATTGATAAAACAAGTCTATTTTGTACAAAGAACAAAATTAAACTTGTTAACAGGTATTTAGTTGAAACAACCAAACATTTCACTGCGGATGGGAAGTATGATAGGGGTTGAAAGAAGAGTGAATGCGGGAAATAGTGTCAACGGTGCCCTGGGGTCACTGATCGCCAGTCGGAATGTCAGTGACAAAGCTCGGCTCGCCATACACAATGCCATGCTGGTACCAACACGTATGTATGGAAGCGAGACGTGTATACGTCAGAATACGCATGAGAGTAGAGTTAATGCAGTAGAAATGAGATCGTTGCGTCGGATATGCGGCGTCACTTTGACGGACCGCATACGTAATGACGAAATACGAAAAAGGGTAGGTATAAGAGAAAGCATAGGGACAAAAATAAGGAAAGGCATGCTACGATGGTTCGGGCATGTTGAAAGGATGAATGAAGAGAGATTGACGGACCAGATATATAATGCGAAAGTTGTGGGTAAAAGAGGCCCTGGCAGACCTAGACTCACATATTACGACCAAATTAATAAAACAATAGCTGAAGGTGCGTTGAAAAGCCATCGAAACAAAAGGGCATGTATGAAGAGGTTGATGAATGTCGAAGAAGCGAAAGAGGTATGTCGTGATCGTGACAAGTGGCGCTCAATTGTCTCTACCTACCCCGCAAGGGATTTGGCGTGAAGATATGTATGTATGTAACCAAACATTTGTTCGGAACAACATGCCTCATATTGTTTTAAAAAAATTGACTTGTTAAATCAACCAGAACATAACAGCCCAGTCCAGGATCATAAGCTGTGAATGTAGTGTTTCACCTAGCCAGACATAGTCTGAAGCATTTTGATGGATTCGTTCTCATTCCCTTTGTCCACGAGTAGAAATCATCCATTATTTTCAGCACGCCCTGGCAATGCTTGGGATTTCTTGTTAGCACTGCCAAGTCGTCTGCAAAGGCTAAGACGGATTCCGTATAGATGTTGTTTTGTTTGAATCTATATCCCCACTTCTTCTTACGAGATTTAAGTTTGTCGATTAGGATGTTGATAATTATATTAAAAGCGTGATAGGCATAAGCCTTGGAACAGGCCCACATTATATTTTAGTGTGTCTGTGTAGCCGTCCTTGTTTGTTACGACAAATCTCAAGTTCTTGTAATAATTGGCAATTATACCTCTGATTAGTGTTAATTAATCTAGACTAAATCTAAACTAACCTAACAGTGTCGTATTAGACTCAATGGATTTCTGGATATAAACTAATCGAGTCTAACCTAACCTATCCACGGTGTAGTTAGTGTTTTTCAGACATAAAAAACAATGGCGTGTGATGGCAATGACCTGTTAAAATTCCAAGCGTCTTAAAACTTTAAAAAAACTTATTTTGTTAATCAATGGGGTGTATCACTAACTTTTTATCACTGTAGATGGCGCATGATAGAGGGTACCTAATAGAACTGTCAGTTGCATAGAAAACTTGTATTTTTATTACGAATTTTATTATTTTCTGGATATATTGCGGAAGTGAGCAGCTTTTATAATAAATCAAAGATATGGTGATCTCAAAATTGCCGATCTATTAATTAAACCTTTTTTGTTTTTAAAGACGGTTTTCGCTTTCCTAATTAGTCTTTTAAGGTAGGTAACGTTAAGTTAAAATTAATTTGTCTGTTATAAAAATAAAAAACTACAAAAACATTTAAGAAATGATCCGTCATAGGTGCAAACAAGGTACCAGTGCCGCTGGCGACATCTACAAAAAGCTTTGCCTGATACACCCCATTAGACTTTTCATAATTTTAATTTCAGATAATTTATTAATTTATTAGAAGTTTAATGGAAAATTTCGAATATTTGCCGAATAGACCTGTCACATTCGTTCAAAAAGCTAACTTTAGTGTTGCCACTGTATTAAATAAATTCAAAACGTAAAATAACAATGCTTTATTTTGTATTGGTTACTTAGGAGATTAAAAAAAATACTGAGAAATAAAATAATTTTAAAGATTATTTTTTTTCTTTAGATTCTTACGTAATAAATATTGAACAGTGGGGTCGCCTATTCTTATGTTTTCTGTTTCTCTAACGACCGGGAGATCTGGCAAAGTTGGAACTAGTTCTGGTAGTTCATCTGTGGGAGCGCTCTTTGGAACTACACTTATTTCATTTATTTTTATACTACAACGACATGTAACCTTGCGCCCACCTGGTAGTAAGTGGCGCACAAGGTCCATGAATGTTACCACTGTGCATGCACGTGGCGAACGAGTGCCTTCACTCCGTAGCCACGACTCAGACTTAGCTGTTAAGGCACGCAAGGCCAACAGTGAGAGAGAGACGGTTTATAGGGTTTTAGTCCGTAGGCGCCTTGGGGTCTCCTTTGGAGGCCTCACGGTGAGTCGGGTATGCGACCTCCCGCGGTGGCCCTTTAGGCTGGGGTCGTGTCGTCAGGCGATTTTTCGATCGTCTTTAATTACATCAGTCCACTATGCCGGCTTGACTGGGTATGGCGGCAATTCGAGCCTAATTCCGAAACAGACTGCAAAACTAACTGCTAAACTGCAGACTGGGCAAATTACCACCTTCAGTCCGCCTACCACCTATTTGTTGTTCTCGTTGAAGGTATGTGCCATTTGCAATGATGTCAAATGCCAATTTAAATTTTCAAGGAGAACCAATATTGTAAGCTTGCCATTGTGATATTTACATAAAAAGAACACCGCTAGAAACTAGATTTACTGAAGGACTTACGCTTTCTGGCGTTAAATGATAAAAATTCGAGTTGATTAATTTAAAAAACAAGTTTGCTTAATTCAGTATTCAATTGTATTTAATGAGAGTGAATTAAATAAGCATCAAGAAGCAGGAAGTGGAGCGCAATTAATATTAATTCACTCACTACTTAATTAAATTATTTAAGAAGCATCCGTCAGACGCTGTTTCGAAAAAAAGGAGAACCCTACTGTTGACGACTGGCCGGTGTTCTAGTCACTATATATTATAAAATAAAGTCTTTTGCCGCGTCTGTCTGTCTGTTCGCTATAAACTCAAAAACTACTACATAGATATATAAGTATATGATATTGTATTATATAAATATGTATGTATTATTATTTATATGTACCTGTGTATTTTATTTATATACGAGTATAATCATAGTATGTAGTCTATTTAGTGTATACCTACTGATTAATATATAGTTTTGTATATAGTATATTAGATTTAATGTTTAAGTTTGATTTTTTTTTTTTTTTTTCACAAATCTTAATGCTCCTATTATATTTTGCACCTGCCTCACATAACAAATGCTCTAAATTGTCCATAAGGTTGACTAGTAAGAATGCCTAGCGGCATTAAGTCCGCCTGTGTACCTAGTGCATAAAGTTTTGAAATAAATAAATACACCGATTTTCATGCTGTTTTCACCAATGGATAGAGTGGTTCTTGAGAAAGGTTTTAGTTGTTTATTTATTTATGAAACAGTATTGTTTGTTAAACAACACCCTGAACTATTTATTAAAAGCTCAACAATATTTAATAAGTATAACACTAGGTACGCTAACAGTCTAATCTCTGAAATCATACCGAAGAGCAGAGTTTTTGACAACAACTCGTACAATATGGCAATAAAATTGTACAATAAAATTGTACAATAAAATAACTACTACTTTTCAAGAATTGCCTACAATTAAAATTAAAAAAAGTAATTTACATCTGGTTGTGCGAGTTTTGTTTATATTCAAAAATGAATTCTTAAATAAAAAACTAAAATGAAATATTGACATTGTATAGCTATTTAGATTTAAGTTTTGACATTACATAAATTCTCTGACATAAGTACCCTTTAATGTACTCATATATGGTGCTGACTTCAAGTCATACCTACATTGCATGCGCAGTAAGACATTATCACAAAGCCTATATATAATATATAAAAATGTTAATATTAATTTATTACTGTAGGAGGTCGACTGTCTTGGAGTTCATGGGCTCTCCTGTTCCAAAAGTGCGGGCAGATTTTCCCTTAACGATATCATTAAATGGGCTCTAGCCATCATTGAGGTTCCAGCTCTTCTAGAGCCTGTTGAAGTTATCCGAGACGATGGCAAGAGACCCGATGGCATGACGTTGGTCCCCTGGGAACGGGGACGTGCTCTGGTGTGAGACGCCACGTGCGTCGACACCCTCCCTAGCTGGTAGAGAATACCTTCATGGTATTATGCTCGCCTATATACAACATATATTTTGTGTGCAATAAAGAATTTTATTGTTATTATTATTATTAACGATATTTGTTGGAGGTGTCGGTAAAAAATAAGCCTTCTTTCCTTTCAACGAAAACGTTGCCTAAACCCTTTGAGATATAACATAATAATGTATGATGGAATTGTGTATATTATATAGGTCTACAGAAAAGTCCGCGATGGCATATGTCTATCTCTTAAGGATAACATACTATATTTATTTTAATACTTAAAAAATGGGCATATATAAAGCGATAATTGGAAAGCTATTTACACAAATTTTTCATTTTAAATACGTTAATTGGCTTGAACATTTTATGAAGATTTTTTTTTCCTTTACACCATGCAAATTAAATGAATGGCATCGCGGATTTTTTTCCGACACCTCTAACAAATATCGTTAATGTATACAAAAAAAAAAAATGAATTATCCTAACTAGGTGTTCGCTTTCTACAGTGGATTATTTCTGGACTTTGGGAAGGAGTAATTTGCTGTGGATATGCTATGTAAATGTTTCATAATTGCATGCTGTGTGCACATGCTTTTGGAGATGGTACTGGAACTGTATTGTAAAGATTTGAAATTAAAAAAATGTTTTGTATCCATTTCTGTTGTGTGTACCTAATAAATAAATAAATAAAATACCTTAGGATCTCCTATCTATAAATAAATAAATATCTATAGCAAAATCAAAATAATGCGAAAAGAAATTAATTTCGTGTCGCCGTTTACACGGACAAAGCCGGATAAAACAGCTAGTATTTTTATAAACAGAATTGTAACTTTTAGGTTAATAATTTAAATTTAAAAGTTTGTTGTCACGACTAAATGCGTGTCTTTTGAAAAGTTTATTTCTCATTGGTACATGTCGGTATTCGAACCGCGACCATTATGGATTTTATAGAATGAGTTTTTACAACCGACCACCTAAACAAAATAAAGTACATCACGACCGTTTCTCTTTCGGGGTGGTCAGAAACCACGCTTATAAATAAGCGGATTCACATTTAGTCAACTTTACTATAACATAATCATGACAAGTGGCAAGCTCGTCGATGTCTCCAGCGTACCAAACTCGAAATATCACAAATAAATTTAATATTAATTAAATGTAAGTATTTATTTACAATAATAATTATTTTTGTGTCCCGACCAGGAATCGAACCCGGTACCTCCGAGTCTAAATCCACGGACTTAACCGCTAGACCACGGAGGCAGTAACCGAAAACCGACCACCTCCGATCTCATATCTGCTATTTCTAGGTTTAAAAATTGTTACGCCGATGTGTACGATTCATATTTTTACATGAGAATTCCCTTCTCTGAAAGCCTAAGGGACAATATAAAGTAGTGTATACACTTTTGGTCCTTAACGAGCTCCGAACTGTCGACAGGGGGCGAAAACTACCCCTAATTGCAGGAAACATTCTCCACTTATAACCGACATGTATTTTTTTAATTTAAAATATTAATAAATTTTGACTGGCGCGATACGTTGAGGTGTTGAATGTCAATATAGTGCTGCATCTATGACTGTCCAGATACAAATCCAGCATACGAAACTGATATCTCCGAAATAGTTTACCAACGCGTTGGAGGACGTCTTTAAAATGCTGGACTGAAGAAACTGCGGCTTAAATGTCAACAGAGAATACATCTCACACCTCCGTTTTGCGGATGACAGAGTCATAATAGCTAGCTCGCTGGAATGCTAAATGGCTTAAACGTTGCGTACCAGCAGACAAGACTAAAGTCATGTTTATCAACCATGTCGTACCAAGATAAATCTACGTGGGTAACGCCACTTTAGAAGTTGTGCCAAAATACAGACTATGCAATTAGGCAAAGATTCTGACAGATGAATTCAGCTAGGATAGGCGGTATACGGGAAACTGTGCCACATCTTCTTATCAAACATACCCCAGTATTTAAAGACAATAGTTTTCAACCAGTGCGTTCTTCTACTACTGTCGTATGGAGCAGAAACGTGAACACTGACAGTGGGTGTGGGCCACAAATTTAAGGTCGCTCAACGGGCTGTGGAGAGAGCTTATTATTTCTTTGCTGGATGAAGTCCGAAACGTGGAAATCCGTCAGAGAACCAAAGCTAATATAGTCTTCAAAATTTGTAATCTAAAGTAGCAATGGACAGGACATGTCTGTCGCAGAACCGATGAACGATTTTCTGAAGAGAAGACAACGTGCGGGACGATGCAGAGTGGGACAACACCCCGCCAGATGGACGGATGCTGGTGGGGGCTGGACAAGGGATTGTCAATAGCTTTTCATAAATAAAAAACAATAAAGAATACAAACAAAAAAATATACTTTATTAGATAAATGCCCGGGTTACATATAATTCAACTGACTCAGGTGTTTGGTAGTTAGATGAGTAGTTGCGGGCATAAAGTCACCACATTTCTTACTACACAACACTCTAAACTAAACCTCAACACAACGCAATAAAAATCATAATTCTAGGATTAAATAGCATGCATTCAGATGCATACAGAAAACTAAAGTTGAGGTACCTATACAAACGTGTAACATTAAGCTGCGAATTGGGTTTTGCGACAGCTTATAAAATCGAGTATTTGCTTCATTTTACATGTCAGGATGAAAATTTAATTATATAATTTATTATTACCACATCTTATAGAACATTAATCTTTTAATACTCCCTGTTAACATAAGACAAGCGTCTACCACATCTTTGTTCAAAAACATCTAAATAGCTCCAAACAATGTTAACAAGTCTATACATATTCTGGCAATAAATAAAGTACAAGGAAAACATTGTTTTTTCCTATTACATAAAACATTTATTTTTTATTTATTTAAAACTTTATTGCATATAAATATACAAAGGCGTGACATAATGTCGCTTGACATTCTCTGCCTGTCAGACCTTCGGGACAACGAGAATATTTATGTGAGGTAGGTGCAATATATAAATTAAAATTATATATATTAAAAATATACGTCTATATTTTTAATATATATATTATTTATTGATTATAATAAATATTTATTAATAAAATTACACACATACATAAACTACATAAATAAGTTATACTATTTATATACTACATAAACATAAATTAGGTACTACGTACGATATGATAACCGATGATGTCGGATAATAATAAGCAACAATCAATAAAGAATTAAATGAAAATTTTGAACCCAAAAAGTGTACTAACGTTATATATATAGGCCTATACTGACATAAAAACGTTCCCGCAAAACCAATCGACGTCTTGTAGCTGCACCAACAGTTACGAGCAAGCAAGCGTCGAGAGCGCTTAATATTAGTTATTAATATCGAGTGAAACTAGACTTTTTGTATGCATTGTGACATAATTTTAAAAAATATCGCATGTGACATTATCATTGCTTAAGAATTGGCTCCAAAAGTTGGTATAGGTACACGTGGCTAACGGCACATTTTTAGAGTGCGTTTTGTATTGAATAGGCGTACATTACATACATCGATGCTTGAGATGTACAAGTATGTTCAGTGTCTAACTTCATCTGTTAAATTAGCGATTTTTTTAAGTTGAATTTTATATTTTTTGTCGCAATTGCATATTACACTACACAGCTTATTCATATCTTAAAAAACGCACTTAGACACGGCGCGACTGAGTGTTGGAGGGTGTGAGGTGGCGTAGGGTGCTTCACATTCAGTCAATGAGACAGACATACACTCAAAATATAGCTAATAATATACACGTACGTCGTCGTAAGTATGCTGGGTATTTTTGTGACGAAATATCAGTAATTGTTACAAAAAAGAAATGTACATACTTAGTCTGGCCATAAATACTGTTTAAAAAAAAGCAATAATATTAGATTTTAATTTGGAACCTGTTAAATATTATTGTGATTTTAAAATGGAGTGAGATAATGAAGAGAACCAAATTGCTGTGATAGCATTACACAAAGTAATTATAACCGAAGTGCAATTTTGGAAACTCCATTCGCATGGTTTTAGTCGAATGTTTGTGTACCGGAAAAAGATCCTGGTCGTCCACGTAGTGTGTGCATGTACTCGTGTCTTTTATACTCGCACTTTACTATAAATTACATTTAACTAAATATGATAGGAAAATATAATTATATACTTCTAGATATATATAAAACCTAACCCTTATAACACATAATATACATATCATTCATATTAAAATAAAATAACACATTATTGTTTGCTTGGTATTTATAGAAGCATTTATTCGAAAAAAAATATTTACAAAATATAAAATAAAATTAATATTAATACTAAGGATAGGGATATAAGTCCCGTCCGCGTGGAATGGTGGCAAGAACGCTGGCTGCATTTCCCCGCTGAATTGCAATACTGATTCTTTGGGCGAAGAAAGAACCAGCCCTCTTGTCACCGGAGGAGACGACAAGACGCGGTGTTATGTCTTTTAAAAACTTTCTTGTACAATATTATTATGTTTAACTTTAAGCGGGTCCCCCAATACAGGTCTAACTAAACTTAAAGGGGGATCCAGAAAATGTACTATTTAATTTATATATATTGTCTTTAAAGGACATTGTACAGAATACATCAGTCCTAAACACGTAATTTATTTGCATAATATATGTTCATAACCGAGTTGGGGATCATCAAATTCCAGACGCTGCAGAATTTGATGCATTTTTGGAGTCACTCGCGGCATTATAGCCCAAACACGTCGGGTAAAATATGGGAGTCCACAGCGCGGAAAAACCGCTAAAAATAAACTTCAACTAGTGCCCCATATTTAAAGTCCAATTTATGGTTTTCCATAATTATTCACATTGTAGCACATTATTAAACAAAATAACACCACTTTTGACCAATAATATCCACAGTAAATTAATTTACAAAACAAAAACTTGCACTTGACATGTTCACGCAAAATGGCGCGAAGAACTCTCCCTTGTATTTAAAGTTTTTATTTTGTTTTTTTTAATTTTTGTATGGGCCTAGGACAATGCCGAACACAATTCTTGTTCTTAAATTAAGAGAGGTTTTTGAGTTTTGTCGACTTTCGGGTTGCAAGTAGTATATCTTAAATCTGTCGTGCCTACTGTGCTGTACCAGGTATTGTAATCTCATAGGTACTCATAGCTGAATTTAAAAGGTTATTAACTTTGTGGGACTCCTTTAAATAGAGTGGCTAAATTTAGGTATCTGAGCCACTGGGTTACCGAAGATCTTAATGATGGGGAGGACGTTGAAAGGGAACGCAGGGCGCTGGCTGTCAGATGCAATATGTTGGCGCGCAGGTTTGCTCGTTGTTCGGGGGAGGTAAAAGTCACTCTCTTTAGAGCCTTTTGCCAAACCTTCTATACATGCAGCCTGTGGGTCAATTATACGCAGAAGGCATACAGCGCCCTTCGTGTCCAGTACAATCTGCTGCGCCTCAATCCTCGCCCGCGTGAGGGGCAGCATCCTGGCCGTGTGGGCTGATAGGTGGGACTCTCCGTTCTTGGGGCACTGGATACGCCTGCATGTCAGCAGGTGACCTGGGCCCCTGAAAAAAAAAAAATGGAATAGTAAATAACACATATGGAATTTATTCTGAAATAAAGTTTTATTATTATTATTAATCGTTCGTTGTAGTGTAGTTCTGTATATGTTTTATTTTGTAGCTGATATAGCTGAGTTTACCTTGCACATTTATTTCTCAGTCAGATTAAATATTAACAGGTCACTGGAATCTGCTAAGCTGCTGGTCTTCTGCTAACAGCTTACTCTTTGGACCACTTTGCTGTTTAGTCTTCCACTAGCAGGAGTAGAATCTTTCAAAATAATTTAATTAATGAGTTGATTATGAATTATCGTCTCTTTTAGAGAGTATTGTATGCTCTAAACGCCATGTTAATTTGGAGTCTCCAACACATTCCTTAAAATTGGCAGTGACGAATTTTCCAATAGAGAAAGTGTGTGTTTCAATCGACAATCAACCACAACGTTTAAAGGAGTATATTGAGGCCAATGGAGACTATTTTACTATAATAAACATACAATTTTTTAAATGCCATTATACTTCGTGGAATTTATTAAAGAGCAAATATTTTAATATAATTTATTTATTTATTTAAATCTTTATTGCACAAAGACAATAATTTATAATGCCGCTAGACATTCTATCCTGACCAACCATTGGGACAACTTGAGTATTATATTGAAAGGTAGGTGCAAAATTGTATTAAATTCCACGGTTTACCTATATACTAATAAATATAGTAATACTAATACATATATATATATAAATACATATACTACATATACCCATACATATTATTACATACACTACATATTATATATCAATGACAACAATATACTAAATTCTAATAAATAAGTTATAGTAACTACATACACATACATAGATAATACTTACTTTTTTTGTGATAGAAAGTGTGAATAGACCATTTTTTTAAATAGAGATCTGGTGGTTACTTGCCTTATGCTAAGAGGCAAATTGTTCCACAGGTTCGTGGCAACAACTACAAATGAGTTCGAAACGAAACTAGAACTATGAGAGGGAATAGACAGAAGAGAATTATGAGAGGAACGGAGGGATTTATTGTGAAACGAAGACAAATAGGCGATAATCTATAATAAAAATAAAAACTTCGTATTTGTCTATTTTAATTATTCAGTAATCAAATCTTAAGTTATGGTGCAGAGAAGTTTTCCTAAAAATATCGTCACTCATACTGAGCCTAATCAAGTAGGTAGCGAGAGGTCGACGATCGCGCGAACGTTGACTTACGTAATTCTTTCTCTCTCTATTTCGTTTCTCGGCTGTGGTCAATTAATAATAACACTCCTCAGCCTTTATTTATCACGATGGATATTGCGATTTTCAGACGCGACCTTATTCACCATGAAGTAGTGTTTTGTTTTTCGGATAATGATTTTTATCTTTAAAAAAAGTATCCTTTTTTTTTTTTGGTTCTATTCTCCCGATGGATGATGAATGAGATGATAGGGAAGGCAAAAGGTCTAGCCCATACAGCCAAGTCCGACGTAATATATATTTCTGCATTATGAGTTAATGAGGTCATCATTAATTTCCAGATGCTGCAGAATTTGATGTTTTTCTTAGAGTCACTCGTGGCAACATAGCTCAAACACGTCGGGTAAAATAAGGGAGTTGACAGCGCGGGAAAACAACAAAAAATAAACTGCAACTTGTGCCCCATATTTAAAGTCCAATTTATCGTTTTCCATAACTAATCACATTGTAGCACATTATTAAACAAACAACACCACTTTTGATCAACAATATCCACAGCAAATTAATTTACAAAACAATAACTTGCACTTGACATCTCCGCGCAATATGGCGCGAAAGACTCAAAAAAAAAAAGTATCCTTTTTATTTCAAATGGAGGTTCTACTAATGACATCTGAAGCCTAAAAAAAAATGTTTTTTGACAATTACACCGCGGTACTAATGTATATACAAACGCACACTGCAGTAATAAGTGTTTTATTTATTTATTTATTTATTTAAAACTTATTGCACAATATATACAAGGGGCGGACTTAATGTCGCTAGACATTCTCTGACAGCCAACCTTAGGGACACTGTAGAACAATAAAGACGTAAGGTAGGTGCAATTAGAGAAATATAATTACGTAATAAATATGCAATATTATCTAAACTACAATAATAAATACTATAATAAACTAAATACTAAAAATACCGACCGACTCCGTGGTCTAGTGGTAACAAACGTTGCCGTGAACTCGGGAGGTCGTGGGTTCGATTCCCACCGGGGGCAAGTTGTACGTACATTGTATAATTTGTCTCGGTCTGGGTGTTTATATGTATATATTTACAAAAAAAAAAGTATAATATGTAGTTTATCAACCATCTAGTTTCCGTAACACAAGCCTCGTAGCTTACCACAGAAACATTTATTATTATATCTGGAAATATTTATTATTAATATTTAATACATACACATAACGTTTTATTAATATATTAAGTACATACATTACATAACATTAATACATACACTACATATAATAAATAAACTAAATGAGTTGTTATGAGCTATTTAAATAATATGAATATACCAATTTTTTGAAAATGCTTCGGTTGGATGCTTGTCGTATATTTACCGGCAGCTTGTTCCACAGGTTTACGGCAACAACAGCAAAAGAATCGTTCATGAACCCAGAGACTTATCGTGAAATGAGAAAAAATAGTTTTATGTGATAGAAGAAAACGATGCTTTTCTTATAACAATATTTATGACAAGACTAGGAATACGAGGGACAGAAATAGCATCTACGCAGAAGTCCGAGTACAATTATGTATGAGACCACTTTTCTAGTTGAATTTTTGATCGAATATCTCATCTATAACAAAATAAAAATATGGTTAGTTGACCCTTATAAGGAAATCTTGCTAAAATAAGTTTTCTTTTACATCAAAAAAATATCACGCAAACTGTCAACAGTGTACCCCTTTACCCTTGTCATGGAACTTTCGCGTGTATCCATCCAACTACAAATTATGTATCCTAATCATAGACGAATATATTAAACTAGACAAACAGCTACTGGGGTGTAGTGTTGCCCAATCGTGGTCTTGGTCTTGCAGTCTTGGGCTTGGTCTTCCAAAAAAAGCAAGCAAGAACACCGATTTATTAGCAAGTTTGTTTTTTTTTTTTTTTAAACTTTATTGCACTATATATATACAAAGGCGGACTTAATGCCGCTAGGCATTGTCTGACAGCCAAACCTTTAGGACATTTAGACAGTATAGATGATAGGTGCAATATTAAGTAAGTCCAAACGTCTTGTCGTCTCCTCCGGTGACAAGAGAGTTGGCTCCTTATTCGCCCAGAGAATCAATTCAGCGGGGAAATTCAGCCAGCGTTCTTGCCACGATTCCACTCGGACGGGACTTATATCCCTATCCTTAGTATCAATAATAATTTTATTTTATATGTTGTAAATCTTTTTTTCGAACAAATGTTAATATACTCGTATATGGTAAGTCCATATATATCAATACATACCAATTTTTACTTACTATTACATAGCACGTACATAAATAAATAATATATATATAACATAATTATTTCTATATTACTTGCCTCATCGTTTAAGTGGTTTATTTGTATATTTATTATATGTATATTATAGTATATAGAAATAATGATGATGTTGCAAATTATAAAAAAAAAAATAAAGATAGCCGGATTTGAAGCTTGTCTTATATTTAATGGTATGTCGTTCCAGAGATTTGCAGCCAAGAGCAGCTATTGGATCAAGTCTAACGCTGCCAACTATTTCCTCCATGCCCCAACTATACAGACTGTATAATACAGTGTGGATATTAGAGACGGGACATTTAGGGCAGGTATCATAACTGTTACAGTTACAGGAAAACGTTCGTAAGAGACCATCCATAACTTTAAATTGCTATCACGGATTTTGGAGAAAATGTGCAGTCAGCAAGAAAATGGTAATTTTACACAAAAACTTTTCCTATTTTGTAATTGGTGAATGCAGTTCAGACTATCTTTAAAACTTATGGAAGATCACCTAGGTATGTTTTTCTGTAACCATAACGGTTATCGTTATTACTTGTCATGATTGGCCTATAGTAAAGTTGGCTAAACGTGAATCCATTTATTTATAATTCGTTTCTGACCACCCCGAAATGATACTTTACTTTACTTTACATAACGGTTATAGTACCTGCCCTTATTGTCGCGTCTCAAAAGTCTGCATAGACATCGAAAACTCATTATTATGCAGAACCAACAAAGAAGTTTTTTAAATATAAATTCAATAAAAATAACCACTATATATGAGAATTACTGCCTCCGTGGTCTATCGATTAAGTCCGTGAATGTTAATATAAATTCGTGATTGACTTATTATTAAGGACTGCATCCTAGTTTTTTGTATGGATCGACTGTTTCCTACAAACCGATATATGTCTACGAGCCATCTTCTGACAGGTCGCGGAGAAGCATACAACAGACTGTCGTAAATCAAAAATCTGTTTTATAAGATACTGCGATGGGTTACTTCAATGGGTAATAACGAACCCACTATTAAGCAATTTATTTGGTTACATATGCTGCCGGTAAATATAGGCCAAGGATCCAACCGAAACCTTTTAAAAAAATGGCATATTTAATTATTTGAATAGATCCTAACAAGTCATTTAAGTATGTAGTATCGACCGCCTCTGTGGTCTAGTGGTAACAAACGTTGCCGTAAACTCGGGAGGTAGTGCGTTCGATTCCCACCGGGGGCAAATTGTACATTATATCATTTGTCTCGGTCTGGATGTTTATATGTATAATATGTATATATTTACAAAAAAAAAAAGTATAATACGAGGGGCGTTCAAAATATTCTCGGTATGTGGATAAAAACAAACAAGTACGAAAAGTTTGATATTTTTATTTTTCAATATACTCCCCCCCTATGTTCATACACTTATAAGATCGATCAATTATTTTTTTTAATCCCTCATAAAAATATTTTTTATCTTTGGTGTAAAAATGCTCCTCCACGGCCGTCTTCAACGCTTCATCGTCAGAAAATTTATTTCCACGCAGATCCTTTTTAAGATTGGGAAACAAAAAGAAGTCGCTTGGGGCTAAGTCCGGACTATAGGGTGGATGAGTAACAGTTTCAAACCCACATTCAACAATAGCTGCCTTGGCAATATGAGCAGTATGGACAGGGGCGTTGTCATGCAGAAGCAGAACACCTTTGGTTAACTTTCCTCGCCTCTTTTCTTTGATCGCATCTCTTAATTGACGTATAACGTTAGCGTAGTACTGCCCTGTGATATTTACACCTTTTTCTTTATAATCGATAAGCAAAACTCCTTCACAATCCCAAAATATTGTGGCCATGACCTTGCCAGCTGACGGGATTACCTTGAACTTCTTGGGATGAGCTGAACCCTTAATGTGCCACTGCATGGACTCCTGTTTGCTCTCTCGGTCATAATGATGAACCCAGGTTTCATCTCCAGTAACTATTTTTTGCAGCACCTCATCGGGATTTTCACCACACAGGTCGATAAAATCTGAACAGCAAGCCACACGCATATCCTTTTGAAGAAGCGTCAGCATTCGCGGAACCCATCTTGCACTTACTTTTGACATATTAAGATGGTCATGTATAATGTCATGTACGGTACCAATAGAGAGATTGGTTACTTGAGCTATAGATTTTACCTTCACTCGGCCGTCTTCCAATATAAGTTTTTCCACTTTATCAATATTTTCTTGTGAGGTAGCCACTACAGGCCGGCCAGGTCTAGGGTCATCTTCAATACTCTCCCTTCCACGCTTAAATTCGCTTGACCATTTTTGAATAGTAGATAAAGAAGGAGCAGACTCACGGTAAACACAATCCATTTCCTCTTTTATGGTTTTTTGATTTTTACCCTGTTTTGTCAAGAATTTTATGACGGATCGGTGCTCTAATTTCGTTAAAATTGTTAATTCGCTCATGGTGTTCATGTTTGTTCGGCAATTGCAGAAAAACAAAAGAACATCTCGGTTCCAATTTTACTTTTTTTTAATGTCAATGGATGAATCTTAGCGGCCAGTAACAAATATATATATAAAAGAGGTTGTAACGTATCAATACCGAGAATATTTTGAACGCCCCTCGTATGTAGTTTATCAACCATCTAGTTTCCGTGACACAAGCCTCGTAGCTTACCACGGAAACTAGATGGCGCTGTGTGACCTGTCTGGAAATATTTATTTATATTTATAAATTAATGTAGTGTATGTATTAATGTTAAGTAATGTATGTAACTAGTGTCTTATTAAAACGTTGTGTTTCTGTATTATTAGTATTTAGTTAATTATAATAGTATTTATGATTGTAGTAAAGGGTTTCTCAGAATAATTTTCGTTTTTTATATTTAAATAAAAGATATCAAACTTAATTCTGCACAGCAATGCTGATTTGCTGCGCGAGAAAACTGCCAGCCCTCTTGTCACATACAGCATTAACCAGGCGCTTAGACAACTCTTTAAAGAACTTCTTTGCACTTGGCCCCCACGGACCCATTGTCTCAAGACCAAAAGGCACAAACGAGTCGTTGCCAATCGACTCGTATTTGCGACTTTTGGCCTTTTCAGCCAAGTCCGCTGCAGCCCCGGCCCTGGCAGAGGTGCCCTGGAGATGAGACCTAGCAAGGGTGTCGACGCAAGTAGCGTCCCACACCAATGCTCGTCCCATCGACCAAGGCACCAAGGTCAATCCATGGGGTCTTTTACCGTCACTGCGAGAGATCCCAGACGGTTCGAGAACCGATGGGATTCCGGCAGTAACCAAAGCCCGATGGATTGATTTACAAACTGATCTTTTATTTAGTATAAAAAAAACTAATTGGAATTAATATTGATGTCTTTAATTTAAATATAAAAAACGAAAAACAGTCTGAGACACTCTCTATATGGTTTAAACAATATTGCAAGTCTATTACGTAATCATTTATTTCTGTAATTGCACCTACCTTACGTCCATTATGCTCTACAGTGTTCCTAAGGTTGACAGTCAGAAAATATCTAGCGACATTCAGTCCTGCCCTTGTATATATTGTGCAATAAAGTTACGTATAGTATACGGCTCCTAGTTGATAGCTTTTCATTTACAACACAATATTAGCATCATCCATTAGCCCCAAGAAGCACAGAGTCCTAGACCACCACTGTTGGAAATGGGTATTTCAGCATGGTGTGTATCACTAACTTTTTATCACGATAGATGGCGCATGATAGACGGTACCCAATAGAACTGTCAGTTGCAGAAGACAAATTTCTAAGCATTCCATGGATTCACCGTGCGGGTGCCGGGTCCATCGTGTGTGGGTAAGAGATGAGAAGAATGGTGTCTCGGGCTTGCGACCCACAATAGGCTGGTTTAAGAAAAGGAGGCATCCTTTTTTTCTATTGCGCGACTATACGCTCACCATCCACCATTCTACTTCTCTCCCTACCCAACCAAATACTGTATAATTCTGTTAATGCCGTCTTGGAAGCTCGTATTTTTATGCCGTATTGGAAACTTGTATTTTTATTACGAAATTTATTATTTTCTGGTTATATTGCCGAAGTGTACACTTTTAAGTGTACAAATCAAGATTTCCAAGCGAAATCAAAAATATGGTGATCTCAAAATTGCCGTTCTATTAATTAAACCTTTTTTCTTTTTAAAGACGGTGTTCGCTTTCCTAATTCGTCTTTTAAGGTAGGTAACGTTAAGTTAAAATTATGTGTTTTGTTATAAAAATAAAATAACTACAAAAACATTTAAAAAATGATCCGTCATAGCTGTAAACAAGGTACCAGTGCCGCTAGCGACATCTACAAAACGCTTTGCGTGATACACCCGATTGCTGCAGAAATTGGCCTACACTCTCCACGCTGACTAGTCGGGTTGTCAAGGGTTTGATGTCATTTCTATAACGATTCCACAAGTTGGGATTAGTGGAACCAGTAGCCCTAGTCTCTTACTTAGTCGCAAACGTTAAAAGTGTATTACTTTATTTATGTTAGAGATTTATTCGAAGTAATATACAAACAATATAAAATATGGGGTCACTGATCGGCAGTCGAAATGTCAGTGACAAAGCTCGGCTCGCCATACACAATGCCATGTTGGTACCAACACTGATGTATGGAAGCGAAACGTGGATATGTCAGAATACGCATGAGAGTAGGGTTAATGCAGTAGAAATGCGGTCGTTGCGGCGGATATGTGGCGTCACTTTGGCGGACCGCATACGTAACGTCGAAATACGGAAAAGGGTTGGTATGAAGGAAAGCATAGGGACAAAAATAAGGAAAAGCATGCTACGATGGTTCGGGCATGTTGAAAGGATGAGCGAAGAAAGATTGACGAACCAGGTATATAATGCGAAAGTTGTGGGTAAAAGAGGCCCTGGCAGACCAAGACACACGTATCACGATCAAATAAATAAAACACTAGCTGAAGGAGAATTAAAAAGCCTTCGTAACAAAAGGGCATGTATGAAGAGGTTGATGAATGTCGATGAAGCGAAAGAGGTATGTCGTGATCGTGTCAAGTGGCGCTCAATTGTCTCTGCCTACCCCGTAAGGGATCTGGCGTGAAGATATGTATGTATAATATAAAATAAAATTAAAACTAAATTAGAAAACTAATTATAAATAAAAATACTCACCCATGATTTGTCCTTTGGCAGTGTGCCAAGAACACTTGCAGCGTTCCCCCGCTGCACAGCAATGCTGATTTGCTGCGCGAGAAAACTGCCAGCCCTCTTGTCACATACAGCATTAACCAGGCGCGTAGACAACTCTTTAAAGAACTTCTTTGCACTTGGCCCCCACGGACCCATTGTCTCAAGACCAAAAAGCACAAACACGTAGTCGTTGCTAATCGACTCGTATTTGTGACTTTTCGCCTTTTCAGCCAAGTCCGCTGCAGCCCCGGCCCACACCAATGCTCGTCCCATCGACCAAGACACCAAGGTCAATCCATCGGGTCTTTTACCGTCACTGCGAAAGATCCCA
This sequence comes from Tinea semifulvella, assembly GCA_910589645.1. Classification (NCBI taxonomy): domain Eukaryota; kingdom Metazoa; phylum Arthropoda; class Insecta; order Lepidoptera; family Tineidae; genus Tinea; species Tinea semifulvella. The sequence continues at coordinate 3,829,625 of OU342619.1, read as the reverse complement.
GACGGTTCGAGAACCGATGGGATTCCGGCAGTAACCAAAGCCCGATGGATATCATTGTTAACAGAACCGTGGCGGAAACGACGACCGGCACTTTTGAGACAACTTTAGAAATTGCGTCATAACTACAAAATATTATTCAATTCTCAACTCTATTAGCGCTCGACCTTGACCGTGCAAATATCAACTTTAATAGCGTGACAAATATACTTGTAATTAACGGATTCCATTATATAACGTTTGTGCTTAAGTAACGGAATAGGGCTAAAAGTAATAGTTAATACACAGAATTCAGTATTTAATGCCAAAAACCATGCCTATAATATTTGACGATGTTTTTGTATTGCAATCAACGTAAACGAGGAAAAAATTCCCAAGTATTTTTGTTCAAAGGAACGAATCGGGAATTTAATTTTAAGTTTGAAAAAGTTGTAAGTACCATTACTGAGATCGCGAGACAAAACTTGGCTTAAGAGTCGATACTAGACCACAATTTTTTCTTGTAATTTTGCGCAGATTTCGCTGAAATACGTTTTTTAACTGACTTCTTCAGTTCTTTCACCTTTATGGAGGAAGTGAAGAATTTATGTCAAGGTTACTTTTTACTAGACATCATTTAAGAAGACAAATTTCCATGCATTCCATGGATTCACCGTGCGGGTGCCGGGTCCATCGTGTGTGGGTAAGAGATGAGAAGAATGGTGTCTCGGGCTTGCGACCGACAATAGGCTGGTTTAAGAAAAGGACGCCTCCTTTTTTTTCTATTGCGCGATAATACGCTCACCATCCACCATTCTACTTTTCTCCCTACCCAACCAAATACTGTATGATTCGGTTAATGACGTCTTGGAAGCTCGTTCCATAAATGTATTGACGGCAGACCTGCTTAGGCCCAATTCTTTCAGTAAGTGATGCAAAGATTTTGCTGGAACTCCTCTTGCACCAACTTCCACTGCGTAAAGCTGAGTCTTGAACCCGTTCCTGATCATTTCTTCTGTGAGATCATATAGTTTATTCGAAGTTAATGAATTAAATACAAATTAAAAGCTACCTAAATAATAAAATTAAAAATAAACTAAACTATAAATAAAAAACGACCTCTAGAGACGTCCCAGCCGAGATAGTCCCAAGGAGACTGGCACATTTCCCCTCTGTATAGCGAGGCTAATACGTTGGCAAAAATAATTGCCAGCCTTCCTGTCTCCAGATCTTTCTGTTAGCCTCTTTGACGCTTTAGACTTCTGCTAACAGCTTACTCCTTGGACCACTTCGCTGCTTACTCTTTCACTAACAGGAGTGTAGAATCATTCTAAATTATTTAAATGCGTCACAAATGTCTGTAATAGGTTTACGTGAATAAAGATATTTTGACTTTGTATACATATATTTATATCAGTAGAACGAACATTATCTTTGAGATATAAAAGATTCTTAGATATTATTTTATCCAAGATAAAAAACAAGTTCCTTTATAACCGCGCATTAGCATAATGCAGCCTCCGTGCAAATAAAATTGAATTAAAAATATTATAAAGTAGATAATTCAATGCAATTACCTTATCAAAAACGTCACTCACATGCAGGCTTGTACAATCAGATACATAACAATGAAGTTTATATTTAATATAAACTACCTTTGTGGTCTAGCGGTTAATTCCGTGGATTTAGATTTGGAGGTACCAGGTTTGATTCCTTATTGTGTCCCAATAATATTTATTAATTTAAATAAATTAATATTTAATTTATTTGTGATATTTCTCGAGTTTGGTACGCTGGGGACATCGACGAGCTTGCCACTTGTCATGCTGAGCCTATAGTTATTTATTTATTTACAAACTTTATTGCACAAAGCACAAAGGCGGACTTAATGCCCGTAGACATTCTCTGACAGCCAAACCTTCGGGACAAATTTGAACAAATATAGGTGCAATGAAAGTAACAGTAATATACAATTATAGGATAATTCAACAAATATTATATACCTACTTATATATTCTTATAATATCAAAATACTAATACATACACAAAATTGTACATAAACATACACAAATACAACTTACTAGCGTGGTTTAGAGCTATTCATAAAGTGTGAATAGACCAGTTTTTTAAACGACAATCTGTTAGTTGCCTGCCTTATGTTTACTGGAAGATCATTCCATAATTTTGTGGCAGCTACTACGAAGGAGTTGGAGACAAATCCAGAATGATGTGAGGGAACAGAAAGAAGAGAGTTGTGAAAGGAACGTAAAGATTTATCGTGAAAAGAAGAGAGATAGGCAAAATTGTCCTTGAGGTATTTCGGAGTCGCAGGCTCATTTAAAACAGAGAAAAGGAGACAGAGAACTCTAAGATTTCTGCGACAACGAATTGGCCTATAGTTAAGTTCTAATTTTATAAAGAATTATTCTTTTTCGTCGATGAGTGTACATTGATATTGTAAATTGACGTTCCATGTTTGTTTTATTTTAAGTTAATTAGGGTTCCTATATATATACATTGTATCCGTCAATCTTAACAACTTTTTTAATAAAAAGGTGCTATTAATTTAATAATCATTATTATTACGGCAATTCCCTAGCAGGTAGGTAGGCACTTCTGAGATATATACGACTATAAAACTACCCATCATTCGATTTTTGGTATGTTTATTTTATATTTATATTTTTATATATTTTTTAATAAACGATTTCAATATGTATATTTGTATTTATGTAGATAAGTATTCGTTTAATTATATGTAAGTATATATTACTTGTTTTTTATTATTGATTTAATAATATATATTTATTTTATTAGGTACTAGCGGAAGAACAGCGTCGCGGATCCAATTATGTAATTCGCGACACATGCTGAGCTTAGGGCCCGTTCATCGCTGCAGGAATGACGGAATGAATAGTAGTGCAGCGCGCCCCGATGGCTGCCTGGTGGTACTCGGGATGTGGCTGTGGGTGTGGGGGCGGCCAATTCCATATTTTAATATCAATTCATGGTCCGTGCCATCCCATATCCTATGCACGGCTATATCCTGGAGTACTGTTGGGTGCCTGTCGGGGCGCGTTGTGCTGCATATCTTAATTGTGTAAGTTGTATCTGTTTTGCGATTAATAAACGTATTTCTTTCTTTATTTTTTTCTTTACCCCAGAAAGAAGGAAAATAACTCTATCGGACTTTAATAAAATATTATTAATTAACACACAAAATAAAACAGTGATGACTATAAGAACGCCTATAAATCCTACAAAGGTCGGTTCAAACCTTCCCGGCATCTACGAATGAGAAATACACTTTTCTTCCGTACATTTGTCATAAATTTACAACACCACTGTTTCCATGCCTTGGAGAGAACATTAAGCCGTGTCGGTCCCGGTTTCACTAATGCCAACTTCTTAAAAAAACAAACGAGGCGTGTGTAGGCCAAAGTCTCCAGATATATATGTTCTGGAAGGCCCGTCTCCAACAGTGAAGGTCTGGACGCTGTGTTCTAGTCGCTGTAATGAATAAAACACACAAAATATGTTTTTTTTTTTTGCATATAGGTAGTATTTTAATTCAGAGGAAAAATGCTGCCAGTGTATTGGGCACCATGTCACAGGACAGCGATTTGGTGGAGCTATTTTCTTTTGTAATTTTTATTATTTTTTTTTTGGTTCAATTTTGTACGCTAAAGACATTGACGATTCTTGTTGACTTATAGTAAAGTGGGCATGGGTCAGTGACCCATCTAGTGACAGTGGGTCTGGTCCACAAGTTTTAGATCTCAGCGAGCTATAGAGAGAGCTATACTCGGTATTTATTTAATGACTAAAATGAGAAACATGGACATCCGTCAAAGACCAAATTAACCGACGACATAGCCAAATTTGTAAGCTGAAGTCGCAATAGGCCGGACACGTCTGTCGCAGAACCGGACCGATTCTGGAGTGGAGACCACGTACGGGAAGACCCAGAGTGGGACGACCCCCCTCCAGATGGACGGATGACCTTATAAAGGACGCTGGTGGGGGCTATATAATGCGGAAGATCATGTGAAATGGCGAGCGCTCAAAGTAGAGAGGCAAGCGGCAGTTCTCTCAGTTTCCCCTCTTCAGCTGTATGGCGAAAATCTGTCATGGGCCCCGAAGGTCAAGTACCTAGGGCTCACGATAGACAGACGCCTCAGCATGAGCGACCACGTGAAAGTCACCGTGAACACGACACGTTTGGCCCGAGCCAAACTACGTCCAGTGTTTGCATCCACATTGGCTCTGCACACTAAGTTGCTAATATATAAAGCCTATATTCGCTCTCGTCTCACATACGCCGCTCCGGCATGGTACGCCTTAACATCCCAGGCCCAACGAGGCCGGCTACAGGTTCAGCAGAACCTCACGCTCCGTACCATTGTCGGCGCCACGCGCTATGTGAGAAATGACGTCATTCTCCGCGATCTGCGGATGGAAACACTGGATGAGTTCGTGCGCCGTCTAGCCAAGGGAATGTTCGCACGGGCAGAGAGGTCAAATTTCCCACTCGTGAGAGATCTGGCCCCTCTGCACGCTAGACCTCCCGAGGTTCCACGGCGCATGGCGCGCGATTTGATAGCCTGATCACGGTGACATTCCGCGGCCTCCGCCGCGCCCGCTCGTATTAAATTTAACCTATAATAAAGGTTCCCACGCCCTGTCCGTAGTTACGTGCAGCGAATGCTATTTTTGTTAGGAGGCCAACACCTCGTTACAAATTCCCATCTTCCCCCGGAAGGGGGGGTCTGAGATGACTTAGTTAGTTAGAAATGGCGAGCGTTAGTGGAGTGGAGGCTGGTGATGATGATGATGAAAGTTGGCTAAATGTGAATCTGCTGAAGGATATAAGGATAGGAATACGGTCGTGATGACCTACTTTTATATTTTTTGCCAAGTCGTTTTCAAGAATACCTTGATAATAGCTGCCCTATAATGATATGTGGGTAAGTACAACACACGGATCCTTTATTCGTCCAATAATTACCACGCCCCGTCATGCCTTTACCATTAATCTGGGGCTCTCGATGAGAAAACTCATTTTCATTTCCCAAAAAGGTACAGTCCCAATTAAGATCAAGTGTATTTCCGAAGAAAAATATTATATAACTTCGTTGACTTATGTAGGTAGTGCAAGATCAAGGTCAATTCGACTGTATGTTTGTTACGCAATTTCTCCGCCAATTATTAATTGATTTTCATAATTCTTCTTTTGTCATTCTTCAGAGATGCTCCCATATAAATTTTATCGAAGCGCTTGTTGAGAAAATAATAATATATGTAAATATATATATACAGATGGCGCGGTGGTGGCTCGGTTGTAAGAACGCGTACCTTAAATCCTACAAAGGTCGGTTTAAACCCACCCGGCATGTACCAATGAGAAATACACTTTTCTTACGTACATTTGTCATAGATTTACAACACCACCGTTCCCGTGCCTCGGAGAGCACGTTAAGCCGTCGGTCCCGGTTTCACATGCCAACTTGTGGAATCGTAAATAAATTGTTATAAAAAATTGACATCATATTCTCGCCAAGCCGTCTGGCCAGCGTGGCGAGTGTAGGGCAAATTCTCCAGTTCTGGAAGGCCCATCTCCAGCAGTGGACGTCTAGGACGCTGTGTTCTAGGGACTGTAATCAATCATCATCATATACAGATGTTTTGGTTTATGTGTTTGTACTAATACATAAATACGCAATATATATACATATATATATGTATATATAATAAATAAAATGTAAAAGTAAAGTAAAAAAAAGATCACATTTAGCCAACTTTACAATAGGCCAATCATGGCAAGTGGATGTCTCTAACGTACCAAACTCAAGAAATATTACAAATAAATTAAATAAATTATTGTGTCCCGACCTGGAACCGAACTCTTTACCTCCGAGTCTAAAACCACGGAGACAAATAAAATGTAATATACAAACAATCATCATCATCATCATCATCATCAGCCTGTATCTCTCCACTGCTGGATGTAGGCCTCCCCTAAGGCTCGCCACTTAACGCGATCTTTCGCTACCCTCATCCAACCCCCACCAGCGACCTTCTTTAGGTCATCTGTCCATCTGGCGGGGGGTCGTCCCACTCTGCGTCTTCCCGTACGTGGTCTCCACTCTAGAACCCGTTTGCCCCATCGATCGTCGGTTCTGCGGCAGATGTGTCCGGCCCATTGCCACTTCAGCTTGCTAATTTTAAAAGCTATGTCTGTAACTTTCGTTCTCTGACGAATATCAACGTTTCGAATTCTATCCACCAGAGATACACCAAGCATAGCTCTCTCCATGGCTCGCTGAGCGACCTTGAATTTATGGACCAGACCCACTGTTAGTGTCCACGTCTCTGCTCCGTACGACATTACCGGGAGGACGCACTGGTTAAAGACCTTAGTCTTTAAACATTGTGGTATAGACGATGAGAGGATGTGCCGGAGTTTCCCGAATGCCGCCCATCCTAGCTGAATGCGTCTGTCGGCTTCTTTGCTGAAGTTGGCTGCTCCTAATTGGATAGTCTGCCCGAGGTATATGTAATTTTGCACAACTTCGAGAGTGTCGTTTCCTATGCAGATTGGCCTCGGCTTGACATGATCATTGAACATGACTTTCGTCTTGTCTAAGTTCATTTCGAGACCAACCCGCTGGGATGCTACGTTTAAGCCGTTCAGCATTCCGCTAAGATCCTTGAGTGAACTGGCCATAATGACTATGTCATCCGCAAATCGGAGGTGTGAGATGAATTCTCCATTGATGCTTATGCCGCAGTAATTCCAGTCTAGCATTTTAAAAAAACATCTTCCAACGCGTTCGTGAACAGTTTCGGGGATATGACATCCCCCTGTCGCACGCCTCTGCGCAGTTGGATAGGCTTTGTATGCTGACCCTGTAACTGGACGGTCATAGTCGCAGAACTGTAAAGACATCTCAGCACCTCAACGTATCGATAGTCTATTAGGCATCGCTGCAAGGATTCCAGAACAGCCCAGGTTTCGATACAAACAATAATATAAAAATATTATAATATATATTTATGTAATAATTTGTCAAAAAAACTAATTTACAAGCGAAACATATTACAGTGATCTCCACACTCGTCACTGCCAGATATGTGGTGATCTCGTAACTACATATAAAAAAATAGAAGAATAAATAATAATAGCAGGTGTATGCCGATCACAGTACAATCTACATAGTAAGTAATACCTAACTGTCTTGTCTACCCATTATATTTTACATTTAGTGATAAATAAATGGCTGAGGAAACATTTACAGGCCACCAAGGAGCCTAGAGCTAACTCCTACTGTTTTTTATTCTGTGGGTCGACTTAAAGAGTCTACATCCCTTATCCACCCAATTTTTATGTTTTAAAGCAAAGAATAACAGACAAAATTATAGCTATTCCTAGGTCGATGCGTGTGATTCAGAATTTTAGTTCTAGGTTAAACAAGTGTGACTTGAATGCATTTGCAAACGGTTGTTTTTCATAAATAAATAAAAGTTAATAACTCATCTTTTTAGTGCCAAATAAACCGAATTACAATTAATACTGTTGTCTTTTTTTTAATATCAAAAACGTATACTATTCTGATACACTGATAATCGTCTGGCCACGACATGTGACCATAGCTGGGCACCGTTAATCAAATAGTTAACTTCGTTAATCGTTAATCCGTTACAAAAAAAGTTAGCTTCGTTAAACGTTAAAGCGTTACATTTCGGAAGAATTAACGGAAGTTAAAGTTAATCGTTAATCCGTTAATATGTGTAAAATTGCATTTTTATATCGTTGCGTAAGTGAACTTATAAAACTTATAGTGGTTTAGGTTCTGGAAGTTAACAGGTTAATATAGAATATTGTCAGAATGAGTTCTCTTTTTTGTCTTGCCTCGGTTAGAGCCCGCCTTACAATCTCTTCAAACTGTACGTATTGTGACTCATGTACCCTTCTTACATGTTGTTTCAAATTATTCAGGCTTGATAATGAACTTTTATTTTGGTGTCTTTCGGCAAGCAACGCTAACAAGCAAAAAGTATTTGCTGCCCCGATCTGGATACAAATTCCACATACTCAGTCAAATGTGGCCAAGGATTCTCATCAGGACCGCTGAAATCCGATTCTATGTCTTCCATGATATAGTTTTAATTACTACGCTGCACAGTACACTTTTCTATCTAACTAATTACACTGCACTCTTCTTTATTAACACGCAAATTATCACTGACAGTAATTTATAATAACAACAAACACAACACTCGTCACTCTAAGCACTGGCGCTAGTACTTCGCAGTTTTCTTACTCGCACGCACCGGCAAAATATATCTAGTTTTGTTTTTGTCTCACGCGCCGCCGCGCCCGGCACTTGTCGTTTCATACTTGTCTGAACCTGTTTTTAGCGCCACACCGCGGTGCCGTGCGGTAAATAGTGGCATTGGATTAACGATTAACGGACTTCTGAATATTAACGGAAGTTATCGTGTGCGTTAACATTTTTAAAAATTAAATTAAAAGTTAACCCGTTAATCAAAATGTTAACTTCGTTAATTAACGATTAACGGATTAACGAGTTATTGCCCAGCTGTGCATGTGACCATATTTATTTGTGTACCGGTTTGATTAGCTTTCACGCCTAAACTACTTGACCGATTTAAATAAAATTTGGTAGATATATTCCTTAGAACCCAGGGTTGATGATGAACATGTGATTCTACGGCCACCTAAAGATTTTTTCGCTTAGCACTATAATACGCTGTCAAAGCCATAGGTATAGTTAGAATAGAATTGGCTGAGGTAAGTGGAACTAACCCTAAGAAATATTCGGCTAATACTTGTCAATTTTTCGTGGTTGTTATGAAAAAATAAGGCTCGCCGTAATCCCCTTCCTTTATGTATTTTCATGATTATATTGTATTAGATTTTCGCTGTTTTTCTGGCGCTTGAAGAAGATACATTCTCTGACAATATTCCACGTCGTCCTATGTTCACATTCGTCAACATCCCGAATGTGCAACACCTACAGAGTCTCTGCAGTGCCAATAATGATATAGACATCTTTCATGACCGTTACAATGTATTTAGAAAAAAATATTCTCGAACATTTCAAACCATGAGTAGCTTAGAATTTATTTAACAAGTGTTTTTCGTTTTTAAGGTACCAAAATTATGTAATTTTTATGTTTTCCTAAAGGTCTATTTAAAAAAATGTATTATGTATAATGATGTAATTATCAAAGAAGTCATATTTTTATATTATATTTTGTAAATTTGTTTTAAAAGTAATAAGTGTCTAATTTCTTCTTCTTTTTTTTATTGGTGAAAGCTGTGACACCTAATTGGTACATATATATTAGATAAGTTATAATTATTTTATGTTATGTATGTGATAATATATTTATGTACTGCTATGTGTACTATATAAATAAGTTGATACATTTTTTATTATTTAGAGACATAGATTGAGCTTTAAGAAGAAAACGGAACGCACCTGTCAAACACGAAACAGCTGCTCGTCATATTTAATTTTAAAAAGAAAGATATACTACGTCTGATTTGGCTGTATGGGCTAGACCCTTTGCCTTCCACCATCTCATTCATCATCCATCGCAAGTACTACCACAGATTATATGTCTGTCTACCCTTGATCCATCGGGAATTACAGCGAGTCCTTCGCGCCATTTTGCGTGGACATGTCAAGTGCAAGTTTTTGTTTTGTAAATGAATTTACTGTGGATATTATTGATCAAAAGTGGTGTTGTTTTGTTTTGTTGAATAATGTGCTACAATGTGAATAATTATGGAAAACGATAAATTGGACTTTAAATATGGGGCACAAGTTGCAGTTTATTTTTTGCGGTTTTCCCGCGCTGTCAACTCTCATATTTTAACCGACGTGTTTGGGCTATAATGCCGCGAGTGACTCCAAGTAAAGCATCAAATTCTGCAGCATCTGGAATTTAATGATCCCCAACTCGGTTATAAACTCTGTTATGAACATATATTATGCAAATAAATTACGTGTTTAGGACTGATGAATTCTGTACAATGTCCTTTAAAGAAAAAAAAAAAAAAAAAATGTCTGTCTACCCTTGATCCATCGGGAGAAGAGGTCAAAAAACAAGAGTCTTTCGCGCCATTTTGCGCGGAGATGTCAAGTGCAAGTTATTGTTTTGTAAATTAATTTACTGTGGATATTATTGGTCAAAAGTGGTGTTATTTTGTTTAATAATGTGTCACAATGTGAATAATTATGGAAAACAATAAATTGGACTTTAAATATGGGGCACAAATTGCAGTTTATTTTTTGCGGTTTTCCCGCGCTGTGGACTCCCATATTTTACCCGACGTGTTTGGGCTAAAATGTGGTAAACTTGGATGTCGTTGCAACTCGCAAAAGTAGTTTGTGATTTGCCTTATTAGTAGTGCTAGTTTCAATAATCTACAGAGATAAAGTGAGAAATAGCACAAAATGATGCTGTTTGTGTTGACAAAATTTGGGATTAAAAGTTTTTTTGTGTTTCCAGAGCCAGCAATGATTACGTCAAGACAAAGAAGTGCCCTGGGGATATGGAACAAAATTTAAAAAGTTCATTGGATGAACTTAAAAAACCCAAGAAATAGATCCGCATATAGATAGAACTTCTGCAGGAAAGAGCAACATCATCAGAGAAAATAAGGATTTAAAAGATGAACTTGGCGAACCCGATGTTCAGTACATGGATGTTTGCAGTGAATGGGACCTACTGCAACAGCTGGTTAGCCAATGCAGCAATATCTATGAGCAGTCTTTGGATCGTATCAGCCACCTGGAGCACCAAATTAATGAAACTCTGAAGGTCATAGAACAATCTCATTGTTGGAGGAAGAGAAGCTAAAGTGCCAATGTGAACAAACACTATGTTTACATGACGAGTTAGTCGAACGGGACTCAAAAGCAGTTAGTAAAGTACAGGTACCAAAATAAACTAAATGGATGTAGGCTATCGTAGGTAATCCAAGGCTAAAACCAATATATTTATTTGATTGAAGAGTGCAATTTCAATTCATTTGGACAATTTCAGGTAATGAAAAAAAAACTATTCCAATGGGACAGTCCGAACCGCCTTCAAAGATTTCATTGATTCTTGCTCCCACAATTTCAATTTCAGCTAAGTAATCAATGAACCACCTATAAAATGGCGAAAGTGCATACATAATAATAGTACATACTTTGATTGATTTAATGTCTATTATCATAATTTTTTTATCGTTTTACTTTTCTCCATATAAATGAATTAACGGAATCATACAGTATTTGGTTGGGTAGGGAGAGGAGTAGAATGGTGGGTGGTGAGTGTATTATCGCGCAATAAAATAAAAAAAGGCAGGCCTCCTTTTCTTAAACCAGCCTATTGTTGGTCGCAAGCCTGAGACACCATTCTTCTCATCTCTTACCCACACACAATGGACCCGGCACCTGCACGGTGAATCCATGGAATGCTTAAAAATTTGTCTTCTTCTGTCATTTCCATATGTAAGGACCTTATATTATAAATGTCAAAAAGACTTTGTTTGCGTGTATGTATGTAAGTTTGCCTAGACCAATTTGAATGAAATTTGTCACAAATGTTACTCGGAACCCAAGGAGAGACGTCATCACCTGACCATGACTTCTGACCCTACAGCCAGATATCTGTCTGTTTATTTAAAATGAAAATTACAAATACATTCACACACACAAAGCTTAATTCATGTTTTTAATATTAGTATTTATGTAGTTTTACGTGCATGTATTATTATGTATTATTCTATGTAACTCTATGATCAATTAATTCGATAAAATGACATTTTGATGTACAGGTTACTGTTGTTTAATGACATTTTTTGCCATTAGCAATTTGTATAATAACTTAATTTGTCTTTAAAAAGACCTCAATAAAGATTTATAGAACAAACTAACATAATAGAATATCCAGTCCATATGAAACAAATAAGCGCTGGTGAAAATACTACGAAATGGGGTGTATCATGCAAAGCTTTTTGTAGATGTCGCTAGCGGCAATGGTACCTTGTTTACACACTGACGCATCATTTTAAAAATGTTATTGTAGTTTTTTATTTTTATACAGATAAAAATATTTCAACTTTACGTTACATATCTTAAAAGATGACGGAATCATACAGTATTTGGTTAGGTAGGGAGAGGAGTAAAATGGTGGATGGTGAGCGTATTATCGCGCAATAAAATAAAAAAGGGAGGCCTCCTTTTCTTAAACCAGCCTATTGGCGGTCGCAAGCCCGAGACACCATTCTTCTCATCTCTTACCCACACACTGTGCACCCGGCAACCGCACGGTGAATCCATGGAATGCTTAGGAATTTGTCTTCTTCTTTTTAAGAAAGCGATCAACGTCTTTAAAAAAGATTACATTAATAAAACGACAATTTTGAGATCACCATATCTTTGATTTCGTTTGGAAATCTCGATTTCAAAACTTAAAAGCTGCTCACTTTGGCATAATAACCAGAAAAGAAATATCGTAATAAAAATACAAGTTTTCTATTAAACTGACAGTTATATTAGGTACCATCTATCATGCGCCATCTATCGTAATAAAAAGTTAGTGATACACCCCATTAAGCGAAACAAATAGAATCAGCACTGGGGTGTATCAGGCAAAGCTTTTTGTAGATGTCGCTAACGGCAATGGTACCTTATTTGCACCTATGACGAATCATTTTTTAAATATTTTTTTATTTTTATAACACAAAAATGTATTTTAACTTAACGTTACCTACCTTTAAATACGAATTAAGTAATCGAACACCGTCTTTAAAAAGAAAAAAGGTTGAATATAAAAACGGCAATTTTGAGACCACCATATCTTTGATTTCGCTTGGAAATCTCGATTTGTACACTTAAAAGCTGCTCACTTCGGCATAATATCCAGAAAATAATACATTTTGTAATAAAATACAAGTTTTCTATGCAACTGACAGTTATATTGTGACCGCCTCCGTGGTCTAGTGGTAACAAACGTTGCCGTAAACTCGGGAGGTCGTGGGTTCGATTCCCACCGGGGGCAAGTTGTACATTGTATAATTTGTCTCGGTCTGGGTGTTTATATGTATAATATGTATATATTTACAAAAAAAAAAAGTATAATATGTAGTTTATCAACCATCTAGTTTCCGTAACACAAGCCTTGTAGCTTACCACGGAAATTAGATGGCGCTGTGTGACCTGTCTGAAAAATATTTATTTTATTTATTATTTATTTATATTGGGTACCATCTATCATACGCCATCTATCGTGATAAAAAGTTAGTGATACACCCCATTGTTAGGATATGATAATAAAATATCAATAAATTTAATATTTATACTCACATGACAAACAAAATGACCTTCTAACATATACAACATAAATGATGGATACATAGACAAATACATAGTAAGTAAAAAGGTTATATATTATTTGACCTTGGTCATAATCCAACACAACTAACCTTTTGTTCCGGCTCTCGAATGTCGACCCAATTCCTGTAGATTTGATAGTCAACGACGAATCGCAAAATTGTTGGTGCCGACGCGACGAGGACCACAACAGAAATCAATGGAATCCTTAGAAGTTTTTGTTAATCAAAAGACTATGTTCCTCTATAGATGTTGGCCGACCTTCTTATTGCTAGTCATCGATCAATTTTATTGAGATTACTTCTCTTGATATTAAAATAATTTATTCAACAAACCTAAAACATGCTTTAATTGCGATTTGAGACATTGGCGTGGTACTTGTATTATTTTATTTTGTTATAGACCTAAACTTAACGTTTTCTAAAAAAAAGCTCAAGATATGAGTTCTTCGCGCCATTTTGGTTGTATGCGCTAGATCCCTTTGCCTTCCCCATCATCTTTTTCGCCATCCAAAAGGAAAAGAGAGAGAGAGTTCTTCGCGCCATTTTGCGTGGACATGTCAAGTGCAAGTTTTTGTTTTGTAAATCAATTTACTGTGGATATTATTGGTCAAAAGTGATGTTGTTTTGTTTAATAATGTGCTACAATGTGAATAATTATGGAAAACGATAAATTGGACTTTAAATATGGGGCACAAGTTGCAGTTTATTTTTTGCAGTTTTCCCGCGCTGTCAAGTCAACTCCCATATTTTACCCGACGTGTTTGAGCTATGGTGCCGCGAGTGACTCCAGAAAAGCATCAAATTCTGCAGCATCTGAAATTTGATGATGACCTCATTAACTCATAAAAAAGAAAGATATATTACGTCAGACTTGGCTGTATGGGCTAGACCCTTTGCCTTCCCTATCATCTCATTCATCATCCATCGGGAGACGAGAACCAAAAAAAAAGAGACACAAAAAAAATTGTGCGCCATTTTACGACTGACTTCAAGAAAAGCACCAAATTCTGGAACATCTAGAATTTGATGATAGCCTCAGAGCAGATAGAATAAGCCTCGTTTGACCGTTACCCACCTTGACCCATGTGATACTTTACTTTTATACTATAGTAGGCGCGAGGTCACATGTATTAGAAAAAAATGTAGGATTTTTTTCTATTATCGATTTCGAAACTGTACAATTAAAGATTGTTCATTCCAGAATATGTTCTGGTCGGTTCTATAAAAGGACAATAGACAATAGTACCCGACGCCCACGGCTGGCGGTCTGTGGTAGCGGCAGGCTTAGTATAGGCTCATTAATTGCTCAACAACAAGATAGATCAAAGCGAGTTTCCATTGTGATCAGACACGATAGTCTATTAAAAAAAGTTATTCATCGGGCTTATAGAATATGGGTTATATTTCAAGTTAAATATCATATTATAGTGTATTCGCGTTAAGAAAATAGTGACTCATCGTTGTCATTCGGCTTAGCCACGCTAGGGGCGTACCAATGGATCTTAGTAAATTAGAAAGCTGCTTTAACACTGACCAGTTGAGGTAAGCCCTGGGGGTGAAAACTTAGGGCAAGCAATTGACAAATTTAGGTTCCTAAAGAATGTGGCGCCGCCTAGTAGACGGTAGGACGTACTAAATTTAATGTCTATTCGTTAATTCGTTCAATTCCAGCTGCCTCCGTGGTCTAGCGTTTAAGTCAGTGGATTTCGGAGGTACCGGGTTCGATTCCTGGTCGGGACACAAAAAACATTCATAATTTTAATAAATAAATTTGATTAATATTTAATTTATTGAGATTTCTCTAGTTTGACGCTAGAGACATCGCGAGCTTGCCACTTGTCATGATTAGCCTATAGTAACGTTGGCTAAATATGAATCCGCTTCGATATAAGCGTGGTTTCTGACCAAGTGATCTCTATTTGTGATGATACTTTACTTTGTTCAGTTCATTCAACATTTCAGCCACTGTTATTAATAAGCGAACTATACAACCTTAGTAAAAAAAAATGTTTAACTGCCTGTGTATTGTATAGTAAACTTGTAACAAAATACACAATATTTCTAAATTTTCCCGCGCAGTTAATTGGTTGCGGGCTCAAAAATCAAATTTTGGTTATAATATTATTCCTTTATAGAACCTATAACATGTATGTATGCGCTTTAAGTATCCTACCATCCACCAGCAAGCAGCCCTATCCTGTTACATAAGCGCAAACGTTATATATTGGAATCCGTTAACTATATACAATATATCACGCTATTAAAGTTGATATTTGCACGGCCGCCGTCAAGTTCGAGCACTTATAGAGTTGAGAATTGAATAATATTTTGTAATTATGACGTAAATAAATCCACTAATAACGTTTGCGACTAAGTAACAGAGTAGGGACGCTGGTGACGCTAGTGTTCGGGTGACCGAAAGTTTTTTGCGTGGTTTGCCACTCTTTTCCCAATTAGTTACTATACTCTTTGAGTAAGCCCTTCAGACAACACGGACGTGTCTTTTGTTAATTTTAAGAAATTAATCCCCTCGTTCCGAATCTAGATCAGAGCGCTTAGAATGAATATGGTACTATCAGTCGTTCCGAATCAAATATCACGATTTGAATGCTCGGAACGTGATATCAATTCGGAACGGTCTAAATCACATTTTCATTCATAACATGATAGTTTTTTTTAAAATGTAATGAAGATAAATTGCGGATCCACATCTTTGAGTATGAATACTAACAAACATACATCTCTCGGTTTATTCATTTTTATATGTGTAAAGTTTAATATTATTAACTTATTTTGGTATTTTAAAATAACTTGCCGTGTTACAGACGTTTTTTTTTCACTTCCTACTTAAATATTAATTATAGATTTGTTTAAGAAGTAATATAGAAACAGTATAAACGCATTACAATATTAAATAATTGAAAGAAACCTAATATTAAATTAACTTGAAAACTCGGAACACCTTTAAGCGTGCTTAGGTTACTATTATCGTGTCTCGGAACGACGGGAATATCTCACCTATTTGTAAAAATAATAATAATAATAAAATTCTTTATTGCACACAAAATATAAAATATAAAAACATGTACATAGGCGAGCATAATACCATAAAGGTATTCTCTACCAGCTAACCTTTGGGAGAGTGAGAGAAGAATATTATGGGTGCAGAGTAAGAAAAATTAACCAAAAAGATCAAAATATAATAATAAGTAAAATCAATATATATATATATGGGTACGTAGGTAAGTATATGGTTTAAATATCTAAGATGATAATAAATATATACTGTGTATAAATAATAAATAAAATACGTGCATTTTTAAAATAAATAAATAAATAATAATACCTATATGTTAAAGAAAGGAGATTAAGATGCATTTTGTTTTTTAAGAAGGTGAGAAATTAAGAGTTTTTTAAATATATTTAGAGACGGTGCCTGTCGGATAAATAAAGGCAGCCTGTTTCATTGACGGGCTGCAGAAACAGTTAGTGAATCTGAATATCGGCTGGAGGAGTGAAGAGGAATTGAGACTTGGTTGTTGTGCGAAGAACGAAGAGAACGAGAGTGAGAGTCGCACAGATATTCGAAACGATCGCTCAAGTAGGAAGGTGTATTAGGATTATTAAGAATGCTGTATAAAAAGGTAAGTATGTGTACAGATGTGCGAAAACGGATGTTAAGCCACTTTAATTGAATGCGAAATTGAGAGACGTGATCATACTTACGCAAGCCAAATACCGAATGCATAAGTTGAGACGATCGAGTCTATTCAGTAGCTCCTCGGTGAGATCGGGATAACAGAAAAAAGTGCAATGGAGCCGCGCAAAAATAATCTAATTGGTTTAAGCGCAGCACGTGCAGTCTACTGTTTACCTTCTGCGATATTGTTACCGACTTGTGATTTCTCTTTTTCCTCTTCCTATCTTTTGACCGTTTTAAGACCTGGCCACACCGACTGTCATAACTAACAAAAAACATTTCATCATCAGCCAGTGTGTTCATTGCTGGAAATAGCATCACTATCTACATATTATAAAACAAAGTCCTCCGCCGCGTCTACACTACAGCACCGATTTTCATGCTGTTTTCACCAATAGAGAGTGGTTGGCGAGAGTCTGTCAGTTTTTTTTTTACAATTTCACAACGTTTTCATAAATTAGTATTAGCTAAACTGATGATCTCCGAGGCACGGAACGATGGTCTTGTATGATTCACCATTCTGCTCCTCTTCCTACCCAACCAAATACTGTATGATTTCGCTGCTTCCGTCTTTAAAGCTCGTTCCATAAATGTATTGAAGGCAGACTTGCTTGAACCCAATTCTTTCAGTATACTTACTGAAAGACCATGTAGTGACTGGATATTGGGAAAATAATTAAAAAACAGGTTTACGTGTGACAACCATTTATTGACTGGCCTCTTGTTGGCGTACCTACATCTTGCTTACAAGCACACTATGACATCATCCCCTTTTAACAAAACACTTTTAATTTTATGTTACAAAACTTAAACATAATAACTTCATTCCCTTTTATAATTAATAAATATTACATACATACATACATATCTTCACGCCAGATCCCTTACGGGGTAGGCAGAGACAATTGAGCGCCACTTGACAAGATCACGACATACCTCTTTCGCTTCATCGACATTTATCAACCTCTTCATACATGCCCTTTTGTTACAAAGGCTTTTTAATTCTCCTTCAGCTAGTGTTTTATTTATTTGATCGTGATACATGTGTCTTGGTCTGCCAGGGCCTCTTTTATCCACAACTTTCGCATTATATACCTGGTTCGTCAATCTTTCTTTGCTCATCTTTTCAACATGCCCGAACCATCGTAGGATGCTTTTCCTTATTTTTGTACCTATGCTTTCTTTTATACCTACCATTTTTCGTATTTCGACGTTACGTATATGGTCCGCCAAAGTGACGCCGCATAACCGACGCAGTGACCTCATTTCTACTGCATTAACCCTACTCTCATGCATATTCTGTCATATCCACGTCTCGCTTCCATACATAAGTGTTGGTACCAACATGGCATTGTGTATGGCGAGCCGAGCTTTGTCACTTACATTTCGACTGGCGATCAGTGACCCCAGGGCACCGTTAACACTATTTCCCGCGTTCACTCTTCTTTCAACATCCCTATCATACTTCCCATCCGCAGTGAAAACAATGCCCAGATATATAATTTTAGTTACTTGTTCTAGAGTTTCATCATCAATCTTTATCGTCACGGTTGTCATCCTTCTTCTTTCAAACATTAGTACCTTCTTTAGAGTCCTTTTTCTGCACATCCCTCGTTCATTTTCGTGACTAGTGATTGCAGTTGTTGTTCGGACGATGCCATAAGAACAGCATCATCTGCATAAAGCTATTATTATTTATATTTCAATGTATTTTATCTCTATACTTAATAAATATTAATATTTAGCGCCACTACGTAAGGTTCTATGCGGTATAGACGGCCGTGCTGGCCGGGACGGTCCCGGGCTGCCAGCACGCTCGTCCACACTCTCATTACCTAGACTTTCCAGACTCCTATATCGGTCAGCTACCTCTGTTCGGTCCACTTTAGGACTAGCTTGTATTTGCGAGCGATTACGGCGGTAGACACCTCTAGCTAACCCCTTAACTTGCGTTTATACCCACACATGTTCTCTCGTACTTGTACGTTATCTCCCGGCGCCACCGGGGGCAAAGGTCGCGTGCCCCGATCGTAGTAGTATGTGTAATTCCTTGCTACCTGGAGGAATTCCTCTCGAACCAACTTCCACTGCATAAAGCTGAGTACCTTCTTAAGATCAGTCAACTGAACTACCTCCACTCTCAAAGGGTTTATTTATCCAAGTTATTTTCCAACGATATACCAATTTACGCAATTTCATAGTTAAAACTATGTAGGTAGTAACTTAATTTGAATTATTGTTTGTTCAAACAAAACAGGAAATTCAATTTAATATTTCCATTTTCGACAATCAACATAGTCACGTGCAATACAAGTGGGAATTGCCAATTAATTCTCCCTAATTCGGTTCAGTGGTGTTCGATAAACGACCGATTTATCTTAATTTTACTTTGAGTCATAGAAATATGTTCTTTGTTCTTATAGAAGGTAATTGTCATGACGACCGTAAGTCTTTGCGGGGTGATCTTTTTTTTTTTTATACTAGCACATGTGGCCTTGCGCCCTCCTAAAGTTAAGGTCCGTGAATGTTAGCAACTGGAATTGTCTTCTCCATTTTTCTGTACGGTTCGGAGACATGGACCATAAAAGCCGCGGATAGAGTGAGGATTGATGCGTTTGAGATGTGGTGCATGCGTCGTTTGCTCAGAATCCCTTGGACCGTACGACGTACTAACATTTCTGTGCTCGAAGAGCTTAAGCTGACCAGGGAGCAAAGACTCTACAGTCTGCTTTGCCCGAATTCTGCAATACTTTGGCCACATTGCAAGAAGAGAAGACGATAATCTAGAAAAACTTCTAATCACGGGCAAGGTAAGGCAAGAACAAGCGGAAGAAGCCCCAAGCGATGGCCCAGTCAGGTGACTGACCACCTGAACATCCCTGTACACCAGGCCATCCACTACGCCGAGGACCGAAACCGTTGGAGACGGCTGGTGGATGAGCTGCGTCTGCGACGGAGTCACGATCCCCATCAGTGGGGTACCGACTAAGGAGGAGGACTGACATCAGTCCCTAACACCGGCTTGACTGGGCATAACGGCAATTCGAGCCTGATCCCGAAGCGTGTGGATACACTTTACTGGGTTTATCGGCACGAACCGTGGTTACTTCCCCGCCCCGGCAGGCTGGGGAAATTACCACCATCAGTCTGCCTACCACCTCTAAAAGTTTACACTTACGCTGAGTTGCACCAAAATATAGTCTTGTAATTGTAACGATTAATGTTACAAATGGCGTCGAATGTATAGTTTTATATAACGTTACTTAATGTTTTGTATAACATAACTGCATCTGTGGTCAAGCGGTTAAGTCCGTGGATTAGACTCGGACGTACCGGGTTCGATTCGATATCGACACAATAGTATTTATTATTTTAAATAAATAATATTTAACTTGTTTGTGATATTTCTCGAGTTTGGATCGGATAACTGTTTTTTTAAAATTTTATTTTGAGTACGACATGTGACATCGCGCGCACCTGTTCGTAAGCGGTACGCAAAGTCCAAGAATGGAAGCAGACGCCAGCCTCAGACGACCGACATCAGTCCCTATCACTATGCCGGCCTATTAAGATACCTTTTCATACTTCGTTTGAAGGACTTCAGGTTATAGGAATGAGAAAACACACTGGCTGCTAGAGCATTCCACATCTTTAGCGGGCGATAGATGTAAGAGTCTCTAAATTTATATGTACGCATAGGGATAATGGTTCGGTTGCGGACTAGAGTAGAAGGGATAAGGTTGTGGAGCCCTTCAGAACATTCACCGTAGTATAGCTTGTAGAACACGCTCAGGGAGGCCACATCTCGGCGAAACTGCAGCGATTCCAAAGTCAAAGTCAAAATATCTTTATTCACGTAAACCTATTACAGGCATTTATGAAACGTCATTAATTTAATTATTTTGAATGATTCTACTCCTGCTAGTAGAAGACTAAGCAGCAAAGTGGTCCAATAAGTAAGCTGTTAGCAGAAGACCAGCAGCTTAGCAAATTCCAGTGACCTGTTAATGTTTAATCTGACTGAGAAAGGAATCTGCAAGGAAAACTCAGCTATATCAGATTTACAAAATAAAACGTATACAAAACTGCACCACAACGATCAATTAATAACCTTTTAAATTAAGTTATCCAAAGTTTTAGATACTGTATTAGTGAGAGCATCTGTAAGGTACCTACTTAGCGAACCATCTCAGAGGTGAGAACAGTTTTCCACGCATGATCTCATTTGTGCTTTATAATGCATAACCTTGCTCTCAATGTAGTTCCAGTAGTAGAGATCTGAATATAATGGTTACAGTAGAATTGGTCAGAAATAAATAATCCGTGGTTACGGCCGTTTGATTGCTGGCTCTGTACTATAATCTATTTACGTACAATTTGCGTGACATAATACCCAAAATAGTAACTTCTCCCTCATATTAAAACCTCAAGGACGTAGACGTAAGATATTTCTAAAATTTAACCAAGTTTTATTCTTGGTTTTTATGTTATTTGATCGTGGTTGCATCATCATGTATAGAAGACTGTTCTCACCTTTGGGATGGTTCCGCCTAATACCTCACAGATGATCTCAATGTCCTACAGAGGCGAGCTGTTCGAATTGTGGACGATACCACTATATCTGGAACTCTCGAATCCCTAAACATGAGAACATGTGGCTTCTCTGAGCGCGTTCTACCGGCTATACTATGGTGAGTGCTCTGAAGAACTCTATAACCTAATCCCTCCCTCTCCATTCCGCAACCGAATCACACGCACAGGTCAGAATATACACCCACATACTACTTATATACTACACTTATATACTAGCACGACATGTAACCTTGCGTCCATCTGATGGTAAGTGGCGCGCAAGGTCCATAAATGGTAGCAACTGGAATCAGACACTTATGACTGACTTCAGTCCCTAACACTATTTGCTTGACTGGGCATGATGGCAATTCTAGCCTAATCCTCAAAGTTGTGGATACACTTTACTGGGTTTATCGGCACGAACGGTGGATACTTCGAAGCTCCGGCAGACTGGGTAAATTACCATCAGTCCGCCTACCACCTATTGGTTGTCCTCGTTGAAAGTATGTGCCATTTGCGATGTGTCAAATGCCAATTTTTCTTTTTTTTCTTTCATGGAGAACTTATATTATTAGCTTTCCATGGTTATCACCATTTATATGAAAATATCACAGTTTGAAACAAGACTAAGAAAGAATGAGAAAATATTTTTTTTAATGTTTGTGCAGTAAATAGTTTTTATTAAATATTAAAATAAAAAAAAAACAAATAAAGATTGTTGCTTTAGTCTTGGCTTAGTCAATTCTAATTTCAACGGGTAGAACACTGGCCCTAAATGTCGCTTTAGTAATCGAATATTGGCTTGTATTTTAGGCAAGTTTTGTATACCTGTCTTTGTCAAAGGGTATGGTTATAGGATTAACAATAAAGATTGTTCAGGGTTTATAAACCAACAGCGTTTATGATCGTAAAATAAAGTAATTTGCGCTATTATGGCTCTTGTGCTATTATTACGACACACACACTTTTATATGTCAAATATTTACAATATTGAGAGAGATGAGGAGTAGAATGGTGGATGGAGAGCGTATTATCGCGCAATAAAATAAAAAAGGGAGCCCGTCTTTTCTTAAACCAGCCTATTGTCAATCGCAAGCCCGAGACACCATTCTTCTCATCTTACCCACACACAATGGACCCGGCACCCGCACGGTGAATCCATGGAATGCTTCTCTTCTCTAATATCATTTTATAGTACACAGTGCTGGAGCAGTACATTATAATCATATTTTGGGAAGAGAAACAATAAAATAACAAATATATTATACTACGGGAATTCATTAAACAGCAAATATTTTTATATTATATTCTAGAATGAAAATAAGGAAATACGTATTTTTTATTTTAATTATTCTGTAATCAAATCTTAAGTTACGGTGCAGAGAAGCTTTCCTAAAATATCGCGACTCATACCGAGCCTAATTGCTAATAACGGCCACCGTCGGGCTGGACGGGCGTCCCCATCCCTTGGGTCAAGGCCGTCAAACACCTTGCCGTCACCCTTGACAGCAAGTTTTCATTCAAACCTCACATTGTTTCTGTTCCAGAGTCCGATTTACCTTCAACCCCTGTCAGGGATGATTGAAACAAAATGTCTGCGCGCACCAATCTTAATAATCAAATTACATTTTTATTTTATTTAATGTATTAGTTATCCTTTTATGCGTACATACATACACCACACTATATATATGTATATATTATCAATTAATAATAATAATAAATTCTTTATTGTACAGAACCAAAAATAGTGTGGGTACAAAGGCGAGCTTAATGCTATAAATGCATTTTCTACCAACTAACCTCCTACAAGGGATTAGCCGAAAATCAGCGCTGTGGCCCATAGTCGCAACTCCATGCTGAGCTGATTCCCTATTTGTCACCACACATCTTGTGTATACTACCAGTCTTTATTTGTTTAAGTTGTGTTTATTGATATGTGGCAAATAAAATATTTTTCTTTCTTTCTTTCAATCTTACGATCTACAAAGCTTGTGATCGCCCCGTTCTCACCTACGCCAGTCTGGCATTTGCTCACTCTAATCCGAATCTTATTAATAAGTTTCATGTAAGGTGATCCAGAACAGGTTCCTGCGCCAGGCGGCGGACGCCCCCTGGTTCGTGCAGAACGTCAACCTCCATCACGACCTTAACATTGAGCTCATCTCCAAATGGGTGCGGAAAGCGTCCCTACGCTACTTCTCCAAGGCGAGTAACCACTTAAACCCTCTCATAGTTGAGGCTTGCTCTTACGACCTCAAATCCTTTTGGAACAGGCGTCGCCCCAGAAGTGTCCTGTACGACACTGATGCTCACGATAATTTATTTATTTCAAAACTTTTATGCACAAAGCACAAAAGGCGGACTTCATGCCCGTTGACATTTTCTGACAGCCAAACCTTCGGGACTAATTAGAACAACTGTAGGTGCAAGGAAAGTATAAGTGTCACATCAATTAGATATAAATACTTATATAATAAACTTACTTATATATAATCTACTTATAAATATAAATATACTAAATACTAATACATACACAATAACATACATACATATACAACTTACAAGTTTTGTTTGGAGCTATTTAGAAAATGTGAGTAGACCAGCTTTTTAAATGATGATCTGGTAGATGCCTGCCTTATCTTAATAGGTAGATTGTTCCACAGATTTGTAGCAACAACCGCAAAGGAATTCGAAACAAATCCGGAATGATGAGATGGAACGGAAATAAGTGAAGATCGGAGAGATTTATTATGAAAAGAAGAGAGATAAGCTAATTTGTCCTTGAGGTATTTCGGTGTAGCAGGCTCATTTAAAAAGGAGACAGAGGACTCTAAGATTTATGCGACAGCGAATTGGCAGCCACTTCAACCTAGCACGATACTTGGAGATGTGATCATATTTACGTAAGCAATAGATGAACCGGATACATGCATTTAGTAAACGTTCTATTTTGTTGAGCAACATCTCTGACATATACAATCTACTCATTGAGGCCTCCTCCAAGTACTCTGTCCGCCAACCTAAGGACCCCCCGACCCTCCCACCGTTCCAGTAGCCGATCCAGCCGCCGCTGTCTTCGTGCTCCACCGCAGACCCCTACCCCTCAGGTCTGCTGCCGTTGAGTAGATGTTTTGCTTCGCATGTTTGCGTGAACGCGGCGAACGAGTGCCTTCACTCCGTAGCCACGACTCAGACTTAGCTGTTAAGGCACGCAAGGCCAACAGTGAAAGAGAGACGGTTATAGGGTTTTAGTCCGTAGGCGCCTTGGGGTCTCCTTATGAGGCTTCTTCTACTTATTCGGGCATGAGACCTCGCGCGGTGGCTCTTCAGGCTGGGGTCGTATCGTCAAGCGATTTTGCAAAATCCGTCTTAAAAAAAAAAAACTATACTCGTGGTCCGATTTTGGCAATACATAAATAATGATGTTCATCATCAGTAATCATCATCACGACCGTTTCCCTTACAGGGTGGTCAGAAACCACGCTTATAAAGAAACGGATTCACATTTAGCCAACTTTACTATAGGCCAATCATAACAAGTGGCAAGCTCGTCGATGTCTCCAGCTCAACTCGAGAAATATCACAAATAAATGTATTTATTTACATTAATAAATATTTTTGTGTCTCGACCAGGAATCGAACCCGGTACCTCAGAGTCTAAATCCATGGACTTAACCGCTAGACCAAGGAGGCAGTAATGCAGATAATAATGTTGTTGTTTATAATTTAAAATTTACCCCAACTCACTTTAATAAAAAAATAAATTAACTTTATTTTTTAATTACATTCATTTTTTTTTAAGGATATTTATTTAGTCTGTAAAGTAACGTAGTCTGTATCTGTAGCCTGTATACTCGTATACTATAAGGCTATGAAAAGCAGCATTGGAATGTTAAATCTAGGTCAGGATTAAATGCAGTCTGTAATTGAATTTACAAGTCGAAACCTAATTTAAGCGAACTTTTCAAGTGGTCAGCAAACTTTACAACCAGGAATAATTTATTTCGTGTCAGCATGGCGGTAATTATTATGCTAAAGGTACCCATACTTAGATTGAAGTTATACTCAGAGTTCTAGATTCTTCTTGCTTCTTAATTAATTAGTCAGTAGGGTATAGCGTGGGCATTATCCGGCCTCAATGATGGTTTGGTGGGGTGTTACTATCAAGGAGCGTCTGAGCTCAATTTTTTGTGAAAAGCGTATCAAAACTTAAGCCCAGGTAAACCACGATACGATTTTTGAGAAAGTTGTAAAGCAGAGCGATGGCGGTGCGGGGGAACATGCTCGCTCGCAGATTTGCCGATGTTGAGACGGTGTAAAAATCACGCTTTTTAAAGCGTACTGCACGTCTTTTTACACCAGCAGTCTGTAGGTGAGATACTCTAGTCGGGCCTACAACACAATGGGACTGCCTCGACGCAGCAGTGCATCGGGAATTTTTGCGGAGGCGCGTGTGGATGGATTTCCGGCTATAATCCGCAAAAAGCGTCGATACTGCAGAGAGTGAGAGACAGTGACAACAGCATTCTGAGGATGATATCGTCGCGCTTTGAAAGCGCTTTTGTTAAGCGCTGGATTGGAGTTGTAACTGGGAATGTGTAAATTAAATATGTACAGCATTTACGTAGTATTAATCGCTACAAATATTTATATAAATTAAATTAAGTACTACGTATTGTCATTATTATTATTATTATTGCTATTTGTTTTTAACTTTTTAATTAATGTGTATACCTACTAACATAGTTCTAAGTTAAAATGTTACTAATAATTATGGAATTAATTCTGAAATAAATAATTTATTATTATTATTATTATAAGCCTTTTAATAACACCATGTTTCATAAACATGAATGAGCGGGGGGGATAAAGCTCGATCCACACAAGGATTGAAATGAACCTATCAGAGCTGAAGACTGACGGTTATCTAGTCCTGATCTTAATCCACTTGATTTTAATTTTATTTATTTATTTTTCGGTAAGACTTGTTTTAAGCGGTGTTATTTTTATATAAATATCACCATGGCAAGCTTACAATATTAGTTCTCCTTAAAATTAAAATGTATCATCACGACCGTTTCCATTTCGGGGTGGTCAGAAACCACGCTTATAAAGCGGATTTACATGTAGCCAAACTTTACTATAGGCCAATCATGACAAGTGGCAAGCTCGTCGATGTCTCCAGCGAACCAAACTCGAGAAATATCACAAATAAATTTAATATTAATTAAATGTATTTATTTACATTAATACATATTTTTGTGTCCCGACCAGAAAACGAGTCTAAATCAACGCACTTAAGGCAGTTCATTCAAATTAAGTTGTAGCATTTGACATCATTGCAAATGGCACATACTTTGAACGAGAACAACAAATAGGTGGTAGCCGAGACGAGGAAGTATCCCCAGTTCGTGCTGATAAACCCAGTAAAGTGTATGCACTCGTTTCGGGATAAAGCTCGAATTGCCGTCACGACCAGTCAAGCCAGCATAGAGTTAGGGGCTGATGTCAGTCATTACTGTCTGATTATTTTCTCATGGAGAAACTGCGCGTTTCAATCGTTAACTAGCCACAAACTTCAAAGGAGTGTATTAAGGCCATTGGAGGTAATTTTGAATGAGCTTATTTTTTAATAAATTATGTAATAATGTATATGTGTATATACTTACTAACGCACTCTGCAGCAATAAAGGTTTTATACATCGATGTATATAGATATAAGCCTATTCAATACAAAACGCACTATTAAAAACGTGCCGCTTGCTTTGTGTACCTACCAACTTTGGGGGGCAATTCTCAAGCAACGATAATGCCACATGCTTTATTCATCGGAAATTATATCACAATGCATACAAAAAGACTAGTTTTACTCGATAAAAATATTAATATTAGGCGCTCTCGACGCTTGCTATCTCGCGACTGTTGGTGCAGCTACATGACTTCGATTGGTTTTACGGGAACGTTTTTATATCAGTGAAGGCCTATCTATATACATCGATGGTTTTATATAATAGAAAAAATCGATAGTTTTCTTGTAACAATATTTATGGCAAAACTATAGGTACATACATATACAGATAAAATATCTTTTATATTTATAATCAAGCTTTTGATTGAGGCCTTCTCTAAGTCCTCTGTCCGCCAACCTAAGAACCCCCGACCCACTTTCCCCACGATGGCTCCACCGTAGACCCCTACCCCTCAGGTTGTCTGCTGCGGTTAACTAGACTTTTTGCTTCGCATGCTTGCATAAACGCGGCGAACGAGTGCGTCTTCCCGTGGTCGTATCATTAATGATTATGCAATCTATGTCAAAAAAAAATTAAAAAAATATTTGTTTGGATTGCTGAGAGGTCGAAACTTTGCAATGAAATGAAATAAAATGAAACGAAACGAAATTACATAAAATAAAAACATTTAATAAAAAAAAAAGAGTACAGTAAAGTATCATCACGACCGTATTCTTTCCGGGGTAGTTCTGAAGCGGATTCAGATTTAGCCAACTTCATTATGGCAAGTGGCAAGCTCGTCGATGTCTCTAGCTTACGAAACTCGAGAAATAATACAAATAAATTAAATAATTTATAGTGACCTGACCAGAAATCGAATCCGGTACCTCTGAGTCTAAAACGGAGTCAGTTAATAGAAAAATAAAAATTAAATCAATATTTAACTATCTTAAATGACAGTATGGTTGCTAAGATGACGCTGTCCCGGTGGTAGTTACTTAGTAGAAGTGGTTTGCGTAACGATGCAGAATGTCTGAGCTCGATCCTTGACAAACGATTCCAATGTACCACTCCGATGAATTATGAAAGAACAAAACTAGTATAGGGGACGACGCTTTTAGCAACCTCTTCTAGCAATGTGGCCAAAATATTGAAGAATTCGGGTAAAGCATACTGGACTTCACAATATATATTTGAAAATATTCTATATGTAAGGAATAATTTAAAGTTATTTAAAAAAAATGGAGACATGCAGTCTCGCAAATTAAGAAATGCTGACAAGCTTTATATTCCTAAATTTAGGCTTCAAAAAACAAATAAAAGTTTTGTGATTAATAGTATTAAACTATATAATAAATTACCAAAACCTGTAACAGAATTAGGGGAAACAAAATTTAAGAGTAGTATTAAGAAAATTCTAATTGCAAAAGCATATTATAAAATTAATGATTTTATTAATGACAAAGATGTGTGGAATATTGCCGCTCTGCAAAGATTAGAGAATTAGTTAATAGCACATTAGGTTCTTTTTTAATAAACTGTTTTTATTTTTGATTTATTTTACAGTTATGTAGAAATATTTTGAATGTAACAATTAGTTACTAATACATTATTGACTAATTAGTAAATACTGTTTATTGTGATACAGTAATATTTTTTATTACCTTATTATTATAATATAATTAGTTTTTATGTAACATTTAGTTACTATTATGTATTTATTATTTTATTAACTAATATATAAGTTTGTTAACGGAATTGCACGGCAACATTTGGGTACTTAGGAAGTAATTGTTATGTTTAGCTTGTGTGTGTCTCGAAGGTCATTCTTAGTGTTCAGGTTCTCATGGTGTGGCGTGTCCGGTGGTCGCCCCTTCCTTAGAAGGTCATTGCAGTGGTGGCACGTGTGTCGGGTCCCGGTCCGCACCCTAAGGGCCTGGTTGAGCGGGGGGATGGCTGGCACATGCGTTATGTCCGTGATCGGGTGCTGCTATGGGGGCCTGGGACCTCTGCCGGACACGTTCAATTTATTGTTCTTAAATTAACAGAGGTTTTTGCGTTTTGTCGACTTTCGGGTTGCACATAGGCATGTAGTCTACCTTAATTCTGACTTGCCTGGTGGGTTACTGCTGTACCAGGTATTGTTTTCTCATAGGTACTGATAACTAAATTTAAAAGGTTATTAATTGATCGTTGTGGTGCAGTTCTGTATATGTTTTATTTTGTAAATCTGATATAGCTGAGTTTTCCTTGCAGATTCCTTTCTCAGTCAGATTAAACATTAACAGGTCACTGGAATTTGCTAAGCTGCTGGTCTTCTGCTAACAGCTTACTTATTGGACCACTTTGCTGCTTAGTCTTCTACTAGCAGGAGTAGAATCATTCAAAATAATTAAATTAATGACGTTTCATAAATGCCTGTAATAGGTTTACGTGAATAAAGATATTTTGACTTTGACTTTGACTTTGGATGGCCAACTCATTAGCTGTTGTCGCCGCAAATCTGTGGAATGAACTACCGGTAGAAATCCGACAAGCATCCAAGCGGAAAATGTTTTAAAAAATGGTGTCTTTGCATTATTTAAATGGTTCATAAGTTATGTAATATGTAGTAAAAAATATTTACAACATATAAAATAAAATTAATATTAAGGATAGGGATATAAGTCCCGTCCGCGTGGAATGGTGGCAAGAACGCTGACTGCATTTCCCCGCTGATTTGCAACTGATTCTCTGGGCGAAGAAAGAGCCAGCCCTCTTGTCACCGGAGGAGACAACAAGACGCGGTGTTATGTCTTTTAAAAACTTTTTTGCGCTTGGACTTCATGGGCCCAGAGTTTCTACATCAAACGGCACAAATATGTAATCTTTTAATATACCTACATACTTGCGCCGCTTGCTGGACTCCGCATTTTCCACCGCGGCTCCCGCTTTATGCGCTGTCCCCCTGAGATGGATGGATATACCATCATACCATCGGGTCTATTTTTGTATGTACGCATAGGGATAGTGGCTACGGTATGTGGATGCATATTTTGGCCTGTGCGAGTGGTTCGGTTCCGGAATAGATAAAAGGGATAAGGTTGTGGAGCTCGTCAGCAGAGCATGTTATTTCGTCAAAAACGCATCATGTCTATCTGCGACTTTTATAGTCCATGTCTCCGTCTGTTTAAGAGTACCTACATTAAAAAAAATAGGAAAAACAGACAAGTAATTGGCTAACCGCCCTTAGGCTTATCTCATCAAAAATAAATTGTTTGCTAAACATAAAATTTACCTTGTTAACCTAATTTATTGATGGATTCCATAGGGATTTAAAATGTAAATTCTACGATCTCGCATGCAGCGGGCGTGTCTTAATGAAATCTTGCGCTGACCAAACTTTGGTGTTAGGCTACGGCAAATTAGATTCAAAACTCCCTGGGGGCGCCTTTACCTACTACAAAATCCAATATACAAATGAATTGGGTTGGTAAAATTTTCGTTTTATTTTTTTACTATTTTAATTAAATGAAAATATATTTTTTAATTAAAATATGATAATACATTTCTTGCGGTGGTGGCTCGGTTGTAAGAACGCGTACCTTAAATCCTACAAAGATCGGTTCAAACCCACCCGGCATGTACCAATGAGAAATACACTTTTCTTACGTATATTTGTCATAGATTTACAACACCACCGTTCCCGTGCCTCGGAGAGCACGTTAAGCGTCGGTCCCGGTTCCACCAATGCCAACTTGTGGATCCGTTAATTAATTGTCATAAATAATTGACATCATATCCTCGCCAAGCCGTCTGGCCAGCGTGGCGAGTGTAGGCCAAATTCTCCAGTTCTGGAAGGCCCATCTCCAGCAGTGGATGTCTAGAACGCTGTGTTCTAGGGGCTGTAATGAATGAATACGTTTCTTACAGACGCATTCAGCGGCATTCGGGAAACTTCGACATATCCTCTCATCGTCCATACCACAGTGTTTGAAGACAAAAGTCTTCAACCAGTGCGTCCTCCCCGTAATGTCGTACGGAGCAGAGACGTGGACACTGACTGTGGGTCTGGTTCACAAATTCAAGGTCGCTCAGCGAACTATGGAGAGAGCTATGATTGGTATTTCTCTGATGGATAGAATTCGAAACGTTTTAATTCGTCGGAGAACCAAAGTTACTAACATAGCATTCAAAATTAGCAAGCTGAAGTGGCAATGGGTCGGACTCATCTGCCGCAGAACCGACGACCGATGGGGCAAACGGGTTCTGGAGTGGAGACCACGTACAGGACGACCCCCCGCCAGATGGACGGATGAGCTAAGGAGGGTCGCTGGTGGGGGTTGGATGAGGGTTGCAAAAGACCGCGTGCAGTGGCGAGCCTGATATCCAGCATTGGAGAGACACAGGCTGATAATGATGACTTAACTGCCCGTGTTCTAGCGGTAAACTCCGTGGACTTAGACGCTAAGGTACCGGGTTCAATTCCTGGTCGGGATACAAAATAAATTATTTAATTTGTGATATTTTTCGAGTTTGGTACAAGTCAAGCTGTTCGGTTCCGGTTCTACTAATAACAACTTGGGGAATAGTTAAAAGAGTAAAAAAATCCTAATAATTTAAATTATTAGTCCGAGTCTAAGTCCGTGGATTTAGACTCGGAGGTACCGGGTTCGATTCCCGGTCGGGACACGATAATAATTATTAATTTAAATAAATAAAAAATATTATTATTTAATTTGGTATGGTAGACTTCCAATGGGCGTAGTGTGCCGAGGACACTCGCTACGTTCCCCCGTTGAACGGCAAGGCTCACACTTTAAGCAGAATATTCTCTATTTAAAGGATCGGAGTTTTTCCCCAAGCTCACGAGAGAATGCCAGCGACTACTCGGACTATATACCCAACGTTTCGACAGCAAATGGGATAAAGTGGTAATTTACCATGATCTCCACGTACTTTTTGCGTTTAAGGCGCGCGGCTCCGGGATTCTTATGGCTGGATGTCACATGTGACGAACAGAGTAATAATATTAATAATGATCGTTTATTTCCAATAAAATCCTATGTACATGTTTTTCTATTGGAGACCCACACTAGGAAGGCCGGTATTGTGGGGTCTCAATTACACTAAATCTATAATTTACATAACATCAAATTAAATTAAATTCTAAATACAATAATTCAAAAAATAAAAAACATTGAAGAAATTAATGAAAGGTTAATAAATACACAATATATATAATATAAAGAATAACTATAGTAAATAAGTAAATAATTAGTCCTATAAATTAAATCTCAAGAATGTAAATTATGAAAGACGGTAGGTATGCACTTGATGAAAGATTATATAAGTGTTAGATTTATTTTGTGATGTCAAATAAATTCTCAGTTTCTAAATATGAGAGTGTGTGACATCCCAATGGAATCAACGACATGCCATCCGGACACCCACCATTAAACTTAACTATCCTCGATGGTTTGATTAGCGTTAGCAGATGTAAATGTCCTTGACAAGATGTCATTGCCATGCCGGACATAATTATGTTTATCATTAATCTAATTTTGACATACGAATAATATTAATTTAACATACAATTTTTAGTTTATCAAATGTCAGTTCAATGTAAGACAAAGTTCTTTAACAATGTTTTTATTTTATAGATTTGTAAAAATTTGCATGCTGGAGACAGTAAAAATATGCTGATCTTAATTTTATATTTCATCTACTACATTGTACAATATTTTTAAGCAAATAAAGATTTTGAATTTTGAATTTGAATTGATTGCATGGTGTCTCAAGATCATTCTGGCACTGTTTTGCCAGTATAAGCAGAAGACAAATTTCTAAGCATTCCATGGATTCACCGTGCGGGTGCAGGGTCCATCGTGTGTGGGTAAGAGATGAAAAGAATGGTGTCTCGGGCTTGCGACCGACAATAGGCTGGTTTAAGAAAACGAGGCCTCCTTTTTTTTGTCTATTTCGCGATAATACGCAAATATAAAAAATTATATAACAAATAATAAAAAATATACGTAATTAAATTTATTTTTATGCGTCTTATTTTAACGACTTTAAAGTAATAAATACGCTATTAGATGTCACAAAATTTGAAACCTTTATAGCTCAATTAATGTCTCATTTTGGGCAGTTAATTTTTATTGTCTTTCGCCACAATACATTTTAATAAATTATATTTATATTTTTTTAATTTATTGATCAATCAACTATTGTCTGAGTTGGTATTGCAACATGCCTTTGCAGCCACAAGGGTTATCCAACGCCTGCGGTTTTTTTTTTTTAATGACAGTGAATCGATAAATCATCAATCTTACGCCCCCAGCCTGAAGGGCCACCATGGGAGGACGCATGCCCGACTTACCGTGAGGCCTCCTAAGGAGACCCCCAGGCGCCTACGGACTAAAACCCTATAAACCGTCTCTCTCTCACTCATCACGACCGTTTCATTTCCGGTGTGGTCAGAAACCACTTTTATAAAGAAGCGGATTCACATTTAGCCAACTTTACTACAGGCCAATCATGGCCAAGTGGCAAGCTCGTCGATGTCTCCAGCGTACCAAACTCGAGAAATATCACAACTAAATTAAATAATAATGAAATTGTACTTATTTAAATTATTAATAATTATTGTGTCCCGACCAGGAATCGAACCCGGTACCTCCGAATTTTTTTTACTTCTTCTAACTATTCCCCAAGTTGCTATTAGTAGAACCGGAATCGAAGCAGATTTGCTCTCCGGGAACAGGACAGTGGTAGAAGAAGACTTTCATAGCAATGTATTCACCGTGCGAGTGCCAGATTGATCGTGTGAGAGAAAGGTGAAGAATTGTCCTATCCACCATTCTGCTACTTCAAAATTACCAGAACGAAAACGTTGGAATCAAAAACGTACGGTGTTTTCTTTTACAGTATCTTCCCCCCATACACATCATTAATCCTTAGAGCTGTTTCTGCAGCGTTGGTGCCACGGTGGAACTCATATTCGTAAATAACGCGATGATGAATGAGATGATAGGGAAGGCAAAGGGTCTAGCCCATACAGCCAAGTCTGACGTAATATATCTTTCTTTTTAATGAGTTAATGAGGTCATCATCAATTTCCAGATGAGGCAGAATTTGATGCTTTTCTTGAAGTCCCTCGCGGCACCATAGCTCAAACACGTCGGAAAAAATATGGGAGTTCACAGCGCGGGAAAACCGCAAAAAATAAACTGCAACTTGTGCCCCATATTTAAAGTCCAATTTATCGTTTTCCATAATTATTCATATTGTAGCAAATTATTAAACAAAACAACACCACTTTTGACCAATAATATCCACAGTAAATTAATTTACAAAACAAAAACTTGCACTTGACATGTCCACGCAAAATGGCGCGAAGGACTCTTTTTTTTTTTTTAAAAAGAGACAATTTATTCGAACTAATATACAAACAATATAAAATAATTACAATATTAAATAAAGATATATTACAACAAAATCTAAATTTAACTTAAAAATAATAACAATAATACAATACACTAATTCCCTAAATTTAAAACGCAAATACATAAACCTAAATTTAAATTTGGAATTTCTAGACAAACGCCAGATGTTGCATATAAAAGTGACCAGTTTGAAAAAACGTTAATTTCACATGTAAGGACCTAATATAAAATGACATCAGCTCCTAGCCTAGAAAGAGCCCGATGAGCGTTTTTGTGTAAATATATTCGTATATGAATTTTGAATAGATGAATTATTCAATTTGGTCATGAAGATATTCTTTAATAAACTTTATGGGACAAATTTTGTTTCATAATTAATAATAGAAAAGTAAAGTATTATCACGACCGTTTCCCTTTCGGGGTGGGCAGAAACCACGCTTATAAATAAGCGGAATCACATTTAGCCAACTTTACTATAGGCCAATCATGACAAGTGGCAAGCTCGTCGATGGCTCCAGCGTACCAAACTCGAGAAATATCACAAATTAATTAAATATTAATTAAATGTACATATTTATTTGTAAATATTTTTGTGTCCTGACCAGGAATCGAACCCGGTACCTCCGAGTCTAAATCCACGGACTCAACCGCTAGACCATGGACGCAGTTATTATATATTAATAATAGAAGCAGGCACAAATTTAGAAATAATTTTAAATTAAAAAAAGTAAAATAGTAGCTTGCCAACCTAATCTGAAGGTTATCTAAATACTTCATCAATATCGGTCCAGGCGTTTTGGAGTTCACAGAGAACATAAACACATCGATTTTTATATTGCGTGGAATTTATTAAAGAGCAAATATTTTTATATAATAATCTAGAATAAAAATAAAGAACTACGTATTTTTTATTTTAATTATTCAGTAATAAAATCTTAAGTTACGGTGCAGAGAAGTTTTCCTAAAAATATCGTCACTCATACTCAGCCTAATTAAGTAAGTAGGTAGTGAGAGGTTCGATCGCGCAATACGTTGACTTACGTAATTCTTTATCTCTCTATTTATTTCCTTAACTAAGAATAACACTCGCCAGCACACGGCCTCATTCACCATGCAGTAGTGTTTTGTTTATCGGATAATGATATTTATCTTTAAAAAATAAATCCTTTTTTATTTCATTTTTTTTTATTAATGGTACCTAAAGCCTAAAAAAATATTTGCTCTTTTGATAATAACACACGGTATATACCTATATGTCGGAGTCTTCTTGGGGTGAGAATTGACGAGTACCCCCTCTGCGGTGACACTTATGCAGCCTCGTCGCCTCCGTTTGTCTTATCTTTATTATATTTTACTAACACGAGCTTGCCACTTGTCATGATTGGCCTATAGTAAAGTTGGCTAAATGTGAATCCGCTTATATTTATTTATATTTTATAAGCTTGGTTTCTGACCACCCCGAAAGGGAAACGGTCGTGATGATACTTTTTATTTTACTAACAGCGACGCGTCCGTTTAGTACTTATGTGTCACCTCCCAAGCTATTTGGCAAGTGCCCGAAGCAGAAGTAATCCCCCCGCGCTTGTCGGCCGACCCAGGCAGTCATCGGAAAAGATTATCACGTGACAGTCTCCCGATTGGTCAAATAATCGCTCCAAGCCTAAGAGCAAGGACTATGTCCTTGCTCTTAGCTCCAAGCCATTATGGTTTACGAACGAGTTTTCCGAATTTGAATATTGATTTGCGATTGGCCCAAAAGAATCGCGTCTTGTAAACCATAAATACTAAGTTAGTCGTTGAGAAATTTTAATGAAGTTATTTTAAAAACGGATGCACGACTTGCTCGTTGAGTGACTTTCGAACGTTACGCGCGAACTGGCTACTATTTTAATTTATTCGGATGCTTGTACTTTAAATATTGGCGGGAAATCCAAGCGCCGACATATATAATTATATAGTATACGTAACTTAATTTAATATTGGTACATGCCGGGGTTCGAAATCAGTCTATGTTGTATTAAATACTGTTTCAGTAGAATCGTAATAATGTCCAGTGGACATCACAAAAAGCCTTTAGCTGTCCTTATATTTAACCTATAAACAGGCTACCGGAAACAGCGGGTAGGGTTACCATCACGGGTTTCCGGTTCCGATAGGATGTCGAGACGTCTCGCATGAGTAAGTGCCCGGAAACAACCGGTTGTCTCAAACATTCCGGTATTATGGTTTTTTATTAAAAACACTGTTTACTTCCATGTGGGAAACATTACACACACTTGGTCTTGGTGTCGCAAGACTCTTGCTCCAGACCTTGCAATCCCGGTCCGCGCCCTAAGGGCCTGGTTGAGCGGGGGGATGGCTGGCACATGCGTTATGTCCGTGTTCGGGTGCTGCTGTGGGGGCCTGGGACCTCTGCCGAACACGTTCAATTTATTGTTCTTAAATTAGCAGAGGTTTTGCGTTTTGTCGGCTTTCGGGTTACACACAGGCAAGTCCTAATTCTAACATACCTGGGGTACCACTGTACCCGGTATTGTAATCTCATAGGTACTCAGGTGAATTTGAAAGATATGTATTTATTTATTGTCGTTGTGTAATTCTGTATTTGTTTCATTTGTAAATCCACTATAGCTGA
This sequence comes from Tinea semifulvella, assembly GCA_910589645.1. Lineage (NCBI taxonomy): Eukaryota > Metazoa > Arthropoda > Insecta > Lepidoptera > Tineidae > Tinea > Tinea semifulvella. Next base: position 3,792,163 of record OU342619.1, on the reverse strand, counting down.
GATTTCCTTGCAGATTCCTTTCTCAGTCAGATTAAACATTAACAGGTCACTGGAATTTGCTAAGTTGTTAGTCTTCTGCTAACAGCTTATTCCTTGGACCACTTCGCTGCTTAGTCTTTCACTAGCAGGAGTAGAAACATTCTAAATAATTTAAATTATGACGTGTAACAAATGCCTGTTACGTGAATAAAGATATTTTGACTTTGACAGACATATTTTTATTGGAGTACGATTTTTTAAAATTTTACCTAAATCGTGTCTGTGTTTTAGGGTTCAGAGGGGAAAATATCGGACCTTTACAGATGACTCTAGTGTCTGTATGTCCCCATGACATATCTTCAAAACTTCCTGCTCTTTTTTTATATACTCGCACACATGTGACCTTGTGCTTACCCGATGGTAAGTTGCGCGCAAGGTCCATGAATGATAGCATCAGGAATCCGACAGTCATGACTACATGGTTTGACTGGGCATGGCGGTAATTCAAGCCTGATCCTGAAACATGTGGATACACTTTACTGGGTTCATCGGCACGAACGGTGGATACTTCCCCGCTCCGGCAGACTGGGAAAATTACCACCATCAGTCCGCCTACCACCTATTTGTTGAAAGTTGTCTTTTGAAATGATGTCAAATGCCTATTTTGATTTTCAAAGAGGCTAATATTTATATAAAAATAACACCGCTTAAAACAAGACTCACTGCAAAGTTCCAAGGAGAGAGAAAGAAAGAAAAAAATATTTGCTTTAGAATTTGTGTAACAATGGTATTTACAAAATATTTTCTCAACAAATTCTACCATAGTGTGGTGTACAAATTTTATCAAAATATGGTTACAACAATAATATACAAAACAAAAAAAAAGAGCAATACAATAGAATTTACAGTTATTAGTTTGTTTCTTGATATTTGTTCTGTCTGTTCTGGATTTTATTTTTTATATATTTATGATTGTTATATTATTTTATTATTATTTCTTTAATTAAATGACATTATTATTTATATTTTAAATTTTCATTGCTTTTTTTAAAATTATTATTATTGATTTACTACCTTATTCTTTGACATACTATTTTTTTTATTATTATTATTTTCCTTTTGACATATTTCACTGAAATGAAATAATTTAATTGAAATGACAATGTCTCATGGCTAAATCACAATAAGCATGCTGTGTACACTGTTTTTGGATTGCAATCTAGAACTTAAGAAATTGCTGTAAAATGTGAACTGATTGTGATTGTGATCTGTTTGTGTACCTATAGTAAATAAATACATAATATTAATCATTCATTACAGCCCCTAGACATCCACTGCTGAAGATGGGCCTTCCAGAACTGGAGAATTTGGCCTACACTCGCCACGCTGGCCAGACGGCTTGGCGAGGATATTATGTCAATCATTTATGACAATTTATTAACGATTCCACAAGTTGGCATGCGTGGAACCGAGACCGACGGCTTATAGTGCTCTCCGAGGCACGGCAACGGTGGTGTTGTAAATCTATGACAAATGTACGTAAGATAAGTGTATTTCTCATTGGTACATGCCGGGTGGGTTTGAACCGACCTTTGTAGGATTTAAGGTACGCGTTCTTACAACCGAGCCACCACCGCCTATAATATGAATACTTAATTAAAAAGCGAGACATAATAGTTAATAATTTTATCTGTACAAAATAATTTACAGTTCTCCCAAAGTGATAATGCGCATAGAACTTCGTCACTGTTCGGCAACGGTGCACATTCCCCGAGCGTCGGAAGACGATATGTATATAGAGTGGTTAAGTGCATTTTCTTCATGCATAATTTAGTAGAATTATGTGTTTTGTGCTAGTTGTTAGTACGTTTTCCTATTTTACAAAATAAACAATTTAAAGTTGAATAAGATAATTAAAGTTGAAATTAAATTCACCTTTGAAAACAAAACCAAGAACGGTGTGTAATTCCACTCAGAGAGAACACATGCAGTCACCGACCGCCCGAATTGTTTTCGATTGTGTACACATGATATTGACTTCTATTTCTTTCGAACAAGGTGCAAAATGCAAGTGCAATGTTTAGGCTCTTACGATTCAATGATTCGGGTGTTTCCGGGAATACGACAATTAGCGAAGATCTGTATGTGCATTATTAATTTGGGAATACTGTATAATGTTTTATTATTGTTTTCACGTAAGAGTATTTTGTAAATAAGTTGTTTGTTTACATTACAAATTATTCAACAAAATACCATTTAACATTTTATATGATTTTAATTACAGTTAACTTTAAGCGTGTTTAATTCGAGCCGCTCTGTGTGCACTGTTTTGGTAATTCATGGCGAACTTTTTTTAGTTATCTTGTTGAAAATGAAGTGAGAAGTATTTTTCTGTTATTTTAAATCAGATACGTAGAAGAATATATTTTATTATAAGAGTATATATATATATTATTACTGGCTGACCCGGCAACCGTTGTTTTGCCAAATAAATAATTTCTAGGGAATTTCTAGTGTAGAAAAAAAAAACTAACTTATTGTAAGTGTGTAAGGATGTGGTATATGAGTGAAAGAGGCATGGAGCGCTGTGAGCGATGAGCAGATAAAAATAACAAAACACCAAACATTTTTTATTTTCTTTATTATATTTATTCCTTAAAATTATATATATCGTGAGAGAAACAGGAGACCGGCTTCGGTCTCATCCCTACTCCGTGCTGTTTACTGGGAAGTGACACCGGTATAGTCTGGCAAATGAGTGTTGACACAGAAAAAACGCGGAAAATAAAAAATAAAAAACTAGCACTGGTAACACTCATTATAGCAGGAATAAACTGTCTTGATACTAATGTTACCATGTAATTAGTTTCAATTAAATATTATGCTCAACTGGCGGGGATAACTTACCAAGTGATAATTGATCAGTTATAGAGCGGGATGGAAAATGATTAAATTACTAAAATGACTATTAAAAAATAGGGGTTTGTGATAGAAGGGTGAAAATTTAGGGTTGTATGTATTTTTTAATGGAACATTATAAAAAAAAAAAAAATCTCCAAAAAATAAAAATAAAATGTTAGGGGTGGACAACCCTTATCACTTAGGGGTATGAAAAATAGATAGTAGCCGATTCTCAGACTTACTAAATATGCATATAAAATTTGATAACAAATCGGTCAAGCCGTTTCGGAGGAGTATGGTAACTAACATTGTGACACGAGAATTTTATATTAAGATTTTTTTTTTTTTTTTTTAATTTTTTTTTTTTAGTTTTTTTTTATTATTCTTTTTTTGTAGTAAAAAATTGTTTTATAATTTTACAAAAAAAAACACTAGGTATATAAAATACGCTTACATAAGTGTGTAAACGTTAACTAAATGGGGTTCCCATGGGGAGGTAACCTATACTACTTTCGCTCTCCCCCAGGAGCACTTCTCTAGAGAGTGGCCTCCCGTGGGAGCCGAGCGCAAGACGGAGCGATTCTGAAGATCAGGATCAATAGTCAGCCGACGATAAACTTTTTAATAGTAGGCATATCCACTACTATGAGTAATATGTTCTATATTGTTCGTGAAACAATAAAATTATAAATTTAAAAGTGACTCAATCGATTGGTCTAACATTCATTCTCATACCGTTTGGTTTCCCATCTTGCACTAGCTAATAGTGTTCCCTTTTATTGTGTTTTTCCTTCGATAGGTACCCAATTTGGCTTTGGGCCGCATATGGAATATGTATCCCACAGATTAAAAAATATATATACATTTATTCGAAAAAAATATTTACAACATATAAAATAGAATTAATATTAATATTAAGGATAGGGATATAAGTCCCGTCCGCGTGGAATGGTGGCAAGAACGCTGGCTGCATTTCCCCGCTGAATTGCAATACTGATTCTTTGGGCGAAAAAGAGCCAGCCTTCTTGTCACCGGAGGAGACGACAAGACGCGGTGTTATGTCTTTTAAAAACTTTTTTAACAGCATACATACTTGCGCCACTTGCTGGACTCCGCATTTTCCGCCATTTTTTAATGTATAAAACTTTATGAAAAATATCACACCGCGTGCGTAGCGGACACGTTGCGTGATGTGACAGATCAATAACTGATTTTATTTCAGGCTAAGTTCAACAATTCTGTTTCTCATTTTAATAAAAAAATGCCGAGGTTTTTGGGATTTTGGCACCACTACCGAGCCGCCTGCGAGGACTGGTAGGTACCTAGACCATACACGGATTCGGTGTACCCAGGCTTAGTTATAAATAACGACGAGCCATTTGTAGAATTGGGTAAACCCTAGCCAACATAAAAAACTGCTTTTACGGAAATACATATATGTTTTTTTTATTCATTTTGGAATACCTACAGTTGACATTTTTTTTATAAATAATATAATCTAATTTCACTAAGAACTATTAAAGGTTTAACATACATAGTTTAAAGTTATACAATATGAGTAGAAATGAGTGAAAATGAGTAAAAACATGCGTGTACATGAGTAAAAAGATAAAACATAAGTGTTTTTTTTTCAAATAATTCATTCATTTTCATTCATTACAGCCCTAGAACACAGCGTCCACTGAAGAAGATGGGCCTTCCAGAACATATATCTGGAGAATTTGGTCTACACTCGCCACGCGCTGGCCAGACTGCTTGGCAAGGATATGATGTCATTTTTTTATGACAATTCATTAACGATTCCACAAGTTGGTATTAGTGGAACCGGGACCGACGGCTTATCGTGCTCTCCGAGGCACGAGAACGGTGGTGTTGTAAATCTATGACAAATGTACGTAAGAAAAGTGTATTTCTCATTGGTACATGCTGGGTGGATTTGAACCGACCTTTGTAGGATTTAATGACGCGTTCTTACAACCGCGCCTTTTTTAAAAATAATTAATTAATTTTATTTGGAATTCTACAGTTGACAATAATTTGTTTCGTTTCGTTTGGTTTGGTTGGTTTGGTTTAGTTTATAAGCGACTGAAGCGGGGCTGCAGTACCTACAAACAAAAGTACTACCACGGTCGTTTTGAGTCAAATTAGCTTCGTAGTAGAAAAGTCTTCTCACACCCCCCGCAGGGGGGAGTGGGGAATCTGTGTCAAGGTATTTGCCTTCTAACAGAGGTTGCGTTCGCTTTCCGTAACTACGGACAGGGCATGGGGTAACCATTAAAGGTTGAAGTATACGAGCCAGGCGGCGGAGTCGCGATTATGACTCCGTGATTGGTAGTAGGTGACGAGCGTAGCATTGTCTGGCGTCCGGCGGACGGGCGTGCAGAGGGGCCAGGTTTCTCACAAGTGGGAAATCTGTCGCCTCCGCGCGCGCGAACATGCCAGCCGCCAGACGACGCACGAATTCGTCCCGTGTTTCCATCCGCATATCCCTATGGATTACATCGTTCCTCACGTACCGCGAGGCGCCTTCGTGTAGTGTATGGTCAGAGGTACGAGTATATGGTAGCTAGCACAAACTAGTTTATTCAGGTTTTACTAGTATTACTCACTGCTAGAGTTGTGTTGTTATGAGTTTTTGAAATAACAATACGTAACCGTTTTCTGTTTTCAAACATCGTTAGAAACCGAGCAATCGTTGTGAAGCTTAGTCGCTAGTTTAGTCTATTCCAAAGATCATGTATATTGAGCCGTCAAGTGGAGTGTTTATGAAAAGTCGATAGTTTTATTTAGAAAAAAGATAATTTAGAAACTATTTATCTTACAAAGGTCAAAAATCGTCTCCAATCTTACATAGGATATCATTAGTACGACCGTTTCTCTTTCGCTTATAAATAAGCGGATTCACATTTAGCCAACTTTACTATAGGCCAATCATGACAAGTGGCAAGCTCGTCGATGTCTCCAGCGTACCAAACTCGAGAAATATCACAAATAAATTAAATATTAATTAAATGTATTTATTTATATTAATAAATATTTTTGTGTTCCAACTAGAAATCGAACCCGGTACCTCCGAGTCTAAATCGAATTTGGAATCTTACATAAACTATAATTTTATTCATTTCAGAACCCTGGGTTCGTGTAAGTCGTTTTCAATGGGAGGAATCCCCTCCAGGATTCAGTTTAACTGGCTGGATATTCGGTGTTTGGGGGAGCGATTCCATAGGTGCATCCGTCCAGCGATCAGCAGACGGTTCCTGTGGAATAACAGTGGGCCATGTCAACATCGGCATAGCAACTATTCTTGGAACTCGCACACTCATAACTTCAGCTAATATAATGGAACCATATCTGAACGAGCTGGATGACATAAGGGTTTGGTGTCTTGGACGCGCTGGAGAACCGTTCACACCTTACAGGTAGAATATAACCAGTTTATCTATAATATATATATATCAAAATATTCACCCATGACTTGATCATGTGGCAGTATGCCAAGAACACTCGCAGCATTCCCCCGATGGTTACTTGCTGCACGAAAAAACTGCCACATATATAGTATACACATAAAGTGTAAGTATCTATTAGTATGTAGTGTGTGTAGTATATTCTATATTGTTAAACTTGATATCGGCACTACCCTTAATCTCACACTCTCCCAAAGGTTAGATGTTAGAAAATGCCTTGTAGGCATTAATCTTCGCCTTTGTGCACTTATTTTGTGCAATAAAGAATTTAATAATGATAATAAATAGTATTTATGTATTGGAGTGTTTGCTTTACATAAAAAAAAAATGAAAAAGACCTCCCTAGAAATGCAAGTAAGACAAGGTCAAATAATCAAATTAAATACCCCAAAGCTCGTCTGACTAAATCGACAAAGAGTTTTCTATGCAATGATATAAAGTTATATAATAAATTATTGGCAGGTGTTACAAATTAAGAATATGCAAAATTTAAAACATCACTAAAAATATTATCATAAACAAAAGTTATTATGAGCTATAAGATGCAATGAAAGATACCATTGCATAGAAGTACTCGGCCAAATTTTATAAATTAATAATAATTCTTTATATTTAAATTTAAATTATTTACTTTTATATTTATTTTTTATTGACACGGCCCTTTTACATCCACGAATTTAAATTTAAGTTTATTTACTTGACAAGAATGTTGTAAATTATAAAATAGAAATGAAACCAGGCATCCGCTTTTAGTTATGTAATTTTTCCGACTGTCAAAATGTAAAAAAAACTGACATTAAATACAAAATATGTCAAATATAAAAAGTATAAAAAGGCTTGCCAGTATGTCGGCAACATGGCGGGCCCCGGTGTGAACACCAACTTAGGGGAGACGATATACTGGCAAAGATATAAAAACAATATCGTAAAACTAACACACATTCTAGTGCAAAATAAAGAAAGTTAAAGGAAATTAAAATTTAAGTTCATATTAGTTAAGCCTGTTCTAGAATAAAGATAAAAATAAAAGTTTAACAACTAGAACAGTGAAACAGTTAAAATAATAGAAAATACAATAAAAATTAGGGCCTTTCAAATGTAAATTATAAAATAGAAATGAAACCAGGCATCCGCTTTTAGTTATGTAATTTTTCCGACTGTCAAAATGTAAAAAAAACTGACATTAAATACAAAATATGTCAAATATAAAAAGTATAAAAAGGCTTGCCAGTATGTCGGCAACAAATGTTTTATTTAGATTGTAAGGTGACACGGCCATTTTACAGCCACGAATATTAATTAACATTAATACTATTAGAATATAAGATGACACGGCCCATTTACAGCTATGAATTTATGTTTAATTGACATATCATTATTAGTATTTAGATTATAAGATGACGTCTTTTTTTTTTTTTATGAAAATAAATTATTTTGATTTTGATATCACGTTAACGAGCCGCTGAGACAGTTCTTTAAAGAACTTCTTAGCATTTGGTTCCATTGTCTCAAGACCAAATTTTAAAATTGTTAAAGGTTAGTTAATTTGTTTGTAGGTACCGTGTATGGCGTTCTAGAAGAGTGTTGCCTCGAAGTAACAATCCGGAGCACTGGCATGGACCTCTGGGACGCCAAGTCCCGAGACACGACGTGGCCATCATTACAACCATGGACCAAATCTACTTTAACGAACACTACTTCTATAGATACGCGTTTAAAAACACTTTAGTCTTAAAGCGAGATACGCTTCCACCAGAATTTTACATCTGGGGATCAGGTTATGAGTCCAGAGCGCACATCAAGGATAATTATAGGATAACTAAAGGAGAGTTTACAATTGACGATGTTGTGAATTGTGAAAAGTTTCTTCCTAAATGGTGGGGGAAATTTATTTGTATTAAGAATAAGTATGGATTTTCAGCAGCGCCCACTGGCGGGCCTTTAGTTGATAGGTTTAAGAAGATTTATGCTATTGGATGCTTTGCTATAAATTACAACGAGGAAAGAATTCTAGTGTTCACGGATTTGCGGTATTACGTTAATCGGATTAATATTATAGCTAACTACACGGTGGGTGATTACTATGAGTATGCGTATCCAGAGTGGAGTGTTTCAAAGGGTTGGTTCTACGATAGTAGCGGCAAAGGCTTTGTAATCCCGCAACATCAGATGGATTGGTCTAGTTTGTATCCATTGGGGTAAATCATCAAAATAAATTGCTTATCTTAGTCGTGGACATCACTTAAGTGTTAGTGGCCGTTCTTGCTATCATTTTATTTTATTTTATTCAATATATTAGGGTCGCCATTGTCCACAGTCGACAAAACAATACATGGATTTTGTAAGTTTAAGTATTTGTTTTTATTTCTATACAGCAATCGTCTACAATACTCCCAAAGGTTAGATAGTATAAAATGCCGAAAGGCATTTAGTTCGCCCTTGTTAAGAGTTTAAGTGGAATAAAGAATTTAATAAATAGCAAGAGAACCATAAGTAAGTTGATAATGAAAACACAAATCACTCATTAGGTAGATCATCTGCCAATGATCGATTCAACGTAATGAAGCGTCATTAGACGTCTAATATATGTTGCTTTGGAGTTAAACATGTCTATGTCCAAATCTTCCGCAAGAATATTATAGTTGTTACATGTTCTTAATAAATAACTGTTCCGTCTATACCTCGTAGCATATGGTACGAACAAGACTGGCCAGCAACTCAGGACTATCGACTGTACCATTTGCTACATTTATTAAATGAACTTCCAATGGAAGAAGATGTAAGTTGTGACACATAGTATCGTATGGGCGATTAGGTAGCTTAAATTTATATCTGAGATGACGAATGAATCTTTTTTGGATATTCTCAAGTTTCAATATATAGACCTGATAACAGGGATTCCATATTTGTGAACAATATTCAAGATGACTACGGGCATAAGCGCAGTACAGAACTTTTAACGTCTTCATACACTTGAAGGGCTTACATGACCTCATTATAAATCCGACGGCCCTACTAGCTTTTGCAACAATATTGTCGATGTGTAGGTCAAAAAGAAGTTATCTTTGTTATCATGTATTACACCAAGATCTTTTATTTGGCTGACTCTTGACAGTTGCGTATTTTTCAGAGTGTAATTACCTTCAATGATATTACTTACGAAAAAAATAACGTTTATTTCCCAGATCGATTTTACACAGTTAAATACAATCCAATTATTAAAACTAATATTAACAGTAAAACTAAGAACTAAGTATGTACTTGTAAAATACAATTAAAAAATAAATAAAATCAAACATCCATACTGGGACTATGATAGTCTCTCCATTATAGAAGGTAACATTTTTTTTATTTACTGTCTAACGAAATCTAAGATATATCATTCGTCATCAGCAGAACACAGATTCCTAGACCTCCATTGTTGGACATGGAACTTCCAGATTTTTCTGGAGAATCACCCGGCATGTACCAATGAGAAATACACTTTTCTTACGTACATTTGTCATATATTTATAGCACCACTGTTCACGTGCCTCGGAAAGCACGTTAAGCCGTCGGTCCCGACTAATACCAACTTGTGGAATCATTAATTAATCGTCATTAAAATTGACGTAAGACCGTCGCCAATCCATCTGGCTAGCCTGGCGAGTGTAGGCCGATATATCATCTGGAAAATTCATCTTAAACAGTAGAGGTCTAGGACGCTGTGTTCTGATCTGATGATAGAGTGGCTTTTTTACCAATTTTTTTTTTAAAGTGTATGAAAACCATAGTGGCAACGCTCAGTCGAACGACTTTCAAATCAAAATAAAGTAAAAGTGATCACTTAAAGCGACAAGTCAAACACAGGGCGCGGTCGTCACGAAGATTATAATAACTAATGGGGTGTATCAGGCAAAGCTCTTTGTAGATGTCGTTAGCGGCAATGGTACCTTGTTTTACACCTATTTCGCATCATTTTTTAAATATTTTGTAGTTTTTTATTTTTATAACAGAAAAATGTATTTTAAATTAACGTTACCTACCATAAAAGACGAATTAAGAAAGCGCACACCGTATTTAAAAAGAAAAATGGTTTAATTAATAGAACGGCAATTTTGAGATCACCATATCTTTGATTTCACTTCGGCATAATATCCAGAAAATAATAAATTTCGTAATAAAAATACAAGTTTTCTATGCAACTGACAGTTATATTAGGTACCATCTATCATGCGCCATCTATCGTGATAAAAAGTTAGTGATACACCCCATTGACTAAAAGAGGCAAATCTCACGAAAAACTTGGCCTTACTCAAAATCATTAATAAGTCATCCAAACACTAGCGCCACTAGCTAGGTAAGTGACATACATACTCGTACCTATATAGATATAGCTTAATGCTTTCACAATATTTTATTCGAAGTAATATACAACCAGTATAAAAGAATTACAATATAAAAGCTACCTAAATATTAAAATTAAAAATAAACTAAACTATAAATAAAAAATGCCCTCTAGAGATGTCCTATCCAAGATAGTCCCAAGGAGACTGGCAACATTTCCCCTCTGTATAGCGAGGCTAATACGTTGGCAGAAATAATTGCCAGCCTTCCTGTCTCCAGACCTTTCTGTCAGCCGCTCTGACAACTCCTTGGCTTAGCCCCTCGCTGACGGACCCCATGGGCCCATCGTCTCGACCTCAAATGGCGCAAACTCGTAACCGGAACCAAGGTTGGCATATTTGCGCAATTTGAGGTTCTCCGCAGAAATAGCCGCTCTTCCCGCACCTGACGAGGTCGCCTGGATGTGAGATGGAGCTAATGTCTACACACGTCGCATCCCACACCAGAGATCACACGATTTCCACGGCCCAACAGTCATTCCGTCGGGTCTCTTGCCATCAATCCGCACAATCCCAGATAGTTCTAAGATTGCGGGTACACCAGCAGTGACAAGAGCCCTTCGGATGATGTCGTTGAGAGCCGCGTGACGAGGAATGCGGCCAGCACTTCTAGCACAAGAAAGCCCGTGGTGTCCGAGATGATCGACTGGTTCTCCGCATCGACACTGGTGCTGCGGGTGGACAGTCCGGGCTCCGAGACGAAGGCACACCGCCATGGTCAGTGTATTTCGATCAAGGAGTGTGCCGTTTATGCAGTTTATTATAATTAAAGAACTGGTAGACACATTTCTTAGCATTCCATGGATTCACCGTGAGGCTGCCGGGACCATCATCTATGGGAAAGAGAGAGGAGAAGATCGGTCTTGCGACCGACTATAGGCTATACGTTATTATTCTAAGCAATTGCAAATTAAAAAAAGTAAAGAATCATCACGATCGTATCCCTTTCGGGGTGGTCAGAAACCACGCTTTTTAGAGAAGCGGATTCACATTTAGCCAACTATACTATAGCCCCATTATGACAAGTGGCAAGCTCGTCGATGTCTCTACTTGTAGTATTTCGCACAAGGACGTCAAAAGCAAGTGCATCTTGTGCAACTGTAAATAAATTTGCCTTGCATCCCACTCTGCATTACGGAGTGTGAGAGTGACAGCCTTTCTGTCAAACTGCCAAACAACCCGTATTTGCAAGTCTTAAGATGTATTCCTAAACCCATGTTCTCACTGCGCTAGCTAACTGCTACTGCAACGTGGCATGCAATACTGCAAAATGACAATCGATAGTAGTTGATCATCGGAATGTGAAATTCTACCAGTTAGACTTGAAAAATTGCGTCGATTGTACGTCGAAAGCTGACCTTAAAAATAATAATAATACATTATTTATTGAACAAAACCAAAACAAGTGCAGGTGCATAGACGAGCCGTAAATACATTTTCTACCATTTTGTGACTGAGATATGTAATAAGCGGGTGCAGAAGGTTACGAAGAAAACAGATAGTTGAAATATTTATTACTAGCATTATTGGCTAGCAGTTTTTTCTCACAAAAATTAAGTATCATGATCCAGAGGAGAAATGCTGCTAGTGTATTGGGCACCATGCCACATGACAGCGATTTGGAGGAGCTATTTTTTTGTAAGTTGTTTTTTTTCTGTATTGTTTTTTTAGGTAAAATTTAGTTTTTGTTATAATATAGTTTAGTTAATTTAAAAAAATAAAAATCTTTACATAAATAAATGTCCTACATAAACAAATAAATATATAACTAAATATAAAATGCATATATACTCGTATATATATAAATATAATAAGTGAGTTATGGCGACTTATTCTGTTTGTGAAGTAAGTATGTGTATAATTTATTTTTAAATAAGTTTTTTAAAAGATGACGCCTGTCTGATAATTAAAGGAGTTCTGTTCCACTGGCGAGCTGCAATACTGTAAAGTAATCTAAATGTCTGCTGGAAGAGTGTATAATAAATAATATACGACGCCATTTTTATCTTAAATCGTTACAATTACAGATAATTCATATTGCTGCAACTCAGGTTGAAAGAAAAATAACCTTTTAATAAAATTCGAATTTTGAAGGGCCCCCCCTTATTTATTACTTTTTATTCATAACGCCTCCGTGGTCTAGCGGTTAAGTCCGTGGAATTAGACTCGGAGGTACCGGGTTCGATTCCTGGTCGGGACACACAAATATTTATTAATGTAAATTAATACGTTTAATTAATATTTAATTTATTTGTAATATTTCTCGAGTTTGGTACGTTAGAGACATCGACGAGCTTGCCACTTGTCATGATTGCCCCATAGAAAAGTTGTCTAAATGTGAATCCGCTTATTTATAAGCGTGGTTTCTGACCACCCCGAAAGGGAAACGGTCGTGATGATACTACTTCATCACTTTTTATATTCTTCGAGCGCTCAAATAATACCGTAAACGTTTGTCTAGTACTAATTCATATATTTATTTAATGTCGTTGGACATCTAAACCATCTAGCGTATTGACAAAAATCGAGATCCGGTAAAACGCGTGTTCACTGTGATCGTTGCAGTCCTGTGTGTAGGTTTATAAGACACGACAAAGAAGAGGACCGGAGAATCAACCGCAGAAAACAGATCGCATGACGTTTTGTCTGACCCTTTACGTTGATATTACTTAAAAACATTTAATTATTATTTATTCGAAGTAATATACAAACAGTATAAAAGAAATAATAATAATATGTTATATATTAAAAATGCATAATGTGTTCTCGCTGCGTTCCCCCGTTGAACGGCGAGGCTGACCCTTAAAAAATCTCTACTTAAAGGGTCACCCGTCTTAAAAACTAAAACAATAAAGTGTGTTTTTATCGAATGCTAACTTAATTTTGTTACCAGAAAAGCGGTGCATCGCTTTAAGAATAATATGTTACGCCATCGATGAGTTCTATAGTGCAGTCCTAACTTAATATAAAAGAGCTTTTAGCAGTTAAAGCGCTTTAGCCGCTGAGAGGAACCCCGAAAGTTCCGGAACACTTGCTTTGTCAACGACAAGATTTAGTTATCTTTAAGTAGTGTTAAAATTACTATTAAAGGATGCTTAAGTGATGAATTGGGTCATACGAAGAGGCAAGTCATTGAGATTTACTATAAATCGTGATTGGACTTCAGAATTACCTACGTTAAATTATTTCAAGCATCCAATATTAGTTTGACATAATCCTTTGAGTGTATCCGAAATTATCTAAATTGTTATTTCATACTTAATTACTTGTAACTCCTTACTATTTGCTATAAATAAATATTTTTTTTTTGTAATTTTTAGTTATGTTTCACTTAAAAATTGAGTGGGTGTTTTTATTGCACTAGGCGATTTGTCATCGCATCCCTAAATATTATATCAATTCACTTTGACAACGGTTTTGTATCTGTCCAATTGTTATAAATAAATATGTTTAATTTACATAAAATAATCAAGTTCCTAACAAGATATTAAGAACTGATTATTTTCCAATATAATAAATAAATTGATTTGGACCAAACCCTAGTTTAAATTTTAATGTATAATTATTTATTATTTGTCATTGTGTAATTTAATTTGTTCAGATTCCTTTCTTATTTCTTATTATATTAAGATATACCTACATTTATTCGAAAATAATACACACATCAAAAAAGTCTAGGGATCAAGCATGTTTATGCGGATTTCTTGTGATTGAGATGTGGCTTTGTAATAAATTTATGATTTTATAAATTTATATGGATCCTTTTTGGTGCATTTCATAATTTAAAACAGGAACTGTCAATCAAATTCGAGTAAAAGATGAAAATCAGCTGTCAATATTTTCCCTATAAAAACATAAGACGCATTGAAGACATTATTAGTGCTACTGTTTCCCTACTACTGATTAAAACCAACGTTATTATGGAGCGGCGACGTCATTTAAGCAGGGAAGAAATGATCAGAGCCGTGGGAATGATAGAAGCTGGTTCCCGGCAACGTACTGTGGCTTTAGCTCTGAATACAAGTCAGAGTGTTATCAGTCGACTTTGGACACGTTACCGAACCACTGGTACCGTGGCTGAGCGCCATGGAGGACGGTATCGCTGCACCACACGGAGACAAGACCGAGACATTCAAATCACAGCTCGAAGAACTCCAACAATAACCGCCATGATGTTAGCCGTGAGCCTTCATCGCTCTTCAGGGAACTTAATTAGCGACCAAACAGTCAGAAACCGCTTGCATGAAGTGAACCTTCATTCCCGAAGACCGCTACGGGTACCACCTATAGCAATGCACAATCGTAGGACTCGATATCAATGGGCTCTTGAACACAGAAATTGGACAGAAGAACAATGGCGTTTCGTGTGCTTTTCTGATGAGTCTCGTTTTGGTATGAGGCCGGATACAAGACGTATACGACACTGGAGAACCCCTGGACGCCAACAGCGATTAAAATCCTGCCAGGAAGTCCATCCTTATAGTGGTGGAACCATCATGGTATGGGCGGGTATTTCGATCGGCGGAAGAACTGAGTTGATTTGGATCAGAGGCAACCTCAACGCTCAAATTTATGCTGAGACGGTTGTATCAGACGTCATCGTTCCTCTACAAGTGCATATCGGTCCCTTATTTCAGTTAATGCATGATAATGCACGACCGCACACCGCAAGAGTTGTAAGACAGACTCTCGCCGCAGCTAACATCAATGTCCTGCCCTGGCCTGCTCAGTCGCCAGACTTGAACCCGATTGAGCATGCATGGGATATTCTTCAGAGAAGAGCTCTGCCGAATATGGAGGGTATCCAGTCGCAAGAAGACCTTTTTTTGTTGTTGCAACGAACATGGGCGGCCATTCCACAGCGTGATTTGGATGAACTCATTTTGAGTATGCCAAACCGATGTTCTTGTGTTGTTAGTGTTCGCGGTAGAAACACGGATTATTAATTGTTTAAGTTACCCAATAAAATTAAAAAAAAAACTGTTATTTCAGTCTTTTTTTCGAACTTTAATGTTAGTGGTTCAAATGTCAAAAATCCCTTTATTAAGAAAATGGCAATTTTTTTTACTAATGCAAAGGTGACTTGGTTTATCGTTACTGTAGACAAACGAAAACATTTTATTTGATCAATCCTTAAAGAAAATTTTAATGAATATCAATCAGGAGAAAAGTTATTGCAAAAATATATGTTGATCCCTAGACACTTTTGATGTGTGTATTTACAACATATAAAATAAAATTAATATTTATTAATATTAGGGATAGGGATATAAGTCCCGTCCGCGTGGAATGGTGACAAGAACGCTGGCTGCATTTCCCCGCTGAATTGCAATACTGATTCTGTGGGCGAAGAAAGAGCCAGCCCTTTTGTCACCGGAGGAGACGACAAGACGCGGTGTTATATCTTTTTAAAACTTTTTTGCGCTTGTACTCCATGGGCCCAGAGTTTATACAGCAAACGGCACAAATATGTAATCTTTTAATATACTTACATACTTGCGCTGCTTGCTGGACTCCGCATTTTCCGCCGCGGCTCCCGCTTTATGCGCTGTCCCCCTGAGATGCGACGTGGCGAGGGTGTCGACGCACGTGGCTCCCACACCAGAGCACGTCCCCGTTCCCAGGGGAACGTCCTTTCTTATTGAGATTAATTCTGCTAAACGGTCTTTTGCTAACACTTTGTGTTCCAAATATGTCTAAATGTTCCCAGGGTCAACATATAATTTATATGCATAAGAAACAGTGTCGGGGACAACACAGAGCCTTGCGGCACACCGGCATTCCTATCCACAGCCCATCAGCTGTGGGTTAGACCATATGCCGGAAATTTGGACAGCAATGCCTTATGCCAAACCCTAAGGCCTTAGAGTGTTCAGACTAACCCCCAAAGATTCCCGATGTTTGACTATTGCCTCACCCCAGACGTGGTAGACGAATGCTAGTAGATCCCTAACGATACGACCCCAGCCTGAAGGGCCAGCCGGGAGGTCGCATGCACGAATCACCGTGAGGCCTCCTAAGGAGACCCCAGGGCGCCTACGGACTAAAACCCTATAAACCGTCTCTCTTTCACTGTTGGCCCTGCGTGCCTTAACAGCTAAGTCTGAGTCGTGAAGTGAAGGCACTCGTTCGCCGCGTTCATGCAAGCAAAGATCATGAATTATGGAGTGATCTTATAAAGAAAGAAGAAAGAAATATATGTATTTATCGCTAAACCATACACATAGCATAATAGAAATTAAAAAAACTAAACATTAAAAAAAATTGGAAAAAGATTATGCACAAGATACTTAGCCTACCAGCACATGTATAGCGAAATTATCAGATCAGCTCGGCGTCCGCTACAACCTATAGATTGGCCATAGCACCGATTTTCGGCCGCCCGCCTTACGGATGCAAAGCACGTCACGGACACAGATGTACTAAATACAAACCTATTTAACACATACACACATATTGCATGAATTCACACACACATAATAAACCCATCTTTATCCTATCCTATCCTAATCCCAGCTTTGCATAGTAATCTATAGTATAATCAATCTAAATATAGCATAGTAAAAATGCATCTTTTAAATACTTAACAAGTTGGGCATTGATGATTCGTTTCATCACAGCACAGTACTGAGAATACAGCAATGGGGTGGTAGTTGGAAGGGTCTGTATGCGTAAAAAGTATTTATAATATTAGTATTGATTTATAGTATCATCACGACCGTTTCCCTTCCGGGATGGTCAGAAACCACGCTTATAAATAAGCGGATTCACATTTAGCCAACTTTACTATAGGCCAATCATGACAAGTGGCAAGCTCGTCGATGTCTCTAGCGTACCAAACTCGAGATATATCACAAATAAATTAAATAATAAATTAATGCATTTATTTACATTATTAAATATTTTTGTGTCCCGACCAGGAATCGAACCCGGTACCTCCGAGTCTAAATCCACGGACTTAACCGCTAGACCACGGAGGTATTGATTTATAATAAGTTTTTATTTGCAGGAACTCATTAATAAAACTGCGGTCCCTGCCCGCAATGATAATTAAAAGCAAATTAACGCAGTCGCTATAAAAATTTACGTTTTGAATATCAAGTGATTTTTCCATTGACTTTCATGTAAGGCAATGCTAATTTATTTTGTCAAGCGGTCTTGGTAAGGTGGTGCTGGTGGTGGTAAGACATTCTATGTAGTGTTGCCCAAAGCATGACCAAGACCATAGCTGGGCATTAACTCGTTAATCCGTTAATCGTTAATTAACGAAGTTAACATTTTGATTAACGGGTTAACTTTTAAGTTAACTTTTTAAAATGTTAACGGACACGTTAACTTCCGTTAATATGCAGAAGTCCGTTAATCGTTAATCCAATGCCACTATTTACCGCACGGCACCGCGGTGTGGCGCGAAAAACAGGTTCAGACAAGTATGAAACGACAAGTGCCGGGCGCGGCGGCGCGTGAGACAAAAACAAAACTAGATATATTTTGCCGGCGCGTGCGAGTAAGAAAACTGCGAAGTACTAAATGTTAATAAAGAAGAGTGCAGTGTAATTAGTTAGATAGAAAAGTGTACTGTGCAGTGTAGTAATTAAAACTATATCATGGAAGTCCTGATGAGAATCCTTGGCCACATTTGACTGAGTATGTGGAATTTGTATCCAGATCGGGCCAGCAAATACTTTTTGCTTGTAAGCGTTGCTTGCCGAAAGACACCAAAATAAAAGTTCATGTATCAAGCCTGAATAATTTGAAACAACATGTAAGAAGGGTACATGAGTCACAATACGTACAGTTTGAAGAGATTGTTAAGGCGGGCTCTAAACCGAGGCAAGACAAAAAAGAGAACTCATTCTGACAATATTATATATTAACCTGTTAACTTCTAGAACCTAAACCAACAGGTTTTATAAGTTCACTAACGCAACGATATAAAAATGCAATTTTACACATATTAACGCATTAACGATTAACGTTAACTTCCGTTAATTCTTCCGAAATGTAACGCTTTAACGTTTAACGAAGCTAACTTTTTTTGTAGCGGATTAACGATTAACGAAGTTAACTATTTGATTAACGGTGCCCAGCTATGACCAAGACCAGTACTTAGTCTTGGTCTTGCATCAGAATCTCGCAAGACTCTTCATCTGACTCAATTTCCAATTGTATAAGGAAATCTTGTGAGTATCTATTAAAGGTGCACACAATTTTATAGACTTAACCACACTAATCATAGTGTTAACATAAGCTCCAATTATTGTTTAGTGGTCCATTATATGAAAAAGTTCCTCTACTCAATCATAGATGGAGCTATTATATCTGCAATTATAACCTTACAAATACTATACCTTAATCGACATTAGCTTAATGAATTAAAGTTTAAAATATTTTGTATTTTTTATTTAGCTTCGTTGATTTAATAAAGAATTAAAAAAATATATAAGTCAATGAGTTTTATTATCAACTGATTGTTATTTTGTATGAGGGAAAGTCACAGACTGTTGTTGTACCTTAAATTCACCTTGTAATCTGTCATCCTTTTGATGCAAATTACTTTTGGTTTTTTATTCTGTGCAGTTTGATAACAGTTTCCTATCTGATTGAGTTGCGTTTTTATGTCCATCTATTAATACAATGGTAATTGCTTGCATAATTATTATTGTAATAAAAAACATTATAGCTTAGCACAAACATACTTAACAGCGCGCTTGTGGCTACGTATCATCACGACTGTTTCCCTTTCGGGGTGGTCAGAAACCACGTTTGTAAAGACGCGGATTCGCATTTAGCCAGCTTTACTATAGGCCAATCATGACAAGTGGCAAGCTCGTCGATGTTTCCAGCGTATCAAACTCGAGAAATATCACAAATAAATTAAATATTAATTTAATGTAGGTATTTATTTACATTAATAATACCTCCGAGTCTAAATCCACGGACCTTACCGACCAAGGAAGCAGTTTTAGGAACGATTATCTTATAATCCAATATATGTCATAGAATTACATCACCACTGCTCCCGTGCCTCGGAAGACACTTTAAGCTGTTGGTCCCAGTTAAAATATTATCAACATGTGCAATACTTAATTAATTGTCATTAAGATTTACATCAGACCCTTGCCAATCTGTCTGGCCAGCTCGCCACGCGAATGTATCATCTTCATCACAGCCCCTAGAACACATAGTCCTGGATCTCTACTGCTGGAGATGGGCCTTCCAGAACATTTATTTAGAGAATTTGGCCTATACTCGCCACGCTAGCCAGACAAATCTAAATAGATGGTAGGCGGACTGATGGTGGTAATTTGCCCAGTCTGCCGTGACGGGGAAGTATCCACCGTTCGTGCTAATAAAGAGTATCCACAAGTTATGGGATCAGGCTCAAATTACCAAGTCAAGCCGGCATAGTGGAAGGATGTCAGTCATGAGTGTCTTATTCCAGTTGCTAACATTCATGGACCTTGGGCGCCACTTACCACCAGGTTGGGGCAAGGTCACATGTCGTGATAGTATAAAAATAAATAATAATAAAATAAAATAGGTGGCGAGAATCTGATGACAATAACTTGCTCTCCGAGACAGTGTGGTGTTTGTAAACTCTGATTGGTATATGCCGGGGTTCGAACTGCGAAAAATAAAAAATAAACCGCCCTTTTTTTTATCAACTCTCGTTGAATAAATTTAGTACAGAAAATCGACAAATGTTTTTTACGGAATTATCCGACTGTACCTACTTAAAACACGCCAAATAATTGGCTCAAAATTGAGACACAATATTTTTTATGACAAATAAGAAAAATGTGCATATAAAAATCATAATAATATTGTTAATGGTCAATTTATGAGAAGACGAAGGTGTATGGACGAAGGCAAACGTTGTTCTGATCAGGTTTTATAATCTGCATACACACATTATTTAACTTAAGGACAGTGTTATGCAAAATTAACAAACTATTAAATAGTTTTATCATTATCACATACTTGTACCCCTAGAACACAGTATATTTTTGAACTATTCCGGGGGGTGAAAACTTAGGCCGTTACATGACGCTTTAAGCCAATCCAAACAGTGTAAGGATTGTATCAAATGCAGCCATGGAATAAATATTGTTGGCTGCAATCGACATCCTTTGCCTTGCATTTAATTAAGACGCCATCTGTCAAGTAGATTTTGATAGGTGGCCCTTTTGCGAAACGGACTTCAGCAACGCGCTGTTATTTAATTGATTATAACTTAATTACAACTTAGATTATCTTTTAAAAAATCTGTAACATTGAATATATTCATTCCACTGGATATTGTCGCCCCCTGAGCTTGGGTAAGTATTGAATTTAAAAAAGTACGGCCATGGGCATGGCCACGTGCAGTAGATTCATTTTTATTTCTGAACCACCGCTGCGGCCTCACCATGGTATTTTGTCTTGGTGTGGACTAGAGTGGTGGTGGATCTAGAGATGGAACGTAACGTGTGCTACCCGTGCGTTCCAGGGTTTTACCAGTAGGAGTTCTATGTCTGGACTTTAGAGCTTGCGAATAAATTGGGTTATCTAACCCCGCTGCCCAATAATAAAAAAAAATATCATTAACAAAATACGAGTATAATAATTAATATAACCGATATAAGTTATTTGTTAGTATTTAGTTATAACAAAACAAATCACGATGATGGTAATAAAAATTAGATACTTAAACCCAAGAATGTATTAAATAATATGATTATTATTACATTTAATATATGTTAATTAAATTATTAATTATTGCATAAGCCCATCCAATTTGGGAGCCTAATAAGAAAATAACCGGTTGTCAATTTAAGTTTATCGGCTGAGATATCTACTTCACAATAAATTAACAATAATTGCGATGCAAAATAAAGAAAAAAAATGAGAAAGCATTATATGAATAAAGGATGAGCTTGGGATTAAATAAAACGACCATATAAAAAGGTTTGCTGATTTTAAGCATTGTAAAGTAAAGTAACATCACGACCGTATCCCTTTCGGGGTGGTCAGAAACCATGCTTATAATAATGTAAAAAAAAGTGTTTTTTTTTTTCGGAATAGTATTCATAAGGGTTAGTAACATAGTGTTTCCTTATTCTATATTAGTAAAAAGAGGACATTTATTTTTTTATATTTGCCTTGCCCTCCTGAGGCATACATGTGAGTATGTACCCAGTGCCTCAAGATAGGGCAATCTGGCTTCTCACTAACTGCCCTTAAGATGATGTTGCCGCTCCCTCGTACTCTGTGCGTCAACGACGCGACTCGTTTTCGCAATACTGAGTAGAAATCATCTGTGTACGCGTACGCAAATCGCTGATGCACTGCACCAACGAGGGAGCCCCATCATCATCCTGAAGGCGTTATTATATTGTACTCGAAGAGCGTTGTAATAAAAAGAAGCGGTTTCTCATTTAGCCAACTTTACTATAGGCCAATAATGACAAATGGCAAGCTCGTCGATGTCTCCAGCGTACCAAACTCAGGAAATATCACAAATAAATTAAATGTTAATTTAATTTACTTATTTATGTTAATAAATATTATTGCGTCCCAAGTCCAAGGACTTAACTGCTAGACCACAGAAGCAGTTGTTTTTTCTTTTTTTATACTAGCACGACATGTGACCTTGCGCCCACCTGATCGTAAGTGGCGCGCAGGGTCCATGAATGTTAGCATCTGGAATCAGACCCTTATGTCCGACATCAGTCCCTAACACTATGCCGGCTTGACTAGATGCCTTTTCACACTTCGCTTGAAGGACTCCAGGTTATAGGAAAGTGGAAACACAGAGGCTGGAAGACCATTCCACATCTTTATTGTGTGACAGATTTATGAGTCACCAAATTTATGGGTACGCCGAGCGATGGTGACTACGGTATGTGGGTGCATATTCTGACCTGTGCGTTTGGTTCGGTTGCGGAATGGAGAGGAAGGAATTAGGTTATAGAGCTCTTCAGAGCACTCAAATTCAAAAAATCTTTATTGCCCTTAAAAAATATTGTACATAGGCGGGCTCAATGACTAAGCATTTTCTAACAACCAACCTTTGGGAGTGTGGAGAGGTAACAACGAAGGGTGCAATTTATTATAATAGACTTACATACTAATATTACATATACTGAATAAATATATACACAAATACCTACATATCTATATATATTATAATTAAGTTAAATTAGTACACACATGGTTAAAGTAACAGTTGATTAAGAATAATAATTATGATAACCATAAAATACATAACATAAGTGATTAATATATTGAACTAGGAGACACTATAGGAGGCACTCACCATAGTATAGCCGGTAGAACACGCTCAGAGAAGCCACATCTCGGCGAAGCTGCAGAGATTCGAGAGTTCCAGATATAGTGGCATTGTGAATGTAGATATATGTTTTATATTATTAAAACTAATCAACTACTCCCGGCAATGTGTCCCAGCTTGACAGAGATTAATCTGTAAAGTATTGTTGAATTCAAAGCTGTTTTTTATGTTTACGTTATAATTTGATTATTATCACAACAATATAATATTTCTCAAATTACAAGTGGTTTCTTTTTTGAGTCTCGTTTTAGGCTTAAAGAAATTAATTAAACTTTTCTCTCTCTTTAAGATAAAAGTTAATTTTAATTAAAATATAATTTATTGCGTAAATATTTGTTTGAAAAAAATATCCATTCTGTGTTTTTTATTATAATTATTAAGAAACTATATTTACAAAATATAAAATAATAATTATTTATAAACTACCTAAATAAATAAATAAATATTTCCAGACAGGTCACACAGCGTCATCTAATTTCCGTGGTAAGCAACGAGGCTTGTGTTACGGAAACTAGATGGTTGATAAACTACATATTATATTTTTTTTTTTGTAAATATATACATATTATACATATAAACACCCAGACTGAGACAAATTATACAATGTACAACTTGCCCCCGGTAGGAATCGAACCCACGACCTCCCGAGTTCACGGCAACGTTTGTTACCACTAGACCACGGAGGCGGTCAAACACATTTAATAACTATAAACTTCGCCACATCTTCCTATCAAATATACCCCAGTGTTTGAAGACGAGAGTTTTGAACCAGTGCGTTCTTCCAGTGCTGTCGTACGGAGCAGAAACGTGGACACTGACAGTGGGTCTAGTCCACAAATTCAAGGTCGCTCAGAGGGCTATGGAGAGAGCTATGCTCGGTATTTCTCTGATGGATAAAGTCCGAAACGAGGAAATCCGTCAGAGAACCAAAGTTACCGATATAGCCTTCAAAATTAGTAAGCTGAAGTGGCAATGGAGTAGAGGGGTTCTAGAGTGGAGACCCCCCGCTAGATGGACGGATGACATGAGGAAGGTCGCTGGTGGGGGTTGGATGAGGGTGGCAGGAGATCGTGTGAAGTGGCGAGCCTTGGGGGAGGCCTATATCCAGCAGTAGAGAGACACAGGCTGATAATGATGATGATAAACTAAGCCTAATAAATGTCCTCAAGAGACATAGCCGGCATAGTGTTAGGGCCTGATGTCAGTCAAGAGTATCTGATTGTAGTTGCTAACATGTTGTGCTAGTATATAAAAAATTAATGAAAAAACTTTGAAATTATTGGATTGTGCGAGTGAGAGGCATACAAAAGCGTTAACCCCCTTAATATAAATAAATAAATAAATATTTCCAGACAGGTCACACAGCGCCATCTAGTTTCCGTGGTAAGCTACGAGGCTTGTGTTACGGAAACTAGATGGTTGATAAACTACATATTATACTCTTTTTTTTTGTAAATATATGCATATAATACATATAAACACCCAGACCGAGACAAATTATACAATGTACAACTTGCCCCCGGTGGGAATCGAACCCACGACCTCCCGAGTTCACGGCAATATGCAAATCTATTGTTTGTTACCCTCCATAGAATATTTTCGAAAATTAATTAACGACTAATTATTTGATACAACTCTTTTTCTCCACAATATTTTGTACAATAGACCGTTTTCTTTCTTTATTTTCTTTCACTACGCCCGTGTAATGATATTCTTAATTATAAAACAAGAGGCCGTCATTAGCAATAATACCTCCACTACCAAAAAGTCCGCCCAACACAAATGTTCTAGCAAAACTGTGCTTATCAAAAAATATCTTTTCTTCAAAGAATTTATTTGCTTCAGATTTCTTGTACATCATTAAAAGTTTCGGCGGTTTTAAGTGATGCTATTAATTTACCATTCATTGGCGAAAACAATAATTTCAAAACCTATGCTGACGTCGGTCGCGCACATCTTTAATATGTGCGTGATTCCCTTCTTCCAACCTAGCTATCCAACCCATAATTGGGAACTCACAGTGCCATCTTCCAACCTGCCTCGGATTTTTCTTCCCATCTTCCAACCTCAACTTAAGTACAGTCACTAAAAAAAAACAAAAAAGAGCTTATTTTAATATTATTTTATTTAATAATAATAATTCAAAATGTTCCATTACATTTATGTAATTAGATATAAATATTAAACTTCAACATCAAAACACAAAAATTTACATTAGCCTTGTCACTTCGTTACCTACACGTCAAGAATATCCTTATTTTAAGAATTCTACTATTATCTGGCCATTATCATATATCATATCATTCATCCATAACAGCCACTAGAACACAGCGTCCTAGACATCCACTGCTGGAGGCCCATGCCTTCCAGAACTGGAGAATTTGCCCTACACTCGCCACGCTGGCCAGACGGCTTGGCGAGGATATGATGTCATAATTTAATGACAATTTATTAACGATTCCACAAGGTGGCATTAGTGGAACCGGGACCGACGGCTTAACGTACTCTCCGAGGCACGGGAACGGTGGTGTTGTAAATCTATGACAAATGTACGTAAGAAAAGTGTATTTCTGTGTGGTACATGCCGGGGGGGTTTGAACCGACCTTTGTAGGATTTAAGGTACGCGTTCTTACAACCGAGCCACCACCACGCCATTACCAATGTCCTTTTCTCAAGAAGAAGTGGTAAGTATTTGTATATAATATATGTAATTTGTATTTGCATTAATAAATAAATAAATATTTCCAGGCAGGTCACACAGCGCCATCTAATTTCCGTGGTAAGCTACGAGGCTTGTGTTACGGAAACTAGATGGTTGATAAACTACATATTATACTTTTTTTTTGTAAATATATACATATTATACATATAAACACCCAGACCGAGGCAAATTATACAATGTAGACCTTGCCCCCAGTGGGAATCGAACCCACGACCTCCCGAGTTTACGGCAACGTTTGTTACCACTAGACCACGGAGGCGGTCGTTAGCATTATGATAATACTAGCTAAAAACTAACATATTAATAAAACATATTTTTTTTTAACTTTAAGGTTCTTTACGCGATTTACCTTAGAGTCATATTTCTCCCGACCTATATTGCATTGGCCGTGGTCACTGGTCAACTGGAGCTGCGTGGTGTAGTCTCGTACATACTGGGCGAAGAAACTTTTTGTTGTTTATTGAAGTAATGTCAGGTCGGTTGTAGTGTACTGTTTTGTTTTCTTTGTTCATAGGACAAAAGAGATGTATTCTGCACTTTTACACGTCAATTTTCACAATATTGATATAAAACAATATCATTTTATAGTACATATTGGTGTATCTGGAGCAATACATGATAACCATCATTTGGGAAGAGAAACAATAAAATAATAAAAATAACAAAATTGTAAATACAGAATAACGCCTTACATTATAGCTGCTGTAGATAGGTATTGTCACACTATAAGCTAAGACAGACACAATTATAAAAATACTGTTTTGTCAGTTATTATTATTATTATAAAAAAATAATATACTTTTAATTCGTAAGCATTCGGAGTGCCCAAGCCTTTAATGCCCAGAAAATTTATTTCGTTTCAGAAAAAAGCTCTAGTTAGTGTTTTTGTTGAAATTTTCTTTTCATATTATCAAGTCTATCTCTAGTGTCTTACGAGAGCGAAGAATTGCGACTGCGACATAGTTTTGCATATTATAATTTGCGTTTTTTTTGGCAATATATTGGTATGTACGTATTTATAAATATATTATATTTGTTATTTTGTTTTTATTTCACCTAATTGCTAATTGCACCTACCACCTCCTCATCAAGGTTTGACTGTCGGAGAATGCCAAGCGGCATTAGATCCGCTTTTGTAATTTGTGCGATAAAGTTTATAATAAAAAAATAAACATAATATATTGGTTGTAAAGTGTTTAATTTGAACAATACTCCTGCCATCAAGCAGTGATCAAATTCTGCGGGATAACCCGTTCCGAATCATGCTCACAGCGCTTAGAATGAATATGATACTAACAGTCGTTTCGATTACGACGAATATCACGATGTGGATGCTCAGAGCGTGACATTAATTTGGAACGAACTAAATTACATTTTTATTCATACCATAATAGTTTCTTTTAAAGATAAAGAAGATAAATCTTTGAGTATGAATACTAACAAACACACTTCTTTTGGCTTTTTTAGCTTTATATGTGTAACGTTTAATATTATTAATTTATTTTGGTCTTCTAAAATAACTTGCCAGTATTACAGACATTTCTTATTCACTTACTATTGAAAATAATGACATTAATGACAAACAACTGACAGCGCTCAAAGTGATCTACCTCGATATCGTGAGCAGTCTGAGCACATGGAATGTCATTTGTGACTACACAAAGCTTTGGCAATACAGTTTATGCACGTTTTGGAACGGCTTAGGTTATAATTAACGTGTTTCGGAACAAGGGGTATGTCTTGCCCACCGCTTACGTAGGATGCTCAGTTTTCTAATATACATAGAACTGTAGTATTTCAGAACAAATTACGCAAGAAACAAGAGATAGCTAATGAATATTTAACGAGTTATTCAGCGTCTGTTTTTTTATTATTTCTTTTTACTTTGTGATTTTCTAGTTTAATTGCTGTATTTAGTTTTTTTCACCATTAAAATGTATGGACAGAATTTTTACATTTTCGGGAATAAGGGCGCGTTCCCACTATCTTGTGACGTCAGATTATTGTTTTAAAGCGTTATTGGTCTGACAGAAGGTTTCACGAAGCTCTACTTAATTATTCCTTAGCTTAATCTAATCTAAAATAATTAATAAAATCTTTATGTTTTTCTTAAGTCAAATTGGGTTTCACGAACAAATTTCACAATAATGAAATATGAAATGAAATAATATTTATTTGTATGGAATATGGTAAATAGGTACATAGTTTTAGAATAGCTCACATACTCCGCCATTTCTGGCACACAAATTTATACTAACTTAATTAATTACTAATTTATACACTGAAAATAATTTATGTAATAAATAAAATGTCATGAATTTAAGAAATTTCGCATAAGATAATACTCGTATGCGAGATTATGGTCAGTTGATTAATACAATTTATTACAATTTCCAAATTTGTATGAATAAAACTCGCATAACGAATAAAAGCAACACTCTGTTAATAGCTTCTTGATTCTAGATTTAAACTGATTATTGGGTAATTGTTTGAGAACCTCTCAATACTTAAATTTTTCTTAGTTAATATTTTACTTAGGATTTATGACGTTCCGTTTTTAGTGACAAAAAAGATAAACATATATTATTGTTCAAAATTATATGTGGATTTTTATGAAATATTTTTTAAACGGATAATATATTTCGTCTATATTAATAGTAAAAAATAAAAACATAAATAGGTACAAACAGCTTTTGGCGTAAAACGAAACCGGGAACAGATTCGTTCCAAATATTATATTTGATATTCATTGTTATAATACGACCACTTTAATTGTGTTTTTTTATTATTCAATTTAATTTTCAATGTTTTAATAATTTAAAAAAAAGTTAACCTTCTTCGGCTACTTAAGAAAACAGTTGTCAAAAATTACTTAATTATTTCTTATTTGTGAAACGCATAATAGACTTCCTAAACATTTGTGTAAAGGACCCTTCCTTCTTAATTATTTCTTAAGAAATGTTTGTGAAACATGTTGCAAAACCAAGTAATTTTTACTTATGAAATAATTAAGTACCAAAAATATGTTCGAGAAAGTGGCTGTAGGGTAAGTAGAAGACCGACATTCACCTTTCGGTTATCCTAATCCTCTGAGTCTATATCTACGGACTTTATTTATTATTTATTTTATATTAGCGTTACTCTCCTAGAAAAGGGCTATTACTCACGCCGACATGACAAAGTCCTAGGTGTTATCCGTGAAGCAGTAAGTCTTTCTATTGCAAGAGCCAGAAAGGGACTGACTACAAATAAAACTTTGACCACATTTGTAAAGGAAGGGCAAAGCACGAAAACTAAATGCAAGCCCACCTCGATCCTTGGCGCCGC
Organism: Tinea semifulvella; assembly: GCA_910589645.1. Classification (NCBI taxonomy): domain Eukaryota; kingdom Metazoa; phylum Arthropoda; class Insecta; order Lepidoptera; family Tineidae; genus Tinea; species Tinea semifulvella. Next base: position 3,763,047 of record OU342619.1, on the reverse strand, counting down.
ATCAGACTGGAAAATTCTCATGGATACATTTGAACACCATTATAGGATCCCAGATGAACTAGCTGTATCAGCCTATAGGCCAGACATCTTAGTGTTTTCTCGGAACTTGAAAAAAGTTATCCTTATTGAACTTACCGTTCCGTGGGAATCAAATATTCCAAAAGACCACAACATGAAGTCGAATAAATATTATGATCTCACAGAAGAAATGATCAGGAACGGGTTCAAGACTCAGCTTTACGCAGTGGAAGTTGGTGCAAGAGGAGTTCCAGCAAAATCTTTGCATCACTTACTGAAAGAATTGGGCCTAAGCAGGTCTGCCGTCAATACATTTATGGAACGAGCTTCCAAGACGGCACTAACGGAATCATACAGTATTTGGTTGGGTAGGGAGAGAAGTAGAATGGTGGATGGTGAGCGTATTATCGCGAAATAGAAAAAAAAAGGAGGCCTCCTTTTCTTAAACCAGCCAATTGTCGGTCGCAAGCCCGAGACACCATTCTTCTCATCTCTTACCCACACACGATGGACCCGGCACCCGCACGGTGAATCCATGGAATGCTTAGAAATTTGTCTTCTTCTTAAATTAGCAGAGGTTTTGCGTTTTGTCAGTTTTCGGGTTGCACACAGGCAAGTCCTAATTCTAACATACCTGGTGGGGTATCACTGTACCAGGTTTTATAATCTCATGGGTGAATTTGAAAGATATTTATTTATTGTTGTTGTGTAATTCTGTATTTGTTTCATTTGTAAATCTGCTATTGCTGAGTTTCCTTGCAGATTCCTTTCTCAGTCAGATTAAACATTAACAGGTCACTGGAATTTGCTAAGCGGTTAGTCTTCTGCTAACAGCTTACTCCTTGGACCACTTCGCTGCTTAGTCTTCAACTAACAGGAGTAGAATCATTCTAAATAATTTAAATAATGACGTGTCACAAATGCCTGTAATAGGTTTACGTGAATAAAGATATTTTGACTTTGACTTTGGCTTAACCGCTAGACCACGGAAAAGTGTGACATTGTGACAAAGGTGTGACTTTGCCCTGTTGTGTATTTTTTAGTTAACTGGAAAAAATGGTTTAGTTTATATTTAATTTTTACTCTTTAAGTAGTTTTAAATCTACTGCAAATAAATTAAATATTAATTTTAAAAAATCTTAAAGTACAATATTTTAGCTAATTTAACAACATCCGGGCGAAGTTACACCTTTTGGGCAAAGTCGCCATGTTTTATGGTTCGCTTGAACATCTTCAATTGGTAGTAAGTTAGCACTAATATATGTACTAAACAAATTAGTAATAATGGTTGAACCGAAACAGGTAATAATCCATATTTATATATGTTAGGCATAACATTACTGCTACAAGCAAGTAAAAAAAACTAACTTAAAAAGTACTTAAATAAGATCGTGGCTATAAAGAGGCCTTCTAAATATTATAAAACAAAGCTCTCCTATATCTAAATATTTGCACCTATCTCCCACATACCATGTTCGTAATGTCCCCAAGGTCTACCGTCATTATATGGCCTTTGTACATAGTGCTAAAAGTTTTAAATAAAAAATAAAATAAATAAAAATCTAGATTATCCAAAAATATAAAGAGATAGATATGTTTAACGATCCGCTTTTAAAATTTTAGTTTAATGTTAAGATAAATTGTTCCTATTAATATTATGAATTAGTACAATATTTTATTTTATGTTTTTTTTATTTGTGTTTTGTTTCATTAATTTTTTTGATTATTTAAACTTAATTTTTTATTAATTTAATTTGATTTGTTTTTAATTACCTACATATAGTATATATTTTGTGCAAGTTGTGGCAACTGAAGGTGGTACATTTATCGTCGATTCAATGTCCTAGTTTTTAACCAAGTAATAATGTAACCACCAGTAGTTGGTTGTACTTAAATAAATCTTAAAAAAACTTTATCGTAATTACTGTATGTCAGATAATACTAAAAATTATAATATGAATTTTGAGGCAGTAAAAAAAACCAGTGTCTAACAAGGCACTAGAGAATTTGTCGCCTGTATTACAGTGGCTAGGCTTATCGAGGTCTTTCGAAGCGCTGTCTTCTTGCAAAACGAGGCACTCCAGGAAATAGGTCAAATCCCCCTTGTCGCGTGTCAGTAAGTTTGTTAAAGTTGCAAAATTTATTTTATGATGTAGTATTTTAATTGGAAAACTATTTAAAAGCATTGCTCGGACAAATAAATTGTTAATGCTGACACAACCTCGTACGGAACCCGTATCTGTGGCAGCAGTCTCGACATTTTTACTATTTTTTTTTTTTGATAATTAATTCTCATATTAATAATAATAATCTTTATTTTCAGGCAACAAAATGAATATACAAAAGGCCCTTAAAAACTAAAATATATATAATATAAATATACACTGCACTACAGCTTCCGCATCTTCATCTTATTGTGATCAAAGTAATACCCATTGGGTACGGCGACCACCTTCTGACGAAGGCTGACTGCTGCAGTGGGGTTCGGCGCCGGGGTCCTCTTAGGTGGTTCACGAGGGTTCGGTGCTGCGTGTCCTTGTCGCATCTTCCGTGGTGCATTACGCAGGCTCAAATGAACGAACGACGAAACACAACGCCCTGCGGCCAGAAATCTTTCTTCAAGATTTTTTTTACTTTTTCCGACCGCACAAGAATGCGATAGGCCTTAAAATTTGTGTCTCGCCATTCCGAGACCAGTTTGGTGATTTCCATAACTGATTCGGACTCTCCTAGTCCACGTATATGGTCAAATAATGTAACAAATGTATGCTTAAGTGTATATTGCACTGATAAATTGTGATTGGGGGTCGGTTTAGAAATCACCTCCTTTTCTCATCCTGATATGTATAATTACTGCAATATCATTAAGAAACCACATCCTAACCTTACCATTGGAATAGTTGTAAAAATGGCAAGCTGTATGCTCAAATTTTTGAGATGAAGTCCAGATGGCACGCCAGTCTCCGAGGCACGGAAATGGTGGTGTTGTAAATATATATACTTAAGAAAGTGTATTTCTCATTGGTACATGCCGGGGGTTTGAACCGACCGTTGTACGATTTAAAAGAAAGCGTTCTCACAATAGAGCCACCACCGCTGTATTGACTAATTTATTGTTATTATTTTTTCTTGCGCGGTGGTGGCTCGATTGTAAGAACGCGTTCCTTAACTCCTACAAAGGTCGGTTCAAACCCACATGGCATGTACCAATGAGAAATACACTTTTCTTACGTACATTTGTCATAGATTTACAATACCACCGTTCCCATGCCTCGGAGAGCACGCTAAGCCGTCGGTCGCGGTTCCACTAATACCAACTTGTGGAATCGTTAATAAATTGACATGAAAAAATGACATCATATCCTCGCCAAGTCTGGCCAGCGTGGCGAGTGTAGGCCAAATTCTCCTGTTCTGGATAGCCCATCTCCAGCAGTGGAGGTCTTGGACGCTGTGTTCTAGGGGCTGTAATGAAAAAAAATATGTAAAAAATACGTTTTTTTGGACAGAGATAAATAGTAAAAACATTTATAACGATCTTTCTAAATATATTAAGAGAGAGGACAAAATTCTAAAACGGGTCCATCGTGTGTGGGTAAGAGATGAGAAGAATGATGACTCGGGCTTGCGACCGACAATAGGCTGGTTTAAAAAAGGAGGCCTCCCTTTTTTATTTTATTGCGCAATAATACGCTCATTCTACTCCTCTCCCTACCCAACCAAATACTGTATGATTCCGTTAATGCCGTCTTGGAAGCTCGTTCCATAAATGTATTGACGGCAGACCTGCTTAGGCCCAATTCTTTCTTTACCAAAATATAAACAGATACAAACAGCTCCACAAGTTGGTATTTATTAGTGGAACCGGGACCGACGGCTTAACGTGCTCTCCAAAGCACAGGAACGGTGGTGTTGTAAATCTATGACAAATGTACATAAGAAGAGTATATTTCTCATTGGTACATTCTGGATGGGTTTAAATCGACCTTTGTAGGATTTAAGGTATGCGTTCTTGCAACCGAGCCACCACCGCGCCATATTTAGCAACATACGATTGTTGAAAACGTATATTGTTTTTAAACTACTTAACAGCCTTGGTCTACGTCCATTCGGTTTATTTTGTTGCGTTGCTAAACTATGCCAACGCCTCCGATTTCGTTCTGGGTCCTTTACCGCCCCCCTCTATGCATCTATCGCCTACTTTGAGAAAGACTGGTCGACACTTAGTTGTCAAGATATTAAGCTAAAACGCTTCGTTAAAATTGCACGCGAACCCACCGGTAATGAATTAGTGTTACACTAGGGTCATATCAATGAGAACTATGGTTGCTTCGGCATGAAAAAATTGAGATGAAATGCGCACTGGTGTAGACATAGCCTATTCTTTGTTTACATTCGTCAATAGAGATGATGTATAGAAATAGGAAAAGTTTTATTTATACTTTTCAAAGATTGAAATTGATGGACAGAAATAGAAAATCAAAAGTTTTGTTTTTTCTTATACGTGTATTATACCTATCTAAGCTCTATTTCAGAAGAACTGAACAGTAACATAAAAGAGCGGGCTCGCATTATGGTCGTTTCCACTAGAGAGTCCGGGAAAAGCCTTCCCTCAGCATCGATTGGCACACTCAATCAAATCAAATCAAATCAAACATTTTATTCAGTAAATCGGCAACATTTTTAGCACTTTTACACGTCATAACAGTTATTACATTTTATATTTATCACTCTATATAATTTACATAATGTATACATTAAAATATCTACTAGTGATTAAAACAGAAGCATAATATCAGCTGAACAAATCAATAATAGGTAATGGATTTTTAAATTACTGGTCAGGAACAGTAGATACCGCCTCGTCAAATTATAAGTATTCTATTTATTAAAATTATAATAAATATCAGCTATAAATTGGCATTGACTCCTTGATCGAAATACACTGACCATGGCGGTGTGCTTTCGTTTCGGATTGTCCACCCGCACCAGTATCACTGCGAAGAACCAGTCGATCGTCTCGGACACCACAGGCTTTCTTGTGCTAGGTCGTATTCCTCGTCACGCGGCTCTCAACGACATCATCTTAAGGGCTCTTGTCACTACTGGTGTACCTGCAATCTTATTACCCTCTTGGATTATGCGGAGCGATGGCAAGCGACCCGACGGAATGACTGTGATGGATACTTGTCCATCCATCTCATATCCACAGTTGCGGGGAGTGCGGCGTTTTTTGCTGACAACCTCAAGTTGTCCTATAACCTGGAGTCCTGCAAACGAAGTGTGAAAGAGCATCTTTATAGGCCGGCATAGTGGTAGGGACTAATGTCGGTCGTCTGAGGCTGGCGTCAGTTGCTCCCATTCTTGGACCTCGCGTACCGCTTACCATCAGGTGCTTACCATCAGGCGCGGTGTCACATGTCGTGCTCAGTATAAAAAAAAAAAAAAAAAAAGTTGGGTAAATACGCCAACCTTGGTACCAGTTGTAGTCATACCAGACCAGCAAGGCGCCTAGCCATGGAGTTGTCAAAGCGGCTAAAGAAAAGGTCTGGAGACACGAAGGCTTGAAAGAGGTATGTGTGAAAATTGTAAGTGAATAATTATAGTAGTAATATAAAAAAGTAAATTAAAAGAAAAGTACTTGAGACTTATAAACGTCCACTTCGGAATTGTCTAAATACGAAAACGAGCTTAGAGAAAGCAATTTACGAAACAATTGTTAGCAGGAACGGACTCTCTGTATGGATTATCTAGTTTAATGGTCACAAATTTACGAAACAATTGTTAGCAGGAACGGACTCTCTGTATGGATTATCTAGTTTAATGGTCACAAATTTACGAAACAATTGTTAGCAGGAACGGACTCTCTGTATGGATTATCTAGTTTAATGGTCACAAATTTACGAAACAATTGTTAGCAGGAACGGACTCTCTGTATGGATTATCTAGTTTATTGTTATAGATGGTCACAAATTTAAAGACAATTTTTTTTCTGTTGATTTATTTAAGGAAAATGCATTTTTTTTTTTGTTCAAATAATATTGTGTAATGCTGTTAAAGTTCCAAATAAATCTCGGTCTCGTGGTCAGGAACCACGCTTGTAAAGCGAATTCACATTTAACCAAGTTTACTATAGGCCAATCATGACAAGTGGCTTGCGTCTTTCGTCGATGTCTCTAGCGTAACTAACTCGGGAAATAACAAAAATAATTTAAATATTAATTAAATTTCTTTATTTAAATTAATAAATATTATTGTGACCCGTGTGTGTTTATTTTGACATCTCTAATTGTTTTTTATTTATGTTAATTTTATTTATTTTTGTTTTGCTTTTAGACCAACCAAAAATTTTCAGTCATTTTTGTTATTGGACAAAATTTTATTTTTATAGGGAAAGGTTTAATTGAATTTTAGTTGTCATTCATGTTTTTTAAGAACACAATAGTAATAAGAACTATTGTAAAAACCTGCGAAATTGCGGATTTGAAAATAATTAAATAATTACGTTAGCTGAACCCTGTTACCCTAGCTATACAGAGGGGAAATGTTGCCAGTTGCCAGTCTTATAATATTATTTGTTCCCAACCTATTTCTAACCATCATCACGACCGTTTCCCTTTCGGGGTTGTCAGAAACCACGCTTATAAATAAGTAGATTCACATTCAGCCATCTTTACTATAGGCCAATCATGACAAGTGGCAAGCTCGTCGATTTCTAACTGTCATAAAAATACTATTGGAGGCTCTTGTATAATATATATATATAGTTAATATACAATAATATATATACAGAAAATATGGTTACGTAATTTTAAACTAGACGATGGTATTAAGTGAAACAGAAGTTCACGTCTGTCGTCAGATTAAGACTTTAAGATGAGGTTAAGTATCATTAAGGTACTATAAGGTGTATGAGGAAAGGCTTAACTGAACTACCGTTTCATTCCTACATGAGGATGATTGTATGATTTCATTCTTTGTATTAGCTAAAGATCTTAAAAGGGTTGTAACACTTTTGCTACCCTCTCTCTCGCACAATCCAATTTTTCAGAGATTTTATCACATTATTTTTTTCATTTTATTTTCACTTTTAAATACGTAATTTTAATACGTCAGGCGCGGTGGTGGCACGGTTGTAAGAACGCGTACCTTAATTTCTACATAGGTCGGTTCGAACCCACCCGGCATGTACCAATGAGAAATACACTTTTCTTACGTACATTTGTCATAGATTTACAATACCACCGTTCCCATGCCTCGGAGAGCACGCTAAGCCGTCGGTCCCGGTTCCACTAATACCAACTTGTGGAATCGTTAATAAATTGACATGAAAAAATGACATAATATCCTCGCCAAGTCTGGCCAGCGTGGCGAGTGTAGGCCAAATTCTCCAGTTCTGGAAGGCCCATCTCTAGCAGTGGAGGTCTTGGACGCTGTGTCGCAAAAATGTAAAAAATACGTAATTGTGGACAGAGAAAAATAGTAAAAACATTTATAACGATCTTCCTAAATATATTAAGAGAGAAGACAAAATTCTAAAACGGGTCAATCGTGTGTGGGTAAGAGATGAGAAGAATGATGTCTCGGGCTTGCGACCGACAATAGGCTGGTTTAAGACCTCCCTTTTTTATTTTATTGCGCCATAATACGCTCACCATCCACCATTCTGCTCCTCTCCCTACCCAACCAAATACTGTATGATTCCGTTAATGCCGTCTTGGAAGCTCGTTCCATAAATGTATTGACGGCAGACCCGCTTAGGCCCAATTCTTTCAGTAAGTGATGCAAAGATTTTGCTGGAACTCCTCTCGCACCAACTTTCACTGCGTAAAGCTGAGTCTTGTACCCGTTCCTGATAATATATCTCCAAAAAGACCGTAATTTTATTCCCCTAGTAAGTTGTTAGCTATATGTCCAACCATGAATCGAACCCAGTACCTGCGCGTACCCGTTTTCTATAAGACGTATTCTCAGCGGCTCCTCCAATGAACATTTTCTTCCAGCTGTCAAACTAAAATAAAGACTTTTTTTTTGATACTAGCACGACATGTGACCTTGGGCCCACCTGATGGTAAGTGGCGCGCAAGGTCCATGAATGTTAGTAACTGAAGTCAGACACTCATAACTGCCATCAGTCCCTAACACTATGCCGGCTTGACTAGATTCTTTTTCACACTTCGCTTGAAGAACTCCAAGTTATAGGAAAGTGGAAACACAGAAGCTGGAAGAGCATTCCACATCTTTATCGTACGACAGAAGTATGAGTCCCCAAATTTATACGTACGCGAAGGGATGGTGACTACGGTATGACTATATTTTGACCTGTGCGTGTGGTTCGGTTGCGGAATGGAGAGGGAGGGATTAGGTTATAGAGTTCTTCGGAGCACTCACCATAGTATAGCCGGTAGAACACGCTCAGAGAAGCCACATCTCGGCGAAGCTGCAGGGATTCGAGATCTATGTGATTGTAAAGATTAAAGTTAAACTTGGAGCTGATTGTACCAGTTTTATTTTAAAGGTCTTCCGTAAGCTGGTACATTCGACGCCATTTTTAATTTTAATCGTCACAATTAAGTGAATCCATTTAAACGTCTTAGAATACAGGTGTAGATCCACGAACTTAACCACTAGACCATGGAGTTATCTGTTAGTGTTAAAGAAATCAACTAGTTTTTATGTGACGACACGACCCTTGACAGTCTCAAAATGGTTCGTATGCATTGATGTATATACATAGATAGGTCTATTCAATACAAAACGCACTCTAAAAACGTGCCGCTTGCCACGTCTACCTACCAACTTTGGAGGCTAATTCTTAAGCAATGATACTGTCACATGCAATATTTTTCAGAAATTCAGTCACAATGCATACAAAAAGATATATTCACTTGATTTAAATATTAATATTAAGCGCTCTCGACGCTTGCTTGCTCGCGACTGTTGGTGCAGCTACATGACTTGCGATTTCGATCGGTTTTGTGGGAACGTTTTTATTATGGGCCTATCTATATACATCGATGTTCGTATGTAATTATTATTTACCTAAAACGTTATGTATATAAATATATAAACATGTCTCTACATCAAAGATTATGTATCCTTAGGCGTAATTAAAACTGACTCAACGAGAATTCATGTCCCAAAATAAGTACCCGTGTGTCCTCAACAATATAAATTTAACATTAAACTCGTTATCGAATATAGAATAAGTCAAATGAGCGTCTGGCCAAATAATTGTCCGAATGGCTGACGGAAATGTCTAAAGATGGAAAAGCTGGCAATTGTTTCTGCCTCTGTGGTCTAGCGGTTCAGTCTGTGGATTTGGACTCGGAGGTACCGGGTTCGATTCCTGGTCGGGACATAAAAATATTTATTAATGTAAATAAATACATTTAATTAATATTATATATATACATTTATTCGAAAAAATATTTACAACATATAAAATAAAATTAATATTAAGGATAGGGATATAAGTCCCGTCCGCGTGGAATGGTGGCAAGAACGCTGGCTGCATAAATATTTAATTTAATTGTGATATTTCTCGAGTTTGGTACGCTGGAGACATCGACGAGCTTGCCACTTGTCATGATTGGCCTATAGTAAAGTTGGCTAAATATGAATCCGCTTATTTATAAGCGTGGTTTCTGACCACCCCGAAAGGGAAACGGTCGTGATGACTTTACTTTTTTACGCTATACGGAGGAGAAATGTTTCTAGTCTCCTTACGACTGTCCCTGAAGGGTATAAATCTCTAGAGGACATTTTTTATTTATTTTTTATTAGATTTGGTCTCTATTAAATTAACCTTAAAGTTTTTAATAAATAAATATATATTATGCCTATGATGTTCTAGACCTCCACTACTGGAGTTGGGCCTTTCATAACATATATCTGGTGAATTTGGCTTACACTCTCCACGCTGGCCAGATGGGTTAGCGAGAATCTGATGTAAATTTTTAACAATTAATTATCGATTCCACAACTTGGTATTAGTGGATCCGGGTCCGACGGCTTAACGGGAATGGTGGTGTTGTAAAGACGAATGTACGTAAGAAAAGTGTATTTCTCATTGGTACATGCTGGTGGGGTTTGAACCGACCTTTGAAGGATTAAAAAAAAAGCGCTTTTACAACTGAGTTAATTTTTTTTTCGAGGTTTTTATTCACCTCTTGCAATGTGGGCAAAGTATTACAGAATTAAAGTAAAGCAGACGTTAGAAAGTCTCAGCTTCTTGTAGCCCTATTCTGTAACTTAGCGCAAACGTTATATAATGGAATCCGTTAAGTATTTATATATATAAATAATAATAAATAAATATTTCCAGACAGGTTACACAGCGCCATCTAATTTCCGTGGTAAGCTACGAGGACTACGGAAACTAGATGGTTGATAAACTACATATTATACTTTTTTTTATGTAAAGATATACATATTATACATATAAACACCCAGACCGAGACAAATTATACAATGTACAACTTGCCCCCGGTGGGAAACGAACCCACGATCTCCTGAGTTCACGGCAACGTTTGTTACCACTAGACCACGGAGGCGGTCAAAATATATATATATTTATATTATAGATATAAAAGTTGATATTTGCACGGTCGCTGTCAAGGTCGAGCGCTTATAGAATTGAGAATTGAATAATAATTTGTAATTATGACGCAAGCTCTGACATAATAACGAAATACATTAATAACCTTTGCGAGTAAGTAACAGAATTGGGCTGCTGGTAAGCTTAATCTCTTCGAACACAGAAATGTATAAATACAGTGAGTATCGCATGTATATACAAAATTGGATTTTTGGTATTTTTCTCACATTTGGATTTACCAAATAAAAACCTTTATTATTATTATTATTAATTAATAGGCGAGCAGCGCATTGCTGATATGCCTATTCAAGCACTGGTGTAGAGTTCATTAAATTGTCAGTTATCACCATAGTCTATTTCGATTGTCACTAGCCACTTGTCCAGTTTGTTTTTAAAAGTGTTTACAGTTGAGGACTTTAGTATGTCTTCTGGTATTTTGTTCCACATATTTACAACTCTGTTATTCATGAAGTGATATCCTATATTTGTATTGCTGGATTTTCTCATTAGCTTCATTCCGTGGTCACGACGGGGAAATATCATTGTGTTAAACCTAAACATTTTGGCTAGGTGGGGGCAGTTATACCTTCCTTTATAAACCTTACAAAATCTAAAAAGCTTTATTTGGGTCACAAGGGCACTAAAATTAGATTTTAGGGTCACAAAAAAGGATCTACTAGGTGTAAATAGCCGCAAGGCGTCGCGGAGATGCGTATCAGTGCTCCAGAATCTCTGTCAGGGTTAAACCTTGTTATAATATTAAATTAGACATCAGTACATTGTCTAAAATAGGTTATTATTACTCGCATCTTGTATTAAATAGTTTTAGCTTAAGATCTATAATAATCTAAGGCTTATAAATCTAATGTAATCTATCGTTTTGTTTCGTTTCGTTTAGTTACGTTCAGCGCGGCAAAAAATAATTTGGATATTGAAGGGTTTATTGATAACTTTAAGATCCTTAAGGTCTAAAATATCTCACATATCAGATAATAATAATAATAAATATTTCTAGACAGGTCACACAGCGCCGAAACTCCGTGGTACGCTACGAGGCTTGTGTTACGGAAACTAGATGATTGATAAACTACATATTATACTAACTTCAATCATATTGCAGAATTACCGATATTGTATATTTTAAGACAGAAGAAACTATATAGGAACTACACGGTTGTGGAAGTTCACATTTCTTTCTATAGATATAGTAAGTAGACAATCCCGGCTTTTTCATCATAGAATAAAATACAAAAAAAATAGATGAGATACATATGAATAAAATAGTTTAGTAATGTTTAACGTATGCCTGAGAGGCACGACATATGATCTTGCGCTCACCTGATGGTAAGTGGAGCGCAAAAACCATGAATGTATAAAATATAACTAATAATATCTATTTTAATAAATTCTACTTTTCAGTTAAGTGGTTAAAGTTGTCCCAATGGTTGACATGGTAGAATGTTTCGCGGCATTTGTCTGCCCGCTTTTGTCTGTGCACATTGAAGTGTTAAATTAATAAATGTTAGCTACTGGAATCAGACATCAGTCCCTAACACTATGACGGCTTGACTGGACATGTCGGCAATTCGATTGTAAGTGAACTTGTCAATTTTTTGTCTTTGTCTTTGTCCTGTCATTTCGATTTTTCGTTGTATACGAGTATAGTACATTTTAAATACAATTAGGGATATCCCTAAAACCAGATAGAAATTTATACATTTAATGATAATCGATTTAAAAAATATATTGGTTAATAATTACTTAATAAATTGGATGAATAATAATATAATGGGAAAGGCCGTTGTTGTGGCTCGGTTGTACGATCGCTTTCCTTAAAATCCAAGTTGCGGTTTCAACATCGGTATTTCTTTCCTCGCCAAGCCGTCTGGCCAGCGTGGCGAGTGTAGGCCAAATTCTCCAGATATATGTTCTAGAAGGCCCATCTCTTACAGTGGCGGTCTAGGACGCTGTGTTCTAGGGCCTGTAGTGAATGAATTATCATTTTATGTTGTAACCTTAATTTGAATGTTTATGTTTTATTTTGTTTCTTATTATGTAATTTTATTTTAATTAATATTTAATAAATATTTCACAAATAGTTATTTAATATTTTTATACCTAGGAGAGGGTCGACTTTTGTAGCTCTCAAACTCCATATCCTAAATAAATGTACCAAACAAGTACTAAAAATTATTCAATAAATGATTGATACAAAAATACACAAATAATGGATAAAGCCGGCGTAGTGTTGGAGACTGATGTTAGTCATGAGTGTCTGATTCCAGTTGATAAAATTCATGGAACTCGCGCGCCACTGGAATAAAAAATAAAATAAAATATATGATAAAAGTTGTCGTTGATAGATTTTGATTTGACCGCCTCCGTGGTCTAGTGGTAACAAACGTTGCCGTGAACTCGGGAGGTCGTGGGTTCGATTCCTAGCGGGGGCAAGTTGTACATTGTATAATTTGTCTCGGTCTGGGTGTTTATATGTATAATATGTATATATTTAAAAAAAAAAAAGTATAATATGTAGTTTATCAACCATCTAGTTTCCGTAACACAAGCCTCGTAGCTTACCACGGAAACTAGATGGCGCTGTGTGACCTGTCTGGAAATATATTTATTTATTTTATTTTATTATTATTTACTTTTGTTCTTATACTATATTTTAATTTGTATTTTTTTTTTGTCTTATCTGTGAAAATAATAAAGCGGGATATTCTTTGTTGTTTGATAAAGTTCGAGTTGAACCCGCGGGGTTGTGTGTCAGTATCATTCTGTTGTTTTTTTTTTACTCAACACGTCAAAGTTAGTGTCGAAGTTTATACAAAAGAAAAACCGATACACAAAACTTTGTACAGTTTTTCCGGGTTCGTGCCAACTTGTTTTAATCAACTCGCACGTTTTTTTGCAAGAGAAAAAACTTTGTTTAAGATTTGTTAGCAATCGATTTATTCTTCGTTTGGGAAATAGCTTAGTCAAAATCAAAGTATTAAATCCTACAAAGGTCGGTTCAAACCCACCCGACATGTACCAATGAGAAATACATTTTTCTTACGTACATTTGTCATAGATTTACAACACCACCGTTCCTGTGCCTCGAAGAGCACGTTAAACCGTCGGTCCCGGTTCCACTTATACCAACTTGTGAAATCGTAGTAAATTGTCATAAAAAAATGACACCATATCCTCGCCAAGCGGTCTGGCCAGCGTGGCGAGTGTAGGCCAAATTCATCAGATATATGTTCTGGAAGGCCTATTTCAGCAGTTGAGGTCTAGGACGCTGTAATGATGAAATGATATTTTATTTCAGCCATCTTTAATTTTAATTTACAACGATAATTCTACTCTATACTATAATTACAATAATATATTTTTTACAAGGTCAAGCGACCTGACGTCAAATTAGCCTATTTCGTTATATGACTGTCTCAGTCGGTCCACAAAAGAGACGTGCCGCTTGCGGAGTATGGCAAAGAAGTCGTCGATTCTGTTCTCAGCAAACACTCACTATACCTCCAGGGTAACTTCAGCACAATCGCCAGAGATGACTGGTGTAGAATTGTTTAGATACGTAGTCTGAAGTTCGAACTGTTCAAAAAGATTGCGAATAAAAACGTGCGAGTTGGTACAAAAGTTAGTTTTCTCACGACATTCCTGTGCGCGGTGTTTTGTGTACTTTTATTTGGCGCCTTTATGTTTTTATTACTCTACACGTTTTTCTTGTATTTGGATCGCTTTGTTGCGCCATGTTTGTTTGAAAATTGTTTGTCTTTTGTAACTTAACTAAGAGTATACTAATGATAACGTTCAATAAGCACCCTCACTTAAGTGCTTTAAAAATTTACTACCTTACACCTTTACAAAAATCAAGACGAATCTACATAACTTCTCTAAATTGGTATATTATTGTATGTTTTTAATATATATTTATTATGTACTATATTTATTTAAATACATTATTGCACAAAAATTTAAAATTAGTGTACATAGGCGAGTTTAATGCCAGTTAGGCATTTTCTAACAACTGACCTTTGGGAAAGTGAGAAATCATGGACAGGTAAAAGTAAAGTAAAGTATCATCACGACCGTTTCCCTTTCGGGGTGGTCAGAAACCACTCTTATAAATAAGCGGATTCACATTTAGCCAACTTTACTATAGGCCAATCATGACAAGTGGCAAGCTCGTCGATGTCTCCAGCGTACCAAACTCGAGAAATATCACAAATAAATTAAATAATAATTAGATGTATTTATTTACATTAATAAATATTTTTGTGTCCCGACCAGGAATCGAACCCGGTACCTCCGAATCTAAGTCCACGAACTTAACCGCTAGACCACGGAGGCAGTTTGGACAGGGTGCAATTAAATATAATACACGATACTTACTTAATTTAGCACATACATATACTACATAAAAAACGAACTACATATACTACACACTTTAAATATATAACTTATTATATACTACATACACAAAATATAATTGTATGCAACAGAAACATTGACTTCCGTCAGAGAACCAAAGTTACCGACATAGCCTTCAGAAATTAGTAAGTTGAAGTGGCAATGGGACGGACACATCTGTTGCAGAACCGATAAACGATGGAGTAGAGGGTTCTGGAGTGGAGACCACAAGACGCAGAGTGGGACGACGACGTGGAGACACACAGTAGTCGCGATCACAGCGACATTATTGCCGCTCGGCCAATACCACCGTTGGATTGTTGGCCAGCGCTACGAGCGGCGCCCACGAGAGAGAAATCAATCCGCGCACCGAGCGGTCACACGTTTTTCTCTCACAATTTATCTAGCCTTTTTACTCAAGTAATTAATTGGAATTTCTTCTTCTACAATAAACATGTACAGTCCGCTAAACACTCTTTAATTGAGCCATTAAAGACCCGCAGCAGTATCCCTACGTGGTGAGCAGCACAGAATAGGGACTGACGATTTTACACACAGGCTGATGATAATGACATCATTCATTCATCATCATCATTACAGCCCCTAGATACAGCGTCCTAGACCTCCACTGCTGGAGATGGGCCTTCCAGAACATATATCTGGAGAATTTGGTCATTAAGCCGTCTGGCCAGCTTGGCGAGTGCAGGCCAAATTCTCCAGATATACGAGTATGTTCTGGAAGGCCCATCTCCAACAGTGGATGTCTAGGACGCTGTGTTTAATTTTTTTTTTAAATATATAAATTTCATGGGCTGTGCGCGCCACTTACAATCAGGCTGGTGCAAGGTCACATGTCGTAGTAGTTTTGGTTTTTGCTATTGGTATAATATTGTATGTATACCGTACATTATTGTATGTATACCGTACATTATTGTATGTATACCGTACATTATTGTACATAACCGACGTTTTTATTAACGGTTTTTTATTATATAAAAGTGAATTTCATTTGCTAACTCTTCTACGGATCTTGTACTATAAGTGTTGCGGCACGTCCGACCTCTTTTGGCAGAGTCTGACCTCCTTTTTGACAGACAATATTGGAGGACTATTTTATATGACAGATAGTTAGAATATGACGATTGACAGACGACTTTTTACTGAGACTTGATCAAGACGAAACAATTATAATATTTTTATTTAATTTACCCTTTTATTTACACTGAAGATAACACTAACTTGACGACAAATCGTTTATGTACCAGACATACGGTAACATAAGCATATATGTTGTTTTTAAAGGCGCTAATTTTATAATATCTGTATAAAATGTAAATAGACTGAAAAGTGGGGTAAACTTCATCATACGCAGTTCAAAATGGCACCTCAAGGAATCATAAACCGCCTTTTGTTCTATCTAGACAAAGATTTCATAGCTCATAACGTTTTATAGCTCAATCTTCTACCACCAAACGTACATCCATGTCACAATTACAAATACCACAATATAGATTGCTACTTTGCGTAACAATCTGTTGAGGTTCAGACCTTGTAAACGCGCATTGAATGGTGTTTAATTTGTAATGTGTACGTAATTTCTGAATGCATTTAGAGCACATAGCATGGACTGCACTCCGTTGAGCCTAATGTACGGATATCATTGTATGTATTAATATATCGTTCTTAAGGGTCATTGGATGCTTTGTAATTGTTTTTGATCATGAAATGTCTCTACGGAATAGTTACATTAGTAAACTTTTGCGCCCACATGAAAGTAAGTGGCGCGCAAGGTCCAGGAATATTAGCAACTGAAATCAGACACTCATGACTGACATTAGTCCCTAACACTATGCTGGCTTGATTGGGCATGACGGCAATGGGGTGTATCAGGCAAAACTTTTTGTAGATGTCGCTAGCGGCAATGGTACCTTGTTTTACACCTATATCGCATAATTTATTGTATTCATAATTTTTGTAGTTTTTTATTTTTATAACAGAATATGTATTTTAAATTAACGTTACCTACCTTAAAAGACGAATTAAGAAAGCGCACACCGTCTTTAAAAAGAAAAAAGGTTTTATTAATAGAACGGCAATTTTGAGATCAACATATCTTTGGTTTCGCTTAGAAATCTCGATTTGTACACTTAAAAGTTGCTCACTTCGGCATAATATCCAGAAAATAATAAATTTCGTAATAAAAATTCAATTTTTCTATGCAACTGACAGTTATATTAGGTACCATCTATCATGCGCCATCTATCGTGATAAAAAGTTAGTGATACACCCCATTCGAGCCTGATCCCGAAACGTGTGGATACGCTCTACAGGATTTATCGGTACGAACGTTGGATACTTCCCCTTCCCGGCGGACTGGGCAAATTACCACCATCAGTCCAGCTACCAACTATTAAACGACACAAAGTGTCCAACACCATTATTCTATGACGTTTATTTATTTATTTATTTAAAACTTTATTGCACTATGTACAAAGGGCGGGCTTAATGCCGCTAGGCATTCTCTAGCAGCCAACCTTTGGGACAATACAGAACATTACAGTCATGAGGCTAGGTGCAAACGATTGTAGGAAACGTTGCCAAATAAATTCATTTAATCTTACATACACTAGATATTAAAATAAATACACATACATACAAATATGTACACAATAATACATATACTACACACTATATTGGCTACTATATACTACATA
This sequence comes from Tinea semifulvella, assembly GCA_910589645.1. NCBI lineage: Eukaryota > Metazoa > Arthropoda > Insecta > Lepidoptera > Tineidae > Tinea > Tinea semifulvella. The sequence goes on along the minus strand of OU342619.1, from coordinate 3,745,305 downwards.
CAATACATACTTATATACGTTGTGAGGAGCTCTTTAGGTAATGAAAGTAAACCAGCTTTTTAAACAGCGGTTTGCTGGGTGCTTGGCGAATTTCAACAGGTAAACTGTTCCAGAGATTTGCGGCCACTACTGCGAATGAGTTAGACTGAAAGCTAGAGTGATGAGAAGGGATAGATAGAACAGAATTGTGTGACGAACGAAGAGATCTATCATGAATTGAGGAGAGATAGGTAAATTTGTCCTTGAGGTATTTCGGTGTGGCAGGCTCATTTAGTATAGAATAGAGTAGGCAGAGGATTCTACGATTCCTGCGACAGCGAATTGGTAGCCACCCTAACTTAGCACGATACTCAGAGATGTGATCATATTTTCTTAAACAAAATATGAACCGGATACATGTATTTTGTAGCCGCTCCATCTTGTTCAGCAACACCTCTGAGAGATCGACGCTACACACATCACCATAGTCGAGGAGAGGAAGGAGTAGACTTTGGGCAAGGGTTATTTTAGCTTTTAACGGCACTTACTTCTCCACTCAACCATTCCTTCCAGCTGTCAAACGGGTTTTTATAAGGTATATAGTTTATTAGATTTGATTTATGTTTTATGGTCTAGCGGTTATGTCTGCACAATAATTTATTTGTGGTAATTAGTAAAGGGTAGGTATGAAAGAAAGCACAAAAATAAGACAATTTTTATTAGTATTAGTAAATAAGTAGTAGGTATAGAAAAATAAAACGTTTGAATAATATGTTAATTTGACATAGGTTTTAAATTTAAAACTAATTTGTATTAAAGCAATAATAATAATATAATATAATATTGTTTAGTAAAAATATTAAATATTGTATGCCAAATGTGGGCAGATTGTTTCAACAATAATGTATTTGAAGATATGTTTCTGAAATTTTACATGTAAACATTTCTGACAATAAATATTTAGAATTTGAATAAGTAAAGGCATGCTCCGATGGTTAGATACCCCGAAAGGTATATATATATTGAAGAGGAAGAGAAATTTCTAAGCATTCCATGGATACATCGTGTTTGGGTAAGAGATAAGAAGAATGGTGTCTCGGGCTTGTGACCATCTACCATTCTACTCCTCTCCCTACCCAACCAAATACTGTATGATTCCGTTAATACCGTGTTGGAAGCTATATCCATAAATGTATTGACGGCAGATCTGCATTTAGTTTTTGTACGAAGTATTTTGTAATTTGTATTTGAATAAATTATTCGGTTTATACTTTTACGAAAATGATGCCACTTTTAAACAATATACCTGTACAGTAACAGTTGCACTCCATTACGCCTAATGTGCGGATATCATTCTACTTTGTGCACAAATTAAGTAAGTCTTTAGTTTTCCTTAGATATGATTCTCGTACAGGTAGTAAAACGTTTGTACGTGGAAAACTTGCAGCTTAGCAAGATAAATTTATTATAATAACAAGGTGGAGCAAGAAAAAGACGAAGGTCGTGCGTGGAATACTGTTGTCACCTCTGGGATAGTTCCGCTATCTTAGCTCTCAATTTCCTGCAGAGGCGGACGATTCAGATACTGGACGAAACTCTTAAATCGCTGCAGCTTCGCCGAGATGTGACCTGTTCAACTGTTTATTTATTTATAATAGGGTAGCCAAGAGTGCTAACATATTGATAGGCCGGTATAGTGGTAAGGCCTGATATCGGTCGTCAGACCTGCTTGCCTCTTACCAACAGACGCAGGCGATGTCACATATCGTACTCAGTGTAAAAAATGGTAATGCATCATTTTTTTCTGAAATTCCCCTCGCACCCACTTTAATTCCTAAAGCTGATTCTTGAATCCGTTCGTGATCATTTCTTCTGTGAGATGGCAATTTAGAAGACAAATTTCTAAGCATTCCATGGATTCACCGTGCGGGTGCCGGGTCCATCGTGTGTGGGTAAGAGATGAGAAGAATGGTGTCTCGGGCTTGCGACCGACAATTGGCTGGTTTAAGAAAAGGAGGCCTCCTTTTTTTCTATTGCGCGATAATACGCTCACCATCCACCATTCTACTTCTCTCCCTACCCAACCAAATACTGTATGATTCAGTTAAATCTAAAATAAATGTACGTAAGAAAATTTGTATGAATAACAACTTAATTAATACCTTGACTTAGACCGCAAAACAGCTCGTCACGCATAAATAAACCCAACATACTATTAACTAATTTAGTATTGCTGCATCAGTATTCACAAAAACGCGTGTTAAACGAAAAACAATTAAAAAATTACCATTTAAATTTCAATTAGTCATTGTGCGATCATGGATATGTATTTCCTAATCATTGCTGCTGTTGTTATAAGTGTTGGACTAAGGTTGTATCAGAAAAAGACCAATGGAGTATGCAAAAGTGAAAAAAGACTTGAAGGTAAAGTGGCGATAGTCACTGGTGGTACATCAGGCATGGGTTTGGAAATTGCTAAAGATTTTGCTAAAAGAGGAGCTAAAGTTATTATTGCATGTCCTTTTAAAGACGAAGGAAGTGAAGCATTAGATATGATTGCAAAAGAAACTAATATCAAGGTTGTATTCAAACTACTTAATCTAGGATCATTTGCTTCAATACGTGAATTTGCTGCAGATATAATAGATAATGAAACAAGACTTGATATTTTAGTTAATAACGCTGGTGGTGTCTTTTATTTCAATACAAAAGATGGACTATATGCGACTATGCAGATAAATTTCTTTGGGCACTATTTACTAACTTTACTACTAATTCCACTGCTAAAACAAACAAAAGAGAGTAGAATAGTAAATGTCGCTTCAATATTGCATTGGATGGGATACACAAACTTTAAAAACCTGAACGACATCCATCGTTTCTTTCACTACGGCTCAAGCAAGCTCTACATGTTGTACTTCACCAATGTATTGCGAAATAAGCTTCAAGGAAATGGAATTGTTGTAAGCTGCGTGGATCCCGGAGCTGTCAGCACGAATATTTGGAACTGTGTTGGTGGAAAATTAATACCAGCTTTTATCAAATGGTTTTATAGCACGTTCTATAAGACTGCTAAGGAAGGTGCTCAAAATGTTATATATGCAGCGGTAGACGAGAGTGCTGTAAAAAACAACGGTGGATATGTTAAAGACTGCCGATTTCAAAGAATACATAGAATGGGTCTAAGTGACGAAGATAGCGAATTGTTTTGGAGGAAATGTCTGGAAATTGTTAATTTTGAAGATTGTGATATTTGAATTGTAGTAAATATTTATTTATAATGATCGTAAGGGTCATAAAAAGGAACTAATAACTTAAAAATAAATTCTACCGCTATTCGGAAGTTATATTATTTTGTGAAATTGCAGTTTTATTATTGCAGTAGATTTAGACACGGGAGGTATCAGATTCAATTTATTTGTGAAATGTATAGTCTGGCATGGCTTCTGACGACTCCTCAATGAATTCCGACATGAATACTTTAAATAATTCTAGGAAACACAACAACATAATTTAAATTAGCTTTATGTTAAGATTGTAATAGTGGATTCCGTTATTAAAGTTGTCATAAACATAGTTCCGCTACTCGATCATATTATAGATGTTTACAATTATAGCCTTAAAACATTAATCATATGGTTGACATTGGCTTCAATCTTTCCATTGCTAAAAGAAATAAAATTAATTTTTCAAAATTTATGACAAAGACCTTCAGTCACTGTCACTGATGACGCCGCTCCAAAGAGAGGCGAAATATTTGGCAAAAAAAATTTTGCTAAAGCTTCAATTTATATATTTTACCAAGTAAGAAACACTTTAATCTTGACATTCATTCAATAATGACATTGACTATTACACATAAAAGTTCCTCTACTCCATCATTGATATACTCGTAGTTGCACACAATTATAATATTAAAAACACTAGCCATAAGGTTGACATTAGCTCCACGCAGTGCCCAGTAGAGACGTTTTTTTAAATTGTTTATGACATTCGGGCTGTCAAAACGGCTTGATCTGCCATAGGAGGTTGAACCAGATTAGTTGTACTAAATACTTATGAATCTTCATAGACCTACAAATCGCACGACGCTATAGAGGAAACACTCCAGAGACCGCTCGCTGTGCAAGGCCAGGCTGGTGATGCCGAAGACTACCAGATTAGTATTATTTTTTATTTATTTTATTTAAAAACTTTATTGCACATAAGTACAAAGGGCTAACATAATGTCGTTAGACATTCTCTGCCTGTTAACCTTAAGGACAATAAGAGAGTTTTTAGTGACAGGAGTAGGTGCACAAAATATAAAAAATAAAAATGATTGAATAATGTACATTATTTACAATCTTAATTCTAAGAAATAATATAGACCTACGTAATATACCTATATAAGTATAATAAACATACATATACCTACATACAAATACTATATAATAAATACATACTAATACAACTACACAAATTCGATACAATAAATATAAACAACTACACAATACTGACAAAAAGCAACTTTTAACATTTTATAAAATAAATAAAAGTAAAACAACGTGTTTAATTGTATGTGGAGGTCTTATTTTGGCTCCATAAAATACTTATAAACTTGACTCTTAAAAGTTAGTCTAGTTGTGGCATGTCGGATGGAGACCGGAAGATCGTTCCAAAGAGATGACGCTACAACGACAAAAGACTTTGATACAAAGTTTGTGTGATGAGAGGGGATTGCAAGGACCGAGTTATGCGATGACCGAAGAGTACGTTCATGGAAAGAGTTTAGGAACGCAAATTGTTCCTTTAGATATACAGGTGTATTAGGCTCGTTTAATACCGTGTAAAGTAAACATACTATTCTGAGATTCCTTCGGGACCTGATAGGCAACCATTTGAGTTTACTACGGAATTCAGAAATATGGTCAAACTTGCGAAGGGAGAAAATGAACCTAATACATGTATTGAGAAGGCGATCCATTTTATTAAGCTGCTCTTCAGTCATATTTACACAACATGCATCGCCGTAATCAATAAGTGGAAGGAGAAGACTTTGGACAAGAGTTATCTTTGCTTTATGCGGCAGAAAATTTTTCAACTTATTGAGCGAATGTAGCGAAGCGAAAACTTTTCGGTTTGTGTTAGAGAGATGAGTATCCCAGCTAAGATGGGAGTCGATAAACACACCGAGATCCTTGACGTTATCACAGAACGGTATAGGAGCCTGATCATATCAAACGGCTTCAATCTTTGTGAGATCAATTTTCGACATGAGTCTACTGCTTCCAATTACAATGGCCTGACATTTGGTCGGGTTCACCACCACACCGAATCGTTTGGACCAAGAGTTAATGTGCGACAAATCAACATTTAACCATGCTATGGCACTATTAACAGTTTCGATGCCAGTTTGTATATAGAGTTGCAAGTCATCGGCGTAAAGATGATAATGACAATGTAAAGAAGAAGTAATTGAATTGATAAATAAGGAGAATAACAGGGGAGACAAGATACCACCTTGTGGAACTCCTGTGGGCAAGTCACGCCACTCAGATACATCCTGGCCAACTCTAACTCGTTGCCTTCGTCCATGTAGATACTGTGAGAACCACTGTAACGTTTCCGATGATAGGTTAAGGCGAGATAACATAGCGATGAGCAAATCAGGATCAACTGTGTTAAAGGCATTCGTGAAATCAATCAGTACCAGTACTGTAATCTTGACTTCATCCATGCCGTTTCTGATATCTTCAGTTACCTTAAGCAAAGCTGAAGTTGTGCTATGACCGGGGCGAAAACCAGATTGATAAGGGTTAAGCAAATCGTATACACATAAAAATGATGAAAATTGTTTATAAACTATATATTCTAATACTTTCGATAGAAAAGGTAAAATTGAGATAGGACGAAAGTGACAGGGAAGAGTAGGCAATGATATTTTTGGGAGAGGTATAATAAATGCTTCACGCCACAAGGAGGGGAATTGACTAGTACTAAGAGAGAAATTTATTATATGGGTGATTATAGGTAGAAGGATGTTAAGAATGGGAACGATCATAGCACGACCGATTTCATCACGTCCTATTGCTTTTGAAGTAATGGATTGAATCGCCTTAAGAACCATATCATCAGAAATCTCCGCAAAGGTAAATGTTTCAGTATCTGGAGCCGGCATCTCGAGAATTTCTTTTAGCGTTCTCACCTTCGTGGCGTTGTCGAGAACTGGGGCAGATGAAAAATGGTTAATTAGGTCGTCAAGTTTAATTATGCCTAAATTAAGCTGACTGTGTGAACGGCCAAAACCGATTGTTTTTAGAAATTTCCAGTTCTTAGATGGAGTATTCTTTTTAATATTCTCATAAAAAAAACGTCTCTTAGCAATTCTACAGATCTGATTACACCGATTCCTTGCAACTCTATATGCAGCACCGCTTTCATCACTGCGAGTCTTGCGATATTTGCGATAGGCCTTGTCACGCCTCTTCATGGCTGCGCGGATGTCGTCAGTGATCCACGGCGCAGGCGGACGTTTAATTTTTGTAGGGCGAACCGGAGCATGTTCGTCGTATACCTTAAGTAACTCTCGATTAAATATGGAGACCATATCATCGATATTGTCGGTTTGAAGAAGAGGTACCCAGTCTATACCAGACAGATCACTACGCAGCTTGTCCATATTTATGCGATTAAAATTTCTCATAAATACCGTCGGGGGTCGATACTTTGGCGGTTTTAGTTTATAGGATGCGAACAGTAAATCATGGTGAGAAAAGGAAGGGGCAAGAAGTTGGCCATGGGAAGGAATCAAATCAGGACGAGAAGTGAGAATTAGATCCAGAAGAGTATTGGAGGAAGAAAGGTGATGAGTGGGGCCAGATGGTAATAAAGAAAGGTTTACAGAAGAAATTATATTTAAGAGCTTGACAGCACGGGATCTATTATGTGTTTGGTCGCTGAGGAGGCAGGTGTTAAAGTCGCCCATAACGATGTGGTGTGAGTATAGTGCAACTGTATCCTCCAAAGCTATTTCAAGTTTCGAGAAGTAATTAATATTTGGGGGACAGTACACTACACCCGCGAGAAGTTTGGAACCTAAAAAACATATCTCGATGAATAAATATTCTGGCGATGCCGAGTACGCACTTGGCGAACGACATACAACTTTGTAGGTGAGATCAGAACCCAAAAATATGGCTACTCCGCCTCCATTAGCACCTGTACGATCGTTGCGGATAAGTACATATCCGGGTAATGAATATGAAGTTGAGGGAAGGCTTGGTTTCAGCCAAGTCTCAGAAATGAGTATAGCGTCCACAACATTCGGCGAAGAAAAGGTAAAGACAAGATCTGTATAATGGGCAGGTAAACTTTGCGCGTTAATATGACAGACATTAAAATTTTTCTTGTAGCACCCCAATTCATGAATTATTAAGGCATCCAATCCAGGTGCATCATAATACACGTCATCACTATCGGACGTACTATCGTTTGCAGAATAAAATGAGTCATTATCATCAGAAGTTACCATATCAGCAATTTTGTGTAGTTATAATATAAATAATAAATATAATAATAATAATATATGTACCTAATAATAATATTAAAATACTAAAATATTTATGCTTTTAACCTTATCGTTTAACTTATAATAAATTAATATAAGTTTATCGATGTTTGATCTCTGCATGTCCTGCTGGTAAACGGCTTACAAATCCAAATCTTAAAATAACAATATACAGCAACTAAATTATTTGTAGGTAGTTACACAATATCAGAACAAAAACATACCGGTACAAAGAGTTACAGAGTCCACACACATGTACACACACACCGTATTGAAAGAATATATATATATATTTATTAATAATAAAAATAAATAAAAAAAATAAAAAAAAACACTGAAAACTAATAATAATGAATATAGATTTATGACCTTTGCAGATATTGAAAGTACTTACACCAATGGCGTAAGTATGTACTCGCATGACATTAGTTACCTTATTGGTCACTAGATGTCGTATAACATACAAAATACTTGTATAAAAGAGGAATTATATTTTAATTTTGTACAACAGATAGACAGTGGAGTCTGTGAATAATAGTGCTATGTTCGACTTAAAGTATCATCACGACCGTTTCCCTTTCGGGGTGGTCAGAAACCACGCTTATAAATAAGCGGATTCACATTTATGTTCGACTTGAAAGCAAATAAAGCAAAGCTTGTTTTTTTCACCGATTTTTGTATGAAAACCACAGTCAAATGCCAAGTCGGACGACTTTCAAAACGAATTAAAGATTAACAAATAAAAAATAATAATAAAAGCGCCTATAGCGACATTAAAATAGGGACAGACTCTCTAGGGACATCAGCGCCATCTATCATCACACAGATTTACTACTTAATTATATAAACAAGTTACCCATCGTTATAAAAAAATCACAAAAACAAGATAAAAATATAAAGACAGTAAAACGTCAATTTATACATTAATTATGGGCTGAAGGTCCAGATTCCTTTGCCTAGTCATTCCCATTTTTAGTAACTTAACTTGCTAGTTATGCAAGATCATATGAAGAAAATTACGTAAGACGGCGCCTCGTACATTGCGTGCTATTATGAAATATACATACAAAGCAAAACACAATTCAATACACTTCAATGTACGTTGTTTATTCAGGAGTAAAAATACTACAAATAACCGAACGTATACGAGCTAGTCATTAAGGTTATTTCCAATTACAATCAGTTTATTATCAGTTAATAACTAACACATGTCTAAAATAGAAAAGTCATAAATCCAATGCTAGAAAGATTACTAATAGAGGATAGCAAGTGCTGTGTATAGTAAGTAGTAAGAGGTAATGTAAGTAAATATGTGTGGAGTGAGAAACATTTAATAATTACTATATGAAACAAGAACTATCTGATTCTCTGTATTCTTCTAGGGCGTTCTCTGGGTTCTGGCTGTGCCTGAGCAGCTGCTAGTGACGCCTTGGACAACTCTGTGAGGTCGGAGTGATTGTAAAGTTTGTGTCTAGACCAGGGTTGCACAGACTTATTAATACTAGGGGCCACTCGGCCAAATCATGAACTGATAGCGGGCCGGCCGCCAGAAGTAGGTATAGGTAGTTAAAGACAATAAAGAATTGATAAAAAATTATTAAAATTAAAAAAGAAATTATTAATTTGAAGCGTGGCACTGCATAGTGCTTACAATCTTTTTTATATTTGGCTCAAATTTACTTGTAGCAACACGTAAAACTGCTTCCAAACTTTCATTTGCAAGGCGGTTTCGATTTTTTGTTTTATTATTATTTAGTATTGAAAAAGTTTGTTCACATATATAGGTAGAACCAAATAAGCTGGCACATTTCAGAGCGTTTATGCGCAACTCTTCGTACATATTTTTATCAATGCAGCGGTAAAAGTTCAGCAAGTCTCCTTCGTTGAATTTGTTGCGTAAATCTTGGTCATTTTGAATGTCGATAATTTCTAACTGCATTGACTCTGGCGCATTTTCAACTGAAATAGTGAAAGGATTGCTGAATATGTCCAACAGAGGTTTCACTTTTTTAAACTCCGAAAATCTGTCTTCAAAAGATTGAATCAAAATATCTAGCTTTTCTACATAACTGAAATTAATCGCAGTTTTGTTGAATTTTTCAGCCATTTTCTTATAATTCGGAAAATGATTATAATTTCCAGAATTCAATTGTGATCTGAAAAGTGTCAGCTTGCATTGAAAGGATGTTACATGAGCATAGAGCTGGGATATCAGTTGATTTTTGCCTTGAAGCCGTGTGTTCAAGACATTCAAATGATTTGTAATGTCAACTAAATAAGCTAAATCACACAACCAATCAGGATTTTTAAGTTCCGGGACATCCCTTTGCTTTTCCGCCAGAAATATTCCAATTTCTTCTATTAAATTTAGAAATCGTTCCAGTGTCAATCCACGACTTAGCCACCTTACTTCTGTATAATACAGTAAATCTCCGTATTCGCTTTCGATGTCATCAAGGAATTGTTTGAATTGTCTGTGATTGAGTCCTCGTGATTTTATGAAATTTACAGTCGAAACTACTACTTTCATTACATTTTGAAATTCATTTTTTTTAGAACAGAGGGCTTCCTGGTGTATAATGCAGTGAAACTGCATGAGATCTTCAGTGTTTATGTTTTTTTCTTGCAGGTGCTTTTTCAGCAAAGTAACTAGCCCGGAATTGATACCAATCATGGAAGGAGCACCGTCAGTCGCAACTCCCGATAACTTAGATAAGTCCAAATCAGTTTTTGAACACTCGTCCAAAAGTCCATTGAGTATATCAACTCCTTTGGTTTGACCTTTCAATGAACACATTCCTAATAACTCTTCGAAGACTTCAAAATCTTGAGTAACACCTCGTATGAATATGAGAAGTTGAGCTGTGGAACTAATATCAGTCGATTCGTCGAGTGCTAATGAAAAAAATTCCATGATCTTAGTTTTTTCAATTAATTGTTCCGCAATATTACCTGACAAGGACATAATTCGTCTTTGGATAGTCATACGATTCAGTTGAATTTTCTCAAACTTTTTTGCTGCTTCTGGACACATTTTCTTAGCGGCAATTTCCATGCATTCTTTTACAAAATCGCCATCATTGAAGGGGCGACTTCGCTTTGCTATCATTCGAGAAATTTCATAACTAACTTCTGTAGCCGTTTCTGAATCTTGAATGTGTTTTGTAAACATAGCTTGCTGACCAATAAGCTCCCGTTTTAAAGACAACATTTTTTGCTTTCTTAATTCGCCTGTAAACTTGGTAAAAGAAGGATGCTGCGTTTCATAGTGCCTTTTTACATTATAATCCTTTGCAATCGCAACAGAATTCTTGCAAATTAAACAAACGACTTTGTTATGCGACCATACAAAAAAGTATTTCTCAGTCCAAATTTCTTGAAACTGCCGATTTTCATCTTTAACCTTACGTTTTTTACTAGGTCCTGGCTTCTCCATGTTGCGTTCTAATCCTGGCTAGGATTAACACAGCACCTAAAAACAATTACAGTACCCACTTAAATTACCTATCCTTTTTTAAATTATCAAAAATAATTGATTAAATATTATTTCTCAGAAATTTTAAGATTTTTATACAGATTTTATCTGAAATAATGACGTAATTATTACAGTTAGAGAAATTCTTATAAAAATAGTAATTTCTTTGTTTATTTTAATATTTAGCCAACATTAAAGCTAAATTTGATTAAAATTGATTAAATAGGTAGGGAAACACTTATTAATAACAGAGTTTTACTTACGTTTTCACAACACAATTATACACGGCACTTGACGGGTTAACACTGCAACAGGAAATCTACGTTGAATGTGGATCAAAATATATGACACCGGCTAGTCGAGTTAAAATCTACACTAGAACTATTGCCTCCCAAAAACACTAATAAACTGCACTTATTCTCAATCACTTATTACTTCGCTTTGTATTTTCGCGCTTATTTCTTTCTGTTGTTGACACTTCACTCAAATGAAAAGCGAACTGTTCGGCCGCTGCGGTTAACGTGATTTTTATACCGCGCAAACGACTCTGGAAGCTTCGTGTAGATACGCGAGCAATCGGGAATACGGGACTATATCTATCTCGCTTGCTCACCGCGCTAGAAAATTCTTGATTTCTATAGCGAGCGATGTTACTTGACTTAGCAATTTTGGGCGCTAGATTCAAATTGCGCGCGCGCGAGTTTCACATTACTTTTCGAACATATTTTTTTTTTGTTTTATTCTGGAATAGAATTCAATATTTTTCGAATGCACGAGAGTATTATTTTTGCTGTCGGCGGGCCACCAGTATTCGACCCACGGGCCGCATGCGGCCCGCGGGCCGCGGTCTGTGCATCCATGGTCTAGACCCATCTTCAGTCTTCACTATGACAATGCCATCCTGGGACCAGCAATTCCTTACTCCAACAATTTTACGTGCTTCAATTAGTAACAGCTGTCTCGTTTTGATAAGAAATTCAGAGCAACTGTATGGCGTGCCTTTAAACTTTGTCTTTTTATTCCAGATAAGTTGTCGGAGATAAAAATTTTCAAAACGAATGAGAATTGTCCTTGGGGAAGAATCGTTGGCTCTCCCGAGGCGATAACAGGAGCGCAGTGCCTGTACACTGATGTCAGATATGCCAAGTTTATCCCTTACTACATCCACCACCACCTGAGAGACATTTTCATTTTGCCGCTCGGGAAAACCCTTAAGTAGCAAGCAGTTTGTCCTGCTCCTGGTTTCAAGCCTATCCACTGTTGCTTTCAGTTCTGTGACTTGTTGTCTTATTAGAGACAACATCTCCACTGCAAAACATTTATTACATTATATTACTATTATTAGTACTAAACCTATAAGGAAATAAACATCTTCCGGGCTGTGCAATAATAGGCTAATTACAAATATCAGTTCTAATGGCTGGTTTTATTGAACCCCTATTCTGTCGCAACCCCATACTAGGAAATAAAATGCAAATTGTATGACAAGACAAAAAAAAATATTGCACAATCTAAAATATAGTTTCTTAGGAAAAATATTTGTTTCTATAGAATAACATATTAGTTTAAAGTACTAAATAAAATAAATTTAAAAAAATAATAATATTCATATTCGTTAGTTTTTTTTTCTGACGGTGCAATTGTTAAATAAAATAGATACATATATAATGTATCTATAAATGTAAACTCGTACAAAAAATCGCCTCGCACAACTTCTAGTTTCTTATGATTTATTACCTTTTAGTTTTCAAAAATTTTCCCCATAAATTTTACCAAGTTTTGGGGAATTCTATTTTATATCTAGCCATATTGTTATTGATATTTTTTACTGCTAATAGATGGCTTTTATATATTTGACCTACGAGTGCTGGATTGCAATAAAAACTAGGCCAAGAGATAAAGAAAGTAGACCTGCTGGATGTGACAGCAGATGGAACAGGACATGCTGGCGTCTAGCTATGTTGCCGAGGGAAATAAGAAATACAATAATATTTCTTCTTACATATTTAAATTAACGTTTGATATGAAAAAAATAAAAACGAAAAAAAAAAAACTGCCTCCGTGGTCTAGCGGTTAAGTCCGTGGATTTAGACTCGGAGGTACCGGGTTCGATTCCTGGTCGGGACACAAAAATATTTATTAGTGTAAATAAATACATTTAAATGATATTTAATTTATTTGTGATATTTCTCGAGTTTGGTACGCTGGAGACATCGACGAGCTTGCCAGTTGTCATGATTGGCCTATAGTAAAGTTGTCTAAATGTGAATCTGCTTATTTATAAGCGTGGTTTCTGACCACCCCGAAAGGGTAACGGTCGTGATGATGATGAAAAAAAAATAATGAAAATATATATTTAATGAATCGCAGTATGTACATTATTATCTATGTACTTTCGCCATTTTACCTACTTGATAAGGCTTAGTATGAGTGGCTATATTTTTAGGATAACTTCTCTGCACCGTAACTTAAGATTTTATTACTGAATAATAAAAAAAAAAATACGTAATTCTTTATTTTTATTCTAGATTATAATATAAAAATATTTGTTCTTTAATAAATTACACGCAGTATATTTAACCAAATAGGATCATTGGGAAACAACATTATCCAAGCCCAATAACACCATAAATTCCTCGTCGCCATTTTATTATTCATAAAAAAAGCAAATAAATAACTTCTTATAGATAAACGGCGGAAGAGACAGCACACTCATAATTTTAAATATGTCATAAACTTGGTTACGGTCGTAGATTTAGACGGGGAAGTAAGGGGTTCGATTCCTGATAGTAAGCGGTATGCCAAGTCTAAGAATGGAAACAACTGACATCAAGGGTTAGAATGGTACACATCTTAAGGTCACTCACTCCTACACTCCGTCTAGTGAAGTCACACTAGTAAAGAGCCGAGTCCAAGTATGGATACATATGTAAGCGTAGGGATAGTAAAGTATGATCATGTATCCGATTTTCGAAAACAGTTAAATTGGCTCAATATCCGTTTTCGCAGGTCTACACATCTTCCTGTCTTTCTTTACTCAATCCTCTACAATGTCGATTTAAATTTCTTTGTGACTCTCACGACCGCCCTCTCCGTTCTTCTTAGAATAATCAGAATAAGATAAGTTACCGCTAATTTCTTTATATATATTTATGTGTGTATATGTATGTATGTATATATATATAAATATTAATAAGTGAAACAATATATCTTTTATTCGAAATTAATTATAGTACATTTAATATAAATTAAAAGCTACCTAAATAATAAAATTAAAAATAAACTAAACTATAAATAAAAAATGTCCTCTAGAGACGTCCCATCCGAGATAGTCCCAAGGAGACTGGCAACATTTCCCCTCTGTATAGCGAGGCTAATACGTTGGCAGAAATAATTGCCAGCCTTCCTGTCTCCAGACCTTTCTGTCAGCCGCTTTGACAACTCCTTGGCCAAGCGCCTCGCTGACGGTCCCCATGGGCCCATCGTCTCGACCCCAAACGGCGCAAATTCGTAACCGATAACAAGGTTAGCGTATTTGCGCAATTTGAGGTTCTCCGCAGAAAAAGCCGCACTTCCCGCGCCTGACGAGGTCGCCTGTATGTGAGATGGAGCTAATGTATCTACACACGTCGCATCCCACACCAGAGACCTGCCAAGTTTCCACGGCCCAACAGTCATTCCGTCGGGTCTCTTGCCATCGCTCCGCACAATCCCAGATGGTTCTAATATTGCGGGTACTCCAGCAGTGACAAGAGCCCTTCGGATGATGTCGTTGAGAGCCGCGTGACGAGGAATGCGGCCAGCACTTCTAGCACAAGAAAGCCCGTGGTGTCGTTCTCCGCATCGACACAATATTAATAATAAATAAATAATATTTATTTCCAGACAGGTCACACAGCGCCATCTAGTTTCCGTGGTAAGCTACGAGGCTTGTGTTACGGAAACTAGATGGTTGATAAACTACATATTATACTTTTTTTTTTGTTGTAAATATATACATATAAACACCCAGACCGAGACAAATTATACAATGTTGAAGTCTTAGTACTTTTTGAAGTCGCTATGTAATAATATATATAAAATTATTTTAATGGTGTAGTTAAGCGGTTATCAAACTAATTGACGACGAATCCTACAATCTTGTTTTTTCCTTTTTTGTTCATATTTCTTTCTTTTTTTTTTTTGGTTCTCTTCTCCCGATGGATGATGAATGAGATGATGAGAAGGCAAAGGGTCTAGCCCATACAGCCAAGTCTGACGTAATATATCTTTGTTTTTCATGAATTAATGAGGTCATCATCAAATTCCAGATGCTGCAGAATTTGATGCTTTTCATGGAGTCACTCGCGGAACTATCCACTGCTCAAACACGTCGGGTAAAATATGGGAGTTGACAGCGGGGGAAAACCGCAAAAAATAAACTGCAACTTGTGCCCCATATTTAAAGTCCAATTTATCGTTTTCCATGATTATTCACATTGTTGCACACTCACTCACTTGCACTTGACATGTCCACGCAAAATGGCGCGAAGAACTCTCATATCTCTTTCTTTTCTGATTTAAATGCACAATCTTTTTTTTTTTGGCAGACTTTTTTTTATTTTTTTTATTTAATACTTATTTTAATGGGGTTATCAGGCAAAGCTTATTGTAGATGTCGCTAGCGGCAATGCACCTTGTTTTACACCTATGTCGCATCATATTTTTAATGTTTTTGTAGTTTTTTGAATTTTTATAACAGAAAAATGTATTTTAAATTAACCATACCTACCTTAAAAGACCAATTAAGAAAGCGCACACCGTCTTTATAAAGAAAAACGGGTATAATCAATAGAACAGCAGTTTTCAAATCACCATATCTTTGATTTCGCTTGAAAATCTCGATTTGTACACTTAAAAGCAGCTCACTTCGGCATAATATCCAGAAAATAATAAATTTCGTAATAAAAATACAAGTTTTCTATGCAACTGAGAGTTATATAAGGTACCATCTATCATGCGCCATCTATCGTGATAAAAAGTTAGTGATTCACCCTATTTGTCAATACTTGAGTGTCATATTTTTTTTTAAAAAAGCATTCGAGTTTTCGTAAAAATCATTTAATATAGCCCAAGCTATAGTCGTGATGATACTTTAGGTCATAAACTCGCTCATATCTGCGTGAGATAAAGAAGAAAATGCTCTTTTATATTACCTTTTTCGAATTAAATGAGTGCCAATGCGAATCGAACGGGTGGTGACGAAGTATCAATACTGCAGTAGTATAGTATTCACATATATATATATGTAGTACTAGCTGACCCAGCGAACTTGTACCGTATGACAGGCAATGAATATCTATGTTACTTTTAGCTGAACTTAATTTATAATAATTTATTAATTAACTTAATTTCTTAACATTGAGAAAGACATCAGTTAATTGATTCGCAATGTTCCGTGACTATTTTTTTTTTTTTGGTTCTCTTCTCCTGATAGATGATGAATGAGATGATAGGGAAGACAAAGGGTCTAGCCCATACAGCCAAGTCTGACGTAATATATCTTTCTTTTTAATGAGTTAATGAGGTTATCATCAAATTCCAGATGCTGCAGAATTTGATGCTTTTGTTGGAGTCACTCGCGGCACCATAGCTCAAACACGTCGGGTAAAATATGGAAGTTGACAGCGCATAAAATAAACTGCAATTAGTGCCCTATATTTAAAGTCCAATTTATCGTTTTCCATAATTATTCACATTGTAGCACATTATTAAACAAAACAACACCACTTTTGACCAATAATATCCACAGTAAATTAATTTACAAAACAAAAATTTGCACCTGACATGTCCACGCAAAATGGCGCAAAGAACTCCTTTTTTTTTCTTAATCGATAAATCATCAATGATACGCCCCCAGCCTGAAGGGCCAACGCGGGGAAGGTCGCATGCCCGACTCACCGTGAGGCCTCCTAAGGAGACCCCAAGGCGCCTACGGACTAAAACCCCATAAACCGTCTCTCCCTCACTGTTGGCCCTGCGTGCTTTAACAGCTAAGTCTGAGTCGTGGCTACGGAGTGAAGGCACTCGCTCGCCGCGTTGGTTCCGTGACCTAATTGCACTACGCTGGCTCCGTTGGGAAAGATTAGATCTCCTTGGTCGCGGCATTATTAATAATAATAATACTCACACAAAACAAACTTTCAAAACGAATCGCAGACAATTTCGCGACGTAAAAGTGAGACCAATTAATTTGACAGTTGTTGTTTTTTTTGAAGAAGCTTGATATAAATTTTGGAACGCACCCATATATATTTGACAACCAATATTGTTTGACAGGTTTTTTTATAGCTATTTTTTTATAGTTATTCTGCTTTTCGGGACGGAGACAAATCCAACAAATCAAAAACCGTGAAAATCTGTCCAGCCGTTCTCAAGTTATAAGTGTTCTAACAAACCCGACTTTGTTTTATATATTAAGATTTACTTATTATGCAATCTAATATGTCAGAAACCTTCCCAGATGTTCACACAACATATATCTAAAGTTTCATCCCGATCGGTCAAGTAGTTTTGCAATGCATAGGGAACACACACACACAGACATTCACCTTTATATATATAGATAGATAGACTTCAATAAAACAATATTATTAATGGAAATAAGCCTAAGCCGGTATATAACCGCCTCCGTGGTCTAGTGGTAACAAACGTTGCCGTGGACTCGGGAGGTCGTGGGTTCGATTCCCACCGGGGGCAAGTTGTACATTGTATAATTTGTCTCGGTCTGGGTGTTTATATGTATAACATTTATATATTTACAAAAAAAAAAGTATAATATGTAGTTTATCAACCATGTAGTTTCCGTAACACAAGCCTCGTAGCTTACCACGGAAATTAGATGGCGCTGTGTGACCTGTCTGGAAATATTTATTATTATTATTATAATACGGTATATTATATACGGTATATATTATATAACTAGGCGAAAGAAAAAAAAAGAAAAAAAAAATATTTATTGTTTTACAAAGCAGCCGAGGTTGACGATTTCACATTGTCTTGCTTAAAATTCATGATGAGGCTGATGAATGGCGTCCCGACCTCCGCTGTAGGCGAGCCAGTGTAGTAGGCATCTCCAGATCTTGAGCTATGACGAAATTACGCACGAACCACGGCGCTCGGAAGACCACTCTAAGCTATATATTATATATTCTCAATATATTTCCGAGTTCCTCCTCCTTGCGTCGTTTTCCTCAATGCTGAGGGTCGTGACCCCCTTCTCGGATCACTTTGTCCCGGACGATCCTGCGCCATCCAGGTCTGCTCACGGCGGCGTGCAGGGCCTCGTGGACTTGGGTGTGAAGTGTGGTGCGGATCTGGTCTGACCAGCGTGTCGGGCTCCGGCCACAAGGTCTCTTGTCTTCAATTTGTGATTACCAGCCTTTCCAGATTGCCAGAGCTTTTACGGGCTATATGACCAAAATACTCAAGGACTCGTTGCAGGCTGAGCTCCTTGAGTATTGATAAGTTTGTTCTGCGCGCTGTCCACGGGATGCGCAGCATACGCCCATATATATATTTCTGAGTTAAGACCTCAAAAAGGTCACAATACTTACGCTATAATTGAACCTTTCAGTCGACAGATTGCAAGTAATTTTAGTGAAATTACATGATTTATTCCAGTCATTATATTAAGAGGTTGCTGAAAGAATAAAAATTGTTTCCACTCACATTTCGTCTGTCACAACTTTTCAAATGGACCGTGTTATAATAAATGTAATGCGAGTGAAAGGATGTTACAAGAAGAGAGAACACAAACAAAATATTTAATTACGGTATTATGATATAATTTATGGTAAGATATATTTATTTTTATGTATGTAAATATATTAGGCGCGGTGGTGGCTCGGTCGTAGGAACGCGTTCCTTAAATCCTACAAAGGTCGGTTCAAACCCACCCGGCATGTACCAATGAGAAATACACTTTTCTTACGTACATTTGTCGTAGATTTATAACACCACCGTTCTCGTGCCTCGGAGAGCACGTTAAGCCGTCGGTCCCGGTTTCACTAATACCAACTTGTGGAATTATTAATAAATTGTCACGAAAAAGTTGACATCATATCCTCGCCAAGCCGTCTGGTCACCGTGGCGAGTGTAGGTCAAATTCTTCAGATATATGTTGTGGAAGGCACATCTCCAGCAGTAGAGGTCTAGGACGCTGTGTTCTAGGGGCTGTAATGATGATGAATGATGATATTACTTACTGAGCCGAGGACACTCGCTACATTCCCCCGTTGACCCTTTAAATATTTCGATAAAATAACATATATATTTTTATTAATTCTAAATTTAACTTTGTATAATACATTTCTTTGGCAACAAATTATAGATTTAATTAAGGATGACAACATTGAAATGTATTTAATTGATTTCTAATATAGTTTGTGGCTTTTTCTTTAATTTTTATGAATGTTTGTAAATAATATTAAGTGTTTCTGATTCCTCTTTGCATGGTGTATTGGAGTATATACTGTAATACCATGTAAAGTGTATAAAAATAAATAAATAAATTAAACAAAATATAACACCAGAGCCTCTTCGGAACACGGACAAAGTTAAGCTCGACAAAGTCATGTGACTAAATAAATATCTGTGTGCTAGAAATAGCGAAGCATGTGATATAATTACATATAGTAATTTACATCCCTGTACCTACCATGTTTCTGACAAATAAATTATTTCTTTTCAGATGTCTTTTTATCCTATGCCTATATGAAATAAGTATTGATAATAAATATTGACTACGATAGCACACTTTATATTAATCATTTCAATACAACTAGAATCAGATAAAAGAAAATAGTAATCTCGTAGACATACATTTGGCAGACAGGATCATTTATTAAATATCCGTTTTTAAAAAATATATCTTAAGTTGGCCTGAGGGTTACATGTCCTGCTAAGATAGTAACGTCATACATGGGGTGTATGACGTTACTATCTTAGTAAGACATGTAACCCTCAGGCCAACTGACACAATCTGACCCCGTGAGATAATGTAAGAAACTAGTGAAAATTAATTAGAGAAATAAATTAATTAAAGAAAGTTAGTTAATATCTCACGGTTGCTATCTCAAGGGAACAACGCAAAAAGCGGATGCTACTGCCTAAAGCGCAGAGTCTAGCAATCAGCGCAAATGCGTATCCATAATCGTGTTTGTGCTGTGTAGAGGCCTGTGGAGTTCAATTGCCAAAATATTTTTAAAAAATATCACCCCTCTCTGATTGTCTGATCTGGTGACAAAAGGGCTGGTTCAGACCTCGCTCAGGAAATCAGCATATAACGAGGATATACGGGCAGCGTTCTTGCTATACCAGGTATTGTTATTTTTTAAATAATTTATTTTACATATAATATATATTATATAAATAATTAAAATTTAATGTCAAAATGTAATATTTTAATGTGTGTTTGATTTTAAGTACGAAATCAACGGCCGATTGCAGAACGGCTGATTATCTTTTGATAAGTTTAACGTATACACCATTAACCTATACATCATTGGCTGAAACAAACAAAATGACAAGCCAATCACGTGGCGTATATAAAAATTTGATAACAGATTGCAAGAAAGCCGTGTATCAACTGGAATCAGACACTCATGATTGACATCAGTCTCTAACACTATGCTGGCTTGACTGGGCATGACGGCAATTCGAGCCTGATCCCAAAACGTGTGGATACACTACACTGGGTTTATCGGCACGAACGGCGGATACTTCCCCGCCCCGTCAGACTGGGCAATTTACCACAGTTGTTACGGGAAAAGTGGTAACAAAGAAAGTAAATAAAAAACTACAAGAATATAAACTATTTATTGATTTTAAATTGACAAAAAAAATATTTAATGAAGGTCTAAAAAATAAAAATATTTTTTTATTTTTATTTATAAACTTTATTGCACAAAGTACAAAGGCGGACTTAATGCCCGAAGACATTCTCTGACAGCCAAACCTTGGGGACAAATTTGATCAAATGTAGGTGCAATCATAAAGATAATAAGAGAAATAAATAACTATTTAAATTAACAGCAATTTAATATATTCTTACTTACAATATATATGGAATAATTATTATAATATCGATACACTAAATACTAATACATACATAAACATACATATATACTACTTACTAACACTGTGAAGTAACTGTGGGTTAGAAAGTGTGAAAACACCAGTTTTTTGAATAATGTTCTGGTAGTTGCTTGCCGTATGTTGACAGGTAGATTATTCCACAAATTAGTAGCAACAACTACAAAAGAGTTAGACACAAATGAAGAATGATGAGACGGGACAGATAGAAGAGAGTTGTTAGCAAGCAGAACGAATAAATGATGTTCTACCCGAGGGTCGTGGTTATAAAAAGAGGTGGTCAGTACAAGAGCTTTCCGTCATGCCACGGAGCGGTACTCCCCTGGCCTACTCGCTGTGCCGCGTCGAAGTGAGGATCTGGGCGCTGGGCGTAGTGCAGGCAGGGGCTGGTCGTAGTGCAGGTGGAGAGGCCGCTCTGGATCCAGGCGCGTAGTACAATTTTAATGCTATTTAATATTTTTTAATAACAGCAGCTTGTAGTAAGTCGCGGCTGTCTTCAATGACGTGAATGACGTGAGCCAATAAGTCGCTTCGGTCACAAACTCGTTCAATATTTTGACCGATACCGAATGAAACGTAGAATTTAAGTGAAGTGCAACACATTTGTCGATAGTTGTTTTTTTTAACTCTACACATTCCGCCTACCACACATTATATTCCCAAGACATGTATATAGGTCTATAAGCAACCCAGTCTAACCTCAAGCGTTTTTAAGTCTAGAATTACATATCGATTTATTTATTACCTAATAATCGACATTTGAAATGATAAAAATAATGTGGCATTTTGTTTGATACGTATCTGGATTTATATTGCACTGTTTTTATTTAATGATTACGTACATTGAGTATTGAGCTTTTTCTTTAATAATAGCTTAGTAGTTACTTACGGCCTGTATGGAAGCCACAAACATGTCAATTTCTATCCCTGGTCTATTCTCATATAATACCTCTTATTATGTGACTTTGTATGGTCTTAAAAAAAAAATATTATTTTTTTATTTATTTTTATTTATTTTATTTAACACTTTAATGTACAAAGACAAAGGCGGGCTTTAATGCCGCGAGACATTCTATCATAGCCAACCATTGGGACAACTTTAAACACTTAAATGAAAAATAGGTGTACACATATTAAAATAGAAATTATGAATTATATTTTATAACTACATATAAATTTATACATAAATAATAATTATATATACATAGATAATATACTAATAATATACTTACAACCGTTGAGATAAGAAATAAGAATAAACCATTCTCTTGAATGCAAATCTAGTAGATGCTTGTCTTATATTTTTTTGGCTTCTCCATACAAATTGGCTATTTTGAAATTGACATTATGTATGGAAAAGCCATTTTTATTCATATCCGACGTTTTCTTACGTAATTACATAGTAGTCTTTATTTTTATTTTTCACTTTTTTATACTGGGCACGAAATGTGACACCGCGCCCACCTGATAGAAAGCGGAACGCGGGGTACAAGATTGGGAGCAACTGACGCCAGCCTCAGACGACCGACATCAGTCCCTACCACTATGCCGGCCTTTAAATATGCTTTTTCATACTTCGTTTGAAGGACTCCTGGTTATAGGAATGGGAAAACACACTGGCTGGGAGAGGAGAAGCGCGAGTGAGGCCTATACTCGTTACGCTGCGCTGGCCAGACGGATTGGCGAGGATCTGATGATATTTTTCATCATCATTACAACCCGTAGATCACAGCGTCCTAGACCTCCGTTGTTGGAGATGTGCCTTCCAGAACATCTTTCTTCTTCTTTACAGCCCCTAGAACACAGCGTCCCAGACCTCCACTGCTGGAGATGGGCCTTCCAGAACATATATCTAGAGAATTTGGCCTACACTCGCCACGCTGGCCAGACAGGTTGGCGAGGATCTGATAACAATTTATTAACGATTCCACAAGTTTGTATTAGTGGAACCGGGACCGACGGCTTAACGTACTCTCCGAGGCACGGGAACGGTGGTGTTGTAAATCTATGACAAATGTACGTAAGAAAAGTGTATTTCTTATTGGTACATGCCGGGGGGGTTTGAACCGACCTTTGTAGGATTTAAGGAACGCGTTCTTACAACCGAGCCACCACACCGCGTATGATATTTTTAATGACAATTAATTAACGATTCCACAAGTTTGTATTAGTGGAACCGGGACCAAGCTTAATGTGTGCTTCGAGGCACGGGAATGGTGGTGTTGTAAATCTATGACAAATGTACGTATAAGAAAAGTGTATTTCTTATTGGTACTTGCCGGTTGGGTTTGAACCGACCTTCGTAGGATTTAAGGAACGCGTTCTTACAACCGAGCCACCACCGCGTCTAATATTGTAAAGGATGTAAATTGTCTCAACAATAAATTAATAGAAATACAGCTAAACCAGTTACTCGTAATGTTCAAAAACAAAACCATTTATTGCCTAAAAATAAAGCCCCGGAGAACAGTAGGGATTTTGTCTGGCGTATTTTCTCTTGTATTTTTGCGGTTGTGATCCTAAAACGCCTGATTTATTATAGTTAAGGCTTCAGACATACACATGTAATTAGGGTAAAAGGTTTATTCAACACATAAATATACATTACGCTTTACGAGTGCCCGCGAACTGTTTGGGCAGTGCCATATATGTAAATTACATTCGCTAAATACCGCTGTGACTTCGTGAACGGTACGGTGTCTTTGAGTGCTGCTAGTGTTGCCCAAAGCAAGACCAAGACCAAGACTTAAATCAAATCAAATCAAAATCAAATCAATATATATTTTCCGAGTCAATATATATTTTATTTTCCAAGGAAATCTCTCTCCGCGATGTCTTTAGTGTACCAAACTTGAGAAATATCACAAATAAATTAAATAATGTATTGTGTCCCGACCAGGAATCAAACCCTGTATCTCCAAGTTTGAATCCACGCAATTAACCACTAGACCTCGGAGGCAGTAGGTATAGGTAAGATGTAGGTATACTAAAATAAATTTATTTGCAAACAAGCTCTCCCAAGTTCCAAATACCTAAACGTTATTTTTTTCCTTAGGAACAAAAAAAAATTCAAAATTGCCGACACGGCTCAATTAAAATTTATTCAAAACCTAACCCCAAACAAAGTAAAGACATTAGCAAAATTAAAAAAAAAAGTCTGTGACTAGGGTAGTCTTGGTCTTGCAACCATATCAGTAGTCTTGTTCTTATGCTGACCTGAGTGCCTGTTTGTCGCAGCAGCTCACTCATTTATTTTTTATGTATTTATCTTGTCTATTTTTGTTTATTTGTTGGTAATTTTATATATTTTTTTTTACGTCTTTTATTATTGTATTAGCTGTTGTGTGCAAATAAATATTTTCTTTCTTTCTTTCTTTCTTTCTAAAATGCAAGACCAAGAACAAGATTGGGCAACACTAAGTGCTGCTCTGATAGATAGTTTCTGCGTATAAGTACGTCGTTTTTGCATTGTACGAGTATATACCCATTTATTTATTTATTTTATTTAAAAACTTAATTGCACTATGTACAAAGGCGGATGTCGCTAGGCATTCTCTGACAGCCAAACTTTTAGGACATTTATACAGTATAGATGGTAGGTGCGATCAATTTGTACAGATATTGAGTTTAATTACTTGTCGAGGACATATTTAAAATAAAATAAAAAAAAATGTTTTTTGGTACATCAGAGACATCGACGAGTGTGCCACTTAACATCATATGCCTAGTAAATTGGCTATTTATGAACAGATAAAAAAAAAAGATTAAATATAATATTTACTTTTCTTTCTAATGTACTTGTAAAGTATCATCACGACCGTTTCCCTTTCGGGGTGGTCAGTAACCACGCTTATAAATAAGCGGATTCACATTTAGCCAACTTTACTATAAGCTAATCATGACAAGTGGCAAGCTCGTCGATGTCTCCAGCGAACCAAACTCGAGAAATATCACAAATAAATTAAATATTAATTAAATGTATTTACGTATTTACATTAATAAATATTTTTGTGTTGGACTTAACCGCTAGACCACGGAGGCAGTAATAAATTTAAATAAATAAATAAATATTTCCAGACAGGTCACACAGCGCCATCTAATTTCCGTGGTAAGCTGCGAGGCTTGTGTTACGGAAACTAGATGGTTGATAAACTACATATTATACTTTTTTTTTTGTAAATATATACATATAAACACCCAGACCGAGACAAATTATACAATGTACAACTTGCCCCCGGTGGGAATCGAACCCACGACCTCCCGAGTTCACGGCAACGTTTGTTACCACTAGACCACGGAGGCGGTCAATGTTCAATAATGTACTTGTAACAGCTGATATAATAAATTGTTTTAACCATTTTAATTAAAAATCATTCTACTTTCTAGACAAAAGGAGTAAAAATTGTTCACTTTAATTTAGCTGGCGTATAATAATGTAATAGGTTGATACTTAGGCGATAAGCAACAAAAGGAGATTTGCTAATATTCACGGCAGAACAGCTCGCAAAGCCTTTAAGTAGCTTAAATTTCTTCACTAACACAAGAATTAATATATTCTCACACATAATTGTATATGTAGGGTTGATGAATATATTAAATAACAACAATACTGCCATGACAAAACTCTCCGTTCTTCCTCTAATTCCAACTTAAAATCCCATCCCACTCCTCTAGCAGATATTCAGATTCGTATTCTGTATCTGCAGCCCGCCATTGGAACAAGCTACCACTTGCTATTAGACACGCGCCGTCTGTCCACGTTTTAAGGCGCTTGGTCACTGCTTTTTTTCTAGACAAACAGGAGTCGTCATCAGGCTAAAAATATATATTTGGCATTATATATATGTGTATATACGTTTATTTATAGGTATATGTGTAATTTATGTAACAGTGTAAGTATCTATTAGTATGTAGTGTGTGTAGTATATTGTTAAACTTGATATCGGCAATACCCTTAATCTCACACTCTCCCAAAGGTTAGATGTTAGAAAATGTCTTGTAGGCATTCATCATCATCATCATCAGCCTGTATCTCTCCACTACTGGATGTAGGCCTCTCCTAAGGCTCGCCATTAAACGCGATCTTTCGCTACCCTCATCCAACCCCCACCAGCGACCTTCTTTAGGTCATCTGTCCATCTGGCGGGGGGTAGACCCACTCTGCGTCTTCCCGTAAGTGGTCTTCACTCTAGAACCCGTTTGCCCCATCGATCGTCGGTTCTGCGGCAGATTTCGACACATCTGCCCATCCTAGCTGATTGCTGAAGTTGGCTGCTCCTAATTGGATAGTCTGCCCGAGGTAGACGTAATTTTGCACAACTTCGAGAGTAGCGTTTCCTACGCAGATTGGCCTCGGCTTGACATGATCATTGAACATGAGTTTCGTCTTGTCTAAGTTCATTCCGAGACCAACCCGCTGGGAAGCTACGTTTAAGCCGTTCAGCATTCCGCTAAGATCCTTGAGTGAACTGGCCATGATGACTATGTCATCCGCAAATCGGAGGTTTGAGATGAATTCTCCATTGATTCTTGTAGGCATTAATCTTCGCCTTTGTACACTTATTTAGTGCAATAAAGAATTTAATATTAATAATAATAATTCCACTCTGTCCATTCCCACTCACCATTCTTCTTTTGTCTCAAAGTCCTTTGCAGTTGTAGCCGTAAACCTCTGGAATAAGTTGCCTATAAAAATCCGGCAGGCCCCGTGTTTAAAAAACTTTTATATGCACACTACATGAAGTCATGATAAACTTAGTTTATTTCTGGCGTTGCTGATAATTATACTTGTATTTGATATGGTTATAGATAGATTATATTTTATTTTATATGTATGTATATTATTATTGTTTATATGTATGTATTTGCATGTAGTATTAGTATGTAGATGTGTAAATATTATTTATTTAGGTATCTAAGTATGTATTAATTTATATATGTCATTATATTGTCTAATTGAGCTTGTAAATGCACCTACCTTTCATTGTTTAACTGCTCTTGTTGTCGCGAAGGTTTGACTGTCATAGAATGCCTGGTGGCATTAAGTCCGCCTTTGTACTTTGTGCAAAAAGATTTAAATAAATAAATACTTTTCCAGGCTCAATCCATGATCTAACTCTTCGATCTTCTTCTAACCCCACCCTTTCCATCCCTACCCATCACACCTCTTTTTTATCTTTAATTCGATTGGTTTTGTAGCTGTAAATCTTTGGTATAAACTACCTTTAGGTATAAGGCAAGTTACAAATCGAGCCATCTTCAATAATATGGTTTACACTCACTTCCTTCGAAACTAATCTGTCCTAAAAGTTGCAAAAACAATGGCCTAAGTGTATTATATCTGAGGGTGATTTCTTTAAGGGAAACAAAATAGATATATATATATAATAGATTCGTGAATAAAGAAAGAATAAATAAATACTTTTTTTAGGAAATATTAAATTCGCGATACTTTTTGAACTGCCTCCGTGGTCTAGCGGTTAAGTCCGTGGATTAAGCGGGTTCGATTCCTGGTCGGGACACACAAATATTTATTAATGTAAAATAAATACATGTAATTAATATTTAATTTATTTGTGATATTTCTCGAGTTTGGTACGCTGGAGACATCGACGAGCTTGCCACTTGTCATGATTGGCCTATAGTAAAGTTGGCCAAATGTGAATCCGCTTATTTATAAGCGTGGTTTCTGACCACCCCGAAAGGGAGACGGTCGTGATGATACTTTACTTTTTTTTACTTTTAACTTTTTGAACAGACCTCGTAAGCCGTTAGGAGATTGCAGTTACCCGTTACAAATTTTTTTATCTGACTGAGGCCAATCTCTTGACAACCCTAATACTAGTACCTAATAATATTATAATTATTTAAGCACTTTATCTCTATAACGTGCCTGAAATTTTCACCAAATCCTTTACACATTTATTTGTACAGAAATAGGTGATCATATATTAAGATCATCCTTCAGGCTAAGAGCTATGAGGCTAGCATAATGCTAACCCTAATTTTAGGGTTATGTGTTTATCAGCTTATTCAGTGGCGGATTTACCCAGGTTAAGGGGCGGCCAATCGTGTCAAAAAACTTATGGCTAATGGCGTATGGCGGGCGGGCTGCACTGCACGGTGCAATTAAAACCGCATCGTATAACAATAGTCTTAAGTAGGATATTGACGGTCAGTTTAGGCGTCAAACCAGACGTAAAACTGTGGATTACATCCAAAATTT
Organism: Tinea semifulvella; assembly: GCA_910589645.1. Classification (NCBI taxonomy): domain Eukaryota; kingdom Metazoa; phylum Arthropoda; class Insecta; order Lepidoptera; family Tineidae; genus Tinea; species Tinea semifulvella. The sequence goes on along the minus strand of OU342619.1, from coordinate 3,716,943 downwards.
GATCGTGAGTGTCGAAACCCAACTCCAGAGTTTTAACTGACGACGCGCCACGAATTTTTCCGTGACTACCGTAATCCCCACCCACATCCAACCAAACCTACATCCAAACTGACCGTGAGTGTGTGATCTGCAATGGGGTGTATTACTAACTTTTTATCACGATAGATGGCGCATGATAGACGGTACCCAATAGAACTGTCAGTTGCATATAAAACTTGTATTTTTATTAGGAAATTTATTATTTTCTGGTTATATTGCCGGAGTGAGCAGCTTTTAAGTGTACAAATAGAGATTTCTAAGCGAGATCAAAGATATGGTGATCTCAAAATTGCCGTTCTATTAATAAAACCTTTTTTCTTTTTAAAGACGGTGTGCGCTTTCTTAATTCGTCTTTTAAGGTAGTTAACATTAATTTTAAATACAATTTTCTGTTATAAACATATAAAAATCCGTAAACATTAGAAAAAAATGCGATATAGGTGTAAAATAAGGTACCAGTGCCGCTAGCGACATCTACAAAAAGCTTTGCCTGATACGCCCCATCCAATCGCGTCAGTTCGCTCGCAGCTATAATGGATTGTTTTCATAGTTACTATCGAAATTAATAAATTGATCAATTATAAAAAATCGTCTAATTAGTAAAAAGTAAAAAATAAATATATAAATGTCCCGCCAATAAGAAGTTAAAACTTCCCGCCTATTTTTTTTCTCGACACAAATAGGTAGTACACGTCCTACAAACAGTCGGCCGGTCGAAAACTGAAGAACCGGTTTGACGCCAGTGAGTGGGGAAATATAGTTGGCATAAAACTGTGGATGTAAGCCTAATTTTATGAAAATATAGATAATTATGTTATGTTTGACGGACCGCAAATGTAATGACGAAATACGCAATTAAATGGTAGGTATTAAAGAAAGCATAGGAACAAAAATAAGGATAGGCATGCTCGATGGTTCGGACATGTTGAAAGAATGAGTGAAGAGAGATTGACAAACCAGATATATAATGCGAAAGCTGCGGGTAAAAGAGGCCCTGGCAGACCAAGACCCACATATCACGATCAAATAAATAAAACAATAGCTAAAGGTGCATTAAAAAGCCATCAAAACAAAAGGGCATGTATGAAGAGGTTGATGAATGTCTAACGGAACGCACCTGTCAAACTAAACAAGCGGCTTTTATTAGTGTTAATTGTCGTTAGTCTAGGGTAAAATAAATAAAATTAATTACAGATTATGAAAACACAATACATTACCTATGAAATAAAAAAGAAATCATTATGCCACGAGAACATTTTACTGGGCCCATTTCTCTAAGAAAAATTGCAATTCTTATTCATCTTTACAGACATTCAGTAGATTCTCAAATTAATAATATTTTACCTGTGCCCACCCATGCGCGTATACATAACACTACCATTAATAATTGTTTCACAGTAAGAGTATTAAAGAGTTTTCCTAAAACTATTCGGTCTATTGATTTAAAAACATGGGAAAGATCTTTTATATGGCAGCTTGGTGCATACTATATAGCCCTGGTCTGAATGTAATGCATTAGGTTTTGTCTAACTTGTTTTGTAAATTTATTAATATCGAACCAACAATGGACATAACATACTGATGATGCTTTCCATGATGCGCTAGGTGATGATGATATTTTTCTAAAAAATAAGTACAAAACTGTATAGTGCATTGCCTTTACCATTGCTAAAAGAAATAAAATTACTTTTTTAAAATTTATGACAAAGACCTTCAGTCACTGTCACTGATGACGCCGCTCCAAAGAGAGGCGAAATATTTGGCAATAAATTTTTTAAGCTTCAATTTATATATTTTACCAAGTAAGAAACACAGCTCAGCTCCACAACAGGAACTAGAGAATTTTTGGAACCAGGTCAGGACAGTTCTAGATTTGGCAGTTGGGAACGAACATATAATATTATGTGGCGATTTAAATGGATGGGTGGGGACACGTCGTACAGATTACGAAACGGTCCTAGGTGATTTTGGAGATAGGAGAGTTAATGATGCAGGTAAGCTTATACTTGACGTGTGCTTAGAAAAGAATCTCTTTGTGTCCAACACAATGTTTGCTCACAAAGACATTCACATGTACACAAGAACGATGAATAGTGAAAAGAGTATGATTGATTTAATATTAGTTGATGAAAGACTGCGAACACAGATTCTGGATACCAGGGCGTATCGTGGTCCAGAATTGGGAACAGACCACTACCTAGTAATTACTAGGATAAGTGGTCTGTTCACAAAATGGCGCCACCGGCAATCAGGTGGCCATCTGTCAGTAGTAGAGAGAATAAAGAGTGAAAAGTTACAAGATGATAGTGTGAAAAAAGAGTATATGAAACGCGTCAAAGATAAACTTATCAACTTGAAAGATGTGAGCAAAGATGTGGAAGAATGCTGGAAGTACCTAAAAAATGGTATGGTAGAATCGGCAAGTGAAGTATGTGGGGTAGCAAAAAAGCGAGCAACCAAAGGTGACGCGTGGTGGGATGACGAGGTTAAAGATTCGGTAGAAAGAAAGAAGAAAGCTTGGATAGATTACGTTGCTTCGCTTAATATGAATGAAAGTATGAAAAGAGAAAAAAAGGAGTTATACCATCGTTGCAAGAATGAGACTAAATCTTTGGTTAAGGAGAAGCGTGAAAGATGTAAGGAAATAGGTGAAAATAGGATGACGAGCAACTTTAAGGAGAACTCCAAACTTTTCTGGAGGGAAGTTAGGAAGGCCAAAGGTGGCTCGTCATCTTGTCGAATGAATAGAGTTAAATCAAAGAGCGGTAACATTCTTGCAAACACAAATGAGGTGTTGGAGCGATGGAGTGAATACTTTAGCGAGATGTATGCTAGTGGAACTCCTAACGACGTTACGACGGGTACATTACCCCCAGCGCTACCCACAACAACAACGTCCACATTGAAGGAGGAAATAAGTGTGCAAGAATTGCAATCGGCAATTAGAAGCCTGAAATGTGGCAAAGCAGCGGGAAAAGATCGAGTGCTCGCTGAAATGATCAAATACGGAGGTATACCGGTCTGGAACGCTTTCCATCTGCTGTGCAACCTTTGCTGGCAGGAGGGAAGAGTACCGGAAGACTGGCAGCAGTCAGTAATCGTTCCTTTATACAAAGGCAAAGGATCTAGATTGGACTGTTCCAACTACCGAGCGATTAGTTTGATCAGTTTGGCAAGCAAGATGTATGGCAAGATTCTCACGAAACGACTACAAGAGAAGACTGAAGATCTTTTATGGGAGGCACAAGGAGGCTTTAGACCTGGAAGAGGATGCATTGACCAAGTTTTCTCGCTCCGCAATATCACAGAGAAGTTTTTGGCCTTAAACCAGAAGGTTTTCTGTGCTTTTGTGGATTTGGAGAAGGCTTTTGATAGAGTTGTAAGAAAGAAGCTTTGGGACATATTGCCGGAGTATGGAGTGAATGACAAACTGCTACAGGCTATACAGTCCCTGTACAAGGGCTGTAAAGCTTGTGTGCGGGTGGAGGGAGGTATGTCGCCTTGCTTTGAATCCCAAATGGGTGTCAAACAGGGCTGTGTGCTTTCCGCCAGATTATTCACTCTATATCTCGACAAATGCCTAAAAAGTGTGAGAGAGAGTAACTGTGGGATAAAGATGAGTGATCTAGTGGTGAACTGCCTGCTTTATGCAGATGATGCTGTTCTTATGGCATCGTCCGAACAACAACTGCAATCACTAGTCACAAGAATGAAGGAGGGATGTGCAGAAAAAGGACTCCGTTTGAATGCGAGAAAAACCAAGGTACTAGTGTTTGAAAGAAGAAGGATGACAACCGTGACGATAAAGATTGATGATGAAACTCTAGAACAAGTAAATGAAATTATATATCTGGGCAGTGTTTTCACTGCGGATGGGAAGTACGATAGGGACGTTGAAAGAAGAGTGAACGCGGGAAATAGTGTTAACGGTGCCCTGGGGTCACTGATCGGCAGTCGAAATGTCAGTGACAAAGCTCGGCTCGCCATACACAATGCCATGTTGGTACCAACACTGATGTATGGAAGCGAAACGTGGATATATCAGAATACGCATGAGAGTAGGGTTAATGCAGTAGAAATGCGGTCGTTGCGGCGGATATGTGGCGTCACTTTGGCGGACCGCATACGTAACGTCGAAATACGGAAAAGGGTTGGTATGAAGGAAAGCATAGGGACAAAAATAAGGAAAAGCATGCTACGATGGTTCGGGCATGTTGAAAGGATGAGCGAAGAAAGATTGACGAACCAGGTATATAATGCGAAAGTTGTGGGTAAAAGAGGCCCTGGCAGACCAAGACACACGTATCACGATCAGATAAATAAAACACTAGCTGAAGGAGAATTAAAAAGCCTTCGTAACAAAAGGGCATGTATAAAGAGGTTGATGAATGTCGATGAAGCGAAAGAGGTATGTCGTGATCGTGTCAAGTGGCGCTCAATTGTCTCTGCCTACCCCGTAAGGGATCTGGCGTGAAGATATGTATGTAAGAAACACATCTAACACACTTTATTTGTTGCAGATTATTCATCTTTAACCAACTTGTTTGATTATACAACCGTTTTGTTATGTGGGTACTTACTGAAGTCATACAGAAAGTAATTCGATTTCATCTGCATTTTACTACCCTAACCACGTTGACGCTTTTGAGTTTATATGGTCGTCATGGATATATATTTATTGACCTGGGCATACCGGATGTGTAAATGCAGACATTTATTTATTTCAAACTTTATTGCACGTTATACAAGGGGCGGACTTAATGCCGCTAGACATTATCTGACAGCCAACTTTAGGGACAATGTGGACCATTTCAAATGTAAGGTAGGTGCAAATATTTATTTATAATAATAATAAATTAATTAATTGTGTCCTGACCAGGAATCAAACCCCGAGTCTAAATCCACGAACTTAACCGCTAGACCACGGAGGCAGTTTGCATAAAAAAAAGAACTTTAAATTAAAAATATAATTTAATATAAAAAAACCAGATTGCGGTAAAAAATATCTTGAATTAAAAACTGAAAATAAATAAATAAAAACTTAGAAGAAAAAAACAATATATAATTATATTGTTATCCATTAAAATAATATATATGTATTGAAGCACTGAAGGTGCATTAAAAAGCCTTCGCAACAAAAGGGCGTGTATGAAGAGGTTAATGAACGTCGACGAATCGAAATAGGTATGTCGCGATCGTGTCAAGTAGCGCTCAATTGTCTCTGCCTACCTTGCAAGGGATCTGGCGTGAAGATGTGTATATATGTATGTATATTAGGGCATAAAGAGTTAATATGGAGTTGCCCGAGTTTTAAATGACATAATTTCTTACATTAAAATATTACTGTCCTTTAAAAGTAATGATTTTGACCGAATCAGCTTTTTTATTTTGTAAGTGGCAACATTTTTTATGACTTACCGACCGAAATTACTAAGATGGCGATCTGTCGAGACTGTCGGCCCAGACCTAAATATATATTAGTCAATGTTCGTATTGTTTTAATTCCATTTCAATTCCTGTTTATTGACTGTTTTTAATTAGAAAAAGTATGATGTCCAATTATAAATATGCAAATATCTTGATATAATCGGACGATGTTTTTTGGATATTAAAACCGTAAATGGTGATTGGGATGCGAAATTCAAGAAACAACTCAAAAAGATACTATTATATTAGTTAAAGCAATGTAAAGTAAAAGTAAAGTATCATCACGACCGTTTCCCTTCCGGGGTGGTCAGAAACCACGCCTATAAAGAAATTAACATTTAGTCAACTTTACTACAGGCCAAGCTGTGGTGGCTCGGTTGTAAGAACGCATTCCTTCAAAATAAAAAAACCTAAAAAAGTCGGGTGGAACCCTGGCATGTACCAATGAGAAATAAACTTACACATATACAATACACGAGCTTGCCTCTTGTTATTATTGGCCTATAGTCATCATCACAGCTAGACCTCCACTGTTAGAGATGGGCCTTCCAGAAAATTCTGTAGAATTTGGCCTACACTCGCCACGCCTGGCCAGACGGGTTGGCGAGGATCTGATGTCAATTTTAAGACAAATTATTAACAATTCCAAAAATTGGTATTAGTGGAACCGGGACCGACGGCTTAACGTGCTCTCCGAGGCACGGGAACTGTGGTGTTGTAAATCTATGACAAATGTACGTGAGAAAAGTGTATTTATTATTTGTACATGCCGGGGGGGTTTAAACTGACCTTTATAAGATTTATGGAACGCGTTTTACAACCGAGTCACCACCTATATACATACGTATATATATATATATATATATATATATATATATATATATAGTGGTGTTGGAAGCGTATGTTGCGTATCCCTTGGACAGCCCGAAGAACTAACGTGTCAATACTCAAGGAGCTCAAAATCTCTACGAGGCTGTCTTCCATCTGCCTAAAACGAGTCCTTGAGTATTTCGGCCATATAGCCCGCAAAATACCTCGTAACCTGGAAAGGCTTGTAATCACAGGGAAAGTCGAAGGCAAAAGACCATGTGGCCGAAGCCCCATGCGCTGACCAGATCCGCACCTCACTAAATACCCAGATGCACGATGCCCTACATGCAGCCGTAAACAGACCCGGATGGCGCAGCATCGTCCGGGACAAAGTGATCCGTGGAGGGGGTCACGACCCTCAGCAGTGAGAAGAACGACGCAAGGAGGAGGGGATATATATATATATATATATATATATATATATATATATATATATATATATACTATATACGCACATATATACATATGTATATATGTATGTATAATTTGATTAAATGTTAAGTAATTGTTACCAACGACGTAAACCACAGATTGTTTTACCTGCATTCTGTATGCCTAGTGTAACAGTGAAGTTTCGTAAACGCAACTATAGTAGTAGAGTTTTTTTTCGATGTTCATTGCCTGTTATTATAGCCAAACTTGCAATAACACGCAATGTAAAATAAAAAAACGTAACTACAGCAGTTACGTTTTCCGAAACTTGCATGCTACACTAAGCACACTGCGCTTAAACGTTTTTTTTATTCTTTGTCATAATGGGCTTAAAGTAAATTTGGCTAATTATTGCGAATCCGATTATTAATAGTTTGGCACGCGGCGAACGTGTACTCCGTAGCCACGACTCAGACTTAGCTGTTAAGGCACGCAGGGCCAACAGTGAGAGAGAGGCGGTTTGTGGTGACCCTTCAGGCTGGAGTCGGATCATTGATGATTTTGCGAACTCCATCAAAAAAAAAACAGACCACTACGGTAGTGATGATACTTTCATTATTTAACAAAGGTTTTCAAAATTTTTGGAATTTGTTCTGCAAATAGTGTTTGTGAAATATTGGAATAATTTCAATATTTAGCGCCGTGTCGACAAACATTATTGTTGAACTCTGTTTTCGATGATTGTTTGTTTTACACTTCGAACAAACACAGTTTTAGCAGAATATAAAAATCATTGATTTAATACCCTATGCCCTACGCACAGCAAAGGATTTAAAAAGGCCTGCGACTAAGATCATCTTGTTTAACTCTCTAGTCCGCAGTATATTGGAATACTGCAGCATTGTATGGAATCCACACTATGACGTGTACATCAAGAGGATCGAGAGTGTTCAGAAGAGGTTTTTGTGGCATCTGACATTTAGTGTTAATAAGGGAAGAGAACTTTTACATTACAAAGATCGTTTAAAATATTTTAATTTATCCTCATTACAAGATCGAAGGCAATTGATGGATAGTATGTTTCTATATAAATTAATCAACGGTAAAGTCGACGCACCCCACCTACTGTCCCGTGTTCGTGTCTCTGTGCCGACCAGGCTGCCAAGGGTTGGCAAATATGATCTATTCATTCTACGACAATCTAAATCCAATTTCGGTTACCACTCATCACTGAACCGTACATGTCGTCAATACAACATATTTTCACGAAAAAATTATGACAGTCTAGACATATTTGCCAATTCTTTGCATGTTTTTAAGCACAATGTATTGTCACTGCAGCGGATCGTGGCTGGGACTGTAAACTGAACTGCTGTTTAACCAATTTTGATCCTTGGAATTGTGTTGCTTGAATGTATCATGTTCTTTTGTTTTTGTTTTTGCTTAGATTTACTTAGTTGTTGCTGTAATTGTATTGTGTTTTTGTTTTGGCTACTCAAAGGCCCAATTAATGGATACTGTAATAGCATGTGGTGGTTTCCTGTAATTGGTGCAGCATCTGTATTCTGTCAAAGTTGTAAGTAAAAATCGATGTATCTTTTGTTGCTGTCACTGTTGGCGACCCTAATAAATAAATAAATAAATAAATACAAGAGCTGGGCATTTTAAAGATAGTTCATTATTTAAATTCGACGCAGTTACGCAAAAAGGATCCAATTCACATTTTTTTAGAAATTTTAATCAGGTTCAGTATCTTATATCAAAAACGAACCATATAAAAAATATTCCTCAGCAGAATGCAAATGAAAATCTCACCTCAGTTGCAGAGGAATAGCATCCTTTTTAGCGTAACTACGGCCAATTGCGTTTAGATTACTAACTATAGTAATTTTCAAAAATTGTTCTTGGCTATTTAAAATTCCCGGTCTTAACAATAATTCAATGATAAAAATAGAATAAATAATTTAAAAGATAAAACATTCTGACTGATTGGCTGCAAATACCGAACATTGTTTGAAATAACATGCAATATATGGAAATAAAATTATTGATATTTTATGCGGAACTTTTGTGCACATCTTTAGCGTCATTTTCTTAGAATTTTTGGACCGCATGATGCAGTAACGTTTCTATGCTGAGATCAAACTTGCCAAGGGATAGATATTGAAATTCTTTTACAGTTACTTCAGCATCACGACGCGTTAGCCAAGCCAATAGCACTGCCAATGAATACACGTAACCCATGTTGCCAATTACTATGCTTAAGGTGACAATCATTAATTATTTATTTATATAGTACACAAATAAACATTTATTCGAAGTAGATACAAAAATATTAAAATAAAACAGATTAATAACCAATTATAGTAAAGTATCATCACGACCGTTTCCCTTTCGGGATGGTCAGAAACCACGCTTATAAATAAGCGGATTCACATTTAGCCAACTTTACTATAGGCCAATCATGCCAAGTGGCAAGCTCGTCGATGTCTCCAGCGTACCAAACTCAAGAAATAACACAATAAATTAAACATTAATTAAATATTTATTTACATTATCAAATATTTTTGTGTCCCGACCAGGAATCGAACCCGGTACCTCCGAGTCTAAATCCACGGACTTAACCGCTAGACCACGGAGGCAGTAACTAATTATAAATAAAACTAAACTAAAGTACCTATGAAATTAAAACTATTCTACAAAATAAACTAAGGGCTTACCACCAGGGAGGGTACCTAAAACGCTCGCCGCATTTCCTCGTTGAAATATAATGGAAATATTCTGTTTTAGGTAGTTATGGGCATTTGGGATCGCCTCACTCTTGAAAAAATCGTTTACCCAGCTCTTTTATGAATTGATATATGTGCCAATTAAGTGTCACAGCATTCACCAATATAAAAAAAAGAAGTTAGAATCTTATTACTTTTAAAACAACAAAAATAAATTTAACAAAAACTAACATATTTACAAAATATAACATAAAAATATTACTTTTAAAATAAAATTATACATTTTTTCTTTTTTAATAAAGGAAACATAAATATTACAAAAATTTGGTACCTTAAAAACGAATCATTATATGGCTTACTTTATCGGGAAATTTTACATTATTGCAAATAGCACATACTTTCAACGAGAACAATGAACTGACAAGCAAACATAACATCGTAATTTTTGACATATAAGAACAATTCGTCATTATTTAAGAACTGCCTGCCCATCTGTACAGCACCACAACCCACACACTATTATCAATATGTCATATTTGTTTGCCAATTATTATTCTACACGGGCGTAGCCGGGTTAAATATTTTTTCCATAGGTTATCTTGTAACAACTTGGATATTGTCAACACTAAAATAATATAAAACAAAAACATAAAAAATATATAAAGAAACATAATTTAGGTAATCATGGTTGGACGATAACGGGTAAACATTCCAGATTTATGTGTGTTATAATAGCATTATTGTCATAAACATGGTAATTATAACTTAATAACTACTTAATATAAGATCGTGGCTGTAAATAGGCCGTGTCAACTAAATCTGTAAAAGGGCCGCGTCAGCTTACAATCTAACAATAATGAATAATTATTATATTGAGAAATACAATATATTATCTTTGTTTATGATAAGTAACTGAAGAAATATATGAAGCTCATAAAATCAATAGCTGCCGTGCTCTACATTATCAGACATCGGCCAAGTGCAAGTTGAAATTGCTTTTGATGGTTTTCTGCATATAAATTGTGTTTTTTTTTTTCAAATTGATCTCGTTGACTAACATGTATTCAAAATAGTATACAAAGGTTGTAATAATAACCCTATATACTATTTTACATTGTGTTTTATTCATCAAAACGAGCAACTTTGTCAAAATGAAAAAAAAAACTAGTTTGTTCCACAATAAAACAGTTTTGGAGATATTTCAAAATAAAAAAAAAGGTTTTTTCTTCCTAAAATTAAGTATCCTAATTCAAAGGGGAAATGCTGCTAGTGTATTGGGCACCATGCCAGAAGACAGCGATTTGGAGGAGCAATTTTTTTTGTAAATATTTAATTTTTATTTTCTATGTATTATTATTATTTTAGGTTAAATTTAGATTTTGTTGTAATATAGTTTATTTAATATTGTTATTCTTTTATATTGTTTGTATTATAAGTACTTCGAATAAAGATATTTAAGGTATAACTTAAAAAAAAAAGACAAAACATATTAATAAAAAATAAAAAAATAGACTGAGCAAGAGTCTTGGTCTTGCATTTGGCCTTGTTCTTGCAAAAAAGCCAAGATTAGGCGACAGTGCAACCGAGCCATCACCGCTGTAAAGTCCATCGATATAGATAAATAGATAAGGCTGGATATTCTCCGCAATTAGTCCCCTAAAGACCGTTTTGACCTGGGCCTCATTAACGAATTCAACCGATCTTCAGTCTACATACAAACACTCTTGCCTATAAAAAATCCTATATTATGTGCATTCGAATTTACAATAAGTTACCTGACTTTTTCAAATAAATACCTGACAATCAGTTTAAGGGCCAAATTAGGAAACTATTATAGATAGAATGTTGCTTCTATTCGCTAAGTGAATATTACAACCACAAATTTTAAATATTTTTAAGTATTTATATTATTTATAACAATTATCTGTACAATATAAATAATAATACATAAATAAATATTTTCAGACAGGTCACACAGCGCCATCTAGTTTCCGTGGTAAGCTACGAGGCTTGTGTTACGGAAACTAGATGGTTGATAAACTACATATTATACTTTTTTTAATTATTATTTTTTGTAAATATATACATATTATACATATAAACACCCAGACCGAGACAAATTATACAATGTACAACTTGCCCCCGGTGGGAATCGAACCCACGACCTCCCGAGTTCACGGCAACGTTTGTTACCACTAGACCACGGAGGCGGTCCTGTTTTAATAATAATCTGTATGTAATAAGTGTGACTAAAATTATAAATATAATAATAAGATTTTAACATTGTAAATAATGTTTAACAAAATTTGTGTGCCAGAAATGGCTGAATGTGCAGAACAAACTTACTATTAATATTTACTATTACCATGTTTTATGCAAATAAATAATTTTATTTCATTTCCTCCAGGAAGGCCAGGAGACCCGTAACATCCCTGTCAATCAATATATAGATAGACCTTAACTGATATAAAAAATCCTACAAAACTAACGTCGCTGCGCCTGACAAGTTCCATATGTATTAATTGTAAGGTTTTGGAATACAAAAAAATCGTGTTAATAAATAAACTAACAAAAAAAAATTACCTTACCTTACCTTACCTTACCAAGATCTTTTTAAAGGGTTTTCTATAACTTAACTAAACGGAACCTTAAAAATCGTTCCTTTTCCATATCTAAACAAATATAAGGCTCCTTTTCATATAATTTAATATTTGATTATAACAACACATCTCAACGTATAAACATTGCTTTGCGCCTTAGAAAAGCGAAAGTGCTTTATCATTGGCCCCCTTAAACGTAAATATGGGATGGGTATTTGGTAAGGCTTGTTTCTGTTTGCATTTTAACAACTCGCACGATTATTGTTATTAAAATCAACCGTCAACCCATATCATCGCACTGCTAGGAACAATAAGCAGAGAACGGATTCAATGCATCGCGAACAAATACCAGCTGCGAACCTCCATTGCCGGCAGTCTTTAGCCATACGTAGAGTGGCAGGCAGGTCCGTTGCGAATGGCCGTCCAAATAATACTGCGCGCCCTGGAAGCAGTGTGCAGAGGTACAATAGAGTCAGGCTACAGTAGATAAAGGGTCATAGTGGTTCACTGGGTAATGTTACGGCTGATGAACTGACCAGAAGGCCCAGGACCAATAGTTCCGGTAACGTTACAATTTTTGCGAGGCTGGCTGGGTTCTCTAATCTAGAACCCATCTTCTACAGCGCTCGGTTCTAGAACAGAACAACCTTTTTTAACCTGCATTTTATTATTTAGCAGCGGCTTGAGCTCAGTAGGTACTAACTTTTCACAAAGTAATTTAGGTTAAATTTATGTTGAGGGTTATTAACGGAATGGTCTCGAAATGAATTTGGACAAGACGAAAGTCATATTCAACGACCATGTAAAATTAAATAAAATGAAATATTTTTTTAGCAGTTAAAAACGTAAAGCTGATGTAAAGGTAAAGCTGAGACCGATGGGGCAAAGGAGTTCTAGAGTGGAGAGCTCGTATGGTACGACGCAGTGTAGGACGACCCCCACCAGATGGACGTATGAGCTGAAAAAGGGCGCTGGTGGGGGTTGAGGGTTGTATAAGACTGCGTGCAGTAGCGAGCCTTGGGGGAGGCCTTCCTCCAGCAGTGGAGAGACATGATGATGGCTGATGATGATGATAATGGTTATTAACAAACTATTCATTTATTTAAAATAAAATACAGCCATCGCAATTAAATATAAAATATAAGTAGGATTCTATGAGCCAATAAAAAATTTCCACTGGCAAACTTTACAAAGTAACTTTTTATTTATTTAAAATTTGGAAACAGTTAAAATAAACAATATGTGAGCCAGACTCCATAAACAGTACTCACTAGTAACATTAATATATATATACAATATTTATGGCGAGTAACGGAGGGGAAAAAAAAATCTAATGAAAAAAAGGTAAAATTAAAAATAAAAATAACTAAAAATTATAATAGATCATATCAGGTTATATAAAAACTAAAAAGTGGCCTGGATCAAATAACAGAAAGCAAGAAGAAAAAAACCTAACTTAACTTGAATAAATTTATAATTTTCAAAATTTTGATTTTCGTTCTAATCAGAGTCAATTAATTATACGTGATAATTGTCTACGTTGGTGCTCTGATGATAATCGCAATATTATGGAGCGCGTTTCGCTTAGTGCAGAATACATCTATCTCTTCTTTGGAACAAGGTATGAGCTTGTTAAATCCGTTGCATGCTCTGGTGATATATGTGTTTTGTCTATAGTTGTTTGATTTCTTGTTCTGTATCTAGGTGCGAGAAGAGTGCGATTAAATAATAAAATTAAATCTCGCATATTTCGTGCGAGTTAAACTGGACGAGTCGGAAATACATTTTAAAGCTTTGTTTGGAACTCAGCGACAAGCTTTAGTGTAAATGTAAATAAGTGATTTGTTGACTCATTTTTTATTTATGTCACTAAGCACTTATTTAAATTAATTATGATTTCGTAATTATATATATTTAGAGAGCAGTGGCGGCTCAGTTGTAAAAACGCCTTCCTTAACGTCTTAAAAAGGTGGGTTTGAACCCCGGCATGTACCAATGACAAATAAAATAAAATTTGTGATCAAATAGTTTACATCTAGACAACTTTACCATGATAGCAAGCTCGTCAATATTTGTAGCGTAGTAAACACGACAAAAAAATGGAAAAAAAAGTTTAAACCCGACCAATTAATGCACTGGTCAATTAATAACCTGGTACCTCCGCGTCTAAATCCACGGTTACACGACCACTGTAAACATAAAAATTATACTAAACTTTTAAATTGGGTTAATTTGCCTCTACACTGAAATAAGTAGGTACAGGGTACGATTCGGGCGTCAACAATAAAATATTTTTTTATTTAAATATTACACTTGGGAATTGGTTTGTCGTTGATGGCAGAATCGTACCTTGTACCCATTTCACTGTATAGGCAGATGAACCCGTGTTATTCACAGGGTGGTTCATTTATCATCATTGTGCGATGTAAACACGCTACCAAGCGGTATATTGAAAAACCTACCGACTTGCGACTAAAATCTTATGTACAAGGTGTTTTTTCTTGAAATGGCTATATGAGCTACCTGTTAGGATATAATAATATATCAATAAAACTAATAATTATAGTTACATAGCTTTGTCGTCTAAGCTTAACAAAATTACAATGACACTTCTGACATATAAAACATAAATGACAAATACACAGACAAATACATAGTAAGTAAAAAGGTTATATATTATTTGACCTCCTTGGTCATAATGCAACACTACCGTCCACTGAAACCACTTATCAACTAAAGTAGGTATTACAAAAAAAAAAATGCTTTTTGTTTTGTTCAATGTATTTATTAGACTAAAAGTGTAAATAATTAAAGCTACTTAAAAGTAAAAATTAAAATAAATATAAAATAAACCTAATAAAAATAAACTATAAGTAACAAATGTCGACCCTTTAGTGATAGTCCCAAGAAGACTGGCAACATTTCTCCTCTGTATAGCAAGGCAATACGTTGTCAGAAGTAATTGCCAGCCCTCCTATCTCCAGATTACAGTTAGTGGGAGTAATAATATTAATAATAAATTATTTATTGTACAGAACCAAAAAATAGTGTGGGTACAAAGGCGAGCTTAATGCTATAAATGCATTTTCTGTTTTAAATGGGAGCCATTATAAGCGGGTGCAGAAATACTATTGTGATCACTGGGAGTAAGGAGTCAAATAAATCAAGTAATTTACTTTCTGAATACAATTTAAACATCCTGTATGATATAGTTTTTGACAGTTGTTTTTTTAATACCCCCGGGCATAAGGCATGAAAGTCTGTCGGGTAACCAAGTATTAAGACGTTTAATTATTACCTGGACAAGGTGGTAATAATTCTTCGACGCCAACTTGATTGAAATAAATTACTCTAGTACTGGGGGTGGTGTATTCTTGAATATAAAAATATAAATTGACGCGTTTGCAAAATCTTTATTTGCCTAAAATTCTGTTCGCCGAGAGTTGATAAAAATAATGAAAACATGAGTTCTTAAATCGATGGTAATAAATTAATAATTATTGTTACGTATCTCGCGGACAGGACAGTAGATATATTTAACGAAGGTTGTCAAATTTCAGGAGAAAGGTATTCTGATATCTTGTCGGGCGGTGTTTAGGAGCTAACTGAGGCTTAGGATTGATAGTGTCGCTTGGTGATGCAACTTTTGCTATGAGCTAGCGCGAAAGGTGACTTTGCGTCGCCGACTCTCGGTCTAAGAATTCTTTTTTTTTTCTACTTATTGGGCTTGTGATTGTGGTGTGGCTATGTTAATTTGTTCATTTAATTCAATTATTTTTATTTAGATTATACTGTTTGCATCTGTAAGTACTTGCGATATTATTTTTTGTTGTTTTCTGTAGTTTATTGTTTTTGTCATGCCTATATTTTTTTAATTAGTTTTTGTGTTTTAGTAAACGATGTTACCTACCTATTGAATGCAATGCTGGTCTGTAAGTAACATGTTTACTAGACTAATAAGACACCTACTAGATTATATATTGTATAAGGTTTTATAAACATGTTGTTGACTTGCTTAATTAATTAAATAAATCAATACACATACATAGATAATATACTTGCTTTTGTTGTGATACGAAGTGTTATTATTAATAGACGCTTTTTTAAATATAGATCTGGTGGTTACTTGCCTTATGCTAAGAGGCGAATTGTTCCGTAGGTTTGTGGCAACAACTACAAACGAGTTCAAAACGAAACTAGAATTATGCGGGGATAGAGAGAAGAGAATTAAGTGAGATATTCTGTGTGTATGACAAATAACAATCTAGAACGGAATAACAATCTAGAACGGAATAACAATCTAGAACGGAATAACAATCTAGAACGGAATAACAATCTAGAACGGAATGACAATATGGTTGAGTCCGCTCGCTTGACAACAACGGCCACAATACACAGTACGCGCGGCGACTGACGCCCGACTACGCGACGAATCAGCGCAGTGGATGGCTTGGTGTACAGGGATGTTTAGGTGGTCAGTCACCTGACTAGAAATAGAAATAACATCATCCAATATATTTATTTATTAGGGTCGCCAACAGTGACAGCAACAAAAGATACATCGATTTTTACTTACAACTAAGACAGAAAACAGATGCTGCACCAATTACAGGCAACCACCACATGCTATTACAGTATACATTAATTGGGCCTTTGAGTAGCCAAAATAAAAACACAATACAATTACAGCAACAACTAAGTAAATCTAAGCAAAAACAAAAACAAAAGAACATGATACAATCAAGCAACACAATTCCAAGGATCAAAATTGGTTAAACAGCAGCTCAGTTTATAGTCCCAGCCAGGATCCGCTGCAGTGACAATACATTGCGCTTAAAAACATGCAAAGAATATAATATAAATGTGAATACAATTTAGGCGAAATCCTGATACAAAATGAATGATGTCTTTGCCTTCTCCTTGTTTTCATTTATTTAACATTACTATGCAGGACTAACGTCACCATTTTACGTAATCAAATCAATATTCATTTCGCAAGAATAACCCAGCAAGTTGATTTTGTTATTGGACTGTAAAGCGAAGTGTTTTTTAATGTCATTGCTTTTTGTTCATCGACTAAGGCGGTAGAGGTAGTTAGTTCTCATTTTATTGATTTCTTATCAAACAATTATATTAATAATATCGATGGTTTTTAATCGGAAAGATCGATCGACGTATCGATGATCGATTTACTACTTAGGTATTCGGTATAAAACTACAACTTACAGCTGCATATTCCTTAATTTTTTTTTTTTTTTTTTTAACTTTGTATATTTATTCGAAGTAGGTAATTCGATACAAAAATATTAAAATAAAATTGACTAAAAACTAATTATAAAGAAAACTAAAACTAAAAATACCTATGAAATTAAAGCTATTCTACAAAATAAACTTAGGGCTTACCACCAGGGAGGGTACCTAAAACGCTCGCCGCATTTCCTCGTTGAATTATTATGGACATATTCTGTTTTAGGTAGTTATGGCATTTGGGATCGCCACACTCTTGGAAAATTCGTTTACCCAGCTCTTTTATGAATTTGTGGGTATCAAGAGAATATACCCCCATTGTTTCAACCCCAAATGCCACAAAGTTATAATTTTGTTTAATGCTATTGTATTTGATGTGTTTTCTAAATTCGGCTGTATGAGCAGCCGAACCGGCCTTTTTTGATGTAGAGGAAATGTGGCAAGCGGCAAAGGTATCCACACAGGTGGCATCCCAAACAAGACATCTTCCCTCACTCCATTAATTATTATTATTAATATACGTGACATTTAAATTGTTAAACATTTAACATTTATCTTTATTTTAGTGTAGGTATAGATAATATATTATAGATTTATCCCAACTTTTTTGGGTAACAAAAAAAAAAAAATTTTTCAAATCATTTAATTTTATTTTTTTAGCAAACTTTATAAAATTACCCTCATAACTGGCTCTGTAAATTTTTTAAATAAAAAACCTTATTTTGTGATCTAGCGGTTAAGACGGTAGATTTAGACGCAGAGGTACCAGGTTTGATTTCTGATCAGAACACAATAATTTATTTGTGATATTTCTCGATATTGGAATGCCAGAGACATCGACGTCCTAGCCGCTTGTCATGATGAGCCCATAATAAAGTTGGCTAAATGTGAATCAGCTGCCTTAAAAGCGTGGTTTTTAAACCCGCTAGGAATACGGTCGTGAAGATGCCGCGAGTAACTCTAAGAAACGCATTAAGTTCTGCAACATCTGGAATTTTATTATAACCTCATTAACTCATAAGAAAGAAAAATAGGTATATGTATTAGCCAGACTTGGCTGTATGGGCTAGACCCTTTGCCTTTCCTATCACATTATTCATCACCCATCGGAAGAAGAGAAAACAACAAAAAAAAAGAGTTCTTCGCGCCATTTTGCGTGGACATGTCAAGTGCAAGTTTTTGTTTTGTAAATTAATTTACTGTGGATATTATTGGTCAAAAGTGGTGTTGTTTTTTTTAGTAATGTGCTGGAATGTGAATAATTATGGAAAACGATAAATTGGACTTTAAATATGGGGCACAAGTTGCAATTTATTTATTGCGGTTTTCCCGCGCTGTCAACTCCCATATTTTACCCGACGTGTTTGACCTATGGTGCCGCGAGTAACTCCAAGAAAAGCATCAAATTTTGCAGCATCTGGAATTTGATGATGACCTCATTAACTCATGAAAAAGAAAAATATATTACGTCAGACTTGGCTGTATGAGCTAGACTCTTTGCCTTCCCTATCACCTCATTCATCAGGAGAAGAGAACAAAAAACGAAAAAAAATAATCGTATAATAACAGCAAAAAAACAGAAGCCGAATAGACTTGATACGGAAAACAAGAAACTTGTTAAAACTCAAAAACCTCCCATTATAAAAACATCAATTTTATAACGACTTAAAAGCACACTTTAATCTACAGGATTATAACCCTTACGATTAAAGAAAATAGAGGTCAATGTGCTATCAAAGCTGTAAAATATTGTAAATAGCATTTACGAAATTCTTGACATGCAACTACCAATGCCGCGACTTGAGCTGCATTTTCAATTGCGAAAACGTATTATATTACAATTTAAATGTATGGGAATATAACCCTTATTTTTACTTATTAAGGGTTAGTATAGCTTGTTGATTTAGTCTTCATTGAAGTTTTTTTTTACCTTTTACTCATGAATGGAGGCGCCAAAGACCAGTTTGGGTGCTGTCGCGCGTATTTCCGTTTTTTATTTATTTATTTTCTTATTATTTATTCGATGCTGGCCATAGACATATAGTAGCGAGAATTACAGCTGGTTACATATGTAGTACATACATACATATCTTCACGCCAAATCCCTTGCGGGGTAGGCAGAGACAATTGAGCGCCACTTGTCACGATCACGACATACTTCTTTCGCTTCTTCGACATGCATCAACCTCTTCATACATGCCCTCTTGTTTCGATGGCTTTTTAATTCACCTTCAGCTAATGTTTTATTTATTTGATCATGATAGGTAAGTCTTGGTCTGCCAGGGCCTCTTTTACCCACAACTTTCGCATTATATATCTGGTTCGTCAATCTCTCTTCGCTCATCTGTAGTGAATCTTATTTTATCGGAAAAAGTTATGTCGTAATTAGTTTCAGTGCCTTTTTGACATTTGACACAAAATAATAAAGTTCTATATAAATGTTTGACCAACAATAAATAAATAAAAATCCACAGTAAATTAATTTACAAAACAAAAACTTGCACTTGACATGTCCACGCAAAATGGCGCGAAGAACTCCTTTATTTTTGTAGTTCCAAGGGAGAGCACTGACTACTAGGACACAGCCCAAATAATAATATTAATGAATAAATAATAAATATTTCAAGACAGGTCACACAGCGCCATCTAGTTTCCGTGGTAAGCTACGAGGCTTGTGTTACGGAAACTAGATGGTTGATAAACTACATATAATACTTTTTTTTGTAAATATATACATATTATACATATAAACACCCAGACCGAGACAAATTATACAATGTAAAACTTGCCCCCGGTGGGAATCGAACCCACGACCTCCCGAGTTCACGGCAACGTTTGTTACCACTAGACCACGGAGGCGGTCAATAGTTAAGGTATTTTGTTGTAAATTACTAAAATACGTCCATATATATATTTTCAATAAATATTAGAAGTATGCAATTACCCCTACACTCGTAACACAGAAGGCATTTCTACTGCTGGGCCTACCCTCGTCACGCTTGCCAGACGGTTTGGCGAGGGCTTGATATCAATTATAATGACAATTTATTAACAATGCCACAAGTTGGTATTAGTGGAAACCGGACGTTTTCTCCAAGGTACGGGAGTGGTAAATAACTAAAAAAGTAAAGTATCATAACTACAGGATCCCTTCCGATGTGGTCAGAAATCACGCTTTTAAAAAGCCCACATTTAGCCAACTTTCGTATAACACTACGTTGGCTTGACTAGATGCTTTTTCACACTTAGTTTGAAGGACTATAATAACGACTATAAACAATAATAAATAGAGTTATAGGAAAGTGGAAACGCAGAGGCTGGAAGTCCCAAATTTATACGTACGCGTAGGGATAGTGACTACGGTATATGGGTGCGAATTCTGACCTGTGCGTGTGGTTCGGTTGCGGAATGAGAGGAAGGGATAGGGTTATAGGGCTCTTCAGAGCCATATTATAGCCGAAACACGCTCAGAGAAGCTATATCTCGACGAAGCTGCAGGGATTCGAAATTTATCTTTCAAGTAATCTACTGGGTACACGCAACTATCTTAGCATGCCGAGTTTATGATAATAAAATTATATTTAAACTTTCACCCACTGACCACACGTTTGCCCATTTTATCTCATTTTTTCTCGACATTCCTTTTAATCATGATTTTTTCTATACATTTTAGAGTTGGTTTTAAAATCTCATATTGAATACAAATATTATTAAAAAAAAAAAAAACGGTTCGTCTGTTAACAATCTACGTCTTAGATACCGGCTTTATTTTATGTGCGTGTAAAGCCGCTTTAATGACATTGAAAAAATCGCCTAATCGATTCAAGTATCGAGATCTCATTCGAGTAATGATGGTGAATTCATTTTTTTGGACTCGAATTAACGACGCTAGCATGCACGAATCATAATTGAAAAAAGATTGAAGGTATTTTATAGCATCACGGTTCTGCCAAGCAACCAAATTATTGAGACATACTGTGGAGTCGTCCAGCAGTATCTCTACGGGTAATTCGTGGACACTTATTTCTGGAATAACAGAGCTCATGATCTTACCGGTGTTTAGGTTCGGCACCTTCAGCTCTCCTCCAGGAGAAACTCTCTAGGAAGTGGTCTTCCGTTGGGAGTATATTCTGGAGATGATTGAAGTGTCCGTCAAAAAAATTAATATCATAAGTACCGGGTTCGATTCCTGGTCGGTACACAAAAATATTTATTTATGTAAATATATACATTTAATTAATATTTAATTTATTTGTGATATTTCTCGAGTTTGGTACGCTAGAGACATCGACAAGCTTGCCACTTGTCATCATTGGCCTATAGTTGGCTAAATAAATGTGAATCCGCTTATTTATAAGCCTGGTTTCTGACCACCCCGAAAGGGAAACGGTCGTGATGATACTTTAAATAAATAGGTGACAGAATTTTTGTAAGCATCTAGCTGTCAATCTTTTGAAGATAGTATCCAATAGTGTCCACGATTGATTGCTTGTAGTTCCAGTTCGTAATAAAGAAGACAATTTTTTTAAGCATTCCATGGATTCACCGTGCGGGTGCCGGGTACATCGTGTGTGGGTAAGAGATGAGAAAAATGGTGTCTCGGGCTTGCGACTGACAATAAGTTGGTTTAAGAAAAGGAGGCCTCCCTTTTTTATTTTATTGCGCGATAATACGCGCAATTAGTTAGCGTTTTTTTTTTTTTTACGTATAATCAGATGTTCCTCTATCGCTAACCTATTCTCTAGCCTAAAAGGAATACCTTTACTCGGAGGATTTTATGCTATAGTGTCTCGGGCTTGTGACCGACATAGGTTAAGGGGCTCTTTTTCATCACATCACTCACACAGATCAGAATTTTACACATTTTATTTAACTTTATTTGTATTCACTTAATTTTGATTTTGTTCATTCATTTTATCTCAATCGACGACATGCGGCTCACAACATGGTGCATCACTTACTAACTTCATCGAACTTGAGACCGAGGTGGGTCAGAAATGTGCGTCATGATGGTTGGTGCTCTGGAAACAATATTATTGTATTAATTTTAATTTTATTGTTGTGCTTTTGCCGTTTGCTGTAAAGACTCTGCGTGGAGTTCAAGCGCTGATTCTGATGTGCTTCTGTGAAAAGAGGGCTGGTTTTTCATCGCTCAGAGAATCAGCATAGCGATTCAGCGAGAGAATGTAGCCAGAGTTCTTGCCATAATTACGCGCATTTATTATAAATAAGGTTTTGTAAGTTTTTTTAGTGTTTCATTAGTCCTAGACTTTAGGAGATGGACCTTCCAGAAATTTCTGGAGAATTTGGCCTACACTCGCCACGCTGGCCAGATGGGTTGGCGAGTATTTAGTTGATATTTAATTTTATTTAGTATTTGAATAAGTAGTTTTGAATTTATAATTAGGATTGACTTGATTTATGTTATATTTTTTGAACAAAATAATAATGTTACTTTATATTAAAATAGGAAAATATCGTTCACGCTTACCTTGTGTTTGACTAGTCGATTTAAATATTTTTTACTTTATTCCGCTTTGAAATTCGTTCGACTTGGCGTTGCTCTATGATTTTCATTTACTTTAAGCAAAATTCGGTAAAAAAGCGAGCTTTGCCTTGCTTTCAAGTCGAACACGACATTAGAATCTAAGAGAAGGTGGCGAGAACGTGCAGTTGCAGTGCTAAGAAAAATATGTATTACTTTAATGTGTTCCAGAGTAATTCTCACTGACACTACATACCTATCTATGAGAACGAGTCTGTTCCGTGATTCATGTTTGCCATTTCTTGTGGGTTGTAATAGAATGTAACAATATTATCTGACAATATGAAGTTTTTTGGTTAGAATTGCAACCTACATATTATACTGTCTCACTCACCCAAAGGTTAGCTGTTAGAAAAAGCCGAAATGGCTTTAAGTTCGCTTTTGTACACACTTTTAAGTAGAGTGCTATAAAGTATTTTAATAATAATAATATTTTTAAATAACTTACAAAAACAAACAAAAAAAAAACTAGCCCCGATATAAATTTCAAACTCACTATTGGTTCCGCCACCTTGACTATTGCAAAAAACGAAATCCCTAATTGTCACAATGTATTTGAGAGACATTTCATTCAGGTCGCATCCCATTCACAGCGGGCCGGCATTTTAACAAGCAAAAAGGGACGCGGAATCCTGGACCAGACACGCGTCGCTAAGGGTTAGTCCCAAATTGACCAGCCAATAAGGTTACGCAATTATATATTTTGACACGTTTTCGGATTGGTGGTCAACGATACATGTGCAAAAAATACATTATTGACCAAAAAATATATTTTATCGTATACTTATGTCTATATATTTATATGTATGTTGTCTTAGCTTATAGTGTGACAATGCCTATTTACAGCAACTATAATTTTAAAATATTTTTGTTATTTTATTGTTTCTCTTCCCAAATGATGTACTGCTCCAAAAACACCGATATGTACTATTAAATGATATTGCATTATATCAATTTTATACAATTTGGCTTGTATAAGCTCATAATACTTCTCTTTAAGTACTACGAGTATGCGTACTTGCAAAAATAAATGAATTGAAATTGAATCTTACACTCGTTCTCTTCGCACAACATCCAACTTTTTATTCCTCTTTACTTTTTCAGCAGATTTCAGATTCTCTTACCGTGTCTGCAGCTCGTCAATGGAACAGTCTGCCTCTATTCATCAGACAGGAGTCTATAAATATATTTAAAAAAAAAAACTAGAAACGACTTCCAAAACTATATGTACTAACTTTAACTAAAATAATTCAAAGCAAGAGCCTTAAAGGACAATAAATAGTAATAAATATTAACAGTTATTTTTGTATTCGATGCGAATTCCCATTCGTCAACTTTACTATCAAGTGGAAAGCTCGTCGATATCTCTCGTACCAGACTCGTAAATATGAAATTAAATAAATTATTTTATCCCAACTTAATTATTTTTTACTTGCATATTGACTGAATGATATGGTTCGCCGTGCATTGGCTGCTTCGTGCGGCTGCTGGTCTGGCGGGAGTGAGGTACATTCTGTCAGATTGGTGGGGGGCGGAGTGGTTACTGCACGGTCATATTGTTTTAATATTATCATATTTTTTTACTTTTATTTTCATTTAGTTACAAGGATTTTGTAACTAACAAGTAAGCCTAGTTGCTTTGAATAAACGTATATTATTATTATATTTTATCATCATGATTCAGGGTGGTCAGGACCCACGCTTTTAAAGAAGAGGATTCACATTCATCCGACTTTACTATATGCCCATCATGACATTTTTTTTGTCTTCCCAAGTTATTGAGTGAACAGGTACCAACCCTATAGAGCCGCTTCTTTCTTTTGAAGATGCGATAGCATCGTGTTTGATCGGATGTAACTTTAGCCACTCATGTTGTGTTCTTTTTTATCTGTCTGTTATACATTTGGAGTTTGAAAATAATCGTCACCTTCTAAGTTGCCACTGTATTTAACGTTGTGTTGATACGGTTGTAAGAACCTAAAAGGTCGCGGTTGTACTAATGCAAAATATACCCAGGCCCCAACTTTTTGCAGCGTGCCTTAACTAAATACAATTCAATAATCATAACAATTAATTCTGTTTTTAAATTTAATTACAACAGACCAAGACTTACCTATCACGATCAAATAAATAAAACAATAGCTGAAGGTGCATTAAAAAGCCATCAAAATAAAAGGGCATGTATGAAGAGGTTCATGAATGTCGAAGAAGCGAAAGAGGTATGTCGTGATCGTGTCAAATGGCGCTCAATTGTCTCTGCCTACCCCGCAAGGGATTTGGCATGAAGATATGTATATATGTAATTACAACATCTCTTATACCCCAGGATTAAAATATAATTTAATTAAATAGTCAATTGGTTAAAATTTATGTATGAAATAGTTACAAAGCACTATTTATACGATTAGGTTCTTTATTATGACCAGGTACTTTATTATAGATAAAACACTGGATGTGAACATCGACGGATCGAAACTATGTAATTATTAGCGTAAAAAAAGTTTTTGTCAATTGTCGTTATGCTAGAGTATAATAAATAAAATTAATTACAGATTATGAAAACACAATATATTAACTATCAAATTAAAATAAGTCATTATGGACGAAAATATTTTTTTGGGCTCATTTCTCTAAAAATTGGCATTCTCATTTGTCATAGATTTACAACCGAATTATGAAATCGTGAATGTCTTTAAAATTGTCATTAGACCTACGCCAACCTGTCTGACCAAAACGTAGCAAGTAAATATTTTTATTCGTGTTTCTATCTACACAACCAATTCGGACGATTCTTATAGCAATGTTTTTAGCCATGCAGTTCTTAGCAAATTGAGATAATGTTAAACCTGTAAAATAATTGTATATTACTGCCACTTTCATTGCACCTATATTTGTTTAAATTTGTCCTCAAGGTTTGGTTGTCAGAGAATGTCTACGGGCATTAAGTCCGCCTTTGTACTTTGGGCAATAAAGTTTTTAAATAAATTCGAAGTTAATTAATATAAATTAAAAGCTACCTAAATAATAACATTAAAAATAAACTAAACTATAAATAAATATTGTCCTCTAGAGACGTCCCATCCGAGATAGTCCCAAGAAGACTGGCAACATTTCCCCTCTGTATAGCGAGGCTAATACGTTGGCAGAAATAATTGCCAGCCTTCCTGTCTCCAGACCTTTCTGTCAGCCGCTTTGACAACTCCTTGGCCAAGCGCCTCGCTGACGGTCCCCATGGGCCCATCGTCTCGACCCCAAACGGCGCAAACTCGTAACCGGAACCAAGGTTGGCATATTTGCGCAATTTGAGGTTCTCCGCAGAAAACGCCACTCTCTCCGCGCCAGACGAGGTGTGAGATGGAGCTAATGCTAAATAAATTAATATTAAATTAACGCATCATAACCATCACATTCCGTAGAATACAAACTCCTAGACCTTCACTGTTGGAGATCCATAAATTTCTGAAGAATTTGGCCTACACTTGTCACGCTGGCAAGACGGATTGGCGAGAATCTGATGTCAACTTTTAATGACAATTTATTAAAGTTTCCACAAGTTGGTTTCCAACAATTCCACAAGGCTTAACGTTCTCTTCAAGGCACGGGAACGGTGGTGCTGTAAATTTATGACAAATAATAATAAATAAATAAATATTTCCAGACAGATCACACAGCGCCATCTAATTTCCGTGGTAGCTACAAGGCTTGTGTTACGGAAACTAGATAGTTGATAAACTACATATTATACTTTTTTTTTTGTAAATATATACATATTATACATATAAACACCCATACCGAGACAAATTATACAATGTACAACTTGCCCCCGGTGGGAATCGAACCCACGACCTCTCGAGTTCACGGCAACGTTTGTTACCACTAGACCACGGAGGCGGTCAGATATATAACATATACATATATAATAATTATACATATAGACTCACCGTATCGGCTGCTCGCCAGTGGAACAAAGTTTTAGTGACCATCAAGCTACACTACATTAAAATAATAATTTAGATTTTAAATAATTCTACCACTAGACCACGGAGGCGGTCAAATGTACGTAAGAAACGTGTATTTCTCATTGGTACAAGCCGGAGTTCGTCCCCATGTTTTTAGGATGTTAAGAAAAGCGTTCTCAAAACCGTGCCTCCACCGTTTTTCGCAAAATGAACGCATGCGAAATGTTATTTACTTTCGTCTATAGTACCTTAGCAAAACCTTTGTATGAGACTACCACATTAAATAAGTTATCCTTATTGAACTTACCGCTCCGTGGGAATCAAATATTCCATAAGACCACAACATGAAGTCGAATAAATATTATGATCTCTCAGAAGAAATGATTAGTAACGGGTTCAAGACTCAGCTTTACGCAGTGGAAGTTGGTGCGAGAGGAGTTCCGGCAAAATCTTTGCATCACTTACTGAAAGAATTGGGCCTAAGCAGGTCTGCCGTCAATACATTTATGGAACGAGCTTCCAAGACGGCATTAACGGAATCATACAGTATTTGGTGGATGGTGAGCGTATTATCGCGCAATAAAATAAAAAAGGGAGGCATCCTTTTCTTAAACTAGCCTATTGTCGGTCGTAAGCTCGAGACACCATTCTTCTCATCTCTTACCCACACACGATGGACCCGGCACCCGCACGGTGAATCCATGGAATGCTCAAAAATTTCTTCTCTTGTATTATGTTCCTTGTTCTAATAGGTCTGCTGCAGTCTACTATTTAACATCAATGATGTAAACTAGGAATCCAACGAAAATAGTAGAAAAATACACATAAAATAACATGCAAGTTTCATCGTTAAACCGGCGACCTAAAGACTATAATCCTAAGTACTAATATGAATTTTTGTGTAGCTATAAATATGTATGTATGTAACATAGCAAAAGTCGTTTGAGGGAATTTATAGTTGGTACGCCTGTTCGCATTGACTATTATGTAGGTGAGTCATTCCGTCAGTTTTTAAAAGTGACAAGAGTGCTGGCTATTTATTCGCCCAATGAATCAATATTGCAATATTGATTGACAGCGGGAAAATGCAGCCAGCATTCTTGCCACCATTCCACGGGGACGGGACTTATATCCCGTATCCGTAGCATTAATTATATTATTATTATGTATGTGTAAGTTTATGTATTAGTATTTAGTTTATTATAGTATTTATCATTGTAGTTTAGATAATATTGCATATTTATGACGTAATTATTTTTCTTCAATTGCACCTACCTTTCGTCTTAAATGTTCTACAGTGTCCCTAAGCGACATTAATCCGCCCCTTGTATATATTGTGCAATAAAGTTTTAATAAATAAATAAATAAAATTGTTATACTGCTTGGAATTAATTAAAGAACAAATATTTTATTATTATAATCTAGAATAATAAAAAAAACTACGTATATTTTAGTTTAATTATTCAGTGATAAATATTTAAGTTACGGTGCAGAGAAGTTTTCCTAAAAAAACCGCCACTTATACTGAGCCTAATCAAGTAGGTAGCGAGAGGTCGACGATCGCGCGAACGTTGACTTACGTAATTCTTTCTCTATCTATTTCGTCTCTAAGTTTTAATTAAATTTTAGTTTTAAAAGTTATAATTAATGTATTAGGTATTTAATGTATATTAATTTACATCGAATAAAGTAATAAGTTTCTAATTTCATCTTATTCCTATTGGTGAATGCTGTGACACTTATTTGGTACATATATTAGATAAGTTATAATTATATTATGTTTTGTGTGTGATAATAAGTATATGTACTGCTGTGTTTACTATATAAATAACTCCCCAGCCTTTAGGTATATCGTGATTTTCATACGCGGCCTTATTCACTATACTTACTATATTTGACTATTAAACGCGGTATAGCTAAGTTATTATATGTTATTATTTGAATTTGAAATTATATCCGCGATATGCTTGCCCGGTTCATATATTAGGTCATTGTTGGTACGCCTGTCGATAGCACATATGAAACTCGTAAATTTCCCTTCACGCAATAGGTACTACAATAGTGTTGCCAAACTTCACTTATCATAAAACAGGAGCGTCATCCGAAACCTCTGCCCCATAATCGACTAGCAGGAATATATCTGAAAGTATCGTCATGCGCTGCTCTAAAAATACTCGTACTAAAATATTACAATGGTTAAATAGTACATTTCTCAGATCTCCCTTTAAGTTTAGTTGGACCTGTATTGGGGAACCCGCTTAAAGTTAAACATAATAATATTGTGCAGGAGTGTTTGTTATTTTAATTTAATATAAATGATATGTATCCATAGGTCACTGTTTAAAATCCGGTTCGAAGGACCATGATGGGGCCAAGGCCAATATCTGTAATATATCAATATCTGTAAGGGCCAGGGTACCCCCGAGTCATCACTCGGGGATACCCTGGCTGGTGTAGTATGTGAAAAATCGACTGCATAATTGGTTTGATGCGTTTATTTCTAAAGGTGCGTGTACGTACAGCGAATGCCCGACAATGACTCGACGCAACTCCAGCTGAATTGCTATGCTGATTCTCTGGGCGAGGAAAGAACCAGCCTTCTTGTCACCAGAACAGACAATTAGACTAGAGGTGATGTTTTTTAAAAATATTTTAGCGCTTGGGGTCCAAAGTCACACCTAAAGTCTCTACAGCAAACGGCACGAACGCGTAGTCTTTGATTATAGATAACGTATTTGCGCCGCTTGCCAGACTCTGCGGCTCCCACTTTTAGCGCTGTTCCCCTGTGGCGTGACAAATCCAAAGTGTCGACACAAGTGGCATCCCACACTAAGGCCCGTCCCCGCTCCCAGGGGATTAGCGTCATACCATCAGCTCTTTTGCCATCATCGCGGACTAATCCAGTGGGTTCCAGAATAGCTGGAAATGGTGGTAAGAGCTCGTTTTATGGTAATAATTATTATTAGGTAATGATTTTTAATAATATTGAGACGTATATACAAGTAAACCTACTTTTTTCTATATTAAATATTTGGGATTATCCCATAATTTCACAAGTTGTTGGTTCACATATCTATATAGCGAATTACAAGAATTTTTCCTTACCTTAATTTTTTCTTCTATATTTTCATACTATATGTCATATTTTCACTTTCATATCTATATATGTATGACAAAATATATAATGTAGGTATTTCTGTCACACAAATAGTTTATATTATTATATATCTTGTGTGAAAAGTTGAAGAAAAAACTACTTCATGCGTCCACGATAAATCATGAACAGAGAAAACATTTTGATATCTTTGCGAACCCAATCATATCTCTAATGGTGTAAATAACAGAAAAGAAAAAAGATGTAGACATTTCGTATCACGAGATAATTAGTGTAAGTGTTTTCATCGTCATTATTATCACTACGCCAGTTTTCTTGTTTAGAAAAAAATACTATTACAGATATGATTGGGTTCACAAAGATATCAAAATGTTTTTTCTGCTAGTGATTTATAGAGGACGCACGAAGTCGTTTTTCCTTCAACTACGCCAGTTTTCTTGTGGGTTTAGCATACACTATTTTGTCGCAGTGACCATATCTCTTTTTTGTCTCGTTCATTTTTAATTTATAGTAATTGAATTATGTGCGTTACAAATCCCAATTCAATTATTTTATTTTATAAATTAAATCATCTTGGATTTACGAAGTCGGTACATATTAAGTAAAATACATTTAAAAAACGTTGTCAGCTAGACAACGCCTGATCCCGAAATGTGTGGATACACTTTAATGGGTTTATCGGCACGAACGGTGGATGCTTCCCTGCCCCGGCAGACTGGGCAATCAGCCCGCCATTTGCAATGATGTCAAATGCCAATTGTTAGTTTCAAGGAGAACTAATGTTGTAAGCCTGCCAGGTGATATAAAAAATATCACCGCTTGAAACAAGACCTACTTTTTTTTTACAACTTCTGCTCTTTTTTTCTGTTCTATGTTCTAAACCCACACGTTACGGGACATTTATTGAGGTTATAGCCAAACTTAAGGCATTTAATGCTAGATACCACATTCGGTTCGCTTTTCCCATCGAATTTAGATTTTATCGGCGCTATGTACACCCTTAATAGACCATTTCCAATACAAGTTGCGATCTAGAGACTATTTAATAGTTTTTTGTTATAACTCAGGGTTTTATTGCAAACAAATGTCTTCGGGCATGCCTTTGTACTTTGTGCAATAAAGTTTATAAATAAATAAAAATAATTAAATAATTTTGTATGCTTTTAAGTTAAGACTAATTCTATTGATAGAAACAAAATACTTTTCCTAAAAAAAATTGCTTTTGCTTTTATTACAGTATATATAAAAGTATATTATGTTAGTGGCTTAGCGTTTAAAGTTAAAAGTAAAGTATCATCAAAGTCAAAAGTCAAAGTCAAAGTCAAAATATCTTTATTCACGTAAACCTATTACAGGCAATTATGAAACGTCATTAATTTAATTATTTTAAATGATTCTACTCCTGCTAGTAGAAGACTAAGCAACAAAGTGGTCCAATAAGTAAGCTGTTAGCAGAAGACCAGTAGCTTACCGTTTCCCTTTCCGGGTGGTCAGAAACCACGCTTATAAAAAGGAGGAATTACATTTAGCCTACTTTACTATAGGCCAATCATGACAAGTGGCAAACTCGTCGATGTCTCCAGCGTACCAAACTCGAGAAATATCACGTCTTTGGGTTATAATCCCGCGAGTGACTCCAAAAAAAGCATCAAATTCTGCAAAATCTGGAATTTGAAGATAACCTCATAACTAGAAAGATATATTATGTCAGACTTGGCTGATTGGGCTAGACCCTTTGCCTTCCCTATCACCGCATTCACCATCCATCGTAAGAGAACATAACAAAAAAATAAAGATTTATAATAGAAGATTTAAGATTTTTTTTGGCTTCCAACAGGCCCATTTTCTAAATGATTTACACAGTGTTAAACAAAACAATTAAAGCCAAAACTATGCCAAATTTCTTCTTTCTTCCAAAAAGAAAATTGTCTGTTACTTTATATTCGTGGCCTGTTGCGTTTTGGGCTTCAGCCCAGTTATTAGCGACTTCTTCTTAAGTGGGTGATCGACATACCGTGGTATTAAGAGCAACAAATTGACATACATACATACATATCTTCACGCCAGGTCACTGGCGGGGTAGGCAGAGACAATTGAGCGCCATTTGTCACGATCTCGACATACCTCTTTCGCTTCTTCGACATTCATTAACCTCTTCATACATGTGAATGCGAAATTTGGAGACATGTACTGCTTACGCAAGCATAGCTCGTTAAGCGATCTTAAACTTGTGATACAGATGGATACAATGTCAGTGGAAAATTAACTAATTCAGTATCAAAATACTGCAACAAGCTCTTTAGAAAAACCCGCAGTCAGTGATACACCGATTTTATATGCACCGCATCCAATCTGCAGTACGAAAAATTGGCACCGCTCTCCTTAAACATTTGAAACTAACATTTACCGGGTGGATTTTATTTTAGCTATTTTACTTGTAAAAATTGTATAGCGTTTTATGCGAAGGAACAATATAAAAATTAAATAATAAACAAATAATTTAAAACTACTTATTAGAAATAAAATACCTCTTGGTCGCACAATCTAACATTTTCAAAGATCTCATATATAAAAGAGTCTTTCGCGCCATTTTGCGCGGAGATGTCAAGTTATTGTTTTGTAAATTAATTTACTGTGGATATTATTGGTCAAAAGTGGTGTTATTTTGTTTAATAATGTGCTACAATGTGAATAATTATGGAAAACCATAAATTGGACTTTAAATATGGGGCACAAGTTGCAGTTTATTTTTTGCGGTTTTCCCGCGCTGTGGACTCCCATATTTTACCCGACGTGTTTGGGCAATAATGCCGCGAGTGACTCCAAAAAAGCATCAAATTCTGCAGCATCTGGAATTTGATGATCCCCAACTCGGTTATGAACTCTGTTATGAACAAATATTATGCAAATAAATTACGTGTTTAGGACTGATGTATTCTGTACAATGTCATTTAAAGCCAATTAAAAAAAAAAAAAAATCATATATAAAATTATGGACATTTAAGACATACTCGTATATTAGTGGAAGTTGGTGCGAGAGGAGTTCCAGCAAAATCTTTGCATCACTTACTGAAAGAATTGGGCCTAAGCAGGTCTGCCATCAATACATTTATGGAACGAGCTTCCAAGACGGCATTAACGGAATCATACAGTATTTGGTTGGGTAGGGAGAGGAGTAGAATGGTGGATGGTGAGCGTATTATCGCGCAATAGAAAAAAAGGAGGCTTTCTTTTCTTAAATCAGCCTATTGTCGGTCGCAAGCCCGAGACACCGTTCTTCTCATCTCCTACCCACACACGATGGACCCACGCACGGTGAATCCATGGAATGCTTAGAAATTTGTCTTCTTCTACCAATTTTTTTTTCGAATTAATGTAGAAACAGTATAAACGAATCACAATATTAAATGATTAAAAAGAAAACCTAACATTAAATAAACAAAAAAAAAATTACACTACAAAAAAAACAAAAAAAAAAAAAAATTATAGCCCAATGGGCGTAGTGTGCCGAGGACACTCGCTGCGTTTCCCCGTTGAAAGGCGAGGCTGACCCTTTAAGCAAAATATTCTCTACTCAGAAGGTCACCCGTCGCCAATCGGAGTTTTTCTCCAAGCTCACAAGAGAACGCCAGAGCCTCCTCGGTCCACTGTTATACTGCTTGTATATTACTTCAAATAAATAAAGATATATATATATATATATAATTAACGAATGTGGAAAGTAAAAGCATTGTCCTAAAGTACTTGGAGCCATATTAATTCGCACATCTAGTCACTTATCCTTGTGTTTAAATTTTGTTATATAACTGCCTCCGTGGTCTAGCGGTTAAGTTCGTCGATTTAGGCAATGTACCGGGTTCGGTTCCTGGTCGGGACATAAAAATATTTATAAATGTAAATAAATACATTTAATTAATATTTAATTTATTTGTGATATTTCTCCAGTTTGGTACGCTGGAGACATCGACGAGCTTGCCACTTGTCATGATTGGCCTATAGTAAAGTTGGCTAAATGCGAAGCCGCTTATTTATAAGCGTGGTTTCTGACCACCCCGAAAGGGAAACGGTCGTGATGATACTTTACTTTTAAATTTTGTTATGAAATACGTATTGTTTAGACGTAGAATCTGTAATATACATTTTCATGGAAATAATTAATTCTCCTCCTCCTCCGTCAGTACGCCACTGATAGGGATCGTGACTCCGTCGCAATCGCAGCTCATCCACCAGCCGTCTCCAACGGTTTCGGTCCTCGGCGGATGACCTGGTGTACAGGGATGTTCAGGTGGTCAGTCACCTGACTTGGCCATCACTTGGGGCTTCTTCCCCTTGTTCTTTTACCCTACCTTCCTCGTAATTAAAAGTTTTTCTAGATTATCGTCTACTCTTCTTGCAATGTGGCCAAAGTATTTCAGAATCCGGGCAAAGGAGACGGTAGAGAGTCTTTGCTCCCTGGTCAGCTTAAGCTCTTCGAGCACAGAAATGTTAGTACGTCGTACAGTCCAAGGGATTCTGAGCAAACGACGCCAGCACCACATCTCAAACGCATCAATCCTCTATGTCTCCGAACCGTACAGAAAAATAGAGAATATCTTCATGGTATTATCCTCGCCTATGTAGGTACACGTTTTTATACTTTATTATTATTTTAAATAAATAGTTCAGGATGTTGTTTAACAAACAATACTGTTTAGTGAAAAGGGAGACCTTAAACCACTATTGCTAATAAAAAAATCGTAGGTCTAATTGGCATCAACCCGAAATGATCCTTACAAATCTATAACCATTTAGATAACTTAGTGGCCGAATCGTATTGACCTCCTAAATAAGTAATTTTGAATGTCTATAATCTCAAAACTAATTGTTTTATTAGAAATTTCGATTAGGCCAATATTATAATAACTATTGTTTTAGTTTATTAGAGAGGTCGATGGCAAAAGGTCCTAAGTTCTCGGAAGGCTATTTGGTAAATTAGATTTATTGGTCGGCGTTCGGTAAATTATCGAATTACTTAGCCTGATATCGATGAAGCTTAATTGTAACAATTTAGGAACCTTAGCGTGGTGGTGGCTCGGTTGTGAGAACGCGTACCTTAAATCCTACAAAGGCCGGTTCAAACCCACCCGGCATGTACCAATGAGAAACACACTTTTCTTACGTACATTTGTTATAGATTTACAACACCACCGTTCCCGTGCCTCGGAGAGCACGTTAAGCCGTCGGTCCCGGTTCCACTAATACCAACTTGTGGAATCGTTAATAAATTGTCATACAAAATAAAAATTACATCATATCCTCGCCAAGCCGTCTGGCCAGCGTGGCGAGTGTTCTCCAGTTCTGGAAGGCCCATCTCCAGCAGTGGAGCTCTAGGACGCTGTGTTCTAGGGGCTGTAATGAAAAAAAAAAAAAAAAAAGAACCTTGGCCATATTGTCTGGACTCAGGTATATATGTCATTGATATTCGCATTCTAAAACGTTTTCTCCACTGAACCATTCCTTCCAACTGTCAAACGGAGTCCCTTACGCTCTCCAAAGAGTCTTTCTAACATATCGGTGGTATGGTGGTGTTCTTGGTCTTGCAAAAAAGGAAGAACAAGACCAAGATTGAGCAACACCGATAGGCCCAGGACCAATAAACCCCCTACCTTAATGATTCTTACGTCGCTGGCTTCATAAAAGAACTAATAGACTACACGAGCAGATGTGGACATCGACCACAGACTGCAGACAGTCCACGGCGGCAATAACCCAACCCTGACAGGCGCCTGACACGACACCTCCAAAGCCTTAACCTTTAATAAGGCAAAGGGAGATTATTTCCCACCACAATCTGTAAGCAAAAAATGATTTTTTCTATTAAAAATAATTCAATGAATTAACGAAAACATTAACCATAGATTTATAGTAGTATTTAAATTTGTCACCTGGCAACACTGCTTGTTTTATGGCAACACTTGAAGTAATTTTTTGATCTCAAAGTGTCAGTAGTCGAATTTTGAGTGACAGAAACAGTTGTTTTTCGACCACGACAGAGATAAAGCAAGTTTTTGTTTGAGAAAAAAATCATGTAAGTAGAATTTAGCTTCATCACGTGATTGTTGATTTATTTTGCGTCTGTTTTCTGCATTTAAAACCCTATTAACTCGTGCCTTATTAAGGGTTAACAGAGCCAAGCTTCTTCTTGACAGGACACTGTGTCTTTAACAAACATCTTTACACTCTGAATATTACAGATGTGTAGAGGATGCATGGCGGAGGAGGAGATGGCCGCGCATGTTCTCTTGGAGTGCGACAGTGAAGCTGCGCTTAGGCTGAGTTTCCTCCAGACTGCGAGGACTCTTCCGGAGGTCTGCAGGAATGTGTCGGGTCTACTGGCCTTCCTGGGGGATATTGAATAGCTTTGTTGAAGAAGTAAAGGTCACACACAATGCTCCAATAGAGCTCCAATAGTAGTCACATCATACAGCACCGCCGTCTATTATCACAAGTACCACATGACAGTGGCTTCCAGAATAACAGTTCATTCTGTCATAAAATTGTATAGTATTAAATTAATCAAAATACTGCAAGATAACTTGGTCGTATGAAATTATGTTGGCACTTGCGTTGGCTCCATGCCAGAAGGAATGCTCCAATCTGTGACGTTGATTCGTTTAGACCGATTCCTCTTTTTACTGAATTATTAACGGCTTGGTTCCTGTTTTGCTGCTTTTCTCCTGCACGTGATTTATTTAATTTTGTAGTTATAGATTGCTGTAATATACTGGCCGTTGCTTAAGCCATATACTCTTATGTTCCATTTGTAGTGTTGCCCAAAGAAAAACCAAGTTTTTTTTTATACTAACACTTTTTTAACAGGAATCATACACTTATGTCTGACATCAGTCCCTAACACTATTATATAACACGGCAATTCGAGCCTGATCCCGAAAAGTGTGAATACACTCACAGGGTTTATCATCACGAACGGTAGATACTTTACCGCCTCGGCAGACTGGGCAAATTACCACCATCAGTCCGCCTACTACCTATTTGTTGTTCTCGTTGAAAGTACGAGTACAATGATTATTTCAAATGCCAATTTTTACTTTCAGGGAGAACTAATATTGTAAGCTTGCCATGGTGATATTTATATAACAATAACACCGATTAAAACAAGACTTACAGGAAGTCCAAGATTTAGTCAATCTTTGTCTTGGTCTAGCATCACAACATCTTTGTTTTGGTCTTGGACTCATAATCCAAGTCTTGCGAGATTCTTATTTGACTTAAAACATATATTTTTCTCTAATTTAATTTGTAAAACTCTAGTGTATTTTCTCAAACTACTGGTTGGATTTAGTTAAAACTAGCAATGGATATAGATCGTTTGTTCCACATTAAAACAAACACACGACGCAGTTATAATTGGACGTAGGTACATTTTCTAACAGCTAACCTTTGGAAGAGTGAGAAGAGAGTGTGGGTGCATGTGTATAAGAATATTTAGAAACTATGATTTAAAATTACTAACTAAAATACTTATCAACTAAATAAACAATAAATATATATCATACAACAATAAAATACATATAGAAATAATAATATATTTTATACTTATATAATATACATCATTATATAATATACTTACACAATAAGATACATCATACATATTGTCATGTTATGCGGTCTTGTTTTGCTTTTCATGTAAGTGCTTGGTGAGCAAATTTTTAAAAATGTTGAGTGAAGGTGCTTTTCGTATACCGAGGGGAAGTCTGTTCCACTGGCGAGCTGCAGATACAGTAAAAGAATCTGAACATCTGCTAGAAGAATGTGGCGGAATTTTTAATTTTATATAAGTTATAGACCGTTAAAGTTGGAACTTAGATTAATTAGTCTAACATTTAATACATTTAGATAGAATATGTCAAAAACAATATTTTTATCTGGATATTTTTTTTATATTAAAGATATTATCCTAAAAACTAGATTGACATTCATAATTTTATTTATTTATGTAGTAATATATACAAACAGTATAAAATAATTACAATATAAATTAAAACAACTTAAAAGTAAAAATTAAAATAAATATAAACTAATCCTAATAAAAAATTAACTATAAGTAAAAAATGTCCTCTAGAGACGACCCTTCAGTGATAGTCCCAAGAAGACTGGCAACATTTCCCCTCTGTATAGCTAAACTAATATTTTGGCAGAAATAAATGCCAGCCTTCCTGTCTCCAGACTTTTCCGTTAGCCGTTTGGACAACTCCTTGGCCAGACGCTTGGCTGAGTGTCCCCATGGGCCCATCGTCTCGACCCCAAACGGCGCAAATTCGTAACCTGTACTGAGGTTGGCGTATTTGCGCAGCTTGAAGTTGATATTGAATATTCATAATTGAATTTCGGAATAATTATGGATTGGATCGTTTTTGCGTTACTGCCGTCAATTAAAAAAAAAACAAATTGAAGGTACTTAACATCATGAGGGAGAGTTCTTCGCGCCATTTTGCGTGGACATGTCAAGTGCAAGTTTTTGTTTTGTAAATTAATTTTCTGTGGATATTATTGGTCAAAAGTGGTGTTGTTTAGTTTAATAATGTGCTACAATGTGAATAATTATGGAAAACGATAAATTGGACTTTAAATGTGGGGCACAAGTTGCAGTTTATTTTTTGCGGTTTTCCCGCGCTGTCAACTCCCATATTATACCCGACGTGTTTGAGCAGTGGATGGTTCCGCGAGTGACTCCAAGAAAAGCATCAAATTCTGCAGCATCTGGAATTTGATGATGACTTCATTAACTCATGAAAAAGAAAGATATATTACGTCAGACTTGGCTGTATGGGCTAGACCCTTTGCCTTCCCTATCACCTCATTCATCATCCATCGGGAAGAGTACCAAAAAAAAAAAAATTAACATCATGACGTCATCAAAACAAAACTGTCTGTATACCAAACAAGGAAACTTCACAAAATCCTAACGAGAATTTGTCGGCAACATCAATAAGGGTAGGTTTCTTATCTGATAGCTGTTACGAGGTTGTGTCAGTTAAAGATGGTCTACAACAGGGGCGCTTACCTCAAAGGTGAGGGGTTATTCTTGTAATAAAATAATGAATATTTACAGCCCCTAGAACACTTTTAGTTCTAGACTTCCACTGTTGGAGATGGGTCTTCAGAAATTTCTCAAGAATTTGGCCTACACTTGTCACGCTAGCCAGACGGGTTGGGGTAGGTCTGATGTGAATTCTTTATGATAATTTATTAACTATTCCACAAGTAAGTTTTCCTTGCTCAGAGAATCAGCATAGCAATTCAGCGAGGAAATGCGGCTAGCGTTCTTGCCACCATGCCGCGCGGACATTATTTATATTTATTTATTTTTTATATTTTTTGTAGTAATAATTAAGTTTTAGGCTTTATTTCTCTAAATACAGAATTATTTTAATTAATCAAAATAAAATAAAAAACAATTTGGTAATCAGTAGAACCGGGAGATAGCTTAAAGTGCTCTCCGAGTCACGTGGTTTAAGTACTCTTGACGACCGGTTCCCTTTTGGGGTGGTCAGAAACCACGCTTATAAAGAAGCGGATTCACATTCAGCCAACTTTACTATAGGCCAATCATGACAATTGACGCTTGTCTCCAGCGTACCAAACTCGAGAAATATCACAAATAAATGTATTTATTTACATTAATAAATATTTTTTTGTCCCGACCAGTAATCAAACCCGGTACCTCCGAGTCTTAATCCACGGACTTAACCGCTAGACCTTAATACGGAGGCAGTAAGCAAATGACAAATGTACGTAAGAAAAGTGTATTTTTCATTGGTACATGCCGGGGATATGAACTGACCTTTGTAGGATTTGAAGGCAACCGTTCTTACAACCGAGCCACCACAAATCTCATTTTTTTCAATCTCAAGGAAAGAAAGTATAGTTTCGATTCCACTTGAAGAACTCTCCAATATTATGGAAAAAACCATTTGCCAGCTATTATTTATAGAACTGATGGTGGTAATTTGCACAGTCTGCCGGGGCGGGGAAGTATCCACCGTTCGTGCCGTTAAACCCAGTAAAGTGTATCGTTTCGGGATCAGCTCGAATTGCCGTCATGCCCAGTCAAGTCGGCATAGTGTTAGGGACTGATGTCAGTCATCCAGTCGCTAAAAAGCTTGTTTTTTAATTATTTTACTGGTACTTATACTCTGTTGGGATTATTATTATTCAAAAGTATCATCACGACCGTATCCCTTCCGGAGTAGTCAAAACAAAATTCACGCTTTTTTTTAATAAGGCGAATTTACATTTAGTCTTACTATCATGACAAGTTGCAATCTCGTCGATGTCTCTAGCCAAACTTGTGAAATATCACAAATAAATTAAATAATTTGTCGTGTCCCAACCAGGAGTCGAATCCGGATTATTATTATTATTATTTATATACTAAAGGTTAGTTGGTAGAAAATGGATTTATAGCATTAAGCTCGCCTTTGTACCCACACTATTTTTGGTTCTGTACAATAAAGAATTTATTATTATTATTATTAAGTGCCACGTAGTAAGTGCCTCGTACCACGATGTTAATTTAATT
This sequence comes from Tinea semifulvella, assembly GCA_910589645.1. NCBI lineage: Eukaryota > Metazoa > Arthropoda > Insecta > Lepidoptera > Tineidae > Tinea > Tinea semifulvella. The sequence continues at coordinate 3,676,458 of OU342619.1, read as the reverse complement.
TATTTTATTTTTATTATAACTATATTTTTCCAACAAGAATAGAATTCTAAGAAATAGGTCAAGAGAAGTTTTGCCGTCCGTTCATTTGACTTCTGAATAATTTTACTGATTCGTCGATATCCACTGTCTGCTAATAGATATAGTTGGAAAATTGTTTTACCTATAATTTATTTAACAAGTGTTTTGTTTTCGTTTTTTTTAAGGTACCAAATTTGCGCAATTTTTATGTTTCCTAATTAATTCTTAAAAAAGAGAAAAATGTATAATTTTATTTTAGAAGTCATATTTTTATTTTGTAAATTTTAAAATTTTATAGTTTTTGTTAATTTTTTATTTTTTTTTTGTTTTAACAGTAGTAAGTTTTTAATTGTTTTAACAGTAATAAGTTTTTAACTTCTTCTTCTTTTTGTATTGGTGAATGCTGTGACACCTAATTGGTACATATATTAGATAAGCTATAATTATACTATGTTATGTGTGTGATAATATATGTACTGCTGTGTGTACTAAATAAATAAATAAATAAATAATCAAGGCAAGTTATTTCAACGTCAAAATCCATACAATCGTATCTTGTTATACTTGGGCCAATGTCTAAAAAAAAAACGCAATTATTTCTGTCAACGTATTAGCCTCGCTATACAGAGGGGATATGTTGCTAGTGTTCTTGGGGCTATATATTTCAGTAATTTTTGTTTCAAGTGGTGTTATTTTTGTACTTTACTCCAAATAAAATACTATCACCATGAAAAGCTTACAATATTATATTTTTTTAAAAATATACTGATAACCCTAAATAAAAAAGTTATATATGTACCTATATATATATATTTTTCTTGTTTAAAGCGAATAAAAAATATTTATAGCTGAAAGTGCATTAAAAACCATCAAAACAAAAGACGTTGATGAATGTCGAAGTCTTTTTTTTTCATTACAGCCACTAGAACACAGCATCCTATAGACCTCCACTGCTGCAGATGGGCCTTCTAAAACATATATCTGGAGACATTCGCTTACGGCCAGACGGGTTGGTGGGATCTGATGTCAATTTTTAATGACACTTTATTAACGATTCCACCATTTGGTGTTAGTGGAGCCGGGACCGAACGCAACGGTAGTACACAAATGTACGTAAGAAAAGTGTATTTTTCATTAGTACATGCTGACCTTTGTAGGATTTGAAGGCAAGCGTTCTTACAACCGAGCCACCACAACTCTCTTTTTTAAATAAGCGGATTTACATTTAGCCTACTTTCCTATCATGACAAGTGGCAATCTCGTCGATGTCTCTAGCGAAACTCGAGAAATATCACAAATAAATTAAATAATTTATGAGATGGGCCTTCTTAAACATATATCTGGAGAAATTCGCTTACACTTGCCACGCTGGACAGACGGGTTGGCGGGATCTGATGTCAATTTTTAATGACACTTTATTAACGATTTCACAATTTGGTATTAATGGATCCGGGACCGAACGCAATGGTAGTGTTGTAATATGACAAATGTACATAACAAAAGTGTATTTATCATTGGTTATTGCCGGGGGGGTTTGAACCGACCTTTGTAGGATATTAAGAAAAGCGTTCTTACAACCGAGCCACCTCCATGCCAGTCTACATGCAAGTAAATAAAATGTAATTTTAAAAATTAATTAATCATTTTTTATGCGATTTTAAAATACATTTTCAGGAAATATTTACTTTGGGATTTGTCGGATAATAAAACGGAACGAACATACAAAAAGGCATTAAAAAACTTAATAACGTGTAAAATTAAATTAAATTATTGTAATAATAGATAATGTAATTAAAATTCGACAACATACGGGTCGGGGTTCGTTAATTACTATTGCTAGAATTACCATATTGTAACTTGATTTCAGGACAAGAGAAAATCAATGAAACACAATATGGTGGCGCGGGTTTAGTGGACTGTATCCAGGTGCGGGGTTTGCGATAATCTTCAAATTAGATACATAGACTATACTATGATAATCGGTGCAATAAACAAACTAGAAAGGAAACTGGTAAAGGAACTCACCTGATGTCCTCGGCACCAGCACTTGTTCTTACACTAATTTTGCGGGTTTGGCGAATGCGGGCGAAAACAATGATTGCGGCGATTTCTTCAGCGTCTTCTATGACGACTGTAGGATAACGACTGCACGACGACGACGACTATACTTCGATTCGACGATTACCACCACTTCTAGCATGCTGCGCGGCCAGTTATATAGGCACTGCCTCTCTTCCGTGCGCAAGCGCGGGATGGGTAATATAGAAAGGAAGGGGCGAGAAAGAGACAGGACAAGGGTATAGGGGTAACAAATTAGGACGTCTGTTTATGCACCGACGAATCACAATAACGCCTAACCATCCAAAATTGGTCGAAATACCGCGATCGACGCGAACACAATACTTATTTATTTAATCTTACTTTTACTAGTATGTCAGTTGGCTAAATTAAAAACAGTGGCGGATTTACCCTAATGTCCGGTAGGCCCGGGCGTAGGGCGGCCATATTTAGGGGCGGCCAATTAACTAACTAGTTGTAACAACTTGTTAAAGCCAGTTCTGTGACCCATCGGTAGGCGGCGGACGTCAACAATTTGTGTTTCGGTGACGTCACACCGCGTGTGCTCAATTTTGGGTGCTGCAGCAGTGTCTGCTAAATAGCCACGCGAGTGTATTTATCGGTCGGAACTGTTACTTAGATTATTAGTTTTATGTGATATGACATTTATGTGAAAGGAGTTTTTGCATCAGAAGAGCTGGTCTTCTTCTGGAACCCTGGGGTCGACTCCACTGAGACGTTCTTAGCTGCTGCTGGAAGAGGCAGTGCTTCTGCTCCTTTCTTTGGACTTCACGGAGCTGGCTCGCCAAACTCCAAACCATATGGTTGATACAATCCACTTATCTACCACGGGTGAGGGAGTCCGAAATCCCCACGACTTATGAACCATATTTTTGTGAAATAAAACATTTCATTTCTAATTCGATTTACATAAAAGTTGGCAATAAAGTAAATTATGTAGTCTATATGGTGGATGCTGAGAAAGGGGTGTCTGATGGCTTGGGGCATAGGGCAGCCGAGACTGCAAATCCGCCATTGATGAAAAAACCTAGAAAATGACTTCGCATAAAATCAGACAAGCAAAATAGAACTAATTTGAAATACCATCTATAACGTACACAAAAAAAAATCGTTCAGTTTAAGACAAAAAGGTACGATACTGATTACCACTCACGCTGCATACCACCTGCTACCTCTCGAGACACGGAGCCTTGCCTGATATTTTACAGGTCATCCGTCTATGTGGGCGTTTTCCCGTACGTGGTTTTCACCCCAAACCCTCTACTCCATTGATCATCGGTTCTGCAACAGAAGTGTCCGGCCCATTGCCACTTACTAACTTTAAGGCCATGTCGGTAACTAAGAAGTTCTTTAAAAAACTGTCTAAGCGGCTGGTTAATGTTGTATGTGACCAGAGGGCTGGCAGATTTTTAAATCAGCATAGCTGTGCAGCGGGGAAATGCTGCAAGTGTTCTTGGCACACTGCCACGTGATCAGGTCATGGGTGAATATTTTTATATATAGTTAAGTATTTAGTCTTAATTTATATAATTTTACACACATATCTTCACGCCAGATCCCTTGCGGGGTAGGCAGAGACAATTGAGCGCCATTTGACACGATCACGACATACCTCTTTCGCTTCGTCGACATTCATTAACCCTTTGGTTACGAAGACTTTTTAATGCACCTTCAGTCAGTGTTTTATTTATTTGATCGTGATATGTGAGAGAGAGCTATGTTCGGTATTTCTCTGATGGATAAAGTCCGTAACGAGGAAATCCGTCGGAGAACCAAAGTTACTGATTTCTTCAAATATTATACCTTCAAAATTAGTAAGCTGAAGTGGCAATGGGCTGGACATGTCTGTCGTAGAACCGATGAACGATGGAGTAGACGAGTTCTAGAGTGGAGACCACGTACGGGAGGACGCAGAGTGGGTCGACCCCCCGCTAGATGGACGGATGACCTGAGGAAGGTCGCTGGTGGGGGTTGGATGAGGGTGGCAGGAGATCGTGTGAAGAGGCGAGCCTTGGGGGAGGCCTATATCCAGCAGTGGAGAGACACAGGCTGATGATGATGATATGTGAGTCTCGGTCTGCCAGGGCCTCTTTCACCCACAACATTCGCATTATATATCTGGTTCGTCAATCTTTTTATATAATTTTATTAGTTTTATTTTTAATATTTATTTTGTAATCTGCATTTTGGTTATAATATTTTATTTCCATAAACAAAAATTTACAAAAGTGTTGTCGCCCTGACAATTTCAGGATAATACCTCATTAATTATGATTAGGCTATAAAATAATATTCAAAATGGTTAGGTTGTGGAGATGTGAGTTTTTGGTGTTTTCTATAATTTAGAGGGATCAGCGGATTAAAAACATATACTTATGTAGAAAATTTTATAAACCTTACAAGTTTCAAGGTGCTCCATCCAAATATTGGCTAAAAATGGGGCCACTGGACTGCCCATGGCAACACCATCTATTTGGAGCTAATATTGGCCTCGGAAGAGAAAATAGTTTCCATCCAAACAATCTTTGAGAAGGTCAGCATAAAATTTGGGCATCCGCAAGTCTAGTAGTTTTTCCTTGACGATATCTAGGCACTCGTTTATCGGAACGTTTGTAAAAAGGGACTCTACTTCAAAACTCACCATGATATCGTCTGGTTCAAATTTTAAGTCCTGCAGTATGCTAACAAAACTTTTAAGAGTGATAAGTGGGTAGGTTTACATCTGCCGCCCAGTATGTACGAGACTACACCGCATAGCTTCAGTCGACCCGTGACCACGGCCAATGCAACTTGGCTGAAACGTCGGGAGAAATATGTCTCTAAGGTAAATCGCGTAAAGACCCGTTAAAATTATTTAAAAAAACTATTATGAATATGCGCGAAAGTTTAAAAAGTTTAATTTAATAGCGTGAGATATATATAAGTAGTGAACGGATTATTTTGTATAACGTTAGCGCTTAAGTAACAGAACAGGGCTACAGGACGGATGGCTTAACGTGCTCCGAGGCAAGGGAACGGTAGTGAAGACAATTTTCTGAGCATTCCATGTAGAGATGAAAATAATGGTGACCGACAATAGGCTGGTTTGAATAGGAGGCCACCATAAGCTTACCATCTCCACGCTGGCCAGACGGGTTGGCGAGGATCTAATGTTAATTTTTAGTGATTACTACCGATTCCACAAGTTGGTATTAGTGGAACCGGGTCCTTAACGAGCTCTCCGAGGCACGGAGACGGTGGTGTTGTAAATCTATGACAAATGTACGTAAGAAGAGTGTATTTCTCATTGGTCATCACACATGTCGGGGGGGTTTGAACTGACCTTTGTAGGAATTAAAGAAAAGTGTTCTTACAACCAAGCCACCACCGCCACAATCGTATACGCAATGTATATGATGAAAAAATAAATAAAGAACCCATATGGGTTCAAAACTTCTCGAACGCCCATCTGAAGGAGTCAAACTAGAAATAAGATAATTTCCTGATTTAATAACGAGATTCAAAAGCCTGGGCACATCGGATTTATATTTTATTTTGGGAAGTAATTAAATGGTTAGCCTATTATTGCCGACAACGGACCTAGAGTGACCTAGACAGCTTGAGCGCAAACGCTATTAGTGGATTTCGTTATTTACATCAGAGCTTGATAATTCTCAACTCTATAAGCGCTCGACTTTGACAGGGGCCGTGCAAATATCAACTTGAATAGCGTGATAAATATATAGTTAACGGATTCCATTATATAACGTTTGCGCTAAAGTAACAGAATAGGGCTTTATATAAACTTTATATAAATGTTTATATAAACTTTTTGCACAAAATAACTTTTAAAGTAATGTACAAAGGCGAACTTAATGCCTTCCGGCATTTTATAACCTTTGTGAGTGTGGCAGAGGACTGTGGGAGCATTAAAATAATAAACATAATAAACATAAATATATATTATGTACGAATACATAAACACAACTAACTAATAGGTATTATATTACATACAATAAGCTAAGAAATAATATTAAGAAAGATAAATATGTAAATATTTATAGCGCAATAAGTAGATTTTTTAACACATTTATTGAAGGCGCCCGTCTTCTGACAAATGGAAACTTTACTGTTTCCACTCACGAGCAGCGGAAAGAGTAAAATAATCTAAATATCTGCTAGAAGTATGAGGTTGAGCTGATTGTTAGAAGCAGACCCAAGTTCTTCAAGGGAAGTGTGAAAAAGCAACTTCCTAGACCGGCATAGTGGTGAAGACTGATGTCGGTCGTTAGTGGCTGACGTCACTTACTCCTACTCTTGAACCTGGCGTATCGCTTACCATAACTTTGCTAATTATGTTATTTTTTTAATACTAGCACGGTATGTGACCTTGCGCCTACCTGATGGTAAGTGGCGCGCAAGGACCTTGAATGTTAGCAACTGGAATTAGACGCTCACGACTGACATCAGTCCCTAACACTATGCCGGCCTTTTCACATTTCGCTTGACGGAAGGAACCTAGAGTTTATAGGAAAGTGGAAACACAGAGGCTGGAAAAGCATTCCACATCTTTTCTGTCCCCAAATATGTGACTACGGTATATGGGTGCATATTCTGACCTGTGCGTGTGGTTCAGTTGCGGAATGTAGAGAAAGGAATTAGGTTATAGAGCTCTTCAGAGCACTCACCATAGTATAGACGGTAGAACAAGCTCAGAGAAGCTACATCTAGGCTAAGCTACAGGGATTCGAGATTTCTTCGAGATGTCGCAAGCAGTGTGGCCGGGCCTTTAAGTAGTCTTCGAAATGTCGAAAGATAAAGTCGGTCAGTGATGCCACAAAGGTCTATTTGCAATAAATGATTTGCTCCAGAGATTTGTCTGTCGCACATTAAACTTAATTGGTTGTAGTGTCACTCATTCTGGCTTGACGCTACCAAACGGGTTGTGTCCACTCACACTCTTTACAACTCGCACGAAAATAATAGTTCTGTGAAGCCAAAGAGATCATATATAAAATAAAATAGCGCGGGTATTGCTTGTTGTTTTCACCTGTGCACTCCAGACGCTCCACGACGACGCATGGCGCGTGACTTGAGAGCCCATTCACGCTAACAATCCGCATTTTCCGACGCGCCCGCACGTAATAATTAACCTAAATAAACAAAATAATTTGTCATGATAACTACGAGTACCGATTATAATGTTTATTTTTCTTTCCTAATATTTTTCCGTAAATTATTGTATGTACGACTTTTCCTGTAACCCTGTATATGTTATTTTCAAACAAAATGACCCATACTTAACAAATTAATAATAATAATAATAAATTTATTCGAAGTAAAAAAGAACATAACATGCATTTTATGGCGCTCTGAATCCCGAGTAAGATGTTTTATAAAAAACATCTGCGTTACGGGATTCAGGGTCTTCCTGAGGTACAATACAACAAAATTTATTAAACAAATAATACGAGTATACATTTACATACAAACTAATGCATAAATGTAATTGCATGGAAACTGTATGAAATCTCTAGTCTGGCTAGCGAAACGAAAAGACCACATCTTTAATAGTGGAGGTCTAGTACTCTGTGTTCTAGAGGCTGTGGTGCTAATGATATTTGATATCATTCTTCATATTAAAATTTGATGAATCAACTCGCCCGGTGTGTGCGAATTATTTGGTGCGAAATAAAACTTAAGGCCAACGAAAGATATCGATCCGGCGTCCAGATTGTGTTCGCAAAGTCCAATTCTAATTCAAGGAAAGTCTCTAATTTGATTCAATTTTGAGATTTAGTCTATTTCTGCGTCGTCTATGGTAAATCAATTTAATTGGATTGCCAAATAATACACCTAAAATCATTATTTTAAGTGATATACATATATTTCTAAGACTTGTAACGTGGGAATTCAGCCATTGTTATTGGTATCTTTAATCAAATTTTTTTCGTTGGTTCGTTTTAAAAAAAAAATCTAATCTGTTATAAATATAATAATAATAATATGTTTAATTACCAATATACCTACAAAATACAATCTACACTTATTCCAAACAAATATTTATCAAATAGTAAGTATACTGCAACAAATTATCAATGTGATTAGTAGTGGACCCACACAAGGCACTTTCATGCCTGACCAACTATGGGACCATGCAGTCGAATTACCAATAATAGTTTACAAAAAGGAAAATACAAATAAAAATTAAAAATTAAAATCTTAGTAAAAAAGCATAAGAAATATAAACAAATTGTTGTGTTCTTTAAATCAACGGATGGTTCTTAAAAAATGTCCTGTATCTTGATAGTCCCATGTCAGCAACAGCCCCGGGAGTCTAGACCTAGGTTCGCGGACACTGGCGTCCTTGAGACTACACATACCAAGAAGCTTGTTGTAGAGGAAAGGACTGAGGAAGAAACCAAAACGTTTACCAAATCTGTTTTAGCTGGAATATAAGGCACAGCAGGAACGCGCTTCTGTAGCATGATTTGCAATTGGTTCGATCCAATAGTTTTTACATGTATAAAAAAAATATATTTTGTACTATTTTATTATTATTAATTAATTGTTCCAAGAGAGATGGCGCGGTGGTGGCTCGGTTGGATGAACGCTTTTCTTATTTTATAAATGTCAGTTCAAATCCCACCGGCATGTACCAATGACAAAATACACTTTTCTTAAGTTTGTATTAGATTTACAACACCACCGTTCTCGAGCCTCGGAGAGCACGTTAAGCCGTCGGTTCCGGATCCATTATTACCAACTTGTGAAATAGTTAATTAAAAATTGACATCATCGCCAACCCGTCTGGCCAGCGTGGCGAGTGTAGGCCAAATTCTCCAGATATATGTTCTGGAAGGCCCATCTCCAACGGTAGAGGTCTAGGACGCTGTGTTCTAGGGGCTGTAAATTAAAAAAAAATGAGAAAAATATAAGAGAGAAAAAAAGCCCAAGAGGAAAATCTATTTGCCAACAAAAGGCGCTTGCTTTTCTACAAAATAATTTTCACTTTATTTTTAATAACACACATTTAATAAATAATAAATAGTATTGATATTGTTTTAAGACGATATGACGGTGGTTGCTCGGTTGCCCACCTGATGGCAAGTGGCGCGCAAGGTCCATGAATAGCATGGCTTTACTGGGCATGACGGCAATTCGAGCCTGCAGCCCTATTCTGTTACGTCGCAAACGTTATTAGTGGATTTCGTTATTTACGTCAGAGCTTGCGTCATAATTAAAAAATATTATTCGATTCTCAACTCTATAAGCGCTCGACATTGACAGCGGCCGTGCAAATATCAACTTTATTAGCGTGATATATATATAGTTAACGGATTCCAATATATAACGTTTGCGCTTAAGTAACAGAATAGGTCTACTGATCCCGAAATATGTGGACACACTTTACTGGGTTTATCGGCACGAACAATGCATACTTCCCCGCCCCGACAGACTGGGTAAATTACCGCCACCAGTCCGCCCACCACCTATTAAGTAAACACGCTTTTCTTAAAATCCATATATCTAACAGGATTGAAACCTGGCATGTAGTAATCAGAAATACTCTTTTGTCATAGATTTACAATACTGTCGCTCCTGAGAGCACGTTAAGCAGCCGCGTAGTCCTGGAACGACTTGTGGAATATTTCATAAATTGTCATTAAATTGACAACAGACTCTTGTCTACTCATCTGGCTTGGGTGGCGATTGTTGGCCACAAATTCCAGAAATACGTTCTGGAAGGCCCATCTCTAGCAGTCTAGGGGCTGTAATTATTGACCACCTGATATGTCGAAGGGTAAATTAATGAGAATGATTTCACTAACCTGCTCTAAGAGTACTGGTTACTTAAAAACTATCCATAGACTGGACTTAAATAATAATATTTTTCCGACGTGAATATTTATTAGTAATTTATAATAAGAGCTTTTTGGGCTGCATAATAGGGCCTATTGAAGATAATGGACAATTATGTGAATTTAAAAAAAAAACTATCATAATAAAACCCTGAGATCAATAAGGTTATCTTTGCATAAATAAAATATTTTATCGTCCTCTTTTTTTCCTTTACATCATCATACAATCTTCAAAATCCAGAGCGATGGGAGTTATTTTGCATTCGAAATATTTGTGCTGTTTGTCAAGCAATAGCATTGTAGCATGCGATATAAATCGAGTGTAAAACATATTTTTTTGTATAGATTTTGACATTTATTTCTATAAATGTAATAATAATATGTTTATTTAGCTATACACCTACAAAATACAAATAAATAGTTTACAATTAGGAAAAATTGTTTATAAACAAAAAAAAAATATTATCCAACATTGGAAATCGTGCAGTCCTTTAGATACTTAGGTTATATAGTATCTGAAGACCTTTTAAAAGACATTTTGGATATTAAGAGAGAGAGAGGAGTTCTGTGACGGTACGCGCAAACATGATCTTGAGAAGGCACTTTAAGAAAGTGTAATTCTCATTGGTACATGCCGGGGTTCGGACCCACTTTAGGATGTTAAGAAAAGTGTTCTAACAACCGAGCCACTACCGCTCAAATAATAATGCATAATTTATATTAAAATGTAATAGGCATCTATGAGCACTGTTCTATGCTCAAAAAACAATGGTCGACCAAATTATATTTGAATTGTATGTGCTTGATATTCAGGGGCTTAATTCTGGCGCTTTCGACTTACGCGTTCGAAATATTCGAATGAAAAGCGACAGATCTTCATAGAAAACTATCAGTTTCATTCGAACAAATCGAGCGGCCATGCGTGTCAAAGGCGCGTGGATCGGGGTCCCGCCCGCCCCCTGTGGTGTAGGCGTGAAGTTGCATACCCCGTGTTCGTTTTATAGCATTTCTAACATCTCGTAGCAACTTCATAAACCAGCGCGAAATGTCGTTTTTGTTAAGAAATACTTTTATTACCAATGCTAACATTTCCTAAATAAAACGAGCGGTGAGGCTACTTTTTGACAAGTATTTTCGTTCATGTTTTATCATACCATGGCATCCAACACACATGATATTATGGTCTTTGAGTTTATTACATAAAATCGTTTAAAATACCTTTTTAACAAACATAATAGAAAACTATAAAGTATCTAAAAAGGTAAACAAACCATTTTATATGTTAATGACATCTGTCAAAAAGTAACATCAATAACCCTCCTTTCAACACGGTACTGACATACGAAATTAGCATCAAATGTTAGAATTTTCATTAAACGAACGACTTGTGCTAAAAAAAAGTGGTATTTCATGCTAACATTTCTTAAAACGAACGCGGCCATAGTGTCGTTATGTTTTTTGTGGTGTTTTGATGTATGAGTCTATACTATAGATGTAAAATTTTATCTGGTCTTTATTAATAGTTATTACGATAATATAAGTATGTTTATTGCCACTATGACCAGATATAAAACGAGCAGAGACTTGGAAATTATTATGTTTAGATTAACAAATGACATATCGTATGGACCAGTTCGATTCTTTGTCTGGAACACGATACATAATTTATTTATCTCATAAGACTTGAGACCCAACAGTCGGGGATACCAATGTAGGTAAGTCTGTTTATTTCGCCATCTAGCCTGCTTGAGATATATTCTTTTGATTCCATGGAATATGGAATAGACATCTATACTTATACAAACATATAAAAGAAACATTATCTGTATGTGTTGTAAGAATTGAACACATAGCTAAATATAATTATAAGAACAAAATAAAAACATTTAATTTACCTTACATTTTTATATAATCACATTACACTACACTACACTACATTACACTACACTACACTACATTACACTACACCAAATAAGTATTCATTAATATTGTGTTTGAGTAAGAAAAACCTGTAATGCTTTGACACAGACCAAGCTTTGGATTAGTTTTGCCTCCAGTCTCCTACATAAATGTTTCTACAATATTGTTACTAATATTAAGCTGTGTAAGCTGTGTGGAAGAATATATATACCTTTTTTTTTTCCTTATATAAATAAATAATAAATATTTCCAGACAGGTCACACAGCGCCATCTAATTTCCGTGGTAAGCTACGAGACTTGTGTTACGGAAACTAGATGGTTGATAAACTACATATTATACATATAAACACACAGACCGAGACAAATTATACAATGTACAACTTGCCCCCGGTGGGAATCGAACCCACGACCTCCCGAGTTCACGGCAACGTTTGTTACCACTAGCGGAGGCGGTATATCCTACAAAGGTTTATTTTAAGGTCGGTTCAAACCCCTCCCCTGACATGTACCAATGAGAAATACACTTTTCCATAGTACATTTGTCATAGATTAACAGCACCACCGTTGCCGTGCCTCGGAGAGTACGTTAAGCCGTCGTTCCCGGTTCCACTGATACCAAATTGTGGAATCGTTGATGAAGTGTCGTTAAAAATTGACATTAGATCCTCGCCAACCCGTCTGGCCAGCGTGGCGAGTGTTGTCCGAATTCTCCAGACCGCCTCCGTGGTCTAGTGGTAACAAACGTTGCCGTGAACTCGGGAGGTCGTGGGTTCGATTCCCACCGGGGGCAAGTTGTATATTGTATAATTTGTCTCGGTCTGGGTGTTTATATGTATATATTTACAAAAAAAAAGTATAATATGTAGTTTATCAACCATCTAGTTTACGTAACACAAGCCTCGTTGCTTACCACGGAAACTAGATGGCGCTGTGTGACCTGTCTGGAAATATTTATTTATTATTATTATATTATTTATATATTCTGGAAGTCCCATCTCCAACAGTGGAGGTCTAGGGGCTGCAATAATGTATGTACTCGTATGTCTTTCAGTCCTATAATACTGGACAGATTTTGATGCAATTTCATGAAATGAATATTCATGTGTCACTAAAACTATTTATAATTTTAGTACGAACTGTGAATTAATTTGACAGTTTGTTTTGTTTAACAATGTTAAACATGTGTTCTATAACTAAAAATAGTAATGAAACGAATTAGTTATAATTATTAATAAGAAAAAAAAATGAAATGTCACATCCAAGTTTTTTGTTTTGTATTTTTTTTACTCTGGATATTGTTAGTTAAAAGTGGTGTTATTTTGTTTAATAATGTGGTAAAAAGTGTATAATTATGGAAAATGATAAATTTAATACTAATAAAATAAGTTGCAGTTTAGACTTTGAGGATTTGTGAACTCCTAATACCCATAGTAGTATTTATTCATTCATTATTCATTACAGCGTCCAAGACCTCCACTGCTGGAGATGGGCCTTCCAGAACATATATCTGGAGAATTTAGTAGTATAATAGTATACCCATAGTAATATACCCGATGAAAGCATCAAATTCTGCAAAACTTATCACCAAAGATTTAATGATCCCTAACTCGGTTATAAATAAAAATTATGAATAAATTACGTGATTAGGACTTACGTATTTTGTACGATGTTCTTTGAAGAAAATAAAAATAAGGAAATTCTTTGCGCCATTTGGCACGCACATGTCAAGTGCAAGTCTTTGTTTTGTAAAGTATACTGTGGATATTGTTAGTCAAAAGTTGTGTTGTTTTGTTTAATAATGTGCGACAATGTGAATAATTATGGAAAACAATAAATTGGACTCTATATACTCGTATGGGGCGCAAGTTGTAGTTAATTTTTTGCGGTTTTCCCGCGCTGGTAATTCCCAAATATCGGACATGTTTGAACGATAACGCGGCTAGCAACTTCGAGGAAAGCATCAAATTCTGCACATCCGGAATAAATGGGGAGTCCTTCGCGCCATTTTGCGCGGACACGTCAAGTGCAAGTTTTTGTTTTGTAAATTAGTGGTGTTTTTTTGTTTAATAATGTAAATAATATGGAAAACAATAAAGTGGACTTTATATATGGGATACAAGTTGCAGTTTTTTTTTGCGGTTTTCCCGCGCTGTCAACTCCCATATTATACCCGACGTGTTTAAATGACTCCAAGAAAAGCATTAAATTCTGCAACGCTTTCTAAAACTGTTGTGTGGCAAATTTGGTTTAAAGCGAAAACTAAAATCATACGAGGATAGGCTTCTGCATTATAAAATGAAAACCCTAAATGATCGTCGAAAGGTGACTGACCTATGCACGCTACACCGGATCGCTAATGGTTCCTTCGGAGAGGAATTGACCATGAGCCTGAGCTATCGTGTACCTAACCGACCTGTCCGCATACCCAGTCTTTTCCTCTTACCACGGGCTACCAACAATGTCTCGTTTAACAGCCCACTACTACGTATGTGTCGTCGTTACAATGATTTATGTTTAACCCAGAGTGAAATAGATATCTTTAACTGTACATATTCAATGTTTAAACACCACGTACATAAACTGAACCAATAAGTATGCTGATTTTATTGTTTGATTTAATGTTATTAAGAATACTTATTATTACTACTATATTATTATTGTTTTTGTGTTTATATAAATATATTTAATTTTAGTTATATATAAGATATGTATGCCAAATTGTTTACTTATATGTTTAAATTTAGATATTAATGTCTTTCTGTATTTTATTCTTAATATTGTTTACTGCATGCTGTGTACAAATATTAGGTTGGCAAACTTACTACTTATTTATATCACTGTATTTTGTCAAATGTTTTGTCTGTTAACTGTTTTTTGTACCTTAATAAATAAATAAATAAATAAATAAAAACATTTGGAATTTGATGACAACCTCAATAACTCATTAAAATAAAGACTTTAGACTTGGCTGTATGGACTAGACCCTTAACCTCCTCTATCACCTCATTCATCATCCATCGGGAGAAGAACAACAACAAACAAAAAAATTGGACAGACATGGCTGTATGGACTAGATCCCTTTGCCTTCCCCATCGCCTCATTCATCATCCATCGGGAGAATAGAAACAAAAAAAGGAGTTCTTCGCGCCATTTTGCGCGGACATGTCAAGTGCACGTTTTGTTTTGTGAATTACTTTACTGTGGATATTGTTAGTCAAAAGTTGTGTTGTTTTGTTTAATAATGTGCGACAATGTGAATAATTATGGAAAACAATAAATTGGACTCTATATACTCGTAGTTGCAGTTAATTTTATGCGGTTTTCCCGCGCTGTCAACTTCCATATTTTACCCGACGTGTTTGAGCTATAGTACCGCGAGTGACTCCAAGAAAAGCATCAAATTCTGCAGCATCTGGAATTTGATGATGACGTCATTAGCTCATAAAAAATAAAGATATATTACGTCAGACTTGGCTCTATGGACTAGATCCCTTTGCCTTCCCCATCACCTCATTCATCCATCGGGAGAACAGAAACAAAAAAAAAGTAGTAACAACTCGGAGGAATAATTGAGTGGAGGACCCGTTGAGGAAACGTTTGAGAATACGGGTGTTAGTAGTTAAATAAATAAACACACGTATGTCTTTGAAATATTGCCATTCATTGGAATGGCTATTTTACTCGTATGGCAAAACCCCCATAAATTGCTATCTCTTCGAATTGCTAATCCGGACACATTTGTTTAGTTCGGTTTATCATTGGCTTATCTAAATAGCTGTTTCCACTCAGATGAGAAAGCCACTTCTAACCAGATTTAACCAATAATATTGATTAGTTATAACTTAACGTAAGGTCCTCGAGGAAAAAAAAAAGTAAAGTATCATCACGACCGTTTCCCTTTCGGGGTGGTCAGAAACCACGCTTATAAACGGATTCACATTTAGCCAACTTTACTATAGGCCAATCATGACAAGTGGCAAGCTCGTCGATGTCTCCAGCGTACCAAACTCGAGAAATATCACAAATAAATTAAATATTAATTAAATGTATTTATTTACATTATTAAATATTTTTGTGTCCCGACCAGGAATCGAACCCGGTACCTCTGAGTCTAAATCCACGGACTTGAAGAGGAAGGTTTCAGTATATATTTTTTTGTATATGTACTTAACGATATTTGTTGGAGTTACATACATACATACATATCTTCACGCCAAATTCCTTGCGGGGTAGGCAGAGACAACTGAGCGCCACTTGTCACGGTCACGACATACCTCTTTCGCTTCTTCGACATTCATCAACCTCTTATACATGCCCTTTTGTTTCGATGGCCTTTTAATGCACCTTCAGCTATTTTTATTTATTCAGCACCTTTATTTATTTGATCGTAATATGTGAGTCTTGGTCTGTCAGGGCCTCTTTTACCCACAACTTTATTATAACTATATCTGGTTCGTCAAAGTATCTTCATTCAAATTTGTTGGAGGTGTCAGAAAAAAATAAGCCGTCTGGGAGCTTTCAACGAAAACGCTGCCTAAACCCTTTGAGATATAACTAAATAATAATAATAATCGTTTATTTCCAATAAAATCCTATGTACATGTTTTTCTTTTGGAGACCCACACTAGGAAGGCCGGTATTGTGGGGTCTCAATTACACTAAATCTAAAATTTACATAAATTCAAATTAAATTAAAATCAAATTCTAAATACAATAAAAAACATTGATTTAAGAAATTAAATTAAATTTAAGAAATTAATATATTTTATATTTTACCAAAATTTAATTAATTATATAATTATTTAATAGATAATAACCATTTAAAAAGTCCTGTTACGGTATAAAGAAACTGTACTGTGTGTGAAACCAATAGAAAAAGGCGAAATCAGAAGGGAAAAAAAAATTGCAAATAAAAATATTCGTAGCAATCCAAAACGCAACATATAAATTTTATTAATCATGCAGATGCCGGTAAGAAGAATCAAGTAAGAAGAATAATGTCCGTGCCTTACAGCCGGCATAGGCGCAATGACTCCGTGGCCAGCAGCCAGATTTTGTTTTTTGAAGCGCAAATTTTATTTAAAGGAATCTTTTAACGAACGGACGGTTGATAAAAGTTATTTTAATTTTTTTTAATAAGTATAAGTTTTATTTTTATAACTAAGTAGTTTTATATGTCCGTAGATGCCGTATCCGCATCGAGTGACGTCCCCGACCATTTTAGCGACACATTGTACGTAAAATGTGAGCAATGTTCTCAGCCCCGTTTTTTTCGAGGAAGCAGAGGTTTAAAAATACATATTGGCAAAACACATAAACAAAATTCTATTCAAGCTTCCTCGAATACCTGCCCGGACCAATCAGATTTTAGCAATATTTTAGGCCATTATAAAAATTCTTTACCTTTAATAAAAAGAATTCCGCGTGGCGCACGCATTACTGTTGCAAAGGCGCTAACAAAATTAATAAATAAAGTAGTAGCTGAAAATTCAAAAATAAGCTGGGAATTTCTGCTTACTTTTGCGTACCGGACTCTATATGTCAAGAGAGGAGAGGGTCACAGCGTTTCCTTAACCCAAAAAATCAAAGACAATTGTGACCAAATTTCAGACGGACTAAATATCATCACCCCACCCCCTTTCAAAAACCACTCCAAAAACTACAGCATTAAAAAAATTGAGGACAAAATTAATGACGGTGACCTGAAGGGAGCTGCTGACCTTCTCTTCTCTCATGATGTTGTCGCTCCTGACTCTCCAGAAACTTTGGCTGCCCTCCAAAACAAACACCCTCCACCAGCAACAACACTTCTGCTCCCCGATCCTCCAGGACAAAATGAGCCTTGCCTCCAAATAACATCCTCGGAAGTGCAAAATGCCATTTTGTCCTTTAAAAATGGATCGGCAGGTGGCCTTGATGGTCTTACTCCACAGCACTACAAGGATCTGATCGGCGGTACAGCAGGCGACGCTGCTGAACCCCTCCTTGTCGCCTTAACCTCACTTGTGAATATTATGTTGTCCGGCCAAGTACCTATTAGCATCACTGACATACTATACGGCGCAAACATATGCGCACTTAAAAAAAAAGACGGTGGTATCAGACCGATTGCCGTCGGCTGCACTTTGCGCCGTATAGTATCCAAAATTTGTAGTAAAATCATATTACCTACTCTTACCTCGAAATTTCAACCTTTACAAGTGGGGTTTGGCTCCAAGGGTGGCTGCGAAGCTGCTGTACATGCTGCTCGGAGCTTTGTAGTGCATCACGGGGGAGATGTGATGTTAAAGGTGGACGTCAAAAACGCGTTTAATTCGGTTGATAGAGGTGTCATGTTGGACCAAGTTAAACAACAGACCCCGGAAATTTTTAGTTACCTTTGGCAGTGCTATAGCACCTCTTCAAAATTAATTTATAAAAACAACACTATACTCTCGGCAGTTGGTTGTCAACAGGGCGATCCGCTCGGTCCTGCCATCTTTAGTTTGGCAATACATAATATCATAAGCAGCCTAAATTCAAAATTTAATATATGGTATCTCGATGATGGCACGATCGGAGGAAATGCAGATACAGTTCTCGATGACCTTCAAAAACTTATATATGATTTTGGCACCATAGGTTTAGAATTAAATTTTTCAAAATGTGAACTTTATTTATCAAATTTATTAACTCATGACAAACAAATTGAAATTATTTCCAAATTTAATAGTCTAGCGCCCAATATCAAAATTTTAAATAATGAAACCCTTCGGCTCCTAGGATCACCAATCCTAGATGAATCCATCCAAATTTATGTTCAGGAACAATTAACTAAATTTAACTTAACTTCAGAACGCTTATTCAAAATTCAACCCCACATGGCACTTTTTATCATACGATATTGTTTGTTCGCTCCCAAATTTATGTATGTACTCCGTTGCTCTCAACTTTGGAAATTTTCAGAAGAACTAGTTTTATTAGACAAACAATTGCAAAATTCACTAACCGAAATTCTAAATTGCCCCATGAATGACCGTACTTGGGCCCAGGCTTCACTACCAATTCGGTTCGGAGGCCTGGGAACCCGCAAAATTTCTAGTGTAGCACTGCCAGCTTTTCTGTCGTCTGTACATAGTACTGTCGAGCTCTACGGGAGAATCACTAACCCATCTCTGGGTTCCGTTGAGCCGTCGTACTTGTCAGATGCCAGAGATGCCTGGTCAGTAGCATGTCCAAATGTTTCGGTTCCAATTTCACCAAAAATCCAACGACTATGGGACGAGCCGCTCTGCAAACTGGTACAGGAAGATATTTTATCTGCTAGTAATATAAAAGAGCGGGCTCGCCTCATGGCCGTTTCCACTAGGGAGTCAGGTCTTTGGTTGCAGGCTTTTCCCTCAGCATCGGTTGGCACACTCCTTGACCGACATACACTGACCATGGCGGTGTGCCTTCGTCTCGGAGCCCGGACTGTCCACCCGCACCAGTGTCGATGCGGAGAACCAGTCGATCATCTCGGACACCACGGGCTTTCTTGTGCTAGAAGTGCTGGCCGCATTCCTCGTCACGCGGCTCTCAACGACATCATCCGAAGGGCTCTTGTCACTGCTGGTGTACCCGCAATCTTAGAACCATCTGGGATTGTGCGGAGCGATGGCAAGAGACCCGACGGAATGACTGTTGGGCCGTGGAAACTTGGCAGATCTCTGGTGTGGGATGCGACGTGTGTAGACACATTAGCTCCATCTCACATCCAGGCGACCTCGTCAGGTGCGGGGAGAGCGGCTTTTTCTGCGGAGAACCTCAAATTGCGCAAATATGCCAACCTTAGTTCCGGTTACGAGTTTGCGCCGTTTGGGGTCGAGACGATGGGCCCATGGGGACCGTCAGCGAGGCGCTTGGCCAAGGAGTTGTCAAAGCGGCTGACAGAAAGGTCTGGAGACAGGAAGGCTGGCAATTATTTCTGCCAACGTATTAGCCTCGCTATACAGAGGGGAAATGTTGCCAGTCTCCTTGGGACTATCTCGGATGGGACGTCTCTAGAGGACATTTTTTATTTATAGTTTAGTTTATTTTTAATTTTATTATTTAGGTAGCTTTTATATTGTAATTCTTTTATACTGATTGTATTTTACTTCGAATAAAATATTATTTAGAAATTAATTAAAGGTTAATAAATAGAGATATATATATATATATATATATATATAGAGTATTGAAGAAGACAGTGAAGGCATCTGGATATCTGCTACAGGGGCCTAATTCTGGCGCTGTCGACTTGTCGGTTCGAAATATTCGCGACATATGCTGAGCTTAGAGCCCGTTCATCGCTGCAGGAATTACGGAGCGAATTGTAGTGCAGCGCGCCTCGATAGCTGCCTGGTGGTGCTCGGGATGTGGCAGTGGGTGTGGGGGGGGGGGGGGGGGCGATTCCATATTTTAATATCAATTCATGGTCCGTGCCATCCCATATCCTATGCACGGCTATATCCTGGAGTACTGTTGGGTGCCTGTCGGGGCGCGTTGTGCTGCATATCTTAATTGTGTAAGTCGTATCTGTTTTGCGATGTATAAACGTATTTCTTTCTTTCTTTCTTTCTATATCAAATGACGTCATATTGAACGTGGTTTCACACGAAGCGAAGATATATTGATCAATAACGATATAATTGACCCTCATCAAAATAACTCTACGAACGTTTAACCGAACTATAAAGCTGTGTTTACACTACACCATATTATAAAACCACTAAAGGAGCATTATGACAAGTGGACTAGTAACATACGTATTATTTTATTCATTCGTTCATTACAGCTCTTTGAATTTGAATTCAAATTGAAATTCAAAATTCTTTATTGAATAGATTGCTTATTCTAATTACAGTTGTATGTACATGTCATGATGATGCAATCTGCCCATATTATGGGCATACAATATGCTTATGTCAATAGATATTTATTTACAATATTTATTTGTATATAGTTAACATTTAATATTGTTCTTGTCAATTTATTGGAATACAATGTTAATGTCATAATTTGCATGCTAAAAATTATTTTATTGAGTAAAAACAGTTGTCACTAAGAATTTTCTTTAACTCAATAGTAAAATGTTTTATAGGTAACTCTCGTATCTCTCTAGGAGTTTTATTAATACACATTATAAGATGGGCCTTCTAGATTGTTTTAGAACATTTCCGGTCAGACGGATTGGCGAGGGTTTGATTACATTTTAATGACAATTGATTAACGATGCTACAAGTCGGTATTAGTGGAACCGGGACCATCGGCTTAACGTGCTCACCGTGTCACGGGAACCGGTGGCGTTGTAAACCGACGCAAAAGAATGCAGCCAGTGTTCTTGGTACTTTTAATAAATAAATTTTCGTTTTTGTGTGTTTTATTTTGTTCTATTTTTTATTAATAGATAATTTATAATTGAAAGTAAGTTAAGTTAATTTTAAGTTATAGGCCGTTAAATTTGGAACTTAGATTAGTAAAATATTTAATACATTAAAATATGACCAAAAAAATATATATTTATCTGTATCATTTTTGATATTAAAGACATCAACTTATATATATTAATTTTTTTAATTCCAAGTACACGTATACAATGTAGAACCGGTCTAATTGACTAAACCAACTTGTTACTACTTACTTCAACTTGTGTTATAAATCCACTAAATACTTCTAAACGGAAGAAATTTTATGTTTATAGCTTTTTCAAAAGGTCAATTCATTGACTTTGTATTTAAGTATTTTGTCTAAGAATCTGTAAGAAAAGATCGCATGTCCAAGTTACTGAACTAATTTTGATTAAAATACCAAAGCAAATTTGATCACAATAGAGATGGTCGAGTTTTATTTCGCTTGGAAACTGCTCAATGATCATGTCAAGCCGAGGCCAATCTGCATAGGAAACGACACTCTCGAAGTTGTGCAAAATTACATATACCTCGGGCAGACTATCCAATTAGGAGCAGCCAACTTCAGCAAAGAAGCCGACAGACGCATTCAGCTAGGTTGGGCGGCATTCGGGAAACTCCGGCACATCCTCTCATCGTCTATACCACAATGTTTAAAGACTAAGGTCTTTAACCAGTGCGTCCTCCCGGTAATGTCGTACGGAGCAGAGACGTGGACACTAACAGTGGGTCTGGTCCATAAATTCAAGATCGCTCAGCGAGCCATGGAGAGAGCTATACTTGGTGTATCTCTGATGGATAGAATTCGAAACGTTGATATTCGTCAGAGAACGAAAGTTACTGACATAGCTTTTAAAATTAGCAAGCTGAAGTGGCAATGGGCCGGACACATCTGCCGCAGAACCGACGATCGATGGGGCAAACGGGTTCTAGAGTGGAAACCACGTACGGGAAGACGCAGAGTGGGACGACCCCCCGCCAGATGGACAGATGACCTAAAGAAGGTCGCTGGTGGGGGTTGGATGAGGGTAGCGAAAGATCGCGTTAAGTGGCGAGCCTTAGGGGAGGCCTACATTCAGCAGTGGAAAGATACAGGCTGATGATGATGATGATGAGGAAACTGCTAAGTAGTTAGTTACTAACTAAACTATCTACTTTTTATAACACTCTATTTGACGGTAAATGTGAATGTTTGTTAAAATAGACTAAACTATCTACCGAGCTTCACAACGATTGCTCTCGTTTCCTAGCGAAATAAAACTATCTACTTTTCATAATACTCTGCTCTTTGCTGACATTTTAAATAAAACAATTTTATTAAAGAAATGGATATAAACTTAAAAACATTATATAAGACTTAGAAATATACTTTACAATTAATTACCTAATTGACTGACATATTTAGAAACTGAGAATATATTTGACATCACCAAATAAATAATATTTTTTTTATCAAGTCATAAGTTACATTTTTTCCATTTAATTTATAATTTCATTTCAGCCCCTAGAACAAAGCGTCCTAGACCTCCACTGCTGGAGATGGGCCTTCTCTGGAGACTGACTGAAACTGGAGAATTTGGCCTACACTCGCCACGCTGGCCAGACGGCTTGGCGAGGATATGATGACAATTTATTAACGATTCCACAAGTTGGTATTAGTGGAACCGGGACCGACGGCTTAACGTGCTCTCCTCACACGGGAACGGTGGTGTTGTAAATCTATGATAAATGTACGTAAGAAAAGTGTATTTCTGTGTGGTACATGCCGGGAGGGTTTGAACCGACCTTTGTAGGATTTAAGGTACGCGTTCTTACAACCGAGCCACCACCGTAATTTATAATAATAATAATAAACTTTTATTTCGAATTGTTAGTAACAATTTTATTTAATCTATATTTAGTATAATCATTAATTTATTTTAAACTATCCGCTACTGGAGGCTGTCTACTTGACTGTATGCAGCTGTATCCAGTGCTCCAGCAGCGGAGAGTCCCACCGATCTGCCAATACGTTTAGGAGCCTGTTAGTACTGGTTCTCATAGACGCAGATCTTTTGCGAATACTTGTTTGAAAACTGTCAGTCCTCCATCAGCAAACATACCCGAAGCACTGCAGAACCTCGGCAGCCCAAGATCCTAAACTCATTTTTATACTGGACGCGCAGGTCGCTGTACGCTCTCCGAGTACAATCCTCCCATAGGCTGCAAGTGTAAAAAGATCGGCAATACGCCCTAAAGAGAGTCTCTTTTATCGGACAGCCAACTACCAACGACTGGACAACGATTATAGGATTAATAATTTTATTTATTATTATATTTATTTTATTTTATTTTATTTTTTTTTTTTATTTTTTTTTTCTAATTATATATACATTTATTCGAAAAAATATTTACAACATATAAAATAAAATTAATATTAAGGATAGGGATATAAGTCCCGTCCGCGTGGAATGGTGGCAAGAACGCTGGCTGCATTTCCCCGCTGAATTGCAATTTATTTTATTAGGTAAGTATGTATATTTATTACACTTATTTTTTTTTAATTTCATATTTATTTATTGTATTTATGATTTCATTTAAAATAAGATAATTTTGATATTGTAGAACAAATACTGAAAGTAAACACTAAAAAACTGTGGTAAATAAAATATAATGTTAAAAATACAACTTTAGGCTTTTACAAATGTTGATCGAATTATCGACGTCTCCATGACAATCAAATATATTTAGAATCTATTTACTTGTTCCACAACATATTATATACCCACCTTGCAAATCAAATCAAAAATATTTGCAATACTTATTATCAAAAATATAACTCACATTGTAACTTTAGTGAGAAATATAAAAATGAACAAGTAGATAGATTCACTAAAATTACGAGTAAAAACACAATAAACATTTTATATTATTTTAACTTTAACTTAATTATCCTTTAACATACCCTCTGACAATCAAAGTCATGAAGACGTTTCAGATTTAAATATATTTAGAATCTATCTACTTGTTCCACAACATTTGAATTTTTTAGACGTAGTTTAACTGATTACTTACATATCTGCACGCCTGATCCCTTGCGGGGTAGACAGAGACATTTGAGCGCCACTTGACACGATCACGACATACCTATTTCGCTTCGTCAACATTCATCAACCTCTTCATACATGCCCTTTTGTTGCGAAGGTTTTTTCAGTTCAGTTTTTTTTTAATTTTAATTTAATTGTTCTAGAGTTTCATCATCAATCTTTATCGTTACAGTTGTCATCCTTCCTCTCTCAAACACCATTCCATGTCATGACACCAGTCCATTTTCTTTTTTTAGTTTAATTGGGACCCCCCCAATACCGGCCTTCCTAGTGTGGTTTTCCAATAGAAATTTATTCGCTATCATATCATAATTAGTAAAATATTTAATTTGTTATGTTACTAAACGTGTTTACTAAATGTATCTAATAGTGAATAACAAAATGAAAAATTAAAATTATTTTAAATTAAATCCTGACTTATGTCCTTTCCAATTGGACGCATGTGGTGTCGCGATGAGTCTTTATTTGGGATAATAAAGAGACCACGATTTATGCACAAAATCTGTACTGTAGTTTGGAATTAAGGAAGCTTTTGTGGTCACTCTAGCACATGACCGTTTAGGGATATATAGTTTTGGAAACTATTCCTATCGATGATATCGTTTTTTCAAAGTTTAGTTAAGTTTTTCGTATTTTTTTTTATAACATAACTTAATTTAAAAAGTACAAAAGCGGACTTAATGCCCGTGAACATTCTAAGACAGACAAATATTAGGGACAAATAAAACGTTACGTTTAAAAAATATATATATATATATTTCTTTTAGTATTTGCCATATTTTTGATTTATTACCTAATGTGTGTTATAAAACTATGTTAAATGAAAATATATAATTTTAGTTTTATTAATATAAATGTTGTTAACTTTAATATAAATTAGCAGCTAAAAATTAAAGTATTTAATTCACGTTTTCCCAATGATTGTGAAGTTGCAACCCCATGGTGGAGAAACTCGTGCTAAAAGTCGTAGAAAATAACAGAATTCACTATTTTAACGTTTGCGACTAAGTTACAGAATAGGACTGCTGGTAACAGCTTACTCTTTGGACCACTTTGTGCTAAGTAGAAACATTTAAAATAATTTAATCGATGACGTGTCACCAATGCCTGGAATAGGTTTACTTGAATAAAGATATTTATTTATTATGTATTTATCTTAATATTACGTATATTTTCTGTTGAGTATCTTTGTATTATAAATGTATATATTGTATTGATTTATGTATTTTAACTCTGGTTTATTTAGATATATTATTATTATTGTTTTACTATATTATTCCCATTTTCACAAACATAATATTAATTTCTCACTCTCCCAAAGGTTAGCTGGTAGTGAATACCTTCATGGTATTATGCTGGCCTATGTACATTACTTTATAGAAGACAAGTATACTTTATTATAATCCTTTATCTTAACAATCTAACGTCTGTGCTTAATTAATGGCATGTAGCTGCATTTTTTACTGTATATCGATAGACAATAAAATGGAGAGTTAACATCACTATTCGCCCGCATGACTAAGCCATAGGCAACCGACCACATTAAGGCCACTTTATGCGTCGTAAGTCAAAATCAATGGCTTAATTACAAACGTGCCACTTGATTCTGTTTGTATTGGATAACTATTAATGCTTATCATCATTTTCTGAACGATTCCTCTCATCTGGTACACAGATTACCTACATTATTTTAGCCAAAATATCAGTGATGTTTATTTTAAAAAGGAGTATTTTGGGATAAACTTAAATGGCTGCGTCAAAGAGTATAGAACTAATTGGGAAAATAAATCTCACGCAAAAAACTTTTGCTCACCCGAACACTAGCGTAGCTAAGAGGATGGACTTAAAGAGCAATACATAAATATTTCAAGACAGGTCACACAGCGCCATCTAATTTCCGTGGTAAGCTACGAGGCTTGTGTTACGGAAACTAGATGGTTGATAAACTACATATTATACTTTTTTTTTTGTAAATATATACATATTATACATATAAACACCCAGACCGAGACAAATTATACAATGTACAACTTGCCCCGGTGGGAATCGAACCCACGACCTCCCGAGTTCACGGCAACGTTTGTTACCACTTGACCAAGGAGGCGGTCGAAACATACATACCTATAATATGTATAGCTTACTGACTTACTAGCGACAGGGTAAATTACCTCTATCAGTTCGCCTACCACCTATTTGATTAGTATTACGGCACCCGCACGATGAATTCATGGATTGCAAAAGTTCCGTCTCCTTATATGTACATTAAAACAGCGTTAAGTAAACGTGCATGGCCATCTTTTATTGGAGCGTATGGTGGAAACACATTGCTAATCACTCGTCCGGAAAATCATAATTATACATGACAATGCTTTCAATTGTTACCTTGACCTTCGACCTGATTATATTTCTTTATAAAGCAAAGGACCGTGGCCTAATTACACAGGATGCTCCAAACTGTATATTTTTTTAAAGTTGTCAAATATGAATGACAGAAGGCTGCTAATGTCGAAAACATCGCAGCGGCTTAAGTCCATTTCAAGCTATCAACGCGCACTTGAATAATTCATTCGTATAGCTTCTGTATTTAGTTTTTTTATTTTTTATTGTGTTATTTTTTATTTTTTATACTTGTCTAAACTGTTTTCAAAATTATTGTTAATGCATGTTAATCACGAAAGCCTTTGTAAGCAAGAGTGGGGCTTCCTATATCACAGACCTTCTGGTACATAGTACAGGGATCATTTAATGATTGATGTATCTAGGTTTTTAAGTCAATAAACGTTTTTATTATTATTATAGCCTCCACCATATTTCGTTAGGCAACCCATCACCATTGCTATTTATTTAAGGTAAGTATTGTTTCAAGCGGTGTTATTTTTATATAAATATCAGCATGTCAAACTTACAATATTAGTTCTACTTGAAAGTAAAAATTGGCATTTGACATCATTGCAAATGGCACATACTTTCAACGAGAACAACAAATAGGTGGTAGGCGGATGGATGGTGGTAATTTGCCCAGTCTACCGGGGCGAGGAAGTATCCACCGTTCGTGCCGATAAACCCAGTAAAGTGTAACCACGCGTTTCGAGATCAAGCTCGAACTGCCGTCATGCCCAGTCAAGCCGACATGGTGTCTGATTCCAGTTGCCAACATTCGTGAAACTTGCGTGCCAATTACCATATCAGGTAGGAGCAAGGTCACATGTCGTGCTAGTATAAAAAAAACATACCTAGTCTTTTTTTTATATGGCATTTGTTACAATTTGCCAGTGTCAAAATTAGGGAAAGACGGGTTAAATTAATTAAAAAAATTAATTGGGACTTGAAAATTTCGACCAGGAAGAGTAAATACAAAAATTACCTAGATATTGTGTAATAAACATTTATTACTGCAGTGTGCGTTATAAACACAATGGCATTTAAAGAAAATAAAGCTAATTTAAAACGATCTCCATTGGCCTCAATACTTTAACGTTCTGGTCGGTTATCGATTGAAACACGCATAATTCATAATCAAGTGGTTCAATATCGGGACTAGATGACGGCCAGTCTTCAGCTCTGATGAAATCCAAAACGTTCCTTAAATATACTGTGTGTAATTGTCAAGACAAAAGTGTCAACCAGTGCGTCCTCCCCGCAATGTTGTACGGAGCAGAGACGTGGACACTGACAGTGGGTCTGATTCACAAATTCAAGGTCGCTCAGCGAGCTATGGAGAGAGCTATGCATGGTATTTCTCTGATGGATAGAATTCGAAACGTTGAAATTCGTCGGAGAACCAAAGTTACTGACATAGCATTCAAAATTAGCAAGCTGAAGTGGCAATGGGCCGGACACATCTGCCGCAGAACCGACGACCGATGGGGCGACGCAGAGTGGGACGACCCTCCGCCAGATGGACGAATGACCTAAGGGGGGTCGCCGGCGAGCCTTGGGGGAGGCTTATATCAAGCAGTGGAGAGACACAGGCTGATGATGATGATAATGAATTGTCAAAAGAACAAATATTTTTTTTTTTTACCTCTATTAGAAATAAAAAAGGCACTTTCTTTTAAATATAAAAATAATTGTCCGAAAACAAAACACTACTGCATGGTGAATAAGGCAGCGTCTGAATATCGCGACATCCATCGTGAAGAATACCTAAAGGCTGGTAAGTGATATTTGGCTTACAGCTGAGAGACGAAATAAAGAGAGAAAGAATTACGTAAGTCACCGTTCACGCAATCGTCGACATCTCGCTACCTACTTGATTAGGCTCAGTATGAGTGGCGATATTTTTAGGAAAACTTCTCTGCACCGTAACTTAAGACTTTATTACTGAATAATTAAAATAAATAATGCGTAGTCCTTTATTCTTATTCTAGATTATTATATCAAAATATTTGCTCTTTAATAGATTCCACGCAGTATACATTTATTTTAATGGTGTAGTTAAGTGGTTATTAAACTTTTTGGCGATGGAACAATGGGCTTGTCTTTTTATTCTTTTCAGTTTTTATTTATTTTTTTGTTTAAAAGTGGCATTAGAATCGCTGACGCTTCTAGCCAGCAGCGTAGCGAATAAAGGCCAAAATCTTAAGAATAATGTTACGGAATAACCCTTTTTTTATTTTTACACGAAATATGACATCATGATTCCTGGCTTGGAGAGCATTCCACATAAATATAAATGAATAAATATTTCCAGACAGGTCACACAGCGCCATCTAATTTCCGTGGTAAGCTACGAGGCTTGTGTTACGGAAACTAGATGGTTCATAAACTACATATTATACTTTTTTATTTTTTGTAAATATATACATATTATACATATAAACACCCAGACCGAGACAAATTATACAATGTACAACTTGCCCCTGGTGGGAATCAAACCCACGACCTCCCGAGTTCACAGCAACGTTTGTTACCACTAGAGGCGGTCGACATCTTCAGCGTGTGACAGATGTAAGTCTCCAAATTTATAAGTACGCGTAATGATAGTAGCAACGGTATGTACGTGCATTTCGGCCTGTGCGCGTGGTTCGGTTGCAGAATATAGAATGAGGGAAACTCACAGAGAGCGCTCGGTGAAGCTGCAGCGATTCGTTCTCCAGTGGAAGCATCTTTAGGATATCGCTCCTACTTTCGCATGGCCCCCGAAGGGGAGGCGACTACCTAGGGAGGCGCTCTTGGAGAAGAACTAAAGTAGACAAATCTAGGAGACTTCATTCGTGAGCCACAAGGGCGGTGTTGTAGTAGGAACAGCGCCCAGCACCAAAGGTGCGTTGAATCACCGGTGGGTAGTTAGCCGACAAGATCCTGCCGGGGAAAACGGGAGATTATCCCATCCCCAACCCAGGCCCATTGAACATCCGGGCCTGGATGACTCCGCTGTCTGTCTGTCTCCAGTGGAGGTATAAGACTCTGTTTTGGGTGCTATGATGAAGATAAATACTATTACATACATACAAAAACCAAGGTTGAGAACTGTGTATTCATAACATTAGGAAACAATAAAAAACCATATCAAGTAATGTATACTTTATAATCACGAAGATATAGACGAAAGAATGTTATATATACTACGTTTCATACAACGAAGATCAAAACATAAACAAAAGATAGAGTCTTAGACGATCACGGAACTAAATCATTCAATACTTGCAACAATATTTGCTACATAAATAAGTTAATTTTTAGTGTTATGTATTAGTCAAAATATCTTTATTCACGTAAACCTATTACAGGCATTTATGAAACGTCATTAATTTATATATTTTTATTGATTCTACTCCTGCTAGTAGAAGACTAAGCAGCAAAGTGGTCCAATAAGTAAGCTGTTAGTAGAAGACCAGCAGCTTAGCAAATTCAGTGACCTGTTAATGTTTAATCTAACTGAGAAAGGACTCTGCAAGGAAAACTCAGCTATAACAGATTTACAAAATAAATTTTGACATTCGGTTTATAAAAGAAACGCCAATCTTTGAAAGTAATAAAGTACGAATTATATTGGGTTTGTCCGCAAATCAATTAGCGTTTTTCAGTTTTAATAAATTTTAATATATAATATTGGGTAGTCCAATATTAAATAATATACTTATTCCTACAATAAAAGACATCGTTCATCTCGTATGGTTATTTGGGCTAAATTGTATTGAGAGCATTTTTTTAATATTTTATACTAACATAACATGTGCCTTTGCATTGACCTTGCTTGAATTTATCTAATATAATAATATAATATTTGGTTTTATTTATTTAAAACAATAAATATTATTGTGTCCCGACCAGGAATTGAACACGCTACCTCCGAGTCTAAATCCACGTAATAAACCGCTAGACCACGGATGCAGTTTAATTTAATTAACAATAATACAATAAAATATTTTGTAACGTATTTTTCGCATAATATGCCAAACGAAAGCAATATATATAGGTTTTATGTTTCCGTCGCTGTCTTTACCCAAATTACGAGTTTGTTTACATTTTAACCATGTCTGTTTGATACGGAGCGTACAATATGTTTGACGGCATAAAATAGATCAAACACTCCATCTCGCTTTTGTCTATGTTTTCTTAAGAATAGGGTGACTATGAAACTAGAATGCTTAAGGATTGTGTGCAAATAAATCTATCTAGCAGATGCGACTGATTTTTTTTGTCTCCTTAAGTGTCGGGAAATAAAACAAAAATACAGATTTGAAAAGTAATATTTATTTATAGAAAAGCAGAACAGACTGATTGAAGGCGAAAAAAACCACTTCAACTTGTTCAGTATTTTTATTTGATGCTGTTTTGGTAATGCTCTCAATGTAGTTTACTATAAAAAAAATAACAAAAAAAATATTTATTGCTCAACGTTTTTCCAATCATCTGCATACATGTAAGTAGTAGTCACAATGAAGTTGAGAGGTGGTGGCATTAATGAAAATTTAAACCGACAATAAATTCAGAAGGGATATTTGACTCAATTAAAATTCATGGCCACCCTGCATTCACGTAAGTAAAAGATGGTTGGTTTTGGTTTTGTTGATTTTGTGAGGCTTGTAAACAATTGTAATCCGGATGATCCGCGGTGGCAAATAGGTTAGGTGGCGACTTTTTGGCGGGAACTGCCTAGGCTCAACAGACAGCGGTTTGGCAGAGTTTGAGGTTTTATAGACTAGGTGCTCGTACCAATAAATTATTTTAGTTTTTTTTTGTCTTATCAGTTTTTAATTCATTATCTTTTAGTTTTTAAGTATTGTTAATATTATTATTTAAATTTCCTAAACATATAATGTATCATAATTGAATGTAGTTTGACATATTGTGGTCACCTGTTACTGGGGTACCATTCACTAATGTTTTTTTTTTTACTGTTTGCTTCTATTGATAGAATTGGATTCAATGTGTACTCTGTTGGTAATCCTAATTAAATAAATAAATAAATAATTCAAGTAAATTTTTATCCAGTTGTTTTTTTATTTTTTATTATATTTTTTTAAAGTAAATAGATCAAATAAACATCTGTAATAATACATAGTAAATGAATATACATTAAATATATATTAAAAGCTACCTAAATAATATATATATATATATTATATTTTGCGTCAGGAAATCTCTACCAGACACCAATCCCCGCTGTGGAGGCAGTTTAGACGTAATTGCGTAATATACAGACATACAGATTTTATATTATGTGAAAATTATTTTTAAATATAATATTTCGTACATAAATATAATACGTCTGTTTTATACAAAGCAAACACAGACTTACCGATCCAGCAGGGAAGCACCAGGATACCAGGATTGACACAATTATTTAGTTAATTTATGATATTTAGCAATATTTTGATGCGCGCACGCGGCTTCAGGCAGCCGGTTGGAGTAGAAGAGGATTTGACAGGTTGTGGTGAGAAAGAGAGGGAAATACGGAAAATGACAAGGAAGGGATGGACGGCAGCCGTTTCGCTGTTGTACTGAACATGCATGGTAACCCGACAAAATAAAGACTGCGCACATTTGCCAATGACCATTTAATCTTGTCTCATAATAACAAGTTGGGATGTAACAACGTCACTATTTAAATAAACAAAATAATTTGTCATGATAACTACAAATGTCTATGCATTATAATATTTATTTATTTTCTTAATATTTTATCGTAAATGATTGTACCATTGTTTATTATATATATGAATTACAATATAATAATTAACCTAAAAAAATAAACTAAATCTAAATAACAAATTAAATATAATAAAAAATATATATACATACCTTATAATATAAAAATTTCCTCCAGGCCATTGTCCAGTGGCATGGTGCCCAAAACACTGGCAGCATTTCCTCGTTGAATTTCAATACTAATCTTTTCAGCGAGGAAGCTGCCAGCCCGTGGGTCACCAGAGACGTCGACTAGTTTTTTAGATATTTCTTTAAATAAAGTTTTTGCCTCGAGGCCCCACGGTCCCATGGTTTCAACGGCAAAGGCCACAAATATATAATCATTGCAAATGTTTATATATTTGCGGCGCTTGACGTTTTGAGCTTGTTCTGCCGCCGCACCAGCTCTGGCAGTAGTTCCTTGAAGATGGGAAGTTGCTAGCGTGTCTATACATGTGACGTCCCACACTAGTGATTTTCCCAAACTCCAAGGAACTAAGGTCATACCGTCAGGTCTCTTGCCATCATCTCTAAATAAGCCCGTGGGTTCTAAAGTGGCTGGAATAGAGATGGAGGCAAAAGATCTGCGGATCAAATTATTGATAGAGCTGTGGCGGTAGAAGCGACCGGCACTTTTAAAACAAGATAGACCATGGCGCCCCAGGCAGTCGACGTCTTTGCCGCATGGACAATAGTGAGGTTCGCACACACTAAGCCCGAGTCTTAAACAAACGCATATGCGTAGCGTGTGGTTGTCTAATATAGTACCTATGTTTTTGGAGGGGAGCGCGTTTAACCAAAGACCTGACTCTTTTTCAGAGACAGCTAATAAACGGGCCTGTTCAGCACAATTATTAGAATGTAAAAGTTCATTATGTATAATTTTAATTAAAGGTATATCCCACAGTCTTTGCACTTATATATATATATTATTTTAATTATATATCATGTAAGTATTTATGTAATAGTATTTAATTATTCTTAATTAATTGTATTTATCTTAATGCACCCGCAATCCTCTGCCACACTTCCAAAGGTTAGCTGTTATAAAATGCCGGAAGGCATTAAGTTCGCTCTTGTACACTACTTTTCTAGTTATAGTATCAGTATCACGACCGTTTCCCTTTCTGGGTGGTCAGAAACCACGCTTATGAATAAGCGGCTTCACATTTAGCCAACTTTACTATAGGCCAATCATGACAACTGGCAAGCTCGTCGATGTCTCCAGCGTTAATTAATTAAATGTATTTATTTACAATTATTAAATATTTTTGTGGCCCGACCACGAATCGAACCCGGTACCTCCGAGTCTAAATCCAAGGATTTAACCGCTAGACGTTATTTTGTGCAATACATCCAAAAAAAATACATCCGTGCAATTTTTAATCTCGGACAGCGCGACTTCTGTAGACCGTATGGTCGAGGTCGTATGGTACGAAAGTATTTTCGTGACTATAATATTCTAACATTACCGTGTCTGTATTTTAGACGCATGTATGTTTATTAAAAACTACCCGAGTCTTTTTCGGCCTGTTAACGAGGACGGGGGAACAAATGTTCGGACTCAATATAAATACAATTTATGGAAACCTGCTGCAAAACTTACCATTGTTTCTAAAAATAGTCACCAAATGTGTATTAAAATATTTAACGGTTTGCCTATAGAATTAAAACAATTGACATCAATAATTAATAGCTGTTAATTAAATGGTTAAATAAATATTTCCAGACAGGTCACACAGCGCCATCTAGTTTCCGTGGTAAGCTACGAGGCTTGTGTTACGGAAACTAGATGGTTGATAAACTACATATTATACTTTTTTTTTTGTAAATATATACATATTATATATATAAACACCCAGACCGAGACAAATTATACAATGTACAACTTGCCCCCGGTGGGAATCGAACCCACGACCTCCCGAGTTCACGGCAACGTTTGTTACCACTAGACCACGGAGGCGGTCAAAGAAATCAAGAACAATGTTTTTATAGTATCCAAGAACTTTTACATTATAAGTGTTGACAAATATAATTTTAGTTGTGTTTGACATGTACTATTATTTGCATTCCATTATGGTAGGATACAGCTGAACTGTAAAATTGTATTATCCTATATCTACCTGTATTCTGTGCAAAAAAAGCTTATTACACTGTAGATGAAGCGCTAAGGGATGATGACATAGGATAGTGTATATATCAGAGACATATACTAAAAAAATTATGACATAAAGATTGGACATATTCGCATAATTTATTATATTATAACTATTTTTAATTTAATTAAATTGACAAATTTATTATTACTCTTAATGATTAGTATTATTTAGTTAGGTACATTGACATATTTTTAAAAATTATTTATTAGGTACTTTAAAATTATTGACAAGGCCTCTTTACAGCTGCTACAATAATTAGTAATAATTAGTTAAGTTAATTGACATATTTTTAATCATTTATTTATTAGGTACCTATAAGTTATTGACAAAGCCTCTTTACAGCCGCAATACACATACATATCTTCACGCCAAATCCCTTGCGGGGTAGGCAGAGACAATTGAGCGCCACTTGACACGATCACGACATACCTCTTTCGCTTCTTCGACATTCATCAACCTCTTCATACATGCCCTTTTATTTTGGTGGCTTTTTAATGCACCTTCAGCTATTGTTTTATTTATTTGATCGTGATAGGTAAGTCTTGGTCTGCCAGGGCCTCTTTTACCCACAACTTTCGCATTATATATCTGGTTCGTCAATCTCTCTTCACTCATTCTTTCAACATGTCCGAACCATCGGAGCATACCTTTCCTTATTTTTGTCCCTATGCTTTCTTTAATACCTACCCTTTTGCGTATTTCGTCATTACGTATGCGGTCCGTCAAAGTGACGCCGCATATCCGACGCAAAGACCTCATTTCTACTGCATTAACTCTACTCTCATGCGTATTCTGACATATCCACGTTTCGCTTCCATACATAAGTGTTGGTACCAGCATGGCATTAAATCAGCCGCAATAAATCTATTTATTTAAGTGTTTTTTGGAAATGTTTAAACCTCCAGTTCTGTTACTTGTCATGTACCTATCTATAGTGATAAATGTGCAAAATATATATATATATATACATTGAAAATTAAGAGTATGACTTAACCGAATTCCGGTAGGAATGTATGGTGTTAAAACTAAACTAAACTAAACTAAACGATTTTGAAATTGAATTTAAAGAGTTTATAAATAATTGTAGAGAAATAAAGAATTGTTAATTTTTTTAGTAGTTTATGTGTCTTTAATTTATTTATGTGTTAGTCCTTTTATTATAAACCAGTTGGTGATCATTAGTTGGTGATCATTAGTTGGTGATCATTAGTCGCTGAACAGACAACTGTGTATAATAAAAGTTAAAACATAGTCTTGACGAGAAAGGGCTGCCATTCAAATTCAAAATCGTTTAATATATCGTATAAATTTATTTCAACAAAATAACAATAATAACTAAAAAATACAAAAAACTAAATATATAAAATCATCTAACATTCATTCACATTTAATCATTCATTCGTTCTTTCTGTTATCTTTTAATGTAACATAGTTATTATTACATTATTATCTCAGTGTTTAAACATAAGTTAAGAATGATTAGCAATATGGTTTTGTAAAGTAGGTGGCGTTGTGTATGAACGTAGTCGTGTGCTGATTTCTGATTGGTTCAATAACGATGTTATGAATGGCGCGAATCATATCGCGCCAGATTACAAGAACACAGCAGACGAGTCGGTCGTTGCGCGCCTTTAACATAGTGAAGGTTGTAAATAATTATTGGAAATGGAAATAAATCATACAACATTGAAGACTGGTTTAATTTGAGAAATTAGTCCTAACACTTCAAACATACCTGCTCCATCCTCACATCCTATCCTTTTCACTCGCTTTCTTGTTCCTCTGATCCTTAAGCTTATAGCCCTTATTACAGAAATTTGTATTTTAATTTTTAGCCATCCTGCAACTTGTGAGAATGGCTTCTGCCATTTTTCAGATAGCCGTGAAGCGGTCTTACCTCGTACTCAGCACCTAATGAGCCATCACACGAGATAACCAACGGCGTAAATGAAGCTCTGAGATCTTCTGCTGCCCTGTCGTATTTACGGTGTTTCTCGTGTGAATGGGTTTGAGAGATGCTTCCCCAGGTACGGGTTCCGTACGAGGTTGCGTCAGCATTCACAATACGAATCGTTTAATTGCTTTTTAAAATCGTTTATTTCACGTTGCATCTTTCTGAACCAATTCTGGATTTTAAGCCCCAATTCATAGTCAAAATATCTTTATTCACATAAACCTAATTACAGGCATTTGTGACACGTCATAAATTTTTCATAAAGTGTATCCACACGTTTCGGGATTGGGCTCGAATTGCCGGTGTTTATAAATACATTGGCAGTAAGATTTTTTATTGATTTTATTCCGTTTGACCGTTTGATTTTTCTTCAAGTAAATGCGCGCAAGGACGGAATCCACTATTTGTACAATCTAACGTTTGACGAGTGTTATAACTATATATATACACTGGGCATATATACACTGGGCATATACATGTTTTACCACCCTCCGAGTTTATTTTATATAATAAATAGTTTTAATAAACTACATATTTGAATAACGAAAATAAATGAAAATATTTGATTAAATGAGCGAGATTGAGCGAGGTGCAGCCACTGGTTAAGAGAAACGAATTATTTCGCAGAAAAGTAATCTATGCGTGTGTTTTAATTATATATAATAACAGAACGAATGACAGCCCTATCCGCATCTATTTTTATAACAGCCAAAAACGTTACATTAAAACGTCTTCAAAAGCGAAAATACCAGGAATGGGTATTGAAGTAATTACAAAAATGCTAAACAACATGCCACGATTGTGTAATGTGGCTAAATTAGGGCTTTGGCACACCCGGGCGTCTATTTTCTTCGACTTTATGTCGAATTCAACATTTTACTAAAGAAAAAAACTATAATGCCATTGTGGCGGCACATAGAACGGAATCTTCACCACAAGGGTCACGGGTTCGATGACGATGTGGTGGGGGTACCATACGGGACCGACCCACTATTGTGTGGGCTAAGTTCAACGACCTGGGAAGTAGTGGGGATACCACACTGATCTGACCTACTACTTCCCAATCCTAGTTTCTGGCTATAATTATGTTTGTTTGACATTAAATATTTATCAACTACCGAATAAGCAGTTTTACTCTCGAGGGTTGGTATAAAGGAAAGCATAGGGACAAAAATAAGAGAAGGCATGCTACGATGGTTCGGGCATGTTGAAAGAATGAGCAAAGAAAGATTGACGAACCAGATATATAATGCGAAAGTTGAGGGTGAAAGAGGCCCTGGCAGACCGAGACTCACATATCACGATCAAATAAATAAAACACTGACTGAAGGTGCATTAAAAAGCCTTCGTAACAAAAGGGCATGTATGAAGAGGTTGATGAACGTCGATGAAGCGAAAGAGGTATGTCGTGATCGTGTCAAGTGGCGCTCAATTGTCTCTGCCTACCCCGCAAGGGATCTGGCGTGAAGATGTGTATGTATGTATGTACTCTCGAGAACTCCCAAACCATCATTAAAATATATCACAGAACCTAGAACACTTTGTGCCCTAGATCTTGCCTGCTGGATTAGGCCTTCTAGAACATATTTCTGGAGAATTTGTCCCAGACTCGCCACGCTCGCCAGACTGGTTGGCGAGGGTTTTATGTCAATTGTAATGACAATTTATTAACGATTCCAAATGTTGGTATTAGTGGAACCGGGGCCCACGGCTTAACGTGCTCTCCGAGACACGGAAACACTGGTATTGGTAATCTATGTAATACAAATAAATGTACGTAAGAAAAGTATTTCTCATTGGTACATGCCGGGGTTTGACCGCTAACCTTTATTCGGATTGGAAAGCGTTGTTACTACTGAGCCACCACTGAATATGTCAATTTTAATGATAATAATCTATTAACGATTTCACAAGTTGGATTTGTCCAACAGGTAGGTGCGAGGTCATATGTCTTGTTAAATATATTAATTTTATTTACTGGGTTTATCGGCACAAACGATGGATACTTTCGAGCCCCGGCGGACTGGGTAAATTACCACCATCAGTCAGCCTACCACCTATTTGTTGTTCTCAACGTATGTGCCATTTGAAATGATGTCAAATGCCAATTTTTGCTTTCAAGGACTAATATTGTAAGCTATGACTGGTTGAAACAATACTTTTTATAAAAACTTTAGACAAAAAGCGAATAAAAAACATAATTGAATTAAAAACACCATGTGTAAGTCGGTAAAGAAACTATTTGACGTTCTTCTATTGACGGAATAAGCCGTGCTTAACCCCTAATTGTTAAATTAATGCCTTAAATGCTGCACGTCTAAACCAGGCGTTAAGTCTTCGCCGTGTAAACGGAAAAGGCAGGAAATTAAACCGGCAGTAATCCAAATAGTTGCCGACACCTATAAGCCCCATCTATAGAATGTACACTTACTTTCGTCAACTAAAATAAACAGTATTCAGCGCATGGACAGTCAAAAAAAATCTGTAAGTATTGTTTCAACCAGTGTTATTTTTTATATAAATATCAGCATCGTAAGTTCTCTTTGAAAGTAAAAAATAATAATAACAATTTATTCGATGTAAAAATACAGTAACATAATGATAACATTACATAGTGTTAACACAAATCTAATACTAATATAATTTTGAGCGAAGTTTTATAGGCCTTGGGTCGTAGAACAATTTATAGTGAATATCAAGTCCTCCAAAAGTAAAATTAATTTGACAATATATAAAAATGGATTGTATAAATAAAAATAAAGTATTTAATATTTACAATAATTTGAACCACTTTACAGTATTAGACCTATAAATATATCACAAGTATTTATTTAGCACCATTGGCCGAGTGAAAATAATCTTATAAAAAAATAAAATATTTTATAACTATAAACAAAAGAGTTGTCGCATTACCCTCCGTCAAGTTAAAACTGAGCAACGGATTGAGCACCGGCGAAGAGGTGTTCAGTTTAAACCAGATTAAATAGGTTCGGGTGCACAGT
Organism: Tinea semifulvella; assembly: GCA_910589645.1. Taxonomy (NCBI): domain Eukaryota; kingdom Metazoa; phylum Arthropoda; class Insecta; order Lepidoptera; family Tineidae; genus Tinea; species Tinea semifulvella. The sequence goes on along the minus strand of OU342619.1, from coordinate 3,636,852 downwards.
ATAGGCTTTGTAAGCAGATCAAATACAGTGACAATAAAAAGAAATACTTTATTCAGAAAAAATCAATTGTAAAAAATTCTGTTATAAGACATTTGGCACATACTTTCAACGAGAACAACAAATAGGTGGTAGGCGGACTGATGTTGGTAATTTCCCCAGTCTGCCGGGCGGGGAATTATCCACCGTTCGTGCCGATAAACCCAGTAAAGTGTACTCACACATTTTAGGATCAGACTTGAATTGAAGTCATGCTCAGTCAAGCCGGCATACTGTGAGTGTCTGATTCCAGTTGCTGTCATTCATGGACTCCGCCCGCCACTTACTATTAGGTAGGTTAAGGTCATATGTCGTGCAAGTATAACAAAACTTAATAGTTAAGTTTATAGAAGCACCAAATTTTTGACACTACTCGAGTTGGTACGCTGGGCACATCGACGAGCGTGCCACTTGTCATGATGGGTCACAAAAAACGTGGTTTCTGACAACTCCGGAAGGGATACGGTCGTGATGATACTTTAACCTTTGGGAGAGTATCAGGCGAAGTATAGTGCTGATATAACATAAAACATAAAAAATATGTACTAAATTTTTATTCGAAGTAAAATACAAAGGTTATGAAATAAAAATTAAAACTAAATTAGAAAAAAATAAAAAAACCAATTATTAAAAAAAAATACTTATCCATGATTTGTTCCTGTGGAAGTGTGCCGAGAACACTTGCAGCGTTCCCCTGCTGCACAGCAATGCTGATTTGCTGCGCGAGAAAACTGCCAGCCCTCTTGTCACATACAGCATTAACCAGACGCTTAGACAACTCTTTAAAGAACTACTTTACACTGGGCCCCCACGGACCCATTGTCTCAAGACCAAAAGGCACAAACACGTAGTCGTTGCTAATCGACTCGTATTTGCGACTTTTGGCATTTTCAGCCAAGTCCGCTGCAGCCCCGGCTCTGGCAAAGGTGCCCTGGAGATGAGACCTAGCAAGGGTGTCGACGCAAGTAGCGTCCCACACCAATGCTCGTCCCATAGACCAAGGCACCAAGGTCAATCCACCGTATCTTTTACCGTCATTGCGAGAGATCCCAGACGGTTCGAGAACCGATGGGATTTCGGCAGTAACCAAAGACCGATAAAACAACCAATATATACTAAGAAATTGGCCTATAGTAAAGTTGGCTAAATGTAAATAAGCTTATTTATAAGCGTGGTTTCTGACCACCCCGAAAGGGAAACGGTCGTAATGATACTTTACTTTACTAAGAAATTCTATAGATACGACAGCTATAGGCGAGCGTGCTATCAAAGTCGGGTTAATTTCACAGTAATTAAACTAGAAGGCATAGTCTACGATACCGCAGTCATCTACCTAAGTTACCATAATACCCGTTTCGTTACCATCGCATAGTTCCGCTAATTGTGTTGCTTTGATTTGATATATCGATGCTACGATGTTTAATATTAACGGTAGTGTGATCGGATTCTCTGTCTTTTATTCTCTGTCCTCTACGAACCTTCCTCACCTAAATATTTAAAAGATAATTTTTCATTTCTTAGCTCTTTTCATGAAAGGATTCTCCGCTCTGCCCATAACTCTTTACTGTCCATCCCTTCACATCACACTAACTCCATTTCAAATTCCTTCTCAGTCGTAGCTGTGCCTACCTCTTAGTATCCGTCAGGCACCCAACAGAAGTGTATTTAAAAAAAAAGTATATTCACACTTTTTAAAGATGCAATAAATATTCACAATTCATTTCTATTCTCATTACCGCAACCTGTTCCTGTGAGTTCCAGAATAGCTGGAAATTTGTATAACGATATTGTTAAGACAATGTGTCGTACAATCGCTGTGTGCATTAAATAAGATAACAGTCCATTTTAATCATATAACTACGACAATCTAAATCCAATTTGGGTTACCACTCATCACTAAACCGTACATGTCGTCAATACAACAAATTTTCACGAAAAAATAAGAATGACAGTCTAGACATATTTGCTAATTCTTTGCATCACTGCAGCGGATCCTGGCTGGGACTGTAAACTGAACTGCTGATTAACCAAATTTGATCCTTGGAATTTTGTTGCATCATGTTGTATTGTGTTGTAATTTTTACTTAGTTATTGTTGTAATTGTATTGTGTTTTTATTTTGGCTACTCAAAGGCCCAATTAATGGATACTGTAATAGCATGTGGTGGTTGCCTGTAATTGGTGCAGCATCTGTTTTCTGTCATAGTTGTAAGTGAAAATCAATGTATGTTTTGTTGCTGTCACTGTTGGCGACCCTAATAAATAAAATCAAAAAAATAAAAAAATTCAGCCAGGATACCCCGAGTCATCCTACAACGAGCAAGCCCCATCATAGATTGCCAGTTACTACCTTGTTACAACTAATACAATCCATTTAATACTATAATTTACAAGTAATTGAATCGACTAACATTTACCTATGTAATTAATGCCAGAGACGTATAATATGAACAAAATAATGGACATACCTGCAGCCAGTTTATGATTTTTTTAAGCGCAAACGATATAACGTTGACACTATCAATGTCAACCGCTATAGCGAGTCGAGCTTTGTCACTGACATTTCGACTGGCGACAAGTGACCCCAGGGCACCGTTAATACTATTTCCCGCGTTCATTCTTCTTTCAACATCCCTAACATACTTCCTATCCGCAGTAAAAACACTGCCCAGATATATAATTTAATTTACTTGTTCTAGAGTTTCATTATCAATCTTTATCGTCACGGTTGCCATCCTTCTTCTTTCAGACGCTAGTATCTTGTTTTTTCTCGCATTAAAACGGAGTCCTTTATCTGCACAACGCTTTTTCATTTGTGTGACTAGTAATTGCAGTTAATGTTCGGACGATAACATAAGAACAGCGTCATCTGCATAAAGCAGACAGTTCACGATTTGATCATTCATCTTTATCCGACAGTCACTCTCTCTCACTCTCTAATATTCAAAATACACTAGATAAATACAAATAAATACGCGATTGCTCGTTTTCTAGCGAAACAAAACTATCTACTTTTCATAACACCGTACTTGACAGCGCAACTTAAATGTTCGTTGAAATAGATGAAACTATCTACTGAGCTTCTCAACGATGAAATGGATAGGTGAGAACTTTGCATATTCGGTCGTGTGCGAGTGAGAAAGTTGTACGGAAGTGATCTTGGCTTTTAGATTGAAAGAATAATATTTTACTTATGTAGTTTCCATATTCGTACTTTCACAACGCTATTTGAAAACAAATAACGATTACGTTTTGTTATTTCAAAGACTCACAACGACACATCTCTACAGATGCCTTCTAGTAGCATATTATATCGATGGTATAGAAAATTTAATTTAGCTTTTGTATGTTTGAAATGTCAGAAACCACTTAGGCTATTTGAAAGTTGATTTCACCACTTGAACGATTATAATACTTGTCTAAAAGTTGATATCTGTCGCAGGTACACGTATTTAGTTTAGAAAATATTGGGTAAGATTACTTAAAGGGTCCACTCCGTTATAAATCCAAATCCACTGACTTGTTACGCGTACTATGGAATAGGAATAACACATTTTTTTTTTTTTTTTTTTTTATCTATGGAGAACCATCGACAATACAATAAAAAATCTATGTTAAAAAGAAATAGAAACAGAGTGTCATTAAAAAGTTCTCACTAATAGTAACAATATATAAGCCCAGTGTTTCCATCTGCATATTCCTATGAACGAGGCCTAGTTAGCTAGGCCGACAACAAATCACTCGTAGCTTACAAATGAGGAACCACCTTAACGTTCCACCCCGTATATTTTGCCTTCAGATATACCTACAGCATATTCCTAATTATGTCACAGATTGTATAGATATCATTAATAATACTAAGATATAGTTGTTTGATGTCAGTCGCAGATGGCAGGTGTCAAACACCGGGACGTAACACCCTGTAGTATTATCACTTAGGAAACAATACATTAGAGCAGCGGTTCCCAAACATTTTCAGTACGCAACGCATTGTAAATATTTAATTATGGTGCAAGAAATAAATTACAATCATTGACAATTTACAATTATATGAATACATTAAAAGACCAGACTGTAATGTAAATATATACGCGGGCAAGCTACTTAAAACTATTCATATACACAAAATAAGAAAAAAACATTCATAAAGTTAAAAAATATATATATCTAAAACAAACAAACTTAATCTTATGCAAATAAATTAATATAATATTAAAGTTATTGAAATTAAAACAAACTTTATTTATTATTAAATACCTAACCTAAATTCTAAATTAATAAATGTTACAATAAATAAAATATCATAAAAAATAAAAATAATATTGAATATAAAGAGAGAGAAAGCTGTGAATAAAATCTCATAGTAGAGGATTGCTTTTACGACCTCAAATCCTCTTGGAAAAGGCGTCACCCCAGATGTATCCTCCAGGACACTGATGACCCATTCTCGATGAGGCTCAATCTCCAAGGCCTCCAAGTCCTCTGGCCGCCAACCTAAGGACAGTTACAGTCGCCGATCCAGCTGCCGCTGTCTTCGTCCCCCGTTTCCCCTCGATGGCTCAGGTTGGGTCTGCTGCCAACGAGTAGACTTGGCTTTGCATACATGCTGCACGTTATTTTTAACGCTGCGAACCTCCATAGCCACGACTCAGACATAACTGAAAATGCACATAGGGCCAACAGTGAAAGAAAGACGGTTTAGGTTAGTTTAGGCCGTGGTTCCTATCATTAATATGTTGTACAAAACATATAATCAATAATAAGCGAAAACGAAACTGCCTCCGTGGTCTAGCGGTTAAGTCCGTGGATTTAGACTCGGAGGTACCGGGTTCTAATAAATAAATACATTTAAAAGAGAACCGACGGAATGACTGTTGGGCCGTGGAAACTTGGCAGGTCTCTGGTGTGGGATGCGATGTGTGTAGATACATTAGCTCCATCTCACATCCAGGCGACCTCGTCAGGCGCGGGAAGTGCGGCTTTTTCTGCGGAGAACCTCAAATTGCGCAAATACGCTAACCTTGGTATCGGTTACGAATTTGCGCCGTTTGGGGTCGAGACAATGGGCCCATGGGGACCGTCAGCGAGGCGCTTGGCCAAGGAGTTGTCAAAGCGGCTGACAGAAAGGTCTGGAGACAGGAAGGCTGGCAATTATTTCTGCCAACGTATTAGTCTCGCTATACAGAGGGGAAATGTTGCCAGTCTCCTTGGGACTATCTCGGATGGGACGTCTCTAGAGGACATTTTTTATTTATAGTTTAGTTTATTTTTAATTTTATTATTTAGGTAGCTTTTAATTTATATTTAATATACTATAATTAACTTCGAATAAAATTATGGTAATTTAAAATAAAATATATATATATATATTTAATTTATTTGTGTTTTTTCTCGTGTTTGGTACGCTTGGAGACATCGACGAGCTTGCCACTTGTCATGATTATGTTATAGTAAAGTTGGCTAAATGTGAAGCAGCTTATTTATAATCGTGGTTTCTGACCACCCCGAAAGGGAAACGGTCGTGATTATACTTTACTTTTAATAAGCGAATGAAAATTGTCTCGGCGCCGTAATCATTTTATAGCTAAAATTCAATGGCAACTTATACCTGTATTCAAAGACGGATCCTTTCTCAAACAATCCTTCCAGCTGTCGAATGGTCCAAGGGAACCTTGAAATTAGTATTCTTAGTTGTAAACTTAACATCAGGAGGGCATATAAAAATAAAAAAAAAAAACTCCAAACCGCGAAATACGTAAATGTTACCATTTTAGGTACTTAAGATTATTTTCTCTTCTTGGAACATTGATACTGTCATTGTTGCACATCATTACAGCCCCTAGAACACTGTGTGTGGCGAGGAGGATATGATGCCAACTTTTAATGACAATTTATTAACGGTTCCACAAGTTGGTATTAGTGAAACCGGGACCGATGGCTTAACGTGCTCTCCGAGGCACGAGAACGGTGGTGTTGTAAATCTAAGACGTACTTGAGAAAAGTGTATTTCTCATTGGTACATGCATGCCGGATGGGTTTGAACAGACCTTTGTAGGATTTAAGGAACGCGTTTCTTACAACCCAGCCTCCACCGCATATTGTTGCAAATAAAGGTTAATAATTTTAGACCAATTAATATATAGGTATAGATCTGGTTATTTCTGACTGCCTCGCAAAGCAATTGATCGTGATAAAAGTAATTTATATTTAAAATCGAATAGACTAGAGAATAAGTTAAATATTTTATACGAATTCTATTTAAAAGCATTCGAATTAATCTCAAAAGTCGAGAGTAAATTCGTTCAGTGACGAATTACTTTTCGCGAGTGACAACCTTAAATTTGAAATTTCGAATTGAGGTTCTTGCTTTGACCGCGCGCAGTTTGGCGCTTCAGTTGGGCTTTAACGCTCGTGTGCTGATGTCGTGTCGATAGGGCGTTTTTCGACCGTCCCTTACGCGCGGTACGTAAACTCGTAAAATACATTGATGATTAACAGATCCAGTGATCGACATTTACGGGTTAAACGACTATAAACAACGGATTTCAGTGTAACTCCTAAATGTGTGCGTGAGATTTAACAGCAGCTTTTTTTCTTTGTTTTTTTAAACGGTCAGTGATCTGGCGGTTAATTAACGCCAATTGGTGGTAGTGATTTTTTTTTAAACAGTGAAGTGTTTTGTGTTCGATTTTCAAAAAAATAAAAAGATTTTCAAATGTGAATATATGTAGATACCCAAGGAGATAATTGCAGTGCAAGCAGTAATTATTCAAAGCTCTGTTGCAGGTAAGCTATTATTTCGTCATCGTTACTTATATCTTCGTATAATGTGTGTATTCTTTTATGTGACTATTTTTTTTTCATTGAGTGCAATTAAAACAATAGGTGGATCTATAAAATATTGTGTTACAGTCGCATACAATTTTTAATTAAAACTAATTAACTATAATTTAAAAAAATGGATTTTATAACTTATCTTGTCAAAATTAACTAGTTAAAATTGGTAGGTAACCGATCGGTTTATACTGTATTTTTATTGTTAACATTTTATCACGACTGATTCTCGGATTGTAACATTTTTAATTATTTTCAAAAATTATTGTTGAATTTTTATTCAATAAAAGGTATTTTTTGCTATATTTGTATTCAATATACGGTTCGTTTATTCCATTTTGTAAAAATAGATATTTGTTGCGCTCCAATATTAAAATTTGTAAATATCTAGTTTATTTAAGAAAAAAAGTAAAGTAAAGAATCATGGTCAGGAACCACGCTTTTTTAATTAATAATAAATAAATACATTAAATTTAATTTATTTGTGATATTTCTCTAGTTTGGTACGCTGCTTGCCACTTGTCATGATTGGCCTATAGTAAAGTTGGCTAAATGTGAATCCGCTTATTTATAAGCGTGGTTTCTGACCACCCCGAAAGTGAAACGGTCGTGATGATACTATACTTTTTTTACTTTTATATCTTAGTAAGAAATATAAATAGAAAAAGGTTCAGCTTATTAATTTAATCTGCTTTATACTATGTACTATCAACCTTAATATATCTTTAATTTCTTCAAAATAAAAGAATAAATACATTAACTAAGAAATAGATAGGTACTTAGTGCGTTATGGCGTTTTATTCTTATAAATTTAATAACTTGGTTATAGTTAGTTGAAAAAGCGCTCAATTTCTTAGAGAGGTGTACAATAAAACTGTCCTATCGGCAATTTTTTTCTCGGCTCCAAAGTAAATCAGTGACCGGTCGTCCCTCATAAAAACCTTTCAGTTCTTGCTTGTTTTTACGTTAGAGGACCACTCTTAATGTGAAAACGAATTGATCGAAATTGATATAAAAAAATAAAGTAAGAACGTCGAACGCTGCCTTACTCTTCGTTCCGAGACATGTGACGTCACAAATGACATTATTCCTCGCGATTAGACTGCTCACGATATCGAGGTAGATCGCTCTGAGCGCTGTCAGTTGTTTGTCATAATGTCCCGCGCAATCTTCAAGTTAATTTAATATTAGGTTTTCTTTTAAATTATTTAATATTGTAATTCGTTTATACTGTTTCTATATTACTTCTTAAACAAATCTATGATTAATATTTAAGTAGGAAGTGAAAAAAAAATGTCTGTAACACGGCAAGTTACTTTAAATTACCAATATAAGTTAATAATATTAAACTTTACACATATAAAGATGAATAAACCAAGAGATGTATATTTTTTAGTATTCATACTCAAAGATGTGGAATCCGCAATTTATCTTCCACACATTTAAATAAAAACTATCATTTTATGAATGAAAATGTGATTTAGACCGTTCCGAATTGATATCACGCTCTGAGCATTCAAATCGCGATATTTGATTCGGAACGACAGTCAGTGTCTAAGCGCTCTGAGCACGATTCGGAATGAGCGGTTAGCTCTACACGTACAGTTTTAACTGTACAGTTATAATTGACATTCCATAGAACGTTCAGTTCCATTGTCAGTTCTTATTGTGGTTGTTGGCTCGATCTCTCTTTGTGTTTCACTAACATCTTTTTATATGCCGCATCATTTTTGAAACGGTTGTGGAAGTCTAAATTTGTTCAGAAGCATGGCTCTGAACGATATATTTTTATGAATTCACGTTGAATTGACATTTTTACGAGCAACAGATAAACTCGACAAAAAACACGTGTTGACTCTTCAAAAGTTAGAACTGAACTGACAGTTTTTTCAATAATAATAATTTATTAACGATTCCACAAGTTGGTAAGTAAAACCGAGACCGCAGGGAAAGGTGGTGTTGGAAATCTATGACAAATGTACGTAAGAAAAGTGTATTTCTCATTGGTACATGCCGGGGTTTGAACTGACCTCTGTAGGATTTATGGAAAGCGTAATACAATAGAGCCCGCAAATTGATACTAATGCCAAATACAAAAAGTATCATAACGACTGTTTCCCTTTCGGGGTGGTCAGAAACCACGCTTATAAATAAGCGGATTCACATTTGGTACTATAGGCCAATCATGACAAGTGGCAAGCTCGTCGATGTCTCCAACGTACCAAACTCGAGAAATATGACAAATAAAGTAAATATTAATTAAATGTATTTATTTACATTAATAAATATATATTTTTTGTGTCCCGACCAGGAATTGAACCCGGTACCTCCTAGTCTAAATCCACGGACTTAACCGCTAGACCACGGAGGCAGTTAAATGCCAAATACAAAAGACATATATTATATTTAAAAAATGCTATCGCAAATATCGGGCTATATATGTTTATTTATCTATTTATTTAATTGTTTTACTATTGTTTATGTAGTAAGTAATAAGTTTATATTTTTTTAAAAATACAATTTATAATTTATAAACCTTGGTGCCGGTTATGAATTTGCGCCGTTTGGGGTCGAGACGATGGGCCCATGGGGCTTGGCCAAAGAGTTGTCAAAGCGGCTGACGGAAAGGTCTGGAGACAGGAAGGCTGGCAATTATATCTGCCAACGTATTAGCCTCGCTATACAGAGGGGAAATGTTGCCAGTCTCCTTGGGACTATCTCGGATGGTTGGTATAGTTTAGTTTATTTTTAATTTTATTATTTAGGTAGATTTTAATTTATATTAATTTAAATTGGTTTTAAGAGTTGGCACGTCGGAAATACAGCGTGTTCAAACCCAATTTTTATCTTACAAGAACACACGTGTTAAAGGGGAGAAAATGACGAATGTGCTCCTTTTTCTGCTCAATAAATGCTTTCCAAGGCACTAGATGTTCAACCTTATGTTTAGGGATTCTTTTAACGATTTTCATAGGCTTTACCTTAATAATAATATAATTTTGTTTTTATATCTAAATGTACCTAGGGATTTTTTTAAGCTGCATGAGAAGTTTTGATGTTTGTACTAAGTCGTTTTTTATCCTGTACTAAGCCAGGCGCGCTGAGGCGCCTGATGACAACACAATATTGCGTGACAATTTACACGTATAATTAATTCACTCAGATGAGAACGGACATCGAAATTTTGTAATTTATTAAGTTAGGTTAAGTTACTTTGTAAATTTTGGGGAATTAACCCAGAGGAATTTTTGTAATTGGCTTATATAATCCTACTTATATTGTATATTTAATTGCAATGGCTGTAAATTCTCCAAATAATAAAATACGTGTGGCACTCGGGGACTGCGGCGGTAAAGCTATTGCATAGCATTTTTTATCAACTTATTTTTTAATTTTTTAAGATAGTTGTATCGGGTTCGTTGAGAAGACTAGTACACAATACACTATATATTGAAGTCTAATATTTTTCTATTAGTTTTGATAGCACCTGCCTTATCTCTCTACCAGTATAGAATGTCTCGCGGCATTAGGTCCGCCTTTGTACTTTGTGCAATAAAGTTTATAATAAATAAATAAATACTGTAGTATAACAAGCACAGAAACCTTAAGTTGTTTTTAGATTCAATTTAGTTTTTAATGTAAAAAAAGTCAATAGCCTAGTAACTTTTAAACCATATTTCACTTGACAAAATCTGGGAACTCTAAATCACCAACCACTGGAACATTTCTATAGTAAACCCAAATTGATTCTACATTTTATTCGATTTAATGGATTTCGAGAGATAAATTTAACGTCCAACTGAAAATGGAATTATCGAAACTTGTGCAATTGAAAATCTTATGCAAAACGAAGATTTCTTATGCTAACTTGTTCTTTGCTCAAAGTTGCCTATTTTAAACGCGGAAGTGCTGGGTTCGATCCCTGGTCAAGAACACAAAATCTATAATACGTAACAAATGACATAACGGCAAAGGATCCGCCATATTATGTTATTTACGTCAGAGATTGATCATAATTACAAAATATTAATATTACAATTCTTAACTCTATAAGCGCTCGACCTTGACAGCGGCCGTGCAAATATCCACTTTAATAGCGTGATATATATATATATATATATATATATATATAGGCGGTCGAATCAATGTTATCAAGATTTGCAATTCTGGAAAAGGGACGTACCAGAGGACTTGTGTTTTGAGGTGTTTGAAGTTAATTTATTCAATCATTACATTATTTTTTTTTTATTGAAGTAATATACAAACAGTATAAAATAATTACAATATAAATTAAAACTACTTAAAAGTAAAAATTAAAATAAATATAAACTAAACCTAATAAAAAATAAACTATAAGTAAAAAATGTCCTCTAGAGACGACCCTTCAGTGATAGTCCCAAGAAGACTGGCAACATTTCCCCTCTGTATAGCTAAGCTAATACGTTGGCAGAAATAATTGCCAGCCTTCCTGTCTCCAGACTTTTCCGTTAGCCGTTTGGACAACTCCTTGGCCAGACGCTTGGCTGAGTGTCCCCATGGGCCCATCGTCTCGACCCCAAACGGCGCAAATTCGTAACCTGTACTGAGGTTGGCGTATTTGCGCAGCTTGAGGTAATCATTACATTATTAAATTACTAAATAAGCTCCACAGCTTGCCAAGATTACCTAATACTATGTCGTCCTCAATAAAAAACTGAGAAATATTAAGAGATAATACCAAATTTCTAAGCAATTAATGGATTCACCGTGCGGGTGCCGAGTCCATCGTGTGTGGGTAAGAGATGAGAAGAATGGTGTCCTTTTTTATTTTATTGCGCGATAATACGCTTACTATTCACCATTCTACTCCTCTCCCTACCCAACCAAATACTGTATGATTTCGTTAATGTCGTCTTGGAAGCTCGTTCCATAAATGTATTGACGGCAGACCTGCTTAGACCCAATTCTTTCAGTAAGTGATGCAAAGATTTTGCTGGAACTCCTCTCGAACCTCTTGAACCCGTTCCTGATCATTTCTTCTGTGAGATCATAATATTTATTCGGCTTCATGTTGTGGTCTTTTGGAATATTCGATTCCCACGAAAAGGTAAGTTTAATAAGAATAACTTTTTTCAAGTTCCGAGAAACCACTAAGATGTCTGGCCTATAGGCTGATACAGCTAGTTCATCTGGGATCCTATAATGATGTTCAAATGTATCCATGAAATTTCCCAGTCTGATGCGGATGCTTGCATTTAGTTTTCGTTCTTTGACCTTTCTTTACAAATGTGGTCAGAGTTTTATTTGTTTCAGTCCCTTTCTGGCTTTTGCAATAGAAAGACTTACTGCTTCACGGATAACACCAAGGACTTTGTCATGTCGGTGTGAGTAATAGCCCTCTTCTAGAAGAGTAACGCACCCTACAAGTGTGTGTCTAGCAGTTCCTATGGCAGCACCACACAATGTATAGTTCTTTTCCGTAGCTTTTCCCCACCTTACCAGATTACTCTGGTCCGGGAGGGATATTTGAAAAGCGTTTAGGTAGAACTTTAGCAACGCCGGAGTTGGTCTCGATCATTACATTAGTGTGCGCCACTTTAGGGCTGGAGGGATGCAAAAATCGCCCAAAGTTAGCCAGTCATTTTGAACTTCTAGAGTCATCGCGTGCACTCTGTATTCATGCTCTACATCTTTCCTGAGGAAGGATTTTATAACCTCTTTGTCACTTTCTTTTTTCTTCCAGCCAATGCCTCTTTTGTCAGTCTGGCCACCTGTCATGAACTTCTTGAAGAATAGTAGTCTCGGTTCCATATCTGAGACCAGAGGGTCTCTTGGAAGGGATGAAATTGTATTATCCTGGGAGCTGGTTAGAATTTGATATTTGCTTATACGTAGATGTTTGTATAATTCAGATGGTCTTTTCAGATCCATTCCGAAATTTCTCCGTCCTCTGAAGAATGTTGAGAAGTCAGCACCCTGGGCTAATATATCTTATATATATATCTAGCTATAATATATCTCAAAAAAATCCGTGTGTGCTGTGCGAGTGAGTGAGATGCAAAACCGTTAAACACGTTGTAAATTTCAAGTAGTTACGTCCCTAACCACCCGCTGTATGCTTTTGCACTAAGTCTAGAATTAAGATTGTTTCAAGTCTAACTAAGTAGATACATAACATCGTAAATTTAATGCTTTCATCGTGAGAAACGTAATAACTTGATACTCGTGTGCAGCGAGATAATTTCTGTACCTCAGAAGCAAAACGATGTAACTTAAGTTGGGTTTAGTCCAAATGAGGACTTGTCCTTGCTTTAGTATATTTTTTTTGGTGTAAATGACAACTCATTTTATCATGGTATTATGCTCGCCTATGTACAAATTTTTATTTTGTATATTTTGTGTGCAATAAAGAATTTTATCATTATTATTATCATTTATGTTTATCCGTCCCTTTTACGGTTATTTATATTATTTATATTTACGCTGTAGACGTTGGTACGAGACGAATTCCAGCAAAATCTTTGCAACACTTACTGAAATAATTAGGCCTAAGCAGGTCTGTCGTCAATACGTTTATGGAACGAGCTTCCAAGACAGCATCTGGTTTTACAGTATACAGTATTGGCGCGATGATGGCTTGGTTGTAAGAACGCGTTCCTTAAATCCTACCAAGGTCGGTTCGAACCCACAAACGTACATTTGTCAAATATTTACAACACCACCGTTCCCGTGCCTCTGAGTGCACGTTAAGCCGTCGGTCCCGGTTCCACTAATACCAACTTGTGGAATCGTTAATAAATTGTCATTAAAAATTGACATCATATCCTCGCCAAGCCGTCTGGCCAGATTTCTATTATTTCTATAGATACTACTGGCTGCAGATTGGTTCAGCATTGGGGGTCTAGCTCTATATCCTAGAGGTTGTAAAGATTAATGATTCTGTTGGAATTGTAAAAAGTGTTCGATAGCCAATAGTTGGGATACACAATAGACCTGTTGATTTCACTATCAAGTATCAAGCAATGTTATTTACATTTCCTTATCAAAAAGTCAATTTCTTACCAAATTTATCAGTCAGTTACACGAATCCTATTAGTATTATTATAATTTCGTAATTTTATCAATATTTTATGTTTTCTAGCTTAAGGTATATGCAATTATCGACCCCTACAAAACAACGTTTTTTTTTAATACAAAGGAGATTGACTAAAAGTCTATAGAAGTTGGGCTAAACTTGCGTCTGCACCAAATTGTCAACAAATAAAAGTAAATGCACATAGGATCATTATAAAAAATAAATCGTTAAGCTATTCAATTGAAAATTGTTAAATCTGTTTCTTACTTGGTAAAATATATAAATTGAAGCTATAAAATGTTATTGCCAAATATTTCGCCTCTCTTTTTGGAGCGGCGTCATCAGTGACAGTGACTGAAGGTCTTTGTCATAAATATTGAAAAAGTAAATTTACCATTGCTAAAAGAAATAAAATTACTTTTTCAAAATTTATGACAAAGACCTTCAGTCACTGTCACTGATGACGCCGCTCCAAAGAGAGGCGAAATATTTGGCAATAAAATTTTTAAGCTTCAATTTATATATTTTACCAAGTAAGAAACACATCTAACACACTTTATTTGTTGCAGAAATTGTTAAATCGTAATTTTTAAAAAGTTTTATTTTTTCGATTTATGAATACAACCAACCCCATTACATACATTAGAAGATGACTACGAATGACTACAAAGCCTAGCTTAACCCCATTTAGATGGAATAGTGGGATATAATAATAATAATAATAAAGTTATTTCACCAATTTTTGGCTCTATTTGCAATATAATATATTGCTTTTACTGTATGGGTGAATATACGCTATTTGAATTCCAATGGTCCATAGACAAATTTTATGTTAAACTTATTATATTATTGTTCTTGTATGCTTAAACATTAAAGAATATGGTCTTTTATTTGGTCCACATAGTCTATTCACGATAATTGTTTAATTTAAGGCAATAATAGTTGAAAATAGTTATGAATGTATACTCCTCTGGCCTCCCCCATTACTAGATTTTAATGATTTTATGGCCAGATACTTTAAAAACGTGTGCCATTATGTTTTTTTTTAATATGATCACATGCTTTTATAAACATCGAAACATATTTTATCAAAATTCACTGTAAAATTATATATTAATATAAAGAAAAATAACTTTATTTCATGTCATGTTACAATAATGTCACTTCATCTGGCGTAACTCAAAGAAGTAAAATTTGACTTAAAACGGCAAAGGTATGTTTTTGTCCCTAAACTACGCGCGAACAACAGTGTGAAGTTAGAAGCAAGCTAACGACTTTAAGCAAAACTCCAATAATAATGCGTCAGTTTCCAATTCACTATAGGAAAGCATCTTTGTGCCAGTCGTTGGAGTATTTCCTTTGGTAAGTATATGTTTTTGTATTTTATAGTTACAACATTGTATATTTGCACAATGCAATGTTTATTGTGTGTAGATGTCATGTATTACCTTAAACGGTAATCAGAAAAGCGAGTGATTTTGTTTTTGTAGGTTATGTGCGATTTTGTCACTTCTCTGGCGTCACTTCTCTGGCATATTTCATGCCAGAGGAAATACATAAGCGTCAGGGAAGTGATGATTTTTTTTTCGTTAATATATAATGTTTTTAGGCTTCATTTCATTTGTTTTAGTTAGATACTGGAGTATAATCAGACATCATGGCGAATGTTAAAAAGAAACAAACAAGGGAAGAGTGGTTAGAAAAAAGCGTCAAGCTGAAAAATTAATGTAAACCAACCGCTGACAAAATTGTAGCTTTAGGAACTGACATTGCTACGATTGACGACTTTGCTACGGAATTGAACAAATATTGTCCCGGCATTCAAATTTTTGTGATATCCGAAGAAGAAATTGATTTTCAAAATAAGATAATGGAAGATCAAACCTTTTACTGGTAAACTAAAAGTACATCAAGTACGAGGAAAGCGTTGAGCAATACGTTGTACATGAAGAGCCTCAGCTGTTTTTGTAGCAATTTTTGTCCTCACTTCCACTTAGGCGACATTAAATACGCCCAAAATGAAAAAAACAAATTACATGTTGATACAGTATACACCGATTCTGAGGAAGATGTGCAAAACAAAATGGTTGCACAAACATCTACTTATCTTATTAATACTATAGACAATGCAGACACTGCTATGACCGTCAAGAACGGAGATTTTGTACTTTTGGAATACCATATTAATAATAAACAATATAGATATGCTGGCGTATGTTCGTCAGATTTTGATGAAGAAGAAGGAGAGATTAGGGTTACTTTTTTAAAGATCACCAATGAAGATGGTACTCTTTTTAGAATAAATGACAATGACATGTCTGATGTTAAATGGGAACAGATTTTGACTATATTACCAGTGCCAAATATACGTATGAAGGGTAACAGAGTATTCTACAAGTTTCCAAAGCCTGTTGATGTATTTGAAAAGTAAATTGTTAATTGTTTAGTATTTAAGTAAAAAATATTTAGTTTTGTGAAAATTATAAATTCTGTTCTTTGCAAAAAAAATACGTTTTCATTTATACTGTGCACTGATAATTTTTAAGTTTATTTGTTTAAATAGCCTCGAGACTGATAGGTGTATCATTAGATAGTACTATTGTTTTGTTTTGTGAACGAAGTTTATATTTTTGTTTTATTTAGAAATTTTATTTAGATTAAAGCGCCTTAAATGTGGCTTTTAAGATTTTGAACGGTTTATAATTAAAATCTATCAAACAGTATGTACTGTGATTTTCATCTCAGATGAGACTGATAAGCAGAAAATATTAATTCTGTTATTTGATACGGGTTATTAAAAATTACGCATCAACAAATGGTTTTGTTATTACTTGTTAGGTGGTATTAAAAATAAGCTTGATTTAGAAACTGTGAAGACCAAATGTATGTTGTATATTAAAAAATATCCAAATACCATAATTTATATATGTTTTATTTAATATGTGTCCCTTTCTTAGCTAATATCAATGGCCTGTCAGTTCTCTGCTTTAATATGTCACTACTCTGCCAATAATGTCACTCCTCTGGTAACACATTTTCCTCTGGTGCTTATAAAATTCAATAAAATGGAAAAATCTTCTGGCCCTCATCATTACAAATTTTAAAATAGTGTCAAATAGAGATATTATCAATATTGAATGGAACAGATTACATTTCCTTCAGGGACACAAAAAAATCAAATACCGTATATTCACCCGTATCTTAATATTATTCTACATGGACAATGTCACTGGTTATATTATTATCTACAATAAATACAGTATATGTATTATGTTTAAGGTTTTACTATATAACTGTTTTTTGTTCTTAATAAAAAAAAATATATATATAAAATCATGTAAATACATAAGCGAGTATAATACCATGAAGGTATTCTCTACCAGCGGTACAGCTTAACAGCTGTGGTGGCTCGGTTGTAAGAACGCGTTCCATAATCCTACAAAGGTCGGTTCAAACCCACCCGGCATGTACCAATGAGAAATACACTTTTCTTACGAACATTTGTCGTAGATTTACAATACCACCGTGCCTCGGAGTGAACGTTAAGCCGTCGGTCCCGGTTCCACTAATACCAACTTGTAGTAGTAATTAAAAATTACTGGCCAGCGTGGCGAGTCTAGGCCAAATTCTCCAGATATATGTTCCGGAAGGCCCATCTCTAACAATGGGCTGTGATTACAGGTGTATATTACTTATAATTATGGTAAATAATTTATTCTATAATTTATATATTGTTAGGTTTATATATTTCGCTCAGAGCTTGGACTTAGGTGTTAGGTCCTCTCCATTTAGCGTCCACGCTCTGACAAACGTTTTTTTTTATACAAAGAAGATTGACTAAAAGTCTATAGAAGTTGGTATTAGTGGAGATCCTCGCCAACCCGTCTGGCCAGCGTGGCGAGTGTAGGCCAAATTCTCCAGATATATGTTCTGGAAGGCCCATCTCCAGCAGTGGAGGTCTAGGACGCTGTGTTCTAGGGGCTGTAATGATAATGATGATGGTAAATAAATATTGACTCGCACGTTTTATGCGAGTCGACACCGTGCCAGTTGACACCTATCCTCTAAAAAGATAAGGACAGGAAATTCGGCCAGATGTCTGATAAGGGACCGACCCTATTTATAATCTAAATTTGGTCAGAATATACTCAAGTTAATGTTTACCCACCCTGTATTTTGAGTTTAGACACATTCCTTAGGCAGGTATATCCAAAGATAACAACTTAATCTTAGATTAAAGACACCATTGATCTTGTAGTTTAGTCTTTTAGTTTATTAGTAAGGACACCATACGAGAATTTTGTGTCTGTCCACAAATTAATATCTCGAGGACTACTGGTCTGATTTAGTCTAGAATATTAATATTTATATCGAGTGAAACTAGTCTTTTTGTATGCATTGTAACAGAATTTCCGATAAATATCTCATGTGACATTATCATTGCTTGAGAATTGCTCCCCATAGTTGGTAGGTACACGTAGCAAGCGGCACGCTTTTAGAGTGAGTTTTGTATTGAATAGGCCAATCTACGAGTATATACATCAATGGATTTAGTTAATAATAATAAAATTCTTTATTGCACATAATTTACAAATGTAGTGTACATGGGCGAACTTTATGCCGAAGGCATTCTCTACCTGTTAACCTTTGTAATGGTAAAAAGTGAGGTTAGTTAAAATGGTTATAGATCTTGTGAACCAAAATGTATCCAAAAATGTATTTAGAGGTTTTGGAGATGTTTCAACTCATCTACTATAAGGGTTGGAGAAAATAGACTCAAAAAAAAATTTGTCATTTTTATTTATTTACAGCAGTACATATATTATCACACACTTAACATAGTATAATTATAACTGATCTAATATATGTACCAATTAGGTGTCACAGCATTCACCAATATAAAAAGAAGAAGAAATTAGAAACATATTACTGTTAAAACAAAAAAAAAACAAAAAAAAAAAACTAACAAATTTACAAAATAAAAATATGACTTCTAATCTAGCAAATTATGAAAAGATTAGGAGTGCAAGAACAAGACCAAGACTTGGTCAGTCAGATTAAGGTGTCTTGCTTCTTTGCAGACCAAGACCAAGATAAGGTAACAAGGTACTAATAAGGTAATTTAAATTTAAAAAAAAACATTATTCCTTTTTTTACGAGTATTCTAATGAATTAAAAAACTATTTTAGAAGATTTATAGTTATTATGTGATAAGTATAAACTAAAAATAGATTTAATATGACCAAATGAATGTATGAGAATAATTAACAATTAATGCAAATTTATTCACTGAATTAGATATAACCTTGTATTACATGAAACGCTGCACGCACGGATAGTGATATTCAATAAGTGAACCAATGCATTATTACACAAAATATTAGTTAAATAAAAAAATATATTTACAACATATAAAATAAAATTTATAATAATATTAAGTAAATTAGTAAATATTAAATAAATATTAATATTAATTCTCTGGGCGAAGAAAGAGCCAGCCCTTTTGTCACCGGATGTTATGTCTTTTAAAAACTTTTTTGCGCTTGGACTCCATGGGCCCAGAGTTTCTACAGCAAACGTCACAAATATGAAATCTTTTAATATACTTAATACTTGCGCCGCTTGCTAGACTCCGCATTTTCCGCCGCGGCTCCCGCTTTATGCGCTGTGCCCCTGAGATGCGACGCGGCGAGGGTGTCGACGCTCGTGGCGTCCCACACCAGAGCACCTCCCCGTTTCCAGGGGACCAACGTCATACCATCGGGTCTCTTGCCATCATCTCGGATAACTCCAACAGGCTCTAGAAGAGCTGGAACCTCAATGGTGGCTAGAGCCCTTTTAATAGTTAATTAATTAATATAAGTATTTATTAGTTATATTATGAAGCTAATCCCCTGGGAGTGGGGACGGGCCTTAGTGTGGGATGCCACTTGTGTCGACACTTTGGCTTTGTCACACCTCAGGGAAAAAAAACGGGAGTCGCAGCCGAAAGCGCAGTCTGCCAAGCGGCGCAAAAACGTATCTATAATCAAAGACTACGTGTTTGTGCAGTTTGCTGTAGAGACTTGGAGATCAAGTTCTCGTCTAATTGTCTGATCTGGTGACAAGAGGGCTAGTTCTTTCCGCGCTCAGAGAATCAGTATAGCGATTTAGCGAGGAAATGCTGCCAGCGTCATTGCCACCATGCTGCGCGGACACGATTTAAGTATATTTTAATTAGGTTTTGCAAGAAGGTTTTTTGTTTTAGTTTATTTTTAATATGTAGTAATTTAGTTTTTTTCATTTAATACTGTAACTTATTAAAAAAATAGAATAAATAAAAAAAATAAAGTTCAAGATCGTATCCCTTTCGGTGTGGTCAGAAACCACACTTTTTAAAGAAGCGGATTCACATTTAGCCAACTTTCAACAATCTTCAATGTCAAACCCGGTACCTCCGTGTCTAAATCACGCAGGCAGTTAATTCATTAATTTACTTTTAATATTGTTTGGTAATTTTTCCCGGTTTTTTACATTTTATTTATCGCCTAATTGATTTTACCTACTATAGTGTTCAAAGTTGCCGAAAATAATATGGCTGATAGCACTATTTTTACGTATAATTCCGGGAAGTAAATTTGCTAATTTTCCTAGACGAAGAACAATTGATATTTTTAAACTTAATTACACAAAGTACAAAGGCTGACCTAATGCCGCTAGACATTCTATGATGGTCATACCTTCAGGACAACAAGAGCAAAGTACATAAGGCAGGTGCAATACTAAATAAACTTGAAGAGTAGTATAGTTGAGAAGAAGGAAGAACATGGAGTCAAAGACTGCATCTAGGGATAGACGAGGAATTTGGGAAACAATAGAGGTGTTCCATAACTTTTGGCAATCTGTTGAAAGTAGGTAATCAGAATGACTGCTTAGAGTTTTCCATAAAAGTAGTGCTCCAGGCACATAGCTGATGTAACATGGAAAGAACGTGATATGATAGATTTTCGTTTTTATTTATTTATACTAATTAGATCCTAAAAACTCCAACTTCCCAATTTAAACTTTTTTTTTTTATTACCCTTCACTCGAACAACCATGTACATAATACCTACAAATACTCAAATACAATTATTATTTCTCAGTTCAATAATATTACTCTACTTTTTCTATAAATCGTTTAAACTGTGGAACTTTTTATTTAAATCTTGTTACAGGTGAAAGTATGTGTTTTTCTAGCCCCCAAAATTTAAAAGAAGCTGTTAAAAAACCTTGTTAGTGCGCGTTAGCAAAAACACAATCGGTTGCTTTTTTGACAACTTTTACTTACGACTTACACCTTAACTGCCTTCGTGGTCTAGCGGTTAAGTCCGTGGACTTAGGACTCGGAGGTACCGGGTTCGATTCCTGGTCGGGACACAAAAATATTTAATAATGTAAATGTATTTATTTACATAATATTTAATTTATTTGTGATATTTCTCAAGTTTGGTACGCTGGAGAAATCGACGAGCTTGCCACTTGTCATGATTGGCTTATGTAAAGTTGGCTAAATGTGAATCCGCTTATTTATTAGCGTGGTTTCTGACCACCCCGAAAGGGAATCGGTCGTGATGATACTTTACTTTACCTTAACTTAGCTCTGTCAATGACGCAAAACAATTTGTGACATAATAATTATGGTATTTTGATGACTAAAATAATCTTACAGGCACAGTCCATGAGTCAAACATTGTCATTGTGATGATCAAGGCTTCTCCGCAATTAGTCTTTAGTAGACCATTGTGTGCGAATGAATCAGACATTATTATGTTGCGACTCTATTTTATTTTCATGATTACTATTTTGAATTTTATTTGATAATTATGAATTTGATAAAAAATATATACAGTTAATTTAAATAAATAATTTACTGTACTGTACATTGTATAATATAAGTGGTTTAAATATTAAAAAAAAAACATTGTATATTTAAAACATTTGTATTTAGACCAGATTTTGTATTAATTTCTTCTACTGCGAGTGTAGGTGTGTCGTCTACAAGACAAAGCATAATATAACGGTTTAAGATGCTCTCCGGGGCACGGTGAGTGTCAATCTATGACTAATGTACGTAGAAAAGTGTATTTCTCATTGGTACATTCCACTAATTCTTATCTGTGGAATCGTTAATAAATTGACATCAGATCCTCACCAACCTGTTTGGCCAACGTGGCGAGTGTGCGTTCTTTTGGCATAGATTTACAACACCATTGTTGCCGTGCCTCGGAGAGTACGTTAAGCCTTTGACCCCATTTCACTAACACCAACTTGTGGAATCGTTAATAAATTGTTATTAAAATTGACGTCAGACCATTTAAAAACTTTATTGCACAACTATATATACTACTTACTAACGAAGTGCATTATTTATAATCCTTCGTAACAGAAGGGCATGTATGAAGAGGTTGATGAATGTCGACGAAGCGAACGAGATAAGTCGTGATCGTGTCAAGTGGCGCTCAATTGTCTCGGCCTACCCTGAAGAAGACAAATTTCAAAGCATTCCATGGATTCACCGTGCGGGTGCCGGGTCCATCGTGTGTGGGTAAGAGATAAAGAGAATGGTGTCTCGGGCTTGCGACCGACAATAGGCTGGTTTAATTGTTTATTCTACTCCTCTCCTTACCCAACCAAATACTGTATTGACGGCAGACCTGCTTAGGCCCAATTATTTCAGTAACTCTAAGGATCTGGCGTACAGATTACGAGTATGTACTAACGAGCCATCACCGCTCTAATGTAAAAAATATTTAACTGCATAATACTGTCCCCGATACTAAAGTTTCTTATCCACTGGTCGGTCTGAGCTATACAAAATGTGACTTTTACACGCAAACGGAGCATTGGAAATACGTAAATAGCCGGTGGTAGTTAATGTAGGAACCATTTGTTCAGTTTATAGACTACTTAGGGGTGAGGGGTCGAAGGAAATACTTAATTTTATAGGCGATTTTACACTGCAACCAAACTATTACAGTCTGGCCGCTGTTTGCAAATGTGTGTAATTTTAAGTCGGCAAAATATATGTAACTAAATGTTCAAAATTGGTATACCAATAATAATTTGTCCTCAGCTATTAGCAATTCTCTTAGCGGCCAGATTATAGGACTATAGAACCACGGCATGTACCATTGAACAATACATTTTTATTACCTACATTTGTAATATATTAACATACTATCCGCAACTCAGAGACCACGTTAAGCCCCGGTTTCAATAATATTGACTTGTGAAATCGTTCATAAAATGTCATTAATTTTTTTAATCAGACATCTCCAAGCATCCAACCGAATTCGCATTATTTAAATGGTTCATAAGTTATGTAATACTATCATATGTAGTATATAAATAAATAATAAATATTTCCAGACAGGTCACACAGCGCCATCTAGTTTCCGTGGTAAGCTACGAGGCTTGTGTTACGGAAACTATTATAACCATCTGATAAACAACATATTATACTATTTTTTTTGTAAATATATATACATATTATACATATAAACACCCAGACCGAGACAAATTATACAATGTACAAATTGCCGTCGGTGGGAATCGAACCCACGACCTCCCGAGTTCACGGCAACGTTTGTTACCACTAGACCACGGAGGCGGTCAAATGGTTCATAAGTTATGTAATGGTATCATATGTATTATTAGTATTTAATATATCATAGGTATTAGTATGTATCTTAGTAATATAATTGTATTTATATGTATATAGACTTATTTATTATTATTATTATATTTACCATAAGTGGGTAATAAATATTTGCACCTTCTTGAAATGGTCCACATTGTCCCTAAGGTTGGCTAGCGGCATTAAGTCCGCCCCTTCTACAACGTGCAATAAAGTTTTAAATAAATAAATAAATAAAAAACTCCAGAAAATTCTCCACTGGGTCTGGTCCATAAATTCAAGGTCGCTCAGCGAGCTATGGAGAGAGTTATGCTTAATATTTCTCTGATGAATAGAATTCTCATGAATTCGGCAGAGAACCAAAATGACTGACATAGGTTTCAAAATTAGCAAGCAGTGGCAGGGGGCCGGGTACATCTGCCGTAGAACCGACGACCGATGGGGCAAACGGGTTTTAGAGTGGAGACCACGTACGACGACCGCCCGCCAGATGGACGGATGAAGAAGGTCGCTGGTGGAGGCTGGATAAGGTTGGCAAAGTATTTTGCGCTGTGGCGAACCTCGGTGAAAGCTCATATTCAGTAAAGATAAGATAAAAACTCTTTATTTGCACAGCAGCCTTATTCTGTTACTTAAACGCAAACGTTATATAATGGAATCCGTTAACTATATATATATATATACATATCACGCTAATAAAGTTGATTGATATTTATAGAGTTGAGGTGAGATGACGCAAGCTCTGATGTAAATATTGAAATCCACTAATAACGTTTGCGGCTAAGTATCAGATTAGAGCTGCAGGTCTTATAGTAAATTGGCCAGCAAATATATCAAACATTATTATTATTAATTTTAAATATAAAATGTCTTGTCTGTGTCCACCTTAGTCGCTTGCCACATTTCCTCTACGTCATAAAAGGCCGGTTCAGCAGCTCATACACATTCAAAAAGCACAAAAAATATAAAAGCATTAAGAGTTATAACTTTGTGGCATTTGGGGTTGAAACAATGGAGGTTTCTCTTAATACTCATAAATTCGTAAAAGAACTGGGTAAACGAATTTTTCAAGAGTGTGGCGACCCCAAATGCCATAACTACCTAAAACAGAATATTTCGTTTATTCAACGAGGAAATGCGGCGAGCGTTTTAGGTACCCTGGTGGTAACCCCTTAGTTTATTTTGTAGACTAGTTTTAATTTCATAGGTATCATTAGTTTAGTTTTATTTATAATTAGTTTTTTAATCTATTATATTTTATTATTTGGGTAGATTTTAATTTATATTTAATGTGTATTAATTTACTTCGAACAAATGTCTAAGTTATATATGTAGGTATCCATACAATATTTTCAGCTTAAAGTTTAGGTATTACAATTGTCTAAATATTGTTTTAAATTATAAAACATCTTTTTTTTTTTACCAAAGTAGTGGAGAGAAAGAGGCTGTTGATAATGATGATGAATGATGATGTTCATGGAACGTATGTATATAGTTTTATTTGTATGTATTTGTGTATATAATAATAAATATTTCCAGCCAGGTCACACAGCGCCATCTAGTTTCCGTTGTAAGCTACGAGGCTTGTGTTACGGAAACTAGATGGTTGATAAACTACATATTATACTTTTTTTTTGTAAATATATACATATTATACATATATGTATATGTATGTAAATAAGTATTTATTCACTAGTATATATTGAAGTCTAATATTTTTCTATTAGTTTTGACAGCACCTGCCTTATCTTGTCGTAACTGCTTTAGTTGTCCCAAAGGTTTGACCAGTATAGAATGTCTGGCGGCATTACGTCCGCCTTTGTACATCGTGCAATAAAGTTTATAATAAATAAATGAACATAATCTTGCCACAAAATCTGATGTATAACCAGCCTTATGAGTAAGCAATGATAACTGTGTTATTTAGAATTCCAAAATAATAATACATTTAACTTATTGTGGTAAATTTGGCAAAATTTAGTCCCATAAAGCACACGCGAGACACCGAGAGAGCACATTAAAGTTTTATTAATATCAGCCATACAAAATCGGTGTTTAAAGCGAATCCACCTAATTGCCCCAAGGAACAACAAATAGCACCGAAAACTTATATTTTAGAACTGTCGTAAATTAACACGCTCGGTTTGGGAGTATGTTAAAGGGTAAGGATGGTTTTTTAGTTATTTGAGACTGTCCCAAAAGTAACATAGTCCAATGTACGAGTTTCTTACTAAAGTTAAAGTATCATCACGACCGTTTCCCTTATAAATAAGCGGATCCACATTTAGCCAACTTCACTATAGGCCAATCATGACAAGTGGCAAGCTCGTCGATGTCTCCAGCGTACCAAACTCGAGAAATATCACAAATAAATTAAATGTATTTATTTACATTAATAAATATTTTTGTGTCCCGGCTAGAAATCGAACCCGGTAGCTCCGATTCTAAATCCACCGTCTTAACCGCTAGACCACGGAGGCAGTTTCTTACTGTTAGAATATTATGCGAATTCAGCGATAATGGTCATTCAATTGATTTGAGACTACAACGCTTCTCGTTAGGGTTTAGGAACGTCACTATGACGGCTGTCATTATTTGCCCGTTTTGCGTTTTGATTTAAGTTTTAAAGTATTTTTTTAAATATATCTATTTATTATATTAATAAACCTGTTTTATTTATTATTACCTTACACAACACACCTAAGGATATTCGTATATTGGCCGTGGAAACTTCGCAGGCCTCTGGTGTGGGATACATGTTTAGACACATTAGCCCCATCTCCGTGGTCTAGTGGTAACAAACGTTGCCGTGAAGGCAACGGTGTCGGGAGGTCGTGGGTTCGATTCCCACCGGGGGCAAGTTGTACATTGTATAATTTGTCTCGGTCTGGGTGTTTATATGTATAAATTTACAAAAAAAAAGTATAATATCTAGTTTATCAACCATCTAGTTTCCGTAACACAAGCCTCGTAGCTTACCACGGAAACTAGATGGCGCTGTGTGACCTGTCAGGAAATATTTATTATTATTATTATCTCATATCCAGGGAACCTCGTTCAGCGCGAAGAGGGCGGTTATTTCTGTTAAGAACCTGAGAGCTGTGGTGGCTTAATTGTTCAAAAAAAAAACCTAAATAGGTCGGATCGAACCCCGGCATATACCAATGAGCAATACACTTTTTTACGTACATTTGTTATTTATTTACAACACCACCGTTCCCGTGCATCGGAGAGCAGAGTTAAGCCGTTGGTCCCCGTTCCACTTATACCAACTTGTGAACAGTGGAGGTCTAGGACTTTGTGTTCTTGGGACTGTGATCATTATGTGATGTTACAGAGGGAAAATGTTGCTAGTCTTCTTTGTACTATCTCTGATGGGACGTCTCTGGAGGACATTATTTATTTATAGTTTTTTTTTTCGTATTTCGATAAACCGATAATCGGCAGGGATCACTAAAATCGTTTTAGGTGAAGCTGTTTAGGGTCCAACTGGTACTGAGATCCAGCCATTTCGACTTCGAATGCGTCGGGTCCGAGCACATCGTGTATAATTTTCAAGTTTTAAGTCAAACTACACTGGAGAATTTGGCTTACACTCGCCACAGACGAGTTGGCAAGTTAACCACATAATTATTACACGACAATATTAGAACAATAATATATTTATTTATTTATTTATTTTATTTATAGTTTTGTTATTGTGTTTAGTTTCTATTTAATTTATTTTTACTATTTAAGTAGTTTTAATGTATATTTTTAAATAAGTACCTTTTTTGTTACCCGTCTAGACACAAATAATTATATTGGTCACTTAAAATCATCCATAAGTCACATAAATTACTTCATTTGAGTATTCCTAAGAGACAGCTGTCTCATCTGATAATAAATACATTACTGATGTTTAATTATTGTAATTTATTACAAGTAAAAAAGAACCAAATATTAGCCAAATAATAATATAGATCCGTAGAAGAGCGACTGATGACAATTTATCAAATATTTCACAAGTTATTAGAGGAACTGTGACCGATGGCTTAACGTACTGTCCGAGGCACGGCAACGGTGGTGTTTGTAAATCTATATTACAAATGTAAGTAAGAAAAGTGCATTACTTATTTTGATCTGACATTTATAAATATTATAGATAGATAAAAGCGTTATATACATATATACAAAATATATAAACAAAAATAAATACCAAGCAATTACATAAAACTACATGCAAGTATTATAAACATAGACAAAACAAATTGCCAAGTATTCCATGGATTCACCGTGCGAGTGTCCATTGTGTGTGGGGAGCGAGACGCCTAGAATAGGCTTTTTACAAAGGAGTGTTTTATTTATCACAATAGATATCGCGATTTTCAGACGCAGACTTGTTCACAATGCAGTAGTGATTTGTTTTTCGGATAATGTAAAGTGACCTTTTTTATTTCAAATAGAGGATCTACCAATGACACCTGAAGCCTAAAAAAATATTTGACAATTACACGCGGTATTAATTAACATTTGACGAATTTCCACAGGTAATTCTGAATACAACTTCTAACCTGTATTATATTTATTGTGGCATTGTTCATCTGTGGGTCTCTCTATACCCTTTTCACAATAATGGCAATGCAGTGACGTTTTTTTCTCTTGCTCTTTATTGCCTAACTTTAAATATATATGTGAAAACCTTTAATAGTTCTTAGTATATTTATTATAATATTGTCAACTGTTGGTTTTCAAAAATGAATAAAAAAATATTGTTTCATAGATTTGCGGAAGTGTTTAGTTGATCCCAAAAATTTTAACAAATCATGGTTTCTCTAGCTATATTTGAACAAACCGCTTCATTGTTAAGAAATATTGCTCAACACGTATGCTGGTGAGAGCTATAGAAAACCGCAAAATAATTGTCAATAAAGTTACTCGTACGTTGAACATAGCATTATGAGATTGTATGGAGATACTAAAATGGAGCTGAAAGGATAATAGGCTCGTAAAAATAAACTTCGGAAAATATTTTCAGGGTTTTTTTGTTTTAATGTACAGTAACTGCCTCTGTGGATTTAGACTCGGAGGTACCGGGTTCGATTCCTTGTCGGGACACAATAATTTATGTTATTATTTTTATTCATGACAAAACATAAATTAACTAAATCATTTAAAACAATACCTTAATTTTGAATGCTATGTCAGTAACAGATGTTGTATTGTAGTGTAGTACTTATATGTATGTATGTTGTATATGTAGTTTATATATGTATGTATATATACGTCGTATATGTATTGTATATACCCACTTATATATGTAATTTAATACTTTAGTTGTAAGTATATTGTATTAATTTTTTCCTTAATATTTGTTGTTTATTTATTATTAACCTTACCTCTTATGTGTCAATGTCCCGAAGGTTGATTGGAAGAGAGTGCCTATAGGCATTATATCCGCCTTTTGTTTATTTAACAATAAAGTTTTTAAATGAATATATAACTTTGGTTTTGCTTGAAAAGCTAATGCTGACCGACCTGATGATGAGCTTGATTTGTGGACCAGTTTCAGTGTCAACGTATCTGCTCCGT
Source organism: Tinea semifulvella (assembly GCA_910589645.1). Taxonomy (NCBI): domain Eukaryota; kingdom Metazoa; phylum Arthropoda; class Insecta; order Lepidoptera; family Tineidae; genus Tinea; species Tinea semifulvella. The sequence continues at coordinate 3,607,700 of OU342619.1, read as the reverse complement.
CCGACATTGTGGTATGGACGGTGAGAGGACAGACAGACAGTGGGATCGTCCGGGCCCGAATTACGCACGAACCACGGTACTCGGGAGACACAACTTTGAGAGTGGCATTTTTTACACAGATTGGCCTCGACTTGACGTTGTCATTTTTAAATCAAATCAAATCATTTATTTCCTTAGGTTGGTACACAACACTTGGATATTGTCAATACATATATTTTTATACAATACAAGCTTGGCTGGACCGAATTTATAATAATAATAATAATAAAAACGTTTATTTCAAACACAAGTTCATAACATAATATAGAGCTTGATTAGTGGTTAGTAACAATGTATTATTAAAACTATGTTACTGTTGTTAGTACCTTATAACTATTTACTGTGTTTATTACAACTGATGACTGTCTCCATCCAGTGTTCTTGGATAGGACAGTCAAACCGTGCAGCAATTGTTTTCAGAACACTACTGTGACTACTTCTCAGGCGCTGCAGCAGTGAGGCCATTTTCTTGCGGCGGATCGCGTAGAAGTCATCTGTCCGCGCCTCTGCGAACATACCCGACGCACTGCAGCGCCTCGGCAGTCCCAGCAGCATTCTGAATGCATTGTTGTATTGCACGCGCAGGACGTTGTAGGCTCGGCGCGTATACGTCACCCACAGACCGCTCGAGTAGAATGATTGGCAGAAGGCCTTGAATAGGGTTATCTTGACTGGTTCAGTACATCGAGCAAACCTGCGTGCGAGCATATTGCTCCTCACCGCCAACGCCCTGCGCTCCCTCTCAATATCCTCATCATCACATAGGTCACTTGTCATGACATGCCCTAAGTATTTGAACCTGTCAACCAGCTGTAGTGGAGCTCCACCGAGGAATACTGAAGGAACATGTCGAGGTCGTAGTCTGCCCGCTTTGAAAACCATAATTTCACTTTTCTTAGCGTTATACTTTAAACCGTGTGCCTCGGCATACATTTCACAAATTGACAGTAGTTTCCTCAGTCCACTTATCGAGGGACTCAGCAGCACCATGTCATCGGCATAGCTTATATTATTGAAACACATTTCGTCTATGTAACAGCCGACATGTGTGCTGCTGAGCTCCCCGATCAACTGGTTGACGTAAAGGTTGAAGAGCAACGGCGAACTCAACCCGCCCTGCCGGACACCACACTCCAGAACATACTCCTCCGACAGACCCCCAGCCCACTTCACCTGGTTTTTCTGGTTTGCATACCAAAACCTTAGGAGGGCAATACATTCCTCTGGCACACCCGTGCCTCCCAGCTTTTCCCAAAGCAGCTCATACGATACTAGGTCAAAAGCCTTTGTCAGGTCTAGGAAACATGCATACACTGGCGTCCTCCTGGCTGTGTAGTACCTGACAGTGTGCTTAACGCTCAGAATAGCGCTCTCCGTGGATTTAACAGCAATACAATTTATAATAAATAAAACATTGTTGCCATGAGCGAGGATTTTGTACTTATTTATAACTAGATACTTAAAATTTAATTCGTGGCTGTAAAAAGGCCGTGTCAGCTTATAATATAATAACATTTATGTCCTTAAATATAAATTCGTGGCTGTAAAATGACCGTGTCTGCTTACAATCGAGTAATAGTAATATTTATGTCCATTAATATAGATTCGTGGCTGTAAAATGGCCGTGTCAGCTTACAGTCTAGTAGCTTATAATCATTGAACATGACGTTAGTCTTCTCCAGGTTCATTCCGAGACCAACGTGCTGGGACCGACGTTTAAGCCGTTCAACATTCAGCTTAATCCTTGAGCGAGCAGGCCATGATCCGCGAATCGGAGGTGCGAGATGTATTTCCCATTGATATTTATGCTACAGTAATTCCAGTAGCACAATGTTAAACAATAATTTATTTAATCATTCTTTTGTATACTGCGAGTTAGTGTTGACAGGTTTCGCAGATTTAAACAAATGATTATAGTGACCCACCCACACCATCGCCTGGCCATTGCGTGTTAAAGGTACATTAATAAAAAACAATCAATAAAATATACCTACGCCCATTTACAAATTGAAGTTAGTTTTGTACAAACTTTGCTTGAAAACTACTTATTAGTCTGTAGAGTCTGTATTAGTCTGTATAGTCAACAAAATGTATGCTGTCATTTATACTTTATACTCAAATAATAAAGACAACAGATATTTTGTAAATTTTGATTCCTACATCCGCAATACATTTTAAAGCAAGGTGGAGCAGGAGGTCCTGCGCGCCATTTTGCGTGGACATGTCAAGTGCAAGCTTTTGTTTTGTAAATTAATTTACTGTGGATATTATTGGTCAAAAGTGGTGATGTTTTGTTTAATAATGTGCTACAATTTGAATAATTATAAAATAATAAACTGGACTTTAAATATGGGGCGGGGCACAAGTTGCAGTTTATTTTTTGTGGTTTTTACCCCGCTGTAAATATTTAAATAAATTATTACCGAGGAGAAGTCAAAGTCAATATATCTTTATACACGTAAACCTATTACAGGCATCTGTGACACGGCATAATTTAAATTATTTAGAATGATTCTACTCCTGTTAGTTAAAGACTAGCAACAGCAGCGAAGTGGTCCAAAGAGTAAGCTGTTAGCAGACCTGTTAATGATTAATCTGACTGAGAAAGGAATCTGCAAGGAAAACTCAGCTATAGCAGATTTACAAATGAAACAAATACAGAATTACACAACAATAAATAAATAAATATCTTTTAAATTCACCTGTGAGATTACAATATTGTGGGCAATTCCAGCCTGATCCCGAAACGTGTGATACACTTTACTGGGTTTATCAGCACGAACGGTGGATACTTCCCCGCCCCGGCAGACTTGGCAATTGGACCACCATCAGTCCGCCTACCACCTAAAAAATATTTCTTTAAGTCTTCAATGACAATCCACTTTCGTCCAAGCTTAAAAAAGTACAACATTGCTCGCTGTTACGCACAACAGTGTCCGTTCATTCTCGCACCCTTAAAAGCAATTAAAACTTGGCCAACGTGACACAAATTGAAAAAGTTCCAGAAAAATCGACAGCACACTTTTTGCGCCAAGAGTTTTCGTATCCGACGGAGCAACATCAATTACTTAGACAATTTGAATAAGGGCAGTTCTTTTTCTTTCCGAGCCAACATTATTTATTCTATTTCCGCTCGTTTCCATTGTATCACGGCTTTTTTGCTACTGCGTCATTCGATTTGAATGTATACATCTTTACTTTCCTTTCCTTAGGCAAAGACAATTGAGCACCATTACCACATACCTCTTTCGCTTCATCAACAATCATGAGCCTTCTATATATGACAATATATCGTCATGATCGTAGAACAGTGACGGATCTGCTATATTTAAAATTTTCATGACGGCCATTCAAAGTTAAATAACTGTTTTTTTGTCACTTCTTTTTTAAGTAAATGAGACTAGTGTCTCATAATAAGTGCAAACCTTCTAGATTTCATTTTGGAGCCCTTTCTAATATTTGCACTATAAATTACAGACCACAAACAATATAAAACTATACTTATATAAAATCAGATTTTTTTAAATCCAACAATGTTCTACGATCATAACGAATCTCCTAAAAGAAATCAAATAAATAAAAAATATATAAAAACTATATATACATATACTACTTAGTAATTATATATCGCCAATTTACACACAACATTTTTACGTTTAGTTACGTTAAGTAAATTTTTTTTTTTCAAAAATATCGTTAACCCCACCCCGGATCACTTTGTTCCGGACAATGCTGAGCCATCGGGGTCTGCTTACGGCGGCGTGTAGCTTCGTGTCCTTGGTTGTAAAGTGTGGTACGGATCTGGTCAGGCCAGCGTATCGGACTATAGTCACGAAGTCTCTTGCTCTTAATTTTCACGTGATTACCAGCCTTTTCAGATTGCCTGAGCCTCTTCGGGCTATATGACCAAAATACTCAGGGACTCGTTGTAGGCAGATGGAAGAAAGCCTGGAGTGATCCTTGAATATTCCTATATCCTTGTTCTAGGATATAGGATATCGTGGATCTGTCCACGGAATGCGCAGCATACGGCTCAAGCCCTACATTTCGAAGGAATATGGAGAAATCCAGACTGCGGACAAGAGACATAGTCATATTTCGATCCCTCCATATTCCTTTCATCTGGCGTATAGCGTTCTTGGTCATGCCTATTCTTTTCCGTACTTCTGTTTCACAAGAGCTGGTGTTGGAGATACTGGAGCCCAGGTATGTGTAGTCAGTAACGTGTTGTGTAAATTGTTTTTCGGCCATTTAATTAAATGCGACCAATGAATGAACGGCCTAGGCGCCCAATGAGTTTTTAACGGGTCTTTACGCGATTTACCTTAGAGACATATTTCTCCCGACATTTGCCACGGCCAATGCAACTTGGCTGTAACGTCGGGAGAAATATGTCTCTAAGCTAAATCGCGTAAAGACCCGTTAAAATTTTAAATAAACTATTATGAATGTGCGCGAAAGTTTTAAAAGTTTAATATAAATTAATAAATATTTCCAGACAGGTCACACAGCGCCATCTAATTTCCGTGGTAAGCTACGAGGCTTGTGTTACGGAAACTAGATGGTTGATAAACTACATATTATACTTTTTTTTGTAAATATATACATATAAACACTCAGACCGAGACAAATTATACAATGTATAACTTGCCCCCAGTGGGAATCGAACCCACGACCTCCCGAGTTCACGGCAACGTTTGTTACCACTAGACCACGGAGGCGGTACCTATAAGTTTGGTGTAATGGAAACACGTAATGTGTAAGAAATCAATAAGTACTATTTTTCTTAGCTTAGAAAACTTGCCAAAACACTTCCATAGATGAATGGCCGAATCCTAAAGCTGCCTTGGTAAAGGCGAGACCAGACGAATGTCGAACGGATTTTGCTAGTTTATTTGCTGTAATGCTTTGGATAAAGCATAAAATACAAAAATAACAAAGTTGGCTTAAATAAATGTAATAAATTTTTTGTAAGAAAATAACACTCCTATAACCTGGAGTCCTTCAAACGAAGTGTGAAAAAGCATCTTTATAGGCCGGCATAGTGGTAGGGACTGATACGCGGCGAACGAGTGCCTTCACTCCGTAGCCACGACTCAGACTTAGCTTAAAGGCACACAGGGCCAACAGTGAGATAGAGACGGTTACCATCAGGTGAGCGCGGTGTCACATGTCGTGCTCAGTATATATAAAAAAAAAACATGCAGTGGTGGCTCGGTTGTATTGAGCTTTCCCTAAAATGCTACAAAGGTCAGTTCCAACCCTCCCGGCATGTACCAATGAGAAATACACTTTTCTTACGTACATTTGTCATAGATTTAATTTAAATTCTCATGGATACATTTGAACACCATTATAGGATCCCAGATGAACTAGCTGTAACAGCCTATAGGCCAGACATCTTAGTGTTTTCTCGGAACTTGAAAAAAGTTATCCTTATTGAACTTACCGTTCCGTGGGAATCAAATATTCCAAAAGACCACAACATGAAGTCGAATAAATATTATGATCTCACAGAAGAAATGATCAGGAACGGGTTCAAGACTCAGCTTTACGCAGTGGAAGTTGGTGCAATAGGAGTTCCAGCAAAATCTTTGCATCACTTACTGAAAGAATTGGGCCTAAGCAGGTCTGCCGTCAATACATTTATGAGACGAGCTTCCAAGACGGCATTAAAGGAATCATACAGTATTTGGTTGGGTAGGGAGAGAAGTAGAATGGTGGATGGTGAGCGTATTATCGCGCAATAGAAAAAAAAGGAGGCCTCCTTTTCTTAAACCAGCCTATTGTCGGTCGCAAGCCCGAGACACCATTCTTCTCATTTCTTACACACACACGATGGACCCGGCACCCGCACGGTGAATCCATGGAATGCTTAGAAATTTGTCTTCTTCCTCGGAGAGCACGTTAAGCCGTCGGTCCCGGTTCCACTAATACCAAATTGTGAAATCATTAATGTAGTGTCGTTAAAAAATTACATTAGAACCTCGTCTGGCGAGTGTAGGCTAAATTCTCCAGATATATGTTCTAGAAGGCCCATCTCCAACAGTGGAGATCTAGGACGCTGTGTTCTAGCGGCTGTAATGAATGAAAAAAACAAGATATATGTTTTTAAAGACAGATCATATTATATACTATTTGTGATCATAGTATTGTTTTTCTTTTTTTTTAATGTAATGCATTAGACCACACATGTATAAAATATTTGCTCGCCAAAACTTGACAAATATACCTACTTCTAAGTTTACTCTAAGACCTGTAAATTTGTAAATATGACATGTATGCAAAGAAATAAATTATTATTATCATTATTATATCTTTTTGCAAAATGATATTATACTCCTGTACGAGTTATAAAGGCATAGTGGACGGTCTATCGTAACCTGAGCAAGGACTTAGTTAAAACAAACTCGACGGAACTTAATTATGACCATAATTTAAAAGATCAAACTCCAACCTGCGCGTAAACTTTTGCCTCTGTTGTGCTTAGCGTTGCCAGATGTCCGCTTTTTTAAGCTTCCCACAAACCCTTCCGGTTTTTATGTTGTCTACCTAAATGTATTTACGATAATAAATAAAACATTAATTATTTTATAATGAGTCCATTTTATTAACCGCCTATATGACCGCCTCCGTGGTCTAGTGGTAACAAACGTTGCCGTGAACTCGGGAGGTCGTGGGTTCGATTCCCACCGGGGGCAAGTTGTACATTGTATAATTTGTCTCGGTCTGGGTGTTTATATGTATATTTACAAAAAAAAAAAAAGTATAATAAATATGTAGTTTATCAACCATCTAGTTTCCGTAACACAAGCTACGCTTACCACGGAAACTAGATGGCGCTGTGTAACCTGTCTGGAAATATTTATATATTATATATTAACTGACGTCTATCAAAGATGACAGTAGTATTCTTGTACAAATCATATGTAACTTTTATATGTGTATGTTTTATAAAAGCTATAAAGTAATATAAACTTAAAATATTTATTAATTAAAATAAAAACAAACATTACCTTTGCCTTCCCACGAAAAAAATATAATAAAGAAACTAACTGTCACATGTCAATAAATAAAACATTAATTATTTTATAATGAGTCCATTTTATTAACTGAAATATGAATGTAAATAGGTGGTAGGCTAGGTAGGTAGGTTATGGTAATTTGCCTAGTCTGCCGGGGCGGGGAAGTATCCACGGTTCGTGCCGATAAACCCAGTAAAGTGTATCTGCAGGTTACAGGATCAGGCTCGAATTGCCGTCAAACGCAGTCAAGCCTGCATAGTGATAGTGACTGATGTTGGTTATGAGTGTCTCATTCCAGTTGCTAACATTAAATGGTACAATGTTAGTAATTGGATCAATAAACGATTTTTTATTTTATTTATTTATGAAACCACGGCCAGAAGGTTTTTTGATGACCACTATCTTACACGTCCCAAATGATTTTAAAATGTTGCTCATCTGGCCAGCCTATTATGCAACGTTTATAGGATAGTTACAAGAGATTTGCTTCATAAATTTTTGAGTACTTACAAACTTACTAATCCCTAGATATTCATAATAATTTAAAGCAACTTCCCAGCTTATCAGGCAAAACTAACAATCATGCCTTACGAAAGAACACTCTATAGCTAAGTTCACAAAGCGGATTTGTACTTATTTATTTAGTTTTATTTTGAAACTTTATTGCACTATACACGATGGTATCATATGTCTTTGTCGGATACTCCAGTACTTCGGACACATAGCCAGACAAGGAGGGGATAACCTGGAGAAACATTTTGTTACTGCCAACGTGGAAGGAAAGAGACCGAGAGGCCGAAGTCTGGTACGCTGGTCCGACCAAATCCGTTCCACCACCAACACTAGCGTCCATGATGCATGCCGCCGAGACAGGAACAGGTGGCGTGCTATCATCAAGACGCACACCAATTCATCGGGAGGTCACGACCCTCATCAATGAGGAAACACGACGCAAGGAAGACACGATGATACAAAGTCGGGCTTAATGCCGCTAGGCATTCTCTGACAGCCAAACCTTTAGGACATTTAGACAGGATAGGTAGGTTGAAATTAAAAATTAGATGAAATTTAAATAAACAAAAATATATTTATAATATAAATATATACATATCAATATCTACATACAATTTACATACTAATACACTACACTAAGTCATAATAATAATAAATTCTTTATTGTACAAAACCAAAACAAGTACAGGTACATAGGCGAGCTTAATGCCGTAAATGCTTACTACCAACTAACCTTTGTCTGGCCAGCGTGGTGAGTGCATGATTAATTCTCCAGTATTTTCTGGAGGGCCTATCCCCAACAGTGGAGTTCTTAGCTGTGATGATGAGAACGATGACATATATTTATTCACCTGTGTAGATTACTGTAAATAATAATATACGTTTATTCAAAGCAACTAGGCTCACTTCTTAGTTACAAAATCCTTACAACTAATGTTAGTATAAAAATGAAAATATATATATGATAATAAAAAAAACAATATGGCCGTGCAGTAACCACTCCGCCCCCCACCAATCTGACAGGATGTACCTCACTCCCACCAGACCAGCAGCCGCACGAAGCAGCCAATGCACGGCGAACCATATCTTTCAGATATCATATTCAGGACACTGTTAGTGCTTGTCCTCACTCTGTTAAGCAATGATGCAGTGGTTTTGCCTCTTATGGCAAAGAATCTGTATGGGCCTGCGCAAACATTAGCACTACAGTAGCGTGGCAGCCCCAACAATAAAATGCTTGTCTATATAACGTTTTATCCAGCTCCTATTCTGGTGCATCTAACTGACCGCCGGAGGCAGTATCAAGACAACTCACTGACTGACTGTGCAAGTTCACTGCGCTGACTAATATATTACTATAATACTACTAATACATATCTTCACGCCAAATCCCTTGCGGGGTAGGCAGAGACAACTAAGCGCCACTCTTTTTTTACCACTTGTCACGGTCACGACATACCTCTTTCGCTTCTTCGACATTCATCAACCTCTTCATATATGCCATTTTGTTTCGATGGCTTTTTAATGCATCTTCAGTTATTGTTTTATTCATTTGATCGTAATATGCGAGTCTTGGTCTGCCAGGGCCTCTTTTACCCACAACTTTTGCATTATGTTCTGGTTCGTCAATCTCTCTTCATTCATCTTTCAACATGCCCGAACCATCGGAGCATGCCTTTCCTTATTCCTTTTATTTAAGTAAACAATTAACCTATTGGTTTTAACTAATTTATTATTATTATTCTGAGGCTGAGCGAGATGCTGGCAATTATTTCTGGCAACATATGGCAATACAGAGGGTAAATGTTGCCAGCCTCTTTCGGTCTACTTCTGATGTATATAAATATTTATTGACGTATCTATTTATTTTATTTATTAAATTTATTTATTTATGAAGAAATTACAGACATTAAGGTTGATAGTACATTAATAAGCTTAACCTTATTCCATTTACATTTCTTACTAAGATATAATACACAAAAATTTAAAATAAATTACAAAAATAAATAATATAATTATATTAAAAGAACGGAAGAATATAAAACTAACATCAAGCAAAAGGAAGAAAGGATTATAATTATTAGAAAAAATGAAAACATTACGTTATGAAATAGGTTTACCCGTTTTATTAGATACACACACATCGTAGACAACATTTAAAAACTGCTTGCGAATCCTTAAAAAAGTCCAAAGTCTAGAGGACATTTGGTATTATAATTTTAATTAAATACGAAGAAAACTGAACAATAAGACTGGAAGAGCATTCCACAATTAGTGCGTGAGAAAGATGTAACAATCTGCAGATTTATATGTAAGCGAAGGGATAGTGGCAAAACTAACCAATAAAATAATAGTCTGAAAATGTTTGCCATAAATTTAAATTACTTTCGACATTAAAAACATTAATGGGGCATTAAAATTTATTGGCATTTAGTATGAAAAATCTACGACATTAAAGTAGTCCTTAAAACCGATCCTTAATATTAGGCCAACCGCCCACGTGCTATTAATAAATATGTCTTACCTAACCTCTTGAGACCTATGGTACACTCTAGTGCACCTCTCTTAAATTAAAAATACTAACTAACTTTATTACAAATACGTACATAAGTAATTAAATTAATCCATCTTTAATATTTTAAAATTAAAATAAGTAGCACATTGTAAATTAAATATTTTAAATAATAACATCCCAGCAACTACATTAAAGATATGATTGCATTCAAACTTAAAAATATTCTCCCTGCAGATATCCATCATAAGAAATATATTTACGCCGCGTTTCGTTTATAGAAATTACTATCGACGCTAGCATAAAATGCTACTATTAACATGAACATTACCAAAAATGCTAACATTAGCATGCACAGTAGCCCTATTCTGTTACTTAGTCATTAGTACATTATTAGTGGATTTCGTTATTTACGTCAAGAGATTGCGAAAAAAAAGGTCTATCACCTTACGTTTGAGATTTATTTGCACGTCATCTAACAATAAGGTTGATTTTCGCATGAAAATAGTACGATCATTCGAATATTCGACCTTATCAATTTTTTTAATTAAAAAAAAGCTTTGTCAAAACTGATAGACCACTTTCTTGGTCGACTGTACCTTACTAAAAATGCTACCATTAGCATGTCCATTACCAAACAGCTAGTATTAGTACGGCCCCCTTACAGCCACGAATTTTCATTTATTGGCATAAATATTGTAGTTTAATACAATTTTTATGTATATTTAGATTGTAAGCTGACACAGCCTCTTTAGAGCTACGAATTAATTTATTAACCTAACATGTGTAATTTATTTTAGTTTATAAGAAATATAATTAAATAAACAAAAAGGTTTATAACAACCAAATTCGAGTGTTGCAAAACTAGGATCAAGAAACTACACCTTCCCTGATCAATCTGGTTTCTGTGCCTTGACAGAATTATCTAGTGCAGAAACCAGTGCACTTACTAACAGTTCTGTTAGCCTGTCCTAGCTCAATGTATTATGAAAAATAAATTATATAATTTCCTAGTTTGTAATTTATGTATATAGAATGTTAAAAATTAGGCGTCAATATTTATTTACCATCCGCACCGAAAACACTGGCCAGATATATAATATCATTTACTTGTTCTAGAGTTTCATCATCAATCTTTATCGTCACGGTTATCATCCTTCTTCTTACAAACACTAGTACCTTGGTTTTTCTCGCATTCAATTTTTTTTTATAATGAGTCACGTATTTATATTAGATTTAAACATATATTTTTTCTTGTGAACGAGCAGCCTTATCCAGTGCTTGGGGACAGAAACTATCTTTATTTATAACATTTTTATTTGTATTAGCCTCCCAGAGCACGTCATTATCAAGGTAAATAAAATGAACAACTACACATTTTTGCTCTGCTAGAATTGCCGCTATTTATTACTGTCCTGTTTTCTGCTCCTTTGTCAAAGTAAATCTTATAAAATGCTGACATTTTAGTTTTTTAGTTATTTACTGGTCGGTAAGAACCTTCACAATTTATCGTAAAAATAGGCTTTTAATTTTTATATATTTATTTAAAACTTAATACCCGTAGACATTTTCTGACAGGCAAACCTTGGGGACAAATATAAACTATTATAGGTGCAATGAAAGAAATATTAAAGAAATAGGAAGAAAAATTAACAGCTTAATCATACACTTATATATTATACTGTTATATACACTATAATATCAATATACTAAATACTAATACACACATAATACTATACATAAACTAAACGTACATATATACACTTACTAATCTTGTAAAGAGCTTTTAGTGTGCAATTAAGTAGTTTCGTCTTTATTTTAATTATTTTTTATTTTGAACACGACATGTGACATCGCCCCCACCTGATGATAAGCGGTTGCGAGGTCCAAGAATAGGAGCAACTGACGCCAGCCACAAACGACCGGCATCAGTCTCTACCACTATGCCGGCCTAACAAGATGCTTTTTCACACTTCGCTTGAAGGCTTATAGAAGTGCGGAAACACACTGGCTGGAAGAGCATTCCACACCTTCATCGTGCGACACATGTAAGAGTCTCCAAATTTATGAGTACGCGTAGGTGATAGTGGCTATGGTATGTGGATGCATATTTTGGCCTGTGCGTGTGGTTTGATTGCAACAAATAGAGATAAAGGGATAAGGTTATAGAGCTTCTCAGAATACTCACCGTGGTATAGCTTGTAGAACACGCTCAGAGAGGCAACGTCATGGTGAAGCTGCAGTGATTCGAGAGTTTTCGGCACTGGTGTCGTCCACTATCAGAATTGCCCGCCTCTGCAGGATATTGAGAGCATTTGATACTTAGCAGAGCCATTCCAGAGGTGAGAACAGTATTCCACGCATGACTTTATTTATGCTTTATAATTATAAGCCTGTGTGAGGGCTTAATCTTCATCTTCGCTCTGCTAATAACAATCAGCTTAAAATCCCTAACCATTCTTCCAGCAGATATTCAGATTCTTTTATAGTTTCCGCTGCTCGAGAGTGGAACAAACTTCCTCTGGTTATCAGACGGGCGCCGTCTAGTAATATATTTAAAAATCTACTTATCGCTCACTTTCTAAACAAACAACATATATCTTCTTAGTACCTATATCTATCATACTATTTTTATTATGTGTAACAGTACTATATACTTACCTAGTTTCGTATTTGTATATATATATATATTTATGTATTTAAGTAGTAGTATGTAACGATTGGCGCGGTGGTGGATCGGTTGTAAGAACGCGTTCCTTAAATTCTACAAAGGTCGGTTCAAACCCACCCGACATCTACCAATGAGAAATACAATTTTCTTACGTACATTTGTCATAGATTTACAACACCACTGTTCCCGTGCCTCGGAGAGCACGTTAAGCCGTCTGTCCCGGTTTCACTAATACCAATTTGTGGAATCGTTAATGAATTGACATTATATCCTCGCCAAGCCGTCTCGCCAGCGTAGCGAGTGTAGGCCAAATTCTCCAGATATATGTTCTGGAAGTCCCATCTCCAGCAGTGGAGGTCTAGGACGCTGTGTTCTAGGGGCTGTAATGATAATGATGTAACGATTATTATGTATTGTATGTAAATTGTATACTTATGCTAATGCACCCAGCAAATCCTCTACCACACTCCTAAAGGTTAGCTGTTATAAAATGCCGAAAGTCATTAAGTTCGCCCTTGTACATTACTTTTAGGTTTTTTGTGCAATAAAGAATTTATAAATAAATACAAATACAAAAAAAAATACAAAAACGTTTATTTGTTCCCAAAAATTGTTTACATAATTTTTTGGAGGAACTCTGATCCCCAGACTAGAATTCTCTGGGTTAAGCTGAGGATCAGTTTCTTCCTTGGTTACATTTTATTATTTAAGGCTATAAATTTTATGCCTCAATATTATTTTTGTTTTATTATTTATTAAATTAATTTATCATGCCATGCATTATACTATTATTATATTATATACATATTATATTATACTATATTATATTATATTCCACCATATTTATTTTATGACTATTATTAAATTTATAAATCTATAGGTATATAATTTGATTAGTCTGGTGTATAGTTATTTCTGGTGTATTTTATCTCAACGTTTATTATATATATATATTTTTTTTATTTCTCTATCTATTTTTATTTATCTATTTCTATGAGTTTTTCTGTTTGGGTATAATCTAAGGTACCAAGGTAGTTTATGAGGAGTTTCTTGCAAAAATGTCTTGTATAGGGCAGGAAATTAATGATATAACAACCGATTCACCTTGTTCAGTATTCCCAGTTCTGCGTCCATGCTTATTCAAATCCAACCTTGTTAAACCAAGAGCAGTATACCTAAAGAAGCGTGTATAAGTAGCAATTTATATGATTGCAGTTATTAGGGTATGCCTTTCGCAGCCCAGAGGCAGTTTCGACACTTTGTTTGCACGTCAGACGCGTTATCACTGGCGGCCATTATTTTTATGCTTTTTTTTTAATTACTAAGGAAGCTCGCATATAAGATATTTTTTTGTTACTGACGATGTTGGATTTGACGATTCTGAAAACTAAAGAAAAAAAAGTTAGGTATCATCACGACCGTTTCTCTTTTAGTGTGCTCAGACCACACGCTTATATTTATAACAAATGAATAAAAAACATTCAAATTCTGTCAACTTCACCATAAGCCAATCATGACAAGCAAGTGGCAAGCTCATCTAGCGTACCAAACTTAGAAAATAAATTAAATATCAAATAAATTTATAAAAAAAAAACTAAAGCAAAAGCAAAAACAAAACCTAATTTAAATATAAATCGTGTCCGCGCGGCATAGTGACAAGAACGCTGGCCGCATTTCCTCGCTGAATCGCTATGCTGATTAAATTTATTTGTTTTATTTATTTAAATATTTAATAATATTATTGTGTTCTCGGTATCTCCGAGTCTAAATTCACGGACTTAACCGTTAGACCACGGAACATTGAATTTAAATTTGTATCTATCCCTGCGTTTTTTTTTTTTTTTTTTTCAACGCACGCGCTAGCGTACGGAAGCCTATGGGGTGGCCCCGTTAGGCTGCAGTTTGTCTCAGCGGGCAACAACCCGCCGGCTTTTATTTTTACCCTGGCCTAAGGGTGGCCAAGGAAGGGGCTACGAAAGGTGTGGCCCCTTGTGAGCGGTGTCTATGTGGTAACAACGGCACGGGCTACGCCTCGGTCCTCAGGATCTCCCGGGGCAGGCGGCGGTCTTCCGGTGGCCGTGCGTGGAGAGGCGCGATTCCCCGAAGATGGTCGAAGCGGCTGTGGTCGGCTCGATCGAACATGGACTTCGAGAGCCTGGCCACAAACTGCTCGATGGTCTCCATCTTCAGGTCGTCGTGGAGGACGGTGTTGCTCACGAACCAGGGGGCCCCGACTATCCCTGCGTGTACTCATAAATTTGTGGACTTTTACACCTGAAGCACGCTGATGATGTGGAATGCCAGTGTGTTTGCCCCACTCATATAAATTGGAGTACTTTGAGCGAAGTGTGAAAAATTTTCTTGTTAGGCCGGCATAGACTGATGTCGGTCGTAGTGGCTGGCGGGGAATGGGAATTCACAAAAAAATATTTTTTTTTTCTTGGACGATTCGTTGTTTTACTAAAATCCGTATCATCCACAAACACGTTTTTAATTAGTGAATATGATAAAATTAGAGATAAAAAAAATGTAGGAATCGTCCATGTTCAAAAATAAATATTCGTAGACATTGACGCAGAGATACCTATTAGGAGTTCCGATCCTAGTCGAGTATGTAAAAAAATCTGTGACTTATTCTCGAAGTTGATATACCAGAAACATCGACGAGCTTGCCACTAGGTCTTGAGTTGAACGTCGATTCGGGAGGCATATTATGGTTAAATTAAATAAATAGTGAACGAACCAAGCCTGACAGAAGGTATTTATTATAATGCCCCCTCGAGACAGACTCGCTCCTGCGATCTCTTCCATGTCTGCCGCGTACGTACAATATCTGGCATGCGCGAACCTGTACGTCGGATGTGCGACACGTACAACAGGCTTGTATCGGACGTGGATATATTCAGTAACTCCCGCGCCGCCTTCAAAGCCAAAATCAAGAAGCTGCTACTTTAGTTTAGTTTAGTTTAGCTCGCAAAGCGTGGGCAGTCTGCTTCGGAGTTCGCCTAACAGTTTTAATGCATTCAAACACAATGCAGTTGTTTTCTTTATACCTGGCCAAGGTGATATTTTCCGAATTTTGTATCGCACAAAGAGTGCACTATTGTTCACATACATATCTTCACGCCAGATCCCTTGCGGGGTAGGCAGAGACAATTGAGCGCCATTTGACACGATCACGACATACTTTTTTCGCTTCGTCGACATTCATCAACCTCTTCATATATGCCCTTTTGTTACGAAAGCTTTTTAATGTGCCTTCAGCCAGTGTTTTATTTATTTGATCGTGATATGTGAGTCTCGGTCTGCCAGGGCCTCTTTCACCCACAACTTTCGCATTATATATCTGGTTCGTCAATCTTACTTCGCTCATCCTCTCGGCATGCCTTTCCTTATTTTTGTCCCTATGCTTTCTTTTATACCCACCATTTTCCGTATTTCGACGCAACGACCTCATTTCTACTGCATTAACCCTACTCTCATGCGTATTCTGACATATCCACGTCTCGCTTCCATACATCAGTGTTGGTACTAACATTGCATTGTGTATGGCGAGCCGAGCTTTGTCACTGACATTTCGACTATTGTTCACAGTGAGAAATATTCTGGTGGCGGGTATAATTTTAATTGCTTCTACTCTGTTGCTATCTTTTATGTTCTTATGTTGCCTGTCCCTGTCCTTTCTCTTCGAATAAATATTAAACCACGTCTTTATAAAGACGCGCTCTGGTGTGCAGTAAGCCTAAGCAATCAAAAAGTTTCATCTGATGTTCAAGTAGCGGTTAAGGTAGACCATGCGCTTTGCATGTTTGTTTATAAAGTTATTAAAACAAGTTAAACATGTATATTTAGACGTTACACTTGATAAATATATATATATATATATATATATATATATATATATATATATATATATATCTGTCCTTCGCGCCATTTTGCGCGGACATGTCAAGTGCAAGTTTTTGTTTTGTAAATTAGTTTACTGTAAATATTGTTTGTTCAAAAGTGGTGTTGTTTTGTTTAATAATGTTCTACAGTCATGGAAAACGATAAATTGGACTTTAAATATAGGGCACAAGTTGCAGTTTAGTTTTTGCGGTTTTCCCGCGCTCCCACATTTTACCCGACGTGTTTGAGCTATGGTGCCGCGAGTGACTCCAAGAAAAGCATCAAATTCTGCAGCATCTGGAATTTGATGATAACCTCATTAACTCATAAAAAGAAAGATATATTACGTCAGACTTGGCTGTATGGGCTAGACCCTTTACCTCATTCAACATTCATCGGGAAAAGAGAACCAAATATATATATATATATATATATATATATTAGTATATTAATTTGAGTCTGCACCTTTTACATTCCTCTAGCTCGTATATTCAAATATTTTTAAAGATTTTTACATTCATAGTAGGGAATAAAATTACGAACATTTTTGAGATATATTGCAAAAAAAAAAAAAGAATTATCTGTCGCAAGCCCAAGACACCATTCTTTTCATCTCTTACCCAAACACGATGGACCCGGCATTCAGGAATCTTCGGAAAATCCTCTTCACGTCCAATGTCTTTAACCATTGTGTCTTTTCGGTAATGTCATACTGACCAGAGACGTGGACAGTGACAGTGGGTTTAGTCCATAAATTCAGCGAGCTATGGAAAGAGAAATACAAGCGGAGAGGAGATGGATATGGGAGATATGGACAAACTGAAACAAGGCGCAGGAAATATTGGAGAGGTTCGTTAATCTATAAAACATAAAAGTACTTAGACTTGCTGTTAAAAATGCATGCTCATAAGCTTGCCTAAAACCAGCATGCTCTGCAGCATTAAGGATGCTAGTTTTAAGCTTGAAAAACGAACGATTGTTGATTTTTGAGAACGCTCGAAGTAAGTCGATTCTTTCGTGGTAGAAATGAGTATGTCTATCTGGAGCTTTATTTTTTGATTACATTGTCTTGAAGTTTGATAACAAAATAATGTCAATTTGTAAATTATGTTTAATTTGTAATAAATGTAATATTTAGAGGATTTTTTAATTTTGGAGCCTGTTCGATTATTTGTATATTATTTGCTGAAGTGGCAATGGGTCTGTCACATCTGCCGCAGAACTAACAAATGTTGGGTAAACGGGGTCTAGAGTGAAGACCACGTACGGGAAGAAGCAGGCAGGGACGACCTTCTCCAGATGGACGGATGACCTGAAGGTTGCTGGTAAAGGTTGGATGAAGGTGGTGAAAGATCGCGTGAAGTGGCGAGCTAATGCCTTAGGCATTCTCTGACCGTTCACCGTTGGGAGATTTCTTCATTAGATCGAGGATAGTGAAATGATATTAAGAAATTACTTATATAAAAAAGTAGTATCATCACGACCGTTTCCCTTTCGGGGTGGTCAGAAACCAGGCTTATATAGAAGCGGATTCACAATTAGCCAACTTTACTATAGGCCAATCATGACAAGTGGCAAGCTCGTCTATGTCTCAAGCGTACCAAACTCGAGAAATAAATTAAATATTAATTAAATTTTAATAATTTAAATTAATAAATATTATTGTGTCCGGACCAGTATAATCTAACCCGGTACCTCCGAGTCTAAATCCACGGATTTAACCGCTAGACCACGGAGGCAGTAATACTTATATAAACACACATATACTTAAATACTATATACATAACATTATTACATACATACTGATAACGATACAGGCTGGTAACGATGACAATCTCTAATTAAGAAAATATTTTGGAGCCTCATGTACATATAAAGGATTCATTGACTATTTATATTATTGTGATTTATCATTAGTAGGTATAGTAGGCGCGGTGGTGGCTCGGTTGTATGAACGCGTTCCTTGAATCCTACAAAGGTCGGTTCAAACCCACCCGGCATGACCAATGAGAAATGCACTTTTCTTACGTACATTTGTCATAGATTAACAACACCACCGTTCCCGTGCCTCGGAGAGCACGTTAAGCCGTCGGTCCTGTTTCCACTAATACCAACGTTAATAAATTGTCATTAAAAATTGACATCATTTCCTCGCCAAGCCGTCTGGCCAGCGTGGCGAGTGTAGGCCAAATTCTCCAGACATATGTTCTGGAAGGCCCGTCTCCAGCAGTGGAGGTCTAGGACGCTGTGTTCTAGGGGCTGTAATGATGAGGTATAGTATTGTATATTTATTATATTGTATTGTTAATATTTTATTTATGTAGGTTGAATGTATGAAATTATTAATATGTATGTTATCTGCATTAAAAATCTTCAAGTTTATTCAGTATTGCACCTACCTTATGTACTTACTGCTCTCGTTGTCCCGAAGGTTTGACCGTCATAGAATGTCTAGCGGCATTAGGTCCCCGCCTTTGTACTTTGTGCAATTAAGTTTAAATAAATAAATATTATGAATGTCTAGTTTCGTTTCCATAAAGTCGACTATTTTATCGTTTTTCATTAACTTTAAATATTTGCACTATAACATATAATTTCGTCCGTCTGTCTGTCTGTCAAAGCGTCAGTCCGAACAAGATTGCCATGCGAATACTATAATTTTAGTTTGAAATCACCAATGACTATAAACCTCGATTCTTTGGAAGTCGGTGTGTCAAAAAAACCATGAGAAATTAAGGTTTTAAAATTGTCGTATTTTTTTTTATTTTCGTGGTTACTTAAAAAAAATATGTTAAACCAAGTTTTTTATTTTATTTTGTGTTATTCGATTTTGATATATTTTATACATATCTTCATGCCAGCTCCCTTGCGGGAAAGTCAGAGACAATAGACCTCTTTAGCTTCGTCGACATTCATTATCCTTTTCATACATTCCCTCAAATGCAATTACATCAGCTCTGCACTGATTCTCGACTACCTAGCCCTGGAAGCAGTGTGCAGAGACAATAAAGCTACGTTACAGTGTATAAAGTGTCACAGTGGTTCACTGGGTAGTGATGCTGTTGATGAACTGGCCAGAAGAGGGTCATCCACAATACCGATAGGCCCAGGACCAATAATAACATACCGTTCCAATTCATCCGAAGCTGGCTTTGTTAAAGAACTGATAAACTGCACGAGCAGATGTGGACATCGACTACAGACTGCAGATAGTCCAGGGAGGCCCTTCCCAATCTTGACAAGCGCCTCACACGACGCCTCCTGGGCCTTGACAGAGCCAGACTTCTCATAGTGATGGGGGTCTTGACGGGGGTTATGCCTTTAACAAACATCTCTACACTCTGAACATTACAGATAACCCACTGTGTAGAGGATGCATGGCGGAGGAGGAGACGGCCGCACATGTGCTCTTGGAGTGTGACAATGTGGCTGCGCTTAGACTGAGGTTCCTCCAGACTGCGAGGTCTGCAGGAACGTGACGGGTCACTTGGCTTTCCTGGAGAAGATCGGATGGCTTCGCTGAAGGAGTAAAGGTCACGCACAATGGTCCAATAGAGACTAAGTGCGGAAAAGCCATCGTTATCACAATCACATACCCTTTTGTTTCGTTGACTCTTTACTGCACCTTCTGCAATTGTTTGCTACAACTTTCGCATTACATATCTCGTTCGTCATTCTTTCGTCGCTCATCCTTTTAGAAAAGAAAAGAGTAAAATAAAGTATCATCACGACCGTTTCCCTTTCGGGATGGTCAGAAGCCACGCTTATAAATAAGCGGATTCACATTTAGCCAACTTTACTATAGGCCAATCATGACAAGTGGCAAGCTCGTCGATGTCTCCAGCGTACCAAATTTGAGAAATATCACAAATAAATTAGATATTAATTAAATCTATTTATGTACATTAATTAATATTTTTGTGTCCCGAACAGGAATCGAACCTAAATCCACGGACTTAACCGCTAGACCACGGAGGCAGTAAAACATGCATAAAAAGCTTTAGTTTTTAAACTATTGTTTTCAAAATAAAATACTCTAGTCGTTTTTCTAGTAGGTACAGTCGACACCATAAAAATGTATTACTCGAAAAATCTAAAACCATTGTGCTACAAATAATTTCCCTCGTTCCGTGTGAACACACCGTTATCTCGGCTCATTATTATAATTGAATGCTCTAAAGATTCTCGTTTCACTTCGGTTTAACTTTACAACACCCTTATACCTGTCTCGTGTTGTTTTACCATACATAACAACCGAAGACCTTTCAATTATGCTTATTATACGGGTGTACAGAAAAAAGTTAAGTATAGCCTACGTTAGCCGAGCATTGTTAAAAAGTAGTTTATCTAACACATCTTCGTACTAAGTAGGTATATATTTAATTTTTTCGTTTGCTTTTTAATTTTATTATACATAATTGGTAAAGTACATTTTTTTATATGGATGTGGATTTTTAAGGGACAGCAAACCTCAACTGTTACCTCCTCCTCCTTAGTTGGTACCCCACTGATGGGGATCGTGACTCCGTCGCAGTCGCACCTCATCCACCAGCCGTCTCCAACGGTTTCGGTCCTCGGCGTAGTGGATGGCCTGGTGTACAGGGATGTTCAGGTGGTCAGTCACCTGACTGGACCATCGCTTGGGGCTTCTTTCTCTTGTTCTTTTACCGTCTACCTTGCTCAACTGTTACAGTTACAGAAAAATGATCCTAGGACACCATCCATTCATTGCATTTTAAGTTAAATTAAATTAAATAAAAAAATTAAATAAAATTAAATAAAAACAATTTAAGTAAAAATAATAATAAATAAAAATATTAATGTCTGTGTTTCTCTTTCTTTACTAATTGTTGTTTTCTTTTTTTTAACTTCACTTTCTGACGTTGCCTATTTTTATAATCTGTGGTTTACGTCGTTGGTAACATACGTAGGAATTTGTTTATTTAAATGTAATTATATATACATATATATATTTATATATCCTCGCCAAGCCGTCTGGCCAGCGTGGCGAGTGTAGGCCAAATTCTCCAGATATATGTTCTGGAAGGCCCATCTCCAGCAGTGGAGGTCTAGGACGCTGTGTTCCAGGGGCTGTAATGATGTAATGATGATATATACATATGTGTGTCACTGTTTGTAAACCTAAATTAAAAAAAAAAAAAAACAAGAAATTAACTTGATCGATACACAAACTAGATATTTTATTTTCCAAATAACTAAATTGCAGTGTATTAAAGTAAAATACGTGTGTAGAAAAAATACATTAGTATTATTAACAGAAGTATTCTACACAGTGCAAGAAGTACAAAAATAGCTCAAAATGATTTTACACAAAAACTTTTTTTAATAATAATCGATCCTGTTTGTTATAAAGATTATACTTATAAAAAAAATATAGGTGGTAGGCGAGCTGATGGTGGTAATTTGCCTATTCTGCCAGGGCGGGAAGTATTCAACGTTCGTGCCGATAAACCCAGTAAAGTGTATCCACACATTTCGGGATCAGCCTCGAATTGCCGTCATGCCCAGACAAGCCGGCATAGTGTTAGGGACTGATGTCAGTCATGGGTCCGATTCCAGTTGCTAACATTCATGGACCTCGCGCGCCACTTACCATCAGGTAGGCGCAAGGTCACATGCATTGCGTTTATACTATTAAAAAAAAAGTATACTGGATCGACTGAGGTTGCAAGTACTAACAGCCAGATGTCAGTCATGAGTCCGATTCCTGTTGCTAACATTCATGGACCTCGCGCGCCACTTACCATCAGGTGGGCGCAAGGTCACATGCAATGCGTTTATACTATTAAAAAAAAAGTATACTGGACCGACTGAGGTTGCAAGTACTAACAGCCAGCTTCTCGAACGTATTTTTGGTAATAGTTTTTATAATTTTGACAGGTCTTTACGCGATTTACCTTAGATACATATTGGCCGTGGTAATGCAACTTGGCTGAAACGTCGGGAGAAATATGTCTCTAAGGTAAATCGCGTAAAGACCCGTCAAAATTATAAAAACTATTATGAATATGCGCGAAAGTTTAAAAAGTATTTTTGGTACTTAATTATTACTAAAAATTTAAAGGTTTATTTTTAATTAAGTACCACGTTGAATGGCAATGCTGATCCCTTGGCCCAAATATTACCCAGCCCTTTTGTCTCCCGAGGTGTTGATGAGCTGTTTTGACAACGCCTTGAAAATTTCATGTGCACTTGGTCCCCATGGCCCGAGAGTTTCAACTCCAAACGGCGTAAAAACACATCTCTCAATAAGCTAGGTGTATTTCCGCCGTTTGATAACAATCGCTACAAGGTTCTCTGCTTGCAATGCAGCAGAAAACTTTTTCATTATTTTATTATTGTAAAGGCTGTAAATTTTCCCAAGAATACATCAATAAACATATTTCTATTATTAGGCGATTTCTATATTTGATTCCTGGTCGAGACACAATAATTTATTTAATTACGTGTGATATTTCTCGAGTTTGGTACGCTACAGATATCGACGAGTTTACCAGTTGTCATGATGGGCTGGCAGTAAAGTCAGCTAAATATGAAACCGCTTAATTAAAAAAAAGCGTGGTGATGAAAGGAAAACGGTCGTGATGATACATTACTTTTTTTTAAAATAAATAAATGACAAATACAACAATACAGTAAACCAACAAATAATAATTATTTTAATCATCTTTGCGAAAAAAGCGGGTTAGAAAAACGTCTGTTAGAGTAGGCAAAAAGTTTTAAATAAAATTCTCAGAATGTTTGTTGTATAATAAAAAAGTGTCACAAAGCAAATTTACTTTAGTTGCATTAAGGGGGAATAACAGAAAAACTTAAACAAACTTATTTAAGGCGCCAGTCTCTTTTCTACGCACGTAAAAAAACAAGGACAAGGCCTACTTCCACGGCCTTAATTCCTTACAACATTTGATGCTGTATGCACACTTCTAAACTATGCGACATCCGACAACTTCTATCGTTGTCAGAAAAAGAAACAACGCCGATTTTTTCCCCTTTTTTACTATTACTATAAGTATGTATCCGGTTCATCTACTGTTTACGTAAATACGATCACATATCTGAATATCGTGCTAAGTTGAAGTGGCTACCTATTCGATGTCGCAGAAATCTCAGAGTTCTTTGTATGCTTTTTTCGGTTTTAAACGAGCCTGCGACACCGCGATACCTCAAGGACAGTTTTGCCTATATCTCATCTTTCCACGATAAATTTCTTCGCTCCTCTCAGAACTCACTTCTTTCAGTCCCCTTTCATCATTCCGGATTTGTTTCAAATTCTTTTGTCGTTGTCGCCACAAATTTATGGAATGATCTTCCTGTAAACATAAGACAAGCAACTACCAGATCTTTGTTTAAAAAACTCGTATATCTATACTACCTGAAAAGCTCACAATATTAGTAAGTGTATATATGTATGTTTATGTATTAGTATTTAGTATATTGATATTATAGTATAAATAACAATATAATATGTAAGTGTATAATTAAGCTGTTAATTTTTCTTCCAAATTTTTTATTATTTCTTTCATTGCACCTATAATAGTTCAAATTTGTCCCCAAGGTTTGGCTGTCAGAAAATGTCTACGGGCATTAGGTCCGCCTTTGTACTTCGTGGATTTACAACACCATCGTTCTCGTTCCTTGAAGAGCTCGTTAAGCCGTCAATTTCGTTTTAACCAATGCCAACTTGTGAATTTGTAAATATTTTTTTCATTAGACCCTTACCAACCCGTCTCGCCAGCGTCGCGAGTGTAGGCCAAAATTCTCCAGAAGTATGTTCTGGAAGGCCCATCTCAAGTAGTAGTAGTAGAGCTTCTAGGACACTTAGCCAGTTTATCAAACGTATTTTTGGTACTTAATCTATACTTAATAATTATAAAAATAACAGGTTTTGCAAGATTCACAAACATATCTTAGGAAATAATTAAGAAAGGAACTGTCATTTTTACACAAATGAAAAAATTCATCCACATTCTAATATTTTAACCAATAATGTATGTGTATTTTTTACTAAATATAAATATTTCCTCTTTTGTCATTAAACACGGAACGTCATATATATCGTAAGTAAATTTATATACTAAGAATAACTTAAGTATTGTGATATTTGTTCGTGAAACCCAATTTGACTTACGAAAAACTTAAAGATAATGATTCCTTCGCTTCGAGAAACCGGCAGTCTGTATTTTAGCGGGCTATGATGGAACATTTGCCAGAAAAAAAAACCTTATTTTCTAGCAGATTGTAGCCTTTAAACGATTTATTTATTACTAAAGTACAACCTAAACAGAGTGGTATATTTTCTTTAATATATTAAAAAAATATTATTCCGGATGACAGTTCGTTAGTTCAAGCCTGTCGCTGCATTCGGAAGTGTACCTATGTACCTTTCTGTACAAACATAAACGCCTACCTTGCCTTAAGCTAAGGTGTTTCCTGGAAACCTTTGGGTTTTCATGTGTAAATAGGTACGTTTCATATGCAAACGAGTACAATTCTTCAAAATATTTTGGTTACGTAAATTATTATTTTGCACTGAAATACAAAAAAAAAGGATCACTCGAAAATACATGTTTTTTTTTTTATTTTTTTTTGTATGTAGTGGATAAAAGTCAAAGTCAAAATATATAATCACGTAAACTTATAATAGGCATTTGTGATTATTAAAGTGCGGGTCGCTTTTTCCTACAAAGCGCCATCAATAATCCCATTTGAAGGACGCTTACTGTAGTCTCTATAGATGGAATTTATTTTATAACCAATAAATCGTGACTTCAGATGGAATGCCATTAGTAGGTAGTAATAATAGGTGGTAGGCGGACTAATGGTGGTAATTTTCCCAGTCCACCGTTCGTGCCGATAAACCTAGTAAAGGAGTTAAAATTGTCGTCATGCCCAGTCAAGCCGGCATAGTGTTAGGGAGTGATGTCAGTCGTGAATGTCTGATTCCAGTTATTAACATTCATGGACCTCGTGAGATAAAGGAGACCTGGGATATCCTAGTCCCTTCCCACCTTCAAGGTACTTCTGTTAAAGCTGGTGCTGCAGCGAAATTGGTATGTATATAATTAGTATGGTGGAATTGTGTATCTTATATAATTTTTAATATTTCTGTTTTTTTAGATAATGTTTTGTTAAATTGAATAAATAAATAATGTTATAATTCATGTTTAAAATGAGAAATGTAAATAAATGGACTGCTGGAACAAGAAATAATAAGTGGGAGTGTCGCTGAGGACCGGAAGACTCAGTTAATATCCGGAGAATTGTTGTCATTTCTTCCTTTAAGATTTTAGCGACTCAATTCACAAGCGTAGCGATTTACTTGCGACGAATACCGCATCTTTTCCAATTTGATTTTTTATTACACAATATTAGTTAGAAACTCTGTTTTTATACGGAGAACTGTTGCTATGTCTTTCTGTAAAAGTTTAGCAGCTTAATTCACAAGCGTAGTGTTTTAACAGTGTGAAAAACTATATGCATTTCTTCCTTTAAATTTTAAATAGTCACAAGCGTATTGGTTTGAGATAGCGATTACGCGCGACGATAAGCTCTGTTCTTGCTTCTCATATTTTTAGTGGATTAATAGTTAATCATACAAACGATGGAACCAGAATTTGAAGGCGATAACCTATAGAAAAAAAACATTTGTTGTTGGGAATGCCAAAACTACGTGCGTTGGCCATCCGAGACTCTCTACCCGCTAATACTAGCGTACATGATGCTGAGTATGTTTTCTTAGCACACAGTTTATAGTTACACTAGTCAGTAATATTTTTAAAATCTATATTATTTATATATTTATTTGCATGTTATATGTTTATTGCACGTTATACAAGGGGCGGACCTAATTATGCTAGACATTATCTGACAGCCAACCTTAGGGACAATTTGGACCATTTTAAATGCAAATTATTAATACCAACTAATGGTAAATATTATAATATGACTGAAATGCAATTACATAACTTATGAACCATTTAAATAATGCGATGACACCATTTTTAAAATCATGTTTCCGTTGGATGCGGATTTCTACTGTCAGTTCATTCCACAGGTTTGAGGTTATTTAAACGATTTTTAATAATTATTTTTATTAAATATTTTAAATAATACAAATATTAATGAGGAAACACGACGCAAGTACATGTTTAAATAAAGCAATTTAAGTTGATATTAACTGTCAATCAAAATCAAAACAAATTAAAATTAAGAAACCCTTAAATAATGTATTTTTTATTTTTTGGTAGAACTTGGTCAATAAACCTACCGAATACAGAAGTACTAAGATAACTTATATTAGAGGGAACGAAAACTTTTTCGCTAAAGCTTATGGCTAAGCTTAAAACCTAAGCCACATTTAACCAAAGCTACAATATTTAAACCCAGCTACCCTCCTATTTTCTCTGGCAATGAAATTCAAATGCTTATCAACATAGCTTGGAATTTTACCTGCCAGTCAAATTGTTCTACCCACTGCTCCTTCCTGTGAAATAAGGTTTACTTTTGTGACACGTGTAGTCAGAATTGTGCTTGAGGCCGACCTTGGAGGCCTTTTAAAGGAAATATTAGGTTAAATAATTTGGAGGAAGATAAGGATTTGTTGACATAATGCACACATTTAGAACGTAACGCTGATAACTCAAAGGTATTATTTATTGTGTCTGTTTTTTTTTTAAGAAAAATTACTAAGTATTCCATGGGTTTAATAGGCTGGTTTACAAAGGAAGCCTCCTGTTGCGGCTTCGCATGGTAGCAGGTTCAATTCCCAGTAAAAACGTTTGCGACTGACGTCACTAGCTACGGGCCAATGACGATCAAGTTGTCATATTAGTTGCAATTTTTCAACCGCACCGACTCATGCCTGTGTTTTTATTCATTTTAAATCATAATTGGAATGCTTTTGGTGAATATTAGTGATCGAAACTATATGTGCGTGTCTAATAAAGCTTGTGGTGCATATACTATAAAATTGGACAAGAAATCTAGGGTTTAATCGAGGTGGATGGCCATCACACACGTGGATACGTGGATTGCTTTGGGGTGAGTCCTGTTTTCCACACCGTTCCTGATCATTTCTTCTTTAAAATCATAGTATTTGTTCGACTTCATCTTATTTGTTTCTTCCATACTTGAATAACTGCCTCCGTGGTCTAGCCGTTGAGTCCGTGGATTTAGACTCGGTCGGGACACAAAAATATTGATTGATGTAAATAAATCATTTAATTACTTAATATTTAATTTATTTGTGATATTTCTCGAGTTTAGTACGCTGGAGACATCGACGAGCTTGCCACTTGTCATGATTGGCCTATAGTGAAGTTGGCTAAATGTAAATCCGCTTCTTTATAAGCGTGCTTTCTGACCACCCCGAAAGGGAAACGTTCGTGATGATACTTTACTATACTTAAATGCTGTTTATTTGTAAAAATACATCCGGAACTTTTCAAATCTCTTGGGGATGATTGCAATTTTAAAACGCTAGTCCTAGTAGAATAATTATTCCACTACTTTTACTCAATATAGCCGAAATTGTTATGTAATTGCAACGAAGATATTTAATAAGCTTCCAGTTACTATAAGGGAGCTGCCACTAAAACTGTTCAAATTAAGAGTCAAACAAATGCTGGTTAATAAATGTTTTTATTCGACAAAAGAATACCTAGACACTAAGCTTGAAAAAGTCATGTGACTAAAAAAATATTTGTATGCTAGAAATAGCAAAACATTTGATATAATTACATATAATAATTTACATCCCTGTACCTACCATGTTTCTGGCAAATAAATTATTTCATGTTGTGTTCTTTTAGAATATTTGATTCCTACGGAAACTTAGTTTTTAAATACAATAATAATAATAAATTTATTCAAAGTAAAAAGAACATAACATGCATTTTATGGCGCTCTGAATCCCGAGTAAGATGTTTTATAAAAAACACCTGCGTTACGGGATTCAGGGTCTTCCAGAGGTACAATATAACAATATTTATTAAACAAATCATGTACATAGAATTTAGGCATGCAAATTAACACAATTAAGAATTAATAAATAATAAGTTTATTTATCATCATTACAGCAAAAAAAAACATTTTTTTGGAGAATTTGGCCTACACGGGCCACGCTGGCCAGACGGTTTAACGAGGGTGTGATGTCAATTTTTAACGACAACTTATTAGTTTAACTGGAACATGCTCTCTTAAGGTACGGGAACGGTAGTTGTGACGAATGTACGTAAGGAAAGTGTATTTCAGTCTATAATAAATAAATGGCCTCTAATGGAAACAGAGGATAAACTATACCTAGAATGGATAAACCGCGCGCAACTATGAACAATCCCAGTGCAAGTAATTTGAAAACTTTGACAATATCACCTCGGACAGTTCTAAAGCTAAAATCTATAATGCGAGCGCACGATTTTTCTGAGCACTTCTAGCTTCAGAAAATATTTGGAAACGAACTTCCAAGGCGGTACTAGCAGTGGGTGGGGAGTGTGTCTGTTGGGTACTCCTGAGCAGCTCAGAGCTCTGAAGACACCGGCTTTCGATTAACATCAATATTATACGCAATTGGTGGTTGTGTTTTCTTCGGTTTGGGAAAAATTAGGCTGGACCAAGAGGTATGTTGACTCCACAGAGAACACCTAAACCTGCTTATTTTAAATGGCGATAAATATCAAAACTCGCAACGGAAACGTATGAAAAGAGGACTTACGTGAGGATGGGGATGCTGGATAACTTCTGATCACTGCGTTTGATGCTTTAATTTTTAATTTCACTCTTTTGTAAATAGTTTTTGAAAAATCGCACGCGCACGTTTTGCAACCAACAACTTTTATCTGCTTAGTTATCGCCTTGGTCACATTGGCGCTAGGCTCGGGTGTTTCCAATTAGATCACGTGACACGCAAGGTGACAGGGAGCGCGATCTTTAAATTCTGGATATGAACGGTTTGGAGAAGGAACGTAAATCGAAACACCAAGAAGGGGAGGATGATACAAGGACTGTTACGAAGCCCCGACAGTGTCAAATCAAATGTATACCTGACTGCGCGTCGCAAAGAAGGGTTAAGTGTTTATTGGCCTATATATGTTATTTGTTCCTTTGTGGCATACTGGAGATCAAACGTGTTATCAAATAAAAAAAAATAAAAAAATCTCTATTGCATATAAATATACATCACAATTTAGTTGTTACATAGGTTAGGGCATATAATAAATCGTACATAGTAACAAAAGCAGTTTAGCTGTGACATCTGAAATAGTCGGTGGACGGTGTTTCAGTGTTTCAGATGTCATTATAGGAATTAGTACTTGCAACATTTTATATTACTCTAGACAATATTTATTTATATTTGCTAAAGGCAAGACCTAAATAATAGTTTGTGTGTATGGTTGGTGTATATGCATGTTGGTGTACGTGGGTTTGAGTGAATGTATATATGTAAGTATGCATGTGTTAGCAACAACCTATTTCTTATAATATTATTTTATGATTTTAAACAGGTTTTGAGTGTCCTCATAAGTTAGTTCCTGAAGCCAGTTCCTAACGAGTACCTTGCACTTTCTGGAGGTTTGGGGATACATATTAAGCCTTTTATTAGCCCTATTATATAGCCGGCTACTTAAAATGATATAATGCCTTTGGCCCAACGCAACGCATTTAGTGTCACATACTCAATCCCTGACTATCTAAATATCGAGACTGCTCTAAATTCTACACTAATAAACAATATTAAAAAATATATGACAATTTATTTACATATCAATTAAGGTTTGCGAGGCTTTAATGTCAATTACTTACAATCCATAATTCCACAAGTACATTTGTTATACATTTACAACATCACCGTTCCCGTGATCGCGAACAAGGCGGTCTCGGTTCTTCTCAAACCACAACTTGGTTGTTGCAAATTCTGCACAAATATGTTTTGGAACTTTCATTGTAGAGAATGATAGAGTACAAGTTTAAAGCATTCTCTAAGTCCTTTATATAGATGCGAATCTAAGACAGTTCATCTGCCTAACTAAGTACTAACTTCCGTACAATCCCATTTCCCATGAGTAAGCGGTCACTTAACTCACTAATTTGTCTTGACTGAATCTAGAGAGAAACGGGTTCCAGAGTGGAAGTGGAAGATCGTTGGTGCAGATTAAAGGCAGCTATATAAAAATAAGGTCATGCGTAGAATACTGTTCTTACCTCTGGGGTGATTCCGCTAAGTACCTTGCAGATGCTCTCAATGTCTTGCGAATCGGATAGTGGACGACACTACAGTGACTAAAACGACCGAATCACTGCGCTTCGCCAAAATATGGTGTTCTACAAGTTATATACAGTGATAGTTCTGATAAGCTCCATAACCCTATCCCTTCTTATCCAAACCAAACCACACGTACAAGCCAATATATGAACCCCCATACCGTAGCTACTATCCCTATACGTACATATAATTTGAATACTCTCACATCTGTTGCGTGCTGAAGATGTGGAATACTCTCCCTGCGTATTATGATAATGTAAGCACACACATTTCAGCAGACGGTCGAGTCATCATCTTTATCAGCCTGTGTCTCTCCACTGCTGGACGTGGTCTAGAACTCGTTTGCCCCACCGGTCGTCGGTTCTGCGACAGATGTGTCCGGATCATTGCCACTTCAGTTTGCTAATTTTGAATGCTTTGGTTCTCTGACAATTATCAACGTTTCGAATTCTATCCATCAGAGAAATTTATGGACCAGACCCACTGTGTCCACATTTCTGCTCCGTACCACATTACGGGGACATCGTATTGGTTGAAGATTTTTGTTACAATATATTTTTTATATAAATATCACCATGGCAAGCTTATAATATTAGTTCTTGAAAATTAAAAAATTGGCCTTTGACATCATTGCAAATGGCACATACCTACTTTTAACGAGAACAACAAATAGGTGTAGAAATAAGAAGACGGACTGATGGTGGTAAATTGCCCAGTCTGCGGGGCGGAAAAGTATCCACCGTTCGTGCCAAAAAAAATCCAGTAAAGTCTATCCACACTAGTAAAGCCGGCATAGTGTTAGGGACTGATATCAGTCTTAAGTTTCTGATTCCAGCTGCTAACATTTATGGACCTTGCGCGCAGCAGGGGCAGGGTCACATGTCGTGATAGTATAAAAAAAAAATGGATAATGTGACGGTCGATGAAGTAAAAAATTGTATATTTTTGTTTTGTAAATCCAAGTTTTGTACACAAACAATTCGTGTGCGTGCAATACTTTGAAAGATTATTTACCGTACTTCTACACTGTGGGTCGACCGCGTCGACTTTAAGTTAGTTCCACTCTAGGGTAGGATTAATGGCAAAGTTTTCTCTTACTAGTTAGTAGTAAAGTTTACTAGTGAGTGGAAACATCCTTTAAATGGGAACCTTTTGGCAAATCCGTACTAATATTATAAATGCGAAAGAAGCTTTTGTCTGTATGTTTCTCATCCCACTCCTCTAGCAGATATTCAGATTCCTTCACTGTGTCTGCAGCCCGCCAGTGGAACATACTACCACTGGCCATTAGACGGGCCCCATCTGTCAATATTTTTAAACAATTAGTCACTTACTTGTGCAGGAGCACACTGCATCTAGAACACATTGAATATTTGGCACGCAATATGTTTATGTATGTTTATTTGTGTGTATATATATATATATATGTTGCACCCTGCCCATAATCTTTCACCATCCCAAAGGTTAGTTGTCAGAGAATGCCTAACAGGCATTAAACTCGCCTATGTACCTAATTTTAAGTTTTGGTGCAATAAAGAATTAAAAATAAAATAAATTAATAAAAAATATGTTTACGCCTCATGCCTAAATTACTGGACTGGGTTTTTAAAGTGCATGAATTAACAGCATATGGTTTGCCGCTTAGATCTGGCAGGGGAAAACGGGGGATTGTTCCCATCCCCAACACAGGCCCATTAACCATCCGGGTCTGGAAGGCCACTTCCTGGAGGAGAGCTAAAGTAGTCCAACCTGGACTCCTGAGTTTTTTTTTATATATTAGCATTACATGCTGTCGTCTGCATAACAATGAATGCTGCCCAGAGACAACATATTATTGATATGCCGAAGAAAAAGTGTTGGTGACAACACAGAGCCCTGCGGTACGCCAGCCGTGTACTAACATGAGCCCAGACGCATTCACATCAACAAGGACACGAATGCTGTTATACCAGTAACGGCGTCCAGCACTAAAAGTGCACGAATTAGGTACCAGCGGGTGGTTACCTGCTTAAATTCTACACCCGGCAAAACGGGGGAATATCTCCACCCCTAACCCAAGCCCATTAGTTATCCGTGCCTGGACGACACTACTCTCTGTCTGTGGATTCTAAAAAAATTAGCAGAGTTATTCCTTGAAACCCTGGGACTGACGTCGGACACAGACTATATACAGATGTTAGTAAGAATAGGGTAATCATGCTCAACTTCAGCACGGGGTCACCTCGCGAAGTGTGCAGACACATTACTTACTTCACTCTATCGTACAGAGCTATTTAGCATGTTATAAAAATATGTACTTATATCACAATAAATATATTTGATTTGATTTGATTTGACATTAATTAAATATAAATATAAAAGATAGGACAAGAAACCAAACGGTCTGAAAATTTGACGTGCACTACTGGACTACTGATGCATTTAAATTAAATCTAATAAAAATAAACTATAAGTAAAACATGTCCTACAGAGACGAACGACCCTTCAGGAATAGTGCTTAGAAGGCTGGCAACATTTCCCCTCTGTATAGCGAGGCTAATACGATGGCAGAAATAATTAGCTTACCTGTTTCCTGACTTTTCTGTTAGCCGTTTAGACAACTCCTTGACCAGGTGTTGACTGAGTGTCTCCATGAGCTCAACGTCCAAACGGCGCAAATTCGTAACCTCTTGGCGTATTTGCGCAGCCTGAGGTTCTCAGCAGAAACCACCATATTTGATATATGTAATATTTCTCGAGTTTGGTACACTATAACATCGACTGGCTTGCCACTAGTCATGATGGGTCTATAGTAAATGGTAAATGTGAATCCCGTTTTTTAAAGCGTAGTTTCTGACCAGACGATAAAGATTGATGATGAAACTCTAGAACAAGTAAATGAAATTATATATCTGGGCAGTGTTTTCACTGCGGATGGGAAGTACGATAGGGACGTTGAAAGAAGAGTGAACGCGGGAAATAGTGTTAACGGTGCCCTGGGGTCACTGATCGGCAGTCGAAATGTCAGTGACAAAGCTCGGCTCGCCATACACAATGCCATGTTGGTACCAACACTGATGTATGGAAGCGAGACGTGGATACGTCAGAATACGCATGAGAGTAGGGTTAATGCAGTAGAAATGCGGTCGTTGCGGCGGATATCTGGCGTCACTTTGGCGGACCGCATACGTAACGTCGAAATACTGAAAAGGGTTGGTATGAAGGAAATCATAGGGACAAAAATAAGGAAAGGCATGCTACGATGGTTCGGGCATGTTGAAAGGATGAGCGATGAAAAATTGACGAACCAGATATATAATGCGAAAGTTGTAGGTAAAAGAGGCCCTGGCAGACCGAGACTCACATATCACGATCAAATAAATAAAACACTGACTGAAGGTGCATTAAAAAGTCTTCGTAACCAAAGGGCATGTATGAAGAGTTTAATGAATGTCGACGAAGCGAAAGAAGTATGTCGTGATCGTGTCAAATGGCGCTCAATTGTCTCTGCCTACCCCGCAAGGGATCTGGCGTGAAGATATGTATGTATGTATGTAGTTTCTGACCAACCCCGAAGGGATACGGTCGTGATGATACTTTACTATTTTCTCCTCCACTGTTGGACATAAACTCCAGGACATAAATCAGAAGACAAATTCTTGCCTACACTCACCACGCTTGCCAGCCGGGTTGGCAAGCATCTGATGTCAATTTTTAATGACAATTTATTAACGAATCCTCAAGATGGTAATAGTGGAACCGGGACTGCTTAAAGTTCTCCCGAATCACGGGAACGGTGGTGTTGTAAATATATATGACAAATATACGTAAGAAAAGTGTATTTTAAACCTTAGTATGATTTTAAGGAAAGCTTTTTTACAACCGAGTCACCACTGCTCTTCATTGTTATTATTAGAATTATAAATTTACAAAAACAAAACAAAATGGTTTCCCTTAGTTTGTCTACTTAAGTTGGGGATACTTCAAAACAATTTGTCTGTGTTGGACTTAAATCCCTTGCGGCGTCTTTTAGGGTCTAAATATGACGTTTCGAGGTCATTCATAACTAAATAATGCGGGCTAAAGGAAAATTGATGAAAGGTGTGATGGATTTTGGAGTTAGGTTTAAGTTATGAAGGTGGTAAAGTTATTTTACACTAATATACTATTATTATTATTATTACATTTAGTAATATTGTGGTGCCAATGCCGACGAACCAGGCCACCATGCCTTACACTGCCAAAAAAGTGCCAGCAGGATCTCGAGACATCGTGCAATCAATGACATCCTGTCGAGGGCGCTTACATCTGCTAATATTTCCTGCATTGACCGCCTCCGTGGTAACAAACGTTGCCGTGAACTCGGGAGGTCGTGGGTTCGATTCCCACCGGGGGCATGTTGTACATTGTATAATTTGTCTAGGTCTGGGTGTTTATATAAATAAATAATTAATAAATATTTCCAGACAGGTCACACAGCGCCATCTAGTTTCCGTGGTAAGCTACGAGGCTTGTGTTACGTAAACTAGATGGTTGATAAACTACATATTATACTTCTTTTTTTTTGTAAATATATACATATTATACATATAAACACCCAGACCGAGACAAATTATACAATGTACAACTTGCCCCCGGTGGGAATCGAACCCACGACCTCCCGAGTTCACGGCAATGTTTGTTACCACTAGACCACGGAGGCGGTCAATGTATAATATGTATATATTTACAAAAAAAAAAGAAGTATAATATGTAGTTTATCAACCATCTAGTTTCCGTAACATAAGCCTCGTTGCTTACCACGGACACTAGATGGCGCTGTGTGACCTGTCTGGAAATATTTATTTATTTATTCTCGAATCATCGGGGATAGTTAGGTCTGATGGTAGGCGTCCGGATGGGATGTCGTTGATTCCATATAAACGAGGCCGTGCACTGGTTTGGGATGCCACATCTGTCCGTCACATGTGACATACTGCCATACGAAAAACCGCTGCAGAGTCAGCCGCGCGCCTTAAACGCAACAAATACGCAGAGATCATCATTAATCACTACTTCGTCCCATTTGCAGTTGAAACGATGGGTCCGTGGTCCGAGGAGGCTCTGGCGTTCTCTCGTGAGCTTGGAGAAAAACTGCTTGGCGACGGGTGATCCTTTAAATAGAAAATGTTTTGCTCAAAGGGTCAGCCTCGCCGTTCAACGGGGGAACGCAGCAAGTATCCTTAGCACACTACACCCATCGAACGGTTATAATTTTAGTTTTTATTATTCGTTTTATTTATTTATTTATTTAATTAGGATCACCAACAGAGTACACATTGAATCCAATTCTATCAATAGAAGCAAACAGTAAAGAAAACATAAGAGAATGGTACCCCAGTAACAGGTGACCACAACATGTCAAACTACATTCAATTATGATACATTATATGTTTAAGAAATTAAATTAATAATAGTAACAATATTTAAAAAATAAAAATAATGAGAACTATGACTAAAAGTAATACTTGCAGTTACAGAGTTAAATGATAAAAGTATCTTATATACAAACTTCATTAAAAAGCAAAAGAAGACAAATTTCTAAGCATTCCATGGATTCACCGTGCGGGTGCCGGGTCCATCGTGTGTGGGTAAGAGATGAGAAGAATGGTGTCTCGGGCTTGCGACCGACAATTGGCTGGTTTAAGAAAAGGAGGCCTCCTTTTTTTCTATTGCGCGATAATACGCTCACCATCCACCATTCTACTTCTCTCCCTACCCAACCAAATCCATGGAATGCTTAGAAATTTGTCTTTTTCAATATTTATTTAAAAACTTAATTAGTACAGAATTACACAAGAAGAAGAACAACTAAGAAATATAATACGTAAATTATCCGAATAGAAAGGTATAAGTTATTTTCCCAATTGATTTAACAAATACACAATACAACTAACAAAAGCAACAACAAATGAAAATATTACAACTATAGCTACATGTCTATATAATCTGTGACTATAGCCATCCAGCGCCACCTGTGAACGCGGCAGAATGTCAGATAATAGTTTTTATTTGTAGTGTAGTTAATTTTTTTATTTATTTAATGTTTGGCTGTCAGAGAATGCTTAGCGGCATTTCCGTCTTTGTAAGTGCAATTAAGTTTGGTCGATGGGACGAGCATTGGTGTGGGACGCTACTTGCGTCGACACCCTTGCTAGGTCTCATCTCCAGGGCACCTCTGCCAGGGCCGGGGCTGCAGCGGACTTGGCTGAAAAGGCCAAAAGTCGCAAATACGAGTCGATTAGCAACGACTACGTGTTTGTGCCTTTTGGTCTTGAGACAATGGGTCCGTGGGGGCCAAGTGTAAAGAAGTTCTTTAAAGAGTTGTCTAAGCGCCTGGTTAATGCTGTATGTGACAAGAGGGCTGGCAGTTTTCTCGCGCAGCAAATCAGCATTGCTGTGCAGCGGGGGAACGCTGCAAGTGTTCTTGGCACACTGCCACAGGAACAAATCATGGGTGACTATTTTTATTTATAATTAGTTTTCTAATTTAGTTTTAATTTTTATTTCATAATTTAATTATTTTATATTGTTTGTATATTACTTCGAATAAAATTAGTTAATTCTGTACTAATTAAGTTTTTAAATAAATATTGAAGAAGAAGAAGAAGACAAATTTCTAAGCATTCCATGGATTCACCGTGCGGGTGCCAGGTCCATCGTGTGTGGGTAAGAGATAAGAGAGAGAAGAAGAATGGTGTCTCAGGCTTGCGACCGACAATAGGATATCACTATTTCCGTGCCAATACGGAATGGTTCGCTTTAGATTGGTAAAAGAATCATTTTTTGTCCGAAATTGACCTAAATCACAATAAAACTCTTCATTCCATAACATGTCAAAACATGTTAGGTAAGTCGGTAACAAAAATTTATTGCCCACAAACCAATATGTACGAGTATCAAAAGTTATGTGTTTTTTTATAGAACAGACATAAATTATCGTCTTTGTTGTTCGCCGACATTTTAATGTAGGTATTACAGTGCTATAAATCATTAATCAATCACAAATCAAAATAAATAAATATTTCTAGACAGGTCACACAGCGCCATCTAATTTCCGTGGTAAGCTACGAGGCTTGTGTTACGGAAACTAGATGGTTGATAAACTACATATTATACTTTTTTTTGTAAATACAAATTAAACAATGTACAACTTGCCCCCGGTGGGAATCGAACCCACGACCTCCCGAGTTCACGCAACGTTTGTCAAATTCTCCGAAAAAAACTCCGGTCAAAATTTATATATTTATTTATTTATATATTTTATGTAAATTTATATTTACAAAATAAAACCAGAATTAAGGCTTCAAAAGGGAAAATTTGTTTACAACACTCTTCAGTCACCGTCAGAGGCAGCGCCAAACTGTCCGAAACCCGAATGATTCAATTTATTAATGCTTAAACAATGGTACATCAAAAAGGCGTAGAAAATCCGACTTTTCAGTATTGAAGGTTTCGGCACACCGAATACGTAGTCTGACAAAATAAGTTGTCTGACGATAAAGGTAAAAGATAAAAATTCTTTATTTGCATAAATGTTAGTCTAATTTACAGGTCTTATAGTAAACTAACTTAACGTAACAACATTTGCCAAGTAAATTGGCGAGCAAATATATCAAAATTTAATATAAACATTGAAATTTTAAATAAAATATGTTCAAAAACTTACATGTAGGTATTCATACAATATTGTCAGTTTAAACTTTAGGTATTACAATTGTCAAAATATTTTTAAAATTATAAAACATATTTTCTTTTAACCAAATTATTAATTGATTTTTTTCCAACAATTTTAATTTGTTAGGTAATTTATTATTAATTCGTATACACATAATTAGGCAAATTTTATTACATTTTGTTTTTTAAGGATTTATATCTACAACAAGATCATAGGGGTTTCTCCTACTTCTAACGCTGAAATCTTCAATCTTTCTAAACATGTCGCTGTGTTGATGATGACTATAGTTGTCTTATTAATTTAAAGTCTGTTCGCCGTGAGTTAATAAATAATACTATTTTATTATTTATTAAATCGTATAATTATTGCAAACTATATGAACGGTGGTGGTAAGGAACGGTGGCGGCTCGGTCGTAAGAACGGGCAACTGAAATCAGACACTCATGACTGACATCAGTCCCTAACATTAGGATGACTGATGGATACACTTTACTGGGTTTATCGGCACGAACGGTGTATACTCCATCAGTCCGCCTACCACCTATTTAATGTTTTCGTTATATAAAAATTTCAACGAGAACAACATATAGGTGGTAGGCGGACTGATGGTGGTCATTTGCCCAGTCTGCTGGGGCGGAGAAGTATCCACCGTTCGTTCTGATAAATGTAAAGTGTATCCACACAATTCGAGATCAGGCTGATTCCTTGCCACTCACCATCAGGTAGGCTCACGGTCACATGGCGTGCTATTATATAAAAAAGTAATATGTACTTTTTACTTTCCTTTGGGAATACTCGTAAGTGTAACGCATCGGTATGCCCTGGGACTCGACGATTAAGCAAAACTCTGTTTTCATGCGATTTTGACATTTATTCCGAATAGTTTTAAGGGTCAAGAGGGATTTACCGTCCAAAGTTCGTTTCAGTCAATGATTGATTGCTTCGTCAATTTATTTCCTTTTTCTTCTACCATAAAAGTAGTGAATGATTAGAATGAAAAACCGTTTATTGTATTGAAAAATGTCTTTTTAATAATGCGTTTTTTCCAATGGGGTGTATCACTAACTTTTTATCACGATAGATGACGCATGATAGATGGTACCTAATTTAACTGTCATTTGCATAGAAAACTTGTATTTTTATTACGAATTGTATTATCTGGATATATTGCCGAAGTGGGCAGCTTTTAAGTGTACAAATCAAAATTTCAAGCGAAAGCAAAGATATGGTGATCTCAAAATTGCCGTTCTATTAATTAAACCTTTTTTTTTAAAGACGGTGTTCGCTTTCGTAATTCGACTTTAAGTTACCTACGTTAAGTTAAAATTATTTTTTCTGTTATAATTATAAAAAAACTACAAAAACATTTAAAAAATGATCAGTCATAGGCGTAAACAAGGTACCAGTGCCGCTAGCGACATCTACAAAAAGCATTGACTGATACACTCCATTCTAAACTCGTTGAAGCGTATAACACCTGTATTCTAAGACGTTTAGTTACCGGTTCCTCCACTCAACTATTCGAGGGATCCTTGAAATTGATATGATAAACCTTATAAACATTGGCCCTGTTAAAGTTAATATTGTCTATTTGAAATGTATTTAATTTATTTATTTAAATACTTTATTGCACTTAAAAACCTAGTACATAGGCGAGCTATAACACGGCATTCTTTACCAGCTAACCTTGGGGATCATGTAAGGTGATGGGCAGGATGAAGAAGAATATTAAAATAGCTTAAATTTGTAAATAAACATAATTACGCATTTATAGCACTTAAAAACACATGTACGTACACAATATAAAAATAACAATACATACTATATAATACATACATACATAAACATACACTATAAATAAATAGATATATATATAAAAATAAAATGTGTGTGACATTTTTCGTTAATTCGAGAGACAAACATTCTGTTTCTCAAGAAATAATGTGGTTAGAAGGTTTTTAAATACGTTGGCCTTATAGCCAGGGGTAGCTTATTCCACTGACGAGCGGCAGCAACAGTGAAGGAATCTGAATATCTGCTAGAGGAATGCAAAGGAATCTTTAGCTGATTGTTGTGAGAGAAGAGAAGAGCACAGTTGTGCGTATTAGAGAGAAATTCAAAGCGTGATTTAAGGTACGAAAGTGTTTTAGGGTGATTGAGTACACTCAGATATGAATAATTAATCATTAAAAATATTCTATTGTGCAAGTGAGAGAGATGCAAAGGCGCTTAAACCCTCTTAAGGAGGTTTCAAGGTACGTCGCTTGAGATTATTCAGTTCAGTTTCGAGAGCTCTCTTCCTTAATAGGCTGGTGCCAAAACGAATTTTAAACGCTAAAAAAAAATGTAGGCAAGGACCAGGTGAAAAATGTTGAGGTTCCAACTTTAAAACAGTTTTAAGCGATTTACGGCAAAACGTGACCTCTTAGCAAAAATTGTTAAACACAAAAGTGTTAGATGGTAAAAAATCTAAAACTTTTGTACAGAACACTTTTCGACATAACCTCAAATTAACCGTCAAAATGGCGAAAAACCGATTTTTCTGTATTAATTTTTTTTCTCGCGTAAAAATAATTTAATTTGCATGAACATTTGTGAAAGTATGTATTTTTTTATCTTAAATAAGCATGTTTTTTTTGCAGTTCAGAATACGACTATTTTCGAAATTATGTAAATTTTTCGAAAAAAAAAAACACCCTTATTTTCCACGAAAAATTGTCTTGGTGTTTTTTTGTATTTCGAAGTTCTATAAGTGGTCATTTAATCTTTAAAATGTCTACTTTAAAATGGTTCATGTAAGTTGGTGGTTTATTTATCGTAGAAAACCGTTTTCAACCCCTAAATTGCATCCCCATTTAACCATTTTGAATGTTTTCGTGTTTAAATATATTTTGGAGCCTCAACAATTTTCCAAAAAATTTTTTTCAAAAAAGTTTAGGCATTAGCCTATAAGCGTACTGACGTTCCGAAGCGTCTCTACGTTTGAAAGCTGAAAGGTATAATTGCCATTAAGGAAACGTGTATGAAGTTTTTTCGCGCCATTTTTCACGGATATGTCAAGTCCAAGTTTTTCGTTTTGTAAATTGGTTTACTGTTGATATTGTTAGTCAAAAGTGGTGTTATTTTGTTTAATAATGTGCTACGTTGTGAATAATTATGGAAAACGATAAATTTGACTCTATACGAGTATATGGGGCAGAAGTTTATTTATTTATTTTTTATTATTTATTACACTCGTATATTATCACACACATAACATAGTATAATTATAACTTATCTAATATATGTACCAATTAGGTGTCACAGCATTCACCAATATAAAAAGAAGAAGAAATTAAAAACTTATTACTGTTAAAACAAAAAAATAAATAAATAACATAAACTATCATATTTACAAAATAAAAATATAACTTCTAAGATAAGTTGCACTTTATTTTTTGCGGTTTTCCCGCGCTGTGAACTTCCGTATACCTTTCATGTTTGGGCGATATTGACGTGAATTACTTCATAAAAAGCATCAAATTCTGCCGTTTCCCTTTCGGGGTGGTCAGAAACCACTTTATATATAGATGCGGATTCACATTTAGCCAACTTTACTATAGGCCAATCATGACAAGTGGCAAGCTCGTCGATGTCTCTAGCGTACCAAACTCGAGAAATATTACAAATTAATTAAATATTAATTAACTTTTAATAATTTAAATTAATAAATATTATTGTGTCCCGACCAGGAATCGAACCCGTTAGGTTTGAGTCTAAATCCACGGACTTAACCGCTAGACCACAGAGGCAGTCACGTAGGAACATATATTATGTAAATAAATTACGTGTTTAGGGCTGATGTATTCTGTACAATGTCCTTTAAAGACACTTAAACAAAAAATGTCTATCCAACACCACAGCAAGTAACTGCAATTGTAATAACGATCTTAAATAAGGAACTTGGTCGTATCGTAACTACTTTAGCTGTAACATTTTAACAAGATTCACAAGTCCCTAACTTAGTTTTGGATCGCTTTATTTGGTCGTAGCATGACACTGCTAGAATTTTGTTTAAAGGAAATTTTGGGCTATTTTTGTACTACTTATGCTGTGTACATAGATAAAAAATCTTTGGCATTCCGCCTACCCTTTGACATTTCTGATAGACGTAATCGATCTTAGACGATACGTTTTCGGA
The DNA here is from genome assembly GCA_910589645.1 of Tinea semifulvella. Taxonomy (NCBI): domain Eukaryota; kingdom Metazoa; phylum Arthropoda; class Insecta; order Lepidoptera; family Tineidae; genus Tinea; species Tinea semifulvella. The sequence goes on along the minus strand of OU342619.1, from coordinate 3,564,892 downwards.
CGATTGTGCACTCCGCCTCACCCCACTGATTCCTAAATCACTGAACGCGGATTTGTCTTAAAATAAAATAGTTGTTGATCCGAATTTTGGGACAATCCCAAGACTAAGCCGGGTTTGATATCCGGACACGGGACGAGGCACGTACCTACATAAATCTTACAATTGTAGCACACGTGTTTCGAATAAAATATATTGCTTTGTGCCTGTGGTTTACCGGAATTAAGTGCAAGCATTAAAGGCAGTGGTCGTGTTGTTTCAACGCTGTTCTTCAATGAGGTGTATCACTAACATTTTATCACGATAGATGGCGCATGATAGATGGTACCTAATATAACTGCCAGTTGTATAGAAAACTTGTATTTTTATTACGAAATTTATTATTTTCTGGATATTATGCCGAAGTGAGCACTCGACCGCCTCCGTGGTCTAGTGGTAACAAAACGTTGCCGTGAACTCGGGAGGTTGTGGGTTCGATTCCCACCAGGGGCAAGTTGTACATTGTATAATTTGTCTCGGTCTGGGTCTTTATATGTATAATGTGTATATATTTACAAAAAAAAGTATAATATGTAGTTTATCAACCATCTAGTTTCCGTAACACAAGCCTCGTAGCTTACCACGGAAACTAGATGGCGCTGTGTGACCTGCCTGGAAATATTTAATATTTTTTAAGTGTACAAATCGAGATTTCTAAGCGTAATCAAAGATATGGTGATCTCAAAACTGCCGTTATATTAATAAAACCTTTTTTTTTCTTAAAGACGGTGTGCGCTTTCTTAATTCGTCTTTTAAGGTAGGTAACGTTAATTTAAAATACATTTTTCTGATATAAAAATTAAAAACTACAAAAACATTTTAAAATGATGCGATATAGGTGTAAAACAAAGTACCATAGCCGCTAGCGACATCTACAAAAAGCTTTGCCTGATACACCCCATTAAAATACTTAGGTTCAAAACCCGGCAAGTTTCAATAGCTATTATATTTATTTATTTGAGGACAACCAGTGGTCGGTTGCTAATGCAACTTACTTATTACTTACTTGCTTAAAAATTAGGAATATTAATATTATTTATTAAATCGACAATAAATGTACCACGTTTAGGTGCCACAACATGCACAAAATACAAGTGGTAGGTTTTTTATAATTTTAACGGGTCTTTACGCGATTTACCTTAGAGACATATTTCTCCAGTCGACCCGTGACCACGGCCAATGCAACTTGGCTGAAACGTCGGGAGAAATATGTCTCTAAGGTAAATCGCGTAAAGACCCGTTAAAATTATAAAAAACTATTATGAATATGCGCGAAAGTTTAAAAAGTTCAAGTGGTATGTAATAATGGATATATAAAATTAAAATAAAATCAAATTAAATTGTGCCTATAAATACATTTAATTAATATTTAATTTATTTGTGATATTTCTCGACTTTGGTACGCTGGAGACATCGACGAGCTTGCCACTTGTCGTGATTGGCCTATAGTAAAGTTGGCTAAATGTAAATCCGGTTATTTATAGGCTTATATAAGCGTGGTTTCTGACCACCCCGAAAGGGAAACGGTCGTGATGATACTTTACTTTAGTCTTGGCTGTTGCGAAGTCGATTCGTTATTTATTTTATTGTGTGTTTATGGGAATTGAAAATAAATTTATGCATTTAAATTGTGCATCGTAAATCTAGAAATGTGATATATGTATGATTATTTGATCGTGATATGTGAGTCTCGGTCTGCCAGGGCCTCTTTTACCCACAACTTTCGTATTATATATCTGGTACGTCAACCTTTCTTCGCTCATCCTTTCAACATGCCCAAACCACCGTAGCATACCTTTCCTTATTTTTGTTTCTATGCTTTCTTTTATACCTACCCTTTTCCGTGTTTCAACGTTAACGTATGCGGTCCTCCAAAGTGTCTTTGCATATCCGACGCAACAATCTAATTTCTGCTGCATTAACCATACTCTCATGCGTATTCTGACATATCCACGCCTCGCTTTCATACATCAGTGTGGCAAGCCGAGCTTTGTCACTATCATTTCAACTGCCTATTAGTGACGTCAGGGCACCCTTAACACTTTTTCTTACATTCACTCTTCTTTCAACATCCCTATCGTACTTTCCATCAGTGAAAACACTGCCCAGATATATAATTTCATTTACTTGTTCTAGAGGAGAACTCTTAGTTCATCATTAATCTTTATCGTCACGGTTGTCATCCTTCTTCTTTGTTGTTCGGATGATGGCATAAGCGATTCAAAGCGACATACCTTCCTCCAATAGCTTTACAGCCCTTGTACAGAGACTGTACTTGTAGCAGTTTGTCATCCACTCCATACTCCGGCAATATATCTCAAACAACTCTATCAAAGATTACATATACAATATTTACATTGTCATTTTTTAGATGCTTTAATTTATTTATTTCTACATCATCATCATTCATCATTACAGCCCCTAGAACACAGCGTCCTAGACCTCCACTGCTGGAGATGGGCCTTCCAGAACATATATCTGGAGAATTTGGCCTACACTCGCCACGGTGGCCAGACGGCTTGGCGAGGATATGATGTCAATTTTTAATGACAATTTATTAACGATTCCACGTGTTGGTATTAGTAGAACCGGGACCGACGGCTTAACGTGCTCTCCGAGGCACGGGAACCGTGGTGTTGTAAATCTATGACAAATGTACGTAAGAAAAGTGTATTTCTACATGACATGGTACAGGAACGCGTTCATACAACCGAGCCACCACTACATAATAAATTGCATTTTTTATTGTTGATACATATTGTATATATTACTTTGTTTTTGTTTCTCCTGGAAAGTTGATTGGTTTGTTGATTTCTGATTATATTTTCAATTATCTGAATTGAGCAAATAGGAAATTCAAAATTCCTGCCTTCATAACGGCCCACATAAGCAATAAATCGATTTCCATATCTTTATAGGGTATCAAACCTATTACATTTCATTCAATCGACCGCCATTTTTCAATAGCCAAAAAACCTTTTGTGTATTTACTCTAGCTAGACCCTTAATAGCCGGTACCATGGGTCGTATTTATTTCCTGTCAAATTTTAACATTTAATAATAATTAATAAAAATCAATTATTTCAGACATTTAAAAAAAAAAGCCGCGATACATAGACCTAGGATGCCGGTATAGCAGCAATATCGACATCCTATGTTTTATGTATTGCAGCTTTTAGAGTCCTTCAAGCGAAGTGTAAAAAGGCATTTAGTTAAGCCGGTATAGTGTTAGGGACTGATGTCGGACATAAGTGTCTGATTCCATCAGGTGGGCGCAAGGTTACATGTCGTGCTAGTAATAAAAAAAAAGAGCGTACTGTTCGGGAGTTAAATTTATCATATTAAAAGGAGTCCCGGACCGGGTTCGATTCCTGGTCCGGACACAAAAATATTTATTAATTTAAATGAATAAAAACTTATAAATTTATTTGTGATATTTTCCGAGTTTGGTACGCTGGAGACATTGACGAGCTTGCCACTTGTCATGATTGGCCCATAGTAAAGTTGGCTAAATATGAATCCGCTTCTTTATAAGTGTGGTTTCTGACCAGCCTGGAAGGGAAACTGTCGTGATGATACTTTTTAAAAGGAGTCCGCAACAATACAGCTCGTACATTTCAGAAAAAAGTCGGGATAAAAATAATAATGTTTTTATTATTAATAATAATAATAATTTTTATTTCAGTGTTCTACAAAACTTATATATAAACCTAATGAACAATTTCGACTCTAGTACACTGCAGGAGTTTAAATTAAATTGTGTATTAATAGTGAGCCCACACTAGGTAATGAGCCTGGCTCGTGGGACTCTTCGATTACCTGTATTGGTTAATGAAATCGATTTTACTTACAATTACTTAAAATTAAATTAAGATCTAAGCTTATTAAATAAATAAAAATTAAATTAAGGAAAAACAACAAATATCAAATATTAATTTCCTCAAATAGTGATTCTCATGAATTGCTCTGTCTCATTATAGTCCCAAGTAAGAAGTAGTCGTGACAACTTTAACTTCACCTCTCTGGCAGATAGTCCCAAAAGGCCATGCCTATTAACAAGTTTATTGTATATAAATGGTCCGAGAAAGGAGCTAAAACGCTGAGCAAAGTCAGTTTTGACAGACAAGTGCGGTATTGAAGGGACACGCTTTTTTAACATATTTGTAATTTGATCCAATCTAATAGAGAAGTGTGTCAAAACCGATGCTCTCAGCACAAATAACTTTCTTATACTAAGAACTTTTGCGTCGTCGTAAATGACTCATAGTACTGGGTTAATAAAGGTTTTTCCTGTAAATTGAAATCTTGTTGGAGGTATTTGGCAAAGCCGTCTGCGGTCAATGCCAAGGGTACAATTGATTTATGACGGAGTATCTCTTAAAGGGGTTTTTTTATAACTATAGGTATCTGAATTTTCCCTTTGATTAAAGTACTAAAAAGGTATATAAAGGGTGTTTTGAATGAAACCATATTAGTGTGATTCGTGTGTAGTGTTGCCCAAAGCTAGACGAAAACCAATGGTTGAGCTTCTAGGAGTGGACTGTATATTTTTTAATGGAGAAAAATTATAATAGATCGGTGGTTTTATTGCACCTAAGTCTGCGTTGCTAATGTTTAGGGCTATCCCTGATTCACATCTAAGCTAGGAGATGATGAACGTGCTGAAATAAGTAGACAAAGGCATACGACTTGGGGGAAAAAAGATAGGTACTCACAGATTTTGAAGCACATTATATCCAGCGTGGCCAAGCACTGCACTTTACACAAAACTTCAATTATTATTATTATCTAGTCTTTTGGTTGGATTCACGTATTTTCGCCATGCAAGCTCGGGCATGCGAAACGTCAGTTTATCAAAGCTAGACACGACTAGTTCGCATCGCGGTCGCGCAGATACCGTGAGCCACAAGGGCGGTGTTGTAGTAGGAACAGCGCCCAGCACCAAAGGTGCGTTGAATCACCGATGGGTAGTTAGCCGCCGAGATCCTGCCGGGGAAAACGGGAGTTTATCCCATCCCCAATCCAGGCCCATTGAACATCCGGGCCTGGATGACTCCGCTGTCTGTCTCGCGCAGATACAACAGTGACGTTGGTTGATGTCACTTTTTGGTGTAGGGAAAGAATAAGCAACTTGAGGAATCTGGATAGGATACCAAGCCGTAACAACCAAGAAGACTTTTTTTTTATTTGTGGTGGTAGGCGGACTGATGGTGGTAATTTGCCCAGTCTGCCGGGGCGGGGATGTATCCACCGTTCTTGCCAATAAACCCAGTAAAGTGTATCCACACGTTTCGGGATCAGGCTCGAATTGCCGTCATGTCCAGTCAAGCCGACATAGTGTTGTCAAGGGACTGATGTCAGTCATGAGTCTCTGATTCCAGTTGCTTACATTCATGGACCTCGCAAGCCACTTACCATCAGGTGGGCGCAAGGTCACATGTCGTGCTAGTATAATAAAAAATAAACTTATTAATAAATAAATAAATAGCTGTAAATATGTTGTAACAAACACTCTATACTCGTAAAAAGGTATAAAAAAAAGTAAAGTAAAGTATTATCACGACCGTTTCCCTTTCGGGGTGGTCAGAAACCACGCTTATAAAGAAGCGGATTTACATTTAGCCAACTTTACTATAGGCCAATCATGACAAGTGGCAAGCTCGTCGATGTCTCCAGCGTACCAAACTCGAGAAATATCACAAATAAATTAAATATTAATTAAATGTATTTATATACGTTAATACATATTTTTGTGTCCCGATCAGGAATAAAAACTTCTCTTACCGGAAATATTAAAAATGGTAACCTTTACGCTTTTCGAGGTTGGATTTTGAAAATTGATGAGCTGTTGAGAAAATGTCTTAGAATAGGAAGTGTAAGTGTCGCTAAATTTATATATACATATATACGCGTAGGAATAGTGGCGACGTAAACTCATTTTATGCCGGCCGATACTTAAAGTTAATTAAACGAAGATGTACTTCTTTGTTCAATCCTCTTTGTGTAAATCAATCAATTGGGAATCCAACTTTGGCGCTCTTGTGGGACCCCTACAGATTGTGACGGAATTCTGACCTTTAAAGCACGTTGCTTTAAGAATTATTATCCTATGAACGTTAGGTGAATGTATAAACTTTTGCATATATTATGAGGCGACCCTTAACCCGAATTGAACTTCGGTTTAAATACTCAAATATAATGGTTTGATTCGTAGACATATATATAATCTCGGACAGTATAGTTTGTTTAACTTTTTCAACTTTCTCTCACACTTATATATTAATTTAATAGGTCTTTACGCGATTTACCTTAGACTCGGCTTAGCCTGAACGGTGTAGCCTTCGTTTATAATAGTCGATAAATGTAAACCTACCCAGACCCACTGTCAGTATACACAATACTGTTCCGTACGACATTACTGGTTGAAGACTTTTGTCTTTTAACATTGTGGTATGGACGATGAGAGGATGTGCCGAAGTTTCCCGAATGTCGCCTATCCTAGCTGAATGCATCTGTCTTTGCTGGAGTTAGCAGGGCCTAGCTAAAAAGTCTATTCAAATTAAGAGGTATTCCTGCACAACTTCGAGATTGGCATTTTCTCCGCATTTCAACAGTCTGCTAAGATCCTGGCGTAGAACGGAGTTAAATAGTTTAACCAGTTTTTAGAGAACAGGTTATCCACCTGCTCTCAGATGTTCAGCTACTCTGTCATTATCTATCCTCAGTGTAGTGGCAAGTCAAAACAGCTCGGTGACCCGAACCCAAACCCTGGCATGTACCAATGAGAAATCCACGTTAATTACACATATTTGTCATAGATTTACAATACCACCGTTGCTGTTAAGTTAAGCCCTCGATCCCAGTTCCACTAATACCATCTTGTGGAATCGTAATTAAATTGTCATTTAAATTTACATCAGCTCTCGCCGACCAGTCTGGCGTACACTCAGGCTAAAGTCTCCAGAAGCAGTTCTGGAAAGCCCATCTCCAGCATTAAAGGTAAAGATATGAAATGCTCTCCCAGCTGTCCTCTGCGTTACCACTGTGGTCTAACCTGATGTCCTTTATGCGGTGAAAAGCATATTTTTTAACTGTCACAGTGGTAAGGACTGGTGTCTATTATCAGTGGTAAGGACTGGTGTCTATTATCAGTGGTTGGTGTCAGTTATTCTCATTATTTTCGAGTATTTATTTAAAACACTTTATTGCACAAAATGAATGCCCGTAGACATTTTCTGGCAGCCAAACCTTGGGGACAAATTTGAACAATTTATAGATGCAATGAAATAAATATTAATATACATAATATACTTTTACAGACAAAATTATACATAAACATACATATATAAGATTATTAACATTGTTGAGAGCCATTAAGGAGATGTAGATAGACGATTTCTTTTAAGAATAATCTAGTAGACGCTTGTCTTAACAAAGAGATTGATCCATAAATTTGTGGAACTTGTGGAATTACTCGCTACTCGCATACTGATTTTCATCAAGTTTTATGTCGCGTTTGGAATAAAAAATAACCTGACCTGTTTAAAAATCCATCTTTTATAACGTCTATGGTTAAAAGCTTATAGTTTATCTGTAAATGGTACCAATTTCATCTTTCGCTTGTAACACAATTGTCAGTTCAAATTTCACCCCTATAACAATGGAATAAGCTCTAAGGTTTTTGGCAAGAGTCGCCGTCTACTCTACTAAAGTTTGAGAACCACTATTTCGTGTGTGGAATTCCAAAGAGTGTCTTAAATGTTTTGAAATTTAATTTAATTAAATCATGCGATGGTTTATCTCATTGTGTTCTTTTAAAAAAAAGTAAGGTATATATATATGCGGTTAACAACCACTATTTTAAAGAAGCTGATTCACATAAATATATATACCCAGAGTAATTGTCAAAAGAGCAAACATTTCTTCAGGTGTAAACTAATAAGTTTGTGTTTGAAATAAAAAAAGGTCACTTTCTATAAAAAAAAATATCTGAATAATATATTGCATGGTGAATAAGGTCACGTCTGCAAATCGTGATAAATACCTAAAGGCTGGGGAGTGTTATCTTCTCCTTCTTCTTAGTCGCTACGCTCTTGGCAGAGTGGTCGTGGTCGTCACTTGAGTGTCAGTGGCACGCTTAACAAGCCGTCGCCACTCGTCTCGAACTGCAGCCTTCCTGGAGCACTCATGTAGGGGGTGATCCATTGCTGCTTTAACCTGGTCAGTCCATCTCATCGGAGACCTACCACGCATTCTCTTGCCATCGACTTTTCCCTGAACTACAAGGCGCTCAATGGATGTATCTCCACGCCGCGAAACGTGTCCAAAGAAAGTGAGAATGCGTGATTGCACGATTGAGGCACGGTTTTATTTTTTATTTATTATAAATTGTATTGCTGTTAGATTCGGTCCAGCCAAGTTTATATTGTATTAAAATATATGTATTGACAATATCCAAGTGTTGTGTACTAACCTAAGGAAATAAATGATTTGATTTGATTTGATTTGAGGAAAGGCGTTGTCCTATCTCTAGTTCCTCCGGGATGGATTTGTTGGTTCGGAACTCCGTTCACGATATGCCCAACATTCTCCGCCAACACCACATTTCTAGAGCATTAATACGTTTTATTTCAGTTTCGCGCAGGGTCCACGTCTCTGCAGCATACAGGAAAATGGGGAACACAAGAGCTCTGACCAGCCGGATTTTAGTAGCTTTCGTAATGTTTCGATTCCTCCATATTTTCTTAAGCTTCTCCATAGCAGACCTCGACACTGCCAGACGCTTAATTTCCTCCTCGCATCCACCCCCATTCGATAACAATACTCCCAGATAAATGTATGATTGGACAACATCGCATTTTGCTATCTGTTTAATTTCTGGCCAGTTATCGTTGGCACGGTCTACAATCATTACCTTTGTCTTGCTGCGGTTAATTTTAAGGCCGAACTTAAGACTGACTGACTCCATTTTTTGCAACAGCTCTTCCATGTGACCAATACTTGTTGCAAATAATGTAGTGCCGTCCGAATATCGCAAATTTGAGATTTTTAGCCCACCAATTGTTACTACATCAGTCCAGTTTTCAAGGGCAATTCTCATTATAAGTTCTGTGTAGATGTTGAACAGAAGCGGGGAAATAATGCATCATTGTCGAACTCCAGCATTGGGGTGGAAGTGGCTAGATAAAACTTCATCTGTTCTTACTGATGCTGTTCCATCTTCGTAAAGACGTCTGAGTAGGTGCACTAGATGTTTTGGCGTACCCATTTCCAACAGAGTTTTCCAGAGCATGGGCCATTTTACGGAATCAAAGGCCTTTGAGAAGTCAACAAAGCAAATATACGTCGGCTTGTTAAACTCTCTGGCTTTCTCTATTATTTGGCGTACTGACAGGATTTGCTCACGGGTACCTTTACCTTTTACAAAGCGGGCTTACTACACTAACCATACACACAAACAATTATTTAAGTCTTGCCTACAGCAAATATAAATAAATATTGTCTAGAGTAAAATTAAATGTTGTAAGTACTAATTCCTACAATGACATCTAAAACACCGTCCACCGACTATTTCAGATGTCACAGCTAAACTGTTTTTGTTACTATGTACGATTTATTTTATGCCCTAACCTATGTAACAACTGAATTGTAACGTATATTTATTTTGCAATAAAGATTTTTATTTTATTTATTATTAATTGTCATAAAAAAATAATTTCTGAAAAATTGTGTATTTGATTGTCCATATGAAAATCACCTCAAAAGAAATCTAATTACATAATAAAGAACTCGACATGTGGCGTTTTGTTTTCGCAATTTGGCGACATAAGTTACTTTTTACGCAGACCTCTAGTGGCGAAAAACGCCCTCGTTTCGGCCTTACGAGGGACATTCCCTTTTATGGACACTCAAGAAATAAAAGGACAAGGAACTAGGGATGGGGTGAAAGGAACTAACTCATTTAAGGTCAGTAGGTCACGGTGTCAGTAGCTCTTTCTTTTCTATTTGTATTTTTCAAATTGTGACTGATATGTCTAGACGGTGCGGTGGTGGCACGGTTCTAAGAACGCTTTCCTTAACATCCTAAAGAGGTAAAGAGGTAAGATCGAACCCCGGCATGTACCAATAAAAAAATACACTTTGATTTTTTTTTTTTTTTTTTTAATTTATTGTTTTCAAGATACACAAAAAATACATCAACAATATTATATAGCCGTCCACAAAAACCTTTAAGGTTTATCTGGGTACGGCGAGTCACTCACGATCTGTATGAGAAATAATTCTGCTATTGACTCATGTAAAACTTTTTAAACTTATATTTATATTTGTTATTATCAATGTATGTTCTTTGGAGCTCGGCGGGCATATCATTAAGATATGCTGAAGTTACATAATTCATCATTCTTGTACCATAAACATTATTTGCCCCTGGAAGTTTAAACTGTTTTACGTAATTGAGAATCCTTAAATTACCCGACCGCTTGTATTTCGTTAGTTTTTGTGAGATATTAATTTCAGTGAGAATGGTATATTTAATTTTATCGTGTATACTAAGTACGTTGCAATGTTTAAATAGATCATTATAGTTATTTTTATATTTATTTTTAATGTGTGTTGGTACAATATCTTTAAGGATTCTCAACTGCAGATTGTATATGTCATCTAGGTAGGTCTTATATGTTCTGCCGTAACTGCTAAGTCCATAACTAACAACAGAGTCAGCCAGAGCCAAGTAAACCATTCTTAGAACTTTAAAGGGCAATTTATATTTTAGTAATGAAAGTTTGCTTTTAACTGATCGCAGTTTGGCACAGACATAATCTTTATGTGGACCCCAGCTGAATCTGCTGTCAATCATGAGACCAATATACATATGTTTATCGACTAGGTCCAGCTTAGGGCAATTACAATTTAGCACAGGTTTATGTTGACACTGGTGTGTGTGAGCCACAATACTGGGAACTATGTTGGTTGTGTTGTGAGATGAATGAATGTGGATGACTTTTGTCTTACTGGTATTTATAACTAGGCCCACATCGTGTGCCCACTCACACAGTGTGTTGTAGTTTGATTGCATGCCAGATTGAGCCAGGCTTATGTCTTTATTAGCTGTTATAAGGCAAGTGTCGTCAGCGAATTGATATACTGAGCCCTCCTTTATGATGTTACACATATCGTTTACATATAGCAGGTACTCTGTCGGTCCGATTATTGATCCCTGGGCCGTACCTTGATCTGTCCTTATTTTATCACTGTACGAAGTCCCGATTTTTACCATTGTATGTCGATTCTGATGATAATTTTTTAGTAGTTTTAATAGAGGGCCTCCTATTCCAGCACGGTACAATTTGTCATAAAGAATATCATAATTAAGCATGTCGAAGGCTTTGCTGAAGTCAACCATCAAAATAAGAACGTGCAATTTATCATTAAGATAACTATTTATTTCCTCAGTGAAATTACGTAGAAGTTGTGTAGTATTTTTATTCTTTTGAAAGCCATACTGTTTGTGGTTTATAATATTATTATTTTGAAGGTACTTATTTATTTCGTTTCCCAAATATCGTTCTATTATTTTGTCCAAGCAAGACAAAATGGTGATTGGTCGGTAATTGTTAAAGTCATTATGTTTACCTTTTTTATATATTGGTCTTATAATACCAATTTTTAGTAGGTCTGGATATATTGAAGTTTCCATACATTTGTTTATGAGGTGTGTTATTACAGGAATTAATTTTTGTGAAGCATATTTAATATCTTTAGCACGTATAGCATCGTAACCTGGACTCTTCTTTACATTAATTTGCTTAATGATGACTTCAACATCGTCCTCCCGCGCCCTGCCTACTCTTATTGATCTATCTGGCTCAATTTCGTACGAAAACGGATTTAAAATTCGATTGGCACAAAAGTTGTTAATATTTTTTACATTATTTTTAAATTCCATGGCAAAATTGTTTGATAATTTGGCAGGATCCAAATTAAAAGTTTTTAAAAGAATGGTGTCTATACTTTTTACTATTTTACCGCTTATATTGTTTATGATTTCCCATATTTTTTTGGGATTTTTAAAATTTTCACACACTTCAGACATAATTTGTTTATTTTTAAGATGAAGGGAATACTTATTGGTTTTATTTCTATATGTATTATATAATAATCTATTTTTATTGTTATTTTTATCTTTTTGCCAAATCGTATATAATTTATCGCGAGTATGACACATAGTTTTAAATCTATTGTTTACCCATATACATGATTTCCGTTTACTGGATTGGCTGCATGTCATGAAGTATGTACATTTTTGATATATATTATTAAAAGCACCATGTATGTATTTTACAATATTATTTGGATCATTCAACATTAAGGCACTACTCCAGTTAAAGTTATTTAATTCGCTATTTATTTTTTTGTTATCTAGTTTCGTTATTAATTGTTTAGTTGAGGACGCGTGCGATCCGCCGCTGAACGCGCCTGAGATCGCACAGCCTGTTATGCAATGGTCGGCCGGAGCGATGTTTATAACGGCTGTGTACACACTGTGATTTTTTATATTACGGAGAAAAATATGATCAATACACGACTTAGAAATTTTGTTACCATACTTCTCCATGCGTGTGTACTGGGTGACCCCACATTCTAGGTTATGGTCACATAATGAGTTTAGATAATTTGTAATAATTGGGTTTGATTGTTTTAGATCCAGATTCATATCGCCCATGATAATATAATTAGAATTACTAGGGTATTTTGACACCACTCGCTTTAATTCGTTAATGAAATTATTTTTGTTAGTTTCTGGTGGCCTATATACAGCGCAAAGGTTTATACGGTAATTATTTTCTAGTGATAGCTCGCCTGTTATGCATTCAAACTCACATACCTGAATATTTAGTCTTATGAATTTAACACATTTATGTACATACAATAACACTCCACCACCTCTTCTCCTAATTCTTAGTTCACTGTATAATTCATAGTCCTTTAGTTCATACATGTTAACGTTATCATTTTTTATATTGGCTTCGGTCACAATCAGCAGGTGTATAATATGTGTACTGTTAAACACAATGTATTCTAATTGAGCAAAATTTTTAATAATTGATCGTATATTTACATGAAATAATAATAATGATTTCTTTTTGGTCGGAATTTCAGAAGAAAAGTCGTTCCATGTATTATAATTCAGTTCTGTTATATCGTTGTTTTGCAAATTATCCATTTGTAGTTTTGTGCATACAAAATACAGCTCCTAATATATAAATAAAATATATTAGGCTAATATTTAAACAGAAGGTGTTTATTTAATAATTATTCGGGTTTTCCTTAACCTTTTCTAGGTCCTGCAGAGATCTAATATTAATAATCTTACCCTTTTCATTCTTGCGTATTAAAATATTACCATACTTGCACCATATGTAGTTATAGATATTTTTAAGCTCTTGTTTAGTTTTCCACAGTAAATAGGACAAAGCCGGAGTTAATGTTTCACGAAGGTACAACTTGTCATGGCCCTCTCTTCCAACATCCTCAGGAGAGATCCTGGTACGCTTGGCAGCTTCCAGCCATTGATCTCTGGTCCCTTCACGTAGAATTACAGTTATCGGTGAATACACGTTCTGCTGCGCAGAAAACTTTACATTCTGAGTTTTTTTCTTTCTGTAGGTTCGAACAACATCCTCTGTATTTTGGTTTAGGATTGTGGCAATGGATTTCACAACTTCATCGGTGTTACCATTATCCGCTTCCTTGATACCACAAATCTCGAGTTGGTTGGATAATTGACATTGTTCCAACTGATTAAATTTACTTTCTAGCACTTTGTATTTCAGATCGGTATTTTTTAGGTTATTTCGTAGATCGGTATATTTATTTTCCATTAATTTCATATTATTTTCATAGGTTTGTATCTTCCCCTCGTACTCGTCGATCTTCTCCGAGTAGTACTGTAGGGTGCGTTGAAGTTCTTGTTGGATAATATCCCTAACTTCTTGCCGTATTTCCCGAAGTATTTGGTGCGTGATGTTGACGTTTGCGGTGTCCGAGGCCATCTCAGAGTCCGTATTCTCATCGCAATCATCATCTGGCATAATGCAAGATAATCTTTTGGACTTAGCATTGCCTACACACCCCTTGCATTTCCATTCCACTGATTCACTTGAAAAGATCTTCAGTTGGTCTGGAGCTATCGCGACGCACGCGGCATGAAGCCATTTCATACACTTTCCACATTGCAGTCCCGGGGACTTTTTGCTTATGATTTTTGTGCATTTAGCACACTTAACCATTGTTTTCTTTATTTAAATACTATGAATATAGTCAGAGAACACAGTCATACAACGCAAACAAAAACAAAACAAAAAACACGCGCGCGAGTCGAACAAATTCGCGACCGCCCGGGTTCACTGACCGCGAGAGACTGTATTACGTACTTACATTTGTTATAGATTAACAACACGACCGCTCCTATGCCAGCGTGGCGAGTGTAGACCAAATTTTCTAAAAGAATCTGGAAGGCCTATATCTAACAGTGGAGGTCTAGGACTCTTATCACCATCATCATCATCATGATGTCTTTAGAAAGTAAAGTATCATCACGGCTTCATATTTAGATAATTTTACTATAGGTTCATCATCACAAGTGGAAAGTTAGTCGATGTCTTTAGCGTACAAGAGAAGACCCGACAGAATTTCAATAATATATTTTTTGTGTTCTCGAACCCGGTACCTCCACACCATGGAGGAGGAGAAAGGTGTATCATATGTTCAGATAAAAAACGTGGCTGTAGAGTGACATGTCGGTCTTAGATAGTAATGTTAGGAAGTTATATCTTCCTTTATTTACTTATAACTTCCTTCTGCTCCAAGGAACATCTTTGCCAAATTTAATCAAAATCGGTCCGAATCGGAAAGCGTATCAAACAGAATAAATGTCGCTGAAGTCACATGTCGTGGGCAGAAAATAGCATGGTCAAAGTCAAAATATCTTTATTTACGTAAACCTATTACAGGCATTTGTGACGTCATAATTTAAATAATTTTGAATGATTCTACTCTTGTTAGTGAAAGACTAAGCAGCGAGGTGGTTCAAAGAGTAAGCTGTTAGCAAAAGACTAGCAGCTTAACAGAGTCCAGTGACCTGTTAATGGCATAGATATAGACGTTCCAAGAAACAATTTGCCAAACTTAATCAAATTTGCTTCAGTAATTTAAGCGTGAAGACGAGACAAACAGATATACGTACGAGTACCTATACAGACAGACAAAGCTTCTTTTGACATTTATAATATTAGTATAGGTAGAGTTGTTCAAAATACAAAACTATAATTATGTATAATTATCGTCAATAAAGGTTAAAAGCTAAAATACAATATTTAAATTAGGTGTCATTTGTGAAATACAGGTATAGAAAACTAAAACGAATAACACGAAATTGATCGGGTGATAGCGTACAATAATTGAGTTTAAACTACAATTTAAAAACGATAAAAGCTTTTTATGTAATGAATAATGTATTTAATATATTTGAACAAAGCTCTTTTTTCCGAGCCCGGATTAATAGACGTTTTTAAGTCTATATCCTTGTCTAGTTCATATGTTCTAGTTCATGCTTGCCTGGTGGGTTACTGCTGTACCAGGTATTGTATTCTCATAGGTACTGATAACTTAATTTAAAAGGTTATTAATTGATCGTTGTGGTGCAGTTTTGTATATGTTTTATTTTGTAAATCTAATATAGCTGAGTTTTCCTTGCAGATTCCTTTCTCAGTCAGATTAAACATTAACAGGTCACTGGAATTTGCTAAGCTGCTGGTCTTCTGCTAACAGCTTACTTATTGGACCACTTTGCTGCTTAGTCTTCTACTAGCAGGAGTAGAATCATTCAAAATAATTCAATTAATGACGTTTCATAAATGCCTGCAATAGGTTTACGTGAATAAAGATATTTTGACTTTGACTTTGACTTTGCTTTGCTCAGACTTCAACAATAGTAAATTAAAGTATTTATTTATTTATATGCTACACACAGCAGTACATACATTTTTACAAACATAGCATAATATCATTAAAACTTATGTAATATTTAGGTGTCACAGCCTACACGAAAAAAAAAAATATTATGTAACTAAAATTAACACAAAATAATAAAGGTAACTTTAATTTAACATTAATAATAAATACTTATTTTTGAAACTGTCTTGTAAATTGTAAACTGCCTCCGTGGTCTAGCGGTTAAGTCCGTGAATTTGGACTCGGAGGTACCGGGTTCGATTCCTGGTCGGGACACATTAAAATATTTATTAATGTAAATTTAATTTAATAATTAAAAAAACATTTAATTTATTTGTGATATTTCTCGAGTTTGGTACGCTGACATCGACGAGCTTGTCACTTGTCATGATTGGCCTATAGTAAAGTTGGCTAAATGTGAATCCGCTTATTTATAAGCGTGGTTTCTGACCACCCCGAAAGGGAAACGGTCGTGATGATGATACTTTACTTTACTTTTTTATTTTTGTAATATTATCAATTATAAATTATTACTATAAATAAAAATGACTGCCCCCGTGGTCTAGTGGTTAAGTCCGTAGATTTAGACTCAGAGGTGCCGGGTTCGATTCCTGGTTACAATAATTTATTTAATTTATTTGTGATGTTTCTTGAGTTCGGTATGCTAGATACATCGACGAGATTGCCACTTGTCATGATGGGCCTATAGTAAAGTTGGCTAAACGTTAATCCGTTACGTTAAAAAAAAGTGTGGCTTCTGACTACCCCGAAAGGGATACAGTCGTGCTGATACTTTACTTTAAATAAAAAGAATAAACTAAAACAAAAAATATAAAATATATATATATAAAATATATATTTATTTGTGATATTTCTCGAGTTTGGTACGCTGGAGACATCGACGAGCTTGCCACTTGTCATGATTGGCCGGCAGTATCTAAAGTTGGCTAAATGTGAATCCGCTTATTAATAAGCGTGGTTTCTGATCACCCCGAAAGGGAAACGGTCGTGATGATACTTTACTTTACCTTAAAAATGATAACAAAATACTTGTGAAAAATTACAAAAACTATAAGTTTTAGGTATATATATATATACATACATACTCGTACAATTACACGGCGGGCTTGAGGACATACTTAAAAAACCTATTTATTTTCGGCGGCATCTTGATCAGTATAACAAACGAGTTAACTCACTAATGAACATACGTACATACAAATCAAAATGTAATCATTTTTTAAAATTGTTCTTTAAAAACTTGGATTTAGTTCCGTAACTCATTGAGCTAGTTTACGAAGCGAATCGAGTTGGCACATCACTACACACCGTATGGCAAGTAATGTACTCATATAGTGCATAAATTGTATTTACGTATAATACATTTTGAGACACAAACAGCTCAATACTGTTTTGTTAATGTAGAAACTTTTTTTGTTGTGTTCTCCTCTCCCGATGGATGATGCATGAGGTGATAGAGAAGGCAACGGGTCTATCCCATACAGCCAAGTCTGACGTTGTATTGTATTTTTCATTCTTATAAGATATTTATTATCAAATTCCAGTTGTTGCAGAATTTGATGCTTTTCTTACAGTTAATCGCGGCATTATAGCCCAAACACGTAGGGTATAAAATTGGAGTTCACAGCGCGGAAAACCCACATAAAATAAACTGCAACTTGTGCCCCATATTTAAAGCCCATTTTATCGTGTTCCATAATTATTCACATTGTAGCACATTATTTAACAAAACAACACCACTTTTGACTAACAATATCCACAGTAAATACATTTACAAAACAAAAACTTGCACTTGAAGTGTCCGCCCAAAATGGCGAGTATATCTTTGTTTATGTCCACTTAGTCCACCTTTGTATTTTGTGCAATAAAGTGTTTAAAAATAAAATCATACTTGGTTTTTATAAAACTTTATTAAGCCTTTATTTATAAAACTAAAATTACTGACTGTTCCTTCTATCTATATACTTGAATGCTGTTTATTTGTAAAAAGCCACCCGGAACTTTTTAACACTTTTGGGGATAATTGCAATTTTAAAACGCGTTATCCTAGTAGAATAATTATTCCAGCTCATAAAAGTACTCAATATAGCCGAAATTGTTATACAATGGCAACAAGGATATTTAATAAGCTTCCAGTTACTATAAGGGAGCTGCCACTAAAACTGTTCAAATTAAGAGTCAAACAAATGCTGGTTAATAAGTGTTTTTATTCGACAAAAGAATACCTAGACACTAAGCTCGACAAAGTCATGTGACTAAATAAATATTTGTATGCTAGAAATAGCGAAGCATGTGATATAATTACATATAATAATTTACAGCCCTGTACCTACCATGTTTCTGACAAATAAATTATTTCATTTCATTTCATTTCTAGTGTTAAAAATAATAATTCTAAGCAAGCAAAACTCATGAATACCAAAAAATATAGGTAGTTAAAAATAATAATTCTAAGCAAACAAAACTCATGAATACCAAAAAATATAGGTAGTTAAAAATTATAATTCTAAGCAAACAAAACTCATGAATACCAAAAAATATAGGTAGTTAAAAATAATAATTCTAAGCAAACGAAACTCATGAATACCAAAAAATATAGGTAGTTAAAAATAATAATTCTAAGCAAACAAAACTCATGAATACCAAAAAATTTAGGTAGTTAAAAATAATAATTCTAAGCAAACAAAACTCATGAATACCAAAAAATATAGGTAGTTAAAAATAATAATTCTAAGCAAACAAAACTCATGAATACCAAAAAATATAGGTAGTTAAAAATAATAATTCTAAGCAAACAAAACTCATGAATACCAAAAAATATAGGTAGTTAAAAATAATAATTCTAAGCAAACAAAACTCATGAATACCAAAAAATATAGGTAGTTAAAAATAATAATTCTAAGCAAACAAAACTCATGAATACCAAAAAATATAGGTAGTTAAAAATAATAATTCTAAGCAAACAAAACTCATGAATATAGGTAGTTAAAAATAATAATTCTAAGCAAACAAAACTCATGAATACCAAAAAATATAGGTAGTTAAAAATAATAATTCTAAGCAAACAAAACTCATGAATACCAAAAAATATAGGTAGTTAAAAATAATAATTCTAAGCAAACAAAACTCATGAATACCAAAAGATATAGGTAGTTAAAAATAATAATTCTAAGCAAACAAAACTCATGAATACCAAAAGATATAGGTAGTTAAAAATAATAATTCTAAGCAAACAAAACTCATGAATACCAAAAGATATAGGTAGTTAAAAATAATAATTCTAAGCAAACAAAACTCATGAATACCAAAAGATATAGGTAGTTAAAAATAATAATTCTAAGCAAACAAAACTCATGAATACCAAAAAATATAGGTAGTTAAAAATAATAATTCTAAGCAAACAAAACTCATGAATACCAAAAAATATAGGTAGTTAAAAATAATAATTCTAAGCAAACAAAACTCATGAATACCAAAAGATATAGGTAGTTAAAAATAATAATTCTAAGCAAACAAAACTCATGAATACCAAAAGATATAGGTAGTTAAAAATAATAATTCTAAGCAAACAAAACTCATGAATACCAAAAAATATAGGTAGTTAAAAATAATAATTCTAAGCAAACAAAACTCATGAATACCAAAAAATATAGGTAGTTAAAAATAATAATTCTAAGCAAACAAAACTCATGAATACCAAAAGATATAGGTAGTTAAAAATAATAATTCTAAGCAAACAAAACTCATGAATACCAAAAGATATAGCTAGTTAAAAATAATAAACTCATAAATACCAAAAAATATATATGTAAAAATAACAAAATATTCATTAATTACAGAAAGCAGCAACCGGAAAACATACGTACATTCGAATAATTTGTGGATACGTAAACAAAAAATATCCATACTAATATTATAAATTTGGAAAAATCTTTGCGTGTCTGTCTGTTTAATTCGCCTTCATGCCTATAATTCGCGTTGACCAATCTTGGTCTTGGTTTTTAAGACCAAGATGAAGAGCAGGATATGTTAGCAAGACCAATACTAAGACTCTTGTTCAGACATATTTTCCTAATTTTTTTTATTTTTTTTTTAAATTATTATATGTTACGATTTTTTTTTCAATTGTAACTGCGTCGTGTCTGACTTTTTTAGGGTTCAGAGGAAAAAAAGTCGAACCCATATGTGTGTCGGTCTGTCCTCTGTTCCTCTGTGGAACTAACTTTTTTTTGCCTTGACATATTCGTAGTTGTTTAAATTGACGAATAAAACATCCTGTATAGCGTTATATATATATATATATATAGTTTTTGTTACAACTTCTGTATACATATTTGGATTGGCCACGAAATTGTTATTGTATTTTTTTTTAATATTTTTTATTATTTATAATTTGACATAAAATTATCATTATTTAGATTATAAGTTAACACGGCCTTTATAAAGCCACAAATTTAGGTTAATCTGCAGTACTTGTTTATGGCACCAATGTCACTTACTTATTTCGGTCCATCCATAATTTAATTTCTAATTAATTTAAATAATATTGTATTTTATTTGTAAAATTGACAATATCCGAGTTTTACCTGTGAACCAAATGGAAATAAATAATTTGAATTGAATTGAATAAGCTGATCTATAACCACTCCAAATTTCAAGTAAAACACCAGTAGTTTGCGAACAAACACTAGACTCTTAAGGTTTTCTTACTAAAATAAAATAAAAACATATATTTTCGGACAGAGCATGACTGGTCAAGTCAAATTATATTTTAAAATTAATATTACTTCAACTTTAATGATGGGCACAACGAGGGTCATCTTACCACAACATATGACTATAGTAATTAATCGAACAGTTTGTTTATCATGTCTTTACACATATACTATTGGAGCGATTTTAATGAAATTTGACATATATGTTGGTAGAAATCCAAGAATCGACATGGGACATAGGAAATTACTATATGTGGATAACATGTGACCCTACGACCAACTCAATAATAATAATAAAAAATATTTCCAGTCACACAGCGCCATCTAATTTCCGTGGTAAGCTGCGAGGCTTGTGTTACGGAAACTAGATGGTTGATAAACTACATATTATACTTTTTTTTTTGTAAATATATACATATTATACACATAAACACCCAGACCGAGACAAATTATACAATGTACAACTTGCCCCCGGTGGGAATCGAACCCACGACCTCCCGAGTTCACGGCAACGTTTGTTACCACTAGACCACGGAGGCGGTCAATCAATATTTTTTGACGTCAATTTTATTACTCGGACGAAGCCGGGGCAATCAGCTATTATTTCATAAATTAGCTGCCCACAGCTCCCAAAGGTATGCCATGTTGGTATAGCACAATTACCATATTTCCGTAAAAGGCTTGTCCATGTTACATAACTTATTATATTTAGTATAAAATTCGGAAGCCAAAATATAGGGCGCAAGCATAGACTTGCTAAATACTAAAAAGCCAATTGTCTCATATAAATTACAATGTTCGCAGTAAAAAGAAAATATTTACAAAAATAATAATAATAACAATTGTTTATTCTTCTTCTTCTTCTTACGGTGCCATCTCCTATCGGAGGTCGGCTATCATTAAGGCGATTTTGATTTTGTTGGCCGCTGTCCGGAACAAGGATCTGGTGCTCATCCCGAACCACTCCCTGAGGTTCTTGAGCCAGGAAGTGCGTCTTCTCCCCGGTCTTCTGGAGCCTTGTATCTTGCCTTGCATGACGAGCTGCAGCAAGCTATACTTTTTATTGCGCATGATGTGTCTCAAGTACTCCATTGTTTATAAGTTATGTAATCGTATAATTTGTAGTATATGTATTAGTATACAATATATCATAGTTATTAGTATGTATTTTAGTAATATTATTGTTTTTATATGTATATAGATTTATTTATTAGTAATTATTATAATATTTACCATAAGTTACGTTAAATATAAAAAATTGCACCTACCTTACATTTAAAATGGTCCACATTGTACCTAAGGTTGGCTGTCAGATATGTATAGCAGCATTAAGTTCACCCCTTGTATAACGTGAAATAAAGTTTTAAATAAATAAATAATAAATAAGTTAAAAAAATATAAGCTTTTTTACTCTATTTTTATTTGTCGGGTTCAATTACTGGTCTGTCCACAATTTTTCTTTCTTAATAATTTATTTGGTGATATTAGCCCAAGTCTGCCTCTTCTCGTATATGGTGTCCACTCAAGAACTCGTCTGTTTCAACGGTCATTAGTCCCGCGACAGACGTGTCAGGCATTTTTAACTACTAATATGATTATATTAATTAAAAATGGCGTCCTCTTGAGTCGTCCAATCAGAGATAGTCCCAAGGAGACTGTCAGCATTTCCCTTTTGTACGAGTAATGTGAGGTTAATACGTTGGCAGAAATAATTGCCAGACCTTTCCGTCAGCCAGTTTTACAACTCCTAAGCCAGGCGCTTGGCTAGTCCCCATGTAAATGTAAAATGTAAATGTATCTCCCCAGAGACTTGTATTTTTACTGCTCATTAGCGTCTGTGCTCGGGGCCTTGTCAATATTTACTTTATAACAGGGACAGCGAAGTTAACAAAAGAATTATGACTTAATTCTTTTTGTGAGAGTCGAATTCACTAACAAGTGGGTGGTTAGACAGATTTGTTGGCACTTAAGAAGTCGCTATCAATTTTAACTGTTGGATATTCATCATTACGTTATTAATTACTTATACCTTAGCATAATTCATTGAGAAATAGTAACTGCCGGTTGCAGAAAAGCTAATTATCTTTTGACATCTTTAACATTTGCTCATGAGGCATTTTTTCTGCAACAAGCATTTGGTTTGTGCAGTCTAAAACGCCAATGTCCGAAAAGCCAGATCCAGACTCTCAGGACTGTTGCTGACATGGGATTATCGGGATACCTACAGAATTTTGTTTTTAGGAACCATCCGTTGATTTTAAGAAAACAGTAATTTGTTTATTTTTATTATTATGCCTTTATACTTTGTTTTTTATTGGTTTTTTGTATATATTTTTATTTCCTTAAAAATGAAGAAGAGGAGAGGAGAGGAGAGGAGAGGAGAGGAGAGGAGAGGAGAGGAGAGGAGAGGAGAGGAGAGGAGAGGAGAGGAGAGGAGAGGAGAGGAGAGGAGAGGAGAGGAGAGGAGGAGGAGAGGAGAGGAGAGGAGAGGAGAGGAGAGGAGAGGAGAGGAGAGGAGAGGAGAGGAGAGGAGAGGAGAGGAGAGGAGAGGAGAGGAGA
Source organism: Tinea semifulvella (assembly GCA_910589645.1). Classification (NCBI taxonomy): domain Eukaryota; kingdom Metazoa; phylum Arthropoda; class Insecta; order Lepidoptera; family Tineidae; genus Tinea; species Tinea semifulvella. The sequence goes on along the minus strand of OU342619.1, from coordinate 3,541,547 downwards.
GGAGAGGAGAGGAGAGGAGAGGAGAGGAGAGGAGAGGAGAGGAGAGGAGAGGAGAGGAGAGGAGAGGAGAGGAGAGGAGAGGAGAGGAGAGGAGAGGAGAGGAGAGGAGAGGAGAGGAGAGGAGAGGAGAGGAGAGGAGAGAAGGGGAGAGGAGGGAAGGGGAGAGGAGGGCCAGGGAGAGGAGAGGAGAGGAGAGGAGAGGAGAGGAGAGGAGAGAGAGGAGAGGAGAGAAGAGAGAGGAGAGGAGAGGAGAGGAGAGGAGAGGAGAGGAGAGGAGAGGAGAGGAGAGGAGAGGAGAGGAGAGGAGAGGAGAGGAGAGGAGAGGAGAGGAGAGGAGAGGAGAGGAGAGGAGAGGAGAGGAGAGGAGAGGAGAGGAGAGGAGAGGAGAGGAGAGGAGAGGAGAGGAGAGGAGAGGAGAGGAGAGGAGAGGAGAGGAGAGGAGAGGAGAGGAGAGGAGAGGAGAGGAGAGGAGGGGAGAGGAGAGGAGAGGAGAGCCGACGCTGCTTCGGTCATTACTAGCATGAGCTCTCTTCCATCTGCCTGCAACGAGTCCTTCAGTATTTTGGTCATATAGCCTAAAAGCTCTGGCTAGCTGGTAATCACGGAAAAAAAATAAGGCCGGAACCCGCCACGATGGTCGAACCATATCCAGATCCGCACCACACTTTACACCCAAGTCCACAAGGCCCTGAACGCCGCCGTGAGCAGACCTGGATGGCGCAGCATCGTCCGAGACAAAGTGATCCGAGCAGGGGGTCACGACTCGATTATAATTTTATATTTGACCTCGTTGCCTTTGCAAAGATATCTAGTTTAACCAGTTAGTAATAAATCATGTCAAATTGTCAAAAACAGAGTGTATACTTGGAGGTGAAAATGTTACCAAACTTATCATCTTTCCCCTTTTCACGTTTACTCAAATAAAAAATCTAAACGACGACATTAAACTTGTGTGCACGCCAAACTATCGGGACCAGAAAACAAAACAATAACAACAAATTAGAATTAGCTTTATCTCAAATCCAGGCGACCTCGTCAGGCGCGGGAAATGCAGCGTCTTCTGCTGAGACCCTCAAGTTGCGCAAGACAATGGGCCCATGGGGGCCTTCAGCAAGGCGCCTGGCCAAGGAGCTGTCAAATGCAAGCGGCTGGCGGAAAAGTCTGTAGACAGGAAGGCTGGCAATAATTATTATTTCTGCCAACGTTATACAGAGGGGAAATGTTGCCAGTCTCCTTGTTGTATTACTTAGGTAGCTTTTAATTTATTTTAAATGTAGAACTGGAGAATTTGGCCTACACTCGCCACGCTGGCCAGACGGCTTGGCGAGGATATGATGTCAATTTATTAACGATTCCACAAGTTGGCATTAGTGGAACCGGACGGCTTAACGCGCTCTCCGAGGCACGGGAACCGTGATGTTGAAAATCTATGACGTATAAATGTACGTAAGAAAAGTGTACTTCTCATTGGTACATGCCGGGTGGGTTTGAACCGACATTTGTAGGATTTAAGTTACGCGTGCTTACGAGCGTTCACCACTCTATAAATAGTTACCATTTAAACAGATTAAAACCCTTTAGTCCTGCTATAACGACGAGCACAAACTTGCCCCTATAATTCCCGTGGGAGGTCCTTGGTAATTTTTTTTGGCCGAACATTTTTGTGTCATTTTCTTAAACAAGTCGCCTTTCAACAGAAACATTTTTCGCGTGTAATTTAGCACGAATTGAAACAGACTTTCAGTTATATTTACCCTTTTAAAAGCAAATTTACATTTCATTGACAATAAGACTAGATCCTTCAATTCATATTTTTTTTTTAAACTACTTAAATCTTTCTTTTTAAACAAGCAGAACAATATATTTTATCTTCACAAATTTTTACTTCCCAATAATATATTATCTTCATATACAGGTGGTTGTATGGTCTTATATTAGACTAATATGTTACTTATTTATTAAAATTTTATTGCACAATATATATGTATGTATGTATAATTACTGTTTATGTATTATTATTTAGTATATTATATATTTATATGTAGTTATAAAATATTACTCTTAATTTTAACATGTCAACACCTACTTTTCAGTTAAGTTTTTAAAGTTCTCCCAATGGTTGGCGATGCTAGAATGTCTTGCGGCATTAAAGCCCACCTTTGTCTTTTTACATTGAAGTGTTAAATAAAAAATATTACCAATGTCGATGTCGTTGGGATGCGACATGTGTAGCCCCATCTCACATCCAGGCAACCTCGTTACAGCTACAAGCTGCGTAAATACGACAACCTCAGTACAGGTTACGAATTTGCGCCGTTGTGGGGATGCACTTAGCCGAGCGTCTGGCCAAGGAGTTGTCCACAGGGCTGGCAATTATTTCTGCCAACGTATTAGCCTCACTATACAGAGGGAAAATGTTGCCAGTCATCTTGAGACTATATCTAATGGGACGTCTCTTGAGGACATTTTTTATTTATGGTTTTTTTATTTTTAGTTATTTGATTTTATTATTTTTATTTTAGTAGTTTGTAAATATTATTTTACGAATAAATAAATTTTATGTAAATTAAATTCACTAATTACAAATCTTTAAATGATGACTTTTGGAAAACTAATATTTCACCACTCTTGAAAAATGTACCTAAAGTTTATCAATAAACGATTGATTTTGATTTGCCGCTACATCAATAACTCAAAAATTGATAATGACTACGTATATTTTTACGATTTTTACTGCATAAATAGTCAATTCGGATTCCGAATCACGTCGCGTCCTGACAAATGATCGAATCGATATCTGACACTCTGCTACGTGATACGGCGTTTTGGTCTCGACTTACATTTTGATATCTGTACCACAGCCGGCCGACCTAAATCGAAAGCTGGTATCAATTTAATCATCTCTAAAACATTTTTTTTTTTTTCATTTTCATATTATTTTTTTGTATATAGTTTTATACGTCTACCTTGGACAGACAAACGTTGCCAACTACAGCTAAGACAATTTGAAGACAAAACTTTTTACCCAGTGCGTTTTTTAAATAATAATGTATGGAGCAGAGACGTGGAGCAGCAGACAGTACAGCGGGTCTGATGCATAAGTTCAAAGTGGTTTAGGATTTCATTAAAAGATAAAGTCCGAACCGTTTACATCCAGCAGAAAACCAAAGTTACCGATATAGCTTTTAAAATTAGTAAGCTGAAGTGACAATCAATAGTCTGGACATGTCTGTCGCAGAACCGATAAACGATGGATTGTCGGGTTCTAGTGTGGAAACCACGTACTGGAAGACGCAGAGTGGGATGACCACCAGATGACCTGAGGAAGGTCGCCTTGGGAGAGCCTATTCTATTATATATTGTCCTATAGTGGACAGACCCATGCTGATGATTATGATGATGATATAGTTTTACAAATTGTCGCTTTACTTTAGGTGACTGTTTGTTTTTAAAATAAATAAAATAGAACAAATAGAAAAAAAAACTTAGTTTCCAATACATAACTTATTAAATAGCCCGCCAATCTGTTATCACATTTTGTTGGCATCTCTTTAGTTTAATACTCGTATATAAGTAGGTACAGTTCTCCCAAAGTGATAATGCGCATAGAAATCTTCGTCACTGTTCGGCAACGGTCGTATTCCCCGAGCGTCAGAAGACGATATGTATATAGAGTGGTTAAGTGCATTTTCTTCATGCATAATTTAGTAGAATTATGTGTAATAAACTAATAAAAACTAATAAATAAACTAATAAATTAATAAACTATTTAAAGTTGAATAAGATAATTAAAGTTTAAATTAAATTCACCTTTGAAAACAAAACCAAGAACGGTGTGTAATATCAGCTCTTTATAATTCCACTCAGAGAGAACACATGCAGTCACCGACCGCCCGAATTGTTTTCGATTGTGTACACATGATATTGACTTCTATTTCTTTCGAACAAGGTGCAAAATGCAAGTGCAATGTTTAGGCTCTTACGATTCAATGATTCGGGTGTTTCCGGGAATACGACAATTAGCGAAGATCTGTATGTGCATTATTAATTTGGGAATACTGTACATAAATAAAAATCGAATCGCTCTCCCCCACGCTATTGTTTATAACCTCTTCTCTTATAAAATGTAAACTTATACTTTTTGACTTCGAATAAATTCATTTTATTTATTTTGTGACGTTTTTTTAAAAAAAAATTGGCTATATAATAAATAAGTAAAGTATCATCACGACCATATCTCTTGCAGGGTGGTCAGAAACCACGCTTATAAAGAAGAGGATTCACATTTAGCCAATTTTACTATAGGGTCGATGTCTCTAGCGTACCAAACTCGAGAAATATCACAAATAAATTAAGTAGTAATCAAATTTATTTATTTAAACTAATAAATATTATTGTGTCCCAACCAGGAATCGAACCCGGTACCTCAGAGTCTAAATCAGACTTAACCGCTAGACCACGGAGGCAGTTATATATTCGGCAATATAATAAATATATATACTAGGTTTTGCAATAAGACAACATCGTTGGATTTTGGTTTTCGATTTCATCTTATCATATCGGATTCGGAATTAATATACAGGAAAATTCGTTGATTTAGAAGCACTGATTTGTGATATATTTTCCCCAATAATAATTTATTATGTTTGTAAATTTATACATTTGTAAGAGCACCACCGCGGTTGTAAGTTCCTTAAAATCCTAAATAGGTCACTTCGAACTCCGGCATGTACCAATGAGAAATACAGTTTTCCTAATTTGCCATAGATTTATAACAACACCGTCCTCGTGCCTTGGAAAGCAGGTTAATAATAATAATAATAAAACTGATATTTCTCGAGTTTCAAAAGCTGTTTGATGCAATAAAAAAATGCAAATTTCCAGTTCCAACTTTACGTAGGGGCCGTCGATATAGCCAACTTTACTATTGAACAATCACGACAAATGGCAAGCTCGTGGATGTCTAGCGTATCGAACTCGAGAAATAACACAAAATTTATGATTATATAAGTACCTCCGAGTCTCAATCCACGGACTTAACGCTAAAAAATCAACGCTAATTTCCCATTTAACGTGGCAATTCTGCCAGTATCCTTGGCACTTTGCCCATTGGTAGTGATTAAGAAGCGAGTTTTTTTTTTTATTATTAAATAAAATCTTGTCCTTAAATGATAATTAAGAAATCTATTATTCTTTCTTCTCTCCACCCAACATTGTTTTAGATTTTTTTAGAATAAACTCAAACTATCTTATCAGAAATCCTCTTAATAAGAGCTTAAAATACAGTTCGCAGTTCTGATAAAAAATGGTGGAACTGGATTCCAGTTTCAGAATCTAGATATAGAGTGTACTTAGAGTTCTAGTTTTTTGGTCAGATAAAAACAATATGGAATTCAAAAGACAGTACGTACATACACGCTATAGGTGGAAAGAGTGCAGGTGTTATTTTTATATAAATATCACCGTGGCAAGCTTACAATATATGTTCTTCTTAAAAGTAAAAATTGGCATTTGACATCATTGCAAATGGCACATACTTCCAACGAGAACAACAAATAGGTGGTAGGCGGACTGATGGTGGTTATTTGCCTAGTCTGCTGGCGCGGAGAAGTATCTACTGTTCGTGCCGATATGAAATGAAATGAAATCGTTTATTTGCTAGGATACATGGTATGTTATATAAATAAAAACAAAATAGCTTCTCATGATCCACCAGAATATGGCATGCAAATATTTAAGGATAATAATAATAATAGCATCACATACAATTTGTTATTTCTTAAATTATGTCAACATTTGTACACAAAATTCCTTAAGAAACGTTTAGCGAACAGCCAGCGAGATAAAATATTTATAGGTAATAATTTAATGTCCGAAGGTATATGATTATAAACTTTTATAGCCATACAATAGCAATTAGAACTACACAGTGAACTCTTGCTCGTATTGCCGTCATGCCCAGTCAAGAGGGCATAGTATTAGGGACTGATGTCAGTCAGTGTCTGATTCCAGTTGCTAACATTCATAGACTTTGCGCGCCACTAACCTTTAGGTGGACGCAAGGTCACATGCCGTACTATTATTTAAAAAAGAAAAAAAAATATATTTGATCTATGTACAAGAAGGTTTAGCTGTTATCTTTTTTTTTTATCTTACGTCATTTATCCTAGGTATGCTCCATTATAACTCCTTGGAGGTTAGAAGAAATAGGATGTTGGTTTTTATATACAAGTATGTATGTTTTATAGGTAAACACCTGAAATTTTAAAAGTTAATTCTCTGTTTGTACCTGACATCTACCTGCTTGCGCGCCCATCGTCTAATCGCAGAAAAGAGTGCTCGTACGCACTTACTACAGAGTGCCCGCTTCCCCCATGCAATCGTTTTATTGAACAATATCGCGCAGTCTAATGAGAGATTTAACGATATCGCAGGTTGTGTTAAGAACCGCCCGGAGCAAGCGGCGAACTCCGTCGTGAGATTTTGCGATTTTGTTGCTGTCTCATACAGAGTAAGATAGGGCGCGTAATGAGCGAGACCGCGCTATGGTGCATTGGCAATGCGGAGTGTTTCGGGGAAACGCGTAAGCGACGTCAAATCCATGGCGCTTACGACCTTATTTTCACAACCTTATCGCTTCGCGGTCGGTATTTAGCCGTGTCCATAGGTACCTAATAAAATTAATGTTATCTATGTAGGATAGGTATCTATAACAATATTTTTATAATGCATTTTGTAACCATTTGTATTTCGATCGACAGAACCTCAAAGGGACTGATTATAAATAATACAGTCGAGTTCAATAATAGTATACACTTTTGACATCTCATGGCTCTTATTTATGAAGATAGAGCTGACTATTGTCAAAAGAGTATACTCAGTTTATCCATTTCTAAATGTTCGGATGTTCACATCAAATAATCAGTTCCGTTCGTAGTTATCACGTATTTATAGTTATAAAATCCATAACTTAAAAATTGACTTGTAAAATATTTATTTATTTTAAACTTGATTGCACTATAAACGAGTATAAGGTGCTTAATGCCGCTGGACATTCTCTGACAGCCAACCTTAGGGACAGATGAAGCATTTAAAGTGAACGGTAGGTGCAAGTAAAAATCAAATATATTATAACTAAACAAACACATTGTCAACAATGGACAATATATAAATTATATACACACATACATACACACAATAAAAAAAGTAAGGTATCATCACAACCCTTTCCTTTTCCGGGTGGTCAGAAACCACGCTTATAAAGAAGCGGATTCACATTTACTATAGGCCAATCATGACAAGTTGCAAGCTCGTCGATGTCTCCAGCGTACCAACTTTGAGATATGTCACAAATAAATTGAATAATAAATAATAAAAAAGCATTTTTTCGAAAAAAAAATTTACAAAATATAAAATAAAATTTATATTAATACTAAGGATAGGGATATAAGTCCCGTCCGCGTGGAATGGTGGCAAGAACGCTGGCTGCATTTCCCCGCTGAATTGCAATACTGATTCTTTGGGCGAACAAAGAGCCAGCCCTCTTGTCACCGGAGGAGACGACAAGACGCGGTGTTATGTCTTTTAAAAACTTTTTTGCACTTGGACTCCATGGGCCCAGAGTTTCTACAGCAAACGGCATAAATATGTAATCTTTTAATATACTTACATACACACATCAAAAAAGTCTAGGGATCAAGCATGTTTATGCGGATTTCTTGTGATTGAGATGTGGCTTTGTAATAAATTTATGATTTTATAAATTTATATGGATCCTTTTTGGTGCATTTCATAATTTAAAACAGGAACTGTCAATCAAATTCGAGTAAAAGATGAAAATCAGCTGTCAATATTTTCCCTATAAAAACATAAGACGCATTGAAGACATTACTGTTTCCATACTACTGATTAAAACCAACGTTATTATGGAGCGGCGACGTCATTTAAGCAGGGAAGAAATGATCAGAGCCGTGGGAATGATAGAAGCTGGTTCCCGGCAACGTACTGTGGCTTTAGCTCTGAATACAAGTCAGAGTGTTATCAGTCGACTTTGGACACGTTACCGAACCACTGGTACCGTGGCTGAGCGCCATGGAGGACGGTATCGCTGCACCACACGGAGACAAGACCGATACATTCAAATCACAGCTCGAAGAACTCCAACAATAACCGCCATGATGTTAGCCGTGAGCCTTCATCGCTTTTCAGGGAACTTAATTAGCGACCAAACAGTCAGAAACCGCTTGCATGAAGTGAACCTTCATTCCCGAAGACCGCTACGGGTACCACCTATAGCAATGCACAATCGTAGGACTCGATATCAATGGGCTCTTGAACACAGAAATTGGACAGAAGAACAATGGCGTTTCGTGTGCTTTTCTGATGAGTCTCGTTTTGGTATGAGGCCGGATACAAGACGTATACGACACTGGAGAACCCCTGGACGCCAACAGCGATTAAAATCCTGCCAGGAAGTCCATCCTTATAGTGGTGAAACCATCATGGTATGGGCGGGTATTTCGATCGGCGGAAGAACTGAGTTGATTTGGATCAGAGGCAACCTCAACGCTCAAATTTATGCTGAGACGGTTGTATCAGACGTCATCGTTCCTCTACAAGTGCATATCGGTCCCTTATTTCAGTTAATGCATGATAATGCACGACCGCACACCGCAAGAGTTGTAAGACAGACTCTCGCCGCAGCTAACATCAATGTCCTGCCCTGGCCTGCTCAGTCGCCAGACTTGAACCCGATTGAGCATGCATGGGATATTCTTCAGAGAAGAGCTCTGCCGAATATGGAGGGTATCCAGTCGCAAGAAGACCTTTTTTTGTTGTTGCAACGAACATGGGCGGCCATTCCACAGCGTGATTTGGATGAACTCATTTTGAGTATGCCAAACCGATGTTCTTGTGTTGTTAGTGTTCGCGGTAGAAACACGGATTATTAATTGTTTAAGTTACCCAATAAAATTAAAAAAAAAACTGTTATTTCAGTCTTTTTTTCGAACTTTAATGTTAGTGGTTCAAATGTCAAAAATCCCTTTATTAGGAAAATGGCAATTTTTTTTACTAATGCAAAGGTGACTTGGTTTATCGTTACTGTAGACAAACGAAAACATTTTATTTGATCAATCCTTAAAGAAAATTTTAATGAATATCAATCAGGAGAAAAGTTATTGCAAAAATATATGTTGATCCCTAGACACTTTTGATGTGTGTATTTGCGCCGCTTGCTGGACTCCGCATTTTCCGCCGCTGCTCCCGCTTTATGCGCTGTCCCCCTGAGATGCGACGCGGCGAGGGTTGGCGTCCCACACCAAAGCACGTCCCCGTTCCCAGGGGACCAACGTCATACCATCGGGTCTCTTGCCCTCGTCTCGGATAACTCCAACAGGCTCTAGAAGAGCTGGAACCTCGATGGTGGCTAGAGCCCTTTTAATGAATAAATAAATGTATTTATTAACATTAATAAATATTATTTTGTCCCGACCAGGAATCGAACTCGATACCTACGAGTCTAAATCCACGGAATTAACCCACAGAGTGTCCCACAATAATATTTATTAATTTAAATAAATAAATTTAATTAATTTGTGACATTTCTCGAGTTTGGTACGCTGGAGACATCGACGAGCTTGCCACTTGTCATGATTGGCCTATAGTAAAGTTAGCGAAATATGAATCCGCTTATTCATAAGCGTGGTTTCTGACCACCCCGGAAGGGAAACGGTCATGATGATGATACTTAAGAAATATCAAATCTCAATAAGCAAATTATTATTCAAATAAAATCTACTCCACTATTATTTATCAGTGAAGACTATAGATACAGCATTAGATAGAACTCTAATTTACTTTGGAAGCTATTTCGAAGAATCACGGGCGACAACGCAAAAGGAATAAATATTGGGAAAAAAAGGCCACTTCATCACGGGCAAAGCTTCAATGTGCTGTGCATTTTCCAATCGAACATTCAAAATATATATGTGTACGAGTATATGTATGGAAAAATTAACTCTCGAATAACCAATTAATAGTAATCGAGATGTGAAGGTAACCTATTGTTTCTAATCATTTCATTACAGCCCGTAGAACACAGCGTCTTAGACCTCCACTGCTGGAGATGGGCCTTCCAGAACATATATATCCATAAGAATTCGGCACACACTCGCCACGCTGGCCAGACGGCTTGGCGAGAATATGATGTAAAATTTTAATGACAATATTAACGATTCCAGAAGTTGGTATTAGTGGAACCGGGACCGATGGCTTAACGTGCTCTCCGAGGCACAGGAACGGTTATGTTGTAAATCGTTGACAAATGTACATAAGAAAAGTGTATTTCTCATTGGTACATGCCGGTGGGGTTTGAACCGACCTTTGTAGGATTTAAGGAACGTTTCCTTACAACCGAGCCACCACGGCGCCTTATAATTGATTGTTTCTAATAATGATCCCATAATACTCAAAGTACTATTTAGTTAAAAATACACAACCAGGTTTTATTTTAAATTGCATATATTTTTACTTTTATATATATATGTAACACTATTAAAAAAAAAAAAAAATCTATTGAGGAATGAATGTAGCTAACGTATACCTTATGCGTCGTGTTTTAAAGATTATAATTGTAGTGCAACTTAGTAGCGCCATCTATGATCGACTAGAGGAACTTTTTTGTCTAAAGTTGTCTCTACAGAACATTGAGAGCATCTGTAACGTACTTAGCGGAACTATCATAGCAAGGGTAAAAGCAGTATTCAGGTTTAAAGGTAGGTTTAAAAAGCAGGACTCCTAGTTTTATTGGGAATATCAAAATACAGTACGGTTCCGCTTATGCTGTTATTGACGGCAGACATGCTTAGACCCTTTGTGTAAGTGCAAAGATTTTTCGGATTTTCTCTCGTACCAACTTCTACTGCGTAAATAAAGCAAGTCTTGAATCTATTCCTGATTATTTAATCTATGCGATCATGATATTTCTTGGTGTTGTAAACTTCTGAAACCTACAGAAGGTCCGACCCAATCCTTTATGTAAGTGCAAAGATTTTTCGGATATTCCTCTCGCACCAACTTCCACTGCGTAAAGCTGAGTCTTGAATCTATTCCTGATTATTTCCCCTGTACATCATAATACTTGTTAGACTTGGTGTTGTAAACATCTGAAACCTACAGAAGGTCGTAAAATCTATTGTACCGAATGGGGTAAGCGAAATATTCAGGCGATCGTAACAGAACGAATGAATCGTTCGCCTCATCCGCCATTACAAGAGTACGCGCTAAAGCTTTCTTTACATAAAACCTACTTAATGGGTCCTTCGGCACAAAACGGGGTGTATTACGTTTTATGATTTCTCAAGACCTTCTAGTCAAGGAGCTGGCGATATCCTTTAGAGTTGAATTAAGCTAGAGTTGATTATATTAGTTCCTAACCAGGAACGCTCCAGTTTAGTTCCTCAGCTCTAAACCTCTGTCTCGAACCAGAGAAAGGAAGCTCTTAGTTCTAGGGTTTTGTAATTCAAGGGAGTAGTTCACTCGCTTTATAAATAAACTATATTAATTGTTTTTATTATGCCCATAGAACACAGTGTCCTAGACCTCCACTGCTGGAGATTGGCCTTCCAGGGCCATATCTGGGGAATTTGGCCTACACTCGCCACGCTGGCCAGACGGCTTGGCGAAGATATGATGAAAGAAAGAAAGAAAGAATAATATTTTATTTGTCAAACAAAAAAAAAAAGGAAACTTAAAATTTTAAGTGTGTGGTGACAAATAGGGAATCAGCTCAGCATTGAGCTGCGACGCTTTGAGAGTCACAGCGCTGATTTTCAGCTAATCCCTTAAAATACAAGCATAAGTGTGTCGAGGCTCTAGTACAGATGATGTAATTTTTTTTATGACAATTTATTAACGATTCGACTTAATGCTCTCCGAGGCACGGGAACGGTGGTGTTGTAAATATATGACAAATGTATGTAATAATAGTGTATTTCTCATTGGTACATGCCGGTTGGGTTTGAACCGACCTTTGTAGGAGTTAAGGTACGCGCTCTTACAACCGAGCCACCACCTAGATACTATTTACTGTATTGTAAATTCAGATATTGCCATTATTATATTTTACGGTGATTGCATAGTCACGCTGATCGCCAGCCTCGGTTATTTTATGTGATCGTAAGCTTGAGGGTAATCACACTATAAAATGGAACAAGAACTACAAGCCTGTGGCCCGCGCGTTTTACACCCGCGCTAACGGTAAGCGTGACCATGCAATCACTCAACATAAATATATAATATAATATAATAGAACATGATTATGCATTCGTAGTAGTTGCTAATAATTTATGGTACGATCTTCCTGTCATCATACGGCAAACAACTACCAGGTCATCTTTTAAAAAACTGGTGTATTCACACTTCTTAAATAGCTCCTGACAGTAGTAGTACTCGTATATATGTAAGTCTATGTATAATAATGTGTATTATTAGTATTTAGTATATTGATATTATGATATATATGAAGATATATGATGTAAGTATATATTAATCCTATTAAATTACCTTATTATAATTATAGTATTATTATTATTTCTATGATTGCACCTATAATTGTTCAAATTTGTCCTTAATGTCTAAATACCTTATGGCTGACATTAAGTCCGCCTTTGTACTTTGTGCAATAAAGTTAAATATCACAATTTTTTATTAGCATGTGGAGGAGAGCAACAGGGCACGTCCGTCCTTCCTCCCCCTCGAGGGTTCCCAATAAAGAGATGTCGAAGCGATGCGGAAACGAGAACAAGAACATTGCATGGTGCGGTGCGGAAGCATGAGGAGAGTTAATTCACTTTCAATTCACTGGGTTTTATGAGGGTGGCGGCGCGGGTATTTTTTTTCATATGGCACGTCCGCTGAGAGGCGAGAGAGCACAAACTGCGGAATGAGCGCGGGAGGATATCCTGGGTACCAGGGTTGCAGTTGGAGGTACAAGGGAGAATAGAACGGATAAGAAGACACGTGTTGGTATATGCGTTTGTGTGTGTGTGTGTGTGTGAAAAGGCAGGTTTATAACCTTTTATTTCTCCTTGCTGAATAAATAAAAATATTATTTGTTAAAGAAAATCCTCAATATTTTAAGTTAATAGAAAATAGGTTACAAAGAAAAACGTTAAATTAAATAATGGTAAGCTTACTGGCCTAAAACATCATTTTATTGTAGAATTTTATTTCCACAATATATAATCATATATATATACAATCATATCTATATACAAACTTAATCTTAATTGTAAATTACGAGTAAGACTTAAGCGAATTCCGGTAGGAATGTAAGGTGTTAAAAAAAAAGACTACTATGATTAAATAAAAAAAAGGAAGATTATTTGGGATTATATTTAAATTAAATAATAATACTATAAAATAATAATTAAATATTCAAAACTGTATATTTGCAGTCCTAATAGCCCTAGTCATGGTGAACATTGTCTGTCTACTTACATAGATTTAAGAAGACAATTGTTAATAACTAACGAGGAAGAAACTGATCCTCAGCTTAACCCAAAGAATTCTAGTCTCGAGATCAGAGTTCCTCCAAACGAATTATGTACACATTTTTTGTGAACAAATAAACGTTTTTGTATTTGTGTCATGTGACTAAATATTTTGAGTTTGAGTACAACAATTGTGTTACCATCTCCTGGACTATGTGTTCGTTTTAAAGAAGTCTCGGAAGTGAGTTGGAAACAATAATGAAAGTTAGCGAGCACTTTACAAGGAACTTGATATGTGAAATGGAGAAACCATGTGACCTATATAATTGTATTACTCAGTTTATATTCATAGCTTTGCAGTTATTTCGAATGATCTTAAACTTGTGATATCAATGGATGAAATCAAGTGTCAAATGGCAGTGACAATATCTGCTATGGACAAGCTGTAGAAAATGTGTAGGAACCGAAACGTTACCAAAGTCACTAAAATCCGGCTAATTAGATATCTTGTATTCTCTGCCTCCGTGGTCTAGCGGTCAAGTCCGTGGATTTAAACTCGGAGTTACTGGGTTCGATTACTGGTCGGGACACAAAAATATTTAATAATGTAAATAAATACATTTAATTTATTTGTGATATTTCTCGAGTTTGGTACGCTGGAGACATCGACGAGCTTGCCACTTTTCATGATTGGCCTATAGTAAAGTTGGCTAAATATGAATCCGCTTATTTTTTTATATTATTATTATTTTATACTAGCACGACATGTGACCTTGCGCCCACCTGATGGTAAGTAGCGTGCGAGGTCCATGCATGTTAGCAACTAGAGTCAGAGACTCATGACTGACATCATTCCCTAACACTATGTCGGCTTGAATGGGTATGACGGCAATTCGCTGCTGATCCCGAAACGTGCGGATACACTTTACTGGGTATATCGGCAAGAACGGTAGATACTTCCCCGCCCCGGCAGACTGGGCAAATTACCACCATCAGTCCGCCTACCACCTATTAAAATAAGCCACCCCGAAAGGGAAACGGTCGTGATGATACTTTTGTATTCCCTATAATTCTGTATGTTGCATGCTCTAGACGTGAATGCTCTAGAGAAGTGTTAGCTGTGAGTGTTGAGCATATCATAGACGTAGTTCCAAACCAGCAAATCTATACTGGAGAAACTGGGGAACAGACAACGCCTTTCCTGTACTGTACAATCACGCTTCTTACTTTCTTTGGACAAGTGTCACATGTGAAAAAACATTTATCGAGCACCTTGTAGTCCAAGGGATAGTCGATGGCAAGAGGATGCGTGGTAGGTCTCTGATGAGATAGACTAACCAGGTGAAGTATGTAACGATCATTCCCTACATGAGTGCACCAGGAAATCAGCCAGAAAACCAAAGTTACCTACAAAATTAGTAAGCTGAAGTAACAATGGGACAGAACCGATGTCTCCCTCCGCCAGATATACAGATGACTTGTAAAAGGTCGCTGGTTTGGGCTGGATAAGGGTGAAGTTCGTGTTAAATGGCGAGCCTTGGGAGCTATCCAGCAGTGGATAGACACAGGCCCTGGGGTCACTGCCCATTTAATTTGTATTTTTTTTTGGTCTTGCCTTTACGCCTATACTACTGGAGCGATTTTAATAAAATTTGGTAAAGATGTTCCTTGGGACCAAGGAATAGATATGGGCCATGTGACATTACCATCTGAGCATGTCATGTGTTCATACGGCTGACTAAAAGGTTTTTTGCTGAAAATAAATAAATAACATTAGATGTCTGACAATATTGCCTCTTAAAGTTTATTAAAATTGAATATTCACACCATTCAGCAGTACGTATAGTAGAAAAGCTTTATTTTAGTGCGAGAGAAAGCTCCGTTAGTGAATTTAATGCCTCGGAAATGAGAGGTTTGGGAGATCGGCTCTCCAATTTAAAAACCTAATAACTGCAAGGAGTATAGTCACTTGCAGTATAATATTGTAAAGTAAACTATCTTCACGACCGTTTCCCTTTCGGGGTGGTCAAAAACCACGCTTATAAAGAAGCGGATTCACATTTAGCCAACTTTACTATAGGCCAATCATGACAAGTGGCAAGCTCTTCGATGACTCCAGCGTACCAAACTCGAGAAATATCACAAATAAATTAAATATTAATTAAATGTATTAATAAATATGTTTATGTCCCGACCAGGAATCGAACTTGGCACCTTCGAGTCTAAATTCACGGACTTAACCGCTAGACCACGGAGGCAGTTATATTGTCACTTGGAGAAAAAAAATGTTTTTTTATTTATCGTAAACGGGAAAATTTTGCTGAATTATTTTTATTTGGCTAACATTAAATATTTCCCATGGATATCCGACTAAACCCTTTCTTACATTACACGCTTACTTCCTGCACAAATGTACATCGATGAGTGCTGGAGTCACCTCGCGAATTTGCCAAAGACAAATAAAAGGTTGATGATTTTAAAATATATATTTTTAAATGGAGTAATATAATGATGAGTAAATAGTGTCGTTTAAATCAATATTACATTTTATTTTTGTTTTTTTTTTGCATTTATCATTTACTGTTTATAAGTGTGTGTGTAGCCTTATTTTAGTATTTTATAGTTATTTATAGTATTATTTTATGTATTATTAGCATGTACATAGTTTATCATAATAAACCACTCATACGTAGTTTTTCCACACTCCCAAATGTTGGTGGTTAGAAAATATCTGACCTAATGGTCAGTAATAAAATATTTCAAATAAAATTAAATTAACTTTACAATGTTAGTTGTCAGGTTTTTATATAGCACAGCCGAGATATGTCGCCTGTAAAGGATAATAATGCTGTAAATGGTAATTGTGGCCTGGAAACTGGAAATTATAGACAATTTAAAATTGTCATGACAGTTGGATGTGGAAGAATCATACATTACTTGGTTGGGTACAGAAAGAAGAGGAATAGTGTCCACAGCAAAGTAATTTACAAAACTTAAACTTGTACTTGACACGTCCGTACAAAATGGCGTGAAGAACTCTTCTCGGAGCCACATATAGATACGTGCGTCGTCTTTCAAAAAATGTTGACGCCAGAACGTCATTAGAATTCAGCAACAAACAACAACAGGTGATTAAAACTTTACCAATTAAAACACAAAACTTGTACGAAAAGGGAAATAAAAAAGGTAATATTAAAATGGAGGTGAAAGAAGGTCGAAAGTCTTAATTAGCGGTGACCAGTAATGCCACAAATTCAGTTATCCAGTGTTGTAATTAGGGATTAAAATCCTGCTCTGCCGAGGACACTCGATGCGTCTAGCCGTTGAACAGCGAGACTGACCATTTCAGCAAAATATTTTATTTATTTATTTTAAATTCTTTATTGCACCAAAACTTAAAATTAGGTACATAGGCGAGTTTAATGCCTCTTAGGCATTCTCTGACAACTAACCTTTGGGATGGTGAGAGATTATGGGCAGGGTGCAACAATCCAATAATATTAGTCTAATTTATAAATACACTACATACCAAGAAATTACATAAACTACATGCAAGCATTATTACATATATATACAAATAGACATACACAAACATATTGCGTGCCAAATATTTAATGTGTACTAGATGCAGTGTGCTCCTGCTTATCAAGAAACAAGTTAGTGACCAATTGTTTAAAAACATTGACAGATGGTGCCCGTCTAATGGCCAGTGGTAGTTTGTTCCACTGGCGGGCTGCAGACACAGTGAAGGAATCTGAATATCTGCTAGAGGAGTGGGATGGGATTTTGAGTTGATTGTTGAAAATATTCTCTACTTTAATGGTTAGTTTTCCCCCAAGCTCACGAGAGAACGCCAGAGCCTCCTCGTACCACGGACCCATAATTTCGACTGCAAATGGGACGAAGTGGTGATTGATCTCCGCGTACTTGTTGCGTTTAAGACGCGCGGCTGACTCTGCAGCGGCCCCGGGTTTTTTTTTCATGGCTGGATGTCACATGTGACGGACAGAGTGTGTCAACACATGTGGCATCCCAAACCAGTGCACGTCCTCATTTGTATGTAATCAACGACAAACCATCAGACCTAACTATGATGATTGTTTTTTTTTCCTGTCTAAATGAAAATTTATAGTGGTTTAAGCACTACGTTATTTTTGAAAAGGGTCGATAATACAATGGTGTATAGTGAGAAATGTGACCGACCTTTAAACCTTTTTGTTCCTACCCTCATTTACGGAATTTAAAATTTATTGCTCACCAAAATTAATTATTTGTGACGTTTCTGTTTGTTTCAGTTTTGCATTAGTAATTTTATTTGTCCTTTGTAATTTGTTTGTCAAACTTGACGCTTTTGTCAATGTACTGGCGGACAATATTAGAGAAACAGAATAGAGAATAGGCATTAACACAAAGGCTGAGAGTGATCGAAAGAACTCTATAATTCTTCCTCTCCATGCGCTTCTTCAACTACCTCCGTGGGCTAGCTGTTAAGTCCGTAAATTTAGACGCAGAGGTACCTGGTCAAATACCTGGTCGGGACACAATAATTTATTTATAAACTTTATTGTTTAATACAAAATGCGTATGTAATGCCGCTTGACATTATCTTTCCATCAACCTTCGGGACTTGGTGTGGTGGTGGTTCGGTTGCAAGAACGCTTTCCTTAAATCCTACAAGGTCAAAGTCAAACCACCCCGGCATGTACCTATGACATATACATTTTTATACGTACATTTGTCATAAATTTACTACACCACCGTCTCCGTGCTTTGGAAAGCACGTTAAGCCGTCGGTCTCACTAACACCAACTTAAAATCGTTAAAAAATTGGCATTAAAAATTGATATCAGATCATCGCCAAGGCCAAATTCTCCAGATATATATTCTGGAAGGCCCATCTCCAACAGTGGAGGTCTAGGACGCTGTGTTCTAGGGGCTGTAATGAAAAAAAAAAAAAGTCTTATTAATAATAGTATCAGTTCTACTATGTTCTACCGCCTCCGTGGTCTAGTGGTAACAAACGTTGCCGTGAACTCGGGAGGTCGTGGGTTCCATTCCCATCGGGGGCAAGTTGTACATTGTATAATTTGTCTCGGTCTGGGTGTTTATATGTATAATATGTATATATTTACAAAAAAAAAAAGTATAACATGTAGTTTATCAACCATCTAGTTTCCGTAACACAAGCCTCGTAGTTTACCACGGAAACTAGATGGCGCTGTGTGACCTGTCTGGAAATATTTATTATTTATTTACAATTTTATTATTATTAAAAAAGCCTAAGTAGTACAAAAAAATAACAAAACGGTTAATGTCCTTTGAGCATTTATATATCTGTCACACGATAAATATGTGGAGAGCTCTCTCAGCCTGCGTGTTTTCTGGTGGACAACTTACCATGCCACATGCCTACCTAGCGGCTAAGTCCGTGGATATACATCCGGTGGTACCGGCTTCAATTCCTGGGCGGAACACAATAAAATTAATTAATTTAAATAAATAATTTTAATTAATGTTTAATTTATTTGTGATATTTCTCGAGTTTGGTACGCTAGAGACATCGACGAGCTTGCCACTTGTCATGATTGGCCTATAGTAAAGTTGGCTTATTTATAAGCGTGGTTTCTGACCACCTGGAAGGGAAACGGCGATGATGCTATTTTACTGCTTTCCATTAAATTTAATGATAAATAAATAAAAAGTTGCTATGGGCTGTCAGAAATGTAAGATAGCGATTTTTTTTAAAAAGCATATGTAATTAAATAATGTTGCTGTAACTTTGATCTGTAGTGTATTATAATTGTTTTCTTTTTAAAAAAGATGAAAAAGAGAGACTTGTCGCTTTAATGTAAATTATACGGGTTCTTTTTATTTAAATTATTATTTGTTTTATTTTCCTTTAAATTAGGAATACATATTTTTCCGTTTAAATGTTTATGATAAAAAAAGAGAAACATACAATACATGATTGTTAATAATGTATTTTTTTTAATACTACGCTTGTAATTAATAATACCGCCTCGCAATACTCTCTGCGTTCCGTTTACAGAAATTACATTTTATGCGTGAACAGTTCCATTACTAAATAAAACTAACACTAGATTCAAAGAAGACTGGCAACATTTCCCCTCTGTATTCTTCTTAGTCGCTAAACTTCTGGCAGAGTGTTCGCGGTCGCCATTTGAGTACTAGTGGCACGCTTAACCAGCCGTCTCTATTCTTCTCGGACCGCAGGTGCTCTCATGATCCATTGCAACCTTCACCTGATCGGTCCATCTCATCGGAGACCTACCACGCATCATCTAGCCATCGACTTTGCTCTCGACTACTAGGCGCTCGATGGATGTTTCTCCACGCAGTGACACGTGTCCGAAGAAAGTGAGAATGCGTGATTGTACAATCGGGGAAAGGCGTTGTCTGAGGATGAAGCGGCGGTGGCTCGGGTGTAAGATCGTATTTCCTTAAGTCCTAGAAAGGTAGGTTCAAACCCACCTGGCATGTACCAATGAGAAATACACTTTTCTTACGTACATTTATCATAGATTTACAACACCACCGTTCCCGTGCCTCGTGTTGGTTCGGAACTCCGTCCATGATATGCTCAAAATTCTCCGCCAACACCACATCTATAAAGCATTAATTCGTTTTTTTCTGTTTTGCATATGGTCCACGTCTCCGGAGCATACAGAAAAATAGGGAACACAGAGCTCTATCCAGCCGGATTTTAGTGGCTGTGTAACGTATCGGTTCCTCCATATCTTTTTCAGCTTGTCCATAGCAGATCTTGTAACTCCCATTCGACGCTTGATTTCATTCTTGCATCTACTGTTATTAGATATTATAGCGAGACTAATACGTTGGCAGAAATTATTGCCAGCCTTTCTGTCTCAAGATTTCTCCGTCAACCGTTTAAACAACTTCTTGGTCAGACGCTTGGTCCCAATGGTCCCATCAGCTCAAACTCGTAACCTGTACCGCGGTTGGTATATTCGCGCAGCTTGAGGTTCTCAGCAGAAACCGCCTCACTCCCCTGCGCCTAACGAGGTTGGCTGGACGTAAGACGAGTCTAATTTGTCTACACATGTCGCCGCATCCATCATGCCGTCGGGTCTCTTGACATCATCAATCCCAAAGGGTTCTAGGATAGCTACTTCAGTAGTGACAAGAGCCCTACAAATGATGTGGTTGAGAGCCGCGTGACGAGGAATGCGGAAGAGAGAGAAGAAGAGTCACTGGTTTGCGACCGACTCAAAACCAAATCAAATAACGTATGATTCTGCTAATGGCGTCTTGGAAGCTTCGTCGTGCACCAACTTCCAGAAGTGAAGTGTCAAGAATGAGTAGTTTTTGACAAGATATGATAAGATAAGATACCGTAATGATACTTTACTATGACAATTAGTTAATATATTTGTAGTAAGTATCTGTAGGTACTCGTAAGGTATACTTAGTTGTCTTTGCTCTACTATTTACCTTTTATTTGAGAATCTCACTTCAAAGGTCCGGACGTCAAATTCAGGAAGGGTCTCAAGGATAGGGTTCGGAACGTAGAACAGGAAAAAACGAGAAGAAATATTTGTGAAATAAAATTTTGGAAGTTCGTTTTTTTTAACATAAATGTCAGCAACTGGAATCAAACACACATGACTGACATCAGTCAGAGCGTGATGGCAATTCGAGCCAAATCCCAAAACGTGTGGATACAGTTTACTGGGTTTATCGTCACGAATGGTGGATACTGGGACTTCCCCGCCCCGGCAGACTAGGCAAATTATCACCTATTTGTTGTTCTCGTTGAAAGTATGTGCCATTTGCAATGATGTCAAATGCCAATTTTTACTTTCAAGGAGAACTAATATTGTAAGCTTGCCTATAAATATGAAAATAACTCCGTTCGAAACAAGACTCACGTAAAGATATATCGTTCTAATAATATTCAGCGGTGGTGGTGGCTTCCTCACGGTGAATCCATGGATTGCTAGGTTTGTCTTTTAATTTTGATCTAACTGTCCCTAAGGTTTGGCTGTCAAAAATGTCTACGGGCATTAAGTCCGCCTTTGTACTTTGTGCAATAAAGTTTTTATAAAAAAAAACTAAGAAAAACGTATGACCATTTTTAGCAAAATTAGGACAAAAATGACTGAGCAAGAAAGAGTCTTGCTAACAATTCAGTGGTCTTGCAAAAAATCAAAGAACAAGACCAAGACCAAGGATTCACTGTCGCCTAAACGCGGACTCTTGTGAATCAACAATTACAATTATATTATAGTATTATAAATTTATTTTAAAAAAATATTAACTAAATATAAAATAATATTAATAATAATACTAAGGATAGGTAAGCGTGGAATGGTGGCAAGAACGCTGGCTGCATTTCCCCGCTGAATCCCACTAATTCTTTAGGCGAAGAAAGAGCCAGCCCTCTTGTCACCGGAGGAGACGACAAAGACGCAGTGTTGTCTTTCAAAAACTTTTTTGCGCTTGGACTCCATGGGCCCAGAGTTTATACAGCAAACGGCACAAATATGTAATCTTTTAATATACTTACATACTTGCGCCGCTTGCCGGACTCCCCGTCTTCCGCCGCGGCCCTCGCTTTATGCGCTGTCCCTCTGAGATGCGATGCGGCGAGGGTGTCGCGCACGTAGCGTCCCATACCTGAGCACGTCCTCGTTCCCAGGAGACCAACGTCATACCATCAGGTCTCTTGTTTCGGATAATATTATATCGTATTATAAGTAGAATTCGAATAATAATAATTTATTCCATCTCCATTGTGTGGGC
Source organism: Tinea semifulvella (assembly GCA_910589645.1). Lineage (NCBI taxonomy): Eukaryota > Metazoa > Arthropoda > Insecta > Lepidoptera > Tineidae > Tinea > Tinea semifulvella. The sequence goes on along the minus strand of OU342619.1, from coordinate 3,519,270 downwards.
TACATTTGATAACATCTCGAATTGTAAATTACAATTTTTGTGGGCGTTTTTCGAACTCTTAATTTAACTTACGTTCACCCATTAGTGTCACGGTGGGTGTTAATACTGATAGAGATAATTTGCCACCTAAAATCTCCCACGAAAGGTCTACGGCAACGTGTTTGTTATATTTTACGCCACCTAGAGAAAAAAAGTATCATCACGGCCGTAACCCTTGCTGGGTGGTCAGAAAGCACGCTTCAAAAGAAGCGGATTCACATTTAGCCAACTTTACTATTGGCCAATCATGACAAGTGGCAAGCTCGTCGATGTGTCTTGCATACCCCCGCTAGGAGCAATATTACCCCCGCTGCCTATTTGACTCACGGCATCAAACGGTTTATAAACGGAGCGACGTAACAACTGTGCGGGATGGGATAATAGAATCGGGCGCACTACAAAAGTTGCGTAATCGATACGAGTACAACACCTTTAACTTACAAAGCCACGCACTACCTCAGAGAGATGACCCTCAAATCGGAGTTCAGTATTATTTATTTATTTATTTCAAAACTTTAATGCACAAAGTACAAAAGGCGGACTTAATGCCCGTAGACATTCTCTGACAGCCAAACCTTTGGGACTAATTAGAACAACTGTAGGTGCAAGGAAAGTATAAGTGACACATCAATTAGATATAAATACTTATATAATAAACTTACTTATATATAATCTACTTATAAATATAAATATACTAAATACTAATATATACACAATAATAAACATACATATACAACTTACAAATTTTGTTAGGAGCTATTTAAAAAATGTGAGTAGACCAGCTTTTTAAATGATTATTACATAGCATTATTTATTTATGTAAAAACTTTATTGCACTATGTACAAAGGCGGACTTAATGCCGCTAGGCATTCTCTAACAGCCAAACCTTTAGGACATTTAGACAGTATAGATGGTAGGTGCAATCATTAATTAAGTTATTCTTAACAGTATACTTCTGTATCTTAATACATACATAACAATATTACATACTAATACTTAAATACGTAATATATAAATATATACATATATATAAACATAAATAAATAATAATATAAATTATGTCGACGAATTGGTGATTATATTTTCCACGAGCACATATTTGCTATAAAATCAGCATTCGTGTATACATTCGGTGTGCTCGGACCTTTATTCGCAAAAATAATCAATAGTGACAATAAATTGAATAAACGCAATCAAAATTTTACAAATACTAAAACCATAATGCAATCAAAATGGTTAACCGCATTCAAATAATTACTGATGAAATGTATTTTAATATTAAATAATGCAGTAACTGGTGTAAAGGCTCTATTCCATTGCTGTCACGGACACGCTATGCACGTTTCACTCGCTTCAAAGTCAAAATATCTTTATTTACGTAAACTACAATTGTTCGGGCATTTTGAAAGGATGAGCGAAGAAAGATTAACGAACTAGATATACTGCGTGGATTTTATTTATTATAAACTTTATTGCACAAAGTACAAATGCCGCTAGACATTTTATTTATTTATTTATTTAAATACTTTATTGCACTTAAAAACCTAGTACATAGGCGAGCTATAACGCCATAAGGCATTCTTCACCAGCTAACCTTGGGGATCCTGTAAGGTGATGGGCAGGATAAAGGATCTATACTGGTCAAACCTTTGGGACAACTAAAGCAGTTACGACAAGATAGGGCAGGTGCTATCAAAACCAATAGAAAAATATTAGACTTCAATATATACTAGTGAATATATACTTATTTACATACTAATACATACACAGATACATACAAATAAAACAACTAAATACGTTCTATGAATATACATAAATATAATATACCTACTATATGATGACTATAATGAGAGAAATAAATATAGCAGAGAGTGTATTAAGCTTATGGTAAATTTAAATAGTGCGCATAGACCAGTTTCTTAAATAGTGTTCTATTTGGAGCTTGACGGATGTCCACCGGTAACTGGTTCCAAAGATGCACAGCCACCACCGCAAACGACTTGGAAACGAATGCGGTGTGATGTGTAGGGAAGGAGAGCGTGGAGTTAGAAGAAGAACGTAAAGTTCTGTCATGAGTGGCACCAAGAAAATTAAATTTCTCTTTTAAATATTCCGGTGTATTAGGCTCATTTAATACTGAGTACAACATGCAGAGAATCCTACGGTTCCTGCGATGATGGCGTATAGTCGACCACTTTAGTTTGTCTTTGGAGGAATTCATTAATGACAAATATTTTTATATTATAATTTAGAATAAAAATAAAGAACTACGTATTTTTTATTTTAATTATTCAGTAATGAAATTTTAAGTTACGGTGCAGAGAAGTTTTCCTAAAAATATCGCCACTCATACTCAGCATCTTGATTAGCAAAAAGGTAGCGAGAGGTTGACGATCACGCGAACGTTGATTTACGTAATCTTTCTCTCTTTATTTCATCTCTCGGCTGTGGGCGTAATCAATTAATAATAACACTTCTCAGCCTTAGGTATTTATAATGATAATAATAATAAAATACTTTATTGCACAAAATTACAAAAGAAGTGTACAAGGGCGAATTTAATGCCGGCATTCTCTTACAGCTAACCTTTGTGATAGTGATAAGTGAGGTTATAGGGTGCTTATAAACGATAAGTCAATAGAACTAGATATGAATTTCGATACTTAACAATAAAAATAAGTATCTAAAATATATACATAAATATATTTACCATATCAGAGCGGGATGGAGACATTTTGTATTTTAAGAAAGTGAATATAAACCATTTTTTTAAAGATGTTGAAGACAGACGGTGCTTGCCTGATCACCAGTGGAAGTTTGTTCCACTGGCAAGCAGCCGTAACAGTATGTGAATTTGAATATCTGCTAGAAGAGTGTTGAGGGATAGAAAGTTGATTAATATGAGAAGAACGAAGTGGACGATTGTGCGAATCGCACAGATATTGGAAACGATTCCTCAGGTAAGAAGTAGCCATGGAGTTGTTCATATTTGTTGAAGGTGAGAGCGTGCAAATGTCTGCGAAAACTGATATTAAGCCAATTTGATTGAATATATGTATAGAATACTGTTCTCACCTTTGGGATGGTTCCGCCAAGTACCTCACAGATGCTCTCAATGTCCTGCAGAGGCGAGCTGTACGAATTGTGGACGATGCCACTACATCTGGAACTCTCGAATCCCTGCAGCTTCGCCGAGATGTGGCTTCTCTGAGCGTGTTCTACCGTCTATACTATGGTGAGTGCTCCGAAGAACTCTATAACCTAATCCCTCCCTCTCCATTCCGCAACCGAACCACACGCACAGGTCAGAATATGCACCCACATACCGTAGTCACCATCCCTTCGCGTACATATAAATTTGGGGACTCATACATCTGTCGTACGATAAAGATGTGGAATGCTCTTCCAGCCTCTGTGTTTCCACTTTCCTATAATTTGGAGTCCTTCAAGCGAAGTGTGAAAAAGCATCTAGTCAAGCCGGCATAGTGTTAGGGACTGATGGCAGTTACGAGTATCTGACTTCAGTTGCTAACATTCATGGACCTTGCGCGCCACTTACCATCAGGTGGGCCCAAGGTCACATGTCGTGCTAGTATAAAAAAAAAAAAAAAAAAAAAAATACGAAATAGGGAGACATGATCATACTTACGCAGGCCAATTTATCGCGATTATCAGACGCGGCCATTCACCATGCAGTAGTGTTTTGTTTTACAAATAATTATATTTGTACCTTTAAAAAAAAAACTTTATTTCAAATAGTTCTACTAATGACACCTGAAGCCTAAAAAAATTTATTCTATTGACAATTACACGCAGTATAATGCGAATGTTGAAAAATAGGGTTAAATAAGAAAGAAAGAAAGAAAATACTTTATTTATCGCAACAATTACAATGGTTACAAATAAAAATTAAAATATGCAAGGAATAAATTTAAATGTAAGCCTATTCTATATACCGAAACATACATACAGGTGTGGCGATAAATAGGTGGTCAGCTCAGCATATGCTACAGCCGAGGCTGCAGCGCTGATTTTCAGCTGATGCCTTATGTTGGGTGAGTCACGGGTCGCAGAGATGTACAGTACCATTTACTTAATCGGAAGGAGCACTAAATGTACAGTTTACATATATATTTAACAAATTACAATAGAATAATTAAATAATATTATGATAAATAATATAAGTCATAGATAGTCAAGAAAAAAAAAACAATTGTATATTATTAATAAATAGAATAAAATGTTATATAAACAGATGACAGTAGTAAAGTCTTGTGGAGTCCCTCCGTTTGACTTTTTTTGAAAGGAATAATTAGGTAGAGGAGCCGAGGAAATGAAGAATTCAAAACTCCGTATGTTAGTCCCTACATGCCATTCTAATCATTTTGTCAAAATCAGCTTGACCCACGCTGCTGTCTTTTAATTAAACAAAAATAAAACATATAATTTCTACACAAGGAGACCATAAAACACATGTGTTGGTAAAATGGATATTTTGCCGGACTAATAAAAGTTGTCAATCCAAAATAGTCCTTATTTTAAGCTAAAATAAGGAGCTTAGTTGTGTAAAAGGTAGTTTAACGACAAAGACAATCTTGCAACAATGGATACCGCATTAAGTACTTTTAGTTATACAAAACACGACTGTCTGCATCCGTGGTCTAGCGGTTAAGTTCTTGGTTGTATTTAGATACGGAGGGGAGGTATCGGGTTCAATTCTTAGACACAATAATAAACATTTCAAGTTGGTTTGGTTTGTTGGTTGAACCACCCCGATTAGGATTACGGTCACGGTATGATAATAAGAATCCGACCTGATGGTGTGCAGTACGCGAGGTCCAAGAATAAGTGCAAAAAAACATTTTTTTTTAATTATTAAATTAATTATATCTTATCGCGGGTGTATATTTATTGTTAGGCGCCTGTCGGAGCACCTTGTACTACATATTGCCGTCATGCCCAATCAATAATAATAATAATTATTATTATTATTTATTGCACAAAGTTAAATAACTTAAAACTAAGCGCATAGGCGAGCTTTATGCCTTAAGGCATCTTCTACCAGCTAACCTTTGTGAAAAGTAACCAATTACAGGCAGAGTGCCAAAAAATATATAAATGATAGATAATGAGAGATACTATAAAATATTAATTTATACTAATACTTACAAATATTATTATAATACTGGTATAATAAACTACATAAACAACAATACATACTATACATACATAATACACACATACAATACACTACACATAATACTTACTGAAAGGGTAATATTTACATAGAATACATACACTTAAATGTTTTTTTTTTTTTTTTTTCACAATTCTGAATAGGAATGAGGTCAACTACGAATATTTTGTATAGATAAAAAGTGAGAGTATAGATTATTTTGAATCAATTATCAATCCGGCATAGTGTTAGGGACTGATGTCAATCTTGAGTGTCTGATACTACTTACTAACATTCATGGACCTTGCGCGCCACTTTACATTAGGTGGGGGCAAGCTTTGTTAAATTGACTTGTGCGGTATTGTTTGCTATGCGACGATATGTAAATTATGTAACTTGTCTAACAACCTGAAAATCACCTTCTTTCGTACTTACTTCAATTATATTCTAAAAGTCATACAAAAAAATATTGGCATATTAAGCCTTTATTAGCGGAAACCATTTTCGTCCGCTGATGCCTTGCGTCGTTCTCATCACTGCTGAGGGTCGTGACCCCCTCCACGGATCACTTTGTCCCGGACGATGCTGCGCCATCAGGGTCTGTTCACGGCTGCATGTAGGCCTCGTGCATCTGGGTATTTATTGAGGTGCGGATCTGGTCAGCGCATGGGGCTTCGGCCACGCGGTCTTTTGCCTTCGACTTTCCCTGTGATAACAAGCCTTTCCAGGTTACCAGGTGTTTTACGGGCGATATGGCCGAAATACTCAAGGACTCGTTTTAGGCAGATGGAAGACAGCCTAGTAGAGATTTTGAGCTCCTTGAGCATTGACACGTACCGCTGTACGCCACATCTATTTAATTTCAATATCACTGGTCTTGGCATTTCAAATCCCCGATCATCGCAGAATAATGGAACCCTAGCGAATAAGGTCTAACCCTTTTTGAGCTTTATTATTTCTCTAATTACGGCCAAAACCGCTGGTTAAACGAGGACTAAACAAGGCTCCCACAGTTAATACACCTTAGACAATAATATACGACCTGACCATCAAAAAATCTCGGAATACTGAACAAGTATATTTAATTTATTTTGAAACGAAATGAATTAATTTATTTATCAGAAACGTGGTAGGTACAGGTGTTAGATTTTTATGAGCAATTAGTTGATTCCTACTCCCTCCACTCCGTCCTCTGAGCATCAGAATAGTTGTAGAATGCAAGATCCCGCTGATTCTCTCTCACCAGGTTTGGCAACTTGCCCGTTTTTCCAATACACTGAGTTTCACTTTGTAGGTAACTAAACTTGCTGCTTGATGTGACGGACCAACCGTATTTCGGTAGAAGAAGAACGCGGAAATTAAAACCCAGCTTATATATTCAACTTCTACGTATGTTCTCAAAGCGTCACGACGTTTGTAAGGCGAGGGCCGAGGCACACGATTGGTTGTTTGGATAAATATTACGTGAAATTTATTACAAAGCAAATATTTTTGTATTATAATCTAAAAATAAAGTATTACGTATTTTTGATTTTAATTATTTAGTTATACAATCTCAGTTGGTTGACCAGTTTCAACCAGTGTGTTCTTCCAGTAATGTCGTATGGAGCAGAGACATGGACACTGACGGTGGGTCTGATACTTAAGTTCAAGGTCGCTCAGCGAGCTATGGAGATGCAGACTCCAGCTGTCATCGGATCTGCGACAGACGTGTCCGGCCCATTGCCACTTCAACTTACTAATTTTGAAGGCTATGTCGGTAACTTTGGTTTTCTGACGGATGTCTGCGTTTCGGACTTTATCTATCAGAGAAATACCGAGCATAGCTCTCTCCATAGTTTGCTGAGCGACCTTAAACTTGTGGACCAGACCCACTGTCAGTGTCCACGTTTCTGCTCCGTACGACAATACTGGAAGAACGCATTGGTCGTTTTCAAACACTGTGGTATGTTTGATAACAGTATGTGGCGTAACTTTCCGAATGCAGCTCATCCTAGTTGAATGCGCCTGTCAGCTTCCTTGCTGAAGTTGGCTAGGCCTAGTTGGATAGTCTGGCCAAGGTAGACGTATTTTTGCACAACTTCGAGAGAGGCGTTGCCCACGCAAATTGGTCTCGGAATGGTATGATCGTTGAACATGACTTTTGTCTTGTCCAAGTTCAAGCGGTTAAGTCCATGAATTTAGAGTCGGAGGTACCGGGTTCGATTCCTGCTCGGGACACAATAATATTTATTAATTTAAATAAATAAATTTAATTTATTTTTGACATTTCTCGAGTTTGGTACGCTGGAGACATCGACGAGCTTGCCACTTGTCATGATTGGCCTATAGTAAAGTTGGCTAAATGGGAATCTGCTTCTTTATAAGCGTGGTTTCTGACCACCCCGAAAGTCTGTCGACTGTCGTGATGATACTTTACTTTACTAATAAATTAAAAAACTAAATTAACTGCTAAACAAAAGATACAATCAATAGCTACAACACAAAAACTAAAATTATAAATAAAACACTATAACAAAAAAAAAGCAATGTTTACAAATACTAATAATATATATATATATAAAACCAACAGTTGACAATATTATAATAATAAATATTTCCAGACAGGTCACACAGCGCCATCTAATTTCCGTGGTAAGCTACGAGGCTTGTGTTACGGAAACTAGATGGTTGATAAACTACATATTATACTTTATTTTTTGTAAATATATACATATTATACATATAAACACCCAGACCCAGACAAATTATACAATGTACAACTTGCCCCCGGTGGGAATCGAACCTCCCGCGTTCACGGCAACGTTTGTTACCACTAGACCACGGAGGCGGTTAAATTACTCATTAGGAATTGCTACCGATGATCGATTCAACGTAACGAAGAGTCATTAGACGTCTAATATATGTTGCTTTGGAGTTAAACATGTCTATGTCCAAATCTTCCGGAAGAATATTATAGTTGTTACATGTTCTTAATAAATAACTGTTCTGTCTATACCTGGTAATAGCATATGGTACGAACAAGAGTGGGGGACATCGAAGACTTATGTTTGCAGGACTTATATTTTATAAATCCACTACGCTGGCTTAGTGTATATGTCTACGTAGTATATATATAGCACCCTGTATATAGCTCCAAACTGACCTTAATTTAGTTGGTTTGCTACGTAACTTGGTCGGCAAATTTTACAGCAAATTTAGCGCTGAAAAGAATAAAATAGAATTAAAGTCTTATCTCAAGGTTTTTATTTATTTTTAGATATAATTTGTAATAATTTATTAATTCTTGATATACAAAACAATTATTTAACAAAATCAACGGACATTTTTTTGCGTTTTCTCGCCCTAACTCCTATATGAAACCCGATGTCTTTTGGCGATAATGCCGCGAGTGACTCCTAGAAAAGCATGAAATTCTGCAACCTCATTTTTTTTTTTTTTTTTTTTTAAATATAAGTACGACATGTGACCTTGCGCCCACCTGATGGTAAGTGGCGCGTGAGGTCCATGCATCTGAAATCAGACACTTATGACTGACTTGACAAGAAACGTGTGAATACACTTTACTGGGTTTATGGGCACGAACGGTGGATACTTCCCAGACGGCAGACTGGGCAAATTACCACCATCAGTCTGCCTACCACCTACTAAAAATGTCCAAAATTTTGGACTATAACCGCATATAAAAAAAAAAAAAAAAAAAAATGAAGAATGAAACAAAAAATATATACACGTATCATGTACGCAGATACATCACTATTATAAATACGTGCACGTGTACGCCACGCAAGCAGCATGGCTTCAATTTTAATTAAATGAAACGTACATTTATTTGGCTAGCAACAGTGTTTTGTAACATTGAATAAAATAAAAAAGAAGTTTTTTTGTAAAAATGTTAAAAACAAAATCGTTCGTCACAATTAAAAACTCACCCTTACGCTAACCTACTTCGTATCTTATCAAGAAAACCTACAATTTTATAACAATACAACATAATTACTCTATTTGAATAATTCTGTAACCCAATTAATTTAGAGTTACCTATGTGGTATGGCAGTCACGCACTTGAGTGGAAATTCGAAGGTCAAAAACTCGTAAAGTTGACAAATATGTTTTCTTGCAGTACAAGTCAGTATAATTATATTTCTGTATAATTCTTTATGTATATTTGTTATGTTTGAATAATAATAAATTAAACATCCTAACCTACCCACAGACTGATGTAGACTCTGCAATAGTCTGCTCCGCTAAGTCCGCTAAGTGACCGCCTCCGTGGTCAAGTGGTAACAAACGTTGCCGTAAACTCGGGAGGTCGTGGGTTCGATTCCCAACGGGGGCAAGTTGTACATTGTATAATTTGTCTCGGTCTGGGTGTTTATATGTATAATATGTATATATTTACAAAAAAAAAAGTATAATATGTAGTTTATCAACCATCTAGTTTCCGTAACACAAGCCTCGCAGCTTACCACGGAAATTAGATGGCGCTGTGTGATTGTCTGGAAATATTTATTTATTTATAACGTTTAAAAAAAAAAAAAAAACCTTACAGATGCTCTCAATGTCCTGCAGAGGGTGGGCTATTCGAATAGTGGACGATTCTACAGCGTCTAAAACCCTTGAATCGCTGCAGCTTCTGAAGAGCTTCATAAGCTTATCCCTTCTTCTCTATTCCGCAACCGAACCTCGCACAAGCCAAAATATGCATCCACATACCGTAGCCACTATCCCTACGCGTACATACAAATTTGGAGACTCTTACATCTGTCGCACGATGAAGACGTGGAATGCTCTCCCAGCCAGTGTGTTTCCCCACTCCTATAACCTGGAGTCCTTCAAACGAAGTGTGAAAAAGCATCTTTATAGGCCGGCATGGTGGTAGGGACTGATGTCGGTCGTCTGAGGCTGGCGTCAGTTGCTCCCATTCTTGGACCTCGCGTACCGCATACCATCAGGTGGGCGCGGTGTCACATGTCGTGCTCAGTATAATAAAAATAATAATAATAAAAAAAAGTGCTTTCGAAACAATCCAACATATTATTATAATAGGCAGCTTGCAAATCATTGGTGCATCAGATGCCTCAAACCAAGAATAATATTTATTTGCAGCCAAAACGTTAATGACTGTTGCACACTAATTCATTTTGTACCGATTCGCCTAGCTTCTTGTTATATTTAATGTCTTTGCCTTTATAGTTTTGTTTAACATAGTTATGAATCGTCTATTTTAGGACGGTTTTACGACTAGTAATTCTAAGTTATGGGAGATTTATTGAGGGTCGCGTAATAGAATTGATATTCAGTAATGTTAGGGTTCATTTTGGTCAGGGGTTTATTATTTTAATACCGGTTGGCAAACTGATAAGTTGTACAATTGTGCGCAATTTTTTCATTGTTACATACATACATATCTTCATGCCAGATCCCATGCGAGGTAGGCAGAGACAATTGAGCGCCACTTGACACGTTAACGACATACCTTTTCTGATCGTCGACATTCATCAACCTCTTTATACATGCCCTTTTGTTGCGAAGGCTTTTAAATGCACCTTCAGCGAGTGTTTTATTTATTTGATCGTGATATGCAAGTCTTGGTCTGCCAGTGCACCTTTTACCCACAACTTCGCATTATATAACTGATTCTTTCTTTGCTCATCCTGTCAACATGCCCAAACCATCGTAGCATGTCTTTCCTTATTTTAACCTACCCTTTTCCGTATTTCGATGTTACGTATGCGATCCGCCAAAGTGACGCCGCATATCCGACGCAACGACCTCATTTCTACTGTATTAACACTACTCTTATGCGTATTCTGACATATCCACGTCTCGCTTTCATACATCAGTGTTGGTACCAACATGGCATTGTGTATGGCGAGCCGAGCTTTGACATTTCGACTGCCGATCAGTGACCCCAGGGCACCGTTAAAACTATTTTTCGCGTTCACTCTTCTTTCAACATCCCATCATACTTCCCATCATCAGCAGTGAAAACACTGCCCAGATAAATAATTTTATTTACTTGTTCTAGAGTTTCATCATCAATCTTCATCGTTACAGTTGTCATCCTTCTTCTCTCGAGCACTAGTACCTTCGTTTTTCTCGCATTCAAATGGAGTCTTTTTTTCTGCACATCCCTCTTTCATTTCTGTAACTAGTGATTGCAGTTGTTGTTCGGACAATGCCATAAGAACAGCATCATCTGCATAAAGCAGGCAGTCCACCAATAGATTTTTCATTGTTCCGTAAAGTAAAAGTAAAGTAAAGTATCATCACGGCAGTATCCCTTTCGGGGTGATCAGAAACCACGCTTATAAAGAAGCGGATTCACATTTAGCCAACTTAAACTTACTTTAGAAAGCTCGTCGATGTTTTCAGCGTACCAAACTCGGGAAATATCACAAATAAATTAAATATTAATTTTATTTATTTATTTTAATTAATAAATATTATTGTGTCCCGATCAGGCATCGAACCCTGTGTACCTCCAGGTCTAATAAATAATTAATAAATATTTCGAGACAGGTCACACAGCGCCATCTAATTTCCGTGGTAAGCGGTAAGCTTGTGTTACGGAAACTAGATGGTTGATAAACTACATATTATACTTTTTTTTTGTAAATATATACATATTATACATATAAACACCCAGACCGAGACAAATTAAATAATGTACAACTTGCCCCCGGTGGGAATCGAAGCCACGACCTCCCGAGTTCACGGCAACGTTTGTTACCACTAGGCCACGGAGGCGCCAAAATCTACGGACTTCACCGCTAGATCAATCATAACAAGTGGCAAGCTCGTCGATGTCTCTAGCGTACCAAACTCGGGAACTATCACATATCTAAATCCACGGACTTCACCGCTAGACCACGGAAGCAGTTCATGGTTCCGTCATAACTGTGTACACAATCTATAATAATATTGTAAGTTAACGAGAAAGAATTTGAAAGAAGTTAGTTCTGGTCCGACCGAATCCGCTCCACCGCCAACACTAGCGTCCATATTGGCGTGCAATCATCAAGACGCACATCAATTCTTCGGAAGATCACGACCCTCGGTAACGAGAAAACACGAGGCAAGGACGATGAGGAGGATAAACAGCATTATATACATATATTATCTGCAACAAATAGAATGTGTTAGATGTGTTTCTTACTTGGTAAAATATATAAATTGAAGCTTAAAAAAATTATTGCCAAATATTTCGCCTCTCTTTGGAGCGGCGTCATCAGTGACAGTGACTGAAGGTCTTTGTCATAAATTTTGAAAAAGTAATTTTATTTCTTTTAGCAATGGTAAAGGCAATGCACTATACAGTTATGTATTTATTTTTTAGAAAAATATCATCATCACCTCGCGCATCATGGAAAACATCATCAGTATGTTATGTCCATTGTTGGTTCGATATTAATAAATTTACAAAACAAGTTAGACAAAACCTAATGCATTACATTCAGACCAGGGCTATAGTATGCACCAAGCTGCCATATAAAAGAGCTTTCCCATGTTTTTAAATCAATACACCGAATAGTTTTAGGAAAACTCTTTAATACTCTTACTGTGAAACAATTGTTAAAGGTAGTGTTATGTATACGCGCATGGGTGGGCACAGGTAAAATATTATTAATTTGTAAGACCAAAGACCTTCAGTCACTGTCACTGATGACGCCGCTCCAAAGAGAGGCGAAATATTTGGCAATAAAATTTTTAAGCTTCAATTTATATATTATATACATATGCATATAATGCAATTTATATATTATATACATATGCATATAATGGCGAAAAAAAAATGTATGAAAATGACAAACAATCCCCTTATATCTTATATTTCTTCTTATCTGTGATCTTTTTAGGTACAATTAACGGTTCAACGAGAGAAGTCATTAGTGACTTATTTTTAGCCTCATTTTCATGATAATTCATGTTATTCAGTCGCAAAGTCTCATTTACCAGTAATTATATTTTTGAGAGACGTGTTTCTGTACATCAATCCTAGCTTTTGGCACTTATTTCTTTTTCCGTCATCTGAACTAGATAAATGCCTACACGTGTTTAGCATTGTATATGTCGGTATTTTGAGTACAGGTGCCGGCAGATAAAAAAGAGTGCTGGATAAATTTTGTAGACAAATTAGATTTAAACTATTTCATTATTACAGCCCCTTGAACACCGCGTCCTAGACCTTCACTGTTGGAGACGGGCCCTCCAGAACATATATCTGGCGAATTTAGCCTACACTCGCCACGCTGGCCAGACGGCTTGGCGAGGATATGATGTCAATTTTTATTGTCAATTTATTAACAATTCCACAAGTTGGTATTAGTGGAACCGGGACCGACGGCTTAACGTGCTCTCTGAGGCACGGGAACGGTGGTGTTGTAAATCTATGACAAATGTGTGGAATGCTCTTCCAGCCTCTGTGTTTCCACTTTCCTATAACCTGGAGTATTTCAAGCGAAGTGTAAAAAGGCATCTAGTCAAGCCGGCATAGTGTTACGTGACTGATGTCGGACATAAGGGTCTGATTCCAGTTGCTAACATTCATGGACCCTGCGCGCCACTTACCATCAGGTGGGCTCAGGGTCACATGTCGTGCTAGTATAACAAAAAAAAAAAATGTACGTAAGAAAAGTGCATTTCTCCTTGGTACATATCGGGTGCGTTTGAACCGACCTTTGTAGGGTATAAGGAATGCGTTCTTACAACCGAGCCACCACCGCGCCTAAAAAATAATTATTGAATTGAAATATTTTGCGTACGCCCTGAAATTAACAGTCCCAGAGGTAATCGTACCCCAGTTTGACTGACTCTGTTGTAATGGATCAATAGGTATTTTACGGTTCAAACAACGCCTGGAACGTATACAAAAGGTAAAATTAATTAGCTAGCCCTATTAGCATACTTCAACCATGTTTTTCTTTAAGTAATTTCCGTCATGTAATCAATTTCCTGTACGGTTTATTACACACGCTATTCTAGTTATTATATTAAAATCTACCCTTTATATAAAATATAAAATATTACTAGCACGACATGTGAGACTGCTCTCAACTGATTAATAAAAATAAAATCACAATATTGATACCATTTATGTATTGTAATTTTAACATGTGGCGACGGTAATTTTGTGTTATTTATTATTTATTTTATTGTAATTATTATTTTATAATTTTTATTGCTTTTGCATGCATTAACAATAGATTAGAATAGTTTTAGCTTAAGTTTTATCAAAATTATTATTATTATTTTAAATTGTAAATATTATATCGTCATGATCGTAGAACAGTGTTGGATTTAAAAAAATACACATAATTTTGCATTATTTCGATAGCAAATAATAGGAGTTATTATAACTTGGTTAAACATATCTGATTTTATATAGAGTTTTATATTGTTTGTGGTCTGTAATTTATAGTGCAAATGTTAGAAAGGGTTTCAAAATTAAATCTAGAAGGTTTGCCCTTATTATGAGACTAGTATTAACTTATAAAAGAAGAGACAAAAAACAGTTAAAATTACTTTAAATGGCCGCCATGAAAATTTTAAATATAGCAGATCCGCCACTGTTCTACGATCATGACGATATATAAAGAATAAAGTTTTTAAATTTTTGTTATATACTTCACGAATAATATAATATGTTAAGTGTGAAATTCAGGTGAAATAAATAACTGTAGAATAATAGGGTAGCTAGTGCAGCTGGAGCCCAAGACACAAGACGAAAATTCCTGGTTTGGGCTCCAACGTGCAATACAATTGGAAATATGTAGTGTCAATTTTGTTCACATCAAGTAATTTATTATATAAATATTTCACTATTCTATTTATTATTGTAACTAATTTCTACTGTATAAATAAATCATGTCATGCTCGCACTGTTTGCGGACGACAGTGCCTATTTCAGCTCTTCTTCAAGCCATGTATGAGGCTGCTGACGAAATGCAGGAACTCCTGGATCTGCTCCCTGCGTGGTTTGGACAAATGGCGTATGTCTATCAATGTCTCCACCACTGCAGCTTCAGGGACAGAACATTGAGTAGCTAAATACCTAATTATTCTAATTAGAGCTATAAATGCTTAGGCATTTATTAGCAGACTAAAATACGTTTAAAACGAAAACTAATTTTAGAATGTTAATTACAATATCCAAAAGTAAAGTAATTGATTGATCGATTTGGGCAGCGAAATATTCTATTCACAAATGTGTCGAAACACATTATATTTAGTAATTGATAATATTAATCCATTTTAATTATTAATTAATTGATATTTACAGCGCTGTTTTGATTTTATATACTGTTAATAATATAGTTAATACGTTATGGTTTTTAGAAGAAACAAAACGTAACCGTTATCTGTTTCCAAACAACGTTGCGAAAACTATCTACTTTAAATAACTATCTACTCTTATGGCATCTTCCGAACGAACAATCACTTGTCACAGGAATGAAGGAGTGATGTGCAGAAATAGGACTTCGTTTGTATGCAAGAAAAACCAAGGTACTAGTGTTTGAAAGAAGTAGGATAACAACCGTGACGATAAAGATTGATGATGAAACTCTAGAACAAGTAAATTCAATTATATATCTTGGCAGTGTTTTCACTGCGGATGGAAAGTACGATAGGGATGTCGAGTTCCTTTATATAACTATCTACTTAAGTACGTCGCATTTTAGAAACAAACAAACTAAAGTTCAAGGTCACCTCCGTGAAACTTTCTCACTTGCACTCGGGTGATACCCTAATCTGCGAGTTTCCAAAATGTGCGCCGTAGGGAGTGTATAGGGACGCCGTGAAACGTTCTTGATTATTATTGCCTGGGAATAAAATTAGGGTTATCGCGGCTACAAAACAAAGAATACAAATCACGCGCGCTGCATGCATCGCTCGCTTGCTGATATGTACTGACGCTCAGTCGTAGATGCACTCTCTGATGCCTATATACCTAGTATCCTTGTACTTTTTTTCGAGTATTAACGACAACGGGACGCCGAAACAAAATCTCAAGTGCGCCGCGAACTGCGGAAGTTTGGGAAACCTATTTATTTTTATTCAAATGCAGTCAGTCCGTTGCGAGATCTCTACGAAGCTATTTCAAGTAGAGTGTTATGAAAAGCGCAGTAGATAGTTTACATTCGTTTACATTGGCCCGTCAAATAGTGTGTTGTGAGAAGTAGATAGTTTTATTATTTCGTTTGAAAACAAGCAATCGTTGTGAACCTACGTAGATAGTTTAATAACTACTTGTATTTATGTAATCCATCTCTAGTTACTAATATAATTTTATGTTTATTTTCAGGTAATGACAATCATCTACAATCAAACAGCTGTGTCTCTTATATTAACTACGAAAGGTAACTTCTATTTCTGTATAAGAGAAGAAATCTAAAAGTTTTTTTTTATCACGAGAAATCTAAACTAATGCAATAAATTAGGCTTTTTGTAGATGTCGCTAGCGGCAATGGTACCTTGTTTATTTTTTTAATGTTTTTGTATTTTTATTTAATTTTAACTTAACGTTACCTACCTTAGAATTTACGAATTAAGAAAGCGAACACCGTCTTTTAAAAGATAAAAGGTTTTTATGGATTTCGCTTGGAAATCTCGATTTGTACACTTAAAAGCTGCTCACTTCGGCATGATATCCAGAAAATAATACATTTCGTAATAAAATTACAAGATTTCTATGCAACTGCCAGTTATATAAGGTACCATCTATCATGCGCCATCTATCGTGATAAAAAGTTAGTGATACACGCCATTAGACATATAGCCAAAGATAAAATTATAATTATTAAAAAATTTACTCGATGTAAAAGTGCATCACGAAGTTTCTGTAAATGTACAGTTAAGTAAAAAAAAAAATAAGTTTTTTTTTATTTATCGACAAAGGATCCTATCGGAATACTCGGTTAACTCAAAATTTTTACTAACGTAACTTAGGCTTAAATGACAGACAGAAATCTTTTTTCACATTTATAATATCAGCATAGATAGTTCAAAAAGCCTTTATTTGAAGAAGTACCAAAATAAATAAAAGAGTAATCCATCCCAAAATTTCATTGAACAGTATCAGTAAAAAAAAAACACCCAACAGAAGGTCCGCTTGTTTATACTTTTATTTATTTTAGCTTTTATTGGCGCTGGTGCTCGACGATGACTCTTTGTTATTTACAATTAATTTACTTTCTTTTTTATCGGGATAGATAATATAATTTATATTTTTCGTAAATTAAAAAAATATATATGTTTTAACCCTAGACCGATGGAGAGGACATATATCTGGAAAATTTGGCCTACACTCGCTGACCAGACGGGTTAGCGCGGATCTAATGACAATTTATTAACGATTTCACAAGTTGGTATTAGTTGAACGGCTTAACGTGCTCTCTAAAGCACGGGAACAGCGATGATTAAGGAATTTCTTAATTTATGAAAGAAACGTAATATAACTGGCTATCGAATAAGTCATATTGAAATGTAATATGCGGTATTTTATTTATGAACTATGAAATAATAATAAGGGTAGTGGCCCTTGTCAACCCGTCGTCAGCTGGAAAGTAGGCCAAAATAGATATAAAAAAACATTCAAGCTTAATAACTGCCTCCATGGTCTAGCGGATTTATGTTTAAGTCTGTGGATTTAGACGTGTAGGTACTGGGTACCGGTACCGGTAGGTACGCTAGAGACGTCGATGAACTTGCTAATTTAACTCATTTAACATAGGAGTGGTGGCTCGGTTGTAAGAACGCGTTCCTTAAATCCTACAAACGTCGGTTCAAACCCACCCGGCATATACCAATGCGAAATACACTTTTCTTACGTACATTTGTCATAGATTTACAACACAACAAATTCATTTTTGTATAATTTATATAGTTATTATATATATAGCATCTTTTGTTAATTAGATCATAAGGATTCTTAAATCTTAATATATAAAACAAAGTCAGGTTTGTTAGAACACATATAACGGCTGGACCGATTATCTTTATTTTTGATGATAATTTGTTTCCGTCCGAATAGCAGAATAACTATTAATAACATTGAAAATTTGACGAAAAAATAAAATAAAATAAAAATCTTTTTCCCATAAAAATGCTCGTGGGTTTCGAAACTTGTCAAACAAAATATTTATGCGTGCATTCAGAAATTTATATCAAGCTCCTTAAATATAGAACAAATGACAAATATCGAAATGATTAACTAAACTTAATTTAAAAAAAAAAAACAAATTTGTCCTATTTTTACGTCGCGAAATTGTCTGTGATTTGCTTTGAAAATTGTTTTTTGTGAGAATTGAATAATATTTTGTAATGATGACGCAACTTTTGACGTAAATAAAGAAATCCACTAATAACGTTTGCGACTAAGTAATGGAATAGGGCTGCAGGTCAGCTAGTTCAATTATAAAAACAATGTTTTGCTCCACTATTAATTGAGCGGTATTTTTTGCTAAGCGACGATATTTGATTGTAAGGTTTGAAGCAGGATCTCTATTACTACCTATTTTCTGTGGTATCAGTGATTAATTTTACATTACAACTCTCAAATAGCCTTCGAATTTAGCCAGATGTTTTACGTAAATTCGGGTTAGGTATCAACTTGCTAGATTTTATCTCGATATTTCTAGAATTGTGCGAGTAAAATATACGAGAAGTTTTCTTAGAGGTTAAGACGTATGTGCAACAAAGAATTGTATTATTATTATTTAGGATTATATTACTAACTCTCGCTTTTTAATAATGCTCGCAAGCCTTAGCCAAGGGAGCTTTATTTATGGAAGTGAGTGAATACTTTTAATGATGATCTGGTTCTGTTTGTAGGAATTTCCTGACGATTCTGCATATGTTTAGTATTGTGTTATTATAGTAAAGTTGGCTAAATGTGAATCCGCTTCTTCATAAGCGTTTCTGACTACTCCGGAAGGAAAACGGTCGTGATAGTACTTCACTTTTAATTATTATTAAATTATTGAGTCCATTAAATCCACGGACTTAACTGTTTGGCCAAGAAGGCAGTTACAATATTGAATATTAATTACACAATTCTTTAAAAGTAAAATTATATCACAACCGTTTCCCTTTCGGGGTGGTCAGAAACCACGCTTATAAATAAGCGGATTTACATTTAGCTAACTTTACTATAGGCCAATCATGACAAGTGGCAAGCTCGTCGATGTCTCCAGCGTACCAAACTCGAGAAATATCCCAAATATACCCCCGAGTCTAAATCCACGGACTTAACCGCTAGACCTAGGAGGCAGTTTTCTTTGTTGCACATAAAATATACAAAATAAAATGATGTACATACGGGAGCGTAATACCATGAAGGTATTATCTAACAGCTAATCTTTGAGAGTGTAATAGATTTATAAGGTGGGTGCGTCCACGAATTTTTTGTTAAAGTAATAATTCACAAAAATATATGATTAATTACAATATATATACTTATCAAAAAATCAATATACTAACATAACAAACTGTCCTAAAATATTTATATCATAATTTAAGTAAAATGTAGTCTATGTAGTGTATCTAAGAATATAATCATTTATGTAGTTTAAGTGTTAAGGCAAGTAACCAGCAGATCTCTATTTAAAAAAATGGTCTATTCACACTTTCTATCACAAAAAAAGTAAGTATTATCTATATATGTGTATGTAGTTACTATAACTTATTTATTAGAATTTAGTATATTGTTGTCATTGATATATAATATGTAGTCTATGTAATAATATGTATGGGTATATGTAGTATATGTATTTATATATATATGTATTAGTATTACTATATTTATTAGTATATAGTTAAATCGTAGAATTTAATACAATTTTGCACCTACCTTTCAATATAATGCTCAAGTTGTCCCAATGGTTGGCTAGGATAGAATGTCTAGCGGCATTATAAGCCCGCCTTTGTCTTTGTGCAATAAAGATTTAAATAAATAAATAAGCATTATTATTTGTATGATGTTTATCGTATATTTAATTTAACTAGTACTAATAATTGTTTTTTTTATTTTTTATTTTTTTTTTATTTTGCCATGCCTAAACTTCGATTTTATGTCCCAAAGGTTGATGGTAAGAGAATGCCAAGCGGCATTACATACGCCATTTGTATTAAACAATAAAGTTTTAATAAATAAATAAATAAGAACTACGTAATTATGTAATTGATAATAAGTATGTATATGTTATCTGCATTAAAACTCTTCAACTTTATTTCGTATTGCACCTACCTTATGTACTTACTGCTCTCGTTGTCCCGAAGGTTTGACCGTCATAGAATGTCTAGCGGCATTAGGTCCGCCTTTGTACTTTGTGCAATTAGGTTTAAATAAATAAATAAATATTTTTTATTTTAATTATTCACTAATAAAGTCTTCAGTTACGGTGCAGAGAAGTTTAGTTAAGAAAAAATATCGGTACTCATACTGAGGTATACCGAGGGTTTACGAATTTTTGCCGTGCCTGTTGTAAAATGTCAATAGTATAATGTAACTCTCTCCGTGGTCTAGCGGTTAAGTCCGTGGACCTAGACTCGGAGGTACCGGGTTCGATTCCTGGTCGGGACACAAAAATATTTATTAATGTAAATAAATACATTGAATTAATATTTAATTTATTTGTCATATTTCTCGAGTTTGGTACGCCTGGAGACATCGACGAGCTTGCCACTTGTCATGATTGGCCTGTAGTAAAGTTGGCTAAATGTGAATCCGCTTATGTATAAGCGTGGTTTCTGACCACCCCGAAAGGGAAACGGTCGTGATGATACTTTACTTTAGTATAATGTAATTATGGTACGATGTGTTCTCGCACACATTTAAAAAACTCGCATGATTTTATGTTACAACTCGCACATTATTTTTAATATGTGCGAGATAAGAATCTGCTTACTAGTACCCTTCCTATACAGTCCCCACCCCATTATCTAAAAAGCAAGAGTTTTCAAATTAAACTTTTAGAAGTTTTACTTCACAATTGTTTAAATTGAACCGCTTTTTCCATTCAGTATTTGGTGAAATACAAATTCTGGGTAAAAAGAGTATGTTGGGATTGTTTAACTAAGTTAAGGTCTACACACAGCGCGCGTTATTATTGCAGTCCAATAATAAAAAGTGCCTCTGTGGTCTAGCGGTTAAGTCCGTGGATTTAGACTCGGAGGTACCGGGTTCGATTGGCGGGACACAAAAATGTTTATTAATGTAAATAAATACATTTAATTATTATTTAATTTATTTGGTTATTTCTCGAGTTTGGTACGCTGGAGACATCGACGAGCTTGCCACTTGTCATGATTGGCCTATAGTAAAGTTGGCTAAATGTGAATCCGCTTATTTATAAGCGTGGTTTCTGACCACCCCGAAAGGGAAACGTTAGTGATGATACTTTACTTTACAATAATAAAAAGTGCCGGTCGTCGTTTCCGCCACGTTTCTGTCAATAATGTGATCTACCGGGCTTTGATTACTGCTGGGATCTTATGAGCATTAACAGAGCTAAGCTTAGCTAATGGTGGGGGTTTTGACGGCATAGTGTATACTCTGAACATTACAGATAGCCCTCTGTGTAGAGGATGCATGGTGGAGGAGAAGACGGCCGCGCACGTTCTTTTGGAGCGACATTGTGGCTGCACTTAGACTGCGAGGACTCTTCCGGATGTCTGCAGGAACGTGACGGGTCTCCTGGCGTTCGTGGAGGAGATCGGATAGCTTCGCTGAAGAAGTAAAGGTCACGCACAATGAGTACGCAAGACTAAGTGTGGAAAAGCTACTGTAATCACAATCACATTCAATTTGGAATAAATAAATAAATAATCGCCAGAAAGCCGTCAGTACGTGCTTCAGCAAACATTCCAGACGCGCTGCAGAAGAATCCTAGCCATTTAATGTTGTAACAGCTAAAATATTAATTTCGGACAAATAGTAACTATATTTTCTTGTACAATTTTAATATTTAAAACCGCCACTATTTAACTTACCTTCACACAGTACACTCAGCTGCCTATTTAATGTGACTTTTAAATAAACCTTATTCATTACAGCCCCAAACACAGCGTCCATGACCTCCACTGTTGGAGATGGGTCTTCCAAAACATGTACGAGTATCTGGATGAGTGAATTTGGCCTACACTCGCCA
The DNA here is from genome assembly GCA_910589645.1 of Tinea semifulvella. Taxonomy (NCBI): domain Eukaryota; kingdom Metazoa; phylum Arthropoda; class Insecta; order Lepidoptera; family Tineidae; genus Tinea; species Tinea semifulvella. The sequence goes on along the minus strand of OU342619.1, from coordinate 3,496,901 downwards.
CCCTGCCTGGCCAGATGGGTTAGCGAAGATCTAATGTATATTTTAATTGACAATTTATTAATGATTCCACAAGTTGGTATTAGTGTGACCGTGACCGATGGCATAACGTGCCGGAGCACAAGAACGGTGGTGTTGTAAATCTGTGACAAATGTACGTAAGAAAAGTGTATTTCTCATTGGTACATGCCGGGGGTTTGAACCGGCTTTTGTATAAGATTTTAAGGAAAGCGTTCTTACAACCGAGTGGCCACCGCTATTGTAATCCTCGCCAATACGTCTGGGCAGCGTGGCGAGTCTAGACCAAATTCTCTAGATATTTGTTTTGGAATATATGGAGGTCTAGGACAATGTGGTCTAGGTGTGGTGTAGTCTAGCTGTGATGAATGTCATTTCAACTTTTACTGCCAAACTTTAGTTTTAAATTAAACTGCCTCCGTGATGTAGCGGTTAAGTCTGTGAAATTATTTAATTCAAAATCAAAATTAAAAAAAAAAGAAAAAAAGAAAAAAAAAGAAAAATAAATAAAAACTACAAAAATGTATTTTTTCTTATAAAAATTAAAATTATATAATATTTAATTTATTTGTGTTTTTTCTCGAGTTTGGTACGATAGTGACATCGAGAAATGTCACAAATAAATTAAATATTAATTAAAATTATTTATTTAAATTATTATATATTATTGTATCCCGACTAGGAATCGAACCCGGTACCTCCGAGTCTAAATCCACGGACTTAACCGTTAGACCACGGAGGCAGTTATGAGCAATGTTATAAGTGGATATAAATATTTTTGATTAAATCATTCATTTGAATAAAAAATTTGAAAATAGTATTATGTTTTAAAAATAAATTTTATTGTTCAGTTTTAAATTTAACTGGGGTACGACTTCGTCCAGGAAATCTAAGTACGTGAAGCTATGAGCTTAAGGAACCCTAAATTAAAGCAAGACGGTTAGTTGTGTAGTTAACTGTACACGACATTTGTTCCTCGCTACGCTACGCTCGCTTCGCTAACGCCAACGAAGCGAGACAGGAAACAGCCTGTACATGAACAAGACCGTAGAAGCAAATTGTCTAGTTTAAAAGTTATTTTACAAAAAACTTATGAAACAATTCCTATTTTTTTAATACATAGGTACATACATACATATCTTCACGCCAGATCCCTTACGGGGTAGGCAGAGACAATTGAGCGCCACTTGACACGATCACGACATACCTCTTTCGCTTCATCGACATTCATCAACCTCTTCATACATGCCCTTTTGTTACGAAGGCTTTTTAATTCTCCTTCAGCTAGTGTTTTATTTATTTGATCGTGATACGTGTGTCTTGGTCTGCCAGGGCCTCTTTTACCCACAACTTTCGCATTATATACCTGGTTCGTCAATCTTTCTTCGCTCATCCTTTCAACATGCCCGAACCATCGTAGCATGCTTTTCCTTATTTTTGTCCCTATGCTTTCCTTCATACCAACCCTTTTCCGTATTTCGACGTTACGTATGCGGTCCGCCAAAGTGACGCCACATATCCGCCGCAATGACCGCATTTCTACTGCATTAACCCTACTCTCATGCGTATTCTGACATATCCACGTTTCGCTTCCATACATCAGTGTTGGTACCAACATGGCATTGTGTATGGCGAGCCGAGCTTTGTCACTGACATTTCGACTGCCGATCAGTGACCCCAGGGCACCGTTAACACTATTTCCCGCGTTCACTCTTCTTTCAACGTCCCTATCGTACTTCCCATCCGCAGTGAAAACACTGCCCAGATATATAATTTCATTTACTTGTTTAATACAATAATAATTATTATGTTTCTTTAACTGCTACTGTTAAATCGGTTCAGTAATATAGGCATGAACGGGGAGACAATCATTAAATTAAAAATAACCTAAACTATAAATAAAAAATGTCCTCTAGAGACGTCCCATCCTAGATAGTCCCAAGGAGACTCTCTCCAGACCTTTCTGTCAGCCGCTTTGACAACTCCTTGGCCAAGCGCCTCGCTGACGGTCCCCATGGGCCCATCGTCTCGACCCCAAACGGCGCAAATTCATAACCGATACCAAGGTTGGCGTATTTGCGAATTTGAGCTTCTCCGCAGAAAACGCCGCACTTCCCGCGCCTGACGAGGTCGCCTGGATGTGAGATAGAGCTAATATATCTACACACGTCGCATCCCACACCAGAGACCTGCCAAGTTTCCACGGCCCAACAGTCATTCCGTCGGGTCTCTTGCCATCGCTCGGCACAATCTCAGATGGTTCTAAGATTGCGGGTACACCAGCAGTGACAAGCGCCCTTCGGATAATGTCGTTGAGAGCCGCGTGTCGAGGAATGCGGCCAGCACTTCTAGCACAAGAAAGCCCGTGGTGTCCGAGATGATCGACTGGTTCTCCGCATCGACACTGGTGCGGATGGACAGTCCGAGCTCCGAGACGAAGGCACACCGCCATGGTCAGTGTATTTCGATCAAGGAGTGTGCCAACCGATGCTGAGGGAAAAGCCTGCAACCAAAGACAAATTTTATTATTATTAATTTATGTTTTAAAATGTAAGTTTTTAGTTTAATTTTAGATTTTTTAAAAATTCATCGTACCTTACTTCCTTCGGATAATATGTATTATGTTTATATATATATGTTGTTGAACTAAATATAATATTATTGTGCAGATAAAGGCCACGGAACTCGTTAACCCAAAGACGACCCACAAAAAAGAGATTTTATCGCAAATTTTCTTTCTTTCGCTTCTTTGTTTGTTTCCTTTGAAACGTGTTAGAATAAATATGAAACTAAACTGAGCACATCATTGAGTCTTATACATATATGAACCGGGCATTTTTATTCGATGGACTAACGTTAAATTCATGTCGATTCTATCCGGTTGCAGAAAGGACAATTAAAATTAATCCTTAATCTACATTTTAATAAACTTCTACTTTATTTCGTTGCCCATTATTTTCTTTTTGCTATATCTCCTCCTGAGGTATTAATTTAATTTGCATGGTGTAAAGGGAAAAAATAATCTTCATGAAATGCTGAAGCCAACTAATGTATTTAAAATGATTAGGGTTAATACCGTATTTGTGTAAATAGCTTTCTAATTACCGCTTTATAATTGCCCATTTTTTAAAGTATTGAACTGAATATACACACATCAAAAAAGTCTAGGGATCAAGCATGTTTATGCGGATTTCTTGTGATTGAGATGTGGCTTTGTAATAAATTTATGATTTTATAAATTTATATGGATCCTTTTTGGTGCATTTCATAATTTAAAACAGGAACTGTCAATCAAATTCGAGTAAAAGATGAAAATCAGCTGTCAATATTTTCCCTATAAAAACATAAGACGCATTGAAGACATTATTAGTGCTACTGTTTCCCTACTACTGATTAAAACCAACGTTATTATGAAGCGGCGACGTCATTTAAGCAGGGAAGAAATGATCAGAGCCGTGGGAATGATAGAAGCTGGTTCCCGGCAACGTACTGTGGCTTTAGCTCTGAATACAAGTCAGAGTGTTATCAGTCGACTTTGGACACGTTACCGAACCACTGGTACCGTGGCTGAGCGCCATGGAGGACGGTATCGCTGCACCACACGGAGACAAGACCGATACATTCAAATCACAGCTCGAAGAACTCCAACAATAACCGCCATGATGTTAGCCGTGAGCCTTCATCGCTCTTCAGGGAACTTAATTAGCGACCAAACAGTCAGAAACCGCTTGCATGAAGTGAACCTTCATTCCCGAAGACCGCTACGGGTACCACCTATAGCAATGCACAATCGTAGGACTCGATATCAATGGGCTCTTGAACACAGAAATTGGACAGAAGAACAATGGCGTTTCGTGTGCTTTTCTGATGAGTCTCGTTTTGGTATGAGGCCGGATACAAGACGTATACGACACTGGAGAACCCCTGGACGCCAACAGCGATTAAAATCCTGCCAGGAAGTCCATCCTTATAGTGGTGGAACCATCATGGTATGGGCGGGTATTTCGATCGGCGGAAGAACTGAGTTGATTTGGATCAGAGGCAACCTCAACGCTCAAATTTATGCTGAGACGGTTGTATCAGACGTCATCGTTCCTCTACAAGTGCATATCGGTCCCTTATTTCAGTTAATGCATGATAATGCACGACCGCACACCGCAAGAGTTGTAAGACAGACTCTCGCCGCAGCTAACATCAATGTCCTGCCCTGGCCTGCTCAGTCGCCAGACTTGAACCCGATTGAGCATGCATGGGATATTCTTCAGAGAAGAGCTCTGCCGAATATGGAGGGTATCCAGTCGCAAGAAGACCTTTTTTTGTTGTTGCAACGAACATGGGCGGCCATTCCACAGCGTGATTTGGATGAACTCATTTTGAGTATGCCAAACCGATGTTCTTGTGTTGTTAGTGTTCGCGGTAGAAACACGGATTATTAATTGTTTAAGTTACCCAATAAAATTAAAAAAAAAACTGTTATTTCAGTCTTTTTTTCGAACTTTATGTTAGTGGTTCAAATGTCAAAAATCCCTTTATTAGGAAAATGGCAATTTTTTTTACTAATGCAAAGGTGACTTGGTTTATCGTTACTGTAGACAAACGAAAACATTTTATTTGATCAATCCTTAAAGAAAATTTTAATGAATATCAATCAGGAGAAAAGTTATTGCAAAAATATATGTTGATCCCTAGACACTTTTGATGTGTGTAGTATGTAATCCTTAAGATACTTATATACCATCGCAAACTTTCTGTAGACCCATATAAGACACACAATTCCACCATATTTTTTTTTGTTATATCTGAAAATAGTACAATAGATATCCAAAATGCCAAACAATTTTCACTAATGGTAGTTGCTCCCATTCGTGGACCCCGCGTACTTCTTATCGCTTTGGTGGGCGCGATGTCAAAAATTTTAAAATAAAACTACAGACTTTAAGCAATGGAAGTTAATGTATAAAAAAAAATTGAAGTTAACAAGACAAGAGATTCTACTTTTAAACAAAGGAGGGTCGTAAGCCAAAACTTAGCCCTATCACTCTTTATGAATCCGTTGACCGTACGTAGGGGTACCTTCCCTCGGAGAGCCTGAAGATGAGGGCCCGGAGAGCGCTGCCGATCCCAAGCGGACAACGAGGCGTCACGGGGATCCTGGGCAGCGGGGTTATCTTCTCAAGCTGGATCCCAGCTCTAAAGTCCAGACAGAGAACCCCAAGCTAAGGGGGCGACAATATCCAGTAGGTTTATTGAATTAAAGGGTACAGAGGTTTAAAAAGAGAATCTAAGTTGAAATTCAGTGATAATCAATTAAATAACAGCGCGTTGCTGAAATCTGTTTTAAAAAGTGCCGAATGTCAAATGCTACACTGACAGGTGGGGTCTTAAATCAACGCAAGGCAAAGGATGCCAATTGCAGCCAACAATATTTATTCCTTGGCCGCATGTAATACAATCGTTACAAGCTCAGTATAAAAAAAAACAACTCATTAAAATTTGAAGCATCGCCTTCTATCCGTGTTTATTACCTAGATAGCATCCTTAACTCAACATACACATTTCCCCAAATCTCCCAAGAGATGCATCCTAACCACAAATCCATTTACCGAAGCAAACAGAACTAGATACCTACGTTCTATATCAAGATAAACCTAGCTAAAGATGTACCATACTGATTGTGATATATACGCTTGTGATATTGTCGTATATACGCAATAATACGTTCATACATACATACATATCATTACGCCGGATCCTTTGCGGGGTAGGCAGAGACAATTGAGCGCCACTTGACACGATCACGACATACCCCTTTCGCTTCGTCGACATTCATCAACCTTTTCATACATGCCCTTTTGTTATGAAGGCTTTTTAGTGCACCTTCAGCCAGTGTTTTATTTATTTGATCGTGATATGTGAGTCTTGGTCTGCCAGGGCCTCTTTCACCCACAACTTTCGCATTATATATCTGGTTCGTCAATCTTTCTTCGCTCATTCTTTCAACATGCCCGAACCATCGTAGCATGCCTTTCCTAATTTTTGTCCCTATACTTTCTTTTATACCTGCTCTTTTCCGTATTTCGACGTTACGTATGCGGTTCGACGAAGTGACGCCGCATATCCGACGTAACGATCTCATTTCTACTACATTAACCCTACTCTCATGCTTATTCTGACATATCCACGTCTCGCTTCCATACGAATAATACGCAATAATACGAATACGAAAATACGTAAAAGCTTAGAATAATACGTACATATAGGACTATAGTAGATTAAACCGTAATGATACAGAAAATCTCTTCTTAATTGCACAATAGTCAATCACACATTTCAATGACATACGCATAAACTCACACAATAAACACAATCACTCATTTACACACACACAAACAAACGCTCACACACTAACACGCACACACGCACAAACAATCAACTGCATACTCTAAACTTGATATGAGCATTACCCTTAATCTCACACTCTCCCAAAGGTTAGATGTTAGAAAATCCAGCACTGGGTCATAAAGCTCGATCCACACAAGCGTGGCTTGAAAGGAAAGTTGACTTCATCAGAGCTAAAGACTGGCTGTCATATAGTCCCGATCTTAATCCACTTGATTATTAATTATGGTTCTTTTTTAGAGAGTATGGCATGCTCTAAACGCGATAATTTGGAGTCTCTAAAACATTCCATAAGATTAACAGTGACGAATTTTCGAGAAAGTGCGAGTTTTAATTGATAACCGACCACAACGTTTAAACTATTGTATTGAAGCCAATGAAGATCATTTGTAATGGTCTTTAATTTGTTTAAATGCCATTATTTTAATGCGGTGGTGGCTCGGTTGTAAAAACGCGTTCCCTAAATCCCACAAAGGTGGGTTCAAACCCACCCGGCATGTACCAATGAGAAATACACTTTTCTTACGTACATTTGTCATAGATTTACAACACCACCGTTCCCGTGCCTCGGGGAGCACGTTAAGCCGTCGGCCCCGGTTCCACTACTACCAACTTTTGGAATCGTTAATAAATTGTCTTAAAAAAAAGACATCATATCCTCGCCAAGCCGTCTGGCCAGCGTGGCGAGTGTAGGCCAAATGCTCCAGATATATGTATGTTCTGGAAGGCCAATCTCCAGCAGTGGAGGTCTAGGGGCTGTAATAATAAAAATAATAATAATGCATATACTAACGCACACTGCAGTAATATATGTTTTATGTAATAAGGTATTGTGTAGCTGTTTTCCTTATTGCTTGAAATAAAATATGCATGTGGAAACGCTGTATGCCCATAGTACAAATGAAATAACAAAAAATCTCGCTATCGTAGCTCTCGTAAAGAAAATCACTAGTTTTCAGAGAGTGCTTGAAAGAACGTGTCAAGATCCCTACTCGAAACCCTTGTTAGTTGGTGACACCTGAATGACCCAATAAATGTTACCTACCTTTGACGTATGCATTCCGAACTATAGACTAGGCTATGTCAGCCCTTAGATTTTTTTTTATACTATCACGACATGTTACCTTGCGCCCACGAGATGGTAAGAGGCGCGCAGGGCCATGAATGTTAACAACTGGAATCAGACACTCATGACTGATATCAGTCCCTAACCCAATGCCGACTTGACTGGACATGAAGGCAATTCGAGCCTGATCCCGGATGAAGTTCAAATTATAGATTTACTATTACTATTTAACAAATAAATTTGACAGCTTGCAAAGTAATCAAATATTATCGATACACTTTTACCGTGTGACAAAAGCCAGCTGACATTTTGGCATTTGATTCCAGTGTTGCAAAGGAATAAATATTATTGTCCATTGATATAATACACATTGATTGCCACCGCCGTGGTCAAGTGGTAACAAACGTTGCCGTGAACTCGGTAGGTCGTGGGTTCGATTCCCACCCGGGGCAAGTTGTACATTGTATAATTTGTCTCGGTCTGTATATATTTACAAAGAAAAAGTATAATATGTAGTTTATCAACCATCTAGTTTCCGTAACACAAGCCTTGTAGCTTACCACGGAAATTAGATGGCGCTGTGTGACCTGTCTGGAAATATTTATTTATTTATATAATTAGGGCATAAAATGAGTTAATATGAACGTGCCTGAGTTTTATTTAATGACATAAGTTCTCATATTAAAATATTACCGTCCTTTGGAACTAATGATATTGACCAAATCTGCTTTTTGATTTTGTAAATGGCAACATTTTTTTATGACTGAAATCGCTAATATAGCGATCTGACGAGACTGCCGGCCCTGGGATTGGTTGCTAAACGTGCTCTTCAAGGAACTCGTAAATCTATGACAAATGTACCTAAGATAAGTGTATTTTTGTAAATTGATATTCTGTTTTTTTTTATTTGGTGTCTACATCTTCATTTGGAATTATTCTAGTTTGTGAAATTAAGGTTGTTGATATTTTCTTTCTATTTTTTATTATGTACAAACCTATATATATGGTCATATTAAAACAGCCTAAATCATTAAAATCCACAAAGGATTTTAGTGGTAGAAACATTTTTTACTGTTAGTATTATATTTAGCTAAAATCCCACTTCTAGTTTTTTTTTCAAGTCTGTGGCTAAAAGTTATGAATAAATAAAACTCACGACCTCCTAATGGAAGAAACTCTCAATCTGTTTTTGTTATATACCGCGCGCAATTGTCGAAAGAGCAAAACATTTTTTAGGCTTCAGTAACCCTCTTAGTCGCAAACGTTATTAGTGGATTTCGTTATTTACCTCAGAGGTTGCGTCATAATTACAAAATATTATTCAATTCTCAACTCTATAAGCGCTCGACCTTGACAGTGGCCGTGCAAATATCAACTTTAATAGCGCGATATAAATATATAGTTAATGGATTATATAACGTTTGCGCTGTAACATAATGGTGTCATTAGTAGAATCCATTTTAAAAATAACTTTTTTTAAAGATAAAAATCATTATCCCAAAAACAAAAGGTTACTTTATGGTGAATAAGGGCGCGTCTGAAAATCACGATATCTATCGTAGTAAATACCTATAAGCTGGGGGGTTATATGGCCGGTTAAAGAAAAAAATATTATCTTTTGACATGTTTAACGTATGCCTAAAAACCACGTCATTGCCATAAATACCCAAAGTGACAAATCATTTGGAATATATAAAAATATTGATAATAAATTGATCTATCTTGATTTTGCTATAAGAGACGGGAATAGAGAGAGAAACAATTACGTAAGTCAACGTTAGCGTGCGACCTTTCGCTACCCACTTGATTAGGGTCAGTATGAGTGGCGATATTTTTAGGATAACTTCTCTGCACCGTAACTTAAGATTTTATTACTGAATAATTAAAAATAAAAATACGTAGTTCTTAATTATTTTTTAGATTATCATATTAAATTTAATTGATCTTTAATAAATTACATGCAGTATATACTAAAATTTTTTTTTTTTTTTAAATATAATTTGGCCTTAATAAATGAGAATAAGGTCTGAACTATGAAGAATAAAACACGTGAAAAAAGCTAGTGCGACGATAGCTCGGTTGTATTAACGCCTTCCCTAAAATCGTACGCGGTTCGAAACGCAGCATGTACTAATGAGAAGTACTTTTCTTTTGTACATTTGTCATATCGCTATCGATTTACAATATCGCCATTCCCGTGCCTCGGAGAGCATGTTAATATTAATAATAATAATTCATTTATTTCGGATTCGATCCATATACGAGTATGTTAGTAACAATTTAACTTATAACTATGTTAGTAGAAATACACATTAATCAAAAATTAAAACAATGTAAATATAAAAAATATTGTTAAGCCGTCGGTCTCGGTTACACTAACATCGACTTGTGGAATTATTTGCCATTTAAATTGACATAATACCCTTGCCAACCTGTCTGGCCAGCGTGGTGAGTTTACGCCAAATTCTCCAGATATACTATGTTCTCAAACAGAGGATGTCTTGGAAGCTGTGTTCTAGGGGCTTTGATGAATATTATAAACTTTAAAGAAGCTCTGTCTGTATATATATATATATCTTTTACGCCCTTCACGTCTTATGCACTTCTCTCACTGCCGACGATAAACTAGAAGCGAGTTGGCGAAGAGCTAGTTTTGTCGCTGGGCTATAAGCGAGTGCGACGTGCTACAGATCCGCACTGTAGTAGTAATGTCTGCTCGTTGGTCTCTCGTCTCTTCTGACCGCCAAGCGAGCATATTTGAGCAAGTATCGCTGAGCGAGTATTATCTTTGATAGCTGTTGTCGCTCAGCGACAAACTAGTGGAGCGAGTTCTCGTCGGCAGTGTAAACAGTCAGCAATTCTTTTATTATTATTACATGCGTCTCTTTTGTTTACATGGAATGTATATCTATTGTACCTTTCTTGAGCGAGAAATAGCCGCTAGTTAGTCGCTTCCTCTCCTTCGGTGGGACAACTGCCTTATTCTGCACCGATAATGACAAAAAATTCATAAGTTGTTCCGGTTGTCTATATCATGACGACGATATGTGACCCCATACACAATTGTCTATCTGTGATCCTTTTTGCCAATTGTACAGTTACATACATATAGGCATTTAAGGGGCGTGAAGTAATAAATATTCGCCAATATAGGCCGCATTCCGCTTGTATCACTGGGGAATTTAATTTGGAAGCGGATTGGAGAGTTTTTAGCCAAATAAATACAGCTTGTGGCACGAGATGCACTGTAGATTATTTATTCTTATGTATTTAAAAACATTATTGCACAAAATACAAAGGTGGACTTGATTCTCAGCCATTTTCTGACAGCTAAACCTTGGGGACAAATTTGACCAATTTAGGTGCAATGAAAGTGACAGTAACAATAATATAAGTAAAGTATCATCACGACCGTTTTCCTTTTCGGGGTGGTCAGAAACCACGCTTATAAATAAGCGGATTCACATTTAGCCAACTTTACTATAGGCCAATCATGCAAGCTCGTCGATGTCTCCAGCGTAGCAAACTCGAGTAATATCACAATTAAATTAAATGTATTTATTTACATTAATAAATATTTTTGTGTCCCGACCAAGAATCGAACCCGGTACCCCCGAGTCTAAATCCACGGGCTTAACCGCTAGACCACGGAGGCACAATAATATAGTTATAGGATAATTTAAAAATATTATAAAGCTACTTTTATACCTTTAATTAATTTCGTTCCGCATTATTTTGATTTTGCTACATCTCCTAAGGTACTCATTTAATTTGCATGGTGTAAAGGAAAAAAAATCTTCATGAAATGCTTAAGCCAACTTATTTAAAATGATAAGGATTATTACCGCAGTTGCGTAAATAGCTTTCCAATTACCGCTTTAAAATTGCCTATTTTGCCATATTGCTATTAAAACTGTTGTATCCTAAACTAAAACATATGCCATCCCGGTCTTTTCTGTAGACCTATATAAGATACACAATTCCACAATACATTATTGTGTTATATCTCAGGGTTTAGGCAGCGTTTTCGTTGGAAGCTCCCAGACGGCTTGTTTTTTTCGTCACCTCTAATAAATAATAATAATAATAAATATTTCCAGACAGGTCACACAGCGCCATCTAGTTTCCGTGGTAAGCTACGAGGATTGTGTTACGGAAACTAGATGGTTGATAAACTACATATTATACTTTTTTTTTGTTGTAAATATATATACATTTATATTATACATATAAACACCCAGACTGAGACAAATTATACAATGTACAACTTGCCCCCGGTGGGAATCGAACCCACGACTTCCCGAGTTCACGGCAACGTTTGTTACCACTAGACCACGGAGGCGGTATATCGTTAATGTATACAAAAACTTAACAATTTATAAACTAAATCCTTTCTCAAGATCCATTGGTGAAAACAGCATGAAAATCGGTGCAGTCGCGAACAGACAGACGCAGCGGAGGACTTTGTGTTATAATATGTTGTAATACTCGTACGTACACAATAATAAATGCAAATAAGTACACGATATAATATATAATATAAAAAAAAAAGTTATCCTTATTGAACTTACCGTTCCGTGGGAATCAAATATTCCAAAAGACCACAACATGAAGTCGAATAAATATTATGATCTCACAGAAGAAATGATCAGGAACGGGTTCAAGACTCAGCTTTACGCAGTGGAAGTTGGTGCAAGAGGAGTTCCAGCAAAATCTCTGCATCACTTACTGAAAAAATTGGGCCTAAGCAGGTCTGCCGTCAATACATTTATGGAACGAGCTTCCAAGACGGCATTAACGGAATCATACAGTATTTGGTTGGGTAGGGAGAGAAGTAGAATGGTGGATGGTGAGCGTATTATCGCGCAGTAGAAAAAAAAGGAGGCCTCCTTTTCTTAAACCAGCCTATTGTCGGTCGCAAGCCCGAGACACCATTCTTCTCATCTCTTACTAACACACGATGGACCCGGCACGCGCACGGTGAATCCATGGAATGCTTAGAAATTTGTCTTCTCTCTCTAATAAAAAATAATATTAATAAAACTTACTACCGTTGTTTGAAGTTGTGCAAAAATATGCCTACCTTGGATAAACTATGCAATTAGGAGTAGTCAACTTCACCAAATAATCTAACAGACGCATTTAACTAGGATGAACGTCATTCAGGAAGCTGCACCACATCTTCTTATCAAACATATCCCAGTATTTGAAGACGAAAATTGTTGTTAACTAGTGCGTTGTTCCAGTACTGTCGTACGGAGTACCTTGGATAAACTATGCAATTAGGAGTAGTCAACTTCACCAAAGAATCTAACAGACGCATTTAACTAGGATGAACGTCATTCAGGAAGCTGCACCACATCTTATTAAACATATTCCAGTGTTAGAAGAAAGTTTTTAACTAGTGCGTTGTTGCAGTACTGTCGTACGGAGCAGAAACGTGGACACTGACAGTGGGTTTGGTCCACAAATGTAGGGTCGCTCAGCGGGCTATTGAGAGAGCTATGCCCGGAATTTCCGAATTAAGTCAGAAACGTTGACATCCATAAAATCAAGCTGAAGTGGCAATTAGCTAGGCACATCTGTCGCAGAACTGATGAACGATTGAGTAGTCGGGTTCTGGATTGGAGACCACGTGCTGGTGGGGGATGGATGAGGGAGGCAGAAGATCGTGTCAAGTGGCGAGCCTTAGGGAAGGCTAGTCCAGCAGGGAGAAAATTAAACTTCATTTGTCATGATCGCCGCCGTGGTCTAGCTTAGTCTTGAAGTCCGTGGATTTAAACGCGTAGGCACCGGGTTTAATTTCTGGTCGGTAACCAATAATTGATTTAATTTATATCGGATATTTCACGAGTTTGGTACGCTAGAGACGTCAACGAGATTGTCACTTGTCACTTGATGGGCCTTTAGTAAAATTGGCTTAATATAAATCAGATTCTTAAAATGCGTGGCTTCTGACCACCCTAAAAGTAATACGGTCGTGAAGATACTTGATTGCACCACATGCTTATTTCAGTGTTTTATTTATTTGGTCGTGATAAGGCCAAAACGGACCAAAATGTACCTGTGACCAAACATACTGGGACGAAAGCAGACCAACCTAGAAAAGGATAATTTGTAACGGAAACAAACTGTTCGTCATAACCATAGACAATGACATAGAGACGAGTCCAAAACGCAACTCTTCAACCCGAAATATAGGCCCTAAAATTGGTTTATTAGTCTTTAGTATATTCTCATCGGACACTAATCCCGAGTATGTTTTAGAATCCCGAGATTACGGGATTTTTTATGCGTTTTCTAATTGGCCTCAAATGAAAAAAAAATAAAGTAATTTAATTTCTTAGACAAATGTATTTAATGTCGTTGCACAACACAAATCATAATATATTAAGAAAACAAAAAAGACAAAACAAATCAAACTATACTTTTACAAGTAATCAAAAAGACAACACCAAAAATCTATTTAAAATTTCGAAAATACAATCGTTGAAATATCAAAGCATCCAATTGAATTCCAAGCCTGCTTCGTAGTTTACTAACTAAAAAGAGTTTACTAAATAAAATATACGTCTATGGCAGTAACAAATAGGTTGGAATTACATGACGTCAAACTAGTGTTCCTCACACCTGCCCGCTCGTAATATTGATGATCTTTGGCTGGGAAACTCGCGGAGAAACTAAGGCCGTTTACACAACAAATACGTTGTCTGAATAAGTTAACATTTAGATGCCTTAGTCTTTTCCTTTTATCGAGCTACAAGTTCTTCTTTCCTCCCAGAGAGCATTTTTTGGATTCGAAATATCTCCTCATGAAGATTTTTTGACTAAAAATTCAACAAATACTATCGAGCAACCACCTAGAACAGAGTCCTAGACCTCCAGTGTTGGAGATGGACCGAGATTGGTAGGAAGGTATTCGCCAGTATTCATGTGTTGAGGCGGTTACAGTTTTTTATTCCAATTAAGACGAACCTAGTGTTAGTCAGATCTCTGCTTCTTCCCATTATAGATTATGCTAACGTCTGCTTTCCCGATCTTACTGAAGAGCTTTTTTTTTTTTATAAAATCATAGCTTATTATATTAAACATATAAACAAAGTAGCAATAGTGGAACACAAGCCAAAGAGATTTTATATTATTTAGACAAAACAATTAAAACAGTAGTAGTAGTCATCTTCGCCCTGGGGCGGAACGCTCCGGGGTTGTCCCCATTAAGCGTGGCGTTATATTTTAATATTGCCAATGCCAATTAAATTTGGATTAATTGCAGCCAAAGTAGAAGGGTTGGTATCGGCACCACCTTGTGAGCCTGACAAAAAAGTAGTGTGAAAGTAATTGGAAAACAAATTGCACACTTCCATACCTGAGGACGCAGACTGTGAGCCATAGTGCATTGTGGAAGGTATAGAGGATGACTTGTTCCTTTGTTTAATAAATGACCAAAATACTTTGGGGTTGTCTGCAATACCACTCTCAACGCGTTTAATATAGTCCTTATATAGTTGCTTTTCCAATTCTCTGGCTCTTTCTCTCAGCAGATCAAAAGAGCGTTTATCAGACCGATTCCCATACACCTTAAACCTTCGATGATATTTATATTTCTCTTTAAGCATCTTTTTCAAAGCGTTACTGTACCAACAAGGAAAATTATTATTATTGCATTTCTTATTCGTATATTATGTATCTCAGGTCACCAGTTAACACCCCTCGGATACATTCTATCTATAAAGTAAAAAAAGTAAAGTATCATCACGACCGTTTCCCTTTCGGGGTGGTCAGAAACCACGCTTATAAATAAGCGGATTCACATTTAGCCAACTTTACTATAGGCCAATCAGGACAAGTGGCAAGCTCGTCGATGTCTCCAGCGTACCAAACTCGAGAAATATCACAAATAAATTAAATATTAATTAAATGTATTTATTTACATTAATAAATATTTTTGTGTCCCGACCAGGAATCGAACCCGGTACCTCCGAGTCCAAATCCACGGACTTAACCGCTAGACCACGGAGGCAGTTCTATCTATACTATATAGTATTACGTACTAAAATTACACGGTACACAATTTTCTTATCTACTTATGCAAAGAGATATATACGCTATCGGCAGGTGTTAGAAAGTAACCACACATTTAGCTACACATATCACACCAATTTGACGTTTATCTCATTGACATCAGGGCAACTGTCTAACTATAAATGTGTTCTAACTTTATGCCGAGCTTTACGCCGAAACTTTCGCCGAGTACTGATCGCTTTTCGTAGGTAATATAGTAGGCAATACCTACAGTTTGTAAGATAGGACTGAGTTCCTAATTTTATAGGCAAGAAAGAAAAAATATGTTTATTTATTGCAAGTTACAGGTTATAATAATAATGTAGTTTATTAGGTTTCTAGGAAGTAAAATTACGTACATTTTGGAGATATAATATCATCAGACATAATAGCATCAGACTGGAAACTTCTCATGGATACATTTGAACACCATTATAGGATCCCAGATGAACTAGCTGTATCAGCCTATAGGCCAGACATCTTAGTGTCTTCTCGGAACTTGAAAAAAGTTATCCTTATTAAACTTACCGTTCCGTGGGAATCAAATATTCCAAAAGACCACAACATGAAGTCGAATAAATATTATGATATAACAGAAGAAATGATCAGGAACGGGTTCAAGACTCAGCTTTACGCAGTGGAAGTTGGTGCAAGACGAGTTCCAGCAAAATCTTTGCATCACTTACTGAAAGAATTGGGCCTAAGCAGGTCTGCCGTCAATACATTTATGGAACGAGCTTCCAAGACGGCATTAACGGAATCATACAGTATGTGGTTGGTTAGGGAGAGAAGTAGAATGGTGGATGGTGAGCGTATTATCGCGCAATAGAAAAAAAAGGAGGCCTCCTTTTCTTAAACCAGCCTATTGTCAGTCGCAAGCTTGAGACACCATTCTTCTCATCTCTTACCCACACACGATGGACCCGGCACCCGCACGGTGAATCCATGGAATGCTTAGAAATTTGTCTTCTCTATATTTATTTATTTATAAGTTCTTCAACAATATTACAATTTGTGTTATTAAAATAGAGGCAAATTGTTATGATTTTGCTATTTTTCTCTGTCTATAATCTATATATATATATATATATATATAAATGAAATAGTTTCTAACCAACTTTAAATCGTTATATATCCTAAATTGTTACTCAAAATGAAAAATGATAAAAGTAAACTCAGTATAATTTTTAAATATCTATTCGACGATATATTATATAGTTTGTCGACTTATTTTTTTTTATTTTTCACGCGCGGTGGTGGCTCGGTTGAAAGAACGCGTTCCTTAAATCCTACAAAGGTCGGTTCAAACCCCCCCGGCATGTACCAATGAGAAATACACTTTTCTTAAGTACATTTGTCATAGATTTACAACACCACCGTTCCCGTGCCTCGGAGAGCACGTTAAGCCGTCGGTCCCGGTTCCACTAATACCAACTTGTGGAATCGTTAATAAATTGTCATAAAAATTGACATCAAATCCTTGCCAAGCTGTCTGGCCAGCGTGGCGAGTGCAGGCCAAGTTCTCTAGATATATGTTCTGGAAGGCCCATCTCCAGCAGTGGAGATCTAGGACGCTGTGTTTTAGGGGCTGTAATGATGATACATATAAACACCCAGACCGAGACAAATTATACAATGTACAACTTGCCCCCGGTGGGAATCGAACCCACGACCTCCCGAGTTCACGGCAACGTTTGTTACCACTAGACCACGGAGGCGGTCGAAATAACCCTTCTTTGCGTCGCGCAGGCGGGTAAAAAATAATAACTCACACCATTAATCCTGCAGCGATGAGCGGGCACTACGCTCAGCATGTATCGCGGATCATTGCTGGATTAGCGACGCTGTTTTTATTAAGCGACTACCTAATTAGTATTAGTATATAATTAGAGAAGAATATTTCTCGAGACATCGAAGAGCTTCCCACTTGTCACGGCTACGTGGCATCAGTTCTGAGGTATGGTCTAGTAGGTACTATGGGGAAACTCGTCAAATATAAATAGAGTACTTATTGCGCAAAAGAAATGTGTAAAATCAAATCAAAATAATTTATTTCCATTGGTTCTCTCATAACAATTTGGATACAGTCAGAACTAATTAAATCAATACAATTTTCACAAAATACGTACTAATCAAAGTGGTAATAATGGTTGGACCGTAAACAGGCAATAATCCATATTTATGTATGCTATGCACAACATTATTGCTACAAGCAAGTAAAACTAACTAACTTAGAAACTACTTAAATAAGATCGTAGCTGTAAAGAGGCCGTGTCAGTTTGTATTCCAAATACTTAATAATTATGATGTATAGAAATTATATACATATGTCAGATAATTTATAAATGTATAGAACAATAAATATTAATAATAATAAAAAAAAAAAAAGACGTCATCTTATAATCTAAATAGTAATAATTATATGTCAATTAAACATAAATTCATAGCTGTAAATGGGCCGTGTCATCTTATATTCTAATAGCATTAATGTTAATTAATATTCGTGGCTGTAAAATGGCCGTGTCACCTTACAATCTAAATAAAACATTCTATGTCAAGTAAACTTAAATTTAAATTTAAATTCGTGGCTGTAAAAGGGCCGTGTTAATTAAGAATAAATATAGAATTAAATAATTTAAATTTAAATATTAAGAATTATTATTAATTTATCATTAATTTATAAAATTTGGCCGAGTACTTCTATGCAATGGTATCTTTCATTGCATCTTGTAGCTCACAATAACTTTTGTTTATGAGAATATGTTTTAGTGATGTTTTAAATTTTGCATATTCTAAATTTGTTACATCTGCCGCTCAAAGCTATATGTGGTGCAGCCCCCACTGACTCTTGTAGGCCACTGTTAAAAAATCTAAATCTTGACCGTAACAGGCATGTACATTTTTGAGATCGTTACATTTATTGGGATACATAGTAACTTATTTACTTTTCATAAAGATGTATTTGAAAAGTAGTCGACATCCAAACACTCTGGCCTATACAAAAACACCATTTGATAAAAATTCCTATATTATGTGTATTCGAATTTACAATAAGTTACCTGAGTTTCTCAAAAAATTACCTGACAATCAGTTTAAACGCCAAATTAGGAAAATATTGATAGAATGTTGCTTCTATTCGCTAAGTAAATATTACAACCACAAATTTTAAGTATTTTTTATGTGTATTATAACAATTATCTGTAAAATATGTTTTAATAATAATCTTTATGTAATAAGTGTGACTAAAATTATAAATATAATAATAACATTGTAAATAATGTTTAACAAAATTTGTGTGCCAGAAATGGCTGAATGTGCAGAACTAACTAACTATTAATATTTACTATTACCATGTTCTATGCAAATAAATAATTTAATTTCATTTATAGTAAAGTTAGTTGAATTTGAATTCGATTCCTTTAAAGCGTGGTATCTGACTAACCCGGGAAGGATATGGTCGTGATGTTACTTTACTTTTTTATAAGTTAATTATTTATAACACAATATACAATGCGGATATCTAAAGCTTACAGGCTGCCGTAAATTTTAGTGCAATTACTTACATGCATAGGGTTGTCGTAAAAGCGGTGGTGGTCCGACTGTATCCAACAGTACTGTGTCCGATAGTAAGCGGCGCGCAAGGTCCATAAATGTTACCAATTGGAATCAGACACTTTTGCTTGAAGCATTCCACATCTGTGCGACATATGTATTAGTCTTCAAAATATGTCCGCGTAGGGATAGTGACTAGGTACAGTATGTGGGTGCATATCTGACCTGTGCGAGTGCGTGTGGTTAAATAGTTATGTGATAATTTTGAGGCACAGAGCTAGTGTTGCCCAAAGCAAGGTCAAGACCAGCAGGTCTCAGTCTTGGTCATGTTCTTGCAGTTCTAATCTTGATCTTGCGCAAGAGTCTCGCAAGATTCTTGCAAGACTCTTGTTCTGACTGAAAATGTATATTTGTTTTTAATTGTTGTAAGAAAACCTTGTAAGACTTTAGTATCTGTCCGCAAACTACTATCTCGAGAGCTTCTGGTCTGATTAACTTGAATTTTGAACTATTTATAGATCTTGTTGTCGAAAATGTATTTAATAATGTATACAGAGGTTGTAGCAAAAAAAAAAATAGTCAGCGTCACATAATAATAATAATATTATTTCCAGACAGGTCACCAGCGCCATCTAATTTCCGTGGTAAGCTACGAGGCTTGTGTTACGGAAATTAGATGCTTGATAAAGTACATATTATACTTGTTTTTCATATTATGACCGCCTCCGTGGTCTAGTGGTAACAAACGTTGCCGTGAACTCGGGAGGTCGTGGGTTCGATTCCCACCGGGGGCAAGTTGTACATTGTATAATTTGTCTCGGTCTGGGTGTTTATATGTATAATATGTATATATTTACAAAAAAAAAAAGTAAAATATGTAGTTTATTAACCATCTAGTTTCCGTAATATAAGCCTCGTAGCTTACCACGGAAACTAGATGGCGCTGTGTGACCTGTCTGGAAATATTAATTATTAGGTAAGAGTCTTGCGAGACCCTTGCGCAATATCAATAACAAGACTAGGGTCAGTCTTAGTATTGGTCTCGCTAACATATCGGTGGTCTTATTCTTGGCCTTGGTCTTGCAAAAAGAACGAGACCAACACTGCAAGACCAAGATTGTGCAACACTACCTAGAGCCCTAATTCTGGCGCTTTCGACTTACGTGCCGGTTTGATATATTCAGGTGATAAGTGACAGATCAGATGGAAAACAGTTTTATTCGAAGAAATAGGTCGACTTACTCGTACATGTCAAAACGGGGCCTGAGCTTAACAGTAAAAAAGCAATCTATTTTTTCTCCATTGTGACAACCCTAATACATGCTACACTGTACAAGTTGCACCCGCCAGTGTATAGGATACCTTACTTCGTAGGCATTTACTATGGACAATGCGGTCGCGATGAATGTGGCGGTTGCTTTAGGGCGCGTTTACACCGGTAAGAGAGACGAGACAATTTTTTTTAAAATTTGTACTTCTTTGTAAGTAAATAAATATTAAACAGGTTCGATTCCTGGTCGAGCCACAATTATTTATTTTATTTATTGGTTTAAATACTTTATTAAATTAAATAAAATATATATTAAAACAAAATCTAAATTTAACCTATAAAAAGTAATATTAATAATACATAGAAAATAAAAATTAAATACTTACAAAAAAAAATAGCTCCTCCAAATCGCTGTCTTGTGGCTCCATCGTTTCTACAGCAAACGTCGAAAAAAGTAACTATTGCAAATCGTTTCATATTCTCGACGCTTGATGATCTGAGCTTGTTCTGCTGCAACACCAGCTCTACCAGAAGTTCCTTGAAGGTGGGAAGGGGCTAGGGAATCCCAACAGGTAAAATCCCATACCAGGGATTAACCCAATCTCCAAGGAACTAATGTCATTCCGTCTGGACGCTTGCCATCGTCTCGACTCAGACCGGTTGGTTCTAAAATAGATGGGATCGAGACAACTGCAAGTGTCCTACGAATGAGGTCGGTAATGGCGCTGTGGCGGAAAAAGCAATCCGCACTTTTGGAACACGACTGCCCGTAGTGACCAAGCTCATCGACATCTTGTGTTTGTTTCACGTTGCCACATGGACAACGATTTAATTTATTTGTGTTATTTTTCGTGTTAAGTAAAAGTAAAGTAAAAATCGTTTATTGAAGCAAAAGTAAATTGAGTTACAAAATAAGGTACAGGAAAAAAAAAACAAAACAAGTAAGCAAGAAAAAGATATAGAACTCTGCTCCCCAAACCATTATGTTGTATCTTGGGGAGCAGTCTCCGCTACAATTTTAGTTGATACTCGTACTAAAACATTCAGTGCTATTAGTAGTGCAAAATATATCCTACATCACACTCGGTGGAGGAAAAAAAACAACACTTACACCCCCTGCCTCCACAGAGTGAGGTATAGGTATCTAACTAATCCTCAATTCCTAGCCTTTACTTCTACAACACAACCTAACCTAAGTACGCTAGAGACATCGTACATATAAGATAATAGTTAAAATTTAATTATTGTTTAATTCACTCGATAATCGTATCTAATGGAGACGCAGCTTTAGTTGAAGTTAGTTCTACTAGCATTACAGTCCACTTCCATTTAGTAGAATGGAAAAAAATATTTTGTGGTTTTTATAATAGGTTGTAAACTCGTAGTTTCCTTGCACTAAAACTTAGTGTAGCTTCTTTAAGACAAACCAAATGCGTCGTATCTATATATCATATACGTCGTAGTACATGTTTTTGCAATGACAACATACAACATTGTGATATATTTATGTATTTACTCATCTATTAACACTAGTGCAATCAATAATATACTTTATTCGAAGTAGATACAAAATAATAAAAGAAAATAGATTAAAAAACTAATTATAAATAAAACTAAACTAAAAATACCTATGAAATTTAAACTATTCTACAAAATAAACTAAGGGGTTACCACCAGGGAGGGTACCTAAAACGCTCGTCGCATTTCCTCGTTGAATTATAATCGAAATATTCTGTTTTACGTAGTTATGGAATTTGGGATCGCCACACTCTTGAAAAATTCGTTTACCCAGCTCTTTTATGAATTTGTGGGTATCAAGATTTATGTATTTGTTGCCAGCATTAAAAAATATAATTAGGTAAATCTATTATAATTTAAATTGTATAATTTTAAGATTGTGCATACTCATATACCATATTTAATATAATTTATTCATATTATTTAAATAAAATAAATAAGTAAATTTTAAACAAAAAACCAATTTATGAAACCTAATTTAAATATAGATCGTGCTCGCGCGGCATGCTGGCAAGAACGCTGGCCGCATTTCCTCGCTAAATCGCTGTGCTGATTCTCTGAGCGAGGAAAGAAGAAACCCTCTTGGATTGACACCGGAGGAGATAATTAGACAAGGGATGATGTTTTTTAAATTTGTTTTAGCGCTTAAACTCCACGGACCTAAAGTCTCTACAGCAAACGGCACGAAAACATAGTCTTTGATTCATCATCATCATCATTATTACAGCCCCTAGAACAGAGCGTCCGAGACCTCCACTGCTGGAGATGGGTCTTCTAGAACATATATCTTGGAGAATTTGACCACGCTGGCCAGACGGGTTGGCGAAGATACGATGTAAATTTTTTGTGACAATTTATTAACGATTTCACAAGTTGATATTAGTGGAACGAGGCACGGGAACGGTGGTAGAAGACAAATTTCTAAGCATTCCATGGATTCACCGTGCGGGTGCCGGGTCCATCGTGTGTGGGTAAGAGATGAGAAGAATGGTGTCTCGGGCTTGCGACCGACAATTGGCTGGTTTAAGAAAAGGAGGCCTCCTTTTTTTTCTATTTCGCGATAATACGCTCACCATCCACCATTCTACTTCTCTCCCTACCCAACCAAATACTGTATGATTCCGTTAGTGCCGTCTTGGAAGCTCGCTCCATAAATGTATTGACGGCAGACCTGCTTAGGCCCAATTCTTTCAGTAAGTGATGCAAAGATTTTGCTGGAACTCCTCTTGCACCAACTTCCACTGCGTAAAGCTGAGTCTTGAACCCGTTCCTGATCATTTCTTCTGTGAGATCATAATATTTATTCGACTTCATGTTGTGGTCTTTTGGAATATTTGATTCCCACGGAACGGTAAGTTCAATAAGGATAACTTTTTTCAAGTTCCGAGAAAACACTAAGATGTCTGGCCTATAGGTTGATACAGCTAGTTCATCTGGGATCCTATAATGGTGTTCAAATGTATCCATGAGAATTTTCCAGTCTGATGCGGCGCCAAGGATCGAGGTGGGCTTGCATTTAGTTTTCGTGCTTTGCCCTTCCTTTACAAATGTGGTCAAAGTTTTATTTGTAGTCAGTCCCTTTCTGGCTCTTGCAATAGAAAGACTTACTGCTTCACGGATAACACCTAGGACTTTGTCATGTCGGCGTGAGTAATAGCCCTTTTCTAAGAGAGTAACGCACCCTACAAGTGTGTGTCTAGCAGTTCCTATGGCAGCACCACACAATGTACAGTTCTTTTCCGTAGCTTTTCCCCACCTTACCAGATTACTCTGGTCCGGGAGGGACATTTGAAAAGCGTTTAGGTAGAACTTTAGCAACGCCGGAGACCAATCGTACATTAGTGTGCGCCACTTTAGGGCTGGAGGGATGCAAAAATCGCCCAAAGTTAGCCAGTCATTTTGAACTTCTAGAGTCATCGCGTGCACTCTGTATTCATGCTCTTCATCTTTCCTGAGGAAGGATTTTATAACCTCTTTGTCACTTTCTTTTTTCTTCCAGCCAATGCCTCTTTTGTCAGTCTGGGCACCTGTCATGAATTTCTTGAAGAATAGTAGTCTCGGTTCCATATCTGAGACCAGAGGGTCTTTTGGAAGGGATGAAATTGTATTATCCTGGGAGCTGGTTAGAATTTGATATTTGCTTATACGTAGATGTTTGTATAATTCAGATGGTCTTTTCAGATCCATTCCGAAGTTTCTCCGTCCTCTAAAGAATGTTGAGGAGTCAGCACCCTGGGCTAATCCAAGCCAAGACTTCAATGTTCTTATGACGTCCGCGTCCAGACTTGATAGTAGGCTTTTGTTGAAATCATATACTAGGAAAGGCCAAGTGAGGCGAGATGCTAAGTAGTTGTCATATATCCAAGCTTTTTTGACATTGCTTATAGGCTGTTGAGTAACCCTATTCATGTCGTCAGTGAATTGTTTTACAACTACTTCTAGGGATGGTGTTTTTCCCTGAAAATTTATCCTTCTGCCAAGAAATTTAAAGGGCATGGTTTCATTTACCGGAGCTATTCTCTGCTATATCTATGACAAATGTACGTAAGAAAAGTGTATTTCTTATTGGTACATGCCGGGTGGGTTTCTAACCGACCTTTGTAGGATTTAAGGGACGCGCTCTTACAACCGATCCACCATTGATTTTATTATAGTCTTTGATTATAGATACGTATTTGCTCAGCTTACCAGATTCTGCAATTTCAGCTGCAGCTTTTTGCGCTTTTCCCCTGAGGTGTGGCAAACCAAAGTGTTCGTAAGGCCCGTTCCCGCTCCCTTGATCAGCGTCATACCATCAGGTCTCTTGCCATCATCGTGTACTATTCCAGTGGGTTCCAGAATAGCTGGAACCTCAATTAATAATAATCATAAGTATTGTAAATAATCATAAGAACTGCCTCCGTGGTCTAGCGGTTAAGTCCGTGGACTTAGACTTGGAGGTACCGGGTTCGATTCCTGGTCGGGACACAAAAATATTTATTATTAATTTAACTAAATACATTCAATTAATATTTAATTTGTGATATTTCTCGAGTTTGGTACGCTGGAGGCATCGACGAGCTTGCCACTTGTCATGATTGGCCTATAGTAAAGTTGGCTAAATGTGAATCCGCTTATTTAATTATAAGCGTGGTTTCTGACCACCCCGAATAGGGAAACGGTCGTGATGATACTTTTACATAAGTATTGCAATTGAAGTATTTATGTTAAAAATGCAATTTAATTTATTTTAAGAATACTGTTTGTATTTTGAATAAAATTAATCAATAAATATTGATAATGATGTTCCATGCCGTAACCGTAATGACTTCGATGTCCAATGGGATACGAAATAACCTCCCAGTTTGGATGCTGAGTGCGATCACATGCAGTTTCCCTTGTAACTAACTGGCCCCAAGGCATGTCGTTAATTTTGTAAGCAACTTTGACGTTTGAAGGCAAAGATATATCTTATACATAGATACCGCATTCAGTACAAAATTTAATCAAAACTAGTTCCTCGCAGTTCATACGAGATGACATCGTTACATCCTCCAGAAGCTCCACTTCAATAGATGAATCTTCCAGACTTTTGTTTAATAAGAATTTCTATTCATGAAAATTTTTATTTGGCATTTAATATCTATTCTTACTGTTTTTTGTAATAATAAAATTAAATCTTTAACACACTGGCCGTACGGTCGGAAGATATGTTTATTAAATATTTAAAAATGTAAAAACATCTCATTTAGACATGAATACTTTATTATCGCACACTCTGACATCCTACACGTTTGAGGTTTCATGCTTACTGTCAATTTTTTTCTGACTAATTAGGCATACGACAAAAAACCTTGTATTCGTACTTTATATATCAAATTCAATAGCAGTAGCTTCACGCTTCCCCTAAAATCCTACCAAGGTCGGTTCGAATCCCGGCATGTACTGATGAAAAATACACTTTTCTTTCTTACGTTTGTCATACAATCGGTCCCAGTTCCACTAATACCAACTTGTTAAATCGCTAATAAATTGTCATTAAAATTGACACCAGACCCTCGCCAACCCGTCTACAGCGTGCCCAGAACTTGGACTTAGGTATTAGGCCCTTTTCATTTCATGTCCATGTTTTGACACATATTCTAGAAGGACCATCTTCAACAGTGGTAACACTGGGGGTATTCTAGGGGCTGTGATGTTCTATATTGTATAAAACTTGTAACTATAAAGTAGTATAATTTCATAGCACATTACGAGGAAGAATGCTATGGAATTATAAAACATCTTGTACAATGTAACTAGGAAGGGGAGCATTACAGTGATTGACCTAATTAATGAACATATACGGCTTACACACAAAATTACATTTGATAATTTACACCTACTCGTAATATCGCAAAAGATTTGAAGTGTATCCTCATATACTAGAAAAACGTCATTTTTTGGTAACAGCATTTATAATATGAATGCTACGTTATTTATTACAGTGATCTCCACACTCGGCACTGCCAGACATGTGGTGATCTCGTAACTACATAATAAAAAATAAAAAAAATGAAGAAAAATAAATAAATAATAATAGCAGGTGTATGCCGATCACAGTACAATCTACATAGTAATACCTAACTGTCTTGTCTACGCAGGGACTAAAACCAGGAGACTGTAATTGACATACACTTAACAATGGCTTCTTAATTAAAGTTATATAACAGAGATAAATACAAAATTTAAATTAAAAAAAAAAGTATATGAAATTAAAACTAATATTAAATACTCGTAAGCTGCTGAATCACATTTAAGATCATGAAACAACAATGTTTAAAATAAATTAATTTGACCTATTGACAAACAAGGGTTACTATAACATAGACGACTTTGTCAAGGATATAATACTTTAAATTGACATTTAATAATTTATAATTGTTGTATTATTTTACCATTTTCATGATATTGTATTGTAAACATTATGTAGCTTGTGATATATATATATATATTGAAGATTTTAAAATAATTTTTATTTTCATTTCAATACCAACATTGATTTAATTTAATTCATTATTTCGCACACCAATATTTTACCACCCTTTATATAAATATAGTATGAAACCAGTATATGTATGTGTTATCTATGTATTGTATGTATTTATATTATAGATTTAATATCGTTCTTTTTTTAGTTTTAAGTTTTTAAGTCAATAAATCTCTTTATATCAAATGCAAAAATGCGGTCATGCACCTTACAATCCCTGCTCACATCTCCCAAAGGTTAACTGTTAGAAAATGTTTTTAGACATTAATCTCGCCTATGTACTGTAAAATGTATTATTTTCTGTGCAATAAAGAATTTAACTATCTATCTATCTATAAATATACCAAAAGTCTATGGCTGAATCTATTTTCCCGTATGCATGTTGCATCTATTTAATTTCACGATCATTGTTTCTATTCGTTGCAATTTCGTAGCCCGACGTACGAGCATGTTGTTTCTAGTATCTGGCTTATTTTGTGCTGTATAGTACGAAATTTTCGGGGCATATACCCTGAAATTACAATCTGTTGTAGAATTTTAATGCAAGGGTTCTTGTAGTTAATTTTTAGCTGTATTAACCAAATTTTTATGTTTTTATTTAGTTATAATATTGTTGAGGGTAGAACTTTAGATGGGTCGTCAAAGGCTAACGGTTATTGCACGACTAGCTAGGACTTAAGTTAACTTGATAGTCTTGGTCTACCAGGGTCTCTGTTACCCACAACTTACGCATTATTTATATAGATAGACAGTGTATTGGAAGAAACGTGTGTAAGGCCTAAAAAGCTTTACGCTACTAAATATTTAATGTTAAGTCTACGGAAACAAAGCATAGGTACAATGTAATGACGTTTACGACCACTACACTCGTATCCTTGTAGTTGCTAGTAGGAATATATTACACCCCGCTTCTGATTTGCATTATCTCTCTAGATTTCCTAGTAATATTATAAACTTGAATGTCTGTTGCCAATATATAAGTTTGTTAACGGAATTGCACTGCAACATTTGAGTACTTAGGAAGTAATTGTTATGTTAATGCTTATGTGTGTCTCGAAAGTCATTGTTAGTGTTCAGGTTCTCATGGTGTGGCGTGTCCGGTGGTCGCCCCTTCCTTAGAAGGTCATTGCAGTGGTGGCACGTGTGTCGGGTCCCGGTCCGCACCCTAAGGGCCTGGTTGAGCGGGGGGATGGCTGGCACATGCGTTACGTCCGTGATCGGGTGCTGCTGTGGGGACCTGGGACCTCTGCCGAACACGTTCAATTTATTGTTCTTAAATTAACAGAGGTTTTTGCGTTTTGTCGACTTTCGGGTTGCACATAGGCATGTAGTCTATCTTAATTCTGACTTGCCTGGTGGGTTACTGCTGTACCAGGTATTGTAATCTCATAGGTACTGATAACTAAATTTAAAAGGTTATTAATTGATCGTTGTGGTGCAGTTCTGTATATGTTTTATTTTGTAAATCTGATATAGCTGAGTTTTCCTTGCAGATTCCTTTCTCAGTCAGATTAAACATTAACAGGTCACTGGAATCTGCTAAGCTGCTGGTCTTCTGCTAACAGCTTACTTATTGGACCACTTTGCTGCTTAGTCTTCTACTAGCAGGAGTAGAATCATTCAAAATAATTAAATTAATGACGTTTCATAAATGCCTGTAATAGGTTTACGTGAATAAAGATATTTTGACTTTGACTTTGACTGACTACTTAACGTATTTTGCTGAAACTTTACAGTCATCATCTGACTCGTCATTTCATTCTATCATCTAAATACTACTATAAACTACACTACAAATAAAACAAAAAAAATAAAAACTAAAAACTAAAATTTTAAACGTCTGATAGGCGTAGTGTGCCGAGGATACGCGCTGCGTTCCCCAGTTAAACGGCGAGGCCGACCCTTTGAGCTAAATATTCTCTACTTAAAGGGTCACCCGTCGTCAAGCGGAGTTTTTCCCCAAGCCCACGAGAGAACGCCAGAGCCTCCTCAGACCACGGACCCATCGTTTCAAGTGGAAATAAGATGAAGTGGTGATTTACGCGGTCTCTGCGTTCTTCAGTCTGCCTCTGTGGTCTAGCGGTTAAGTCCGTGGATTTATATTATTTTTATTTTATTTAGGATAAAAAACAAACCTACAGTAAAAAGATTACTAACCAAATATTAACTAATTAAGGTAACGACGTTATTCACAATTTTTTATGCAAGAATCAACATTTATAAGCGATCAAAAAGAAAAAAATATATAGAAAAAGCAAAAAGTAAGTAAAATTAAAAATATACAGAAAAAAAAATGATTGACAATGCATTTTAATAATATATATGAACATTTAGACTCGGAGGTACCGGGTTCGATTCGTGGTCGAGACACAATAGTATTTATAAATTTAAATAAATAAATTGAATTTATTTACGATATATCTTGAGTTAATGATACTATCTCCGCGTTCTAGTTGAGTAAGGTTGAGTAGTTTATTTTATTTATAATTTAGTGGTATTATTTTACTATATTAAATAAGTTTATTCGACGGAAGTAAGGTATAAGAATAAATAATATGTAATGACATAGGTACGTAAGAAAAGTGTTTTTCCCTTTGGTACATATCTGGGTTCAAACCCACCTCTTTAGGATGTTAAGGGAACCATTCTTACAACCAAGCCACCACGCGGCTATACCCAGTTATTCTGTATAATTAATTTAAACTACATACGCGCCACGCCTTTCCCATACAAAATTTAATATGTAAATTTTAATTACAGCGATTTTGAATACTTTTACGTAATAAATTTTTTTCATTACATTCATCCATTACAGCCCCTAGAACAGCGTCCTAGATATCCACTGTTGGAGATGGACCTTCATGTACAGTATATAAGTAGCTTATAATTTATTTAACAAGTGTTTTGTTTTCGTTTTTTAAGGTACAAAATCTATTCAATTTTTATGTTATATTTTGTAAATTTGTTAGTTTTTGTAAAAAATTTTTTTTTGTTTTAACAGTAATAAGTTTCTAATTTCTTCTTCTTTTTATATTGGTGAATGCTGTGACACCTAATTGGTACATATATTAGATAAGTTATAATTATACTATGTTGCGTCAAAAATAAGGTACGGCATATTATTATGGGGCAATCAATGCAGTAGAAATAAATAGAATCTTTATTGGACATAAACAATGCATTCGTGCTATTTGTAACACACCTCCTATGACTTCCTGTCGTCCTTTATTTATAAAACTAAAATTACTGACTGTTCCTTCTATCTATATACTTGAATGCTGTTTATTTGTAAAAAGCCACCCGGAACTTTTTAAAACTCTTGGGGATAATTGCAATTTTAAAACGCTTTATCCTAGTAGAATAATTGTTCCAGCGCATAAAAGTACCCAATATAGCCGAAATTGTTATGCAATGGCAACAAAGATATTTAATAAGCTTCCAGTTACTATAAGGGAGCTGCCACTAAAACTGTTCAAATTAAGAGTCAAACAAATGCTGGTTATTAAATGTTTTTATTCGACAAAAGAATACCTAGACACTAAGCTCGACAAAGTCATGTGACTGAATAAATATTTGTATGCTAGAAATAGCGAAGCATGTGATATAATTACATATAATAATTTACATCCCTGTACCTACCATGTTTCTGACAAATAAATTATTTCATTTCATTGAATATATATATTATATGTGTGATAATATATGTACTGCTGTGTGTACTATATAAATAAATAAATAAACATATATCCGGAGAATTTCAATATCAATCAAAATAATCAATGTCAATTTTTAATTACAATTTATTAACGATTTCACAAGTTGGTATTAGTGGAACCGGGACCGACGGCTTAACGTGCTCTCCGAGGCACGGGAACGGTGGTTTTGTAAATCTATGACAAATGTAAGTAAGAAAAGTATATTTCTCATTGATACATGCCGGGGGGGTTTTAACTGACGATATGATCCTCAGAATGCCGTCGTCACTACCTCTGCAAAAATGTCCCATGCACTGATGCGTCGAGGCAGTCCTATCAGCATTCTGAAAATATTATTGTATTGGAGGTGCAGAGCTGACGAAATGAGGCACTGTTAAAAAATTCGTTCGTTAGTGGCTGACGTCAGTTGCTGTGTACCATTAGGTAGGCGCTGTGTCACACGTCGTGTTTAGTATAAAGAAAAACATTTTAATATAGACAAAGTTTCCCCTCTGTATAGCGAGGCTAATACGTTTGCCATTCTGTCTCAAGACTATTACCCATAGGTACCCATCTCATAGGCCCATCGTCTCGAGCCCCAGCAGCGCAAATTAGTAACCTGGACCGAGGTTGGTGTATTTGCGCAGCTTGAGGTTCTCAGCAGAAACCGCATAACCGCGCTTGGCGAAGTCGCCTGGATGTGAGATGGGGCTAATGTGTCTACAAATAACGCATCCAACACCAGTGATCTTCCAAGTTTCCACGCATTCACAGCGGGTTCTAGTATCGTAGGTACTCCAGCAATGACAACCTTCAGATGATGCTGGTGAGAGCCGCGTGACGAGGAATGCGGGCAGCAGTTCTAGCACAAGAAAGACCGTGATGTCCAAGACGTTTGACGGGTTCTCCACACCAACTCTGGTGCGGATGGACATTCCAATCTCCCAGATCAAGGTACACCGCTATGGTCAGTGTTTTTCGATCAAGGAGTGTACCAACCGATGCTCAGGAAATCTCGATAACAAATCGTCGTTCGTTATGTCAGAAATCTATTTACCAGAAGCCAAAAATTTTGCAATCTCCCGTTCGTTCAACTTGCACCTTAACGCTGCGGTTCCATCGCTTAGGCGGGCTAGTCCCAGCCGGCACTGTTAAACTTGCACGAATCGTGCGAGTTATTTTTATTACAATAAATAAAATTTGCAAAAATATATAAATAAATGGGATTATCGCGGATGCAACATCTAGATGCATTTAAAATTTACCAATGAAATAAAACATGTTTGATGAAATCTATAAGCAGGTGCTTATTTGCAAAATTTGCTAATCATCCTAGATTATAGTTTAAGAGCAAAAAAGTATGTTAATTTTAAAACATTTATTATGTTAAACTGTCATATTTTATAAGATATAATTTAAATAGAATAAAAACTTTATTTAACAATGAATTCACTTAGCAATCGCTACACAAAATTACAGCGGGTTCAACTTAAGTGAAAATAAACATCAATAAATACATAATTTAGAACGAATTATGAGATTAAATAATATATATTTTGACAAGACCATTTTACAGCTGCCTAATTTAATTTGAACATTTATATATATATATTTATATAATTTTTATTTATACATTTAGAATATAATTTTAAGTTTTACAAGTCCCTTTTACAGCTGCAACTAGTATTTAATTTTATTTATAACAATTTAAGAATTTGTATTTAGTTTTGTGTTGGTATCTCAACTCAAATGCTACATTAACCTCCAGTATGTATATATATACTTCAATGTGTACACTATAAAATGTGCACAACAATAACTATTGACTTAACCGAATTCCTGTGGGAATGTATGGTTGCAACAGAATAAACAATACACTTCTACATAATACACTTCTCACTTGAATTAATTATTTCTTTTAAACACATTACTATTTGCCCAAATTCGCGCTTTCAACTTTACAAAAATGCAAATTTAATGTCGAAATCGTCTATAGCGGAATCGTCCAAATAATGTAGTCAAGTTGAGAACATGAGAACCTTAAAATTGAAACGTCAAGACTATCTTTCCGAAACGAGAGAATAACAATTCGCATGCCATCACCAACATTAAAAAATGCGTGTAATTATTGTATTATGTGTGTCCAATGGACATAACATAAATGTACCTATTTAAAAAGCCTATGATACACAATATTATATATTTCATTTCGATTTTTTATTATTATTCAACATTATCGTTAACTAATTATATCCCTCTCTTGCATGACAAGATGAATCAGTGCTACAGTTAAGCTAACTTTGTTCTGACATAAAAAAAAATATTTTGACTCTTATTTTATTTGTAATTTGGTTTATATTATCATTAGTTTATTTTAGCATTTGTTGTGCATGATAATAGATCAGAAAATATAATTTAAAAAGTATCATGATTTAAGTTTTACAGTTATTCTATATATCTATAAAAAGTATTAATTATTATTTTAGTGAATTATATTAGTTATTTCTGTAATTAGTTTAAAACTTAATCGACAGGTTTCGCACTATAAGATATTTCAGTATAACTCGCATTATTTTGTAAATGTGGGTTATTTCAAGTCACACGTATCTAGTCAACAACTTACAAAATGATGCGAGTTGTTGACAAATTTCGTGTGATTTGAAATAACCCGCATTTGGTTCCATCGTTGAAGCTCTTTGTGAAAAGTGAGGCGTTCGTTTTTAAGATATCCCATTGTGTTTTTCTCCACTTGATCCATAAACTCGTACAGAATTTTGTTCCCTAATTTTAAAGCTTTAGAGGGGAAAATCGCGTGTCAAGTTTCGTGCAAAGAAACGTGTTAAAGTGCACTTGTAGAGATTTATATCAGACCGTTAGTATCGAATTTCGTGAAAAATACCACCTTTTAGCAAAATTTTATTTTTTACTAAATTATTTTATTTTTGTTGTTTGTTCGACAAAACAGTTTGTTTTATACGATACTAGTTGTTTGATTCGACTTTGTAAAGGAAGGGCGTTGGCAGAAATAATTTCCAGCCTTCTTGTCAAATTTTTTCGTCAGCCGTTTCGACTACTCCTTGAGCCCTCTCCGTATTCCCATAGTTTTGACCCCAAACGGCGCAAATTTGTAACTGGTTGGCGTATTTCTACAACTTTCTCAGAAATTAATTAATAATCATTTATTATTATTAATAAAATACAAGAAGGACTATATTATTTCATTTCGTAGTTTGCTGATCAAAACTGTTTGTCGTTTTGTTTTTTTTACGACATAAGTGTGGAGTGTTTGTTATGGTAGCACAAAGGTTGTTTAACTACAAAAAGCAAGGTTATTATTTGTCCGGTTTTTATTGATTCAAACGAAGACAGACATAACATAATTAGTCTGTAGCATTTTTTATTATATTTAGTACTAGTGGCCGTAATGCTGTGGTGGCTCGGTTGTGTGAACATGCCAAAAAGGTGCGTTCTAACCTCGGCATATAACAATGAGAACTTTTCTTACGTACATTTGTTGTAGATTTACAACACCACCGTTCCCGCGCCTCGGAGAGCACGTAAGCCGTCGTTCCCGGTTCCACTATTAACAACTTTCTGGAAGACCCATCTCCAACAGTGTAGTGGATGATTAACTATAGTGGTCGGTAAAACTTTCAGGTGGTCATGTCACATGTCATGCTTAAAAGTTTACGACATGTCCATTATTATCTCTGCCAAATTTTATTAAATTTTGAGGCTTTATAAAATGTTCGATGCTACGGTTTGACTACGATGCTACGTCGTAGTAACGAATCGTAGTCAGACAGTCAGACGTAGTCAGATTAAATGCCTACGATATTGCATTTATTTAATTTAATACTTTATTGTTATTCACAATCAGGGAACATATTGCCGGGCATTCTTTGGCCGTTGGAAGAAATGTTTTTTTTTGTTACATTGAGAATAGTGAAACGATATTGGCAGTGAAAATAAAGGAGACCTAATGCAGATTCTTCGATAGCTCCAAGAGTTTATAAGCACACACAATATACAGATGTATGTAACAATAAAGTGTATTTCTCATGCCGGGGGGGTTTGACCGACCTTTATAAGATTTTAAGGAAAGCTTTTATTTTATTTATATATTCAACAGCTGTCTTTTACAAATAAATATTTACATTCAAATGAATGCCATTATTTTCACTAAACGAACGGATTATAAACAATTTAAACTAAATTAAAAAATAAAGAGACAATATTAAAAAAAATCTATCTACGCATCATTATGTTAAGTGTATATGTGGATGTGTATTGACAGTGGTGTAATATGTAAGTGCGAATGAGTGAAAATGTGTAGATTTCATTGCATTGCGTTCTTACAACCATCCACCATCGCTCTTAAAAATTATCATCAGCTTGTGCCTGTCCAGGATTCCACGCATCCTCCAAGGCTCGCCACTTTACACGATCTTCTGTCACCCTCATAACCCGTTGCTTCAACTTCAGCTTGCTAATTTTGAAACTTTGGTTTTTTGACGGATGTTCTGATTTTATTCTTCAGAGAAATCCCGAGCATAGCTCGCTGAGCGACCTTGAACTTCTGCATCAGACCCTCGTCTCTGCTCCATACATTCTACCTCATACCAGTTCATACCAGTGCGTTCCAGTAATGTCTGAGCTTTAATTTTCAAACACTGTGGTATGTTCGATAGGAAGATGTGACGTAACTTCCCGGATGCTGCCCATACTAGCTGAATGCATTTGTCGGCTTCTTTGCTGTAGTTGGCTATTCTCCATTCTGTTCAAGGTAGACGTATAAAAATTGCTGGGTCGTGAATTGGTGTGCGCCACCCGTTCCTATCTCCGGCAGCATGTGGAGCGGATTTGGTCGGACCACCTTGCCAGTAACAAGGAGTTTTTTTAGCTCTTCTTATTTAGCTTGAATAAAATGAAATAAGGTGGTGTGAACGCGCCCTAAGTTGTTACAAGAATGAAAGTCTGTATCATCGTAAAGGTTAGGTCAATATAAAGTAGCAGATTGTTTAAAATCGTTATTCGAGAAGTTTAACGTAAAAGTGGGCTATTGTGTAACGGAACTGTAAACTGTTTCAAACTTGAATATCGAAGTTAAGTTTAGTCTAAGTACTCGAAGCTTAGTTGGGAAAGTTAGATCGGTTCCAATACTTTGTCGGTTCATATACAAATTTATTACTGCAATATAGAGATCAGTGCTAAGATACTTAATTAAATTATTAAAATTCAAATTATTTAGTGTGATATGTATAAAAAAAAAAACATTCGGATAATGTCAATTCCCTCAATGATTTTACAATAATATAAAAAAATAAAAATCATTATAACTGCCTTCGTGGTCTAGCGGTTAAGTCCGTGAATTTAGACTCGGCGGTACCGGGTTCGATTCCTGGTCGGGACACAAAAATATTATTAATATAAATAAATACATTTAATTAATATTTAATTTATTTGTGATATTTCTCGAGTTTGGTACGCTGCTGGAGACATCGACGAGCTTTTCACTTGTGATGATTGGCCTATAGTAAAGTTTAGCTATATGTGAATCCGCTTCTTTATAAGCGTGGTTTCTGACCACCCCGGAAAGGAAAACGGTCGTGATGATACTTTTAGGTACAGTTATTATTTCTTCTTCTTCTTACGGTGCCATCTCCTATCGGAGGTCGGCTATCATTAAGGTGATTTTGATTTTGTTGGCCGCTGTCCGGAACAAGGATCTGGTGCTCATCCCGAACCACTCCCTGAGGTTCTTGAGCCAGGAAGTGCGTCTTCTCCCCGGTCTTCTGGAGCCTTGTATCTTGCCTTGCATGACGAGCTGCAGCAAGCTGTACTTTTTATTGCGCATGATGTGTCCCAAGTACTCCAACTTCCTTCGTTAACGTTATTATTTAGGTTTATAATATTATTACAAATAACAATATAATTTTTTTTTTTTATTTTTTTTTTTGTGGCAATAGGCGCTTGGGGTGCATTAATGTTAGCAACTGGAATCAAGCCTGATCCCATAACATGTGAATACACTTTACTGGGTTTATCGGCACGAACTTTGGATACTTCCGGCCCCAGCAGACTAGGCAAATTAACACCATCAGTCCGCCTACCACCATTTTGTGAGTTTCGTTGTAGGTATGTGCCATTTGCAATTATGTTAAATGCCAATGTTAACTTTAAAGGAGAACTGATATTAAATAACACTGCTTGAAACAAGCTCTTTGTAAACCTGCCTTTTGTTCTTTTCCGCACCCGTACGGTGACTCCATGGAATTCTTACAAAAACTTCTTCCATCACCAACGCTTGGCAACCTTACGGCAACCTGACGGGTTTTACTGATCACCTCGAGCAAGCATCAAGCTAGTATTTATTTCAGTTGCAAATCAAATGACTTTCTAACAAGCTAGCGTCGCAACTCCATTCTTTGTGATTGATGTGAACAAAACACATATACATTTACATTCCAATAATCTTAAGGCTGTTCGTTTTTCTTACTAAATTAACCTATAGGTAGTGACAGTTAAAAAAAAAAAGAAAAGTATAGTATCATCACGACCGTATCCTTTTCGGGTGGTCAGAAACCACGCTTTTAAAGAAACGAATTCACATTTAGCTAACTTTACTATAGCCACATCATGACCAGCTCATCGATGTTTTTAGCGATGACTCTAGAATATCACAAATAAATTATTTTTTATTTTTTTATACCGATCAGAAATCGAACCTAGTACCTCTGCTTCTAAATCCTAGACTTAACCGCTAGACCACGGAGGCAGCATAAAATAAATAATCTTTGTCATTTCCTTATAAGTAGGTATTAAATATCATCTATATTATTTTTTTAACTGAGAATCATAATTGTATAAGTTTTAGTAAAATTAAATTTTTACCTAATTTATTATTTCTTACTAAAGAGGGTTTCAGACAGACAGTGGGGTCGTCCAGGCCCGGATGTCTAATGGGCCTGGGTTGGGGATGGGGACATTCCCCCGTTCTCCCCGGCAGGATCTCAGCGAGTAATCACCCGCTGGTAATTCATGCACCTTTAGTGCTGGGCACCGTTACTGGTATAACAGCGCCCGTATAGCTCACGAGCCCAGGGGATCTGGGTTCGGCTACTTCAGTTCTCCTCCAGGAGCACTTCTCTAGGAAGTGGTCTCCCGTTGGGGGGCCGAGCGCAAGACGGAGCGATATTCTGGAGATGCTTGAAGTGTCCGTTGTCGGCCCGATAGAACATACGTCTAGTCAGGCCAACGACAAACTCCTCAATACTAGGCATCTCCAGATCTCGAGCTATGACGGAATTACGCACGAACCATGGTGCTCGGGAGACCACTCTGAGCGATATGTTCTGCTGGCTTTGGATCTTGTCCCTATTAGTTTTGGCCAGAAGGTGGTGCCAGGCTGGCGCAGCGTAGGTAAGACGGGAACGGATGAACATCTTGTAGATCCGGACCTTCAACCTGAGCGGCAATCTTCAAGAGGGTTTAACAATACAAAATACAAGTAACAACAAAAAGCTTAATTAAAAAAAATAAAATAAAAAAAAGTCCTTAAGAGACGTCCCATCTGAGATATTTTAAAGAAGACTAGAAACATTTCTCCTTGGTACGCCGAGTTACTTTGGCAAAAATAATTGCCAGCCTTCAAATTTCTT
This sequence comes from Tinea semifulvella, assembly GCA_910589645.1. Lineage (NCBI taxonomy): Eukaryota > Metazoa > Arthropoda > Insecta > Lepidoptera > Tineidae > Tinea > Tinea semifulvella. The sequence continues at coordinate 3,458,656 of OU342619.1, read as the reverse complement.
CGTCAGCTGTTTGTACAACTCCTTGGCCCATGGTCCCTTCATCTCGAACAGGCGCAAACACGTAATTTGGAATATTTTGCTAATTTAATGTGTAATTTTTGTATATACTTTATATATAATTTAAAGTTACACTAAGTCTAAGTACATTTCATACCTTATAGAATACAGCCTAAGATTGCATTTACAAAAACAAGAATTAAAAACGAATGCCCTTAAGAAAACTCCATTCATACCAGTACATTGTGAGATATTCGTTTTCGCGCCAAAGATCTTTCTAGATTGATGACGTCATTTGTTCAAGACCAATGACCGTCGACTTGTGGTCTCTTTCCCACGCAATCAGTTAGAGGGAGATGACGGATGGATCGAGGGGTACATTTTCGGAACGACCTTAGCAGTGGTACTCTGAAAACAACGTCGATACTGTGTATATGAATATTATTATTATATGTGTATTGGGTTACGCGTCACCAAATCACTGCGTTCGGTAATGATCTATCGTGACCTCCTTAGACTATATATATATATATACTATACTATAAAAGTCAATAATTATTGACAACCTTCACTATTTTAAAGGCGCGCAACGACCGACTCGTCTGCTGTTTTCTTGTAATCTGCCGCGATATGATTCGCGCCATTCATTAAAGCGACTCGTAAAATCGTTATTGAACCAATCAGAAATCAGCACGCGACTACTTTCCCTCCTCTCCTCCTCCTTAGTCGGTACCCCACTGATGGGGATCGTGACTCCGTCGCAGATGCAGCTCATCCACCAGCCGTCTCCAACGGCTTCGGTCCCCGGGCGGCGTAGTGGATGGCCTGGTGTACAGGGATGTTTAGGTGGTCAGTCACCTGACTGGACCATCGCTTGGGGCTTCTTCCTCTTGTTCTTTTACCGTCTACCTTGCCCGTGATTAGAAGTTTTTCTAGGTTATCGTCTTCTCTTCTTGCAATGTGGCCAAAGTATTGCAGAATTCGGGCAAAGCAGACGGTAGAGAGTCTTTGCTCCCTGGTCAGCTTAAGCTCTTCGAGCATAGAAATGTTAGTACGTCGTGCGGTCCAAGGGATTCTGAGCAAACGACGACCGATGACGACGACAACTTATGTTTAAACACTAGGATAATAATGTAATAATAACTATGTTACATTAAAAGATAACACGATAAACCCAGTAAAGTGTATCCACATGTTTGAGGATCAGGCTCTAATTTCCGTCATGCCCAGTGGCGTACTGTTAGAGACTGATGTCTGTCATAAGTGTCGGATTCCAGTTGCTAACACGGTCACATGTCGTGCAAATAAATAAATAAATATTAAATATTTCCAGACAGGTCACACAGCGCCATCTAGTTTCCGTGGTAAGCTACGAGGCTTGTGTTACGGTTGATAAAGAGAAGACAAATTTCTAAGCATTCCATGGATTCACCGTGCGGGTGCCGGGTCCATCGTGTGTGGGTAAGAGATGAGAAGAATGGTGTCTCAGGCTTGCGACCGACAATTGGCTGGTTTAAGAAAAGGAGGCCTCCTTTTTTTTTCTATTTCGCGATAATACGCTCACCATCCACCATTCTACTTCTCTCCCTACCCAACCAAATACTGTATGATTCCGTTAGTGCCGTCTTGGAAGCTCGTTCCATAAATGTATTGACGGCAGACCTGCTTAGGCCCAATTCTTTCAGTAAGTGATGCAAAGATTTTGCTGGAACTCCTCTTGCACCAACTTCCACTGCGTAAAGCTGAGTCTTGAACCCGTTCCTGATCATTTCTTCTGTGAGATCATAATATTTATTCGACTTCATGTTGTGGTCTTTTGGAATATTTGATTCCCACGGAACGGTAAGTTCAATAAGGATAACTTTTTTCAAGTTCCGAGAAAACACTAAGATGTCTGGCCTATAGGCTGATACAGCTAGTTCATCTGGGATCCTATAATGGTGTACATATTATACTTTTTTTTTTGTAAATATATACATATTTTAATTTTAACATTAACATTCGTTACTCTCTATGTACCTATGTAAACAACACATCTTTCTTTAACCCGTTGGTGAGAATGTATCGCACCTACAATAGAGTGGTTAGCTTGCGGCCTGATATTGATGTTTTTGACAGTGGTTTTGCAGCGTATAAAAAGTCCATTACCACAGACCTCCTCTGCCTTATTTGACTCATATTGAATTTTATCTTGTGTTAAATTATTATTATGTTACCTGTATATTTTGTTGTAAATTGTATTTGTGTAAGGAATTATTTAATTGATACTATTGAATTATAATTATGATTGAATTTAATTTATGTAATTTATTTTCTAATTTTGATAATAATTATTATAATTTGCATGTTGTGTGTGCTGCTTGGATTCCAGTCTAGTCCATGTATAAATTAAATGAACTCAAATTTGCAACTGACTGGAATCTGTTTGCACACCTAATAATAAATAAATATTATACATATAAACACCCAGACCGAGACAAAATATACAATGTACAACTTGCCCCCGGTGGGAATCGAACCCACGACCTCCCGAGTTCACGGCAACGTTTGTTACCCCTAGACCACGGAGGCGGTCTATAATAATAATAATAATATATTATAATAATAAAAAATAAATCTAGTAGGTATAGAACGAAGAATATTTTTATGTTTTAATACTCTTAGTATCGTTTTATTTTAAAGAGTGACCCACATTAATATATTTGCCCACTCAATAGTTTTGTATGTGTGTGTAAAACATATTACAAATGTCCTTATTTGTTTTATTAGAGCAACTTAGCTATGATTATGATTTTGTTAGCATTATGTTTTATATGTATATGTGTAGCCACACCAATGCTCGACCCATGGACCACGGCACCAAAGGTAATCCATCGGTTCTTTTACCATCACTACGAGAAATCCCAGACGATTCAATTTTGTCGGCTTTCGGGTTGCACACTGGCAAGTCCTAATTCTAACATACTTGGTGGGTACCACTGTACCAGGTATTATAATCTCATGGGTGAATTTGAAAGATATTTATTTATTGTTGTTGTGTAATTCTGTATTTGTTTCGTTTGTAAATCTGCTATAGCTGAGTTTTCCTTGCAGATTCCTTTCTCAGTCAGATTAAACATTAACAGGTCACTGGAATTTGTTAAGCTGTTAGTCTTCTGCTAACAGCTTACTCCTTGGACCACTTCGTTGCTTAGTCTTAAATTTAATTAAATAATTTAAATAATGACGTGTCACAAATGCCTGTAATAGGTTTAGGAAATAAAGATATTTTGACTTTTTTTTTTTGTGTGACTGAATGGATCCCGGCAGTAATCAAAGCTCGATGGATCACATTATTTCAATACGCTATTTTTTTATAATTTTTTTCATAGTATTATTCTAGGTAAAAAAGTTTTTTAACACTGTTAGTTTTTTTCATGTTGGCCATTATTAAAGTTGTATTGGATTTTCGTTGAAAATGGGTTGGTTTAGGAAAGTTGGCCATTAATGTGGCGATATTAACAAACTTAACACTATATTACGGTAGCTGAAATTGTTTTGGTCCTCACTGAAACAATTTCAAATTTGGAAACATCTTTTATAAATATAAATTCGTATGTTTGCGATTCATACTTTTTTATTGTATTTTACTGGAAGATCTATATTAATGATAGAGCGGACTCGTCTCATGACCGAGCGATGGCAAGAGACCTGGCGGCATTACCGTTGGGCCGGGGAAACTTAGTTGATCCCTGGTGTGGGATGCGACATGTGTAGGTAGACACATTACCCCACCTCACATACATCCGACCTCGTCAAGCGCGGGAATTGCGACGGTTTCTGTTGAGAACAAATTCTGTTGAGCGCAAATACGCAAACCTTAGTACAGGAAAGCTTGCAATTATTTCTGCCAACGTATTAGGCTCGCTATAGAGAGGGTAAATGTTGCCAGTCTCCTTAGGACTATCCTTGAAGGGTCATATCTAGAAGTCATTTTTAACTTATATTTTTAAGTAGTTTTAATTATATCTCTCGCAATGGAGTCAAGCGAGCTGTGACGCCGTGGTTGGTAAGGATGACGTACGAGGCAAGCGAATTTCTTCTTACTAATCAATATATTTATTTATTTATAAACTCTTTATTGCACAAAAAACTTAAAAGTAATGTACAAGGGCGAACTTAATGCCTTTCGGCATTTTATAACAGCTAAACGTCACAGTAGTTATTTATTTATATTAATATACTAATTATACCATATATTTATATGTATTTATAGTCGACCCCAATTAAGAGCACCTACAACGCCACAACCCGGCCTCCGTGACAGTGGCTCGCCTACAGCGGAGGTCGGGACGTCACCGTCTACAGCCTCTTCATCATTTTTAAATAACACATTGTATAATGTGAAATTGTATACAGTATTTGATTGGGTGAAAAGTTACCGATATAGCCTTCAAAAAAATTAGTAAGCTGAAGTGGCAATGGGCTGGACATGTATGTCGTAGAACCGATGAACGATGGAGTAGACGAGTTCTGGAGTGGAGACCACGTACGGGAAGACGCAGAGTGGGTCGACACCCCGCTAGATGGACAGATGACCTAAGGAAGGTCGCTGGTGGGGGTTGGATGAGAGTGGCAGGAAATCGTGTGAAGTGGCGAGCCTTGGGGGAGGCCTATATCCAGCAGTGGAGAGACACAGGCTGATGATGATGATGATGATGATTTGATTGGGTAGGGAGAGGAGTGGAAGTATGGTGAGCGTCTTGTGGCGTAATAAAATAAAATAAGGAGGTTTACTTTGTAAAACAGCCTATTGTCGGTCGTAAGCCCGAGACACCATTGTTCCCCCCTCTTACCCACACACGATGGGCCTGGCACCCGCACGGTGAATCCATTGAATGCTTAGAAAAAAGTAAAGTATCATCATGACCGATTCCCTTTCGGGGTGGTCAGAAACCACGCTTATAAATAAGCGGATTCACATTTAGCCAACTTTACTATAGGCCAATCATGACAAGTGGCAAGCTAGTCGATCTTACAAATTTGCCTTCTTCGTTTATTTTTTTATTTATATTATTATGTTTTATTTATGGACCTTTTGAATATTTATTAAATTTAACAAAACATGAACCTTATAGAAAAAAAAAAACTTAAATTTTAAATAGAAAAATATATAAAATAAATAAATATGTATAAAAGTATATAAATACTAAATTTAAAATTAAATTCATTCATTTTAATTCATATTTTATTAGTGTCTTATATCCAAATTAAGCATCAACTCCATTGAAACCCAATCTAAATGTTGTAAAAGAACGCGTTCCTTAAATCCTACAAAGGTCGGTTGAAACCCACCCGGCATATATTTTATTTATTTTATTTTAAAACTTTATTGCACTATGTATAAAGGCGGACTTAATGCCGCTAGGCATTTTTTGACAGCCAAACCTTTAGGACATTTAGACAGGATAGGTGGTAGGTCGACCGCCTCCGTGGTCTAGTGGTAACAAACGTTGCTGTGAACTCGGGAGGTCGTGGGTTCGATTCCCACCGGGGGCAAGTTGTACATTGTATAATTTGTCTCGGTCTGGGTGTTTATATGTATAATATGTATATATTTACAAAAAAAAAAAGTATAATATGTAGTTTATCAACCTTCTAGTTTCCGTAACACAAGCCTTGTAGCTTACCACGGAAACTAGATGGCGCTGTGTGACCTGTCTGGAAAAAAAAAAAGAATAAAAAATTAGGTGAAATTTAAATAAAACAGAAATAAATTATAATATAAATATATACATACTAATATCTATATACAATTTACATACTAATACATAAATAAGTCATACTATAGATATACTAATATAACATAAATAAAACTACTTACATGATGAGGAGAGTGATGTGATGATGCTGCTGCTTTTATGCTGATATTAAAGAAATTAATATAAGAAAAAAAAAGATTGAAAAGAGAGGTTTAGGTTAGGTTACTTAGTTAGTTAAAAAGTGTTTGTATACCTGGTTTTTAAATATTGCACGATTGGGGGCTTCTCTGATATCGAATGGTAAGTTATTCCAAAGATTCGCAGCGACAACAGCAAATGAGTTCGAAACGTAGGAAGTGGGGTGAGAAGATATAGAAATTGTGGAGTTGAAGGAGGAGCGAAGAATTCCCGTGCCTAGGAGAGCACGTTAAGCCGTCGGTCCTGGTTCCACTAATACCAACTTGTGGAATCGTTACTAAATTGTCCGTCTGGCCAGCGTGGCGAGTGTAGGCCTAATTCTTCAGATATATGTTCTGGAAGGCCCATCTCCACCAGTGGAGGTCTGGGACGCTGTTATTCTAGGGGCTGCAATGATAATGATTGTGTCCCGACCGCAAATCGAACCCCGTATCTTCACGTCTACGTCGTAACCACAAGACCACGGTAGCAGTATTTTTAATGCAAGATCGATAAAGACATAATCTCGTTCTCGAGTCCCCCTTCTCTCTCTATAATAACCTCAACAAATGACACCCAATAAAACAATTTCTGCAGGCGATCCTCAAGTATACGCTGGGGATTACCCTGGGCGTGACGTCATCAATCATCCAACGGATATTAGTACTCGTGACGTAGACATGATAGAATGAATTCTCGCTTAGAAAGTTATCGAGGATGTGAAGAAATGTGAAAACATAGACATATTTTCTTCATTTTTCATACAGTCCCTAACAGCATATTAGACCTCCAATGTTGGAGATGGGCCTTCCAGAACATATATCTGGAGAATTTGGCCTGCACTTGCCGCGTTATAAAACGCTAGAACAGTATGTTCTAGGCGCTGTGATTATGATAATACGTGAAGGCCCATTTTCAACAGCACAGGTCTAGTGTGTTCTGTGTTTTGAAGGTGTGACGGTGATGTTTTTGAAGCCCAATCTTAAACAGTAGAGGTTTTGACTCTGTGTTCTAGTATCATCAGTAAAGTATCATCACGACCGTTTCACTTTCGGGATGGTCAGAAATCACGTTTTTAAAGAAGCGAATTCACATTTAGCCAACTTTACCTACTATAGGCCAATCATGACAAGTCGATGTCTCCAGCGTACCAAACTCGAGAAATATTACAAATAAATTAAATAATAATTAAATTTTACATTAATAAATATTTTTGTGTCCCGACCAGGAATCGAACCCAGTACCTCCGGAGTCGGACTTAACCACGGAGGCAGTTGTATGTTGAGGCAGTATGTGTTCTTCTTCTTAGTCGCTACACTCTTGGCAGAGTGGTCGTGGTAGTCACTTGAGTGTCAGTGGCACGCTTAACAAGCCGTCGCCACTCGTCTCGAACTGCAGCCTTCCTGGAGCACTCAAGTAGGGGGTGATCCATTGCTGCTTTAACCTGGTCAGTCCATCTCATCGGAGACCTACCATGCATTCTCTTGCCATCGACTTTTCCCTGAACTACAAGGCGCTCAATGGATGTATCTCCACGCCGCGATACGTGTCCAAAGAAAGTGAGAATGCGTGATTGCACGATTGAGGAAAGTCGCTGTCCTATCTCTAGTTCCTCCAGGATGGATTTGTTGGTTCGGAACTCCGTCCGCGATATGCCCAACATTCTCCGCCAACACCACATTTCTAGAGCATTAATACGTTTTATTTCAGTTTCGCGCAGGGTCCACGTCTCTGCAACATACAGGAAAATGGGGAACATGTGTTCTTGGGGATGTGATTATGATGATGATGGTCGGAAAGGCCTTTCTTAAACAGTGAAAGTGTTAGACTCTGTGTTCTAGTGGCTGTATTGATTATGTTCTGGACGGCCCATCTTCAACAGTGAAGATTTTGGACTTGATTTTGATGAATAAAATAATAATTTAGGAACCATTTTTTTTACCAAATTGTTGGCATGTCCTATTAATGAAGGTCTGTGAGCGAAATCGTATGAGATGCGAATAAAGATGAATACGTTTTGAATAGGTTGAATGATGAATGATCTTATTTGTTTTGAAGCATATTAATTTCCGCCGTAAACCTTTGAATGAGCATTGATCAAAATTTGCGGGCCCATTTGGTTTTAGAACTGATACCAACACCTATTCTGATTTATCTTTGGATATTATATTTATTTATTTGTGGACCTTATGTAAGACTATTGTTTGTTTTGTGCGCTGTGACGTCACAATATTTTCAACCTATAGTAAAGCGTTTTTATACAGTTTTTCGTTTCTACAAATAAAATAACTTTTAATTAATAAATTCAAAAATTGAAATATGTAAATATTTGTGCCTTTTGGTCTTAAGACAATGGGACCGTGAGGGCTAAGGGCTAAGATTTTTTTTAAAGAACTGTCTAAGCGGCTGGTTAGCGCTGTATGTGACAAGAGGGCTGGCAGTTTTTTCGCGCAGCAAAGTAGCTTTGCTGTGCAGCGGGGGAATGCTGCGAGTGTTCTTGGCACACTGCCACATGATCAAGTCATGGGTGAATATGTTTTTTTTAGTTTTATTTTTAATTTAGTTTATATATTTTTATTAGCTTTATTTTTATTTAATTCATAGTACTTTTTTTTATTCTTAATAAATACAATATGTACAAATTATTTATTGTACAAAACCAAAACAAGTGCTGGTACATAGGCGAGCTTAATGCCGTAAATGCATTTTCTACCAACTAACCTTTGTGACTGAGATATGTAATAAGCGGGTGCAGCAGAAGAAAAATGATAGTTGAAATTATTTATTACTATATAAAACACACAATAATTACAAACATATAGTACTTATATATAAATAAATGTCCTACATAAACAAATAAATATATAACTAAATATAAAATACATACATATACGCATATATAATAAGTGAGTTATGACGTCTTATTCTGCTTGTGAAATAAGTATGTGTATAGCTTATCTTTAAATTTAATTCTTCTAATTTTTAACATTTATTAATTAGGTTAGGTTATAATTGTAGGTTAGGTATTAAATTAATTATATTTTTATTATTTTTATATAAATTATTATTATTTGTTTGCATGCTTTAAAGGTTTTTTTTTATTTTTTATTTTATTGTGTAAATTTAGATTAAGTTGATTTGTTTTTAAATTTTTGCATGTTTTTTTTTTTTTGTCTATTTTCCACTTATTTTGTGTGTAGTACTTAAGTAGCTTGCTCGCGTACCTATATATTTTTCAATGTTGTGTGCTCTACTCAAGAATTACAGTCTGGTTCTTTAATTCAGTTATAGAAATGTAAAGTGTTAATGATTGTAATTTGTTTGTTGCACCATAAATAAATAAATAAAAATAAATACTTTAAGAGATGGTGCCTGTCTGATAATTAAAGGAAGTCTATTCCACTGGCGAGCTGCAGATACTGTAAAGGAATCTGAATATCTGCTGGAAGAGTAGGGAGGTTATTATGGGAATAACGAAGTGAAAGGCTGTAAGAGTCACATAGGAATTGGAAAAGATATAAATTAGTTATAAAAATATGCATAATATATACTAAAGATATTTTTTCCGTGACATACATATTGCAACAAATTTTGACGTAAGTTCGGCTATGCTCGGCGTATAATTCGACTCAAACTGAAATGGTCTACCTAGCCGCAGTAGTCAAAGTGTAATTTGATCGCCTTATCTGATCAAAGCATACGGATTCATTATACAGTATGATCACCTTCAAATCTTAATTAAAGGGTTTATCGCACCTTAAATGAACAGCCTCTATATTACCACTTTGAATTTTCCAAATCCAATTACTATTGGCCTAAAATATATAATAGAACCGACGTGTATCCTTTGAGGCTACTTCCTCGCTTAGACCGTCATAATCATAGCCTCTACAACTCAGAGTTCTAGAACTCTACTGCTATAGAAATGGATCTTCCAGAATATATTTCTGGAAAATTCGGCCTACGCTTGGCGTGATATTATATTCTTTAACAATATCCTCAACACTCTTCTAGCAGATATTCAGATTGACTTACTTTTTGGATTGGAACAAACTTCCACTGGTGATCAGGCAAGCACCGTCTGTCAACATCTTTAAAAAAACAGTTTATATTCACTTTCTTTAAATGCAAAAAGTCTCCATCCCGCTCTGATATGGTAAATATATATATATATATTTATTTGTGTATATGTGTATGTACATGGATATTATTAATATTTATTGTTTGCTTTTATGTATATAGTTTAGCTATTTATTGTTAGAACACGTTACTGAGTTCACATACCTGGGCTCCAGTATCTCTAACACCGGTTCGTGTGAAGCGGAAGTACGCCGAAGGATTGGCATGGCCAAAAATGCTATGAGTCAGATGAAAGGAATATGGAAAGATCGTAATATCACTATTGGGACCAAAACAAGACTCGTCCGCAGTCTCGTATTTTCCATATTCCTATATGCTGCCGAAATCTGGACCCTCAAAGCTGGATCGTAGCCGCGTCGACACCTTTGAGATGTGGTGCTGGAGGCGTATGTTGCGCATTCCGTGGACAGCGCGGCGAACCAATGTATCAATACTTAAGGAGCTCAAAGTCACTACCAGGCTCTCTTCTATCTGCCTGCAGCGAGTCCTTGAGTATTTTGGTCATATAGCACAAAAATCGAAGACAAGAGGCCCCGTGGCCGAAGCCCGATACGTTGGTCTGACCAGATCCGAACCATACTTAACACCCCAGTCCACAGTGCGCTGCATGCCGCCGTGTGCAGACCCGGATGGCGCAGCATCGTCCGAGACAAAGTGATCCGTGGAGGGGGTCACGACCCCCATTATTGAGGAAAACGACGCAAGGAGGAGGAGGATTGTTATTGTAAAGTATCGATATTCACATCTAGTTCTATTGACTTATCGTTTATAAGCACCCTATAACCTCACTTATTACTATCACAAAGGTTAGCTGTAAGAGAATGCCTACGGCATTAAGTTCGCCCTTGTACATTACTTTTGTAATTTTGTGCAATAAGGTATTTTATTATTATTATTATAGCTCCCTCTTATCTTAAAACACACTTTGTAATTCGCACGTCAGTTCTCTTCGTTTTTCTTACAACAACAGACGTTCGGATTCATTCACTGTATCGACTGCTCGCCAGTGGAACAAGCTTTCATATATAACATAGTATTCGGCTTGCGTAAGTATGATCACGTCTTTAATTTTCGCACTTAGTTAAAATGGCTTAGTATCCGCTTTCGCAGGTCTGTTCATATCCAGTAGCTCTGTTACTTAGTCGCAAACGTTATTAGTGGATTTCATTATTTACCTCAGAGATTGCGTCATAATTACAAAATATGATTTAATTCTCAACTCTATAAGCGCTCGACCTTGACAGCTGCCGTGCAAATATCAACTTTAACAGCGTGATATATAATAATAATAATATAATATGAATAATAAATATTTCCAGACAGGTCACACAGCGCCATCTAGTTTCCGTGGTAAGCTACGAGGCTTATATTACGGAAACTAGATGGTTGATAAACTACATATTATACTTTTTTTTTTGTAAATATATACATATTATACATAAATAGTTAACGGATTCCATTATATAACGTTTGCGCTTGAGTATCATAATAGGGCATGCTGGCCTCCCTGTATGGTAGAAGACAAATTTCTAAGCATTCCATGGATTCACCGTGCGGGTGCCGGGTCCATCGTGTGTGGGTAAGAGATGAGAAGAATAGTGTCTCGGGCTTGCGACTGACAATAAGCTGGTTTAAGAAAAGGAGGCTTCCTTTTTTTCTATTGCGCGATAATACGCTCACCATCCACCATTCTACTTCTCTCCCTACCCAACCAAATACTGTATGATTCCGTTAATGCCGTCTTGGAAGCTCGTTCCATAAATGTATTTACGGCAGACCTGCTTAGGCCCAATTCTTTCAGTAAGTGGTGCAAAGATTTTGCTGGAACTCCTCTTGCACCAACTTCCACTGCGTGAAGCTGAGTCTTGAACAATCCTAAAACTCCTGTATATCTTAAATGCTGCTTCGAGTTCTTGTACGATACACTTGTATTTCTTATAAATAATTATTTAAATTACTTACAGCAGAAACTGAGACATAATGTGCATTAGAGTATATAATAAAATTCCTAGAGAGATACGAGAGTTACCTATAAAACGTTTTACTATTGAGTTAAAAAAAAATCTTATTGACAACTGTTTTTACTCAATAAAATAATTTTAGCATGCAAATTTTGACATTAACATTGTATTCCAATAAATTGACAAGAACAATATTAAATGTTAAGTATAATTTAAATAAATATTGTAAATAAATATCATAATATGGGCAGATTGCATCATCATGACATGTACATACAACTGTAATTAGAATAAGCAATCTATACAATAAAAAAAATTGAATTTGAATTTGAAAAAAAATATAGTTACACAACAATTTGTAACATTAAAAAAACACATTGTCTCAATCAAATCAGAATTCGTTTTGTGATATACGAATATTCATAATATGAAAGAGACAATGTGTCACAATCTTCGTTGTTGCCAGGAAAAAAAACTCATTTTACTGTAAATATTTAAAATGGTAACATTTATGCCTTTCCAGGTTTGTATAGTTTACAACTATGAATACAAATATTAAGGATCCCTTGAGAGATACCGTTTGACAGCTCGAAGGAATGGTTGAGTTAAGGAGCTGATGACGAAACGTCTTAGAATATCACGTTATAATTACAAACGAAAAAGATAATCTTGTAATTGTAGAGGTATACAACTTGATATTCGTTTACAAGGAAAAGAGAAAAACTATCGTCTTTAATATAAGAAAAAAGATTGAAGAAGACGTATTCGGATGATATTACTAAAAGGTCATATGTCGAGATTTCAACTATTCTATTTTATTCCAAAAAAATCTTGCGTAAAAAATATGTTATAGCCTCTCGGCTTTTTATTTTTTTTAACAAAGAATTACTTTTTAAGAGCTTAACTGTCCGTACATGTCTGTCCATATATATTACTCCATAAATGACTTCTTAAATGATAGAAAAAAAATATGTTCCTGACTATTAATTACGCAATACAATTGACATCTAGAATAATTATTTAATGAGTTATATTTGACATTGAAACCTATTGGACCAATTATTATTTATGATTTATAAGACTGTGCCAATGTTTCTGAATTTGTAATTTATTTTTTATTATAGTTTTTATTAGTTATTATTTTGCATGCCGTCATTGGCGAAGCATGCGAGTTGTCTATAAAAAGTGAGACCATACTCGAATCTGTAACCATGTGTTTTTTAGCAAATAAAATATTTCATTTCATTTTATATATATTATGAGCACGGCATGTTTCCTCGCTCCGACCTGATGGTAAGCAGTATGCGAGGTCCACGAATGAGAGCTACTAACGCCAAGACGCTTTTTCACACATCGTTTGAAGAACTGGAGGTTATAGGAATGAGGAAACATTACAGGCTAGTGGCTGGGAGAGCATTTCATATCTTCAGAATTTCTATTACGCATAGGGATAGTGTTGTCGGTATGGGGTGCATATTTTGACCTGTGTTTGTGGTTCGGTTACGCAATAGAGAAGAAGGGATAAGGTTGTAGAGCTCTTCCGAACACTATTATTTACTCTTATGAAACGTATTTGCAAAAACGCGAAAATAACGAATTAAACAGCCTTTTGATAGGAAAACAAAAAAAAATGGTAAGGGAGTACTTATTGTAAACCTCCATTGGCTAAGGGATAATTTATACTTTATATAGTATTTGGTGACAAGCCCGATGCGAACTTCTACTATTGTTGGAATTAATTGCCTCCGTGGTCTAGCGGTTAAGTCTGTGGATTTATATTTATTTGATCAGGATACAATAAATTGTTTGGTTTATTTGCAATTCCAGTTTGGTCTATTAGAGACATCGACGAGCTTATCCTCGCCAACCTGAGCGGCGATCTGGCGAGCGTAGCGAGTGTAGGCCAAATTCTCCATTCTAGTATATGTTCTGAAAGGAATTCCAACAGTGATGGTCTAGGACGCTGTGCTCTAGGGGCTGTAATGATAGATAGTTTTTGAACGAAGATCTGCATGCCTAGTGTAACAGTGAAGTTTCGTAAACGCAACTATAGTGGTAGAGTTTTTTTACTGAATTTTCGATGTTCATTGCTTGTTATTATAGCCAAACTTACAATAACACGCAATGTAAAATAAAAAACGTAACTACAGCAGTTACGTTTTCCGAAACTTGCATTTTACACTAAGCACACTGGTAGTCTTGTTTTATGTTAACAGGGAGATTATTGTTAAGATATTAGGAGATAATAAAATTATAATTCAGAAAACAAATAAAATAAAATAACAATGACTTACATCTTTTTTATCTCAGATACCTATATTGTGCGATTCCTATTACATTATTAGAGAATCTACGAACATGTCTAGACTTTACTAAAGGGCAAACGTCAATTGCCTAAACTTAATAACAGGCCTTACGTAAGGCCAGAGTCATCTTTATTTGTTACTTATACCTTCTTTGGACCCATAGACCTAAAATTTAGCTGGAACAAGCTTTCAAAGAATAATGTTATTAAAAATAATAATTTAAAATATTATATAGGAGAGCGATGGTGGCTCCGTTGTAAGAATTCTTTCCTTAGGGCCCTAACATTCCTAAATAGATGGGTTCGAACCCCGGCATATACTTATGAGAAATATTTATTTATTTATTTATTTATTTATTAGATCTCCAACAAGATGTACACCAATTCATTACAACATAATAAGAATAATAATGGCGCTAAGTGCCACCTTAATTATAGGAGATTACAGCATTCAAATTAGAGTATATATACAATTTTAATATAAATTAGATTAAGTTCAATTGTTAAAAAATCTATGTAAAACAATAAAATTTTATAAAGTAATAATTTATATAAACATAATAATACTTAAAAATATAATTAAAGATAAAATTTTAAATTAAAATACAATTAATAATTACACATTAAAATACCCTAACAATTAATAATTACACAATAAAATACCCTAACAATTAATAATTAAAATAATAATTATTGACCAAAACTGCTGACTTCTATTTGTTTTAAGCACCTTTTATAGTTATGTTCTCTTGATGAAAAAACGTCGAAATCATGAAACCTGTGTAGGAAGTTGTACTGCCTGATCATTCGATTCAACGGTGAGAAATGGCGCAGATTTGATTTAGACGTTGACAGTCTAAACGGATCATACGTAGATACCCTGAGTTTCCTGTTACTAGCGCAAAGTGTAATCTTTGACAGCAGGTAAGGTGAATCGATCTTATTATTGAGGAGCTTAAAGAAAAACATTCCATCCAAATGCTGTCGCCTCTTCTGGAGCGAGATCATGCCAAAGTGTGATAGTCTACTCTCATAGTTTGGTATCTTTTTTGCTAAATTACAGCTATAGGACAAATGCCACATGAATCTTTTCTGGATTCTTTCGATTCTTTTGACATAAACATCATAATGAGGATTCCATGTGACACTACTATATTCCAGACCGCTGCGGACCAATGCATTATAAACCGCTATTTTAGTTTTAGGACATTTAAATTCCCTACAATTTCTTAAAACAAATCCGAGCAAAGCGAATCCCTTGTTGGCTATTTTGTCGATATGAGCATTAAATCGTAACCTGCTGTCCAATATGACTCCCAAATCACGAGTCTGATCAACCTCCGAAAGAACGAAATTACCTATAGTGTACGATCTAGATACGTTTGTTTTTTTTCTAGAAAAACGAATGACATGACACTTAGAAGCATTTAAAACCATCCCATTCAAATTACACCAATTAAGTAGATGATCCAAATCACTCTGTAAAAGTAACGAGTCGTCTGATGTGTTAACCCTACGAAAAATCTTGAGATCGTCCGCGAAAAGATAACACTTAGAGTTGATGAAGCAGTCGCATATATCGTTAATAAATATATTAAAGAGTATTGGTCCAAGATGGGATCCCTGCGGGACTCCGGAAAAGGCCACAAACGGCTGTGATTTATAACCATTTACTACTACCACTGAATTCCGCTGAACGAGATAAGAGCAAAACCAACTCAACAAGCTCCCTGTGACACCAATTCCAGCAAGTTTCCTAACAAGAACTGCGTGGTTGACCTTGTCGAACGCCTTGCTGAAATCGGTATAAATTGCATCTGTGGGAATGTTACGATCCAACAATTCGACTATGTCCTCCGTAAAGGAGACTAAGTTAGTGGTAGTAGATCTTTGTTTCACAAAACCATGCTGCTCAGGAGTGATAAGTTGCTTAAATCGCCAGGTTAGTATAGGACAGATTAGAAGCTCAAAAACTTTTGCAAATATAGGTATGATAGAGATGGGCCTATAATTCTTTACATGGTCATTCTTGCCACTTTTAAATAAGGGGATAACCAAAGAATTCTTCCAAGCCGTTGGAAATGTGCCAGAACTCAAAGATTTATTATATATTATCTCCAATGGATTAGAAAGAGCTGTAGCGCAATTTACTACAAATACAGATGGAATTCCGTCTGCTCCGGCGCCCTTAAGAGGGTCAAGTCTTTTTAAAACTCTATAAATTTGACTATTACAAACCTGAAACGACGTTAATATAATATTACTATTATGTTCCGTATCCTTCGGAAGTGGTAAGGAGGATTTACAAAAGACTGATGAAAAGTGGTCAGCAAAAAGATTGCAGATATCGACACCTGTTGATGCGGATTTATTCTCAAATGTCATTTTCTCTGGATATGTACCAATATTGCTTCTCCTTTTCTTGATAAATGACCAAAACAGTCTCGGGTTAGATTTCAGTGACGACTCCAAGCTGGCTATGTATTTATTGTACAAGGACGTCTTAAGGAGATGGCAATTCCTCTTCAGCATTTCAAGGAAGAGAACATCCCGTGGGTTATTATTATATTTGCGTATTTTAATTCTATATTTGTATTTTTCCTTCAATAAGTCAATCAAACTCTTGTTAAACCATACAGGATATTTGTTTTTCTTCGCTTTTGATTTTGGAACATTATTACGAATTATATCGTTAAGAGTCTTATAGAAAAGGTCGACCATGTCATCTACCAATAAGTTCTTGGAAAGCAAATCATCCCACGAAACTTTGTTCAGATCTGCGATTATTTTTTCATAGTCTGCTTTATGGAAGCGGTATCTCTCAACATTATTGGGTGACAAGCAATCAGCACTCAGCAAGGGAACAGAGAAACCTATAGGAGGGTGAAGAGGGTCAGTAATTGAAAGCGGATCGATGTCCTGTGTGACATCTGATATTTCCAAACTAGATAATATTAGATCGAGAATTCTATTTTTAATATTAGTAATCGAATTATATTGTTTTAATCCATTAAGAGTTGAAAAATCAAGAAGCATTGTATTAAGAGCACCTCCACTTATTAAATTACCTATCAATGACAGACTATTATCCGATTTTGACCACCGCATGCCGCCAAGATTAAAATCACCTACAATTAATGTGTCGCCAGTATAAAGTTCCATGTTACTGTTTACCTTATTAATAAAATGATCAAATATGTGAATCTGAAGTGGCGGTGGCAAGTAGACACCACATATATGTAATTTCATTTCACAATTGCTAGCATTGCGTGTTAAGACAGAAACCCATACGTCTTCACAACTAGATTCATAATCTGCCAGTCTTGTGGATACCAGAAGCTTAGACACCGCGATCAATACACCACCCCCATCCTTCTTACTGTGATATCCACTAGCTTCACGGTCACGTCTGTAGACGTTATAACGATCGTCGAACAGCTCTGAGCTATAAACGCTGCCATTTAGCCAGGTCTCACTTAGTATAATAATATCATAGTCGCTGCAAATAACATTATTAAAGAAATCAACAGTTTTAGTTCTGAGACCTCTTACATTTTGGTAGTAGACATTTAATGTGTTAAAAGAAACAGTCTTAATAGATCTCATAAGAGTATATCAAAAATCCAAACTGAAACGAGTTAACATAAAAATACAATTATAATAACTAAAGCTTATTCTAATTTATCTAATGTCTCGGAATTGCGAATGAATACGAAGTTGGAGTCCTCAGTCTTTCTCATAAATATTCTGCCATCTCGTACCCAAACAAATCTATAATTCAATTCTTTGGATTTGCGGCGTGCAGCGGCGTGTAGAGTTTTGTTTTCTCGAGTTAGGTGTTCAGCGATATAAATTGCGTTCTTATAATCCCCACCGATGCCAAGATGTCCGCTATTGAGCTTGTTCTTGGGATTGGCCTTATTGAACCTTGCCGTTGCCGCTAATAAACTGTCTCTTAATCGAGGACTACTGAGCTTGACCAGGATAGAACGAGGACGAGTATTGGAAGCGTTTTGTTTAGCGAGTCTAGAACAATAATGTATGTCGTTCTCATTCATCGGACAATTAATAACTTTACCAAGCTGTTGAACTAAGTTGAATAGGTTCTCTGTTCTGTGTTCTGGCACGCACTGTATTTCGACATTAGACGCACGTGAATGCTGGTCCATTTGTCGCACACGATCGCCCAGTTCCTGTGTTGTAACCTGTAAAATATCGTTTTCCTTGCGCAAAGATTCTAGTGATGCCGATTGTATGGCAACGACAGATTTTAAATTGTTAACCTCCTCATTTAGATAGGAAACTGAGGCTTCGAACGATGCAATAGATTCTTTGACTTCGTTTAATTGTGGGCCCAGTTGCACTTTAAATAAGTGTTGCAGCTCCTCCCGAATAATATCTCGAACATTGGTTGGCGAAAGGCACGTACAAGTTGGCGTGCTACCTCGCTGTTTAGCACGTAGTGTTACGTTGTCGTAGGAAGTCGGTGTATGAACCGCACGTATCGGTGTATTGGTATTATCTCCACCTCTAGGAACCCTGTTGAAACAGGGCATGCATACCCAATTGCTTCTATAGTTATCAGAAAGAGATAGGTATTTTTCTTTAGAAACGTTCATACATGTGCAGTGGTAACTATCCTGACAACGGCAGCAGTTCAAATAGTATTCATTTTCCAGAACGTTGGGGCAAGCAGCACAATTAACTGCAGCGGAAGTCATTTGGACTTAATAATTATATAAAAAAAACAACTAAGAATATTTGCCTTAAAAATTAAAAAAAAAAAAGACTTAATTCTTTTCGCTTTTTCTTATTTCTGGCAACACTAGGATGTAGTGCCAACTTAACAGACTTAAAAACAATGACCACAGATTATATAGACATGACAATGACACTGACGTATGCGCAATGTGGTTTATTAAACACAAAAACGGTTATTTTCGCCCGTTAAAGTTTATATTTAGCAGGAATAACAATGTAAGTAACGTAAAAGCACTGATATTAAATGTTTATTAAGTTCAACTTGCGAAGTTCGGCACTAAAACACACTTTTTCACTTAAATACAGGACGAATAGTAAAACGCGTTTGACACTTTTTTTTTTTTTTTTTTTTCTCTACACAATTCTTACATGATATATTTATACATACCTACTTACACATATATATTTGTCATAGATTTACAATACCACCATTCCTGTGCCTCGCAGTGCAAGCCAAGCGACGGTTCCGGTTCCACTAATAACAACTTGTGGAATCGTTAATAAAATTGTCATAAAAAAAAAAAATCAAACCCTCGCCAACCGTCTGACCGCCAGCATGGCGAGTGTAGGCCAAATAGTTCAGGTCCAGAAAATTCTAAAAGGCTATCATGTAGGACTTTATCAACACATAGATTATAAAGCGGATATTATGTTTATTGCAAAAAACAAAAACTCTAGATATGCACATATGGAACTTGGCAGGCACAGCGACGATATATCCTGTGTCCGTTCTGTAGGACCTATTGTGTTACTTAATTGGAAACGTTATATAATGGAACCCGTTAACTATATATATATATATATATATCACGCTATTAAAGTTGATATTTGCACGGACGCTGTCAATGTCGAGCGCTTATATCCCTTTCAGCGCGGACAGTACCAAGCGTGCGTTATTAAAAATTTCGAGCGGTCGACAAATTCTGTTTTGCCGCTCCAAATCAGCCTCGATAGATCATGCATAGCATCTAGCTACTTAGTGATTATCTTTATTAAATTGTTAGGCTAGTCCAGTCCTTTTTTAAGAAAAAAACATACAATAGTGCTTTTTATTTCTAACATATTTTCCAACGCACGAAGGTTGCGTACATTCGAAAACAACAACGCACGAATATGCGGAGGGGGCTTTTTGGAATTCGCTGGAGATTTTTTTTTTCACTATTTTTATTAGATACTTTATTAGAACTTTTTTTTTACTTTACTTTATTAGAACTGAAGTATTTCAAAGTTATTTATACCTTTTAGTTAATTTATTTCAACAAAATAACAATAATAACTAAAAAAAACATAAAACTAAATATATAAAATCATCTAACATTCATTCACATTCAATCATTCATTCGTTCCTTCAAACATACCTGCTCCATCCTCACATCCTATCCATCTCACTCGCTTTCTGGTTCCTCTGATCCTTAAGCTTATAGCCCTTATTACAGAAATTTGTATTTTTGTTTTTAGCCAGCCTGCAACTTTAATATTTAATAAAAAAGAAATGACTATTCATTTATTTCAACAAAATAACAATAATAACTAAAAAAAACATAAAACTAAATATATAAAATCATCTAACATTCATTCACATTCAATCATTCATTCGTTCCTTCAAACATACCTGCTCCATCCTCACATCCTATCCATCTCACTCGCTTTCTGGTTCCTCTGATCCTTAAGCTTATAGCCCTTATTACAGAAATTTGTATTTTTGTTTTTAGCCAGCCTGCAACTTTAATATTTATTACCTTTTAATATTTTTTGTCGTGCTGAAAGGGTTATGTAGAGTTGAGAATTGAATAATATTACATAATAACAATTGCAACTAAGTAACAGAATACGGCTAATGGATTCCGAGGATCATGGCAAATTTAACTATTGATATGACATAAATTAATGAGTGTTTATTTTAAATTTATTTATTATTTATTAAAAACTTTATTGCACAAAGTACAAAGGCGGACTTAATGCCCCTAGACATTTTCTGTAGAACATTTATAGGTGCAATGAAATAAATATTAATAGTAGGATAAATTAAAACATAATTATATATACTTACATAATATACTGTAATATCAATATACTAAATATTTATTTATTACTTATTGAAAGAGAGGTCCGTCGTTCTTGTTTCAAGCGTTGTTATTTTATATAAATATCTCTATTTGAAATAAAAAATTGGCAATGGACATCATTGCAAAAGGCACATACTTTCAACGAGAAAAACAAATAGGTGGTAGACGGATTGATGGTGGTAATTAGCTCAGTCTTCTGGGGCGGGGAAGTATCTACCGTTCGTGCCGATAAACCCAGTAGAGTGTATCCACACGTTTCGGGATCGGGCTCGAATTGCCGTCATGCGCAGTCAAGCCGGCATAGTGTTAGGGACTGATGTCAGTAATGAGTGTTTAATTTCAGTTGCTAATGTTTATGGACCTCGTTTGCCTCATTACCATCAGGCAATGCTAGTGTATAAAAACAAAAAATGGTCGGTTGTAAGAATGTTTTCCAATCCAAAAAGGTTCGCAGTTCAAACTCCGGCATGTACTTTTAGATAGATTAATTCAACACCACTGTTCCCGTGCCTCGGAGAGCTCGTTAAGCCGTCAGTACCGGTTCCACTAATACCAACTTCTAGAATCATTTATTATTTTTGTCATTAAAATTTACATCTGAATCTCGCAAACCCGTCTGGCCACTGACCAGGATGGCGAGTGCATGCCAAATTCTACAGATATATTTTCTGGAAAACTCATCTTCAGTAGTTGAGGGGTCTAGGTTGCTGTATCTAAGGGCTATAATGATTACTTTACCATTCTAGTTCGTTTCTTAGTTCTGTGGTCGGGACCAGAAGGACTGTTTCAGATTACGTACAAGACCCAATTACAAATATAGGGTAACGAGCGCCAAATTTAGTCTACAAGGTGGATTTCAATGGCTTGTCATGATGGACCTATAATACAGTTGCCTAAATGTGAATCCACTTCTTTAAAAGCATGGTTTCGTAATGGTAATAAAAGTAAAGTAACATCACGACCGTTTCCCTTCCGGGGTGGTTAGAAACCACGCTTATAAAGAAGCGAATTCACATTTAGCCAACTTTACTACAGGCCAATCATGACAAGTGGCAAGCTCGTCGATGTCTCCAGCGTACCAAACTCGAGAAATATCACAAATAAATTAATATTAATTAAATGTATTTATTTAGTTAAATAAATATTTTTCTGTCCCGACCAGGAATCAAACCCGGTACTGACTAAAAACTGACTAAACTACCTAGACACTAAGCTCGACAAAGCTATATAAATATTTGTATGCTAGAAATAGCAAACCATGTTTTTTTTTTTAATTCATTATTGCACCAAAACTTAAAATTAGGTACATAGGCGAGTTTAATGCCTGTTAGGCATTCTCTGACAACTAACCTTTGGGATGGTGAGAGATTATGGGCAGGGTGCAACATATATATATACACACACACACACAAATAAACATACATAAACATATTGCGTGCCAAATATTCAATGTGTACTGGATGCAGTATGCTCCTGCTTATCAAGAAACAAGTTAGTGACTAATTGTTTTAAAACATTGACAGATGGTGCCCGTCTAATGGCCAGTGACTGTAGATTGTTCCACTGGCGGGCTGCAGACACAGTGAAGGAATCTGAATATCTGCTAGAAGAGTGGGATAGGATTTTGACTTGATTGTTGAAAGCAGAACGAAGAGTGAGTTTCTAATATTTTTTTTTAATTGACAGTCACATGTCAATATTGACATTATCTAATTTTATTCAGTAAAAGTTACAAAATATGAAAACAATAACATATTTGAACAAAATAACAATAATAACTAAAAAATACAGAAAACTAAGTATATAAAATCATCTAACATTCATTCACATTTAATCATTCATTCGTTCCTTCAAACATACTTGCTCCATCCTCACATCCTATCCATCTCACTCGCTTTCTTGTTCCTCTGATCCTTAAGCTTATAGCCCTTATTACAGAAATTTGTATTTTAATTTTTAGCCAGCCTGCAACTAGTGAGAATGGCTTCTGCCATTTTTCAGAAAGCCGTGAAGCGGTCTTTTTGACAAAAGCCGCGTGCTCAGCACCTTTGTGTTTCTAATAAATAATTTATTTCATCTAAAGAAACCATAACTCTGATTCATGCTACAAAGAAAACTGGTATAAAATATTAATATCTAGACAGCTCGGTTAAAAAAGCCACCCTGTATTTCTTAAAATGGATAAATCTCAAAAGTGCACTAGCCATTAAAAATTAATCCAAAACACGCTTTATGACTCGTTTATTTCACTCGTTTTTCACACGTTCGGTCTTAAGAGCAGAAATCGTAATGAAAGAGAAAAAATCCTGGTTAGTCATGAAAATTTCGGAAAAATATTCTGTACTGTCCTATTTCGTCAATATTATTAACTTTACGAAAACAACATCCATGTAAACAAATAAGAGAAATAATCGTATATTTATTGTTGTTTTTTATTTTTTATAATGCGTGTTATTTTACATGATCTTGGCTAAAATAACATGCAATAAACATCTCTTGTTTAAGAATAACAATAAGAGAAGTAGAGAAGAAATAATATAACATCATTATACGGATTCTATATATTACGGATCTATATATATCGATGCTTTTTCTTACAAAATTCTCCAAAAACTATTTCTAGCCCAACAATAAGAATCTAGTTTTGTATGACTAAATACACTGTTAACTGTTACATAGATAATAATTCACGAATAAAAAAAAAGATAAATTAGACATTAAACTCATCCTAACGCTAAATTGGAGCTTAGTTCTCTATCTGCCTTTACACTAGACTAAATTAGCACACTGAATTTACTTACTTCTATCTGATTACCTTATTACCGAGTATTACCTCAAAAATTGAGTGTTAGAGAATGCCAAGCATTTAACCCGCCCCTTGTACATCAAGCTTTAAATACAATAATAATAATTACTACTAATTAATAACTAACTGAGAGGTCGCTGTGGTGGCTCAGTTGTAAGAACGCTTTCGTTAAATTCTTAAAAAGGTCAGTTTGACCAATGAGGACACGTTTCTTATGTTCATTTGTCATTAAACTTTTTAATCTTTCTCGCATATTCATCATAGTTTTTTTATAATTTGAACAGGTCTTTACGCGATTTACCTTAAAGATAAATCGCGTAAAAACCCGTTAAAATTATACAAACTATTACATTTGTCATATATTTACAACACCAACGATTTTGTTAGTTTCGATGCCTCGGAGAGCACGTTAAGCCGTCGGTCCTAGTTTTACCAATACCAAATAAATTGATTGCATACAAATAAATTGTCATAAAAAGAATGACATAAGTCCGTCGCCAACCCGTCCGGCCAGCGTGGTGAGTTTAGGAAAATTCTGAAAGGCCCATCTCCAACAGTAGAGGTCTGTCTGCTGTGATAATGATGAATAACTAACTGACTTTAAACTGAAACGTAAATATTTACGAAATATTTAGTAGAATAGGAACTAAACTGAAAAAGCATTAGGCCAGGTGCACGGCTTACTGGGAATCCATTTCTAGGTACGTGCATTTTATCCCTTTGAAGGTCCAAATCGAAAATCGTGCATTTACTCTTTGGAAAGGATTTATAAAATGATAAGTGTAATATGAAGGATTCTGTACGCCCTCATATGATGGTTTTTATTAAACATTTAATATATATTTTGGTATTAAAGATATAGCTCCTTTTGGTTTTAGAGTTTCTTCACTAAGTAGGTAAGCTTTTTAATTAAAGGTAATAATAATAACAAATATTTTTATTCATTATTGTTGATTTTAGATTTTAACTGCCTTCGTGATCTAGCGGTTAAGCCCGTGGATTTCAACTCGAAGGTACCGGGTTCGATTCCTGGTCGGGTCACAATAATATTTATTAAGTTTTTTTTTGTGATATTCTCGAGTTTGGTACGCTAGAGACATCGACGAGCTTGTCAGTTGTCATTATTGGCCTAGAGTAAAGTTGGCTAAATGTAAATCAGCTTCTTTCTAAGCGTAGTTTCTGACCACCCTGGAAGGGAAACGGTCGTGATGATATTTTATTTTAGATTTTATAGTTGGTTTTTTTTTCGTTATTAATATTTTGTACTATTTTTTAGGTAATGACCAAGAATTAAAACATCCAAAAGGTTGCGGTTCGAACCCTGGCATGCACCAATAATAAATACACTTGTCACCTTTGTACATTTGTTATAGATTTACAACATCACCTTGGGTCCCAGTTCCACTAATACCAACTTGTGGAATCGTTAATAAATTGTCATCAGATCTTTGCCATCTGTCTAGCGGTGGCGAGTTTAGGCCAAATTCTCCCTATATATGTTCTAGCGCCTAGATGGTGGTGGCTCGGTTGTAAGAACGCGTTCCTTAAATCCTACAAAGGTCGGTTCAAACCAACCCGGCATGTACCAATAATTTTCTTACGTACATTTGTCATAGATTTACAACACCACCGTTCCTGTGCCTCGGAGAGCACGTTAAGCCGCCGGTCCCGGTTTCACTAATACCAACTTGTGGAATCGCTAATAAATTGTCATTAAATTGACATCATATCCTCGCCAAGCCGTCTGGCCAGCGCGTGGCGAGTGTAGGCCAAATTCTCCAGATATATGTTCTGGAAGGCCCATCTCCAACAGTGGAGGTTTAGGACGCCTTGTTCTAGGGACTGTAATGAAAAATGAATGATGTTCTGGAAGGCATCATCATCTCAGCAGTGAATGTGTAGGACTAGTATTCTAAGAGTTGTAATGATAAAGATAAGGTTGAATTTAAACATTGAATTCGTTTGAATCTAGAATATTGTAAAAGTTTGTGTCACCAAACCACGTGATAAGCAAATATGGGTTAAGCAGTCTTGAGCTTGCCAGTTCCAATCTCAAGCCACTAGTACCAGAAACTTTTTCGTGATATTAAGCAGTTTTCATATAGGGGTGCTAGTATGAATCCAGCAGCCGAAGTCTCTTTTTTTAGCCGCAAACACGTTTAATATTTAGTCATAAACCATAGTAACTTAACGTTAACAATAGGTTAGATGAATCGCGGTGGTAGCTCGGTTCAAACCCCCTGGAATGTACCAATGAGAAATACACTTTTCTTACAAACATTTGTAACAGATTTACAACACCACGTTTCCCGCGCTTTGGAAAACACGTTAAGCCGTCAGTCCCGGTTCCACTAATACCTACTTGTGGAATTGTAATTTAATAGTCATTAAAAGTTTTAATCAGATCCTCGCCAACCCGTCTGGCCAGCTGCGTGGCGAGTGTAAGCTAAATCCTCTAGATATATGTTCTGGAAGGCCCATCTTCAACAGTTAAGGTCTTTTTTTTTAAAGACGATGAATCGATAAATCATCAACGATACGCCCCTAAGGGGGCCCCAGGGCTCCTACGGACGAAAACTCTATAAACCGTCTCTCTCTCACTGTTGGCCCTGCGTGCCTTTACTGCTAAGTCTGAGTCGTGGCTACAGAGTGAAGGCAGGTCTAGGATGTAATGAATGAAAATGAAATGAAAAATGGGTTAGAAGCCGGTCGATTTTATTTAATATGAGCATAATGACCATAATCCCTAAATACTACTGCTGAGCTTCACAACCTTATCCCTTATTCTCTGTTCCGCAACCGAACCACACGCATTGGCCCAATATATGCACGACCATACCGTAGCCACTATCTCTACGCATACATATAAATTTAGGGACTCTTACATCTATAAGAGTAAGGCCAGAAAATGAGCTAAGTTTGCATTGATGGGTCCAGAACTCTTTTGTGAACTATCAAAGAGTACCCGCGCAGCGTATGCGTATCTGCCTGTTAGGCAACTTTTTTTTTTTTTTTTGTAATACCTGCACGACATGTGACCCTGCGCCCACCTGATGGTAAGTGGCGCGCAGGGTCACATGTCGTGCTAGTATAAAAAAACGTGGGCTACTCAGGTAGGTACACAGACAAAGCCCTTTCAGCTATGCAAACCTAAATTAAGAACTCTCACTAGAGCCCTAACTGGTCACTGCAAACTGAACAAGCACATGTTTACCGTGGGCTTGGTAGAAACAACATTCAGCCCCTAGGAGGTGCGACGCCTCACTCCTAAGCCCATACTAAGGTTCCTAGAAGTAGGGATTTTCCTATATTCTAGAGAGGTCACAATAGATTATTACTGGCCCCAGTGAATTGGTGACGAGTAATCCCACCCTAGTCCCATATAATAATAACAATCTATAAGAGTTATGCACAATATTATAAACTCTTTATTGCACAAAAAACTTAAAGTAATGTACAAGGGCGAACTTAATGGCTTTCGGCATTTTATAACAGCTAACCTTTGGGAGTGTGGTAGAGGATTTACGGGGTGCATTATAAATACATATTTAACTAGTCCTAGGGCCTAATTTTGGCGCTTTCGACTTGCGTGTCGGTTAGAAATATTATAAAAAGCGATCAGATCTACATATAAAACTGTTAATTTCATTCGAGCAGACATGCATGTCGAAGGCGCAAGGATTGGGGTCCTGGTCTACTACGGTAAACTTACAAGAATATAGATATTAAATTAGGTTTAGGTTTATGTTTAATCAAATTGTTGGTTTCGTTTAGCCTTAAGTTAAGCCTCTTGGATCCATGCTACCATCCATCGCTGGCACATACGTAGGCAAATATGATAGAACATAGAGTATACTAGAATCG
Source organism: Tinea semifulvella (assembly GCA_910589645.1). Classification (NCBI taxonomy): domain Eukaryota; kingdom Metazoa; phylum Arthropoda; class Insecta; order Lepidoptera; family Tineidae; genus Tinea; species Tinea semifulvella. The sequence goes on along the minus strand of OU342619.1, from coordinate 3,430,838 downwards.
GCAATACATTTCTATCAACTCTGCAATGATTCTCGACTTCCTACTAGCACTAGAGGCAGCGTGCAGTGCCAACAGAGTCACGCTACAGTGGATAAAGGGCTTTAGCAATTTTCTGGTTAATGATGTGGCCGATGAACTGACTAGAAGGAAGTCATACACAATAGCAACCGGCCCATTACCAATAATCCTATTTGAAATTCCAGTTTTTACGTAGCTGGTTCCGCCAATGAACTGGCAGACTGCATAAGCAGGTGTGAACATCGGCCACAGACAGCAAACAGTCTAGAGAGGCTTTCCAACCCTGACAGGTGCCTAACACAACGTCTCTTGAGCCTAAACAGAGCCAAGCTTCGCACATGGTAGGGGTGATAACAGGACACTGTGCCTTAGACTTACACATATACTTGAAAATTATAGATAGCCCACTGTGTAAAGAATGCATGGCATAGAAGGCATTTGCTTATGGAGTGCTTTAGTGTGGTTACACCCGAGCTGAAGTTCATCCAGACTGCGAGGACTCTTCCAGGGGTCTGCATGAACGTCCCCTGCAGCCTGATTCTGTTACTTAAGCGCAAACGTTATATAATTGAATCTATTAACTATATATATATCACGCCAAAGTTACCGATATCAAAATTAGTAAGCTGAAGTGGCAATGGGCTGGACATGTCTGTCGTAGAACCGATGAACGATGGAGTAGACGAGTTCTAGAGTGGAGACCAAGTACGGGAAGACGCAGAGTGAGTCGACCCTCCGCTAGATGGACGGATGACCTGAGGAAGGTCGCTGGTGGGGGTTGGATGAGGTTGGCAGGAGATCGTGTGAAGTGGCGAGCCTATATCCAGCAGTGGAGAGACACAGGCTGATGATGATGATCACGCTATTAAAGTTGATATTTGCACGGCCGCTGTCAAGGTCTAGCGCTTATACAGTTGAGAATTAAGTAATATTTTGTAATAATGACGCAAGCTCAACGTAAATAACGAAATCCACTAATAATGTTTGCGACTAAGTGGCCTTCTAACAAGATATAGAATGGCTTTGTCAACGGGTTAGGGCTAGGTGACGCACAACGGTCTCCCAAAGACTAAGTGCGGAAACACTATTAGACTAGAATTGGCATACTTACTTTACACGCGTTTTATTAAGTACTTTAAAAAACATTTTTACTGACGTTTTCTAGTCTTTTAGTTGTCATAGCGTACAGAGAGAAAGGGCAGTAACTTCAGACACATGACAAATAAAAGGGTATAATGTGATAATCAGACAAGTTGAAGTGCATCCAATTCCATTTTGGTCATTTGGAGTAACTTTTTTTTTGCTTTAAATGTTGAAAGTCATTTATTATCCTATTACTTCAAACTTCACAAATGTTACCTGTCTCTGTCTTTTCTCTTAAAATAAGTAAATAAACATTAACAGTTAATTTTAACGAAACCGTCAAACATCGACGATCAATTATTATGAACTAGTTGAATTTAACAAGTACGAAAACGCTCGACGGGGTTTCAAATCAAATCAAAATAAATTATTTGCTAGAAAACATGGTTACATTGCAAGATCTTATAGCTAGAAAATTCGCATCACATGTTTCGCCTCAATAGCATTCAAATATTGGGCAATTACAATATGAGAAAAGTCAACGTTTACTAGGCCCAAGAGATTTGAATTAAGTGTGACTTAATTTTTTATCTTTAGATTACTTTTATTTGTAGAATTTTAGTATAGTCTATTTATAAGTATTTTACTTATTTATAGCAAACTAAATTCACCTTCCTTCGTACTTTAAATAGGCTTAAGACTGGCTAAATGATTTATTAATTACTACATTTAGTACATTCGTGCATTTTCTCACGCTCGACATCGCAGCGACTCAAGTTGCGAGAAATAACTCGTCGATGGCATTAACGTCACTTGAGAGAAGCAAGTACAAGTATAAGTAATCTGTCAACTGTCAACCGTTCGTTTTTTGACAGACATTGATTACTTCGTCGATTCAATGCCCATCACTACAACAGTCGACAAAATAAACTTGCCTTGTTTTAGCGAAATGTTTATGAACAAAAAAAATATGGATATGAAATTGCCCGGCGGTTCTAGTGTTTTCTAAGCTCTTTGGCTAACATCTTATGAAAAGATTGTGGCTTTTTTAATATAGCTACACACTTATGTTTACATATTGTACCAGTGTACAGATGTATTGCATAATGGTTTTCCATCGTATTTTATCGGAAAAGTTCGTATATAGCGTGCTCTCTCTTTCTTAGGGTGGTTGGTATAGAGATGTATATTATTCAATAACATTTTTCATTTTGATTGATATGTAAATAACACTCTTTTAAATAATTGATTGACTCTTTGGGTGCCGTCGTAATTCCATTGAGACCCGAGTTTCCCCGGTGGAAATATATTATGCACTATTTCTTGCACATGTGACCTCGTGTCCACTTGATAGTAATTGGCGTGCAAGGTCCAGCGACGAAATTTATATACATATATACACAGAATACTAGACCCCTACTGTTGGAGATGGGTCTTCCAGAAATTTCCGAAGAATTTGGCCTACACTCGCCACGCTGGGCACACTGGGTCACGAGGCTCTGATGTCAAAATATGTATCTTTATTCACGTAAACCTATTACAGGCATTTGTGACACGTCATTAATTAAATTATTATAAATGATTCTACTCCTGCTAAGGGAAGACTAAGCCAAAGAGTAAGGTGTTAGCAGAAGACCAGCAGCTTAGCAGATTATAGTGATGTGTTATTTTTTTTTTTAATAATTGCACTATCTATAAAGGCGGACTTAATGCCCGGCATTCTCTGACAGCCAAACCTTTAGGACATTAGGACAGTTTTCATGGTAAGTAGGTGCAAATTACAATTTATAAAACAAATACATAAAAATAATACGTACTATTACATATACAAATACGTAAATAGGTTATATATTATATGTATATATATATATATATATATATATACAATAATACATATAAAATAAAACTAATCATGTGAAGAAGGAAGCGGGACAAAAGTAGACGTCGCGTCGTCGCTCGTTGTGAAAGGTGAATGAAGAGAGTGGCAATACAATAGAAGTAAAAAAAAACAGTTTAAGTTAAATGAAATGAAATGAAATAATTTATTTGTCAGAAACATGGTAGGTACAGGGCTGTAAATTATTATATGTAATTATATCACATGCTTCGCTATTTCTAGCCTACAAATATTTATTTAGTCACATGACTTTGTCGAGCTTAGTGTCTAGGTATTCTTTTGTCGAATAAAAACATTTATTAACCAGCATTTGTTTGACTATGAAAGATAGTATTGTACACCCATTCTTGAATATAGCACGACTAGAAGCTTGTCTAATATCCTGAGGTAATTCATTCCATAGTTTTGCGGCGACGACAGCAAACGATTTAAGAGACGAAAGAGGTGTGATGAAAGGGAATGGAAAGAGTGGGGTTGGAAGTTGTTAATGTTTTAACTGACTGACTATATCCTTTGTGAATTACAACTGTAAAACGCACACGTTTATTATTATTATTAAATTCTTTATTGCACAAAATAAGTGTACAAAGCCTACAAAGGCATTTTCTAACATCTAACCTTTGGGAGAGTGTGAGATTAAGGGTAGTGCCGATATCAAGTTTAACAATATAGAATATACTACACACATTACATACTAATAGATACTTACACTGTTACATAAATTACACATATACCTATAAATAAACGTATATACACATATATATTATGCCAAATATATATTTTTAGCCTGTACGTGTACGCATACGGATAGACTGGCTATTAGACACGCACCGTCAGTCCACGTATTCAAAAGTTTGGTTAATGCATTATTTATAGACAAACAAGCATCGGGCTCACAATAAATATTTGGCAAATATATACTTTTATAATATGTATTAATTAGGATTTAGTGTATGTATTTATTAGTATGTAGTATATGTATGTATGTCTTAGTATGTACTATATTGTTTGTTATCTTAATATTTTTTTTTTTTTTATATCAGCAATACCCTTCATCTCATACTCTCCCAAAGGTTAGATGTTAGAAAATGCCTTGTAGGCATTAATCTTTGCCTTTGTACATTTTTTTTCGTTCAATAAAGAGTTTAATAATAATAATAATAGACAATTTTCATCAAACATACATAAATTATTATCTTGAAACCGAATAGCAAATCGTAAATTAGGGTAAACATGTTTGTCTTAAACAGGGATTATGGTAACGTGACGGAGCATGAGGGTTATTCCAACTATCCCCCCATTTATATGATCCGGTGAATAATAGGAAAATTGATTATGCAACCGTAATGCTTGTTTTAGCCAATTAAAGTTCAGATTGTTAGACATTCGATCCCGGGATTGAATCCACATTGACATATTTTATACCCACACAATTATAATGACGAAAAATAATAAAACAATAAAAAAAGGTTTTTTAAAGTTAAAATTTCTATCAGTATTAAAATATTTTATAAATTATATTAGAAAAAAGAAAAAATTCTTCACATTCCATTTATTTACCGTGCTGTGACCCGATCACAATTTTACTCCTCTCCCTATCCAACCAGGAATAACATTTCCATCTAGGAAATACGTTACAAAAGTAGAAAAAAAAAACAATATATTTTAGTGTTCATTAAAGTACAATTTAAAAAATCATTAAAAAACTAATTTTAACCTGTCTTATGATTTTATTTACTAAAAAAAACCGTTTGCTACGGACTCCTTCAATGCCTTCTTGGAAACTCTTTCTATTAATGTACAGATGGCAGACCTGCTTAGGCCGTTTTCTTTTGTAGACAGAATAGAAGAAGAAGACAAATTTCTAAGCATTCCATGGATTCACCGTGCGGGCGCCGGGTCCATCGTGTGTGGGTAAGAGATGAGAAGAATGGTGTCTCGGGCTTGCGACCGACAATAGGCTGGTTTAAGAAAAGGAGGCCTCCCCTTTTTTATTGCGCGATAATACGCTCACCATCCACCATTCTACTCCTCTCCCTACCCAACCAAATACTATGGTATTATATTATGGTAGCAATTTCATATTCGGTAGATTCTTATCGAACATTTATTTCAGCTTTAAATGATCTGTTTTCTAATGATCCAGCTTCTGCCGTCTTGGAAACTCGTTCTATAAATGTACAGACGGCAGACCTACTTAGGTCACTCGCACAATGCAACATTTTCATAGTTTTTTTTTACTTTATTTAACACTGTAACTGTAGGTATTACTTTTAGTCAGTTCTGGTTATTTTTATTTTTTAAATATTGTTACTATTAATAATTAAATTTCTTAAACATATAATGTATGATAATTGAATGTAGTTTGACATGTGTTGTGGTCACCTGTTACTGGGGTACCATTCACTTATGTTTTTTTTACTGTTTGCTTCTATTGATAGAATTGTATTTAATATGTACTCTGTTGGTGATCCTAAATAAATAAATACATCTGAATAATCTTTAAAAATATTTAGAAAGCGATGAAAAGCGGTAAACCGTCTTAAGATATCCGTTTCCTATTATCCTACCTTGGGGGGATGTTTGAACCGGCACAGTGGGGATTGTTCTAGGAATGCCACTGTTGATGTTCAGTAGAGCGACTAAACACAGAAGTGCAATGCTCGTTTCAGGTGCACACTGCACTCGCTGTGATTCAATGCGCTTTGTTAACGATGTTATTTGATACGTAAGTGTTATTGTCTGTCAAAGACATTAAATTTATTACTATAACAAGATGGGGCAAAGAGCGAAATGGTATAAGAATTAAAGCTAGAATCGTCTTAGAATTAATTAGTCTAGTTTAAAAAAAATAACTTTGTGGTTTTCAAGACTATACAATATATATTTGGAATAGTTAAATTGATCAATCAGTACAATCGGTACTACGTCCAGTGTTTGCATCCACATTGGCTCGGCACACTAAGTTGCTTATATACAAAGCCTATATTCGCTCTCGTCTCACATACGCCGCTCCGGCATGGTACGCCCTAACATCTAAGGCCCAACGAGGCCGGCTACAGGTTCAGCAGAACCTCACGCTCCGTACCATTGTCGGCGCCACGCGCTATGTGAGAAATGACGTCATTCTCCGCGATCTGCGGGTGGAAACACTGGATGAGTTCGTGCGCCGTCTAGCCAAGGGAATGTTCGCACGGGCAGAGGGGTCAAATTTCCCACTCGTGAGAGATCTGGCCCCTCTGCACGCTAGACCTCCCGAGGTTCCACGGTGCATGGCGCGCGATTTGATAGCCTGATCACGTTGACATTCCGCGGCCTCCGCCGCGCCCGCTCGTATTAAAATTAACCTATAATAAAGGTTCCCACGCCCTGCCCGTAGTTACGTGCAGCGAATGCTATTTTTGTTAGGAGGCCAATGATATTGATAAAACACAGCGGAAAGATAGGCAGTATTTGTAAGAATACTATAATAAAGAAATATTAACAAGGCATAACAAAAATATAAGTTTGAGTTCATTGACTTTTAGTTTGACACTGACTCACTAGACAATAGTCTTCTAGAGAACCTAAGAAATGTCCAGCGGTCGTAATACTTTCCCTCATTGAATAGGTTCCCTAAGACCTACTTCAAAACAAAGCTTTTTCAAGCCAGGCCCGGGAATGGCCTTGGTCAACATATCTGCAAGCTGGGTTGCAGAGCTTTACTTAAAGACACTAATGCTGCCATCCAGAACCAACTCTCTGACAAAGAAATGTCTTATTCGTATATGTTTTGTCCGGCGATGAAATTCGGGATTATGTGCAAGTCTTATAGCTGCCTCATTGTCTACTTTTAGTGACGGAATATCATCCACTCTCGTCATATCGTCATAGATTCGCTTAAGCCAAATAAGCTCTCTAGCTGCTTCACTTGCTGCAACAATCTCGGCTTCTGTCGTAGATATAGCAACTGATGCCTGTCGTTGACTGAGCCACGACACTGCTCCTCCAGCGTAACAACAGACTACACCTGTGGTAGATCTCCCTGTGGACTGATCTCCTCCGTGATCCGCATCGCTATAACCATCAATAATTTTGACAGTACAGTTGGCTTTATATGTAATACCGTGAGATATTGTACCTTTTATGTATCGCATAATACGCTTCACCTTCAACCAATCGTCCTTAGTAGGGTGTTCTAGATTCCTTGAAGCTACTCCTACTGCAAAGGCTATATCTGGTCGTGTGCTAACCATTAGGTATGCTAAAGCTCCAACTGCTTCTCTGTAAGGGAATTTCTCATCTGAAGCATTCACTTTCCCTGATTCAATAACATTCTCCCTCTGAATGGGTGTGGCGACAGGATTACAATCACTCATTCTAAAACGTTCAAGAACTTTCCTTCCATAAGCTTCTTGATTAATAGTAATAGAAAAGTCTTTATGCTGACGTATTTCTAATCCTAAATAATATGTAGCTGGCTTAGCAGTAATTTTAAGTTTACATTGTAAATCTTTTAAAAAATCATCTACCAACTTTGCATCTGTCCCTGCCACTAGTCCATCATCGACATATAATGTTACTAAAATCTTTTTATTATCTATAAATTTTGTATATAAACAAACATCAGCATCACTCTGTGTAAAACCTAGTTCTAAAAGTATATCTGCAAAACATTCATTCCAGCACCGGGGTGCCTGTTTTAATCCATACAAGCTCTTATGAAGTTTACATACTCGTGCAGTACCATCCTCAAAACCATCTGGTTGCTGCATGTAAATTTCCTCATTCAACTTGCCATATAGAAATGCAGTGCAAACGTCGAATTGCTTTAAAATTAATCTTTCACTAGCTGCGACGCTCAACATTGACCGTATAGTCGCCAGTCTAGCTACAGGACTAAAAGTCTCTTGGTAATCAAACCCTTTCTTCTGTTTAAAGCCTTTTGCGACTAATCTTGCCTTATACTTATCCAGTGAGCCGTCAGCATTTGTTTTTACTTTATAGACCCACTTGCACGGGATAGCTTTTCTATCTTTAGGTAGAGCCTGAAGGGGTAAGTACCATTCTCTTCTAGTGACTTCATCTCATTCCTCATAGCTACTATCCAATGTCCTTTATTTATACTTCCCATTGCCTCTCTAAATGTGGTGGGTATCGGCAACAGTGTATCGTCATGCAGGGTGGACATAACATAATCATTAAATCTGACAGGACGTCGTAATGTAGATCTGTCTCTTAAATCATATCTCATTTCATTGGAATCATCAACATCAGGCTCATTTTCATTATCTGTTACCTCTTCATGTTGTATAATATTCTCAACGTCATCCTCATTTACATCATTGTCATTGTCATCTCCCTCACATTCAATCGATTCTTGTATAAATTCATCTAAAATATTTCGCTGTATACCTCCTGCATTAATGTTATTTCTATCTATAGACTCAAGCATAGCATTCTCCGGTGACACTACAAACCTTTTGCAGTAAAATTCTGACATTGGTTTTGTGTCTGTCATAACTACATCGTCTATAATATCTGATTCTACTTTATCTGGATCTAAAGTTTTTTCATCAAAAATAACATCTCTTGAGCGAATAAGCTTGTGTTCGTTTTTATTTACGTGCCAAATACGATAGCCATCATTGTCATCGTAGCCTATCAGCACTCCCTTAACAGCTTTTTTATCCAATTTCTTCCTTTTCTGCTTAGGGACATGGGCATAGCATGTGCTTCCAATAATGCGTAAATGTTTTATGCTAGCTTTTTTACCAAACCATAGTTCATAGGGGGACTTTCCTGGTACTTTTGTCGCACCCGTTCTATTGAGAATGTAAGCTGCAGTATTTACTAGTTCCGCCCACAAGCATTGCGGTAACTTTACATGTGCGTGCATCATGCATCTAGCAGTTTCAACCAAAGTCCTGTTCTCTCGCTCACTACACCCATTTTGTTCAGGAGTGTATGGCATTGTCAGTCGTTGTCTTATTCGATTGTCATTCAAAATATTCTTCACATCATTATTATCAAACTCGCCACCATTGTCGCTTAAAATAGTTTTAATAACGTGTCCAGCTACTCTTGTTTCATTAATCATCTGCTTCAATTTATCTTTAACTTCGCTTTTGCTTTTTAAATAATAAACATGTCGGTATCCAGAATAATCATCTTTAAACAGTACATAGTAACAATATTTTAAAATAGAATTTGAAAATGGACCACAAACGTCTGTGTGAATCAGCTCACCTGGTCGTGTTGCTCTCTCTCTTATGCCAAACTTTAATCTGTGCGCCTTTCCATATACGCAACCTTCACAAAGCTCCTTGTCTAAGGGTAAATTTAATCCAAGTTCTCTTTCTACTACAGCCTTCACATGCCTCTTATTTTGATGTGCTAATCTCTCATGGTACAACTGCATCATATTTGTCGCCGTCATCGCATTAACTTGTACAGCAGGTAACACATTTGTCACGTTCAGTCTGTAAAGTCCTCCATTACGATTACGCTTGCCAACAACTTTCAGTTCTCCATTTACTTCGAAATTACAGGTATTTGTTGTAGATTTAAACTCGCTTTGTGGATTCTTATCATGAGCAGCTAATACAGAGAAAAGGTTCTTCTGTAAAGATGGTACGTACCATACGTCAGTTAGTGTAATTTTCTCCAGCTTACCTCCAACATTCGACTTCAACTCAATAGAACCTTTTCCTTCAGCCTTAATACAGTTTCCATTAGCGGTAGTCACTGTATGAGTAATATCAAAATGTTCGTACTTCTGGTATAAGTCACTTCTGTTCGTAATATGGCTTGTCGCTCCATTGTCTACAAACCAATTTTCATTGTCAAAATGAGCTGTCACGGTACATGACTCAGTTGTCATCAACGTCATGTTGACTCTTTGATTTGATGACGGTTGTGCACTATTCTGCTTCTTAGGTTTACCATCTTCTATCCACTTCTTGCAGTGTCTTACACGATGACCCTTCTCAGAACAATAGTTACACTTTTTCCTGTCATTCTTTCTCTTAGAGTTTTGATATTGCGTGTTGGTGATTAGAGCCTCCTCTAATGGTGCACCAACCTTGAAAGCAATAGCTCTCTCATACGCACATAAATGGCTTGTCAGATTGTCTACAGTTCTGTCTTCTTTAGATGTTAACAGCCAACTCGATCTGAATGAAAAATACTGCTCACCGAGGGTATCGAGTATCTTGCAGATCAACAGAAGTTCGGGAAGTTCCTTCGCATCGTTACCGCCTTTGATAATCTCTTGATTCAACTCGTTCCAGATATTTTTCAGTTTAGACATATGAGTTGCAATGTCATCTGCAGAATCTTGCTTATAACCGAAGAATTGCATACAGAGGTTGTAAGTTCTGTCTTCGCAAACTCCGTCAAACAATCTATGCAGTTCCAGCCATACCTCACGCGATGTCGTGAAGCGCATGATCTTCTTGAGAGTGTCGTCACTCATATTTGTAGTTATTAGGAGCAGCGCACAACTCTCTGCCTTCATAAAATTGGCTAAATCCAATTTATATGCGGAGACATCTGCGTCACCTGCTCCGTCAGCCAAGTCTGCTGGTTTCTTTAATTTACCTTCGACAACATCCATTGCACCGATCGTACCTCGCAGCAATATGGATATTTTGTACTTCCAAGTCGGCCAATTCTCTTTTCCTTCGAGATTTCCGATTTGACATTTTGTCGAGAAATTTTCCATTTTTTCGAATTTATTGCGGGACCATAACCTGATATTGATAAAACACAGCGGAAAGATAGGCAGTATTTGTAAGAATACTATAATAAAGAAATATTAACAAGGCATAACAAAAATATAAGTTTGAGTTCATTGACTTTTAGTTTGACACTGACTCACTAGACAATAGTCTTCTAGAGAACCTAAGAAATGTCCAGCGGTCGTAATAGCCAACACCTCGTTACAAATTCCCGTCTTACTCCGGAAGGGGGGGGGAGTCTGAGATGACTTAGTTAGTAGTGATCAATCAGTCTATGACAGTGCATTGTTGGTTATGGTCGTTGCTTGTTGTTTTATTGACAATATGACTGACAGTGAACTTGATGTCTCTGCCCGTGTGATTAGTTTTTTTTTTTATATTATGTATTTTTAACGTTACTTATTTTACTATTAAAATAATTTAGTATATATATATATATATATATATGTATTCTTTTTAGTTTAGTTTGCATAACTAAATACATTACCTAATCTATTACATACTAAATTCGAGTCAATACCAGGAACATTTTAATAAAATTACATATCGTAAAAGCTGAAAATCTGCATAAAACTCTATTGTAGAAAGCTGATATTACAGGCGTTTTCAAACTATCCGAGTCTACGATTCCAGACAATCCTTCCAAATGCTGACGGGTATGAATTGGGGCGCTATTCTTGTTTTCAATGCGATTTAGATACGCAATAGTTTAATACAATTTACAACAATGGCGTCAAATGTACCAGCTGACGGCTGACCTCCAAAATAAATCTCGTGCAAAATACATTGTACAACAATTTATACGTTTATTAGTTTTTATTTGATTTTTTTTGGTTTTTATATTATTTAGTTTAATTATTAGCCCTAGAAAATACATAATTAAAGGGCCTGTAATAATTGTAATATTTTTAACAAAGCGAGCCTCATTCATCTACTCTGCCATGCACTGCAATGTTTACCTAGCTTTCTTGTATGGTTTTGTATAGTTTTTTATTTAGTTTTTCATTTATATATAAACCATGTAATTTTAAAATTATAATCACTACGTGAGTACGGGAACAGGTTGAAAAACAGCGTCGTGTAGGTGTACTTGTACAAATGCACGACAACAGCTGACCACTGATTCCTTTTGTCACATTTGTTCAAGATAATAAGACTGTGTGATGTTTTTATGTGACAATAAATTATTTTTTATTTTTTACAATCCCGCCTCTTAGCCTGGGTTGTAACAAAGTGTCTATAATTTCAACGATTAAAGTTACAAATGGCGCCGAACTGTTGTTGCAACTCAGCCTTAAAATAGTTTTTCGATGTAAGTACATAATAATAATAATGGAAAATTATTTATTTCATATAAAACCTTAAATTAAATAAACTATATAACAACAAAATCTAAATTTAACCTAAAAATAAAATAATACATAGAAAATAAAAATTAAATACTTACAAAAAAATAGCTCCTCCAAATCGCTGTCTTGTGGCATGGTGCCCAATACACTAGCAGCATTTCCCCTTTGAATTAGGATACTTAATTTTTGTGAGAAATAAATAACTCCCTCGTCTTGATTAAATATGAATTGTGGCGCAGTTCTTTATATCAATACGATTTTATTACGCAATGTACAACTATCCCGTTAGCGTGGGTTGTAACAAAGTGTCTGTAACGATTACATTTTAAAATGGCGTCGAATGACAGCTGAGCTTCAAAATAAATCTCGTACATTCTTCGCAATTTTTAGCATTAACCGTTACCATTACAGATACTTCATTTTGTTGCAACTCATTCTTAGAAAACTGATTAAATTATTTCCTTTTTTTCATTAAATGGAACTGCAATAAAGATAGAAAATACAAATAGAAAAAAATATACACAACAAATCTGATAAGAATTTGAGTTATTACAGCTATTAAATATTATTCTATATGTATCCCTTTTCGGTGTGTCGGTGCTCGAAAAGCTCAAACTTGCCAAGGTACAGAGACTTTCTGCCGTCTGCTTTACCCGAATTCTGCAATATTTTGGCCACATTGCTAGAAGAGAAAAAGTAGACGGTAAAAGAACAAGAGAAAGAAGCCCCAAACGATGGTCTAGTCAGGTGACTGACCAACTAAACATCCCAGTACACCAAGCCATTCACCAATAAATAAATAAAAAAGTTCCATAAATGTATTGACTGCCCAATTCTTTCGGTACAAATGTACGTAAGAAAAGTGTATTTCTTATTGGTACATACCCAAGCTCGAAACGCGAGCTTTTGCATTAAAGGAATGCGTTCTTACAGCACGGACAATACCAAGCGTGCGTTAATACAAAAAAATATCTAGCCGGCTCCGCGTCGTCGCCAAAGTCTGTTTTGCCGCTCAAAAACAGCCTCGATACGAATAGTTCGTGCACTCATCTAGCTATTAAGTATTATTCTTATCTTTATTAAATTGTTAGAACTAGTAAAGAAAAAAACATACATGTTTTTCTTTCCACTATAATACCAAACGCACGATGTTGCACATTTAAATACGTACGAATATACGGAGGGGGTTTTGTGGAATTCGCTAGGAAGGAACTTTTTTTTTATATAAGATATTTTGGACCTCAAAGTTATCAATATCCAAAATATTTTTTGTAGTGCTGAAAGAAAGAAATCGACCTACCACCACCGCTTTAACGATCTAGAATACCGCCCCATAAATCGCTGACGACAAGACTTTTGAAAGTTTCTCGTGTCTCAGGAAATCGGCTTGAAACGTTTTACATCAATATTTTAACTATTGTTACTGTCTAAATATACATATATCGTCATTGGACATGGTCATTCCAGAACGTATATCTGGAGAATTCGGCCTACACTCTCCACGCTGGCTAGGATCTAAAGTCAATTTTTAATGTTAATTCTAAAAGCTGGTATTATTTGAACCAGGACCGACGACTTAACGTGCTATTCGAGGCACGGGAACTGTGTTGTAAATCTATTACAAATATACGTAAGAATAGTTTATTTCTCATTGTGATACATGTCGGCGGTGTGAACCGACCTTTGTAGGATTCAAGGAACGCGTTCCTACAACCAAACCACCACCGTTGCTAAATAGTTTGCGAAAATCGCTAATTTGACAGAAAACTTCGATGCGATTCCGACATTTTTACTCACTACACATCCAAACGGACGCCGTTTCAATCAAACTATTCGAATAGACGTGCATCAAATTATTTAGTAGACTATTAATCGATTATTCCATTCAGCGTATGCGATGCCATTTTCAACAAGATGAAAGAAAATAAATTCTTAAGAGGACCTAATCGCAGATACGGAACCGGATATCTCTCCTACGTACACGTTACAGACTGACAACACTCTCAAACCGTAGACTTACAACTAATATGACACTATTGTACAATATTTGTCGAGGCCTGTAGTTGTCCAAACCCGACAGAAGGTATTTAATATAATGCCCCCTCGAGACAGACTCGTTCCTGCGATCTCTTCCATGTCTGCCGCGTACATACAATATCTGGTACGTCGGATGACACGTACAACAGGCGTTTATCGGACGTGGATATATTCAGTAACTCCCGCGCCGCCTTCAAAGCCAAAATCAAGAAGCTGCTACTTTCGGTTTAGCTCGCAAAGTGTGGGCAGTCTGCTTCGGAGTTCGCCTAACAGTTTTAATGCATTCAAACACATACAATGCAGGTGTTTTCTTTTATACCTGGCCAAGGTGATATTTTACGAATTTTCTATCGCACAAAGAGTGCGAAAGTTCACAGTGAGAAATATTCTGGTGGCGGGTATAATTTTAATTGCTTCTACTCTGTTGCTATCTTCTATGTTCTTATGTTCCCTGTCCTTTCTCTTCGAATAAATAAATAAATAAAGATTATGAAGCTTACGTCGTCACTGGTGGCGACGCAACACCAAATAAACTGAATGGACGTAGACGTAATCCAAGGCTGTGACGCCGTTTAAAAAACAATATACGTTTTCGACAATCGTGAAAGTAATTACGCGATTTGTTCTGTTGAAAGGGTCGTCAATGGCTACCTTGAATCGCTAAGTTAGCTAGGTCCTAATTTATTTCAAATGTTATTTGTGTATGTCTTAGTTTATAGTATAACAATGCCTCTTTACAGCAGCTATAATTTATGTGATATTTTAATAATGTTTTAGTTTATAGTATGACAATGCAACTTTACAGCAGCTATAATCTTAGTGACATCATCATAATTGTTTTCGTCTTAGCTTGTAGTATGACAATGCCTCATTACAGCAGCAATGATCCTTGGTGTATTTATTTTATAATTGTGTATGTCTTAGTTTGTAATAAAATTTTAAGATTATAATTATGTATCTTTGGGTTGTAATGTGCTTTTCGTTATATCAATAAATTTATTGACATGTAAAAGCGCAGAATACCAGTATATTTATTGTCCTATGCCTACTTACAAAATAAATTTAATTTAAATTAATAAAATGTTCACAGAATTTAAATTTATTAAAAGAAAAAACGTGTGTTAAAATTTAATGTATTAAAAACGTAGAAAACAAACCAATGAAAAAGTATTTCTATTCGCATTTTGTCACAATACTATACGAGACACGATGCAAAAATTTTTCATTTCCCACAGTGCATCCCCACAACCCAACATCTAGAGATTATTCCCGCATATTGACATGTAAAGATACAAAGGATTCTCGTTCTTAACTCTAAAAAAATAAAGGCGAGAATCGTATATATTCTTAAGTTGACTTAAGCAACACTTGTACTGATAAACTGAAGTGGCAGCTATTCCAAGAATGAGCTAAAAAGTGGCTTCTTTAAAATGAGAGAAGCTTGGAGAATTGTTAAGGAATTGCTTTCGCGTGTTCTGTTCGATATTTGTTTATCTTTAAAGGAAAATAAAATGCATTTAAAAACGAACTTAACTCCACCGAGAAGAGGACCAATAATACAAAAATAGCCAATAACAACAACAAAACAAAAAACAAAAATATTTTATGTCTTTAAAGTTTAGATAGTACATTTTCTGGATCCCCCTTTAAGTTTAGTTAGACCTGTATTGGGGGACCCGCTTAAAGTTAAACATAATAGTATTTTATCAGAATGTGTTATTTTAATTTTATATGTAGGAAAATATGTATATTATGTGTTATAAGGGTTAGCTTTTTTTTTTTTGTCTACATATATATATAAACATATATATATATATATTTATTATTATTAATGGTTTTTTAGTTTTTATATGTAGTAAGTAATGTAGTCTCTTTTTTATCATAAGGTTAGATAGTTTTTTTTTTTTTTATTTTTTTTTTATTAGTGTTTTTTTTAGTTTTTATATGTAGTAATGTAGTATAGTAATACTTGTATCTATTCAATTCAAATATTTTATTTCCTTTAATTCAATTCTCGCACCAACTTGAACCAGTTCCAGATCATTTCTTCTGTGAGATCATAATATTCGACTTTATGTTGTGGTCTTTTGTAATATTTTATTCCCACGGAACGGTAAATTCAATAAGAATATTTTTTTTAAGTTCCAAAAAACACTAAGATAACTGGCCTATAGGCTGATACAGCTAGTTCATCTGGGATCCATGGTACAGATGTATCCATGAGAATTTTCCAGTCTGATGCGGCGCCAAGGATCGAGGTGGGCTTGTATTTAGTTTTCGTACTTCGCCATCCTTTACAAATGTGATCAAAATTTTATTTCTGGTCAGTTGACACAGGATGTGTTGACACGGCCTTTATACAGCCACTAAATTATTATTGTTATTTTTTTATAATTTGACATTAAATTATAATTATTTAGATTGTAAGTTGCCACGGCCTTTATACAGCCACGAAATGAATTTAAATTTATTATAATTATACATTATTTAGATTATAAATTGACACAGCTATAATGCCTCGAATTTAGGTTAAGCTACAGTACTTGTTTATGGCAGCAATGTCACTTACTTATTTCGGTCTGGCAATAATTTAATTTAATCTTTTAATTTATTATTTGTTGCTTATAATGTTTATTTTTTATTTTTTAATAATATTGTAAATAATTTGTTAAAAAATTTACAATATCCGAGTGTGACATGTGAACCTTATCGAAATAAATATTTTTAATTTGAAATTTGAAGTCCCTTTCTGGCTCTTGCAATAGAAAGACTTACTGCTTCACGGATAACACCAAGGACTTTGTCATATCGGCGCGAGTAATAGCCCTTTTCTAGAAGAGTAACGCACCCTACAAGTGTGTGTCTAGCAGTTCCTATGGCAGCACCACACTTTTGCAATGTACACTCAGATTTTATCATCGAAAATATTGGTTTCAGCGTGCGAGATGGTTGTAAAAGCGGTAAACGCCATTACAAACCTTTGGTAAAGGAAATAAAACCATACGAAAAGTTGCTTTTAATGTGCGAACTAAGCACTTATAAAAATAAAAAACATGGGAAAGAACTTACTGTCACAAACATACTTAAAATGCCGAGAACACTTAAACCGCCAGGGGGCGCTGCAGTCGATTTTAGAACTACGGGCAATATCCAAACTTATATTATTTTTCTCTGTTACAGATTCGTAAAATATGCTGGTGCATACGTTTTTCGTAAATAGCACGAAGAAATTTAAGGTAATTTAATATACTATGATATATGTGTGTTTGAGTATTAGTGCGTGTAGGGGAGGGGGAGTGGGGAGGGGAGAGTACACTACTACAGTAGTTTTGATTATGCCGGGTTCAAACATATCAACAAAGCTACAATAAAGAAACGGCGATCATTTAATTGGAATTAAATTTTGACATATTATCGTAATTGTACAAACAATCGAATTGCTATTGTTGCCTATTCGAATCCCAATTTGACCGCAAATTTTTGCGGTATCATTTTAAATCGTTTGTGTTCCAATTAAGCGTTGTTGTGTTGGGACCACACTTACTTTAGGTACTATTTTTTTTTAAATTTAAATGTAGAAGCTGGTTTTTTTTTAAATTTAAATTCAGATTTGCTGAATGCTGACTTTCGCATTTAAATAAATATATCTGTATGCCCTTAAGGGTAAAGTATAAAGTTTGACTAAGTATAACCTAAGAAACAAGAATGAAATCTATATAAGGCAAACCAGGTTGAGAAAAACGTTTAAACAAGGTTTGCCGTTGAAAATTACATTATACAATAAACTACCTGAGATTATAACTAGACTACAACCAAATGAATAATAATAATGCTTTTTATAACCTGTCAGAATTTATTGACATGCCTTTGACGGAAAATTCTTTTAAATAGTTGTATAGTTTTGTGGTCTTATGCCTTCTACTGTATTGTGTTCCTATGCTCCTTTGTCTGCGATGCATGGTGTTAATAACTGTTGTTATTATTTAAAATTTGTTAACTGACATACCAAAATATAACGATTGTTATATAGGTGAAATATGCAAATATACAAAAATATACAAAATATAGCTGAACGAACAAACTACTGAATACCAATTGTAATATGTATTTATCATTTGCGTGGAGTAGTAAATACGGCCACGTTGTTTATAGTGTACCATGCACTCGCAGAATCGATACTGTCGTATGGGCTTAGTAGCTACGGATGTACCTTTCCAACATACCTAGATCAAATTAAACAAATGCAAATTAGATTCTTAAAATCGTTGGTAAGAAAAGATATAAAACGAAAGTATAGGCAAAATTACGATAAATTATTTGTGTATTGTAAAACATTACCTGTTGAAGAAAAAGTTAAATTATTAATAACGTTAGAAGAACAGAATAATTACACACACAAAAAACAAATTATTTCTCAACATATAATTACTAGGAGACATACAAATAGGGAACTGGTGGAAGGGAACATCCGTGGCAACTACTACGGCAGGAGGACGCGAGAGTATCTACTTCCCAAAATACTAAATAGTCTATCTCAAGAAATAAGAATAGAAAAACTTTCCAAATTGACATATAAAAACAAAATTAAGAAAGAACTACTCGAACAACTGAGTAGCAAAATCGATAGATTATTTGTGTAAAAAAAAAAACCGAATCTATTATACGAGTAGTTGTGTTTTATTTTATTTAGTATTTAATAAACTAAAGTGTGCTAGTATATCATTGTAATGAGAGCTATCTGCCGATAAACTATTTTATAGTTTGGCAGAATAATGTTATATTTAAATGTTATGATATAAGGAAAAAAAAAAAAAAAATAAATAAATAAAATAAAATACTTATACTTAAGGATGAATAAATGATTTGATGATTTGATTTAATGATTTAAAGGATGTTTTTGACATACTCGTAAGTGTATAAAAAAGCACGATGTATGGCAACTCAGGAGTATAACTGTTCTTTTTAAACTACAATATACTGCTAAGAAGCACTAAGCGTTAACTGTTTATGTACGAACCCAGTGTTTTTTTCGTTTCAAGTATATATTGAGTGGAGTCGTATTTATTTATTTAAAACTTTATTGCACGAAGTACAAAGGCGGACTTAATGCCCGTAGACATTTTCTGACAGCCAAACCTTGAAGACAAATTAGAACATTTATAGGTGCAATGAAAAAAATATTTTAAAAAATTAGGAAGAAAAATTAACAGCCTAATTATACACTTACATATTATACTATTATATATACTATAATATCAATATACTAAATACTAAAACATACATAATACTAAATAAATAAATATTTCCAGACAGGTCACATAGCGCCATCTAATTTCCGTGGTAAGCGACGAGGCTTGTGTTACGGAAACTAGATGGTTGATAAACTACATATTATACTTTTTTTTTGTAAATATATACATATTATACATATAAACACCCAGACCGAGACAAATTATACAACTTGCCCCCGGTGGGAATCGAACCCACGACCTCCCGAGTTCACGGCAACGTTTGTTACCACTAGACCACGGAGGCGGTCATACATAAACATACATATATACACTTACTAATATTGTAAGGAGCTTTTCTGGTATCTGGTATTTGCTTGTCTTATGTTTACAGGAAGATCATTCCATAAATTTGGTGCGACAACGACAAAAGAATTTGAAACAAATCCGGAATGATGAGAGGGGACTGAAAGAAGTGAGTTGTGAGAGGAGCGAAGAAATCTATCGTGGAAAGATTAGGGATAGGCAAAATTGTCCTTCAGGTATCGCTGTGTCGCAGGCTTGTTTAAATCCGAAAAAAGAATACAAAGAACTCTGAGATTTCTGCGACATCGAATAGGTAGCCACTATTCTATATGAATAGGTATTCTAGTGGTTAAGACCGTAGTTTCTTACTTTCAACATGTTTTTGTTGTTTAATAATTCATACTAAAAATCGCCCCTACTAAAGCTAGTCCTCACATGACAGGATGTCCTAGTGTGCAGACCAGAGATTTATTGTTGTTACTAACACCTTTTTCATTAAGTATTTTTTTTTACTTTTTTTACGCCTATTTGTCCTCGTTTCATGATAAATCCCTCCGTTCCTCTAATAATTATCTTCTGTCTATTCCCTCACATACTTCTAGTTTCGTTTCGAACTCGTTTGTAGTTATTGCCACAAACCTGTGGAACAATTTGCCTCTTAGCATAAGGCAAGTAACCAACAGATCTCTATTTAAAAAAATGCTCTATTCACACTTCCTATCACAACAAAAGTAAGTGTATTATATAATATGTAGTTACTATAACTTATTTATTAGAATTTAGTATATTGTTATCATTGATATGTAGTGTATGTATTTATATATATATATATATATATATATATGTGTATTAGTGTATAATAATATAGTTAAACCGTAGAATTTAATACAATTTTGCACCTACCTTTCAATATAATGCTTAAGTTGTCCCAATGGTTGGCTAGGATAGAATGTCTAGCGGCATTATAAGCCCGCCTTTGTCTTTGTGCAATAAAGATTTAAATAAATAATAACTCTTATGACGAATAAATTAATTTGAATTTGATTTGAATGCGGAAGCGCTGGGTTCGATGCCTGGTCGAGAACACAAAAAATATTTAATTGGTAACATTTCTCGCGGGAGCCATCGACGTATAATGTGTTCCTGCCACATTGACGTTTACTTCAATCGAGTCGGTCTAAAATGTTCGTAACGCGTGCCATTCTAATGACATTCGAATAATGGCGGCGTGTCAGCAGTATGGGGAGCTAAATTAAAAACAATTTCTGTACAGTAAAGCTACCATACAACCTAGCATAGGATGTTTTTTATGAGCTTGAGAACTTAATAAAATACTTTCTTTCAGCACGATAAAATAGATTTTAGATAATGAAAGTTTTATTGATAACTTTGAGATCGTTGATGTATAAAATATCTCATATAAATAGTAAAAATCCTCCCCTAGCGTTGTCCTTTTCTAATGTGCTAGCGCACTATCGTGCGTTGGGCAATCCAATCGAAATGAAAAACACTTTTGTATGTTTTTTTCTTAACTAGTCCTAATAATAGAGATAATTACGAAGTAACTAGATGAGATTCGTATCGAGGCCATTTCGGGGCGGTAAAACAGAATTTGGCGAGAGGTCTAGATTATTTTTTGTAATAACGCACGCTTGGTATTATCTGTGCTGAAAAGGATAATAAAACTAACAACGAATAAATGTGATAAATAACAAATAACCATATAAATAAATATAAATAATAATAAAAATAAAGTAAACAAAAAAAAAATGTTTACAAAACCTAATAAATAATAATAGAGAATAATAAATATTGTTGAAAATATTTTTTCTATTATTATATTCTGGTAGATAATTTCATAGCATTTACCTTTTATATATGATTTTCAGCATATATCCGCTGCGGCTACGAGTTACATTCGTTCAGTCCAATTTATCACTACTTTGGCCAGACGGTTTGGCGTGGATCAAATGGCAATTTTTAATGATTTAATATATAACGAAGTTAATTAGTGTACAAGTTGGTATTAGTGGAACCGGGACCGACGGCTTAACGCGCTCTCCGAGGCACGGAAACGTTGATGTTGTAAATCTATGACAAATTTATTTTATTATTTTATAAAATCTTTATTGCACAAAGTACAAAGGCGGACTTAATGTCGCTAGACAGTCAAACCTTCGGGGCAACAAGAGCAATTAAACAATGAAAGGTAGGTGCAATTACAGGCTTAGTTAGACAATATAATGTCATATATAAATTAATACATACTTACATAAACATACAAATAAATAATATTTACATATCTACATACTAATACTACATGCAAATACATACATATAAACTACACATATAAACAATAATAATATACATACATATAAAATAAAATGTAATACTATCTATAACCATATCAAATACAAGTATAATATATAAGTATATTAAGTTTATTATGACTTCATGTAGTGCATATACAAGTTTTTTAAAGATAGCCCTGCTCGGGGCCTGCCGGATTTTTATAGGCAACTGATTGTACGTAAGAAAAGTGTATTTCTCATTGGTACATGCCGGGGGGGTATGAACCGACCTTTATAGGATTTAAGGACCGCGTTCTTACAACCGAGCCACCACCTTTACAAATATATATACAAGAAAAGCGAGTTAATAAAAACATGGTAAAACAGACGGAGGTGGAGGCTCTACCATGGCCTACTATTATACTTAAATGTTTTCTTATGTCATAGAAAAAATATTACAGCAAAAAATGGCTTTTGTACCATGAGAAGAAAATGAAATAACACACCTTTTGTCCGTAGGGTTTTTGGTGTGAAATTACTTCTTTTATACCAACCTTTATATTAAAGTAATGCATGATTTTATTACGTTAAGTCTAAGATATTTTTTACCAGGGATACCGCATCCGGTACAACATACTACCTGGTGTTTTGCCTTCGATTTTTCCTGTGATAACAAGCTTTTTCAGGTTACCAGATCGTTTACGGGCTATATAGCTGAAATACTTTAGGACTCGTTTTAGGCAGATGGAAGACAGCCCAGTAGAGATTTTAAGCTCCTTAAGTATTGACACATTAGTTATTCGCGCTGTCCAAGGGATACGTAACATACGCTTCCAGTATCACATCTTAAAGGCTTCGATAGTCCAAGTTTCAGCGACGTTGTTTTGGTCTTGAAGGTCATATTTCGATTCTTCCATATTCCATTTAATCTCATATCATTTTAGCTATGCCAATTCTTTTTCGAACTTTTGTCTTACTGGTGTTGGATTATGTTGTTGGACTCTAAAAAAACCTGAAGTGCTTTAAGGTAAGTGTGAAAAATCAGTTAGGCAGGCATAGTGGGGAGAGCCTGATGTCGGGCGACAGTTGCTCCCATTCTTGGACCTTGCGTACCGCTAGCATCAGATGAGCGTGATGTCACATGTCGTGTTCAGTATTTAAAAAAAGATATATTACTAAAACTCGGTTCTCTTGACGCTTAAATGCACTCTAAGATACTGCTTGTTATAACTTTACGCAACACGCCTAATAGTGCATACGTGCTCAAATAAGCGGTGGTGGCTTGGTTGTAAGAACGCTTTTCTTAACATCCTAAAAAGGTGGGTTGGAACCCCGGCATATACCAATGAGAAATACACTTTTCTTACGTACATTTGTCATAGATTTACAACATCATGGTTCAAATTTGACATCAGAATCTCGCCAATCCATCCGGCCAGCGTGGCAAGTATAGGCCACATTCTTCAGAAATTTCTGGCAGGCCTATCTTCAACAGTGGAGGTCTAGGACTCTGTGTACTGCTGTGATATAGCCTATGTCAATCCCTGCGATATAAATACCATATCTAGCAATTTCCATCTTAATCGGTGCCTACCTACCGACATGAGGGAATATTTTTATGGTGATAATTAGGAGTAGGTCTAATGTTGTATGGTACCTTGTAGGTATGGTACCAAAAATTTTTTTTTTAGTTATTCTTCTTTTCATTTGGGTTTTTTTTTATAATAGTGCTAAAAAATAGAGTTCTAATTTGTGGCTACCTTTTTGGCCGACTAATGCTGTATCTATAAAATTTCAAGATCATTATTGACTTGAGTGAAATAAAGAGAAAATCTTGTAGTAAAATAATGTCGATAAGTCAGAAATGTTTTGCTTATGTAAACATTTTTCGGGTTTAGGGATTTGCGGCGAGAAAATTCTTAAAATATACTTTGAACGATGTATTCAAAGTATATTTTTTTAAACAATTAAATAATAATAAATTATTTATTGCACAAAAGCAAAACAAATGCTACATGCCGTAATTGTATATATTTTTCATTCTAAGCACGACATGTAACATCGCGCCCACCTGATGGTCAATGGAACGCGAGTTCCTTTAAAGTTAGCAACTGGAATCAGACACTCATGACTGACATCAGTCCCTAACGATTGCTGGCTTGACTGGACATGACGGCAATTCGAACATAATCCCGAAACGTGTAGGTACAGTTTACTGGGTTTATCTGCACTCCTTAGTATAGACTTCCACGCCCCAGCAGACTAGGCAAATTACCACCATCACTCCGCCTACCATCTATTTGTTGTTCTCGTAGAAAGTATGTGCCATTTGCAATGATGTCAAATGCCAATATTTATTTTCAAGGAGAACTAATATTGTAAGCTTGCCATGGTGATATTTATAAAATCAAATCAAATCAAACCAAAATAATTTATTTCCATTGGTTCTCTCAAAACAACTTGGCTACAGTCAGAACTAATTAAATCAATACAATTTTCAAAACATATGTACTAATCAAAGTTGTAATAATGTTTGGACCGTAAACAGGCAATAATCCATATTTATGTATGCTATGCACAACATTATTGCTACAAGCAAGTAAAACTAACTAATTCAGAAACTACTTAAATAAGATCGTGGCTGTAAAGAGGCCGTGTCAGTTTACCTTCTATATAAAAATAACACCGATTGAAACAAGATTTACATAGAATTCGGGCACAGCAGATGGTAGAGACTTTGCTTCCTTCCTATTCTGTTACTTAAGCGCAAACGTTATTTTTAGAAGACAAATTTCTAAGCATTCCATGGATTCACCGTGCGGGTGCCGGGTCCATCGTGTGTGGGTAAGAGATGAGAAGAATGGTGTCTCGGGCTTGCGACCGACAATTGGCTGGTTTAAGAAAAAGGAGGCCTCCTTTTTTTTTCTATTGCGCGATAATACGCTCACCATCCACCATTCTACTTCTCTCCCTACCTAACCAAATACTGTATGATTCCGTTAATGGCGTCTTGGATTTATTATTCAATCCTGAGTGTATTTTTGAGAAATCATCATCATCAGCCTTTGTCTCTTCACTGCCACCCTCATCTAACCCCCACAAGCGACCATTTTGAGGTCCTGATTCCATCTAGCGGGGGTTCGTGCGACAGACGTGTCCACCCCATTGCCACTTCAGCTTACCAATTTTGAAGGCTATATCGGTAACTTTGGTTCTCCGACGGATTTCCACGTTTCGGACTCTTTCCATCAGAGAAATTCCAAGCATAGCTATCTCCATAGCCCGCTGAGCGATCTTAAATTTGTGGACCCACTGTCAGTGTCCACGTTTCTGCTCCATAGCCTACTAAATATTAAACACTCTTGAAGTCGGTTGTCAAAATAATTGAGTGTAAGACAATGAACCTGATATCCGTCAAAATTCAAAACCAAAACAAGCTTTTGCCCTCAAAGTTGTAAATAAGAAATAGGCGAATTTCAGCCGCGATATTGATACGGATCTACTGCCCAAGTAGCACGGGCTTCCTTGGCAAGCTGTCTATTTTCATTTATTATCAAAGTCAAGGTTATTTTCATTACAGCCCTAGGACACTTCGACTTTCGGGTTGCACATAGGCATGTAGTCTATCTTAATTCTGATTTGCCTGGTGGGTTTACTGATGTACCAGGTATTGTAATCTCATAGGTACTGATAACTAAATTAATTGTATAAAAGGTTATTAATTGATCGTTGTGGTGCAGTCCTGTATATGTTTTATTTTGTAAATCTGATATAGCTGAGTTTTCCTTGCAAAATCCTTTCTCAGTCAGATTAATAATTAACAGGTCACTGGAATCTGCTAAGCTGCTGGTCTTCTGCTAATAGCTTACTTATTAGACTACTTTGCTGCTTAGTCTTCTACTAGCAGGAGTAGAATCATTCAAAATAATTAAATTAATGACGTTTCATAAATGCCTGTAATAAAATATGATAGTATTTGTTATTTTTTTTTTTTTGTTTTAACAGTAATAAGTCTTTAATTTATTCTTCTTTTTATATTGGTGAATGCTGTGACACCTAATTGGTACATATATTAGATAAATTATAATTATACTATGTTATGTGTGTGATAATATATGTACTGCTGTGTGTACTAAATGAATAAATAAACCAAAACTAGACCTAGAGTAGAGGGCTTCAACCGACGTCTTAAGTATTACAACCGTGCTACTCTACTGGGCAAATTACGACCATCAGTCCGCCCACCACCTATTCAATGTATGTAAAATACTGCATTTTTTCTCATTACCTCACAGCCCGTGCTAAGGGCTACTTGTTCAGCTGAAACCGCTGACTCATTTAATATTAATTAAAGCATTAAAATAAGTTAGGTACCGGAATACGTAATCAAAAGGACTAACTTTCAAAGAGTTCTCCAAACAAACCCCACTCCAAAAATGGGGGGTATAATATAACAAATAAACAGAACAGTAGTCAAATTCTGTTTGTTTTAACTATTTTAATAATACCGTTAATAGGGTGTAACGCTTTTGCATCACGCTCGCACAGTCAAATATTTTCAAAGAATTTTCAAGTATGGATTAATAGTCGTTGCTCCGCCAGTGCTTTTTAGAGTAAAAACTGACACTTTGATAGTTCTGAGCAATGGCTCGTGGCTAAGCACTGGCGGAGCAACGACTATTAATCCGGACCTAAGTGAACTTTTAAGGAATATATAATCTTTAACATACTAGGGCATAAAATAAGAGACATTTTGATTAAAAAGTGTCAAATAGTTTTTAAAAGACATAATACCACGTCTTGTCATCTCCTCCGGTGACAAGAGCGCTGGCTCTTTTTTCGCCCAAAGAATCAGTATTGCAATTCAGCGGGTAAATGCAGCCAGCGTTCTTGCCACCATTCCACGCGGACGGGACTTACATATATCCGTATCCGTAGATACGGATATATGTAATTAATAATAATATATAAATAATATTTTAATAATAATAATAATTAATATTTGAATTTTATTATTTTTTTATAAATATTTTAACAATTAATGATGTTGTTTTGTAAGAGAAAAAAAAGGATATATATATTAATCATATAATTGTTTAGTAAAACAGAGGATAATCGTTATAAATGTATATTCTATTTTTCTTTTCCTAAAATTAGGTCCTTCAATTTAGTTGGCAACTCCTCGGAAGAATACACCCACTGAGCAGAGTCTTTTAGTTTCCAGATCATAACTGAAAATCCAGGTTTCGTCACCCGCACGAACACATGAAATGAAATGAAATGAAATAATATTTATTTGTATGGTAAATAGGTACATAGTTTTAGAATAGCTCACATACTCCGCCATTTCTGGCACACAAATTTATACTAACTTAATTAATTACTAATTTATACACTGAAAATAATTTATGTAATAAATAAAATGTCATGAATTTAAGAAATTTCGCATAAGATAATACTCGTATGCGAGATTATGGTCAGTTGATTAATACAATTTATTACAATTATTTATTACAATTTCTAAATTTGTATGAATAAAACTCGCTTAACGAATAAAAGCAACACTCTGTTAATAGCTTCTTGATTCTAGATTTAAACTGATTATTGGGTAATTGTTTGAGAACCTCTGGTAACTTGTTATAAATACGAATGCACATAACGTAAGAGTCATGACATCATTTGAGTCGCTCCGTTAAATCTTTGAAGCACTTCATTGAAGAAATAATAATAAATAATAATAAATATTTCCAGACAGGTCACACAGCGCCATCTAGTTTCCGTGGTAAGCTACGAGGCTTGTGTTACGGAAACTAGATGGTTGATAAACTACATATTATACTTTTTTTTTGTAAATATATATATATATATTATACATATAAACACCCAGACCGAGACAAATTATACAATGTACAACTTGCCCCCGGTGGGAATCGAACCCACGACCTCCAGAGTTCACGGCAACGTTTGTTACCACTCGGTAACACTCGGCGGTCAAAAGTCGGTAAAGCCACGCTAGAAATTTATTGGATACCTCATACCTCCGAAACTGATTGGCAACAACGTGGCGACGCCTGACACCAGGGTCTGTCTTCGAAAGAAATGTTTATTATGGATGAAAGATATGTATTATTGCGTACATATTTGTATGTATTGGTGTGTATATTAATATGTATTGTTTTATCTTAGATTAAGTTTATTTAGTATTTTTAATAAGTTTCTTTTTTAAGCCCTTTGCACCTACCTCATAATCAAAATTCTCTGCATTGTCCCAAAGGTTGGCTGCTAGAGAATGCCTAGCGGCATTAAGCCCGCCCCTTGTACATAGTGCAATAAAGTTTTAAATAAAAAAAATATAAAAAAAGATTGTTTTAAATTAGAATAATATTATACGAATATCAACTTAAAGATTGACGTTGACAGTGGCGTTCGTTAAATGATTTCTTTGTATAACGTTGTCGTCTAAAGCAACAGAAATTGGCTACAAAATTTTGTATTTTGCGTTCGAATTACATGTGTTGTGGTGGTAGTACCATATCAAATGAACGAATCAATAACAAAATGTAATATACATAGTTGCAACTTTAAAAGAGTACCTATATTAACAAAAATATATATATAAACCAATAATAATAACCTAATACCTTTTTTTTTAAGAATTAAATATTTATTTATTTAAAAAAAATTTTTTATACAAACAGTATAAAATAATTACAATATAAATTAAAACTAGTTAAAAGTAATAATTAAAATAAATATAAACTAAACCTAATAAAAAATAAACTATAAGTAAAAAATGTCTTCTAGAGACGACCCTTCAGTGATAGTCCCAAGAAGACTGGCAACATTTCCCCTCTGTATAGCTAAACTAATACGTTGGCAGAAATAATTGCCAGCCTTCCTGTCTCCAGACTTTTTCGTTAGCCGTTTGGACAACTCCTTGGCCAGACGCTTGGCTGAGTATCCCCATGGGCTCATCGTCTTGACCCCAAACGGCGCAAATTCGTAACCTGTACTGAGGTTGGCGTATTTGCGCAGCTTGAGGTTGATATTGAATATTCATAATTAAATTTCGGAATAATTGTGGATTGGATCGTTTTTGCGTTACTGCCGCCAATTTAAAAAAAAAAACAAATTGAAAGTACTAAACATCATGACGTCATAAAAACAAAACTCTGTATACCAAACAAGGAAACTTCACAAAATTCAACGAGAATTTGTCAGCAAGGAATTAGAGACATCGTCGAGCTTGCCACTTGTCATGATTGGCCTAAATAATTTTATCTATCTATTTGCTTCGTAACCTTCTGCACCCGTTTATTTACAGATCTCAGTCACAAAGGTTAGTTGGTAGAAAATGCATTTATGGCATTAATCTTACCTATGTACCTACACTTGTTTTGGTTTTGTACAATAAATATTTTTTTATTCCTATTATTATTATATTACTGACTGATTCGACATAACGAGCTGACGTCTGATATTTGTTGCTGCATTAAATTTGTTATTGATGATAAAATAATAAATCGACCGTCTCCTAAAAGGTATAGAAATATACTCGTAGGGTGGTCCTTCCATCATCACGCACGCATGTTTGAGCAGAAAAGGGAAAATGTCTTTTAATTTAAATTCCGTGTACCCGCGAATAAATCAAGCGAATAACATCGCATGAAAGGTGCAAAGATGGTGTGAAGAAAAACGGGCCGAGTTTTCACCCGATACAATGATCTTAAAATTAAGTAGATGCAGCATCATATAATTTTAAAACCATTAAAATGAAGATAAAAAAAATGCCTCCGTAGTCAAGCGGTGAAGTTAAAAATCTCCAGATATATTCTAGAACGCCTGTACCCGGCATTTTATTTATTTATTTTAAACTTCATTGCACTATGTACAAGGGGCGGGCTTAATGCCGCTAGGCATTCTCTAACAGCCAACCTTTGGGACAATGCAGAGAATTTTGATTATGAGGTAGGTGCAAAAAGCTTAAATATGAAACTTATGGTGATGATAATATAATATTTACATTTAACCAAGTTTACCGAACCCGGTACCTCCGTGTCCAAAACGGACTTAACCGCTTGACCACGGAGGCAGTTTATAGGAGAAATAATTAAATTTTATTCTTGACGCGGTATCCATAGTTGAAACATCTTTACTCGTCCGGGTTAATAAAAGGGGCCGAATGGTAACTTTTTATCCGACGTAAATGAGGGTAAATGCTTTTAAATTGATTATGGTTGCGTTACTAATAACTTGGCTCGTTTACAGAGATCAATCATCCACATCCTGGAATCTAGGTACTTACTCCCACAACTTTCGCTTTCATTAGTGTTAAAAATATTGTTAATTTCTTGTTTACCAGTAAATAAGTGATTCTCCAGTAAAATTATTGCCATCAAAAACTTGTAAAAAAAAAACAAGTCCACCGAAAAAAAAAGTGAAATCAATGTTATACCAAGTCGGTTAATTTATTAAGTCCCTACTTAAGTGTTGGTACTAACATGGCATTGTGTATGGCGAGCCGAGCTTTGTCACTGACATTTCGACTGGCGATCAGTGACCCCAGGGCACCGTTAACACTATTTCCCGCGTTCACTCTACTTTCAACATCCCTATCATACTTCCCATTCGCAGTGAAAACGCTGCCCAGATATATAATTTCATTTACTTGTTCTAGTGTTTCATCATCAATCTTTATCGTCACGGTTGTCATCCTTCTTCTTTCAAACACTAGTACCTTGTTTTTTTCTCGCATTCAAACTTAACAATTCAATATAATATGTATTACTTGTGAGATACATTGTGTTTTCATGCGATGGCCAAGTCAATATATATATATATTTAAGATATACAAGATTTTTAATATTTTTATATTCACTATACGATGTTTGGTAAGCTAATTACGTAATAACTCAAGATAGAAGGTCCCTTAACATACATACATATACCGTAACATTCACGCCAAATCCCTTGCGGGGTAGGCAGAGACAATTGAGCGCCACTTGTCACGATCACGACATACCACTTCGCTTCTATTCGATAGCTTTCTAATGCACCTATTGTTTTATTTATTTGATCGTGATAGGTTAGTCTTGGTCTGCCAGGGTCTCTTTTACCCACAACTTTCGCATTATATTTCTTGTTCGTCAATCTCTCTTCTCTCATCCTTTTAACATGTCCGAACCATCGGAGCATGCCTTTCCTTATTTATTTATTTATTAAGGAAAACTATTGACATTTATTTCACAAGTATAGAAACAGAAAGTCATTTACAAGTTTTTTGTAAATGATTTATAAATGTAATATTTGCCCTATGCCTTTTTTTAAGTAGGGACTAAATAAATTAACCGATTCTGATTAGAACATGCCTCTGTGGTCTAGCGGTTAGTCCGTGGATTTAGACTTGGAGGTACCGGGTTCGATTTGTGGTCGGGCACAAAAATATTTATTAATGTAAATAAAAATACATTTAATTAATATTTAATTTATTTGTGATATTTCTCGAGTTTGGTACGCTGGAGACATCAATGAGCTTGCCACTTGTCATGATTAGCCTATAGTAAAGTTGGCTAAATGTGGATCCGCTTATTCATAAGCGTGGTTTCTGACCACCCCGAAAGGGAAACGGTCGTGATGATACTTCACTTTGTTTCTGATTAGAACATGCCCACACCATCGCTGTCTACATCTAGGCAATTTTGATTACACTATTTCCAAACGCTTTTAAAAATTGGGACAACGAAATGATAATTTTAGATCTACGTAATTAAATAGGATTTATCTAAATGAAAGGCTCTGCTGAATATTGGCAGGCGGTTTTATCGACGTTTTGACAGCTCCGGATTATGTGCCCAAATAATGGATGCCCAATTGGATATTATGAGACCTTTTTGTGTAATGTAGCATAGTTAAATTAGGTTAAATTTTATTACTCAGAAGTTTTTAACACCAGTCAAAACCTTTTTATTAATTAATGTTAAAAAAAACTTCTTATATTTTTGCTTACTGTACTTTCTTTTTGTTATTCATTGTGCAATCAATAATTTATCTATTTCATCATCAGCCTGTGTCTCTCCACTGCTGGATATAGGCCTCCCCCAAGGCTCGCCACTTCACACGAGATCTCTTGCTCATCCAATACCACCAGCGACCTTCCTCAGGTCATCCGTCCATCTAGCGGGGGGTCGACCCACTCTGCGTCTTCCCGTACGTGGTCTCCACTCACGTGGTCTCCGCTATAGAACCTGTCTACTCCATCGCGGTTCTACGACAGACATGTCCAGCCCATTGCCACTTCAGCCTACTAATTTTGAAGGCTATATCGGTAACTTTGGTTCTCCGACAGATTTCTTCATTTCGAACTTTATCCATTAGAGAAATAGCGAGCATAGCTCTCTCCATAGCCCGCTGAGCGACCTTAAATTTGTGGACCACACCCACTGTTAGTGTCCACGTTTCTGCTCCGTACGACAGCACTGGAAGAACGCACCGGGTAAAAACTCTCGCCTTCAAACACTGGGTTATGTTTGATAGGAAGATGTGGCGCAGCTTCCCGAATGCCGCCCATCCTAGCTGAATGCGTCTGTCGGCTTCTTTGCTGAAGTTGGCTACGCCTAATTGCATAGTCTGTCCAAGGTAGACGTATTTTTGCACAACTTCTAGAGTGGCATTACCAACGCAGATTGATCTCTGTACGACATGGTCGTTATACATGACTTTTGTTTTGTCCAAGTTCATACCAAGGCCAACCTGCTGGGACGCCACGTTTTTTAAGCCGTTTAGCATTCCGCTAAGTTTTTTCAAAAAACTTTAAAATTTATCTATGTATATTTTGAGTCAAAACAAGAGTCAGAGCTATTCCGATGTAAAGCCAAGACTGGCGAAGGCAACACTACATAAGTAAATATCGGATGATACTTGTATAAGTAAGTAAATATAATTTAAAACTGTAAATATGACAGTTGATAGCAAATTGAATGGAAATCTTGGTAAGCAGTTTGCTACAATATAAACAAAACAATAATAACATCAAGAAAATCAACTTCATAGCTACATCGCTTTTGTCATTGACATAATATACAAGGACATGCCTAATAATACAAGTCTTGCCAAAATGCTGGCACTAAAGTTAAGACGTAATTATAGTTAAGACCAAACCTTCTCTATGTCCCTCGAGACTCTGTTCCCATCTTGAAAACTAAAACTTACACTATTGGGCGTCATGCCAGAGTTATGGATCCTCTACTCTACAATAGAACCAATCAGACAACACCTATTGCTGGACTTACTTTTTACTATTAACAATTACAAATTGAATTATCTAACCACTATTTTAATATTTGTAACAATTCTTTTTTGTAATAAGTTTTATAATAGACTAACATATATACGCTAATAACTAATCAATATACGCCACTCGTTATTTATTTATATTAATATACTAATTACACCATACAATTTATTTATTTATTTTTTACTGTACCTATCTATAGGTATTATTTATTATTGTTTATAGATACATATCTATGTATTTATAGTCGACCCCAACAAAGAGCACCTACAACGCCACAACCCGGCCTCCTTGACACTGGCTCGCCTTCAGCAGAGATCGAGACGTCACCATCTTTAACCTTATAATTTTTAAGCAATACATTGTAGTTCTATATAAAATTGTCAACCTCGGCTGCTTTGTGTAAAACATAAATAACTATTTTTCATTTATAATACATATTTCTAAAAGTTACATTTAATTAAAATATTTAACAAGACAGGACATGAAACTATCCGGTATGAGAATCAAAGCTAGACTAATCAGTACAGAATAAATTTATATACAGCAGTCATTGCCGGTTAAAGTCGTGTTCGATACTTTT
Source organism: Tinea semifulvella (assembly GCA_910589645.1). Taxonomy (NCBI): domain Eukaryota; kingdom Metazoa; phylum Arthropoda; class Insecta; order Lepidoptera; family Tineidae; genus Tinea; species Tinea semifulvella. The sequence goes on along the minus strand of OU342619.1, from coordinate 3,397,035 downwards.
TTCATTGTTAATTCACGGACAATATGCCGACATGAGTGCTACAGAAGTGTAAACAGTTCGACAAGAGAACCTCGTATAAGTTTATTTTCGTAAGTATCGTGATGGCAATATATGTACACACTGGAGGCGCGGTCTTTTTGGACGCCTGTCGCGGATGTTGCGGGCGGAATAATATTATGATGATAGAAGTGGACTGTATATGCGGGTTTGGCACACTGCTGGAAAAGGAGGTGATTAGCTCTGAGCCGGTGCGGAGCGGAAATGAAAACAGCTCAAAGGGAAACGCACGTACCTTTAACCAAACGGTGTGGCGGGTGTCTCTCATGGAAAGACGGCAGCTCTTCAAGGCTTCAGCGTAGTCTCGAAGGCCGGCGGATGCGGGTGAGTGCGATGCGCGGAACGATCAAAGAATGACACGTGCGCGCGGCGGGAATGTCAAAATCACACTGGCCAGTAAGGCCTTTGCGGGTCCCTGTGCGTAGGGCGAGGAAAAGAAAGGGATAGGATGCAAGCGTGCCAAAAAAATATACAGGGATAATAATTTTACACAGATGGCGCCACCATTTCCCCCCGGCTTGAAGCGTATGCTTCGAAACCCAATAATGCGGAAAATATAAAAATGATGCGAAAATAAACCGAGAACTAACAAATATTAAAATATCGAATGCGGAATAAGAGAGCTATATTAAGCAATAAGTAATATTAAACAATATCGAATGCGGAACAAGAGAGCTATATTAAGCAATAAGTTATACAATATCCAATGCGGAATAAGAGAAAAATTAACTAAACTAAAAATATTAAAAAATATCGAATGCGGAATAATCGAATGATAATTAACCTAACTAATATAAACCATATCGAATGCGGAATGAGCGAATTATAATTAACCGAACTAACAAATATTAAAATATCAAATGCGGATTAAGCGAAAAGAACAAAGCCAAGTAATATTAAACAATATAGAATGCGGAAATAAAGAAAGAACTAAAGCTAACTAAATTTAAACAATGTCAAATTAAATTAATTAGGTTGTGGACAGAGACGTACAACTGGTCTGAGATAGGATCCCATTGTAGTCTTGACGCGTACGACACGTACAATTCCGTATTGTGCGGGAAAAAACCTCTTCTACGAACCCTGACGGCCAATGTAACGGAGGCGCGTTTTCAGTTGTAAGGATTACAACTGTGACTGGATTTGTTGGAGTATTCCATTTTAGACGCGACTGTACCGTGTGCAAATATTTTAATCTCCAACGAATCCAAAACGATTGGACTAATTTATTTAACATGTGATTATGCGAACTAGTACTTAATTTGCCATCGATCTCCGAGGCGTTTAAATATTTGAGCGGAGTTAAAGCATGCGGTAATAATTTTGCGAAGCGGAGAACGTAGACAACACCACGAAATAATTTAGACAAAGACACCACACGTTTTGCGAGATCAAGTTTTAAATCAACTTGTAAAGAGGTTGTGACGAATGTTTGAGTTTTCTCTTCCAGCGGTTGTGACACAATAGTTGACTGTAACTCCACTATTGGCCATTGCGGGGGGTCTAAGATGGCCCATTGTGGACCACTAAACCAAAGCGGGTGACTAATAATCAGATGTAAGGGCGTAAGGCCACGCGACAAACAGTCTGCGGCATTATCAGTGCCAGGCACATGATAAAAATGATGCGGTAATAAATTCGATTGAATTTTGGACACTCTGTTAGCGACAAAGGTAGTCCAGCGGTGCGGCGACGAATGTATCCCGCAGTGCGTCACGGTAGAGTCCGAAAATGCGAATATGTGACGACTGCTGGTTACATCGATAACAATACGTATTAATTTCGAAAGAATTAATGCTGCGGAAAGCTCTATTCTAGCTAGAGACACAATTTTACTTGTGGGCGATATTTTCAACTTGGCGCTAATGAGATGGATAGAGTTGTGATTAGTATTATTTACATGAAAGTAAATCACACATCCATACGTTTTTTCAATAGTGTCAGCGAAGCCAAGTATGGTGACAACACTACTGCTAGTGATGTCTACATGGCGCGGGATAACAATTTTATCGAGCATGAACAGCTCATAGCAAAACTGTTTCAATAATTGCACAATTCTAATAGGTGGCTCATCATGCCAATCACAATGACAGAGCCATAATTCCTTTAGAAGCAATTTGGCGAATAACACAATGGGTGCAACGGAACCTATTATGTCCCATATTTTTGCAATGCAAGACAATATGGTGCGCTTGGTGCAGACAAATTTTACAGGTATAGAAACCTTCATGAAAAATGCGTCGGAAGCGGGGCACCAACATAAACCAAGAATCTTATGAGATTCGTATTTGTAGAATTTCTTTACAAATAAAAGGAGGTGCGTGTCAGGAATGAAACCTAGGACACGTTGCGAATTGTACGACCATTTCACCGTGTTGAACTGGCCAGCCCTGCAGCGGGTGTCGAGTACTATACGCAACTTTGAAATTTTATCGTTGCGCACTACAGCGTGTTTTAATTTAAAATCAGGTAATGCCCAAAGTTTTCTCTCTAGGCATTTAAAACGTCTTTTGGCGATACGTTTAGAATAGCCAAACGTGAATACATTGCCCTTAGAGGGCAGCGAGACGCAGTACCTACCGTCTGCGTTGCGGGTTGTCGATTTTACGAAAAGAGCATCGCACTCCTTGTCATCAGGGCTAAGTATAGGGGGAGTATGCATCTCGTCTAAATCCCAAAACTTATAGACGACGGAATTTCGAGTGGAGCGGCATGAGATGGCGGAGGAGCTTAATGAGCTCGCGGGTGCGGATTCCAAGATAACATAACCCAAAATAGTATTATGAGCGAAAGCGGAATAGTTATTGTTATCATTGGAATTTACACGAACTTTGTCGTATAAAATAAGACGCGGGAACAGAGAAGCTCCGATTAGTAAGTCAATGTCTTCAGGAACAGCGTAAGTATCGTCAGCCAATAGTAAATTGTTGAAATTACCAAAGGCGCGGGAGTCAATTGGCGTTGATGGTATACGTTCAGTTACCTTATCAACGACAAATGCATTAATGTCATAATTAATGTTGCGGTTAAAGCGAGAGAAAAACTTTACTTTAGCCAAGCCCTGAATGGATTTACTGGAACCTTCTATCCCTTTGACTACAATGCCAGGTTTACTATTAATATTAGGATTAAATCGCTGTGAACAATTCGTAATAATGTTACTTTGCGAAGCACAATCCAATAGCGCGCGGACTGAGTATTGTTTACCGAACGCATCTATGATCACAACACGTGCGGTCGAAAGTAAAACGGTTGAAAAAACGCGCACAATATTGGTAACACTTGGCATGATGCATATTGTTACGTCATCGATGCGGGGTGCGGGCGGAGTGGACGGGGATGGGTAGCCCGGAGCTATAGCTGCGCGGGCTTCGCCAAGATGGGGTAGCGACGTAGATTTATGAAGCTTAGGTGTGCACACTTTGGATGCGGCATTGTTAATATGTAATAAAGTGTGATGCTTTTGTTTGCATTTTTTGCATGTATAATTAGATAGGCAATTTTCTGTCTTATGTTTACTACTAAGACAGTTAAGGCAAATGTGGCTAGCCTTTGCAAAATTGTACCTATCTTGGGGAGTTTTTTCTGTAAACCCGGAGCACTGATAAAGATGTTCATGATTTTCATTACACAATGAACACTTTATTTGCGGTGGAATATTTAAATAGTTGTGTGTGTACATTGGCCTGTTTGGCTCTTCCATTTTAGTTTCTAAACTTTTCGTGACTCCGTGTTGTAACGATGTATTAGGTTCTGAAATTAGGTTGTCTTTTGAGATGGAATCAAGTACGCGTTTGGCAAATCTGTACATATCGTCAAAAGCGTCCAAAGGCTGGTAATTTGGGATATATTCTGGATTTTCGCGAAGACACGTTTCATTGTACTGGTGCAGAGTATTCTCAAAAGATGACCTAAGAGAGTCGACCGTCACCATCCTGTTAAAGAAACAATCCTTGACGGAAGCGGTGTCAACATCTCGCGCATTCTGGGTGATGCATTGCATGCGTGCGAATAAACTATTCTTTTTAGCATCTAAAAGTTTTAATTTTGCCGATTCCGACATCGTAAAAAATTAAGTATACCTAATACGAGAAAGAGCGCAACAAGTTGCAACAAGTTACTACAAAAGAGCCAGATGCGAACGCAACATGTGCAAATAAAAAAAACAATGATTGTTGGGCGTCCTAAAGTAATAAAAATTCGGGCTCGAAGTGACCAAATGGAGGCGCGGTCTTTTTGGACGCCTGTCGCGGATGTTGCGGGCGGAATAATATGATGGTGATAGAAGTGGACTGTATATGCGGGTTTGGCACACTGCTGGAAAAGGAGGTGATTAGCTCTGAGCCGGTGCGGAGCGGAAATGAAAACAGCTCAAAGGGAAACGCACGTACCTTTAACCAAACGGTGTGGCGGGTGTCTCTCATGGAAAGACGGCAGCTCTTCAAGGCTTCAGCGTAGTCTCGAAGGCCGGCGGATGCGGGTGAGTGCGATGCGCGGAACGATCAAAGAATGACACGTGCGCGCGGCGGGAATGTCAAAATCACACTGGCCAGTAAGGCCTTTGCGGGTCCCTGTGCGTAGGGCGAGGAAAAGAAAGGGATAGGATGCAAGCGTGCCAAAAAAATATACAGGGATAATAATTTTACACAGATGGCGCCACCACACACAATTATAGTTTTCAAAATACTATACACAAGGTTGATATTGGCTCCAATGTATAACTCAGTTGTTATATGTATCTTTTGATCTTTTTGGTTAAATTTTCTTACTCTGCACCCATAATATTCTTCTCTCACTCTCCCAAAGGTTAGCTGGTAGAGAATACCTTTATGGTATTATGCTCGCCTATGTACATGTTTTTTATTTTATATTTTGTGTGCAATAAAGAATTTTATTATTATTATGGTGGATACAGCCCCTAGAACACAGCGTCCTAGACCTCCACTACTGGAGATGGGCCTTCCAGAACATATATCTGGAAAATTTGGCCTACACTCGCCACGCTGGCCAGACGGCTTGGCGAGGATATGATATCCTTTTTATGACAATTTATTAACGATATCACAAGTTGGTATTAGTGGAACCGGGAACGACGGCTTAACGTGCTCTCCGAGGCAAGGGAACGGTGGTGTTGTAAATCTATGACAAATATACTTAAGAAAAGTGAATTTTTCATTGGTACATGCCGGGTTGGTTTAAACCGACCTTTGTAGGATTTAAGGAACGCGTTCTTACAACCGAGCAACAATATGGTGAATAAATGAATTAAATTATATTGTAAAATCGTCAGTCCCTATTTTGTGCTGCTCACCACGTAGGGATACTGCTGCGGGTCTTCAATGGCTCAATTAAAGATTGTTTAGCAGACTGTATATGGTTTATTGTAGAAGAAGAAATATAAGTTAATTACTTGAGTAAAATAAGGCTATGAAATTGTGAGAGAAAAAAACGTGTGACCGCTCGGTGCGCGGATTGATTCCACTCTCGTGGGCGCCGCTCGGAGCACTGGCCACCGATCCAACGGTGGTATTGGCCGAGCGGCAATAATGCCGCTGTGATCGCGACTATATATAGAAGGCCACATAGGTTGGCGGAACCCTAGATAGAGTTGAGGCTTGTCTACACAAATATACGTCACTGACAACATCGCTTTGACACACAAGAGCTTCGCATACCCGACGCTACATATAGCCATAAAAGCTCAAAACAAACAGCCATGAAGCTAGGCTATTTCCCGCTTCCCCTACCAGTAGAACAATAGCTAAAATATACCCGCTAGTAAGTCTGCTTTTCCTGTACGCGAGGATAATATCCACCAATCACTTAATTTTCCTAGCTACGCTTTATACCGCATTAGTATTGAGCTTTGGCATGAAATTAAACAAAAATTTAAAATAACCTTTAGGTGTTCGTTGAGTGGCATAATTTAGATGTTGATGTCATAGAACCCTGGGTTGGGTTCTGCCAAATTTTAAGTATCTGTCATATAATTTAACTGCCTCCGTGTTCTAGCGGTTAAGTCCGTGGATTTAGACTCGGAGGTACCGGGTTCGATTCCTGGTTGAGACACAAAAATATTTATTAATGTACATTACATTTAATTTATTGTGATATTTCTCGAGTTTGGTACGCTGGAGACATCGACGAGCTTGCCACTTGTCATGATTGGCCTATAGTAAAGTTGGCTAAATGTAAATCCGCTTATTTATATAATGACATATATAATCAATTTAAGTTAACATCCAAAATGGCCGACCTTATCAGTATAAGTAAGGGATATGAGTACCAACATAACGCAACAAAAAAATAAATAATCAAATATCTAACTCTGCGAAAATTCGAAATTCGATACTTTTTGAACAAAACTCGTATACTTTATAATTTAAAAAGTTTATTATTTAATAAAGTAAAAATTAAACATAATTATTTAGCTAATTAAATTATATAAAATAAAAACTAAAATATTCGCCCATGATCAGTCATGTGGCAGTGTGCCAAGAACACTTGCAGCATTTCCCCGCCGCACAACTATGCTGCTTTGCTGTGCGAAAAAACTGCCAGTCCTCTGGTCACATACAGCATTAACCAGCCGCTTAGGCAGTTCTATAAAGAACTTCTTAGCACTTGGTCCCCTCGCGCAAGGTCTGATCGTCTCTAAACCAAAAGGCACGTTACACATAACCATTAGCAACAGATTCGTAATTGCACACACAATTTACAGAATGAATTATGCTAGTACTAAAAAAGCCGTTACAGAATGGTTGTATTTGCAGGACTACCAAAAAACAGAAGAAGTACTGAAAGTAATGACATAGATTTGTTAAAGATTGTTTTAGTAATATACTATATTATATATTATATTATATTTTTATCTATTGTATTTATATCATATATATATGTTTATTTATTTTTATCTATTTTATTTGTTTATTCATACTTGATTTATGCAATGAGTTTTATAAATACTGTAGTTTTTTGATTTTATATCGTGTTATTTTTATTTTTATTATACTTGTCTAAACTGTTTTCAAATTTATTGTTTATGCATGTTGATCACGAATACCTTTGTAAGCAAAAGTGGGGCTCCCTGTATCACAGACCTTCTGGGTCATAGTACAGGGATCCCCGTATTTACTGATTGATGTATCTAGGTTTTTAAGTCAATAAACGTTTTTATTATATTATTATTGCGACATTTGACCTTTTCAGCGGAGTCCGCAGCCGCAACAGCCCTGACAGATGTGTACTGGACATGAGACCGAGCAAGGATGTCGACACAAGTATCGTCCCGCACCATAATATAATATTAACATGGATGGAATAGTAATAACGTGACATGGGAGTAAGCCCAATAGAAGTGTGTGCCCGAGAAATTGTGTTGTTCCGGAACAATTGTGTTATTCTGAAAACTAAGTTCTGTATGGTGCGTATCTGGGGGTAGGCCATAAAAACTGACGAACCGTATAATGTCACGATCCTACGCGTAACTTCAACACGAGTGTTGTCCAATTTGGGGTGTCTTTTTCGCACAAAATGGTTGTAGTTTTCGCAAAAAGGTATAAAGTTACGGATTTATTTGTTCTTAAGCCCGAAACATAATTATTTTTATTTATTTCCCACAAATTATAGACTCGGCACCCGCACGGTAAATCTATGGATCATCAGCAATGTATTTAATGAATGAGAGAGAAATATTTGTTACAGTGGGACGCGAGTGAGACAAAATACATAAAACCTATATAGGTTGTAATGTTACGACCTAGAAATCGTGTTGCTAATGAAAAAAGAAATAACCTATTATCTAAAATGTTTGTAATTAAATAAATAAAGAAATCCTACAATAAAATACCTACATACCAATATAAATGAAATAAAATCAATTAAATAAATACAAATCTAAATATACCACGACGCCTGTCAATGACGTATGTCTATTAATGCTTATGACATGTGTCTGCGCAGTGGGTCTTGTCCACAAGTTTAAGGTCGCTCAGAGAGCTATGCTCGGTATTTATTTGATGGGTAGAGTCCTTTCACATCATTCAACATCTATCAGAGAACCAAAGTGCTCGACATAGTTACCCATATACTGGATTGGAGACCACGTACGAAAAGCAGATGACCTGAAAAAGAGGGGGGGTAGCAAAAGATCGTGTGAAATGACGAACCTTGGGGGAATGCTATCTCCAGCAGTGGACAGACAGATGCTGATTATGAAAGTAATGTCATGTAACTTGGAAAATTTGGTTGTTTTATATCTATAAGTGTCAACAAAGAACAGTCTGTACAGTCTGAACAGTCTTTATTTATGACATTTTGTTAGTTGAATATAAAAGTTACGAATCGACAGTTTCACGGTCTAATAAGTAACGACAAAACAACTCTCAACTTTCAGCGAAAACAGACAAAAAATCTACATATTCATCGACGAATCACGACTGTTAGAACTGGGACAATACTGTCTTATTTGTCTGGTATAATCATAGACTACAATAAGTCCCGGGAGTTTCGTTTAAAATTGTGTCCCGAAAAAAAAAAAATATGGTTGCAAATAAATGTAAGAGCGGTGATAGCTTGGTTGTAAGAACGCTTTTCAATAAAAAAAAAAGTTCGCTATTTAAAACCCGGCATGTACCAATGAGAAATACTTGCCTCGATGAGCACGTTAAGTCGTCGGTCCCGGTTCTACTAATACCAACTTATAGAATCGTAAAAAAATGTCGGTGAGTGTAGGCCAAATTATCCAGAAAATTCTAGAAGGCCCATCTCCAACGTCGAAAGTAAAACATTACTATGCAAATATTGGACATAATAATAAGACAAATAATAATATGGAATATTGTAAATTGTCTTCGTAGTCTAGGGTTCGTATCCAGGGCCCCGATTCTCGCGATTTCGACATGCATGTCCGCTCGATTTGCTCGAATAAAACTGACAGTTTTCTATGGAGATCTGATTTTAATATTTCGAACCGACACGCAAGTCCAAAGCGCCAGAATTAGGCCCCTGATCGAAACAGAATAATTTATCCTTTACCGATATGACTAAAAAAACCCGTTTTCCTTTCAGGGTGGTCAGAAACCACGCTTATAAATAAGCGGATTCACATTTAGCCAACTAAAGCCAATCATGACAAGTGGCGTACCAAACTCGAGAAATATCACAAATAAATTTAATATTATGTAAATAATTACTTAAAGATACATCGACGAGCTTGCCACTTGTCATGATTGGTCTATAGTAAAGTTGGCTAAATGTGAATCCGCTTATTCATAAGCGTGGTTTCTGACCACCTCGAAAGGGAAACGGTCGTGATGATACTTACTTTTATAAATACATTTACATTAATAAATGTTTTTGTGTCCTGACCAGGAATCGAACCCGGTACCTCCGAGTCTAAATCCACGGACTTAACCGCTAGACCACGGAGGCAGTCTTTACTATTAAATTATAGATTACTTTTAAAGTTAAAACATTTATGTTTTTGATCACCGTCAATATCATTTTATGCCATTATTCAATTGATACAAAAATATTGTAATGTGACAGACAGACAGTGGGGTCGTCCAGGCCCGGATGCGTAATGGGCGTGGGTTGGGGATGGGGACAGTCCCCCGTTTTCCCCGGCAGGATCTCAGCGGGTAACCACCCGCCGGTAATTCATGCACGTTTAGTGCTGGGCGCCGTTATACAGCGCCCGTGTGGCTCACGAACCCAGGGGGCTAAGTTCGACTGCTTCAGCTCTCCTCCAGGAGTACTTCTCTAGGAAGTGGTCTCCCGTTGGGGGGCCGTGCACAAGACGGAGCGATGTTCTGGAGATGCTTGAAGTGTCCGTTGTCGGCCCGAGAGAACATACGTCTAGTCAGGCCAACGACAAACTCCTCAATAGTAGGCATCTCCAAATCTCGAGCTAAGACGGAATTTCGCACGAACCATGGCGCTCGGGAAACCACTCTGAGCGATATGTTCTGCTGACTTTGGATCTTGTCCCTGTTGGTCTTGGCCAGAAGGTGGTGCCAGGCTGGCGCAGCATAGGTGAGACGAGAACGGATGAACATCTTGTAGATCCGGACCTTCAACCTGAGCGGCAAGCTGGAATTCATAACAGGACGTAACATGGCTCGGGCCGCCTTTGCCTGATTGACGGCGTGGCAGGCCATTTCACCCATTGTCAACGTCCTGTTAATAATGCAGCCCAGGTATTTGACGGTCGGAGTCCACTCAATGTTCTGTCCCCGAAGCTGCAGTGGTGGAGGCAGCCGGAATCTGGATGTCATCAATGCGGCAGTTTTGCCGACATTGATGGACATACGCCACTTGTCCAACCATGCAGGGAGAAGATCTAGGAGGTCCTGCATTTTGTCAGCAGCTTCATATTGGCTTGGAGAAGAGCTAAAGTAGGCACTGTCGTCCGCAAACAGTGCAAGCATGACATCCTCCTCTCTTTCCTCCCCGTCCTCCTCCAGGACTTCAGAGAGGGTTGGGATGTCATTAGTGTACAGCGCGTAAAGTACGGGAGATAAGCAGCTGCCCTGTGGAACCCCAGCCAGAATGGGTTTTTCCACAGAGATGAGATCCTCCACAGCGACGTGGAATCGTCGTCCCTCCAGGAACGACGCCAGGATCCTTACTGCCATTGCTGGGACTGACGTGTAGAGAAGTTTGTACAAGAGACCGTCGTGCCAGACTCTGTCAAACGCCTTCTCGATATCAAGAAAGACGCCGACAGAGCGACGGCCCTCGTTCCTCTCGACCGCCAGGTGGTGCAGCACCCGGGTCAGTTGGAGCGTGGTGCTATGTCCCTCTCGGAAGCCAAATTGTTCATCACGAAGTTTGATATAACGTTTTAACCTCCGGAGGAACAAGCGCTCAAACAACTTTGCCGGGTGTGGCAGCAAGGTTATTGGCCTGTAACTTGAGGCATGGCGTCGGTCTTTTCCCGGTTTGGGGATGACGATAACCTTCCCTGATTTCCAGCACTCAGGGAAGTGGCCGGTGCGAAGGATCCCATTGCATACTCTGGTGTAGGCTACCATGGCTCTGCGCGGCAGCTGCGATAGCGCAATATTAGAAATTCCGTCGGGTCCCGGGGCCTTCTTTGGTTTTAGACGAAGGGCTGCTTTGCAGACTTCCGTCGGCGACACAAAGAAGTGCCCGGGTAGGGCCGGTGGTATTTCGGAATTAAGCATCTCCCATACTTTACGCTCCACAATTTCGTTGTGGATATGGTCGACGACCGGGAAGGGCTGAAATTGCCGCTCAAGATGATTGGCCAGGATCTCGGCCCTATCTTGAGCAGAATAACAGCGATTTCCGCGGTCGTCAAGCAATGGCTGTACAGGTTGAGGAGCATTGGTTAGGCTCTTTGTGAGGCGATAGAGGGATACGAGGTTTCCCTTTTCCTCCCCGATGGTGTCCATAAGTGACTCCCAGGTACGACCTCGAAAAGCAGCGATCTCCATAGAGAGCTCTTCCGCCAACCGGTTAAGCTCCCTTTTGGTGCTGGGACAGCGGGAATGAGCCCAGCGCTTTTGAAGATGCCGCTTCTCTTGGAGCTTCTTTCGAAGGTGATCTGGGAGTGCACTTTTTCGACGAATGTGATTTAAGGGCAATTCTGTAGTCGAATCTGCCTTCGCCGATTGGATGGACTCCATCAGGTGGCTGGCTGCCGCCTCGACTTCATCCGGAGAAGAAAGTGTACCAGGCAATTTATAGTTTGATAAACTTACCCGGTACTGTTCCCAATTAGTTTTAAACCGCCCTCTGGGAGATACGAGGTCAGCATACGTGCCCAGGACCACGAGGAGGGGAAAGTGCTGCGTGTCGCAGTCATAAAGCACATCCACGTGGACCGGGACCCGCATGGCTTGAGCCACTACTATATCCAGCACGTCCGCGGCGTACGTTTCATTAGTAGGAACGTGCGTGGGTGAGTCGGGCCCAAGGACCTCGTAACCCTTGGTTTCCGAATCCTGAAATAAAATTCTCCCAGCTGGATTGGAGCATCGGGAGCCCCAAGAGGGATGTTTTGCGTTGAGGTCCCCGATGACCAGCGTTGGGATATTTCCATCCAGGATTCGGTTGATATCGGTCGTATTTATCGTTTTTGTAGGAGGGCGGTATGCTGCGTATATTCTGAGTTCTTCTCCAGATGAATTGAGCCTAACTCCTTTTGAGCGGACGTTTTCGAACTCCACGTCCACCAATTCCTCGTGGACGACATCCCGGCGAACAAGGACCGCTGTCCCCCGATAAGCGGTTCCTTCTGGGGATATTTCGTCTCTTCTGTATACGAAGTAACCGGGAACGCGGTCGTTTCTCCCAGGAGAATTATGTGCGGATTGTGTTCCTGGACTAGGAGACGAAGCTGTTGTGTATTGGAACGAATGCCCCCTGGGTTCCAATACACAATTTTTAGGCCTTCAGCCCTCACAATGCCGAGGCCGTCATGGCGCACAGTTGGGTCAGGCCAAATGTTACGGCCTCTATTGGGTCCGACCCCTGTGCTAGACGGTCTAGTACTCCGAGCAGCACCTGGATCGCTGCTCGGAGCACTTCTCGGTTGTGTGCGGGTAGGTGGTGGTTCCTCTCCTTGGTTTGTGGAGCTGGTTGCTCCTTTTGTGAGCCTCGGGCAGAAGTTCCCTTGGCTTTTAGTTTTTTCTGCGTCTCTTTTAGGGCTGGTAGTGTCGCCGGCGTCAGCGATAGAGATGTTTTCGTCGACACCGGCTGAACGGGGAGTGATGGCTTTAAGTGAGCCAAGGGAGCAGATTCCCCTGTTGGACCAGATGTCATTAGAGGGGCGACAGCTCCACTGCCCTTGTTGGACTTCTTCTTTTTTGTCTTTTTCTTCTTTTTCTTTCCCCCTACTGGGACAAACCTCACACTCGGTCCGTTGGCAGGCGCCATTAAATTGGTATCCTGTGTCGATTCGGAGTGAGTGACCGGACTTGGTTTAGGGGGAGATTTGGGATGTTTATTAGGGAGAGGGGGAGGGAGCTGAATGCCTCGCTTTCTGGCCTCCTTTCTGAAAGCAGGACATTGCCTGTTACTGGCCGCATGTGGTTTGCCGCAGTTAGCGCACTTTAGTGCGGCCGTCTCACGATCGCAATTTGCCACAGGGTGCGCACCTGAGCACCGCACACAGCGGGCCTGGCGGAAGCATCCTCCCGAAGAGTGGCCAAAACCCTGGCAGTGATGGCATTGGGGAGGACCAGGTCGACGTGTCCACTCCTTAATTATTACTCCCGGCAAGTATAGGAGAGTTGTGGTGCTATATAATTTGTCCAGCTCATTCCGGTCCAGGTGAGGGAACTGGGCAAAGAACACAGTTCCATGCCGGTTTTTCCTGGGAGGGATCATCCTAACGTACTCTGGCATCTTACCAATAAGAGCACCCAGTTCGCTGATAATCTCCTCCACAAGTGTGTCTCGAGGGAGGCCCGTGATTGCCACTTTATGTGGACGGTCAGCCTGGAGGCTGTAGGTATGGCCTACAATCTCCGAGTTTGTCTGGCGCTGTTCCTCTAGATAGTCCTGGACTGTGCGGAACTCCTGCGTGGATTTGGGCATGAACCTCATGCCTTTACCCGCAGGCCTCGCGTTGGGAGGGAATCCAAGACGGTGGTACAGCGCCTTGAAGTGAACCGTCCACTGGGGCAGGGAGTCCACATGAATAGGTGGAATCCCTTTCCCGTTAGTAGTTGGCTCGGTTGGTTGTGAGGCTGCCGGGGAAATCGGTCGAGATGTTACGGGAGGAGGGGGACTGCGCAACGCATGGCTGTAATCCATGGATGTGCTGTCCCTGGGGTTTGACGAGGCCCCTGCCATAGGAGAGGGAGGCCTATTTTCTACCGCCACGCACCTGGAAGGAGCCGGCTCTCCGGAGGACTGGGCACCCAACAGCGAACTCGGGTCGGTAATGCAGAGGGGGGAGACGAGACCGTTGTCCGGCGCTCGCTTTTGTGTTTCTGGGTGGTCGTCTCCACTTGAATCGCCGCGCGAGTGTTTTCGCGGACGGGTCGCTGGAGGCGTGGAAGACTTTGATTTGTCCGCAGAAACATTCGGGCTAATTTTTTTGGACGGAGCGAGGCCGAAACCTTGAGAGTTGGTGTTCCCCCCGCCACCAGATTTAGGGCGGGCGAAGGTGCGGGATGGGACTACTTTTATTGTCTTCATCGGTACGGGACGGTTTAAGACGTCGTCGTCCGATGAAGAGGAGGAAGAGGGTAAGCGAGGTAGTGGGGAACTTGTTTTACCCCGAGCGGCAGACATCTTGGCACGGGGGTCCTTCTAACCCGTTAGGGCTAAGAAGGGCCCGGGGTAGGGCGTTGTCAATAAAGGCAGGAGCTATTGTATGCTATGGGCATCTATTAAAGAATAGATGGCATAGCATGTTTTTAAAACAACCGATTTAATTTGCCACTGATTGAGCTAAGTCTCAACACCTATACGTCTCTGTCAATAGTTGTTGTTAAAATCGCCTTACAATTATCAACAAAAACTGAAAGAAATTGCTAACAATTGCATTGGCAATTATCAACAACAACTAATGAAAGAAAGAGACAGATAGGTGTGGAGACTTACTGTCGTTCGAGTGTCGTCGGCAAGACTCGGGTTGAGTTCGGCTATCAAAATGCGCCGGCGGCGGCGCCAGACTGGCGGGCGGCGGCGGCGCACTCGATTACCAAAACTACAACCAAAGTGTCCTTACAACTCACGATCACGACAGGGATAAACCACTCTTTTTGCGTCCCAGCGTTCCGCTTTTGAGGTGGGCACTTTCCTAACCAAAATAGGCCTAGTACTCACGTGCGTCCCGGGCCAAAACCGATCTCGCACAAGGTCGCAAAAGCAAAACAAAACACACGTCCGCACGCAACGGTGCCGAGGCAGGGACTATTGTAATGTACCAAGACGTTAGATATTATTCAATGGGTAAAATAAAATGTCGCTGTAACAACTATAAAACAGTTAAACTGACGTGGAACTTAATTTGTTTGTGTATTAACGGCGAGGGCGAATAAGTCAACTCTGTGAGTTTATTCCGTATTTGCCATTCACTTGTTTTGTTGTCTATCTTTTGTCATAGTAATTAGTTTAGTAGCTTTGAAGTACACTGGGTTGCGTATATAATAATAATCTTTATTCTTGAAAGCAAAGTAAAGCAAGCTTTTTTTACTGAATTTTGCTTATAGGAATGAAAATGCTACTCAAATGATTTTCAAAGTGAAATAAAGTACAAAAAGGTCCCCAAGTCGATCCGACCCGACGTGTTTGGGCTATAAGAAAAGCATCAAATTCAAACAACAAAACATATGGAATTTGACTATAACATCATTAAGTCATTGAAAGAAAGATATATTACTTGCTTGGCTGTATGGGCTAGACCTATCTATACACGGGGTGTATCACTGGCTTTTTATCACGACAGATGGCGCACGACAGATGGCGCATGATAGTTGGTACCTCATATAACTGTCAGTTCTATAAAAAACTTTTACTACTTTTAACTTTTTATTACATATTACCCTGGTTGGGACGCAAAAATATTGATTAATGTAAATAAATACATTGAATTAATATTTAATTTATTTGTGATATTTCTCGAGTTTGGTACGCTGAAGACATCGACGAGCTTGCCACTTGTCATGATTAGCCTATAGTAAAGTTGGCTAACTGTGAATCCGCTTATTTATAAGCGTTGTTTCTGACCACCCCGAAAGGGAAACGGTCGTGATGATGATAAATTTATTTTTAGGCATCAAACTGCCTCCGTGGTCTAGCGTGGTATAAAAAAAAAAGAAAAAAATGGTGATACTCGTATTTCTTGAGTTAAGTACGCTGGAGACATCGACGAGCTTGCCACTTGTCATGATTGGCCTATACTGTTGGCTAAATGTGAATCCGCTTATTTATAAGCGTGGTTTCTGACCACCCCGAAAGGGAAACGGTCGTGATGATACTGTAAAATATACACTACACCTTCCGTATCTTCATCTTATTGTGGTCAATGTAATACCCATACGGCGGTACGGCGACCACTTTCTGATGAAGGCTGACTGCTGCAGTGGGGGTCCTCTTAGGTGGTTCACAAGGATTCGGTGCTGCGGTAGGCCTCGTCGTTTCTCCCTGGTGCATTTTGAAGGCCCAAATAAACCTATGATTTTTACCGACAAAACACAACAAACACCCTGCGGCAAAAAGTATTTTTTCAAGAAGATTTTTAATTTAACCGCACAAGTATGCGATTTGCTCTAAAATTTGTGTCCAGCCATTGCGAGACCAGCTTAGTTATTTCCTTGACCAATTCGGACTTCCTCGACCGCGTATGTGGTCAAGTTACAGTGCGAAGCAGCTGTTGCAGCGAGAAGGAAAAAAGTGAATCCTCTGACAGTTGTTTTCTGAAGACCTTAAAGACAATCTGGATGTTGAGAGAGAGAGGCGTTCGGTTGCTGTCCGTGCTAACATGATCGCGAGGAGGCTCTTCAAGTGTTCCCGTGCTGTTAAAATATCCCTATTTAACGCTTACTGTCGGTCTCTGTACACACCGCAGTTGTGGTGCAACTACACCAAAGAGTCGTACAGAAGACTGAAGGTGCACGTCTGCCGGAATTAGATGCGGTAATCCGACATCGTATGCCCTCATTTAGAAAATTCATAATGGACACTAAAAATATAATTCTAAAGAATATCCATGAGCATTGCTTTATGCTCCAAAAATTATGGACAAATAAATTAGTATGTACATTTTAGATTAATTACTAACATAGTTTTCTTTAAGTTATTATTGTTACTAACACGATATAGTTTTTGTACCGAAATAAAGAATTATTATTATTATTAAAAATGGTGTGAGGGAAAGGATGTCGTTTGCAACCGTTCATCCTTGGCCATTGTCGATTATAATCGCTACACTGGTGTCTTAAGGTTTTGCATAGCCGCGACACGTAAAAGATGTAATCGGTGTGGCAGCTTTCAGCTGGCACAATTCTGGGGGTGCCGTACCTCGGATGTTGCGGCGGCATCTCCTTTTGTACTTTTCCACAGTCGTGAACATTTTCCGCTACGGGCGCTACCTTTTTCTTGGAAGCCAGCCAGGCGCATAGCTGGATTTATCAGTTTTACTTTGGGTTTTGGTCGGCTGAAATTGCAGCTGTATGAGAGGGATGTATAGGGAGACATGCACGCACTGAATAACTCTCTAGCCAAGACTCAAGGAACATAATATCAAAGAAGAAGAAGAGAAGAAGTATATTTAAAAAATAAAAATGTTTAATTTTTAGCTGCGGTACAACTGCATCCCAGTGAACTAGAATAAGCGGCAATTTTACACATAAACTAACATTTAAATACACATTTGTGTCCTTTTATTGTATTACATTCTTCTTATCAAAAATACCACAGTGTTTGAAGACAAAAGTTTTCAAGTCGTAATGTCGTTGGTGCAGAAACGTGGACACTGACGGTAGGTCTGGTCAACAAGTTCAAGGTCGCTCAGCAAGTTATGGGGAGAGCTATTATGTTTTCCATAATTATTCACATTGTAGCACATTATTAAACAAAACAACACCACTTTTGACCAACAATATCCACAGTAAATTAATTTTCAAATGCGGCGAGCGTTTTAGGTACGCTCCCTGGTTTTAAGCCCTTAGTTTATTTTGTAGAATAGTTTTGATTTCATAGGTATTTTTAGTTTAGTTTTATTTATAATTAGTTTTTAATCTATTTTATTTTAATATTTTTGGATCTACTTCGAATAAATATTTTTATAACGTACCATTTTCAAAAGAAAACTTCCACTTGACATGTCCGCGGAAAAAGGCGCGAAGGACTCTTGATTTTTTTTAACATGTCATGCTAGTATAAAAAAGTACAGTTAGTACAAATAAATAAATATTTTCAGTCAAAGCAAGAGTCTTGCGAGACTGGTATGGACTATAGTTATCTGGTAAAATCGCTGCAAAACGTTTGACAATAAAACCCAGTGATACGAGTATTCAAATGAGTCGCCAGAAACGGAAATAGGTAAGTATTTGTTACTATCTTACGAATTTAGTAGGAAAACTTGCGCATTTATATAATAAAGTATAAGATAAGGGAAGAACAGTAACACCAAAGACTTTAAACATAACAAGATGGGGCAAGAAGCCAAACGGTATGAGAATTAAAGTTAGGATAATCGTCTCAGAATTAATTAGTCTGTGACAGTACACTTCTGGTTATTTATTTATTTATTTATTTAGTACACACAGCAGTACATATATTATCACACACATAACATAGTATAATTATAGCTTATCTAATATATGTACCAATTAGGTGTCACAGCATTCACCAATACAAAAAGAAGAAGAAGTTAAAAACTTATTACTGTTAAAACAATTAAAAACTTACTACTGTTAAAACAAAAAAAATAAAAAAATTTAACAAAAACTATAAAATTTTAAAATTTACAAAATAAAAATATGACTTCTAAAATAAAATTATATTATTTATTTATTAGTCGCCATTTATGAAACGAGCTAATAATACGGCATTACCGGAATCATACAGTTTACATACCTTTTCTTAAACCAGCCTATTGTCGGTCGCAAGCCCGAGACCCCATTCTCCTCATCCCTTACCCACACACGATGGACCGGGTGCCTGGTGATTCCATGGAATGCTTAGAAATTTGTCTTCTCTTCTTGGATTGCTTGGGGTAGGCCTCCTTTATAAACCAGCCTATAATCGGTCGCAAGAGACACCACTCTTCTCCTTTCTCTTTCCCACACACGATGGACCCGGCATACGCACATTTATTTTATTTATTTATTTATTTATTTAAAAACTT
This sequence comes from Tinea semifulvella, assembly GCA_910589645.1. Taxonomy (NCBI): domain Eukaryota; kingdom Metazoa; phylum Arthropoda; class Insecta; order Lepidoptera; family Tineidae; genus Tinea; species Tinea semifulvella. The sequence goes on along the minus strand of OU342619.1, from coordinate 3,378,143 downwards.
TATTGCACAAAGTACAAAGGCGGACTTAATGCCCGAAGACATTCTCTGACAGCCAAACCTTAGGGACAAATTTGAACAATTTTAGGTGCAATCATAGAAATAATAATAATACTATAATTATAAATGTTAATTTAATAGGATTGATATATACTTACATCATATATCTTCATATATATCATAATATCAATATACTACATACTAATAATACACATTATTATACCTAAACATACATATATACTACTTACTAACGCTGTCAGGAGCTATTTAAGAAGTGTGAATACACCAGTTTTTTAAAAGATGACCTGGTAGTTGCTTGCCGTATGATGACAGGAAGATCGTTCCATAAATTAGTAGCAACTACTACGAAAGAGTTGGAGACAAATGCAGTGTGATGTGAGGGAACAGATAGAAGGGAGTTGTAAGAAGAGCGAAGAGATATGTCATGGAAAGAAGAGAGATAGGCGAAATTGTCCTTAAGGTATTTCGGTGTCGCAGGCTCATTCAAAACCGATTTCATAAAAACATTCATAGAATGCTTGGAAATGTATCTTCTACAGAAGTGTAATACACGTTTTCCTCTGACAAGAGAAGGAGACAGTAAGTCATGTTTCAAGCGGTGTTATTTTTATAAATATCACCATGGTAAGCTTACAATATTAAACTTTCGCGCATATTCATAATAGTTTTTTAAAATAATTTTAACGGGTCTTTACACGATTTATCTTAGAGACATATTTCTCCCGACGTTTCAGCCAAGTTGCATTGGCCGTGGTCACGGGTCGACTGAAGCTATGCGGTGTAGTCTCGTACATACTGGGCGGCAGATGTAAACCTACCCACTTATCACTTTAAAAGTTTTTAGAAATCACGACACACGACACTTACAATATCCTTGGCGACACCGGGCGATTTTTCCCGGCGTCGAAACCTATTGATTACTGGATTCCACTATGAATATAGCTTATAACCCCCCTCTCGATTGAAATTTTTGTGTTTCTTTATTTCGATCGCTTCACGTACTATTCTAGGGTAATAGTGCCGATCGGTGGAAAGTATCTTTGGGTCATGCAGCTCAATCCAATGGTTTGTGCCACTATCCATTAGGTGTTCTGCTATTGCTGACTTGTTTAATTGGCAGTTTTTTACAGCTGCTATATGTTCCTTGACCCTCTCGGCTATTGTGCGCTTAGTTTGGCCAATATATGAACTCCCACAGCTGCAGTCCACTTTATACACGCCAGGCGTTTGGAAAGGAATGACATCCTTTGGGGTGCGTACGTGTTTTGCTACTTTGGAGAATGGAGTGTACACAGCATTGATAGATAACTTTTTGAAAGCTGTACCAATTTTATCCGTTACTCCTTTCACATATGGTAAGAACGCGGGCAGCCGATTGACCTGTGGATATCTCTCCTTGTTTTTCTGTCGCAGCAACCTCGGACCCACACCATATCCATTGCGTTTTAGCACTGTTTTAACATGTGACAATTCCTGTTCCAAATGTTTTGGGTCACAGAGATCATAAGCCCTGTGTTGATCACAATGAGGTCACAACAATGCAACTTGGCTGAAACGTCGGGAGAAATATGTCTCTAAGGTAAATCGCGTAAAGACCCGTTAAAATTATTTTAAAAAACTTACAATATTAGTTCTCCTTGAAAGTAACAGTTGGCATTTGACATCATTGCACATACTTTTAACGAGTTATTTATCATGTACCTATCTATAATGATAAATGTGTAGAAAAATAATGTATAATTGTAAATTACGAGTATGACTTAACCGAATTCCGGTAGGAATTTATGGTGTTAAAAAAATGCAAAACTAAACAACCAATAATAATAATAATAATTTATTTATTCAGTAGAAATTGGTTACAATAATAAATACAATAATGAAATATTTAGATATTAAATTACTTGATGTGCACAAAATTGACACTACATATTTCCAATTGTATCGCTTGTTGGAGCCCAAACCAGGAATTTTCGTCTTGTGTCTTGGGCTCCAGCTGCACTAGCTACCCTAGTATTCTACAGTTATTTATTTCACCTGAATTTAACTATTAATGTATTATATAATTCGTGAAGTATAAAACAAAAATTTAAAAACTAATAGGATTGTAGCCTTAAGACTGGGCCAACATATTTGTTTTTGCGGTGATAATGCAGACGAACTATGCCGCCATGCCTTATGCTGCCAAAAAAGTGCCGGCAGAATCTCAAGACATCATGCTATTAATGACATCCTGTCAAGGGCGCTTACAACTGCTAACATCCCCTGTATCCTCGAACAATCGGGGATAGTTAGAAATGATGGTAGGCGTCCGGACGGGATGTCATTAATTCCATATACTTGAGGCCGCGCACTGGTTTGGGATGTCACATGTGACATCCAGCCATAAGAAACCTGGTGCCGCTGCAGAATCAGCCGCACGCCTTAAGCGCAACAAGTACGCGGAGATCATCATCAATCACCATTTCATTCCATTTGCAGTTGAAACGATGGGCCCGTGGTCCGAGAAGGCTCTTGTGAGTTGAGAATATCTTGTTCAAAGGGTCAGCCTCGCTGTTCAGCTGGGGAACGCAGCGAGTGTCCTCGGTACACTACGCCCATCGAATAGTCGTAATTTTATTTATTAATTTTTAGTTTTTATAATTGAGTTCTTAGTTTATTTTATTTTTTAATCTTTGTACTTTACTCCGAATAAATTGAAATTAGTGGAAATAACTAATAGGTGAAGTATCCACCGTAAATATAAACGTAACGTAAAAATAAACTTAGTAATGTGTATCCACACTGTGTGAATTGGCGTCATGCCCAGTCAAGCAGGAATAGTGTTAGGGACTGATGTCAGTCATGAGTGTCTAATTACAGTCGTGCTAGTATAAAAAAACGGTAGTTTTTTTTAAATTAAAATAACAACCAATGCCGCTTCTTTTTAATATTTGATCTCTTTGAGTAATACAGAAGCAAAAAGGAACTTGTGTAAATTGATTATTCAAGCCGAAAAGTAGGGAAAATACACAATACTGTTTACACAAAATATTAACCTCATCATACCATTGTGATCTGTATTATAACTCACTTAAAGGTTAGAATAGCGTAGAAATTTGTGAAAAATGTATATCCATAAGTGTCGACTAAACTCGAAAGGTTACTTATATTTAAATACCACGCCATTTAATAAGAAAAGATGTCAATACTAAAATTTAATACAAAAAATTAACCCTTAACCAAAATAAATATTTTTATTTTATTTTATTTTATTTATTTTGTACTATTATGGTAATAAACAGTTACAATACAGTTTATATAACAAACAAATAGACCTGGAGTACCAAAACTGTGAAAGAGAACTATTATTACATTTTCAAAATACAGTTAAACCATAAATAAATAAATAATAAAAGGCATGCTACGATGGTTCGGGAATGTTGAAAGAATGATCAAAGAAAGATTGACGAACCAGATATATAATGCGAAAATTGTGGGTGAAAGAGGCCCTGTCAGACCGAGACTCACATATCACGATCAAATAAATAAAACACTGACTGAAGGTGCATTAAAAAGCCTTCGTAACAAAAGTGCTTGTATGAAGAGGTTAATAAACGTCGACGAAGCGAAAGAGGTATGTCGTGATCGTGTCAAGTGGCGCTCAATTGTCTCTGCCTACCCCGCAAGGGATCTGGCGTGAAGATGTGTATGTATGTATGTAGTTAAACCATAAAATAAAGTAAAAATCACATTTAAGTCTATTCTTTCAAATTATTACAGCCTCTAAAACATATCGTCCTAGACCTCCAATCCTCAATTGTCTCTGCCTACCCCGCAAGGGATCTGGCGTGAAGATGTGTATGTAGTTAAACTATAAAATAAAGTAAAAATCACATTTAAGTCTATTCTATCGAATTATTATTATTATTATTCATTGATGTATCTAGATAGGCCCTCACTGATATAAAAACGTTCCTGTAAAACCAATCGAAGTCATGTAGCTGCACCAACAGTTGCGAGATAGCAAGCGTCGAGAGCGCCTATTATTAATATTTATATCGAGTAAAACTAGTCTTTTTGTATGCATTGTGATATAATTTCCGATAAATAAAGCATGTGGCATTAGCCTTGCTTGAGAATTGCCCCCCAAAGTTAGTAGGTACACAAAGCAAGCGGCACGTTTTTAAGAGTGTGTTTTGTATTGAATAGGCTTATCTATATACATCGATGTTATTATTACAGCCCCTAAAACATAGCGTCCTAGACCTCCACTGTTGGAGATGGGCCTTCCAGAATACATATCTGGAGAATTTGGCATATACTCGCCACGCTGGCCAGACGGCTTGGCAAGGAAACAGTAATTAGCTCACGGACGCTGCTCCTATACACTGACTTAAAGCAAACTAATATGTCCACGTCAACCAAGCAATCATTTTATAGTTTTACTGCTCGTCTTAAAAAGGTTTTTTTTGCATAATTTGTTCTGCTACAGGAGGAAATGAACAAGCCTCTAAACGGGACATTGTAGAAGTCTAGATATTTTTTTTTATTTTATTTAAAAACTTTATTGCACATAGGTACAAAGGGCTAACAATGTCGTTAGACATTCTCTGCCTGTTAACCTTAAGGACAATAAGAGAGTTTTAAGTGACAGGAATAGGTGCACAAACGGTATGAATGGCCGGGCCCGATGGATGTCTAAAAGGGCAGTTTGCAATCTCTAGACAAGTGGCAAAATCGTCGATGTCTCTAACGCAATTAAAATGGGTAATATCACAGATAAATTATCGTGTCCTGACCAGGAATCGAACGGCGTCTAAATCAGTAAGTCTTGTTTCAAGCGGTGTTATTTTTATTTAAATATCACCATGGCAGGCTTATTGTATACATCGATGTATATAGATAGGCTATCACTGATATAAAAACGTTCCCGCAAAACCAATCGAAGTCATGTAGCTGCACCAACAGTCGCAAGCTAGCAAGCGTATAGCGCGCTTACCTAATAATAATATTGAGTGAAACTAGTATTACGAAAGAATTTCCGATAAATATTGCATGTGACATTATCATAGCTTGAGAATTTATCCCCAAAGTTGGTAGGACACGTCGCAAGCGGCACGTTTTTGGACTGCGTTTTGTATTGGATAGGCCTATCTATAGACATCGATGATTGTATATTACTTTTAATATTACTATTGTATATTAGTTCTCCTTAAAATTGGCATTTGACATCATTGCAAATGGCACATACTTTCAACGAGAACAACAAATAGGTGGTAGGCAGACTGATGGTGGTAATTTGCCCAGTATCCACACGGTTTAGGATTAGGCTCGAATTGCCGTCATGTCCAGTCAAGCCTTGCGGATGGGCGCAAACACGTGTGTATAATAATAATAAATATTTCCAGACAGGTCACACAGCGCCATCTAATTTCCGTGGTAAGCTACGAGGCTTGTGTTACGGAAACTAGATGGTTGATAAACTACATATTATACTTTTTTTTTGTAAATATATACATATTATACATATAAACACCCAGACCGATACAAATTATACAATGTACAACTTGCCCCCGGTGGGAATAGAACCCACGACCTCCCGAGTTCACGGCAACGTTTGTTACCACTAGACCACGGAGGCGTGTATGTTTGTTCCTTTATGGAGACCAAATGTTTCTTACGTCAATCGATTCGTCTTAATCACAGTAGTATCACTGAAGATATGAGATTAATCAAATATCTTTAAGGCGACAACCAGACGCCATATTGTGTTAAATAAAAAAATAATATTCGACGAACTATATCGAGTGGGTTATCATTGAATAGGTATTTGAAAATCATGATGAGGATATTTTTTATTTCGAGGGACCATTTGGAATCTCTAACGATTAAAAGTTGGTAAGCAACAATTCTCATTTAAATGTTCAATGTAGGCCCTACGTACATCGATGTAATTAATGTTCTTATAATTGGTAAAGAGTTTTAACCACTTAGTGAATTTTCTAAGTCCCGATCCTATTAGGTCAATGGATAATATATTCTATAGATCAAAGAAAAATTGTTATGATAATTCCTGAACGGAATATATTTGCTGTGGCACTTTTGTCGAAAGAAGTGTTTTTAAGTTCAGCAGTTTTCGATGATATTTGGGAATGTGAGTTTTTTACGGGTTATAAAGTACAGATAAAGTTTCCCTGTGACAAATGTATTTGGGGCGATATTACGTTGGTTGGTTAAATACAAAAAAAAATGATTGCGGTTCAAATGAGATGGCATGTGCCATTGAGAAATACGTTCGCTTCGGAGAGCACGTTAGGCCGGGTGCTTCGTTCCCAGTAATAAATATGAGTAAGAACTTGTGGAACCGTATAATCTTTATTTATTCTAAATAAATATTACTAAACATTAAATAAAATAAATATTAATACTAAGGATAGGGATATAAGTCCTATTAAATAATATTATATAGTATATTATATAATAAACTATATATATAGTGTATTATATTTTCATATATGTATATAATAATAATAAAACGAAAGTTTTCAACCAATGCGTTCTTCCAGTATTGTCGTACGGAGCAGAAACATGGACACTGACAGTGGGTCTGGTCCACAAGTTCAAGGTCACTCAGCGAGCTATGGAGAGAGCTATGTTCGGTACATCTCTGATGAATAGAGTCCGAAACGTGGACATCCGTCAGAAAAATAAAGTTACCGATATAGCCTTCAAAATTAGTAAGTTGAAGTGGCAATGGGCCGGACACATCTGTCGCAGAACCGATGACCGATGGAGTAAACGAGTTCTGGAGTGGAGACCACGTACAGGAAAACGCAGAGTGGGAAGACCCCCTGCCAGGTGGACGGATGACCTGAAAAAGGTCGCTGGTGGGGGCTGGATGAGGGTGGCAAAAGATCGTGTGAAATGGCGAGCCTTGGGGGAGGCTGATGATGATGATGATATAATAATAATAAACTTCTCTGTTAATTATAAAATGGACGTAGTTCCGAAAAAACGATCCAATCCACATTAAGTTAATTTTAAGTTATAGGGCATTAAAGTTGTAATTTAGATTAGTCTATCGATACATCGATGGATTGGTCCATAATTTAATACATTAAGAATTTGTTTAAAACAATATTTTTATATACCTATAAACCTTATTTTAAATGCTTACGAATACTCACCGTTCCATGTCTCTATATTCTGGAACTAGCTATTTTTTTAAGAAATAATAAATAACTGTTCCCAAATAACGACCAAAATCGCAAACGCACACTGCGTTACCAAAATAAGTTAATAATACCGATAGCCAAAACAACACACATGCAGAAAAGTGTATTTTCTATGGCTCCAAAAATATATAACAAAATAAGTGATGACATTATTATTATTTTTTTTTATTTTTTTTTTCAAAACTTTAATGCACAAAGTACAAAAGGCGGACTTAATGCCCGAAGACATTCTCTGACAGCCAAACCTTGGGGACAAATTTGATCAAATGTAGGTGCAATCATAAAGATAATAAGAGAAATAAATAACTATTTAAATTAACAGCAATTTAATATATTCTTACTTACAATATATATGGAATAAATATATATATATATACACTAAATACTAATACATACATATTAATATACACAAACATACATATATACTACTTACTAACACTGTGTGGAGCTATTTAGAAAGTGTGAAAACACCAGTTTTCTGAATAATGTTCTGGTAGTTGCTTGCCGTATGTTAACAGGTAGATTATTCCACAAATTAGTAGCAACAACTACAAAAGAGTTAGACACAAATGAAGAGTGATGAGACGGGACAGATAGAAGAGAGTTGTTAGCAGAGCGAAGGGATTTGTCATGGAAAGAAGAGAGATAGGCGAAATTGTCCTTGAGGTATTTCGGTGTCGCAGGCTCATTCAAGACAGAAAAAAGGAGACAAAGGGCTCGAAGATTTCTGCGACAACGAATAGGCAGCCACTTTAACTTAGCACGATATTCAGAGATGTGATCATATTTACGTAAACAATAGATAAACCGGATACATGCGTTCAGTAACCGGTCCATCTTATTGAGCAACATCTCCGACATATCAATGCTACACACGTCACCATAGTCGAGCAGAGGTAGGAGAAGGCTTTGAACAAGGGTTATTTTAGCTTACTTCTACTTTTAAATTACTTCCAAATCATAAATTTAAAAAAACAACCACTGACATGCTGATAGACAAGTACTACTATTCAGTGCGGGACCTTCTAGAAGATAAATCGCTTGCTATAACAAATTCTTAAATTTATATTTCCAAATTTGACATTAATATTATTGTATATGTAAGTTGGTATTTAAAAATTTATGTACATAGATATTAATATAATTATCATTATAATATTGTACCGTATTGATAGACGGTTGTACCTGTTACCTAATAGTTATACGTCCTCCGGCAAAACATAGAGTACAACACTAACTACACTGTATAACATCACACATATGTAAAACCTATTGTTTATAAGAAATAAATGAATTATGAATTATGGATTGTTTTTGATATAAGATATATCATCCTAGGATGTGATTAAAATACATAATTAAATTTCTGAAATTTTTTATTTTTTGCTAAACTACCTTCATATATAAGCAAAATATATTGTGGGGAGCGACCGACCAAAGCCATCACCTTAAGCTGTCGATTCCGGTTATTATGGTCCATACTTATGGAGTCGTAGGGAAATTGACAAAAAATATATATCTCACCTTCGGTAAACCAATGGCCAGCGAGTAAGCCAAATGTTCCAAAAATGTTCTGGAAAGCTAATCTCCAGCAGTGGACTCTGTGCTCTAGGTAATATCATGATGTTTTTATTCTTAAAATCGTGAACAAAACACAAAAACCGCGATTCAATTATAGTTGTCAAATTGAAATATGTTTTCGCTGATTGATTTGGCAGCGAAAATAATTTCGTAAAAGCGATATCTATTTCATGAACCGAACAATTTTCTATCGAAATGTCTCGATCTTCTTCAAACAGTGTCGAACGAATCTCGTCCTTATTGTTAATGAGATAGCAAAGAAAGGAAAGCTAAATTCCTATAAAAATGTTTTGGTACGAACAATAAAACCTTGGGAAATTTCTAGTAATAAAACAAATGATTTTTCTCTTAGAATACTGAGTTTATTGTACTTAATTTAAATCTAGTTTACATTACATTACAGCCCCTAGAATACAGTGTCCTAAACTTTCACTGCTGGAGATGGGCCTTCCAGAACATATATCTGGAGAATTTGGCCTACACTCGCCACCGCGCTAATCATTACCATTAATTATTTGATACTAATCTACTAGTGCTAAATTTTATTAAAATCGGTTAAGTAGTGACAGCTCGACACATCGACGAGCTTGCCACTTGTCATGATTGGCCCATAGTAAAGTTGGCTAAATGTGAATCCGCTTATTCATAAGCTTGGTTTCTGACCACCCCGAAAGGGAAACGGTCGTGATCGTGTACTATATCATACTATATACTATACTGCCGGGGCGGGGAAATATCCATCGTTCGTGCTGATAAAAACTGCTTCCATACGTCTTGGGATCAGGCTCGAATTTCCGTCATGCCCAGTCAATCCGACATAGTGTTAGGGACTGATCTCAGTCATGAGTGTCTAACTCCAGTTGCTAACATTCATGGACCCCGCGAAATGGCGCAAGGTCACATGTAGAGGTAGTACCTCACATGTCCTCCAGAGTTGAGCTGTTCGAATTGTGGACGATGCCACTATATCTGGAACTCTAGAATCTTGAATATTGATGTGGATTCTCAGAGCGTGTTCTACCGGCTATACTATGATGAGTGTTGTAGAGCTCTATAACCTAATCCCTTCTTCTCCATTCCGCAACCGAACCACACGCACAGGTCATAATATGATAGTAGTCACCATCCTTAGGCGTATAAATTTACGACTCATACATCTGTCGCACGATAAAGATGTGGAATGCTCTTTCAGCCAATGTGTCCCCACTTTCCTATAACCTAGAGTCCTTCAAGCAAAAAAAGCATCTAGTCAAGCCGGCATAGTGTTAGGGACTGGTCATAAGAGCTAATTCCAAATGCTAACCTTTTATAGACCTTGCGCGCTGCTTACCATGTCGTGCTAAAATAAAAAATCAAATGACTGCACAGTAACCAGGCGTTTTTACCATACATTCTATCTATCTATGAGTAATATAAGATGGGACAGTAAATACATTATGTCGTTACAGAATGTGCAGTTGATTTTCAAACAAATTCTAATCAAGTAACGACAAAATATGATTTTAGTTAAATTAGCATATTCATCCCAGCTCGCTGACAAAATCAAATTTTAAATTTTAACCTCCTAAATTTGAAGTACCTATGGAAATTTGCCAAATGTTATCACAAGATTTGACTTAGATATTATTTTTTCTTAGTCATTTTTTTTTTTATTATTCTAAAACTTTATTGCACAAAGAGCTATAATGTCGTTAGACATTCTCTGCCTGTTAATCTTAAGGACAATAAGAGAGTTTTAAGTGACAGGAGTAGGTGCACAAAATATAAAAAATAAAAATGATTGAATAATGTACATTATTTACTATATTAATTCTAAGAAATAATACACGTAATATACCTATATAAGTATAATAAACATACATATACCTACATAAAAAATACTATATAATAAATACATACTAATACAACTACATCGATACAATCAATATAAACAACTACACAATACTGACAAAAAGTAATATATAAAGTTACTATACATGAAGTAAAAGTAAAGTATCATCACGACCGTAGCTCTAACCGAATCGGAAACCATGCTTTGTGAGGAGCAAGTTCACATTTACCCAATTTGACTATAGGTCCATCATGACAAGTAACAAGTTCGTCGATGTCTCTAGCGTACCAAACTCGGGCCTTAACCCACGGACTCAACCGCTAGACCACGAAGCTGCCTAATTATACATGGACTGTTAAAAAATTCGGTATACTGGTGGGATCATCTGCTACCGTTTCACATTATTAAATAAAAATCCTATAAAGGTCGGTTGATACCCTCGGAGACATCAAAGAGGAATCCACTTTTCTTACGTACATTTGTCATAGATTTACAACACCACCGTTCCCGTGCCTCGGAGAGCACGTTAAGCCATCGGTCCCGGTTCCACTAATACCAACATGTGGAATCGTTAATAAATTGTCATTAAAAATTTACTTCAGATCCTCGCCAACCCGTCTGGCCAGCGTGGCGAGTGTAGGCCAAATTCTCCAGATATATATAACCCAACTCCAACAGTGAAGGTCTAGGACGCTGTCATTAATGAATGTGGCCAAGTTCTCCAAATATATGACAAAGAAATAAAACATATTAAAAATAATCCAACTTGATAATTAGACGCGATGTCGGGAATTTCTCTAAACTAAACTCAAATCCTTGTTTTGTTCTCCCCGACCACTGTCTTGGTTATTTTATACGGACAAAGCCGACTTAAACAGCTAGTATTGTATATACACAAAATAATAGCAACATTTTGAAAGAGGTATTTCACAAAGGAACGACTCCGAAATATAATCTTTACATCTAAATAATAATTTTACGCCGAAATAACTGAAATGTTTCAAGGTTAAATAAACTTATTTAACTGTCAAACGGTAAACATCTGTGACATTTAAAATTTTATTATCAAATAAATGGTATTTAATAATCTGTTTATCACAAAGAGATTAATTATAAGATAGAGCGGGCTGTGGTTGCCATTTTCATACAAAAAATTTCGCGTGGTATAGCCGACTTAGCGGTCTGTAGCGATAGCTACACAAAAGAAAATATAACTTCAAAATTCAAAATCACGTCGGGTCACCAATAAAGCGTCTTCGCTTTTAAATAAATGATACTGCGGATATATGGAAATAAATGTTTTTTTAATAAAATAATAATAATAAATATTTCCAGACAGGTCACACAGCGCCATCTAGTTTTCGTGGTAAGCTACGAGGCTTGTGTTACGGAAACTAGATAGTTGATAAACTACATATTATACTTTTTTTTTATAATATATACATATTATACATATAAACACCCAGACCGAGACAAATTATACAATGTACAACTTGCCCCCGGTGGGAATCGAACCCACGACCTCCCGAGTTCACGGCAACGTTTGTTACCACTAGACCACTATATACCATCTCGAAACTGTGTTTATAAATGTATTTTAGCTTAAGTATTTTAGACAACAACGTTTTTATTATTTTATTATATATTCGAGTATATATATATAATATATAATTATATACATATATTATATATCTGGGTTACAATAATTTATTTATTTTGTTTTTGGTACTCGAGATTGCGAGTTTGGTTGCAATAAAAAACAAAACTTGACGAAAAAGCCAGTGCTACGAGGGATAGATTGGGAGAGAGAATTATCCCCTGATTGTATTCTTGGCGTATAAAGAGAATTCGTAATGATTAATCGTATTAATTATTCATGAATTACAAAGGTACATATTTATTTAAATTATTCCTCGTTTCAAACCCTTTGGAAGGGTTGTGAGTTACGATTCTTGTGTTTTTTGGATAAATCTTGTGATATAAGCTACTTCCATAATAATATTTTTAATATTTTCTTAATTTATATATATTATTTTTCTAATGATTTGGTGGAGGCAATGTGCTAGCAAAATTGTTAATTATTATTTACTCTAGTATTGTTAACTCTAGGTCTAATTTTCGACGATGACACTACATTAATTGCAACAAGTATTGGTCACATGGAAGAGCTGTTCCAAAAAATGGAGACCGTCAGTCTTAAGTTCGGCCTTAAAATTAACCGCAGCAAGACAAAGGTAATGATTGTAGACCGTGCCAACGATAACTGGCCATAAATTAAACAGATAGCAAAATGCGATTTTGTTCAATCATACATTTATCTGGGAGCATTGATATCGAATGGCGGTGGATGCGAGGAGGAAATTAAGCGTCGCTTGTATGGCAGTGTCGAGGTCTGCTATGGAGAAGCTTAAGAAAATATGGAGGAACCGAAACCGGCTGGTCAGAGCTCTTGTGTTCCCCATTTTCCTGTATGCTGCAGAGACGTGGACCCTGCGCGAAACTGAAATAAAACGTATTAATGCTCTAGAAATGTGGTGTTGGCGGAGAATGTTGGGCATATCGTGAACGGAGTTCCGAACCAACAAATCCATCCTGGAGGAACTAGAGATAGGACAACGCCTTTCCTTAATCGTGCAATCACGCATTCTCACTTTCTTTGGACACGTATCGCGGCGTGGAGATACATCCATTGAGCGCCTTGTAGTTCAGGGAAAAGTCGATGGCAAGAGAATGCGTGGTAGGTCTCCGATGAGATGGACTGACCAGGTTAAAGCAGCAATGGATCATCCCCTATATGAGTTCTCCAGGAAGGCTGCAGTTCGAGACGAGTGGCGACGGCTTGTTAAGCGTGCCACTGACACTCAAGTGACGACCACGACCACTCTGCCAAGAGTGTAGCGACTAAGAAGAAGAAGGTCTAATTTTGCTTTAATTTGTAGCATGTATATTTACTTTATGTGACTGTTTGTTTCCAAAATAAAATAAAATAAAATTCATGGACCTCTCGCATCACTTACCATCAGGCAAGTAAATAGGTACAAAAAAGCGAAGCCGGTTCAAAGAGCTAGTTTTCAAAATTTTTTTATCAGATTTTCATGCGTAACATTTTTGTCATGAATATGTTGAATAAAATATGGCTTTGATGTCAAAACGACAAGTTTTTACAAGAATTATGACATAGCGTGTCTGTTATAATTTAAGATCTGTGTTGTTTGTGTTTATACGCGTGTTTTCTCACTAGTGATATATTATTATACAGGATCTTAGTTGAAAAGGGCATAAGTCTTGTTGCGGCTTTTTACCATTTTTGTTATAATTAGAAAGAGTGTCATGAAACATAGCTCTTTTATATTTTAAAGATACGATTTTTGTTACCAAATTGTAGTGGCATAATTTTAGCTACATTTTATTTTGTTTATTTAAAACTTTATTGCTCTATGTACAATACAGATTTAAGTTGTACGGTAGATGTTACTGGCTATATGAAACATTTAAAAAATAAATTAAATTGTTCTTATATACTCGTACACCAATGCATACAACTACAAACACACATACGTACATAGCAATATGTAAATAAATATACATATACTACACACTATATACATATATAGATATATGCACTACATACAATATTTACTTACATTATGAGGAGCCCTTTAAAAATGAAAGTATACCATCTTTTTAAATAGCGTTTTGTTGGGAGCTTGGTGAATTTCAACTGGCAATTCGTTCCACAATAGATTGTCTGAAAGCTAGAGTGATGAAAACGAATAGATAGAACAATTATGGGACGAACAAAGGGATCTACCATGAACTGAAGAGATAGGCAAATTTGTCCTCGAGGTATTTCGGTGTCGCACGCTCGTTGAGTATAGAAGTATAGATTCTAAGAAAGATACATGATACATGTATTTAGTAACCGCTTCATCTTGTTGAACAACAACTCCGAGAGATCGACACTACACACGTCACCATAGTCAAGTATAGGAAAGAGTAGACCTTGGGCAAGGGTTAATTTAGCTTTTAACTGTAAATTTTTGTTTAGTTTATTGAGAGAGTGCAAGGAAGCAAATACTTTACGACTCGTATTGTTGACCAGTCCAGTCCAGTTCAAGTTGGAATTGTATTTTCACAAATTGTTATGTTTCTATTTAAAATGCCCAAAGTAGTATTTGACAAAATTCTCTGGGTTCCGGGCATTTACACTAAAATGCTTGGTTGAGAAGCTTTTCGATAAATAATGAATAGAAAAATAAATATCTCTAAAAAAAACTTTTTTAACATATTAATTATGATTTAAAAAAAAACGGACATACGTAGTTTTGCACTGGCTATAGATATTTTTTTCATTTAAAGCTCTGCTATCACCATTTACATAGAAATGTGTCGTAGTGTCTCACATGGATAGACACGGCTGAGAGTTCTACTAGTGATGTGTAGTTTTATCGATAGATCGCTTTTTTATCGATAGTTATTAATATTTTTTTATTTTGTGGCAAGTCGTCATTATTAGTAGTAGTTACTAAGCAGCAAAATAGTCTAGAGCAGGGGTTCCTAAAATATGCGCTGCGGCGCCCTGGTGCACCGTAGCAAGTGAAGACGGGCGCCTTGAGGTAAGAACTAAACTCTCATGCAACATTCGACAAATGTTATGCACATCACTGGTGATAATGTAAACTACATTTACTAAGGTAGATGCGTGAGTCATAAATAAGCATGGTTTTTTATACCATTGATAAATTTTGTATTCAAATAATTATTTGTGTCCCGACCAGGATTCGAAACCGGGACCTCCACATCTAAGTCCACGGACTTAACCGCTAGACCACAGTGCCTAAACAATAATATTAAAATACACATAAAACGATATCTTTAACAGCCTCTACAAATCAGACCTCCACTGTTAAAAATGGGACTTTCAAAATTTTCTAGAGAATTCGACCTACACTCGCTACGCTGGCAAGACAGGTTGGCGAGGGTCTGAAGTCAATTTTAAATGACAATTTATTAACGATTCCACAAGTTTGTGTTAGTGGAACCGAGACTGACAGCTTAACGTGCTCTCCGAGGCACGGTGGTGTTGTACATTAATGTACATTATAAAACTTTGTACATTAATAAATTTACATTAAAAAAAACGGGTGCGTCGCGGGACGTACCGCAAAAGTGAGAAGTAAACTTGCAGGTTATTGATTTCGTAGTTGGTAGGAATATGGAAATTAAATGAATGCGCGTGGCTGCGTGCGCACGCGAAAGAAAGAGACAGAAGGAGCGGGAGAGAGCGAGAGAGGCATCGGCTATACGCGCGGCGAGCGCTTATCCGCCCCTCTTCCCCTCCCTGATGTTTCGAGAGGAAGAAAGAAAGAGAAAGAAGGAGCGGGAGAGAGCAAAAGAGGCAGTGGCTATACGCGCGCCCTTATCTACCCCTCTTCCTCTTTCCCGCGACGCTGTTTCTCCTTGAGCGCTGTTCTAACGTACGGACGTACAAACGTACGTTCAACGAAATAGGTCCAATAAAAAAGTATATGCCGGAGTTCGGGCGGACCTATTTTAGGGTTTTAAGGCAATCGTTTTTACAGGCACCACCGCACCCAAATTGATATATTATCGACTAATGTTACGCACATCACTAGTTGAAATGTGAAAATGGATGCGTGGGTGAAGTGTAGCCAAATGTACGCCATAAAAAAGGTTCCCAATAAAACAGAAGTCCGGACATTTTATACACAAGGCGACAAGTCCGGGTATGGTTTTAATAAATCCATGAACAATTGAATTTTTGCGGAATAAGCTTGTCGTAGGGATAATAACTTTTCTTTATTTATTATTTATTTAAATTCTTTAATGCACTTAAAAATAGTACAGAGGCGAGCTATAATGCCAGTAGGCATTATTTATCAGCTAACCTTAGGGATCGAGTAAGGTGACAGCCAGGAAGAAAAAATATATATGTATTAATGATATAATTAATTCGTTACTTAACTAATTATATTATCTTAACTAATTATATTAAGAAGTAGAATGGTGGATGGTGAGCGTATTATCGCGAAATAGAAAAAAAAGGAGGCCTCCTTTTCTTAAACCAGCCAATTGTCGGTCGCAAGCCCGAGACACCATTCTTCTCATCTCTTACCCACACACGATGGACCCGGCACCCGCACGGTGAATCCATGGAATGCTTAGAAATTTGTCTTCCTCTTCTTCTTCAATAAAAAAAAGGCTTCCTTAAATCCTTTTCTTAAATTAGCCTATTGTCGGTCGCAAGCCCGAGACACCATTCTTCTCATCTCCTAACCACACACGATAAACCCGGCACCCGCACGGTAAATCCATGGAATGCTTAGAAATTTGTCTTCTCTACACATTATACCTACACACATAATGGTATGCTAGGACCTGCGGCACGGTTGCTACCAGTGCAGGTCATTGAGCATATAACAATGTAATAGATTTAAGTTAATTGGATTAATAAAAGATTTTTATTTTATTTATTTTTATTATTATAAACATACATTCAAGTGCATCATATACATTATAACTTAAATAAATACACAGTTATTTAAATAATGTTTTATTCTTAATAGTTTTTTTTATAATTTTAACGGGTCTTTACGCGATTTACCTTAGAGACATATTTATCCCGACGTTTCAGCCAAGTTGCATTGGCCGTGGTCACGGGTCGACTGAAGCTATGCGGTGTAGTCTCGTACATACTGGGCGGCAGATGTAAACCTACCCACTTATCACTTTTAAAAGTTTTTAGAAATCTTCTAATCTAAAAATGTACCATTTACCAATACCATTTAACTGTCATACTGGTATCAGTGCTCTTTCCGTTATTAGTGATGTTACGTGATGAGGAGAGAGAGTGAACTGGCTGCATAAAGATGATGCTATTCTTATGGCATCGTCCGAACAACAACGGAGAACAACCAAATAATGTATGATTCCGTTAATACCGTCTTGGAAGCTCATTCTTTAAATGTTGAAATGTAAATGTAATAAAAATAAGTGTATTTCTAATTGTTAAATGCCGGGATTCGAACCGCGAACTTATTCAATTTTACCACCAACAACTCTTTCTTTGTGAATCTTAAGGGTTCACGCGAAAGGCCCTGACATAAAGAATTAATAAAATAAAAAATATGACTTTCTGGGGTTATATAATGTCAAACTTAAACTTTATGATTCGTACGAAGGTAAAAAATCTCTGTCGTAAAATAATTATATATTTTTATAGCGACAGAATAAAATTAAAAACCGCTTAGAACGCCCGTTGTTTAGTTGGATTTTTTTGCCCCAAACTAAGCCTTATTTTGTTGGAATAAGGGTCACAGGTTTTATTGAGATTTGTGGTTGACTGTAATCGTAAATCAGGGCAGTTCGTCTTTTTTATTAGTAACATATGGCTAAAGAGACGCCTGTGAGACAATATTTAGAATAATTCTACGAAAATATCCGCCATTTTTTAACCTATATATGTCGGTAATTATTTAAACCGTCATGTTCAGTAAAGCCGTCATAATAATAATAATAATAAAATTCTTTATTGCACACAAAATATACAATATAAAGTGTTGTACATAGGCGAGCATAATACCATGAAGGTATTCTCTACCAGCTAACCTTTGGGAGAGTGAGAGGGGTATTATGGGTGCAGAGTGTGAAAATGGAAATAATATAGTAAAAACCAGAATTAAAATATGTAAATAAATACAATATATACATTTATAATACTATAATACCTAACAGAAAAATAATAATACATTCATTACAGCCCCTAGAACACAGCGTCCTAGACCTCCACTGCTGGAGATGAGCCTTCCAGAACTGGAGAATTTGGCCTACACTCGCCACGCTGGCCAGACGGTTTGGCGAGGAAATAATACATAATTAAGATAAATACATAAATAATTATATATATACATATATAGGTACTAATAATATTATTGATTAGGATTCGTTTTGCTTTTTAAGGAAATAAGAGAGAAGAAGTTTTTTGAATGTATTTAAAGACGGTGCCTGTCTGATAAACAATGGTAGCCTGTTCCATTGACGAGCTGCTGACACGGTGAGAGAATCTGAATATCTGCTAGAAGAGTGAAGAGGGATAGAAAGTTGGTTGTTCTGTGAAGAACGAAGAGAACGGGTGTGTGAGTCGCACAGATATTCGAAACGCTCGCTCACGTCATAGTGTTAGGGAATGATGTCAGTGTGTCTGATTCCAATTGCTAACATTTACAGACCTTGCGCGCCACTTACCATCAGATCAGCGCAAGATCACAAGCGAATATATTTAAAAAAACTATTATTTTCACACTTCCTTAAAAACAAAATGAACCCTAATCTCGACATATTGACATATTAGTATTTATTATATTTATTTATATAAGTATTATATGGATTGTATTTAGGTATTTAAGTATTTGTGTAGGTCGAATTTATGTAATATGTATTAAATAAAGTATTTATATTTTTATGTAGGTACTAAAATATTAATTAAACTAAAAACTTACATTTTAAAACATAAATTACTATTAATAAAAATAAACCTAATTAATAAATAAAAATATAACTTTAAACTAAAATGAAGAAAAAACTAAATAAAAAAATTGCTCTAAATCGCTGAAAATGGGCAAAGTGTCAAGGATACTGGCAGCATTGCCACGTTGACTGGCAATACTGATCCTTTGGCCCAAATATTGCCCAGCCCTCTTGTCTCCCGAGGTGTTGACGAGCTGTTTTGACAACGCCTAAAAAATTTCGTGTGCACTTGGTCCCCAGGGCCCGAGAATTTCAACTCCAAACGGCGCAAAAACACATCTCCCAATAAGCTGAGTGTATTTCCGCCGCTTGAGGTTCTCTGCTTGTAATGCAGCAGCGCCTGGGTCCTTAGAGGTCAAGGACAAGTGGGAAGGCGCCAGGGTGTCCACACATGTGGCAAACCTATATCCTCTATGGAACCAACGTCATTCCATCGGGCCGCTTGCCATCGTCGCGGGCTATGCCACTAGGTTCTAATATTGCTGGCGAACCCAGCAGACATAAGGGCCCGACGAATGACGTCATTGAGACAGGCGTGCCTTGGGATACGACCTGTGTTCTTGCTGCAGGAAAGGCCGTGGTGGCCGAGTGCCCCGACGTTGTCTCCACATTGGCAGCGATGTAGGTACTTAATTATTAAATTCTCATATATATTTACATTTACTTAAAAAATCTCAGACACCCATCATATAAATCTATCACTCTCCCAAAGGTTAGCTGGTAGAGAACACCTTCATGGTATTATGCTCGCCTATGTACATATTTTTATTTTGTATATTTTTTGTGCAATAAATAATTTGATTATTATTATTATTACATGACGTGATAGAATACAAAACAAAAGAACATGGATGTCCGACATAATCGGATCCATTAACCTTAACATACACAGAAAAGACCCTGTTAAGTTATTTAAGAAAACAAGGGAAGTAGAGTTTTTGATAGGGTCGTTAACAACCCGCTGGGTAAATATGGTGAATTTAAATTAAAGGAACTTGATTCAAATACAGGAAGAATACAATTTTAAAAAGACTAAATAAATACATAAAAATTGAGATACGTCAAATTTCTTACATGCCTTTGTGGTTTTATTGTTGCGCACTGTACTTCAATGCCTTCGTATCGAACTCGGTATCTGTCTAGGTATTATAGACGTAGGTCCTGGATGTATTTTGAGTGTACCATACTTCATTAGAAGAGTTTTAATAATAATAATATACGTTTATTCAAAGCAACTAGGCTCACTTGTTAGTTACAAAATCCTTACAACTAATGTTAGTATAAAAATGAAAATAAAAGTAAAAAGAAAATAAAATATGGTAATATTAAAACAATATGACCACCACTCCACTCCGCCCCCCACAGGATGCACCTCACTCCCGCCAGACCAGCAGCCGCACGAAGCAGCCAATGCACGGCGAACCATATCTTTCGGATATCATCTTCAGGATACTGTTAGTGCTTGCCCTCACTGTTAAGCAATGATGCAGTGGTTTTGCGTCTTATAGCAAAGAAGTCATCTGTATGAGCCTGGGCAAACATTGCCGACGCACTACAGTAGCGTGGCAGCCCCAACAATATCCTGAAGCTATTATTGTACTGTACACGTAGGGCGCTGATCGATGCCTGCGTAAAGTTGGTCCGCAGACTGCTAGTATAGAAAGTGTTGTGGCCTAGCACATCCCTAGTCCCTGAATCGACTGATACCACGTCCCCTCCCTATCTTTATCCAATAACCAATCGCGCCTCGTCACTAAACGTCAAAAATGTCATTTTGGCCGGTCGAGAACATTCTACAAGCAAATATAAAGGCCGGCTTCGATTTTTGTGCTCTCTCTTTTATCAAAACCACGGATCAAGACACATCAAAATCAATTCAAGCAGCAAGTCTAGTTACCTTCAAGTTTAAACACAGTGTACACGAAAATCGGCGAGGTGCTATCCCTGGTGAGTCCTTCCTTTTCTACCTGTGTTAGGCAAAACATCAACTACCGGAGAACCAGCGGGCTCTTGCATTCCAGAACTATTCTGATGCTCAGACCCGGCCTGAAGACGGAGTGGATGGAGTAGACATCAACTAATTGCTCAGCCAAAACGTAACAGAAAGTTTGGCAGTAGGCTTTAAATAGTGTTATCTTGACTTGATCACTACTGCGTGCAAACCTACGTGCCAACATATTAGATCTAATCGCCAGCGCCCTACGTTCTCGCTTAATGTCTACCTTGAGGTCCTCTGTTACATAATGTTTTACAAAAATATGTTTAATAAAAAAAAAACGGAAGGTATTTGTGTTGGGTCGTTGGCGACCCTTTAGTCATATATATGTGACATAAACAGCCGGTAACACACAATATTTTCTTATAAAGGGCACATGTATTAAATATATTTTGGTTATATAAAAAATGTATGTATGTCGTGATCGTGTCAAATGGCGCTCAATTGTCTCTGCCTACCCCGCAAGGGATCTGGCGTGAAGATATGTGTGTGTGTGTGTGTAAAAAACCAAAACATACTAAACTTAATATTAATAAGTTTGGTCAAACCGATTTTTGTAGAGTCGAAAAGAGTTTTTTTTTTAAATATATTTTGTTATATAAAAACCAAAAAATACTAAACTTAATATTAATAAGTTTGGTCAAACCGATTTTTGTAGAGTCGAAAAGAGTTTTTTTTTAAATATATTTTGGTATATAAAAACCAAAAAATACTAAACTTAATATTAATAAGTTTGGTCAAACCGATTTTTGTAGAGTCGAAAAGAGTTTTTTTTTAAATATATTTTGGTATATAAAAACCAAAAAATACTAAACTTAATATTAATAAGTTTGGTCAAACCGATTTTTGTAGAGTCTAAAAGAGTTTTTTTTTAAATATATTTTGTTATATAAAAACCAAAAAATACTAAACTTAATATTAATAAGTTTGGTCAAACCGATTTTTGTAGAGTCGAAAAGAGTTTTTTTTTAAATATATTTTGGTATATAAAAACCAAAAAATACTAAACTTAATATTAATAAGTTTGGTCAAACCGATTTTTGTAGAGTCGAAAAGAGTTTTTTTTTAAATATATTTTGGTATATAAAAACCAAAAAATACTAAACTTAATATTAATAAGTTTGGTCAAACCGATTTTTGTAGATCTAAAAGAGTTTTTTTTAAATATATTTTGGTATATAAAAACCAAAAAATACTAAACTTAATATAAAGAAGTTTGGTCAAACCGATTTTTGTAGAGTCGAAAAGAGTTTTTTTTTAAATATATTTTGGTATATAAAAACCAAAAAATACTAAACTTAATATTAATAAGTTTGGTCAAACCGATTTTTGTAGAGTCGAAAAGAGTTTTTTTTTAAATATATTTTGGTATATAAAAACCAAAAAATACTAAACTTAATATTAATAAGTTTGGTCAAACCGATTTTTGTAGAGTCTAAAAGAGTTTTTTTTTAAATATATTTTGTTATATAAAAACCAAAAAATACTAAACTTAATATTAATAAGTTTGGTCAAACCGATTTTTGTAGAGTCGAAAAGAGTTTTTTTTTAAATATATTTTGGTATATAAAAACCAAAAAATACTAAACTTAATATTAATAAGTTTGGTCAAACCGATTTTTGTAGAGTCGAAAAGAGTTTTTTTTAAAATATATTTTGGTATATAAAAACCAAAAAATACTAAACTTAATATTAATAAGTTTGGTCAAACCGATTTTTGTAGATCTAAAAGAGTTTTTTTTAAATATATTTTGGTATATAAAAACCAAAAAATACTAAACTTAATATAAAGAAGTTTGGTCAAACCGATTTTTGTAGAGTCAAAAAGAGTTAATGTTAAAATCCTATTTATATGCATAAAAAAGTAATTACGTTTTCGACTGAGCAAATCGGTTATCGATCCCATTCCGTTGTTTTTCCGTTTTGCCGGTTTTGCGAGATTCGTGTGTAAAATATGGCTGCGAAATAAATTCAATTATTAAAATTGGAAACGTTTCCGCAAAAATGGTTTCAATTCTACCGCTAACTTGGGCTGTGACCTTAGGCTGTGACCCTAGGCTGTTTAATTAAGAGCAACTGTAAATTTGACAAAATAGTGGATTCCTTTTCTTACTGTCCCTTTATCGAAGGAACAGTTACAGGCAATATAAATTACTATTAATAAATACTATTTAATAATAAAAAATACAACTAACATTGCCACGTTTAATGGCAATACTTTGGCCCAAATATTGACCAACGGTTCTGCGACAGACGTGTCCCATTATTATTTATTTATTTAATAACTTTATTATATATATATATATATTATATTTAGGTATATATTTATTTGTTTATTTATGTGGTTATAATATATATGATGGTTATCTATGTATATTGTATTGCATATAATAAGTACTATATGTATGTTATGTAATTAATTTGTGTAATATGTAAAGAATACGTACTTACCTACTTACACTGTGAGGAACTGTATATGAGTAACTAATTTTGAAGACCTGATGGTAAGTGGCGCGCAAGGTCTATGAATTTTAGCAACTGAAATCAGGCACTCATGACTGACATCAGTCCCTAACACTATGCCGGCTTGACTTGGCATGTGGATACACTCTACTGGGTTTATCATCACGAAAGGTGGATAATTTCCCGCTCCGGCAGACTACGCAAATTACCACCATCAGTCCGCCTACCACCTATTTGTTGTTTTCGTTGAAGTAAGTTGCAATAATTTATTTATTTATTTTAAATTCTTTATTGAACCAAAACTTAAAATTAGGTACATAGGCATTCTCTGACTACTAACCTTTGGGATGGTGAAAGATTATGGGCAGGGTGCAACATATATATATATATATATATATATATATATATATATATATATATATATATATATATATATATATATATATATATATATATACTCTTACCACGGAAACTAGATGGCGCTGTATGACCTGTCTGGAAATATTTATTTATTTATTTAAATTATTTCAAATGCCAATTTTTACTTTCAAGGAGAACTAATATTGTGAGCTTAACACCGATGAAACAAGACATACCTAAAAGCCGTCTGGCCAGCGTGGCGAGTGTAGGCCAAATTCTCCAGATATATGCTCTGGAAGGCCCATCTCTAGCAGTGATGGTCTAGGCCGCTGTGTTCTAGGGGCTGTAATAATAATAAAAATACCTAAAAGCCTAGAGTAAGGATATGTACGTGTATGTGTGTAATAACTTTGCATATATCCATAATTACTTTTCTCAAAACCACCGTCACGTATTCATTGACAAAGCCTCCTCAACGAATTCGCTGACAAACTATAAAACTTTTGAGACGTACTCATTCATTTATTAATGCCGCAGTCGTTTCGCCAACAATTTATGACATTTTTATTAGCAAGTTCCTTATAATAAAAAATGGGCTAAATCCCACTTGTCAAACAATTCGCTTGAATCGTGCGAGGTGATATTTTCAATTTGGTTTGAATTGTTTAGGCGCGGTGTTGGCTGATGATGATGTTGATGATTAAACCTTTTTCTTAATTTTTTATTGGTTTGGCCAAACCTATATATTCGTAGGATGGATTTTAAATGATAATGCACATTTTTCTTAGAGAAATGGGCCCAATAAAATGTTCTAATTTAATATATTCCGAGTTAATATATTGTGTTTTCATAATCTGTAAATATTTTTATTTATTTTACCCTAGCATAACGACAATTGCCAAAAACTTTCCCGCTCATTTGAAATCCTGTGTTTTATCTATAATAAAGTACCTGATCATAATAAAGAACCTAATCATATAAATAGTGCTTTGTAACTATTTTATACATAAATTTTAACCAATTGACTATTTAATTAAATTATATTTTAATGCTGGGGTAAAAGAGATGTTGTAATTATTTAAAAAAAACACAAAATATTGTTATGTATTTTGTTGAGGCTTACTTAATGTTTAATGCGTTCGCAGTGCCACTTACATTTGACATTAAAAAATATCTAGAATGTTCCATTTCCCTATTTCCTTCTCGCTCTCTCTCCTATTCGCATCCGTGACCAGTAGACGTTACACCCTGTTTTTGACTTGTCGCTTTAAGCGCTTGTATTCAATTTATTTAACTTTATTTAAGCATAAGCACTATTCGTTGAAAGCTTTGCTTTTCTTTCAAGTCAAAAACGACAAAATCTTCATAAAAAAAAACCATGCGACTAAAATTAGTGTGAATAGGAATAAAACCTAAAAATGAATAAGTCTCCGCCATTTTACACAGTCACGGGACGAATTAGGTTAAAAAATTACCGGCAACAAGAAGCACAAAAGTTATTTGATCTCGGCCGACTCATTGAAAAATGGCCGATCTTAGTAATCCCCACTGGGACGGATTTAGGGAAATTCCAGAACGAAATTGTTAATAGCGATTATTAATTTTTGCTCCCCAGAGTCTTCTTAAATTTGAGACGGTTTATTTTTAAAATTAATTGGTTCCTTCAAGGTTACGTTTAATTACTTTTCAAAAACTGCCTCCGTGATCTAGCGGTTAAGTCCGTAATTTAGAATCGGAGGTACCGGGTTCGATTCCTGGTCGGGACACAAAAATATGTATTAATATAAATAAAATGATGACAAAAGTTTTCAACCAGCGCGTTCTTCCAGTTATGTCGTATGGTGCTGAAACGTGAACACTGACGGTAGGTCTGGTCTACAAGTTCAAGGTCGCTCAGCGAGCTATGGAGAGAGCTATGCTCGGGATTTCTCTAAAAGATAAAGTCAGAAACGTTGACATACGTCAAAGAACCAAAGTTACCGATATAGCTTTTAAAATTAGCAAGCTGAAGTGGCAATGGGCTGGACACATATGCCGCAGAACCGATGAACGATGGAGTAGACGGGTTCTGGAGTGGAGACCACGCCAGATGGACAGATGACCTGAGGAAGGTCGCTGGTGGGGGATGGATGAGGGTGGCAGGAGATCGTGTGAAGTGGCCAAGCCTACATCCAGCAGTGGAGAGACACAGGCTGATGATGATGAACATAAATAAATACATTTAAATAATATTAAATTTATTTTTGATATTCTCGAGTTTGGTACGCTGGAGACATTGACGAGCTTGCCACTTGTCATGATTGGCCTATAGTAAAGGTGGCTAAATGTGAATCCACTTCTTTTTAAGCGTGGTTTCTGACCACCCGGGAAGAGAAACGGTCGTGATGATACTTTACTTTTTTTAAACAAAGCAAAGTATTACTTTATTTACATATTATAAAGATTTTACTCATTAAAAATTCATAAAGGGAACCGAATAATAAAAAACATTTTACAAATCTATGCAACATGTAAATCACGTAAGCAAAACATATTTCACATTAAAATCGTATGCATATTTATGAAGGAGAAAAAAAATGTTACAAAGTACGCCATGATCATTTATCGAAATTAAATTTAAACTTAACATTTTTGGTAATTGTGTCAAGTTGTCAACTGGACACACGGAAATGGACACATGTGTGTTTAATTAGGAAAAACTCTATTTAAAAAAAAAACTTTCCACTTTCCTATAACCTAGAGTCCTTCAAGCGAAGTGTCCTAGTCAAGCCGGCATAGTGTTAGGGACTGATGTCGGACATAAGTGTCTCATTCCATGTGCTAACATTCATGGACCATGCGCGTCACTTACTATCAGGTGGGCGTAAGATCAAATGTGGTAGTATAGTAAAAAAAAATATAAAAAAAAATTGGGTGTTCCAACTCAAGATATCTCTAGGGTACAAAACTCGAGAAATATCACAAATAAATTAAATAAATTATTGTGTTTCGAGCAGGAATCGAACTCGGTACCTCTGCGTCTAAATCCACAGACTTAAGTTCTAGACCACGGAGGCAGTTAAGTCAATTAAGAAAAATAAAACAAAAAACCGATCTGTTTAACTCAGTATATTATTTAACAAAACATGCATCCGTAGGAACGCCTAGATACAATTTTAGAGACTCTTACATCTGTCGCAGGCTAAAAATGTGGAATGCCCTCTATCTGTTTATTTTACCAATCATATAATCTGGAATAATGAAGTCTGTAATCAATAGTGGTGTTTTTATTCTTAGACCTTGTGGTCGTGGAGACACATGTCAAAAAATAAATAATAATGTAGGCATTTATTATACATCATTATGGATAATAATCTGTTTATTAGGTTTTACTTTACGTTACTTCCAATATATGTCAATTTATAAATATATAAATTTATTTATTTATATAAGTACTTACTCACTTTTTACATACATACATACATATCTTCACGCCAGATCCCTTACGGGGTAGGCAGAGACAATTGAGCGCCACTTGACACGATCACGACATACCTCTTTCGCATCATCGACATTCATCAACCTCTTCATACATGCCCTTTTGTTACGAAGGCTTTTTAATTCTCCTTCAGCTAGTGTTTTATTTATTTGATCGTGATACGTGTGTCTTGGTCTGCCAGGGCCTCTTTTACCCACAACTTTCGCATTATATACCTGGTTCGTCAATCTTTCTTCGCTCATCCTTTCAACATGCCCGAACCATCGAGCATGCTTTTCCTTATTTTTTATTCACTTTTTATTCTAATTTTTATTGTTTTCTATTAACTCTATTATTTCATTGATTTTATTGATGTTGAATTTTGATTTATTTTATTATTATTATTTCTTTATCTTTTCTTCCTTTTTATATTAATTTTATACTGTATATAACTATTGTTAACTTGAATGCTTTATAAATATTATTTGTATTGAAAATTAAAAAAATATATAGGCATTATTGACAATCCATTTTTAATGAAAATGTATGTATAAATTATAAGATTGGCTGCATGGTAAATTGGGCTTTAGCCATGTAATGTTTTATTAATAAATAAAATAAATGTCCATCGACGACAACCAAAAAAATATTTTATTTCGTATTTCCTCAAAGTGTAATACTTGTGACCAATTGAGTGTGTCCAGTTGACAACTTACCAGCAATTCCAATTTCAATTTCGGAAACTATTTCATGCTTTATCAATAAAAGTTTAAAGTTCGGAATTTTTATTAAAATATCTTTGTAAATAAAAATGTTTTTAATTGAACAGTGGGCGTTGATCCATGTAACTTGAGTACGCGTGGGTTTCGATGTAAAGCCTGTCTCACACTAGTTGCTTGCTATACTATTTCCTATTTAGTATTAGGTGCCGTGGTTGTAAGAACGCTTTCTTTAAAATCCTACGAAGGTCGGTTCAAATCCCGCCGGCATGTACCAATAATAATAATGATAATAAATTATTTATTGTACAGAACCAAAAATAGTGTGGGTACAAAGGCGAGCTTAATGCTATAAATGCATTTTCTACCAACTAACCTTTGTGAATAGGGAGCCATTATAAGCGGGTGCAGAAATAATATTGTGATCAACAATTCTGAAATATAAATACATACTAATTAAATATCCTACATATTAAATATATATACATAAATAATAAATTCATATCTAAGTACATAGTAGAAAGTTATGGTAAGTTATTCTGTTTATGGTGCAAAAATTTTATAACTTGTCTTTAAATATTTTGAGATACCAATGAGGAACAAACTTTTCTTACGTACATTTGTCATACATTTACAACACCACCGTTCCCCTGTAGTAAATAAAAAATAATCTCAATATTACATCAAGTCGAACAAATATGTTTAGTAATGAAATTATTTATTTTATGAGTCAGCTTTACAAAGTGGAAGAGATGATGAGATGAATTTCAGCCTATAGTCCGTCGCAAATCCAATGCAGCAAAGAAACTGACATACCTACGTATAAACCTAGGATGCTAGCATTCGGGAAATTCGACACATCCTATCATCGTCCATACCACAGTATCTGAAGACTAGAATCTTTAACTTGTAACGTCGTACGGAGCAGAGATGTGGACACTGACAGTGGGTCTGGTAGAGCTATGTTTGGTATTTCACTGATGGATAGAATTTGTATCGTTGATATACGTCAGACCACTAAAGTTACTGACATAGCATTTAAAATTAGCAAGCTGAAGTGGTAAGGGCCGGACATGTCTGTCGCTGAACTGATGACCCATACTCGTAGAGTAGGCGGGTTCTAGAGTGGAGACTACGTACTGGAAAACCACGAATCCCCGAAAGATGGACAGATGATATTCAAATTCAAATTTAAACATTTTATTGCATATTATATTTATTGCACAATATAACATTATAATTAAGTTTTAAATATAAAAAAATAACAATTTCAAACCATCAAACATCTCAAACCATATTACAACACATTTATATTAAGTAAAAGAAAGGAAAAAAAAAACAATAGAACTTCGGAGAAGAATCGAAAATAATAACGTATATGCAGATACGTTAAAGTTTTTTTTATATTTTTTTTTATAAATTATAAATAAATATTTCCAGACAGGTCACACAGCGCCATCTAGTTTCCGTGGCAAGCTACGAGGCTTGTGTTACGAAAACTAGATGGTTGATAAACTACATTATACTTTTTTTTTGTAAATATATACATATTATACATATAAACACCCAGACTGAGACAAATTATACAATGTACAACCTTCACCCGGTGGGAATCGAACCCAAGACCACCCGAGTTCACGGCAACATTTGTTACCACTACACTACGGAGGCGGTCAAATCTTTATTTTGCGGTTTATGTTGCATGAATTCATTAATTAGTGTAGTAACATTTTTCTAATAATATATCCTTTAGATTATTTACAAAAGTATTTTGGTTAGTTTCTTCTTTAATAGATTCTGGCAATTTATTGTATATACTTGCGGATATAGCTGCTGTGTATTTTTAAATTTGATATTAGTAAGAGTTATCTATTTTTAAAACAAGATTCATACCGACGTGGCTTGTCTGAAAATTTAGTATAAAATTGGGGTTCAAGGAAATCCTTACAAATTTGCATATTTCGAAGATGTATATAGAAGTTGAAAGTCAATATTTTTTGATGAAGAAAGGTCGCTAGCGGGGAATAGACGAAGGAGGCAGAAGATGGTGGGAGATAGCGAGCCATGTGAAAGGCCTACGCGTGCATCCAGCAGTGGAGAGACAGAGGTTGATGTTGATGAAGACGATGATAATAGGTTTAATACGATGTAGTTTATACCTTTAATTTAAAATTTAATTACTGTAGAATTTTGTATTATTCATACAAAGTATTCCAGAACTAGTTTCTCGCTCATATTTAGCAGTGGAACAAAAGCCTAAGATAGTAGAATAAAAGTACAAAAAAGCTATTCATTAACTACCGAATAGATAATTAGTTGAAATGTTAACAAATGTAAAGCTATGTTTTCTGTATAATTGATTACTTCACTTCGTTAGAGATGGATCGATTGCATGTTTACTTTTTATCATCTGACTGTTGATAAATTACATTAACATGAACTATCTGTTATACATTTATAGATATTTATTACTTGCACAAAAAATGTTTACTGAGAAATGTATGAAGCTAATGCCGACCTTATTTGAGACACATTCAGCTAGGATGGGCGGTATTTGGGAATGTCCATACCACAATGTTTAAAGACGATGGCAATAGTAACCATCTAACTTTAACCAGTGCCTTGAAACAATTTCTTTATAGAATGCTTTCAGTTCCGTTCCTACGGGCCCATAGTTACTACAGCAGATGTCGAAAAAAATTTACTATTGCAAATCGTTTCATATTTTCGACGCTTGCTGATCTGCGCTTGTTCCGCTGCAATACTAGCTCTAACAGAAGTTGCTTGAAGGTGGGAAGGGGCTAGGGAATCCCAACAGGTAAAATCCCATTAATTTCATTCCGTTTGGACGCTTGCCATCGTCTCGACTCAGACCAGTTGGTTCTAAAATAGATGGGATCGAGACTACTGCAAGCGTCCTACGAACTAGGTCGTTAATGGCGTTGTGACGGAAAAAGCGACCCGCACTTTTGGAACACGACAACCCGTAGTGACCAAGCTCATCGACATCTTTAGTTAAGTAACTTATTAACTGCATAATTGCAATTTCTTATTTCTTTCATTCTGACTATCACCTTACTCGATCCCCAAGGTTAGCTGGTAAAGAATGCCTACTGGCATTATAGCTCGACTCTGTACAATTTTTTGAATGCATTAAATAATTTAAATAAATCCTTGATCTCTAAAGACCCAGGCGCTGCTGCATTACAAGCAGAAAACCTCAAACGGCGGAAATACACTCAGCTAATTGGGAGATGTGTTTTTGCGCCGTTTGGAGTTGAAACTCTCGGGCCGTGCGGACCAAGTGCACATGAAATTTTCAAGGCGTTCAAAACAGCTCGAGAGACAAAAGGGCTGGGCAATATTTGGGCCAAAGGATCAGCATTGCCATTTAACGTGGCAATGCTGTCAGTATCCTTGGCACTTTGCCGATTGGCAGCATAAAAAATTACTTACACCTAAATAATAAAAAATGTGACAGAAAAGACATTTTATATATCTTTTTAAAAGCAACTACCGAGTATTTTTTGTATTTTATATTTAAGACAATTAAATTATCGAGAATAACCCACCGTGTCAATCAGTTTCAATTGGTCTATTAAAAGAACGCGCTCCAATTGACTCGATCTCCGATATGTTTATCTTAGTTCGGTCAATCGATTGGAGTCGTAAAATATTTTGAAAGATCGATTCGACCCGATAAGGTCAAATACCGTTTGCATTTAGTTGTAATGTATTTCTGTCATTGTAACGAGTTGTTATGTTTTATCGATTTGTAAAGTATCATCACGACCGTTTCCCTTTCGGGGTGGTCAGAAACCACGCTTATAAATAAGCGGATTCACATTTAACCAACTTTACTATAGGCCAATCATGACAAGTGGTAAGCTCGTCGATGTCTCCAGCGTACCAAACTCGAGAAATATATAATAAATAAATTAAATAATAATTAAATGTATTTATTTTACATTAATAAATATTTTCGTGTCCCGACCAGGAATCGAACCCGGTACCTCCGAGTCTAAATCCACGGACTTAACCGCTAGACCACGGAGGCAGTTTTTGTATGCTATTAAGTATTCGTTAGTTAATTAATATTTAAACTCCCAAAGGTTAGATGTTAGAAAATACCTTGTAGGCATTATTCTTCGCGTTTGTACATTTTTTTTTGTGCAATACGGAATTTAATAAATAATAGTCACGCTTGCCAAATAGGTTTGCGAGGATCTGATGACAATTTATTAACGATTTCAATAGTAGGTAGTAGTGGAACCGGGACCGACGGCTTAACGTGCTCTCCGAGGTACGGTAATGGGGTGTATCACTAACTTTTTATCACGATAGATGGCGCATGATAGTTGATACCTTATATAACTGTCAGTTGCATAGAAAACTTCTATTTTTATTACGTTTATTTTTATTTTTTGGATATTATGTCGAAGTGAGCAGCTTTTAATTGTACAAATCGAGATTTCCAAGCGAAATCAAAGATATGGTGATCTCAAAATTGCCGTTCTATTAATTCAACCTTTTTTCTTTTTAAAGACGGTGTTCCCTTTCTTAATTCATATTTTAAGGTTAGTAGCGTTAATTTAAAATACATTTTTCTGTTATAAAAATAAAAAAACTACAAAAACATTTAAAAAATGATGCCTCAAAAGTTGTAAACAAGGTACCAGTGCCGCTAGCGACATCTACAAAAAGCTTTGCCTGATACACCCCATTTGTAAATCTATGATTGTTCTTGTCTTTCTCATGCTGGGTCTTGAGCCGCGATCTTTTGGATTAAATGACGTTTATACAACCGAGCCAAGCTCTCTCGTACCTACATAAAACGCAATGTACAATAAAACGGAGCAGGGGTTCAAAACCCATAGAAACGGAACCATATTGCCTACTCGTATCTATTGTGTTAATTTAGTCGGTCCTCGGCAGCGTTCGGGACAGTTCGGGTGTAACGCAGGCGCATTTCCGAATTTGAGAAACTGCCGTGAACGCGAGTTTTAAATCGATAGAATTTTATTGTTTAATTATTTAGTGCGTAGATATTTTAAGTGTTTTTTGTGTGCTAATAATTTAAGTCGACATAGTGGAGTTTTTTTTATATTTTTAAATAAACAGAATTTTATTTTTTATGGTTGAACGAATTAACAAACCTATGATATTTTGATTGGTACGTATTTTAAAAGTTTTTTGTTTGCGTAATTTATGAGTTTTTTGTGTGCGTAATTTAAGAGTTTTTTTGTGTGCGTAATTGAAGTTAAAGGATTATTGGTGTTTTTAAAGAGTTATAAATTAAATCACTAAATAAAGCATAATAATACATCAATAACTATAGCCATTAAAAAGAGGTCATGCGTTCCAATGTGAAACTAATATATATTTTTTACATTTCTTAAAATTACACTTAGACTTGAAAAATATTAAACATATTTGATTGTGCAAGCGAGATGCCAAAACCATCTTAATTTCTATTTTTTTGGTGAACGCTGTGACACCTAATTGCGTGTTCGTCTTAAAAACAAAGCGGGCTATTTTACTCAATTTAGATAATGAAATCGCTACTCAAACGCGTTTTAAAGCATAATTAAGTAAAAGAAACTCTTACAGCACCAAGTCGAACGGGGTAAATCGTACATATCATCTAATACTCGTATGTAACTCCGTGGTCTAGCGTTCGTGGGTTTTGACCGGGTTCGATATTAGATAGATACTTAGATAGATAAATTATTTATTGCACAATAAACAAAAACACATTTAAATGTACATAGGCGAACTTAATGTCTAGTGACATTTTCTACCAGCAGACCTTTGGGATAGTGAGCAATGATTGTGGGTGCATTAAATCATTAATTTAAAATCGAGATTAATAATAAAGAATAAAAATCTTACTATTACTAGCAACTAAAGCTATAATACTTATACACTAATATACAAATATATAATAACAAAACATATAAATACATAATAAATATATATAAAATACATACAGTATTATACCAATTTTGGGATATTATGGGATATGTTATGATATTAGTCGACATAATAAAATAGTTGTGATATTTCTCGAGTTTGGTACGCTAGACATCGACGAGCTTGCCACTTGTCTATTCCAAAGTTAAACTGACTATAGTAAAGTTGGCTAAATGTGAATCCGCTTCATTAAAAAAAAAACTTTTTTGACTATCCCAGTAGGAATTCGGTCGATGATGTTAAATGCGTGAAAAAATACCGTCTTATTTTTTTTTGTTAAAATCTACAACCGTTTTGTTTGTTTCAGATATAACAATGCCGAATCGAGATGCGCTGATATCGAATCCCCTGAAGTTCGATCAGAAATGCTGAAGTTTCCCAGTGATGTGCAATGTTATTGTTACATGTTATCGATGATTTGTGTTTACTAGTGTTGTGATTGTTACGATGTCCGTTACTAGTTTCCATGTGTGCGTGATCAGTGTATTTCTAAGCTGTTTGCTACAAAATTGTGTGGAGAGCCAACAGGAAATACTAATCGAGGAATCATGTAAGTTATTTTCTATTATTATAATATTATTGTTAAAAAGAGAAAGGAGTTAGGACACGAATAGTCAATTTGTTGACGCGACTACACTTGTGAACAAATTCAAAGGGTAACATCATGCTTTTTTTATTCAATACTCCAACAATACCTATAATTCATAAGCTTGTAAAGTAAATCCCTAAAATTTCCGTGAAAAATAATCCTTGGGTTGTTTGTTCATGATTATTTTCTATTAATGCATAATGAGCTCAAGTGACGGTAATTCCTGATGTGATTAAAATAATTGTATTTAAAAGGGGAATTTGATATGGATTAAATGGAGTGATTCTTATAGGAGGTCAAATATCCAATTTCAATATTAGGAGATAAACAACTATGGAAAAAAGTTAAAAAAATAACAAAAAGAAAAATACTTCTGAGATAATAAATAAAATTATTCCTCATCGAAGTCCTTTTGATACTAAAATAGTATAATTAACAAATAAAATATGCATCCACATACCGTAGCCACATAGTCATAAATTTGGAGACTCTTACATCGCACGCTGAAGATGTGAAGCCCAGCTAGAACATTCTCTGGGTGGAAATACGCTCAGATCTTAACCACCGGAACTACATTGAGAGCATCTCCAAAACAGCGTCAAAAAAGCTCGGAATACTGAACAAGTTGAAGCGGTTTTTCCCGTCTTCAATCAGACTATTACTGTACAAAGCATCAGATCATGCTTGGAATACTGTCCGCCAAGTACCTCACAGATTCTCTCAATGTTATACAGATGCGAGCTGTTCGAATTATGGACGATGCCACTATAAACTCTCGAATTCCTGCAGCGTGTTCTACCGGCTATACTATGCTATGAATCGCTCTATAACCTAATTCCGTCAGAATATGCAACCACATACCGTAGTCATCATCCCTTCGCGTACGTAAATTTGGGAACCCATCTGTGTACAATAAAGATGTGGAATGTCAGCCAGCTTCTGTGTTTCCACTTTCCTATAACCAGGAGACTGCCGGAGTCTCGACAGAATAGCTATCTTACTGATTTTAGGTGGTAATTCATAAGCAAATGTTGCGATTTATCCCTATGCTTTCTTTCATATCTACCTTTTTGCGTATTTAGTATATATTAGTATATATACGTGGTCGATTTAAATATTAAGTTTAAGCTTAAAATAAAACAATACAAATACAATTCTCCTCCTCCTTAGTCGGTACCCCACTGTTGGGGATCGTGACTCCGTCGCAGTCCATCCACTAGCCATTTCCAGTGGCTGCGGTCCTCGGCGCAGTGGATGGCTTGATGTACTGGGGTGTTTAGGTGGTCAGTCACCTGCTAGACCATCGTTTGGGGCTTCTTCCTCTTGTTCTTTTATCGTCTACTTTTCCAGTTACTAAGAGTTTTTCCTCTTCTAGCAATGTGGCCAAAATATTGCAGAATTCGGGTAAAGCAGACTGTTCCTTGGCAAGTCTAAGCTCTTCGAGCACCGAAACGTTAGTGTGTCGTGCGGTCCAATGGATTCTAAGCAAACGATGCCAGCACCACATCTCAAACGCATCAATTCTTGCCCTATCTGCGGCTTTTATAGTCCATGTACAATAGGTACATATAAATAATTACTTAAAAAAATACATAAAATATTTACAAAGTTGACATCCCGTCAGTCAGCGTGACGAGAGAAAAAGCGAAATTTGCCAGAAATATGTTCTCCATCTATAGTAAAGAACTCTGTGTTCTAGAAGCTGTAGTAATAGAGATGATAGCTCTGGAAAAAGCTTCATTGGTGTTTAAAAACGAATTAATTTTGCATAAGACAAATATAAACACTGGAACGGCACATTTGCATTGGCCCAAATCATACAATGCACCTAATAACGCTTCCTCATGCATACATTTATCACCCTTTATTGGATATTTCGTACAAATAATACCCCCTATGTCCCAGTAATATGGCTGAGCGAAGTAATCCCTTGGAATACAGCCAGAGGGCGCTTGTGTTAAAAAAGTTGCAAAATTTTAATGTTTTCTTATTTGGGTTGTGTTTTTAGACCAATGGGATGAATTTTGGAATCTTCTACTTTGTTACGCTACACTCTTAGCAGAGCGGTCGTGGTCGCCATTTGAATGCTAGAGGCATGCTTTACAAGCCCTGGTGCACTTATGGAAGGGATGATACATTGCAGTCCATCTCATCGAAGACTTACCAAGCATTCTCTTGCTTTCAAACTTGCTCTGGATTACCACACGCTCTGAAGAAAGTGAGAATGCGTGATTGTACAGTGTTTCTCCAGTATTAATTTGTTGCTTCGGAACTCCGTCCATAATATGCACAACATTCTCCGGCAAAACCACGTCTCTAGAGCATTAATTCGTTTTTTTCTGTTTTGCGTTAGTCACCTTACATTGACGTTGAACAAAAGTGACAAACACATTTCTTTTCTAGTTTAGACGAAAATAAGTTTAGCAACAGTTTAGTTTGAATAGCTCAAATTTAAAAAAAGATTAAATACTTCTAGTCTCTAAAATACCTCTAAAGTGACGGTGGCGTTGCTTGGCATAAACATTTGGGCTAACTTGTGTCAACAGCCGAATATTTTTATCTGACTACTGAAAACTTCACTAGTCCCGTGGTTAAGTCCGTAGATCTAAACGTGGGGAGAGCTGAATTAGAGACCGAGAAAAAAAAATCTGACATTTATCGAGTTATTCATGACAAGTGGCAAGCTCGTCAAAGTCTCTAGCGTACTAAATTTAAGAAATTATACAAATAAATTATATATATTATTGTACTCCTAGGAATCGAACCCGGTCTCAACCGCTAGAGCAGCAGTTTATGCGATAATAATCCTTTCGAAATCTGGTGGCTTGTATCTCGTCCCATGGGCCGAATTTAAAATAAAACGAAGTAGAAATTGCCTTTGAAAACTGACGGGATAGTTCTGCTCCAGAAATCCTGACAAAAGTTTGACGCCGGCTGGTGGATGTCTGCTTTTTCTAGACTTCTTGTATATAGATTCTGTAATATTTCTAGTTTTTGCCAGTTACAATTTGGACAGAGCGGAGATTTTAAAAATAATTTACGAAGTCGATTTTTCGATTCATTTTGCGATGCTAACAAGTATGATGATAACAAGTGTTTTGTTTTCGTTTTTTTTTTTTTTAAGGTACCAAATTTGTGCAATTTTTATGTTTCCTAATTAATTTTATTAAAAAAGAGAAAAATGTATAATTTTATTTTAGAAGTTATATTTTTATTTTGTAAATTTGATAGTTTTTGTTAATTTTTTTTTTTTTTGTTTTAACAGTAGTAAGTTTTTAATTTTTTTAACAGTAATAAGTTTTTAATTTCTTCTTCTTTTTATATTGGTGAATGCTGTGACACCTAATTGGTACATATATTAGATAAGCTATAATTATACTATGTTATGTGTGTGATAATATATGTACTGCTGTGTGTACTAAATAAATAAATGCTCTGTATGTTTCCGTCAGAATAAGAAACATTTATATGATTTTATGATGTCTAATTTAAATACCACCACAACATGTGAATGATGGTAAGCGGGACTTAAGTTCCAAGAATAGAAGCAAATTAAAATCAGTCTAAATAAAGAAAGAAAGAAAGAAAAATATTTTATTTGTCACTTTAACAAACAAAAAAAAAAAAAAAAAAAACTTAAAATTAAAAGTGTGTGGTGACAAATAGGGAATCAGCTCAGCATTGATGAGCTGATTTTCAGCTAATCCCTTAATATACAAGCATAAATGTGTCGAGGCTCTAGTAAATGAAAACCTAATCTTTAAAAAATGCATGGTTTCTAACCCCACAAGGGTTAACGGTCGTAATGATACTTTAATTTATTTTGTCATTTTATTTTTTTCATATTTTTGTAAGCAATTTCATTTTTATTTTAATATTTGCCAATTTGGAAACTAATCACTTAATGCTTTTTTAATATGCCTTTCTAGTTTATTATTTTAATTTCATAATTCCGACACTCATTGTAAGTGCTTGAAGAACACGCTACCTATGAGTTGGAATGTACTCGGTAGGCTATCCACGAAAATTCACACTGAAAGAAATAAAATAATAAAAGAAGACTTTATTTTAACCATAAACCGGGTTCTTGTCACCTCAAAGAATGAAATTTAATGTTTAGAATTTGAAATTAAAATAAAATCTGTATTATCACAGTTGATGAAGCGTTGAGGGATGTTAGCATAGAATAGTCATATATATCACTTAGTTTTAATGTTACGATAAATTATAACACATTATGCAAATTTCGGGGCAGGGTGGTGGCTCGGTTGTAAGTACGCTTAAATCCTACAAAGGTCGGTTCAAACCCACCCGGCACCAATGAAAAATACACTTTTCTTAAGTGCATTTGTCATAGATTTACAACACCACCGTTCCCGTGCCACGGAGAGCACGTTAAGCCGTCGGTCCCGGTTCCACTAATACCAACTTGTGGAATCGTTAGTAAATTGTCATAAAAAAATTACATCAATCCTCGCCAAGCCGTCTGGCCAGCGTGGCGAGTGTAGGCCAAATTCTCCAGATATATGTTATACCGGGTTCGATTCCTGGTCGGGACACAAAAATATTTATTAATGTAAATAAATACATTTAATTAATATTAAATTTATTTGTGATATTTCTCGAGTTTGGTACGCTGGAGACATCGACGAGCTTGCCACTTGTCATGATTGGCCTATAGTAAAGTTGGCTAAATGTGAATCCGCTTCTTTATAAGCGTGGTTTCTGACCACCCCGAAAGGGAAACGGTCGTGATGGTACTTCACTTTACTATATATAACAGATACACCTTATAGAGTAGTGCGCTCCAAGGATACTCGTTTCTAAACAAAATCATTGTTTGACTTCATGTTGTGGTCTTGTGGAATTTAGATATCACTTAATTACAAAACATTTGACGAATAAAAGTATAGTATCATCACGACCGTTTCCCTTTCGGGTGGTCAGAAACCACGCTTATAAAGAAGCGGATTCCCATTTAGCCAACTTTACTATGGGCCAATCATGACAAGTGGCAAGCTAAATGAACGGAAATATCACAAATAAATTAAATATTAATTAAATGTATTTATTTATATTAATAAATATTATTGTGTCCCGACCAGGAATCGAACCCGGTACCTCCGAGTCTAAATCCACGGATTTAACCGCCAGACCACGGCGGCAGTTGACGAATAACTAATATTATTATTATTATTACGTTTGCAAACGGAATTTGGCTGTAGATTTTTTATCGACACGACAACAAAGAGCCTGCAATGTTTTGCAACTTGAATTTCGGTCCAACATTTATTATTACTAAAATGAATTTTGATTTTCTGTTGAGTTTGTATCGCCATTGTTTCCACGTCTGTCATTATTGTTGCCATAGTAACGTCGATCATTCTACATTGTGATTTGTGTTGTTGACGGATGGGGAAAGGGGTTTATTTTGCCATTTTTTTTAAATACTAACTGTTTCTGTGGTTTAGAGGTTAAGTCCGTGGATTTAGACGCTGAGGTACCGGGTTCGATTCCTGATC
The DNA here is from genome assembly GCA_910589645.1 of Tinea semifulvella. Classification (NCBI taxonomy): domain Eukaryota; kingdom Metazoa; phylum Arthropoda; class Insecta; order Lepidoptera; family Tineidae; genus Tinea; species Tinea semifulvella. Next base: position 3,337,873 of record OU342619.1, on the reverse strand, counting down.
GCGACACAATAATTTATAATATATTTTTTTATTTATTCGAAGTAATATACAACCAGTATAAAAGAAATATAATATAAAAAAAAAAGAAAAAAAAAAGAGTATCATCACGACCGTTTTCCCTTTCGGGGTGGTCAGAAACCACGCTTATAAATAAGCGGATTCACATTTAGCCAACTTTACTATAGGCCAATCATGACAAGTGGCAAGCTCGTCGATAACAAATATAATAGAAAACTATAAAGTATATAAAAATGGTAAACGATCAATTTGACATCTGTCAAAAAGTAACATCAATAACCCTCCTTTCAACACGGTACTGACATACGGAAATTAGCATCAAATGTTAGAATTTTCATTAAACGAACGACTAGTGCTAAAAAAAGTGGTATTTTCATGCTAACATTTCTTAAAACGAACGCGGCCTTATTACGGATCTTAAAATAAAGTGCAGTTTGTTTAAGTGCGGATTGAGTTTCGAATATAAAATGTTCATCCAGACAGATTACTATTCTTTCTAAAGTTAAAAATGACGCCAAAAACTGGTACAGTACAGTCAGCTAGTACAATCGACGCCATTTTAAAATTTAATCGTTCAAGAGACTTCGTTTTGATGCCACTCGGTCATAAATAGTAATTCTGCCTTGTTGAAAATTTTAAATACCGGAAAACAATCATGGTATAAACAGTCTATAGTTGTTACTAAGCATGTGTTTAGCCAAAGTATTAAAATGTTAGATATAATAATATAATAATAATATAATAATATAATAATAATAATAATATAAAAGCTACCTAAATAATAAAATTAAAAATAAACTAAACTATAAATAAAAAATGTCCTCTAGAGACGTCCCATCCGAGATAGTCCCAAGGAGACTGGCAACATTTCCCCTTTGTATAGCGAGGCTAATACGTTGGCAGAAATAATTGCCAGCCTTCCTGTCTTATCTGACCACCCCGAAAGGGAATCGGTCGTGATGATAATTTACTTTTCTATATTTATTTTCCTGCATACGTTTTGTCTCCGTGACAACGAATCAACTTCAAATTAATCTTACAATTCTGTTTATAAAATATTGAAACACCGAAAAGCATGAATTGATAGTCGTAAAAGTTGGTTTACCTGCGTTCTACTTACCAATGCTTCTTAATACATGCATATTTAAAAAAAAAAAAAATATTGCAATTACAATTTACATGAAGTCGTACAAATATTAAGATCACACAGAAGAAATGGTCAGTAACGAGTTCAAGACTCAGCTTTACTAGACTGAGACTACTACGAAATATCAATACTCGTAGATAGTACTTATTATTGCCCTAGAATTGTAAAATCTAGTCATATCATTCAAAATTGACACGTAATCCATTAAAACAAGGACTACAGGTAAAGCCTAACATAACTCGCACACGTTGACCGGAAAGTCGTATATCTAATTTACAACCACTAAAGGAGGCAGCTAAAAGTGTATGTCATGGACGTATATGCGTTGTCTGGCAGCCGCAATAGGCGTATCACATCAACGATGTCGAAAGAGTACAGAAATAGTTTGTAAAACAACTCGCTCACCGTACAGGTCACGACTATATTGACTATGCAAGTTCAGCTTCACCTTACAAGCTGTAGTGGCAGAGGATTGCGTGCATTAATATAACTTAAATAATATATATAATAAACATAAATATATTATGTTCGAATACATAAACACATCTAATAGATAGGTATTATATTACATACAATGAATAAAGAAATAATATTAAGAAAGATAAATAAATATTACAATGCATAGGTAGTTATTATAACATATTATTTTGTTTATTTAAAAAGTGAGCAATAAGTAGTTTTTTTTTTGATTGGCCTCTAATAAAGTTGGCTAAATGTGAATCCGATTATTTATAGCGTGGTTTCTGACCACCCCGAAAGGGAAACGGTCGTGATGATGCTACTGCTACGAAGTAGATATTTAAACTTTTTTTTTATTATTTTGTTTATACTAGCACGACATGTGACCTTGCTGCCCACCTGATGTAAAGTGGCGCGCGAGGTCCATGAATGTTAGCAACTGGAATCAGACACTCATGACTGACATCAGTTCCTAAGACTATGCCGGCTTGACTGGGCATGACGGCAATTCGAGCCTGATCCCGAAACGTGTGGACACACTTTACTGGGTTTATCGGCACTAGCAGTGGATACTTCCCCGCCCCGGCAGACTGGGCAAATTATTTATTTATTTTATTTAAAACTTTATTGCACTATGTACAAGGGGCGGGCTTAATGCCGCTAGACATTCTCTGACAGCCAACCTTAGATAAAGCATTTAAAGTGAACGGTAGGTGCAAGTAAATTACCACCATCAGTCATCACCATCAATCTAGATTTAGGACTCTGTGTTCTAGGCGCTGTAATGATAATGATCTGCTAGAAGTGTGAGGCGGGATTTTAAGCTGATTGTTAAAAGCAGACCGGAGAGGAAGGTTGTGACTGTGCTACGAGTAAGATAAATAATTTGAATAGTGACAAAAATACCTTGTAGATATGCGAATATGATTTATTATATTTGGGAAACCTTTTATTATTGGTGTACGTTTTTTTATTTAGGTCAATTCATAATGTATTGTAAAAAAAAATATTATTTAAATACACAAATGCCCGAGAAGGTTTTTTTTTTAATCGTATTTTATTAGGGGCTTTTACCCAAATTGAGCATGTCAGCCCCATCGTAACTTAACCTAATTAAACAAACAATTATCAGTTTTCCAACTGCCTATTCTTATTATAAATATTTTAAAAAATAAATACTAACCTAGCCGATTGGAAACAAGGGTCAGCTAGCACCGAATTGAAGGCACCCGTATTATATGGAATCAGTTTTAGATGATGTATTAGGTATTGCCTTTCGATCTGTCTCCTGACACAATCCCTTAAGATGTGTTCTACATCTTCTACTTCACCACAAACTTCACAGTTGGGTGAAGCAGTCTTTTTCATCAGAAACCCGAATTTGTTTAAGGGAATGTGTCCAGAGCGAAGGCGAAATGCATTGACAACAAGTGTTCTATTAAGCCTGCATACAGAGAACCATGGCATATGAAAAGGCTCATCCTGTATTTTTTTGTACCAGATTCCTTTATCTAGTGATATTTTATTAAAATGATCTTTCCATAAATCATGGTACTTGCGCTTGTATTTGGGTAGAACTTTGGAATAATGAGGTAACATAGCTAATTCAATACCTTTTTGTACTCCGATCTTAGCCAGTCGATCAGCCTCTTCATTGCCATGTATGCCTGTATGTGACGGAACCCATTGTATCTTCAATTCGATGTTTTCCCGAGAATTTTATATTGTAATAAATGATTTGACTTTGACTTTTTAATGCAGGTATATGTCTATGGCTCGTCATAATTTATTTCTGAAGGCAAGTGTACGTGAGCTCATAAATCTTGGTACGAAATTATGAGCTAAAAATGTAAGCTCCAGTAGGCAGCAATTTTCTACAGTTTTAAATCTAATCACACCCTAATCTAGCTAGATTTGCCTTTCTCATGTATGTAAAATAAATTAATAATTTTACATATAATATGTACTCGTATATACTGCGTGGAATTTGTTAAAGAGCAAATAATTTAATATTATTTATTTATTTATATTTTATTTAACACTTTAATGTACAAAGAAATATAATATTATAATTCATTTGATTTGATTTTGACCTTTATATTATTTTGAATTTTGATTTTTGACATTAATTAGCTACTGACAATTACTTTTTTTTTTTTTTTTTTATATAATAAATTCTCACAACGAAACAAATGTATGTTTAAGTGTATATTCAATGCATTGCACTGATAAATTGTGATTGGGGGTCGGTTTCAAAATCACCTCCTTTTCTCATACTGCAATATGATTAAGAAACCACCTCCTAACCTTACCATTGGAATGGTTGTAAAAATAGCAAGCTGTATGCTCAAATTTTTGAGATGAAGTCCAGATCTTAGTTAGTTGTATGTATCTGTTTATATTTTGGTATGACTGCATCTTGTTATGAGCATCTAATAAATAAATAAAAAAAGACAAAGGCGGGCTTTAATGCCGCGAGACATTCTATCATAGCCAACCATTGGGACAACTTTAAACACTTAAATGAAAAATAGAAATAGAAATTATGAATTATATTTTATAACTACATATAAATTTATACATAAATAATAATTATATATACATAGATAATATACTAATAATATACTTACAACCGTTGAGATAAGAAATAAGAATAAACCATTCTCTTGAATGCAAATCTAGTAGATGCTTGTCTTATATTTTGTGGTAGATTATTCCACAGATTTGTGGCAACAACTACGAATGAATTTGAAACAAAACTAGAATTATGGGAAGGGACGGCAAGAAGTGAGTTGTGGGAGGAACGAAGAGATTTGTCGTGAAAAGATGAGAGAAAGGCAAACTTGTCCTTGAAGTATTCCGGTGTCGCAGGCTCGTTTAAAACTGAATAAAGAAGACAAAGGACCCTAAGTTTCCTGCGACAACGAATTGGCAGCCACTTTAACTTAGTGCGATACTCAGAGATGTGATCATATTTGCGTAAACAATATATGAACCGGACACAAGCATTAAGTAACCGGTCCATCTTGTTGAGCAACACCTCTGAGAGATCGACACTACATACGTCACCATAGTCAAGGATAGGAAGAAGGAGGCTTTGGACTAGAATTTTAGCTTTCAATGGCAGAAAATTCTTAAGTTTATTGAGAGAGTGCAGTGAAAAAAAAATTTTACGACTAATATTATTATAATGTAGATTAAAATTCAATAACTACGTTTTTTTTACTTTAATTACGAAGTAATAAATTCTTAATTTACGGCGCAGAGAAGTTTTCCTAGAAGTATGGTCACTCATACCTACCCTAATCAAGTAGGTAGCGAGAGGTCAACGATCGCGCGAACGTTGACTTACGTAATTGTTTCTCTCTCTATTTCGTCTTTCGGCTATGAGCACCTTTTTATTTCAAATACTGTGGTTCTCTGCTGACTGACTGGGATGCTCTTTGACAATTACACGCGGTATAGTATTTTTTAAATTATTCTTATTTATTTATTTTACATTGCCAGAAACGGCTGAAATAAACTGTATTGAATTATAATCAATTTGTATTTAAAATCCAAATTATTAAATAAAATAGGTATAAACCAGCGTGCTATGGAAGTGTAAAAAACTCGCTTGGATCAATAGAATCTCGTGTCTGATTATTAAAATAATGTAACAAATATTTCATAGTTACTTATTTAAAATACCTATTAACTAAACCTAATGAAAGATAAACTATATATAAATAACCGCCTCCGTGGTCTAGTGGTAACAAACGTTGCCGTGAACTCGGGAGGTCGTGGGTTCGATTCCCACCGGGGGCAAGTTGTACATTGTATAATTTGTCTCGGTCTGGGTGTTTATATGTATAATATGTATATATTTACAAAAAAAAAGAAGTATAATATGTAGTTTATCAACCATCTAGTTTCGTAGCTTACAACGGAAACTAGATGGCGCTGCACATAGCGCAGCAGGTCAGGTCACAACCTGTCTGGAAATATTATTATTTATTTTATTTAAATAAGAAATGTCCTCAAAGGACGTCCCATCAGAGAGGCACGTTGGCAGAAATAATTGCCAGCTTGTCTGTCTCCAGATTCCTCCGTCAGAATATTTTGTATGAAAATGGCTACCAATACCACCTTTATTTTATTTGATCTCTTAGATTTTTAGGGCAATGAATAAGCTATGGTAGAAGCGGTGGTGGCATCCTAAAAAGACGGGGTTCGATCCCCGGCATATACCAATGAGAAATACACTTTTCTTACGTACATTTGTCATAGACTTACAACACCACCACCGCTCCCGTGATTTGGAAAGCACGTTAACCGTCGGTCCTGGTCCACTAACAACAACTTGTTGAATCGTTAATAAATTGTCATAAAAAAATAACATCAGACCCTCGCCAACCCGTCTAGCTAGCGTGGCGAGTGTAGGCCAAATTTTCCAAAAAAATCTGGATGGCCAATTCCAACAGGCCCTTCTCTAGGCCCCGGTGTTCTAGGGGCTGTTACGGAAATAAATTATGACAAGGTCAATAGTCTGGACGGGTTTGTCGTCGAAAACCGGACGTGTCTGTTATTTAAGAAGCAGGAAAAACGGAATTAAAACAAAAAAATAAAATGAAGATTAAGAATACAATAAAAATTAGCCTCATTTCAAATTCAAGTCGAATTTCTGCCGAATTGTGAAGATTATGAAAAAACAAAATGTTTTATTCTTGAAGGCGATTTTTTGTTCGTCAAAATAGTGCCCAATTTAAACTTTATTGAACAAAAATATTGGGCCCAAATATAAGAGAAAATTCGGCCCAAAATTCATACTCGTACATCAAATCATTTTTTTTTAACCCTATCTATTATTAACTTAAGGAGTAATAATGATTCTCAGTGGTATAGTTTATACCTATATACGACCACTAAGTTGTTGTATTAATGACATGATTAGTGATGACAATATTGACATTGATATTTTTTCTATGAAGCCTTCAACAGTAAGGCTACTTTCTTCTCGATTCTTTAACTGCCGCCGTGGTCTAGCGGTTAAGTCCGAGGATTTAGACTTGGAGGTACCGGGGTCGATTCCTGGTCGGGACACAAAAATATTTATTAATGTAAATAAATACATTTAATTAATATTTAATTTATTTGTGATATTTCCCGAGTTTGGTACGCTGGAGACATCGGCGAGCTTGCCACTTGTCATGATTGGCCTATAGTAAAGTTGGCTAAATGTGAATCCGCTTATAAGCGTGGTTACTGACCAAAGGGAAACGGTCGTGATGATACTTTACTACTTTACTGTTTAACCCACTGGAAGTTTACAGAAGGTATATGATTAGGAATTAAAAAAAATACTTAATAATTAAAAATACAAATAAAAACTAAAACAAAAATAAATATTAGAAAATAAATATAAAAAAGCTGCAATTCGGGGCAAAGAGCCAAGGATACTGGCAGCATTGCCACGTTAATTGGCAATGCTGATTCTTTGGCCCAAATATTACCCAGCCCTCTGAAAAATAAATTAAAAATTGTACATAGGCGGGTGTAAATTTTTAGTTGTACTTGTGAGTGAAGTAATACTTGACTTGAGTAGGCTAAATTCTCCAATAATATTTTGTATAAAGCTCATCTTTGTTCTAGAAGCTGTAATAAATAAACGAATGAAGGAATTAATAAATTAAGTGTTCGTTCTAAATTTAAATTCCTTAATGTCGTATGTTCTAAATTTAAATTTTACCAAATCTGACACAGTAATAAGATAAGTGTCATAAAATATTTGAGCGAAGCGTCAATTTATTAAGAGAAATGAGGTCATTTTTGCACACATTGCAAATCATATATCAATTTAATATGACAGATATACCATTATACGTCTAATGGATTTTTTTTATTACTTTTTATTTTAGGACGTTAAAAAATATAAGAGTCAGATGTGCAGAAAACTAATTAAAAAAATCCAAAATATAAAATCGATATTTAAAAAAATCTAAAATTGCGGTTTTTTTCCAGATATTTTGTCGGTTCTTTGTCTGTTGGTTTTGTCAATACTACTAAACCGCTTATAAATAATTCCTCATCATTCATCACACCTAAATTAGAATCCTTCCTTGTTGTACCTTCTATGTTGGAAATGGGTCTTCCAGATATTTCTGGAGAATTTGGCCTACCCTCGCCACGCTACCTGGTCAATACTGTTTCAATTTTAATGACAATTTATTAACGACAACTAAATAAAAATTAACAATGGTGTTATTTATATATTTTTTTAATAAAATAAAAATGATTAATGTTTTTTACGACCGTTTTTCAGACTTTAACACAAATCAACGAAAATATTTTTGTTACACGGACAACACACCCGGTATAGTGTGTTGTAGCTAGTTAACTAAACTATTGGAGCTGAACTGGGTCCGTATAGTGGGTAGGTATCGTATTTTTGTATTGAAACATCACGTTTTAAGCCAGGTAGACACTAAATTCCCTTTTGCAATTTCACTTAAATTTACTCTGACACCTAATTTCCGTTCGACCTCGTCTTCCCCCTCTGTCGGAAGTTGTTCCGCTACGACTTATATTCTCGACCCAATCATATATTATTTAGAAAATTCGAATACTCTATTTTTTAAAAATAATAACATATTTATTAGTAAAGTTGGTAAAATGTGAATCCGCTTCTTCTCTCCGCAAGGGATACAGTCGTGAAAATACTTTTAATAAATAATTTTTATTTCTTTCAGACTAAATGTATCCATAGTGTTAGTAACAATGCAATGACTTAAGACCATGTTAGTAACAATAAAAATAATAATAATAAAGATGAGACCCATGGGCACTGCTCAGCAAATGTCTGCTACTTCGGGCAAGTGTCAGTATAATTGCCAAACACCCGCCAAGCAACAATATCCCATGCAATATATATATGTATTTAGATTCAACTTAAGTAGGCTTAGTTTAACCCACTGTTGCACATAGCGTGTTACGTTTTGGCTGAGCAATTAGTTGATGTCTACTCCATCCACTCCGTCTTCAGGCCGGGTCTGAGCATCAGAATAGTTCTGGAATGCAAGAGCCCGCTGGTTCTCCGGTAGTTGATGTTTTGCCTAACACAGGTAGAAAAGGAAGGACTCACCAGGGATAGCACCTCGCCGATTTTCGTGTACACTGTGTTTAAACTTGTAGGTAACTAGACTTGCTGCTTGAATTGATTTTGATGTGTCTTGATCCGTGGTTTGAATAAAAGAGAGAGCACAAAAATCGAAGCCGGCCTTTATATTTGCTTGTAGAATGTTCTCGACCGGCCAAAATGACATTGTTGACGTTTAGTGACGAGGCGCGATTGGTTATTGGATAAAGATAGGGAGGGGACGTGGTATCAGTCGATTCAGGGACTAGGGATGTGCTAGGCCACAACATAGCGGGAGTCAACCCTATCAGCAATAAATTTCAGGATGCTGTTGGTATTGGAGAGCAAACTGAAGAGCATCGCTGCATACCTCTTTCGTAGGATAGCATGGACCCACCCACCTACCCACCTGAGCAAAGCAAACATACCCGATGCGCTGCAGGAGCGCGGCAGCCATATTAAAGAAAAATGATCATCTGTGCTAATCCAGAGCAAACGAAACATATATTTTCGGTTTCTGTGGCTAACTTAGTTAAATTGATGTCGTAAGGCATTTTTTTTTTCTGAAAATATTATTTTTGAGTTTTTTATTTTTAATAAATTCAAGATGTCTAACATTTAACAAGGAAACACTTATATTGAATATAAAAATATTTAATGTTTTAATGTATTGTCTATATGTTATTATTACAATGGAAAAAATGTTTGCAGCGGATATACCGAACACTATTTCTTTGTTACTGTACTTCACAAAAGAACTCACACATACTTACTCTCTCTTTAAGAGCGAATTACGAAGGCAATTTAACAAAGTTTGCCAAAATCTAAAAACAAAAGTGATAATTGATTTACAAAAAATAACAAAAAACTTAGATATGTTTCGTTTGCGTCGGGTCTCGGTAAATCTTGTATGAATCGTGACCATTCTATATTATTCATTCCATGGGCCGAAAATTTTTGGCTAACAAAAACCAATCCGGTTGCTGCTGTATTGAGTTGCTTGCATTTCTTCAGTTTTAACGAAAATGTTTTAAATATTTCATTTTGTTTAAAACGTTCCTGTTACTTTATGCATTGTGTTTCACTTCCCGTTTAATTGCACTTCTACTAAAACTAAATCTAAAAAAACAATGTTCATTGTTCATTTTGGACAGAAGTATTTATTTGGCACAAAAGTAAAGGAACTATTTGGTTCACTTAAAAAATATTTTCTAAACCAAAAACTGTAGCGGTTAAGTCCGTGGATTTAGACTCGGAGGTACCGGGTTCGATTCCTGGTCGGGACACAAAAATATTTATTAATGTAAATAAATACATTTAATTAATTTTTGATATTTCTTGAGTTTGGTACGCTGGAAACATCGACGAGCTTGCCAGTTGTCATGATTGGCCTATAGTAAAGTTGGCTAAATGTAATCTGACGTAAAAGTGACTATTTTTTTATAAAAAATACTAACACACAACTAAAATAAAAAACGCAACCTAAACACTTATCTTGTACTATGATTCCATCTGTATTCTGTATATTAAACAATTTTGAATTAATTTTGAATTAGTTATGTTAGTATCAATCATTATAGAGAGGAAGCTTTAATTTTACCCGCGAATATTATGCGTAAAGAGAGAATTAGCAATCACAAGCGAGCGGTAATGAGGACGCCATTACCTCGAATTTAGGAATTTATGCAACTCTAACAAAGCTGAATAATTTCCTACACAAATTCTGAATTAGAATTTAAACTAAATCTAAACGCTCATGCGAGAAACAGTTCTATTTTTTTTCATTCTATACTTATATTATAATCTCGCAGAAGAAATGATCAGGAACGGAATAAAGGTTTACGCAGTGAAAGTTGGTGCGAGAGAAAAACCAACTTACTCATAATATGATCTCACAGAAGAAATGATCAGGAACAGAGTTAAGCTTTACGCAGTAGAATTTGTTGCGAGAGGAATACCAACTTACTGATAATATGATCTCACAGAAGAAATGATCAGGAACAGAGTTAAGCTTTACGCAGTGGAAGTTGGGGCGAGAGGAATACCAACTTACTCATAATTTGATCTCACAGATGAAATGATCAGGAACGGTGTTAAGCTTTACGCAATGGAAGTTGGTGCGAGAGAAAAACCAACTTACTCATAATATGATCTCACAGAAGAAATGATCAGGAACAGAGTTAAGCTTTACGCAGTGGAAGTTGGGGCGAGAGGAATACCAACTTACTCATAATATGATCTCACAGAAGAAATGATCAGGAACGGAGTTAAGCTTTATGCAATGGAAGTTGGTGCCAGAGGAATACCAACTTACTCATAGTATGATCTCACATAGGAACTGATTAGGAACGGAGTTAAGCTTTACGCAGTGGAAGTCGCTGCCAGTTGTAAGACAGAAGAACACCACTGTTCCCGTGTCTTGGAGAGCACGTTAAGCCGTCGGTCCCGGTTCCACTAAAACCAAATTGGGAAGTCGTTAATAAATTGTCATTAAAATTGACATTAGACCCTCGCCAACCCGTCTGGCCAGCATGGCGAGTGTAGGTCTAATTTCCGTTTTAGAGTTTTTAACAGTGGAGGTTTAGGACATTGTATCTAGTGTGATAATGATAATGTCGCCAATTTAATTACGAAACGATCTTCCAAGACATAATAGATTGTACACGTAAGCACTAAAAAAACAAGCATAGTCGGTCATATACCCGGCATCCACTCGGTAAATTGCTAAAAAAATTGTCATCTCTGTGATAGTCTAGTGAATAAGTCCGTGAATTTAGTTAATATTCGTTAATACTCGGAGGTATCGTGTTTGAATTGTGGTCGGGACACAATAATTTATTTGTGATATTTCTCGAGTTTGGAACGCTAAAGACGTCGACGAGGTTGCCATTTGTTGATGGGGCTATAGTAAAGTTGGCCAAATATGAACCCGCTTCTTATGTGGTTTCTGACCCGTTGTGATGATACTTGATCCTCTGTCTATCTCTTCCAATTACTTTCCAATTCTTTTTGCCTTTAAATAAAAGACTAAGTAGGTTTTTAAGCTGACTGTACCTTTAAAAGGGAATAACCGATGTCGGCATCGCAAAGGGAGTTTTTTTCGCAAAACTTTTGGCAAACTTTGGGAAAACTAAAACAGGCGTGTACGTACAATGTCTTTGTTCGCAAAACTTTTCCCAAGTTTCTTTAGCCAAAAACTTGTGATCTTTTGCACAGATAGAGAAAATCATCGCGGCTATTATTTGACTTTGACTTTCGCAGTTTACTTTATTCTTGTAATAATGGAGTACTTCATTCATTACTAATAGAGATGGGCCTTCCAGAATATAATATCTGGAGAATTTGGCCTACACTCGCCACGCTGGCCAGACGGCTTGGCGAGGATATAATGTATTTTTTATGACAATTAACAATTCCACAAGTTGGTATTTGTGGAACCGGGACCGACGGGTTAACGTGTTCTCCGAAGTACGGGAACGGTGGTGTTGTAAATCTACGACTGCAGTACGTAAGAAAAGTTTATCATTAGTACATGCCGGGTGGATTTGAACCGAACTTTGTAGGATTTAAGGAACGGGTTCTTACGACCACCGCGCCGCGCCTGCCATGGAATACTTATTGAAATGTATTATGTCCAGTGTATTTTTATGTCCAATGATCTATCGTAGAGTTTCCATGCGTTAAAGCGGTTATAGATTTTCATTCCCATCAAGACGAAGCTAATGTTATTAAGCTATTACTGAGGGTCGTGATCTCCAGATGAATTGGTATGCGTCTTAATGATACTGCGCCCCTTCCTATCTTTAGCAGCATGCACAGCATCATGGACGCTAGTGTTGGTGGTGGAGCGTATTTTGTCTCTCGGTGTCTTTCCGTCCACCTTGCCAGTAACAAGAAGTTTTTTTTAAGTTATCTCCTCTCTTTCTTTGTGTACTAAGTACTGGGGTATCCAACGAAGCATGTGGTGGATAGCCTTGTCGATATTTAGAGTTGTTTTCAATCGACACGTTGGTGATGCTCTGTCCATGATGATCCTCCAACACCACATCGAAAGGCGAAGTCGTCAGTCAGCGCTGTTTATGTTCCATGTCTTATGAGTATGACCGCCTCCGTGGTCTAGTGGTAATAAACGTTGCCGTGAACTCGGGAGGTCGTGGGTTCGATTCCCACCGGGGGCAAGTTGTACATTGTATAATTTGTATCGGTCTGGGTGTTTATATGTATATATTTACAACAAAAAAAAAGAAAAAAAAGTATAATATGTAGTTTATCAACCATCTAGTTTCCGTAACACAAGCATCATAGCTTACCACGGAAATTAGATGGCGCTGTGTGACCTGTCTGCCAATATTTATTTATTTATTGTTTAATTGTTTTTGTTGTCCCAAAGGTTTGACTACTTTGTACTTAATTGTACTTTGTGCAATAAATTAAATAAATAATAATAGTCAGGTTACGTTACAATCCGTCCATCTGGCGAGAAGTCGTCATCAATAATATAATGTCAAATTTATTTCCCATAATTTAAAATGGTAAATCGATGATATTCTCACGAAATCCATACAAACAAAAATACAATAATTCATTCCTTACACAACGGCATAATTAGTTATAAATTGTGCACCTTATGTTGATAGTAGCAAGGGTACTTTTCCAATAACAATGTTGTTAGCTCTGCAAGCGACAGTTAGGGTTGGCAAAAGGTACCAAAAATATTATAAGACACGATTATAAGACAAATTATGATTTTATTTTGTTATGTACCTACTAAGTTGTAATAAAAGTTTTTTGTACGTTTTTTTTACTTTATTTATAACTTATCTAATATGTATATGTACCAATTAGGTATTAAAGCATTCACCAGAAAATAAGAAACATAAAAACTTATGAATTATAAAACTAGCAAAAAAAAAAATATTATAATTGGATTTAAATATATATATATATATATGTGATATAGTGATAGGAGCTGAGTATAATATTTATGTATTTATTATTTAATAAAATTTATTTATTTATTTATTCGTGGGAAAATTTACAGCCTTTGCAATATTATGTATACAAAAAATATCTAATCTCAAAGCCTTACAAATTTTCACTGTTAGCTATAATGAAAAATAATAAAAATAAGAACCAACAAATTCAGTACAATAACAATAAGATATGAAATAACAATTGCATTTGTATACTGATCCCGTTTTACACCTTAAGAATTATACAATATAATAAAATTAATTAAGTGCAACAACAAGTATTAGTAACAATAAGTAGGTACTCAAACAACACTTTACAAATTTTTACAAGAAACATAAATGAAACATAAGTAATAGAAAAATATATAAAATAAACTAAAACAAGGATCAAATAAATAATTTAAAATAATAATAATGTAATATTTCAACATTTTAATGGACATTATTCAATATGCTCATCACAGTACTCTGTAGTCAATAAACGTAATTTAAAATGTTCATATACATTAAAAAAAAAACATAAACGCTCCACTGTTAAGCGAGTCAAATTGACTTCCGTGGTATTTATTTGTTTTTATAAACTCTTTAATGCACAAACCTTTGGGATTGTATCCACACGTTTTGGGATCAGGCTCGAATTGCCGTCATGCCCAGTCAAGCCGGCATAGTGTTAGGGACTGATGTCAGTCATGAGTGTCTGATTCCAGTTGCTAACATTCATAGACCTCGCGCACCACTTACAATCAGGTGCAAGTTCACATGTTGTGCTAGTATATAAAAAAAGTAAGTATGATAGATGTAGCTATGTATTGTTTGCTAAGTAACAATATTTAATATACAAGTATATCTATTATTATTTAATAACATACAAGAAAAACCATAGTCCCAAGAAGACTGGCAACATTTCCTCTCTGTACAGCTAAGCTAATAGGTTGACAAAAATAATTGCCAGCTTTCTTGTATTTTGTATTTTGAAATAATTTAACTTCAATATGGTGGCATACTGTGGCAACCCTAACGACGGCATAAAAAACCACTGCTTAAAACAAAAGCAGGACATGTCACTTACCATTAGCCCTTTTGACATATTTATGTGCGTTGACATTGTGAAATAAATAGAAGCTTTCTGATTTGCATTTTACTCTCAAACAAGACATTTCTCAAAGATTAGCCGCTTTTAAAAAAAAAAAAAATGCTATATGATTTAAAAAAAAAAAAAAAAAAATCTTAAATAGGGTGTTCGCTCTCTATAGTGGATTGTTTCTGGCCTTTGGCAAGGAGTAATTTGCTGTGGACGGCGAGCAAACTAAAATAATATTTATAAACTACTCACTGTGGGTATTGTATTGTTATTTTTATTTTTAAATATATGTAAATGTTTCATAATTGCATGCTTTTGGAGGTGGTACTGGAACTATATTGTAAAGATTTTAAATTAAAAAAATGTTTTGTACTCATTTCTGTTGTGTGTACTGTAACCTGCCCTTTGTAGTTACTTGAATTATCCAACGCCTGCGGTTGGATGTAGTTGCTTTTAATTGTTACGGAGAGGATTCTACGGAACTCCTTTTTTTTATTAAAAATGCATAAACCTTTTTTTATACTTTATATTTTAGAAATAATTACATATCTATAAAAACTAAACACTTATCTACGAGGGACACTATTACGCGGTAGACTTTAACTAATTATTATTTTAATCCTAATCTTTATAAAAATACTCGCTCTGTCGACCTCTCGGTCCGAGCTCCCCCGATCTTCTTTTTTTTTATTCTTTTTCTTCTTTAAAACAAAAACCCATCAATCCTGTCATTATCGTATATTGACAATCCTATTCTTTCTTAAAATGCCAATAAAACTCTGTAACCTACATGTACCCGTTACAGTACCTAATAATAATAATAAATTTATTTGTTTTAACACAGAGTTTTAGACCTCCAATATTAGTCTAAGGCCTCACGTACACCAAACCCGATTCGTCGGCCGATATCTGTACGGAGCTGTTCGGACGAGTCTCAGACGTTCGTCCAAAGAGTATGTAGCGTTACAACTTTGGAATAGTGTTGCTAATGAAAAAAAAAAAAATCTAATGTGTTTGTATTAAAATAAATAAAGAAATCCTACAATATAATACCTACTTACTAAGATAAATACTAATTAATTAATTAAATACAATTCTAAATATAATATTACGACGCCTGCCAAAAATAATTATCTAGTAAAATAATAGTTTATTTTAATAAAACCTAATACAATTTGGCTCTTATGATAAGTTACAATTTATTGTGTGTTTGTTATATATGTACTAAGGTATTATAGTTAAGTTGGCAATGCAGTCAGTAAACGTCATTCTGTCAAAGAGCACGGTCGTTTCATTTATTGCAAGCTCCCATATACCTCAGTGTTACAAACATAAAGATACTTCTGTGATAACTCAGGTGCAAAACACCCGAT
Organism: Tinea semifulvella; assembly: GCA_910589645.1. Classification (NCBI taxonomy): domain Eukaryota; kingdom Metazoa; phylum Arthropoda; class Insecta; order Lepidoptera; family Tineidae; genus Tinea; species Tinea semifulvella. The sequence continues at coordinate 3,321,708 of OU342619.1, read as the reverse complement.
CTCTGGAATAAAGGAGTGATTATTTTAATAATTGTACCATAATATTTTCAAAGTACCTATTCTGGTACAAAGACAAAACCAGAAACCGGGAAAGTGCATTGGTTCCGACTTAATATAACAAATTTTATGAATATCTATAACATGCGTATGCGCAGGGTTTTAAAAAAGTAACGTAAACCGGACGAGCTGTAAAAGCGGCTTGATCTGCGATATAAGAATAAACATTGCTAGTAGTATTAATTACTTCTAAATCTTCATAGAAGGTCCCTACTGGGGACCTTACTTCTACCCTACAAATCGTTCGATCTGATGCAGAGGAGGATACGCTTCAGAGACCGCTCGCAGCCACCCACGACTCCACACCAAAGAAGTTCAGTGGAGAGGTGCAGGGCGAAGCTGGAAAAGCAAAAAATATATATTTTATTATTATTATTTTATTTTTCATTTTCATACAAATATTATTTAAATCGGTCGAAACATTTTCGAGTAGAAGCGAGACTCACACACGGTATTTATATATGTATGTATATATATATATATATTTATTTATTTATTAAGTAGGCACACAAAACAAATTTTAGCATTACAGTTTCTAAAAATAATGGATATAGTGTATAGACATTGCTAAAACTCAAAGCATGTGTACACAATATCAGCCATGTATTATAAACAATCACGTATAACTTGTTTTTTATTTTTTTTTATTTTTTTTAGTTACAAGTAAATAAGTGTTACAAATAAAAGAAAGAGAATTAAACTATTTCAAAAAATAACAAAAAAAAGAGACCAAAAGTAAAATCAATGAAGATCAGTTAAAAAATAAATAAAGCAGGTGTTAGATTAAATCCTTCAAACTCGACTTCAGTGTCGAAAGTATTCTGTCAAAAATGTCGATGTTGTGTTTGCTTGTCAGTTCATTGTAATATCTACACATCCTCACAATAGGGTTAAAGTGGGACACATACATGCCGAGAGTAAACGTTACTGGTTTGCGGGATCTATGAGCGGTATTTATAAGGTTATTACAAAGAAAATATTAATCAAATAATATCTAAAGTCTAAACAATCCATATCATTACTCATTCTCGTTAATAAATTAAAACGGTAACAAAGGAAATAATAAATTGTGTGCTTTTAACTTTTTGACTAATATATAAGGACCAGACTTTTTTGTCACTCTATTGCGCCCACCTGATGGTAAGTGGCGCGCTAGGTCCATGACTGACATCAGTCTATGCCTATGCCGGCTTGGTTAAAAAGTATAACCATCTATGTGTGAGCACAGCAAATGCCATTTTTTTCACGATTGAAATGTCCTGACCATGACTAGGTTAAGGTGGCTACCAATTCGTAGTCGATGAAATTTTAAAATCGTTTACTTAATCTAGTCAATTTTAAATGAGCCAGCGACTTCGATATACCTCAACCACAAATTTACCAATTTTTCTTCCCTTCATAATCGGTTCTTCGTTCGAAACTCTCTCTCTCTATTAATTCACATCATTCTGGTTTTATGTATGACTCATTCGCAGTTGTTGCAATCTTCGGAACAATTTGCCGGTCAAAATTCGGCAAGCATCCAACAGAAAAATATTTAAAATATGCCAATAAAACCTGTCTACTCCAACGTTTACCCATTGCTTCTTTAGCTTGCTAATTTTAAAAGTTACTTTGTTCTCTGACATATTTTTTTTGTTTCGGACCTTATTTTTCAGTTGAATACCGAGCATAGTTCTCTCCATAGCTCATTCATCACCTTGAACTTGTGGACCAGACCCACTGTCAGTATAAAGTATGTGTGCGTCACGGGATTAATGACGTCATATTACTCACTATTGATTGATAAGAGACAAGAGTGAGCGTTGTGACATACTTATATATATAGCGTCACAAATTGTTATACGACGACAAGCGATAGACGCGCCTGCCGATTTTGCTAAATTAACTAATATTTTCCATTGGCTGTGTGTGACAAAATTACGAGCTTGGTTTGATTGTAAAAGATATATATAGTGACATCGGTAATATTTGTAAAAAAATATAATTTGGCCTACACTTGGCAACGCTGGCAAGTTTGCGAGGCTCTAATGTCAATTATAGACAAATTGGTATGAGGCGAACTGGGACCGACAGCTTAATATGCTCTCCGAGGCACAGGAACGGTGTGGTGTCTATGACAAATGTACGTAAGAAAAGTATATTTCTCAATAAACCTACCTTTTGAGGATATTAAGAAAAGCGTTTTTACAACCAAACCACAACCGCAGCTAACATCTAACTGCCGGGAAAGCCGTGGATTTTACATTCCAGAACTATTCTGATGCTCAGTTTGGCCCGAGCAGCGGATGGAGTAGGGATCGACTAATGGCTTAATATTGATCCAACAATTAATGTAGGTTTGTGTAGAGATGCAATCCATCGATATTTAAATGTTTGTACATCACTAGAACACCTAAAATTTTGATCCCGTTAATTCGATCCATACTTGACGATGTCTCAATTGACTTTTCGGATCGTCTTCAAACAGAGCCGTGGGCGACGACACATGTTTTGAGGTTATAAAAATAAGTGCTTAACTTTGTTTGTCAAATGTATTTGTCTGTCAAACAGCATTTTAAAGTGTACTTTAGGGATAGCTATCAGATTTTATTAAATAATACAAATATTGCCTTAATAGAAGAGCAGCGAAATTATATTTATTAAATATTTTACGACATTTTTGAAGAACTGAGTATAGTGACCTGCAAAGAAGTCATTGGAGCAGTTTAAGTAGTCATCCTGATGTAACGCTGACTGGTTCCCATCCCACTACTTATAAGAAATTTTAATAGGGATATTTTAACGATAATTTTTTATGCGATAGGTTTTTTTTTGTAAGCACAACTTACACCAAGCATACCACGCCCACGACAGTCCCCACTGTACTTTTTGATTTTTATTAAGTTTTCCATTGAACTATTTTATCAAGTTGTAATTTACCATTTTGAACCCAAATTTAATTAAGATTTGGACAGGGATTTGTTATCGAGGTTTGGGATCGAACGTATTTTATTTTAAACATCTAAATTTTAGTATTTTATTAACTTTAAATGGATTGTTTTATGAAGTTTTAGCTAACAATTTTGATCTCAATAAAAAAAATAAAAAAATTGGGATTTTTTTTTAAGTACAATTTACGTACTGTTCGGGACTCAAAAATATTTATTAATGTAAATAAATACATTTAATTAATATTTAATTTATTTGTGGTATTTCTCGAGTTTGGTACGCTGGAGACGAGCTTGTCATGATTGGCCTATAGTAAAGTTGGCTTAATGTGAATCCGCTTATTTATAAGCGTGGTTTCTGACCACCCCGAAAGGGAAACAGTCGTGATGATACTTTACTTTTTTTTACAATCTACACAAAGCAGACCAGTAGCTCTTCAGAGACATCAGGATAACAGATATCTGGATAAATTAATCGTGTTACAATTACAGATAGTTTGCTTTGGTACCTCAGCCTTAAAATGAATTTAAAATAAGGTTAGGATAAACACAACCAATTGAGAATAGAACAAGTTGTTTTTGTTTTTTTTTTCAAAAACAATTCTTTGTTTTATCATAAAATGACATTGCTGAAAAGATGTATTAAGAAGCCATAGCATGCATCATATTTAGAACTGACAAATTGTGAAGTAAATAAAATTTGTGACATTTCCGAGTTTGGTACGAGTTTCCAACTTGTCATGAAGGGTCTATAGTAAAGTTTCTGCCCACCCCAAAAGGGATCGTGATTATATTTTTTGTTTATTTTTTTTTAATTTTTTAACATTTATTTATTCGAAAAATTAAAATTCTTGTACTAACGGCAAATGCCAAGCATGCAAGCTGTCAAAATACAATAATTGTTCACTCTTAACTGTAGTTTCCCAATTTCAAGGGAAACCTTTATATCTGGCAACACTTTTAACTGTGTGTCTGTGCCAATATTTTTGGCAGTTATCAATCTGAATCTGAATCTGCACCAATAATAAAAGTTCAATGCATAAACTAATTACAAAATTACAAAGATAATAACAAATATACAATTAAGATAGTAGAAGAATAAACAAGATTATAGAAACATTAGACAGTTCTAAATAATGTCCAAGCTAGAGTGTAGAACTTTTCAACAGCCTAAATAAGTCGACAAAGCGAAGACATCTTTGAAAGGAAATTTTCCAAAACTCTACTCAAATTACTCTTTTAAGATTGATTTCAGTTCCTTAACAAACTTTGCTCTGATAGTAACTCATTTTGTCAGTGACAATCTATTAATTATATTGTCAAAGTCAATGATACTCGGACCTGTTTGAGTGTTTGTCACTTTTCTTCTTTCTTTACTTGGTAGCTTGGTAAGTCTTCTTTCAAATTGTTATTTTTATATAAATATCACTATGGCTAGCTTATAATATTTGTTCTCCTTGGAAGTAAAAATTGGCATTTGACATCATTGCAAATGGCACATACTTTCAACGAGAACAACAAATAATTATAAACAAATAATAACCTTACCTTACAGATGCTCTCAATGTCCTACAGAGGCGGGCTATTCGAATAGTGGACGATACTACAGTGTCCAAAACTCTCGAATCGCTGCAGCTTCGCCGAGATGTGGCCTCCCTGAGCGTGTTCTACAAGCTATACTACGGTGAATGTTCTGAAGAGCTTCACAACCTTATCCCTTCTTCTCTATTCCGCAACCGAACCACTCGCACAGGCCAAAATATGCATCCGCATACCGTAGCCACTATCCCTACGCGTACATACAAATTTGGAGACTCTTACATCTGTCGCACGCTGAAGATGTGGAATGCTCTCCCAGCCAGTATGTTTCCCCACTCCTATAACCTGGAGTCCTTCAAACGAAGTGTGAAAAAGCATCTTTATAGGCCGGCATAGTGGTAGGGACTGATGTCGGTCGTCTGAGGCTGGCGTCAGTTGCTCCCATTCTTGGACCTCGCGTACCGCTTACCATCAGGTGGGCGCGGTGTCACATGTCGTGCTCCATATAAAAAAAAATAATAATATTTGGTAGGCGGACTTATGGTGGTAATTTTGCCCAGTCTGCCGGGGCGGGGAAGTATCCACCGTTCGTGTCGATAAACCCAGTAAAGTGTGTATACACATAATATAAACTACATAAATAAGTTATATAGTTAAAATCCCCTCAGAAATTTTGTCAAGGAGGCTGGCAACATTTCCCCAAAATATACCAAAGCTAATACGTTGGCAGATAAAAGTAACGTAAAAGGCTCACTCGAGTTTTTTTTCCTCATCATCACGACCGTTTCCCTTCCGGGGTGGTCAGAAACCACGCTTATAAAGAAGCCATTTACATAACATTTAGCCAACTTTACTATAGAATGTACATTTCAGTATTTTTTTTGCTAAAAAGCCAAACATAAATAAGCTGCATAACTTGATTTCACAGAAACTCAAGTCTAAACTATATCGTTGCTTCATAAAAGGAACTTCGGAGAAATTCTTAACGATGTTTCGCGCGCTTTTTAATGTAAAAAATATAATATTCTTGTCGCCTTGATAGGATAGTTATTATTATATGTATAACATGTATTAAATAAAATATAAAAAAAATATTTTCAGACAGGTCACACAGCGCCATTTAATTTCCGTGGTAAGCGGTAAGCTTGTGTTACGGAAACTAGATGGTTGATAAACTACATATTATACTTTTTTTTTTTGTAAATATATACATATTATACATATAAACACCCAGACCGAGACAAATTATACAATGTACAACTTGCCCCCGGTGGGAATCGAACCCACGACCTCCCGAGTTCACGGCAACGTTTGTTACCACTAGACCACGGAGGCGGTTTACCTTAGAGACATATTTGTTCCGACCGCTACGGTACAGGTGCCGGGTCCATCGTGTGTGTGAGAGAGAAGTATAGTGTTTCGGGCTTGTGACCGAATAATTTGAGTTCAAGCACTTTTTTATTTTTCCATAGATTCTAAATTGGATTTACTATTTATAGAGTCCCTATTTTAATGTTACATTATTACAATTCTCATAATAAATTAAGGATTTATTTTCCTTAAAGAGCGTGTCTCGTGTTGTATTATACCACCCATTCAGATTCTCATTTCTTTTTTTAATATTTACGGCTTCAGTGGAACCAATTTCATTTTTAGGGTTATGCAAGTCTGTATTTTAAATTGAACCCGTTTTTTTTTATAGTACCAGGGTTCTTTAATAATATGAGTGTCAACAGTGTATTTATAGTATGTTTGTTACGTTTGCGCGTGAAAAATACCAACAACCAAGACCTATTTAAGAGCGTGTGCACTGTTTTGGACTGCAGAGTGCACTCAATCATACCTGTTGCTAAGTGAGTGTAAAGTGACTCTACCACTATGTCGGCTTGTCATAAAAGGAAGAGTGTTGTGTGTTTTTAAAAGCTATTGAAGATAAATAGTAACTTGAATTTTCTCTATTAGTCTTTCCTTAATATCTGCATACTATTGAGGTGATACATGCAAAATTACATTTTTATCTCAAATTCCAATGTTCTAGCAAACTAATTAATTTTGTTTAGCAACAACAAAGCATTGTAAATTTTAGTAACACAACAACATGTCAGTTTTTTTATAATCTGATCCTTTTGAGGTTATGACGACGATACGACACGCAATAAACGGAAGAAACTGCGCGTCGCATGTAGGTTTTCTTTGGCGTTACATGGCAGTGCGCTTTTCTAATGTAGTCGAGACAGAGGCGTGGCGCGATGATATCACGTATTTAAGTGAGCAGAGCGCCTCGACTCTACACAAAGACCACGTTTCCACCACGCCGCGCGCTTCGACTTAGTAGTTAATTATTTAATTGCCAATAAATAAAAACAATATGTTTCTTACCTACAGAACCATTGCCACATATTTTTATTTTCAAATATCAAGAAAATAACGTCACACTTTATTACGTATAAAAAATGTTGTGTATCTAAACCTCTCACTTTGCGTAATAAACTGCATTATGTTAAATTGACTTATAATCCAGTTTATTTATTATTAAGAATTATGGTTTTATTATGATGTTTTCTTGTGATGGTGCAGTTTTGCATAAACTTTTTACTAGTGAGTAAAGTTAAGCGAACAATGTTGGGCATAACGTAGACGAAGTTCTGAACCAACAGATCCATACTGGAGGAACTGGGGATTAGACATCTTTCCTCGACTGTACAATCACGCATTCTCACTTTCTTCGGACACATGTCACTGCGTGGAGAAATATCCATCGAGCGCCTAGTAGTTCAGGGGAAAGTCGATGGCAAGAGGATGCGTGGTAGGTCTCCGATGAGATGTACCGATCAGGTGAAGGCTGCAATTGATCATCCCCTACATGCGTGCACCTGGAAAGCTGGGGTCCGAGAGGAGTGGCGACGGCTTGTTAAACGTGCCACTAGTACTCAAATGACCCTAAGAAGAATAAGGAAAGTGAAATATCATCACGACCGTATCACTTCCAGGGTTGTCAGAAACCACGCTTCTTTGTTTTGAAGCGGATTTACATTTAGCCAACTTGTATCGAAGTATCGAACCTTCTTAATCCACAGACTTAACCACTAGACTATGGAGGCAGTTTTACTAGTTCTTATTTATTAATTCAGATAATCAACAGCTTTAAATACATAAAAAATTTAAGGAAGTAATACTTATATACACTCAAAAAGTGTTTGAGAAAAAAACAGTTTGAACATTAGGCCAATATCTAAATGCATGTGATCCTATAGCCACCTGAAGGATTTTTTCGCTGACTACTATATTACTCGGGCAACGTCAAGTTAAACAGCTAGTGTTATAATAAACAAGAAGATACCTACCCGTATGGTTAATCTTAGGTTCCCACGCAAATAGTGACAAATATATACCTTTTAGGCACAAATAGCTTTGGTATAAGGCTGGCTGTCCACTGAAACAAGACAGAGATGGAATTTATTTATGTATTTATTCAATGTATACAACAGATGCGCATTAAAACATGATACAAGGAAAAAAGTTCTCAGACGACAGACTGAATGTGATCCTAAACATATACATATGACATTTCCATCAGATAATTATTTTAGTGCATGCAATAATTAAAACTACAATTTAAAAGTACTTAAAACTAAGATATTATATAAAAATGTATTTACAAAAATAAAATAAAAATTATAAAAATAATTTAAAGAGAATATAAAATAAAATAATAATAAGATATATACGAGTATAAATCAGTTAAACACTATATTTCATTTAAACCGAGAACACTTAAAATTTGCTTTCTGAATTTATGTCGATTAGGGTTAAAGAAATCAAGGTCGGAGCAGTCCTTAGTGGCATCATTATATAATATAAAATAAAATACAAAAATAGAGTCCTTCACGCAATTTTATACGGACATGTCAATGTGCAAGTTTTTGTTTTGTAAACTTTACTGTGAATATTGTTATTCAAAAGTGGTCTTTATTTGTTTATTAATATGACACTAAGAATGGAGCATAAGTTGCAGTTTATTTTTTGTGGTTTTAGCACGCGTGAACTATATTATACGCGACGTACACATACATACATACATATCTTCACGCCAGATCCCTTACGGGGTAGGCAGAGACAATTGAGCGCCACTTGACACGATCACGACATACCTCTTTCGCTTCATCGACATTCATCAACCTCTTCATACATGTCCTTTTGTTACGAAGGCTTTTTTATTCTCCTTCAGCTGGTGTTTTATTTATTTGATCGTGATACGTGTGTCTTGGTCTGCCAGGGCCTCTTTTACCCAGAACTTTCGCATTATATACCTGGTTCGTCAATCTTTCTTCGCTCATCCTTTCAACATGCCCGAACCATCGTAGCATGCTTTTCCTTATTTTTGTACCTATGCTTTCTTTTATACCTACCATTTTTCGTATTTTGACGTTACGTATGTGGTCCGCCAAAGTGACGCCGCATAACCGACGCAGCGACCTCATTTCTACTGCATTAACCCTACTCTCATGCATATTCTGACATATCCACGTCTCGCTTCCATACATTAGTGTTGGTACCAACATGGCATTGTGTATGGCGATACTCTCGAGATTATACGCGACGTGTTTGGACAAGAATGCTGCGGGGGCTCCATCGAAAAGCATCAAAATCTTCGACATCTGGAATTTAATGATAAACTCATTAAAATATAAAAAATATAAAATATATTACGACAAACATGGCTTAATGGGCTAGGGCTATCCCTTTGCCTTCCCTATCATCCATAGGGAGATAAGAAATAAAATTAACATAAATAATTACATATTGTTCGCGATATTGAAACACCGTTTTGTGTGGGCGTTCGACCAGTCGTCGTTGGGCAGGCGAACACACCACTACACTCATTCAAATAATATTAAGCCCTAATAAATCCTACTATACAGTCCGCTCTTATTTAATTTAAAAGTCAACTATAGACCCTTAACATTGGTCCTTCGAGCCGGATCAACGTTAAGGGTCTATATTGGACTTTTAAATAAAATAATAGCGGAATGTATAGTAGGTTATTGATAGCTACACTCTTTATAGTTATACAGGATGTTTGGAAGGGAGCTGTACACACGCCTAGGGTAGAAACTAGGGATAGTCAAATGAAAAACATTAGTCATTACCAATTTTTTTGTTTCATTTGCCATCCTTTTACGATCGAACACATTTAATTTTCATTAGTTGAAATTTTAAATTAATAACTTTAAGACTCAAAGTGATAATTACACTTTTAGCATATCGTTAGAAAGGGCATGGACTGAGGATGTTTTAAAAAAATCAGAAGAACTCCAACCCTGTTAGTTTTTTTTTAAACCCAATAGAAAGTTGCCCTTAAAATTATTTCTTTACCTTACTACGGTACTTCAGGCCCCATAACTTTTCTTCTCCACAATTTTCTGGTGTAAAATATTTTTTTGCAGGACCCTAAGACTCTAACGATTAAAACAAGACCATTAGCAGACCGGTACCATGGATAGATTTTAAGCTGCAGGTAGTTTTAGTAAGAAAATCACAAAAAAGTTAAATAAAAAATAAAAATAAATTTAAAAAAAACCTTGAGGCCAAGGTCAATATATAGGGCGGGGGTAGGTAGCAGACTATCCCTAGTTTCTACCCTAGGCGTATGTACAGCTCCCTTCCAAACACCCTGTATATTATTTGCGCCCCATGTTTTCCAATGTTACAAATATTTTAAGAGCTATTAAAAGTTACCAAGTAAGAATTTTCAAGATAATTTAGAACAAGTTATAAATCTGTATGTGGTTTTATTTTTCAAAAAAATTAAGTATCATCACGACCGTTTCCCTTACGGTGTGGTCAGAAACCACGATTATAAATAAGCGGATTTAAGTGGCAAGCTCGTCGATGTCTCTACCGTACCAAACTCGAGAAATATCACAAATAAATTAAATATTAATTGAATGTATTTATTTACATTAATAAATATGTTTGTGTCCCGACCAGGAATCGTTCAAAAGAATTAGGGAATTATTTTATACTATTTTAGTACGTTAAACTTTATTTTATTATTATTTATTGTTTCTTATTGCACCACATATAGCTAATAAACATTTATTTTCAATGGCATCAATCTGCTCCTTCGCTTCGATTTGCTTTATCGCTTGGCTCTAGTAGACAAACAGCCTAACAGTGACGTATCTCCAATAGCTTTTACTAGCTGTCTCGGACATTACTAAATTGGCGCAAATGGCTGTTTCGTCTGCGAGAAATCAAAACTTATAGCCTAAAAAATAAGTATAAAATAGTATATTCGTGTACCTTACACTTGGTTCGCTAAAAGTGCCGTTAGGTTAAGATGTGTAAGGTTCAATTTGTCGTGTAAGCTTCTAAAGATGTGTAAATTTTTGCGGTTACCCTACAAATAGAGCTACCATTCATTGCTGTATAATTTTACCCACCTTATAGTAAGCGGTACGCGAGGTCGAAGAATTGGAGCAACTGACGCCAGCCACTGACGACCGACATCAGTCCCTACTAGGGTTCAAAACCGGGAAATCCCGATCTCGAGAGTACCGGGAAATCCAGGTTCTCAGTTCAGGAAAATTAAATTTGATTCGGTTTTTTCGATTCTTGGTAGCTTTTGTTAATATGAATATTATAACAACATGTAATGCTTAGTATTAAAATGCAATTACAAAACCTTTCCTTTTGTTACATGATTTATTTCTAAGGTTACAAAACATCCTGTTTATAGCATAGTTAATGGCAGCCTTATGTGTGTAAATCTTCGAAAAGGGGATCTGAGAGCGGCTTCCCTTGTTGGCCGCCTTGAGCGAAATGACAAAAAATGTGCGCACATCTATTTAAATAAAGAACGAAGAAAATAAAGTTACGCGCCCTTTTTTTTCTTAATTTCGTAATGGCAAAGATATTAGGCAGTTCCTCCTCCTCTTTGTTTTATCATGAATTCCTCTGATTCCCTTCCTAATGGCTGATCTTGGCGGTTATTTGAGTTTAGTTAATTTAGCTTGTCTTTTATGCATTTTTGTGTAATATTAATTTGTTCCTGGATAAGATTTTCCTTTGCAATCATTGTATCATAATTTGATCTTGGGAATTTTTTACACCTATACTACTGAACCGATTTTAATAATATATGGCAGCACTATACGTAACTCTATGACCATTGTTATAATAAGCACATGTTACTTAATTCAAATAAACCTATAACAAATGTTGGTAAAAAAACTGTATTTCTCATTGGTACATGCCGGGGTTCATAAGTTAGAAGACATTTTTCTTAGCATTCCATGGATTCATCGTGAAAGGGAGGAAAAGAATGGTGTCTCGGTCTTGCGACCGACTATAGGCTGATTTACAATATTTTTATTGCGTAACAAGACGCTCACCATCCAACATTCTTCTCCTCTCCTTACTCAACCAAATACTGTATGATTTGTATTATGCTGTCTTTTAAAGTTTTAAAGCCGTTTTATAAATAAAAGAAAGAAAGAAAGAAATACATATATTTATTTGTCTCTAAACCATACACATGGCATAATACAAATTAAAAAACTAAACATAAAAAAAGAATAGGAAAAAGATTATGCGAGAAATAAACAAATATTTCCAGACAGGTCACACAGCGCCATCTAATTTCCGTGGTAAGCTACGAGGCTTGTGTTACGGAAACTAGATGGTTGATAAACTACATATTACACTTTTTTTATTTGTAAATATATACATATTATACATATAAACACCCAGACCGAGACAAATTATACAATGTACAACTTGCCCCCGGTGGGAATCGAACCCACGACCTCCCGAGTTCACGGCAACGTTTGTTACCACTAGACCACGGAGGCGGTCTCTACAAATGTCAAACAAATACTTAGCCTACCAGCACATGTATAGCGAGAAAAAGGCGATCAGCTCGGCGTCCGCTACAACCTATAGATAGGTCATAGCGCCGATTTTCAGCTGCCGCGTGCCGCCTTACGAATGGAAAGCACGTCACGGACACAGATGTACTAAATACAACCCATTTAACACATACACACACTTATTGCATGAATACACACACACACATATGCACATAATAATAATAACTTCCCAGCCTTGTACAGTAAGGTGAGCAAGGTGGATTCAGGCATGCAGCTAGCATGCTCGCTGAGAAGCACGTAATATTGATTTTTGTTTATTTTTAAAACCAATAACTACCAACAAGAAAATATAAAAGTAAAAAAAAATAAAAATTATGCTAAAATATATAAACTAAATTAAAAATAAAATTAAAATCTAGACCATGACTTGATCATGTAACAGTGTGCCAAGAATACTCGCAGCATTCCCCTGCTGCACAGCGATGCTGATTTGCTGCGCGAAAAAACTGCCAGCCCTCTTGTCACATACAGCGTTAACCAGCCGCTTAGACAGTTCTTTAAAGAAGAAGCTCCCATTGTCTCAAGACCAAAAGGCACAAATACGTAGTCATATCACATTATCATACGTATAATATACGCCACAGTAGTTATTTATTTATATTAATATACTAATTAGACCTTATTATTTATTTATTTTATTCTATATAGGTACCTATAGGTATTATTTATTATTATTTATTGATATATATATATATATATATATATATACGGCTATACTATGGTGAGTGCTCTGAAGAGCTCTATAACCTAATTCCTTCCTCTCCATTCCGCAACCGAACCACACGCACAGGTCAGAATATGCACCCACACACCGTAGTCACTATCCCTTCGCGTACCTATAAATTTGGTGAGTCATACATCTGTCGCACAATAAAGATGTGGAATGCTCTTCCAGCCTCTGTGTTTCCACTTTCCTATAACCTGGAGTCCTTCAAGCGAAGTGTGAAAAGGCATCTAGTCAAGCCGGCATAGTGTTAGGGACTGATGTCGGATATAAGGGTCTGATTCCAGTTGCTAACATTCATGGACCCTGCGCGCCACTTACCATCAGGTGGGCGCAGGGTCACATGTCGTGCTAGTATAAAAAAAAAAAAAAAAAAAGAATATATGTATTTATAGTCGACCCCAACTAAGAGCACCTACAACGCCACAACCCGGCCTCCGTGACACTGGCTCGCCTACAGCGGAGGTCGGGACTACAGTCTACCGTCTACAGCCTCTTCATTATTTTTAAATAACACATTGTATAATGTGAAATTGTCAACCTCGGCTGCTTGTATAAACATAAATAAATATTTTTTCATTTTCATTTTTTTTTTTCATTAGCAATATACAATATATTTCCGACATTTCGCCTTTTCAGCTGAGTCTGCAGCCATGATAGATGTGCCCTGGACATGAGACCGTGCAAGGGTGTCGACAAAAAGTAGCGTCCCACACCAATGCTCGACCCCATGGACCACGGCACCAAAGTCAATCCATCGGGTCTTTTACCATCACTGCGGGTTCCAGAACCGAAGGGATCGCGGCAGTAACCAAAGCCCGGTTTACGAAAAACTGATTGCATTTGACGAAATAGAAATTTAGCGAATGTAGGTAGATCCTTGGATACGAAATAACACTCGATAACAAGATGACTTTGTGGCTTCCGATATCTTTGAAACGGAATCCTTATTTGTGCCAAAGAACTCTCAAAGTCACATATCGAATATTCGAGATCCAAAGCACTAAAAGATCATCCAAAACTCTTTGCTTCTGTAATATTGCTTCACAGAGCACAAAGCTAAAACTCGATTTTGCCGCCATCTTTCTTTTTCTGGCAAAATTAATGCAACTCACTTTTGACCACACCACAAGTGATTTATTATTTATTTTATTTAAAAACTTTATTGCACTATGTACAAAGGCGGACTTAATGCCGCTTTTAGGACATTTAGACAGTATAGATGGTAGGTGCAATATTAAGTAAGTCCATATATATCAATATATACATACCAATATTTACTTCTAATACATAACACGTACATAAATAAATTATATATATATATATACTGTAAAAAGTAAAGTATCATCACGACCTTTTCCCTTTCGGGGTGGTCAGAAACCACGCTTATAAATAAGCGGATTTACATTTAGTCAACTTTACTATAGGCCAATCATGACAAGTGGCAAGCTCGTCGATGTCACAAGCGTACCAAACTCTTCTCGAGGTTTTCCAAATAAATTAAATGTATTTATTTATAATAATACATATTTTTGTGTTCCGACCAGGAATCGAACCCGGTACCTCCGAGTCTAAATCAACGGACTTAACCGCTAGACCACAGAGACAGACATAATAAATATACAAATAAACCACTTAAACGATGAGGGAAATAATTATGTTGTTGTTGCAAATCAAAAAAGAAAAAAAAAATACAGGCCTTAGAACATAAGTCCTAGATCTCTACAGCTGAAGATATTTTATAAAGGGAGAACTGGAGAATTTGGCCTACACTGGCCATTAACGTAAGCCATGTTTCAAGCGGTGTTGTTTTTATGTAAATATCACTTACAATGTTAATTTTCGTTACAAATGGCACTTACTTTCAATGAGAACAACATTTTCCATCAGCATCGGTTGGCACACTCCTTGATCGAAATACACTGACCATGGCGGTGTGCCTTCGTCTCGGAGCCCGGACTGTCCACCCGCACCAGTGTCGATGCGGAGAACCAGTCGATCATCTCGGACACTACGGGCTTTCTTGTGCTAGAAGTGCTGGCCGCATTCCTCGTCACGCAGCTCTCAACGACATCATCCGAAGGGCTCTTGTCACTACTGGGGCTATATTAGAACCATCTGGGATTGTGCGGAGCGATGGCAAGAGGCCCGACGGAATGACTGTTGGGCCGTGGAAACTTGGCAGGTCTCTGGTGTGGGATGCGACGTGTGTAGATACATTAGCTCCATCTCAAATCCAGGCGACCTCGTCAGGCGCGGGAAGTGCGGCTTTTTCTGCGGAGAACCTCAAATTGCGCAATCAATTGCGCCAACCTTGGTATCGGTTACGAATTTGCGCCGTTTGGGATCGAGACCATGGGGACCGTCAGCGAGCCGCTTGGCCAAGGAGCAGTCAAAGCGGATGACAGAGAGGTCTGGAGACAGGAAGGCTGGCAATTATTTCTGCCACCGTATTAGCCTCGCTATACAGAGGGGAAATGTTGCCAGTTTCCTTGGGACTATCTCGGATGGGACGTCTCTAGAGGACATTTTTTATTTATAGTTTAGTTTATTTTTAATTTTATTATTTAGGTAGCTTTTAATTTATATTTAATGTACGAGAACAATAAATAGGTGTTAGGCAGACTGATGGTGGTAATTTGCCCAGTCTGTCGGGGCGGGGAAGTATCCACCGTTCGTGCTGATAAACCCAGTAGAGTAAATCAACACGTTTCTGGATCAGGCTCGAATTGCCGTCATGCCCAGTCAAGCCAACATAGAGTTAAAGGACTGATGTCAGTCATGATTATCTGATTCCAGTTGCTAACATTCATGGACCTTACGCGCCACTTACCATCAGGTGGGTGCAAGGTCACATGTCGTGGTAGTATAAAAATTATGACCCGATGGGTCTGCGAGGATCTGATGTCAATTTTAATGGCAATTAGGATTCCATAAGTTGATATTAATGGAACCGCAACCTACGGCTTAATGTGCTCTTAAAGGCATATGTAATTTAAAACATTCTTCTTGTATGGAGATTGGCTAAATTGTATTCGCAGTTATGTATTTTTAGATAAATTATTTTAACAAGCGTGTGGTTCTGGTTATATTTTGATATAAAAATTCACCTTCAGACTTAAACCTAACATAACCAAAATCATTTATTTTCATAACCTTTTTAATGTAATACAAAAATGACATTGTCAATATCACGCATTCGTATTATCTGAAAAAAATGTCAGTAAAATGAACTTTATTCCGTTCAAACAGGACTTACAAGTAATAAAATTATCGGTGTTGGGCTGTACAAAATTTCCTGAAAATATAGCTCGGTAAAGCTTCCGTGAGGCGCTTTTCATGAATATTTTTTTCATACAATAAATAGGTAAGTGTTATATAAAATGCTTTTATAAGACGCTTAGTCACGATATTGGCGATATAAAAGTGTTTGGTATTACTTAGCGGGCTCGTCTCATGGCCGTTTCCACTAGGGAGTCGGGTCTCTGGTTAGTCTTTTCCCTCAGCATCGATCGGTACACTCCTTGATTGAAATATACTGTCCATGGCGGTGTGCCTTTGTCTCGGAGCCCGAACCGTCCATCCACACCAGTATCGGTAGTGGTAAAAGAAAGAAAGAAATACGTTTATTCATCGCAAAACATATAGAACAAGATATATATATATATAAGATATTAAGATATGCAGCACAACGCGCCCCGACAGGCACCCAAGTACTCCAGGATATAGCCGTACATAGGATATGGGGTGGCACGGACCATGGATTGATATTAATATATGGAAATGGCCGCCCCCACACCCACTGCCACGTCCCGATCACCACCAGGTAGCCATCGAGGAGCGCTGCACTACAATTCACACCGTAATTCCTGCAGCGATGAACGGGCCCTAAGCTCAGCATGTGTCGCGAATTACATAGTTGGATCCGCGACGCTCTTCTTCCGCTAGTACCCAATGAAATAAAATATATATTTTTAAATAAATAATAAATAACAAGTATAAACTTACATACAACAATACGAATACTTATCTACATAAAACATAAATACAAATATACAAATTGAAATCGTTTATATACAATACACACAGTAAAACTTGTACATTTCACCCAAAAATGCATTTCAATTATTTACATAAGTAAATATAAAATAAGGAAGATAAATAAATAAGATAAAATACTCAAAAAAATACTCAATTTGTTGAATTGGAGAAGAAACTAAACAGACCTATGTTTCTTCATTCGTTAGGGCAACGACTTTTGAATCGCTAATAAATGGTACTGGCCGCATTCCACGTCAAGCTGCTCTCAACGACATCATCCGGAGGGATTTTGTCACTGCTGGAGTACACAATATCCTAGAACCGTCTGGGATTGCGCGGAGCGATAGCAAGAGGCCCGACGACGACATGACCGTTTGGCCGAGGAAGCTTGGCAGGTCCCTGGTGTAGGTGTAGGTGGTGGTAGCAGACTAGAGTTAGTCGTGGTCTTGCTAACATATCGGTGGTCTTTCTCTTGGTCTTGTTTTTTTCCAAGACCAATTGGGACAACACTAACTACATTTCCACTACTACCAACTTGTGGAATCGTTAAAAAATTGACATGAGATCCTCGCCAACCCGTCTGGCTAGCATGGCGAGTGTAGGCCAAATTCTCCAGATCTGGACATTGATTTATTTAATTCCAAGGCTGCAGACATTAGACGGCAGTTAACGCTTTGGTATGTTGAATCGGTCAATAGCAGGCATCAATTATAATTATAAATAAATGCTTTTATAATGTTCATTAGTTATATAACTTGTCTTTCACCTATATTGTTATTATTCTTCTGTAGCGATGTTTTCTTCCTTTGCTTGTTAATTTGATTAATTTAATTTAATGTTTATATGTGAAAACCTTTAATAGTTCTTAGGGAATTTACTGTTTAATATCTATATATGTTATATCGGAGATATCAGTAAAACAACCGGTCCGTATTTAGCGTTTATTCCAACTGCCGAAGAGCGCGGACGCAGCCGCAAGGTGGGCACCTACCCACTTTACAACAATATACAATAGTCAACTGTTGGTTTGCCAAAATGAAAAAATAAAAAAATAAAAATGTTCTGGAAGGCCCATCTTCAACAGTGGAGGTCTAGGACACTGTGTTCTAGGGGCTGTAATGATAAATAAATGAACTAAAGTACACTAAAACTTGAAAAAAAACACAACGTATTGTGTGAGCAGAGGAATGCAAAACGTTTGAACCTTCTTAAATTAAAATAAAGTCCCGGGTCCTTGCCTATAAGATCAAAGGTCGGTTGTTATGAAACTAAGAATGGAAACTAAACTTAAGTTAAACTTAAGTTTCAAAAGTTTTGCTCATATCTCGCAAGCGGCAATATGTGCCCGCATAATCTACGAGTATCGTCAACTCGTAAGTAACCCAGTTGCAGACAGCATTTTCGGTTCTTTAATATTTCTATATTTAATATTTTTAGTAGAGATTTTAAGGATTTTTTTTAGGCTTCAGTTGTCATTTGGAAAACTTCTATTTGAAATAAAAAGGTCACTTTTTTAAACAAAGGTATAAATTATTATCCGAAACACAAAACACTTATGCATGGTGAATAAGGCTGCGTCTGAAAATCGCGATTAATTAATAATAATAAATCGTTTATTATCAGGCAACAGATACTAAATAACCTAATACAAAAATAATAAGAGAAGAGAAGACAAATTTCTAAGCATTCCATGGATTCACCGTGCGGATCCCGGGTCCATCGTGTGTGGGTAAGAGATGAGAAGAATGGTTTCTCGGGCTTGCGACCGACAATAGGCTGGTTTAAGAAAAGGAGGCCTCCTTTTTTATTTTATTGCGCTATAATGCGCTCACCATCCACCATTCTACTTCTCTCCCTACCCAACCAAATACTGTATGATTCCGTTAATGCAGTCTTGGAAGCTCGTTCCATAAAAGTATTGTCGGCAGAACTGCTTAGGCCCAATTCTTTCAGTAAGTGATGCAAAGATTTGCTGGAACTCCTCTTGCACCAACTTCCACTGGGTAAAGCTGAGTCTTGAACCCGTTCCTGATCATTTCTTCTGTGAGATCAATAATTAATCTAAAACTTCCGTATCTTCATCTTCTTGTGGTCATAAAAGTACCTATCTGGTACTGTGACCACCTTCCGAGGAGTACGAGAAGCTTCACTAGACAGTGCCAGCGTCCTTTTTTGGGGGTTTTGCAGAGGGAGTAGGTGCTGGGTTGGGCCCAGGAAACAAAAAGGAACGTTAATTGATCTCGCCCACAGCCGAGAGACGAAATAGAGTCATGTTGGTCAACAAGGTCGATAAGATTCTCGGGATACTAGTTTGCGGACAGACACCTAAGTCTCACAAAGTTTTGTTACTACATAGAGAAAAAAAAAACAGTCGGAGCAAGCACTCGACAAATGTTCGCAAGAAAAGTGTATCGCTCAATGGTACAAGCCAGGATTTGAACCGCCCGTTTTATGTCATTAGTTACATTAAATTTTGTCAATAAAGTTCGATAATAAATTGAACTATATAATTTATTTTCGTCCCCTGCTGCAATAAAGAAATCCATTAAATTAATTATGACGGTATATCACATTAAAAATTTCTCTGCACGTGTGCTGAGGGCAATTGGGAATTGAATAACTACCCGTCATAGACAAACATACATAATTGTATTAATTTACATCAGTTCCTGAGCAATTTTGGCATTGTGACAGTAGCCGTAGTGTCACATGTCGTGGATAGATGATAACGTTATACAACTTCAGAGGACGTTGTATAGATAATTATGTATGTATTCATTCTAAGAATGAGGTTAGCGAGCTAAAGAAAGTACTATAATATGAAGGATGCTTCGTACTGTTGTATACAATCATTCATTGCTATTTATATGTTGTTAAGATCGCATTACAAATATAAAAAATATTTGCTTGTCAGATAAATATTCACTTTAAGAATCTTATGGTTATCAAAGTGCTAGAGCGAATAGATTAAGAAGTAATTTTAGCTATTGAATATTTTAATAATTAGTAGCTACTTATTGTAAATATATTTTTCATCTCCTGTACTTGTGATATGTTTAATATTAATAATTTGTTTATTATCAGGCAACAGATGGTCCATAGATAAATACCTTACAACTAAAATACATATAAAAATAACATTAAAATTAATTAATCTAAAGCTTCCGTATCTTCATCTTCTTGTGGTCATAGAAGTACCCTTTAGGTACTGTGACCACCTGCTGAGGAGTACTAGAAGCTTCAGTGGACGGTGCCGGCGTCCCTGCTGGGGATGGTGCAGAGGGAGTAGGTGCTGCACGGGGCCCATTTATTTGCGGTACACAACACCGAGCGGCCAGAATTCCTTCTTCAGGAATATTTTGAGGTGCTCTGACCGCACACGAATCCTAAAGGCCTTGAATCCGGTGTCATCCCAATGGGAAGGTAACTCGTCGATAGCAGCGACAGAGTCGATCTCCCCTCGGTCCCGTATGTGTCTGAGTACATCTTGCGATGACATGTCCTTGCGCAGCCGCGATACATAGACATAGGTTGTCGGTATCGCAGCTTTTAGAGCGCACTGTTCGGGAGGCGCAATTCCCCGATTATTACGTTTGGGCCTCCTTTTTTTTTTTCCACAGTCACAAACCCTTCCGAATCAATTTAATTTCCGGTTGTAACACGAAGTTTTAGGTTTTTAGTGTTAGCTGGTTTTTGGGGTCCCTTCTTCGAGACACCCTGCCTCGCAATCTGCGCATAACTGTTTCTTGCGTTTCCGGGCTGACTCCGGTACGCTGCAGGCCGTGCTGGAGGGGTTGGCGTAAACACCGGAGCCGTAGGTTGTAGCTGTGTTTAGTATCAGTATCAGTATCATCACGACCGTTTCCCTTTCGGGGTGGTCAAAAATCACGCTTATAAAGAAGCGGATTCGGAATAAATTAATAGTTGGTTAGTTTTGTTTAAGCGGTGCTATTTTTTATATAAATATCACCATGGAAAGCTTATTATTTCTCCTTTAAAGTAAAAATTGGCATTTGACATCATTGCAAATGGCACATACTTTCAAGGAGAACAAAGAATAGGTGGTAGGCGGACTGATGGTGGTAATTTGCCCAGTCTGCCGGGCGGGGAAGCATCCACTGTTAGTGCCGATAAACTTAATATTTCTAAAAGGAATTCTATGTTTATTATATATATATATATATTTAAAAATTGTTTCCGCTTTAGATTTTTGAATAATATTTAGTGTATACTTATTGAAAATTTTATAATTTTGTTATTTCTTATAGGCAATAAAGGCTACTGTGGTAATGTGGTGGTCGCCTATAATAGGTGCAACATCTAACTTCTGATTTAGTGTTAAGTACAAATAAGTGTGTGATGTTAGCACTGTTGGCTACCCTATTATAAATAAATAACTAAACCCAGTAAAATGTATCCACACGTTTCGGGATCAGGCACGAATTGTCGTCATGCCCAGTCAAGGCGGCATAGTGTTAGGGACTGATTAACATTCATAGACCTCGCGCCCCATTTACCATCAGGTGGGAGCGAGGAGCAACCAGTGCGTTCTTCCAGTGCTGTCGTACGGAGCAGAAACGTGGACACTAACAGTGGGTCTGGTCCACAAATTTAAGGTCGCTCAGCGGGCTATGGAGAGAGCTATGCTCGGTATTTCTCTGATGGATAAAGTCCGTAACGAGGAAATCCGTCGGAGAACCAAAGTTACTGATATAGCCTTCAAAATTAGTAAGCTCAAGTGGCAATGGGCTGGACATGTCTGTCGTAGAACCGATGAACGATGGAGTAGACGAGTTCGACCCCCCGCTAGATGGACGGATGACCTGAGGAAGGTCGCTGGTGGGGGTTGGATGAGGGTGGCAGGAGATCGTGTGAAGTGGCGAGCCTTGGGGGAGGCCTATATCCAGCAGTGGAGAGACACAGGCTGATGATGATGATGATGATGGGAGCGAGGTCATATGTCGTGCTAGTTTTAAAAATATATATATAATATTAGCATGGATATGGATATCAAATAGCCTTGTCCTCTTTCGGTTTGTGCTCTATTACGATATATCCACCGTATTAAAGTTTTAATTAGAACCCCTAAAATAGATTTGTCACGGTGGGTGGTTATTAATTCGTTAAATTCGATATTTTCAATAAGGGTGAATATTCTACTAATAATAAACGCTAAGGTTTGTCACGATAGATTAATGTTTATTTGATGATTTATTATAATTAGACATTATATTAAAATTATTTTAGATTATAAGTTGATACGGCCTTTATACAGCCGCGAAATTATTATTGTTGTTTTTTATAATTTGACATTAAATTATAATTATTTAGATTGTAAGTTGACACGGCCTTTATACAGCCGCGAAATTATTATTGTTGTTTTTTATAATTTGACATTAAATTATAATTATTTAGATTGTAAGTTGACACGGCCTTTATACAGCCACGAAATTATTATTGTTGTTTTTTATAATTTGACATTAAATTATAATTATTTAGATTGTAAGTTGACACGGCCTTTATACACCCACGAAATTATTATTGTTGTTTTTTTATAATTTGATATTAAATTATAATTATTTAGATTGTAAGTTGACACGGCCTTTATACAGCCACGAAATTATTATTGTAATTTTTTATAATTTGACATTAAATTATAATTCTTTAGATTGTAAGTTGACACGGCCTTTATACAGCCACGAAATTATTATTGTTATTTTTTATAATTTGACATTAAATTATAATTATTTAGATTGTAAGTTGACACGGCCTTTATACAGCCACGAAATTATTATTGTTGTTTTTTATAATTTGACATTAAATTATAATTATTTAGATTGTAAGTTGACACGGCCTTTATACAGCCACGAAATTATTATTGTTGTTTTTTTATAATTTGACATTAAATTATAATTATTTAGATTGTAAGTTGACACGGCCTTTATACAGCCACGAAATTATTATTGTTGTTTTTTATAATTTGACATTAAATTATAATTATTTAGATTGTAAGTTGACACGGCCTTTATACAGCCACGAAATTATTATTGTTGTTTTTTATAATTTGACATTAAATTATAATTCTTTAGATTGTAAGTTGACACGGCCTTTATACAGCCACGAAATTATTATTGTTGTTTTTTATAATTTGACATTAAATTATAATTATTTAGATTGTAAGTTGACACGGCCTTTATACAGCCACGAAATTATTATTGTTGTTTTTTATAATTTGACATTAAATTATAATTATTTAGATTGTAAGTTGACACGGCCTTTATACACCCACGAAATTATTATTGTTGTTTTTTTATAATTTGATATTAAATTATAATTATTTAGATTGTAAGTTGACACGGCCTTTATACAGCCACGAAATTATTATTGTATTTTTTTATAATTTGACATTAAATTATAATTCTTTAGATTGTAAGTTGACACGGCCTTTATACAGCCACGAAATTATTATTGTTATTTTTTATAATTTGACATTAAATTATAATTATTTAGATTGTAAGTTGACACGGCCTTTATACAGCCACGAAATTATTATTGTTGTTTTTTATAATTTGACATTTAATTATAATTATTTAGATTGTAAGTTGACACGGCCTTTATACAGCCACGAAATTATTATTGTTGTTTTTTATAATTTGACATTAAATTATAATTATTTAGATTGTAAGTTGACACGGCCTTTATACAGCCACGAAATTATATTGTAGTTTTTTTATAATTTGACATTAAATTATAATTATTTAGATTGTAAGTTGACACGGCCTTTATACAGCCACGAAATTATTATTGTTGTTTTTTATAATTTGACATTAAATTATAATTATTTAGATTGTAAGTTGACACGGCCTTTATACAGCCACGAAATTATTATTGTTGTTTTTTATAATTTGACATTAAATTATAATTATTTAGATTGTAAGTTGACACGGC
This sequence comes from Tinea semifulvella, assembly GCA_910589645.1. Classification (NCBI taxonomy): domain Eukaryota; kingdom Metazoa; phylum Arthropoda; class Insecta; order Lepidoptera; family Tineidae; genus Tinea; species Tinea semifulvella. Next base: position 3,297,535 of record OU342619.1, on the reverse strand, counting down.
CTTTATACAGCCACGAAATTATTATTGTTTTTTTTTATAATTTGACATTAAATTATAATTATTTAGATTGTAAGTTGACACGGCCTTTATACAGCCACGAAATTATTATTGTTGTTTTTTATAATTTGACATTAAATTATAATTATTTAGATTGTAAGTTGACACGGCCTTTATACAGCCACGAAATTATTATTGTTGTTTTTTATAATTTGACATTAAATTATAATTATTTAGATTGTAAGTTGACACGGCATTTATACAGCCACGAAACTAATTTAAATTTATTATAATTATACATTATAATATAATTATTTAGAGTATAAGTTGACAGCTATAATGCCTCGAATTTAGGTTAAGCTACAGTACTTGTTTATGGCAGCAATGTCACTTACTTATTTCGGTCTACCCATAATTTAATTTATTCTTTTAATTTATTTTTTTAATAATATTGTAAAAAATTAATAATATCCGAGTGTTACATGTGAACCATATGGAAATAAATATTTTGAATTTGATGATTCCTGGTCTCGACACAAAAAAAGATATGTGGTAGGCGGACTGATTCCTTCTATCTATATACTTGATATATATTGATAATATATACTGTTTATTTGTAAAAAGCCACCCGGAACTTTTTAAAACTCTTGGGGATAATTGCAATTTTGAAACGCGTTATCCTAGTAGAATAATTATTCCAGCGCATTGAAGTACCCAATATAGCCGATATTGTTATGCAATGGCAACAAAGATATTTAATAAGCTTCCAGTTACTATAAGGGAGCTGCCACTAAAACTGTTCAAATTAAGAGTCAAACAAATGCTAATCAATAAATGTTTTTTTCGAAAAAGAATACCTAGACACTAAACTCGACAAAGTCATGTGACTAAAAAAATATTTGTATGCTAGAAAAAGTGAAGCATGTGATATAATTACATATAATAATTTACATCCCTGCACCTACCATGTTTCTGACAAATAAATTGTTATTTCGATGGTGGTAATTTGCTAAGTCTGCCAGGGCGGGGAAGTATCCACCGTTCGTGCCGATAAACCCAGTAAAGTGTATCCGCACGATTCGGGATCAGGCTCGAATTGCCGTCATGCCCACCCAGTCAAGCATAGTGTTAAGGACTGATGTCAGTCACAAAAAACGAAATATTTTATCCCTATATTACGCAGTAGCTTGGTTAAGTTTGTCTCAGTCTTAGAAAAATAATATTTAAAAAAAAACAAGATCAAGAAGAAACAAGCATTTTAATATGTTTTCTTGACGCATCCATAATTCATCACAATTAATTTGTTTTGATTGTAACGACCTTCGATTTGGTTAGGGATAATATAATACCACAGTTGTAGTTAAACTCATTTAGTTTTAACTTCTTATTACTAATAACATAAAGGCTATTTTGTCTTGGCTATGTGCTTAATAACTGGTTTCGTGTGATATTAACAGGCTATTGTTGTTATATATTTCATCTATTGATAGCTTTTAAGAGGGTTAATGCTTATAAATCTTTCTCGCTCGCACAATATTTTAATTTTTTTATTTTGACCTGCTGGTAAGTGGCTCGAGAGGTCCATGAATGTTAGCAACTGAAATCAGACACTTGTGACTGACATCAGTTCCTAACACTATGCCGGCTTGACTAGGCATGACGGCAATTCGAGCCTGATTCTGAAACATGTGGATGTATTACTGGGTTTATCGGCGTCAACGGTGGATAACTTCCCCGCCCCGGCAGTCTCAGCAAATTACCACCATCAGTCCAAAAAATCCCGATATCACCTTGACTCTGACAAAGGTTGTTCTTTTACTTAGCTGTATTGGCTAAGATTTACTTGCCTTAGTTATCGTGCGCGTACTTAGTTTCTATGCGTTATTATTCTCTTTAACATTCAAATATTAAACAATCCAAAGGTTTAATAGATGGATATCGACAGATTTTATTCCAGATTAAATGTGTAATAAATCATAACATCATTATAGGAATCCCGTCGGACTCCGCGGGGTACATGCGGGATTATTCCACAGATATAAAGAACATTGAATTATGTATGGATCGGGCTATAGTCAACGCAATTAATTATAGATTTATTTTTAAATATTTATTCGAAGTAGATACAAAAATATTAAAATAAAATAGATTAAAAACTAATTATAAATAAAACTAAACTAAAAATACCTATGAAATTAAAAATATTCTACAAAATAAACTAAGGGCTTACCACCAGGTAAGGTACCTAAAATGCTCGCAGCATTTCCTCGTTGAATTATAATGGAAATATTCTGTTTTAGGTAGTCATGGCATTTGGGATCGCCACACTCTTGACAAATTCCTTTACCCAGCTCTTATGAACTTGTGGGTATCAAATTGTTTCAACCCCAAATGCCACAAAGTTATGATTTTGTTTATTGCGTTTGATGTGCTTTTTAAATTCGGCTGTATGAGCAGCCGAACCGGCCTTTTTTGATGTAGAGGAAAGGATGGCAAGCGGCAAAGGTATCCACACATGTGGCATTAATTATTACAAATTATTTATTATTATATCACGACACGTGATGTTGCGCCTACCTGGGTAAGTGGCTTGCAAGGTCCATGAATATTGGCAACTGGAATCAGACACTCATGACTGACATCAGACTCTAACACTATGCCGGGACTAGGCACGACGGCAATTCGAGCATGACCCCAAAACGTGTGCATCTACTTTACTGAGTTTATCGTCACGAACGGTGGATCCTTCCCCGCCCCGGCAGACTGGACAAATTACCACCATCAGTCTGCCTACCACCAATTTGTCGTTCTCGTTTAAAGTATGTGCCATTAGCAATGAAATGCCAATTTTTACTTTCAAGGAGAATTGACATTGTAAGCTTTATATAAAAATAAGACTTTGCAACAAGGCTTACTAATGCCCTCTAAAATATATTAAGTCAATGGGAGACCAAATATTTAATCTTATTACAAATTATGATAGTAGTCTCGTGTAATGAGTAAATAGTCCTTTTACAACAATAATTTAGATGTCTGTTGGGAAATTTTTGGAAATTATTGATCCTTCTTACTTATGGATAGAATTCTAAACGTTAATATTTGTCAGAGAACTGAAATAGCTTTTAAAATTCGCAAGCTGAAGTGACAATGGGCATTAGCAAACGGGTTCCAGAGTGGAGGTCAAATAGAGACGGATAACCTGAAGAAGATCGTCTAGGGGTTGGATAAGAGTGATAAGAAATCCCAATAAGAACAGTATTTAAAAAAATACATCCTTACTGAGATGGATTTTGCTAATGTCAACCTTATGATTAGTGTATAAAGATTATAATTGTGTGCAAATGTAATAGCGCCATCTATGATCGAGTAGGAACTTTTTTCTAATGACTTGTTATCTAAATAAAGTAAATGATGGCGAGGTTTTAGTGGTCTGTATCTAGGCGTGGCGTTTTGTGGTGAAATTCAAATTAGGTAAATACATAGACGATACTATGATAATCGGTGAAATCAACAAACAAGAAAGAAAACTGGTGTTAAAGAAAATTGATGTCCTCGGCACCAGCACTTATAAATTGTTCTATATCACTAATTTTGTGAATGCGGGTGATAACAACGATCGCGGCGATTTCGTCAGCGTCTTCTATGACGACTGTAGGACGACGACTATATTTCGATTCGACGACTGTGCTAGCACCCTTCAGTGCACAAGCGCCGGCCTTAGTGAGCGGGATGGTTAATATACGAAGGAAGCGGCGAGAAAGAGACAGGACAAGGGTATAGGGTAACAAACTAGGACGTCTGTTTATAATAATAATAATAATAATATAATAATAATAATAATAATCCTTTATTTCGGACTTTACATCCATAAATTGTTAGTAACAATTTTACTTAATCTATATTTAGTATACTAATAATTATTTATTTTAAACTATCCGCTACTGGAGGCTGTCTACTTGACTGTATGCAGCTGTATCCAGTGCTCCAGCAGCGGAGAGTCCCACCGATCTGCCAATACGCTTAGGAGCCTGTTGGTACTGGTTCTCATGCGGCACAGCATAGACGCAGATCTTTTGCGCATAATTGTTTGAAAACTGTCCGTCCTCGAATCAGCAAACATACCCGAGGCACTGCAGAACCTCGGCAGCCCCATCAGGATCCTAAACGCATTATTATACTGGACGCGCAGGTCGCTGTACGCTCTTTGAGTATAGTCCACCCATAGGCTGCACGTGTAAAAGGACTGGCAGTATGCCCTAAAAAGAGTCACTTTTACCTGGGCGGTGCAGCGCGCAAACCTACGGGCTAACATATTACATCGGACAGCCAACGACCTGCGCTCCCGCTCAATATCTACATTGTCTTTAAGGTCCTCGGTGACCCAGTGGCCCAGATATTTAAATATTTTAGCTCTGTTTAAGGTGGCACCGCACAAGGTAAGATCTGGCACATGATATGATTTATTGCCAGCCTTGAACAACATTAGTTCGCTTTTAGATGCATTATACCTGAGCCCCTGGGCCTCCGCATAGGACTGGCACATGTCGAGCAGTGTCTTTAGAGCGCTGATCGACGGGCTCAGCAGCACCATGTCGTCTGCGTAACTTATATTGTTGAAACACACACCGTCTATATGACACCCGATAGGCATGCTGCTGAGTCCCTCGATCAGCCCATTGATGTACAGATTGAAGAGTCTTGAAGACGACAACCCCCCTTGACGGACCCCGCAATTTAATCCATATTCGCTCGAGAGAGAACCTGCCCATCTTACGTTATTCCTCTGATTACCATACCAGAACACGAGCACTGACGTAATTTCTTTGGGCACATTAGTTTCAAATAGTTTTTCCCACAGGAGATTATAGGAGACTAGGTCAAATGCCTTGCTAAGGTCCAAAAAACAGGCGTAAATGGGCGTTTTCCTTGATGTATAGTACTGAACGGTCTGTTTGAGGCACATTATAGCATTATCAGTAGATAAACCAGGCCTGAAACCAAACTGTGCATCGTTAAGTTTAATGTGCTTTTCTAAGTGCTGATCAATCAGACCGTCCAGTACTTTAGCAATAATTGTGGCTAAAGAGATAGGTCTGTAATTTGATAATTCAGAGGAATCCCCGGTTCTGTTTTTAATGACTGGTACAACAATAGTGCGCATCAGCTTTTCCGGTAAGTAGGAATGTCTAAGGCAGAGAGTATAAAACATTGCCAGTACTCTTGGCAAATGTACCCCCGCATAACGCAGGTGCTCGACGCTGAGACCATCGTGTCCCGGAGACTTGCCTTTGGACATCCTTTTTATCGCAGCAGTCACCTCCTTTGCGGAGAAGCGAACAATGTCTGCGCCCGCGACACCATTCCCCCCTGCCCCGAGTACCGGAGGTATCGCGGTCGGCTCCAGCCCAAGCGGCGACTCCACTTTGAAGTGTCGTTTGAAGAGATTGGCTATCTCGTGCGGCTCGTGGGCACCCGCTACGCTCACGGCAACACTCGGCCTATGGTTCAAGTTATTAGTCTTGTTCCAAAATTTTACAAAATTTTTATTTGTATGATGTTGAGCAATGATGTCCATTTTAATTTGCTTTTCATTATTCTGACACCACTTTAGTTTAGATTTAAAAATACGCCTAGATTCGCACATGTCATTATAAACAGAACCTGTAGAAGGCTTATTATACCACAACCAAATCTTAAAATAATACCGAGCCGTGCCGTGAGCGTCACGGACGTACCTATTCCAACCGGTTACATAATTAGCCCTGCGTTTTCGTTTATTATTACCATAACTGTTTTTTGACGCCTCTGACAAAGCCATCACAATACTATCATACATACTATCAAGCAAACTTCTATGGCTATGGTCATTACACATACCATCGCAACAATACGTAAGTTCCTGTGGAAAATCTATTTCGCGTAACTTTGAATTACACATGCCATGATACCTATTGATTTGCTCACAGTCCCTCTCACCCCAAATGATTTTATTTTTCACAGGCTTCGATATTACGATTTTAGGCTTCAACAAATTAAGATTGCACTCTAACACGATCGGGTAGTGATCAGACCAATAAGTACCATACATCACGGAGCTGCTAACTACTGATTGTCGAGCTGCGACAGTTACTAAACAATGGTCGAGCCAGCGGCGGCATCCGTGGGCATCGCTCACAAATGTAAAAGTATCTGACGACATTAGATCCATGTCTACACATGACCACGATTGCTCCTCACAAAAGTTAAGTAATTCAGTTCCAAATAACTCACCCGGGTGCGCGTTAAAGTCACCTAGCACAAATACCGATTCCACATCATGGCTTTCAATTATAGCATTTACCTCACTGAGACATTCCGAGAATTCCAAAAGGTTTTCATTTGCATTGGTAGGCATGTACACCGAAAATATTAAAATCGCACGATCATTTAATATTATTTTAATCGCGGTAAGACGCACACTAATACACTTCACAACGGTAACCGTGGAAAACACTGTTTTATTCCACAATAACGCAACGCCTCCGTACGGTCTTCCTCTAAGCACGCCGGACGAAGTGTCGACCGCCGACGTCCCGGTGAACGCGAAGGAGTCGTCTATAGTCCCGAGGTACGGCAAGTCGTGCGGGAGCAGCCAGGTTTCCTGCAGCGCGATCACCTCGGCTGAACGGCACAATCTTCTGACACAATCCACAGATCGTACGACGTTTTTACAATTAAAGCTGACTAATTTTGAAATATATGAAATATTTTGTTTATGCACCGACGAATCACAATAACGCCTAACCATCCAAAGTTGGTCGAATTACCGCGATCAACGTGGACAGTAAACTTCTAGAATGAAATAAATTTGAATTAAGTATTATTATAACACATCTGCTAGTGAATCGCGAAGTCATAGAGGTCATAAAGGCATTTTAATTGAATTAAAAATAAGTCCTAGTTGATTACATATAATTTATTTCGTTATAATAATATATCTTTTCTGCTAAAATACGCAGTTAAAAATAAATGAATGTGGTTTATTTTCTTCAAATAAAACGTATTCGGATAAATTATGATCGAAATTGATTCCAAGTATTTGAATTCATATGATTTTATCTACATCAAAGCTTTTTCAAGGGTTACTCAATCTTATTGATGTTCAATATTGATTTTAAATCATGTATTTATTTATTTATATGTATTCAGGCAACTTACAGCTATAGGGCATATATATATAGTAAAGTATCATTAAACCACGCTTTTTATATAGGTTCAAATTTGTCAACTTTACTATAGGCCAATCACGACAAGTGGCAAGCTCGTCGATGTCTCCAGCGTACCACACTCGAGAAATATCAGAAATAAATTAAATATTAATTAAATGTATATTTACATTGATAAATATATTTGTGTCCCGACCAGGAATCGAAGTCCGAGTCTAGGCATCCCTTTCGAGGTGGTCAAAAACATTAAAATAGAATAAATATCCAGCAGATATTCAGATTCCTCCACAGTATCTGCAGCTCACCAGTGGAATAGACTTCCTTTAATTATCAGACAGGCACCATCTCTTAAAATATTTAAAGATAAGCTATACACATACTTATTTAACAAGCAGAATAAGTCGCCATAACTCACTTATTATATATGCGTATATGTATGTATTTTATATTTAGTTATATATTTATTTGTTTATGTAGGACATTTATTTATATATTAGTACTATATGTTTGATTTAATGTGTGTTTTATATAGTAATAAATAATATCAACTATCATTTTTCTCCTGCTGCACCCGCTTATTATATATCTCGGTCACAAAGGTTAGTTGGTAGAAAATGCATTTACGGCATTAAGCTCGCCTATGTACCTGCACTTGTTTTGGTTTTGTTCAATAAATAATTTATTATTATTATTAAATAAAGTTAATTTAATAATAAGCGGCTATCAAACTTTTTGGCGACGGAACCCTAGGGCTTGTTGATATGTCACATTATTATATTTATTTATTTATTAAAAATTTATTGCACAATATATACAAGGGGCGGACTTAATGTCGCTAGACATTCTCTGACAACCTTAGGAACATTGTAGAACATTAAAGACGTAAGGTAGGTGCAATTAGAGAAATATGATTACGTAATAAATATGCAATTTTATCTAAACTACAATAATAAATACAATAATAAACTAAATACTAATAATACATACACATAACGTTTTATTAATACATTAGGTACATACATTACATAACATTAATACATACACTACATATAATAAATAAACTAAATGAGTTGTTATGAGCTATTCAAATAATATGAATATACCATTTTTTTGAAAATGCTTCGGGTGGATGCTTGTCGTATATTTACCGGCAGCTTGTTCCACAGGTTTGCGGCAACAACAGCAAAAGAATCGTTCATGAACCTAGAGTGGTGCGAGAACAGAGTTGTGTGAGGAGCGAAGAGACTTATCGTGAAATGATAGGCAAATTTGTCCTTGAGGTATTTCGGTGTCACAGGCTCGTTAAGAATAGAAAAAAGTAAGCAGAGGATTCTGAGATTCCTGCGACAGCGAACTGGTAGCTACTTTAACTTCGTTCGATACTCAGAGATGTGATCATATTAGCGAAGGGAAAAGATGAATCGGATACAGCATACGTATGTGTTTCAATACAAAACAGAAGCTAGACAATTTATTAACTTTTTGTATGTACGTACTTAGTTGGTACTTGAACGCTTCTTTGACACTTTAAATCTGAATGAATTAGGTGTAATTTGTGAAAATCTGACGTCTCCGGTAACTTCCATTTCACAGGCACAACCTCTCTAATGGCATCTGCCAGGAACACTTTCGGATATTAATTTATTTATCAAATTAATTCTCTCGTTCGCGAACCTTGGCCTTTCGGGGTTTACTATTGCCGTCTAGGGTTTCTTTAACCCTACCTCACTAACCTTAATTTTAAGTAACATTTTTTTTTTGTTTTGCGCCCGATGATTGTGGCAAGGACCATAAATGTTAGCAACTGGAATCACTCTCATGACTGACATCATTAGTCCTTAACATTTGCCTACTTGACTGGGCATGACTGCAATTCGAGCCTGATCCCGAAACGTAGCACTCTACACTGTAGAGTCTATACAGGGTATTTTGGCACAAGCATTGGATACTTCCCCACGTATATACCACCATCAGTCCGCCTACCACCTATTTGTTGCTCTCCTTGAAAGTATGTGCTATTTGCAGTAATATCAAATGCCAATTTTTATACTTTCAAGCAGAATTAATATTGTATGTGAAATTTCTTGCCATGGTGAAATGCCACGGCAGCCTTCACATATCCGGCTCGAAGGACCATATGTAAAGTCGTCAATCCCTATTCTGTGCTACTAACCACGGAGCGATACTGCTGCGGGTAAAATTTAATAATAATGTGTCAACAAAATACTTGGCCAGATAGGGTGATACATTATGGCAAGGAACAGCCCCAATTTCCATTACAGTGTGGACTCTTCCACTTCTATGTCTAATATTTATTATTATAATTTACGTGTAGTTTTTTGGCTGTAAAGAGGCCTCGTCAGATATTTTAATAAATAATAATTACAAAACTATATTAGAATCTAAAATGTTAATAAAATAAGCACTAACTCTTAAAATATACAAAATACACTATAAACTCATATATATATATATATATATATATATATATATATATATATATATATATATATATATATATATATATATATATATATATATATATATAACACTGCTTATGATGTTGGCGATCCTTAAAAAAAATGTAAAAACATATTATGGTAAACAATCATGCGGCCAGTTCAGAAGTATTATCCGCCACAATCAGCCAAACATATATTAATAAATATGTAAGAGTATGTTTGTTTGTATTTTGGCGGAAATGTTCCTTGGATCCAAGATCAGTCATCATCGATCAGAAGATGTAACCCTCAGCCATATCTGTCTGTCTATTAAATATAATAATATAGTTAAACCGAAGAATGTAATACAATTTTAACCTACCTTTCAATTAAGTGCTCAAGTTGTCCCAGTGGTTGGATAGCATAGAATTATAAGCCCGACTTTATCTTTCCTCCTTTTCTATCCATTTCTTTCTATCCTGTGCCTCGTCATCCAGTTTTGTCCTGCTTCTTTTACCATCACTATCTATCTTTCCTTAGGTCTTCCTTTATTTCACTTGCCCTTCAGTCCCTTTCACATCGTAACTACTTCAGTCCTTAAGACGTGCCACGTGACCAGCCCATTTCCATTTCAATTCTTGTGAGTGTTTTGACGCGTCTATGACTTTTGTTTTATTTCTTATATATATATGTTTCATTGTTTATCTTTAAGTTTTATTATTTTTTCACGAGTCCATGACCTTCGTTTTTAACATTTGTGGAATATTTCCTTCCGTTACTTCTTTACTGGCCCAAAATTTGTTCCAGTTTATATTAATTCTTCTTTGTATTGCATCCTCGTTTCGAGAGGTGAGAAGTTTGAAGAATTTTTGTAGACTAAGTTTAGATTTAAGCGCTGTTGATTTTAATTTTAATATAGTATCATATTTAATATAGTATAAATAAGCGGATTCACATTTAGCCAACTTTACTATAGGCCAATCATGACAAGTAATGTATATATAATAGTTAATTTTTGATGAGAGATAAGCCTTTAATTATGACTAAACCTGGGTACTAGAGACATTGAGACAATCTGTCATGGTAAAACCCGAGGCACTTATTTACGTAATTGAGAAAGGTAAGGCCAAAAAGCGTAAACGTAAAATGCATTGACTTTTATGTAAATAACCGAACTTTATTACGACATTTTTGTCACCAAATATGAAAGATTTGTCTATTTAATTAATATGGTGGTCTCCAATAAAACTTTAGGCAAAGGCATTCATCCATTACCCTAGAACACAGTGTTTTAGACCTCCATTGTTGCAGATGATTTCAGAACATATAAATAAATAAATTATTGAAGGAAAAATTAAATGAGTTACAAAATTCAGTACAGTAAAAAATCAAAACAACGCAAACTCTATTATGTTGTATCTTGGTGAGCAGAATATATCTGGAGAATACGCTGCAGAAGGGTTTGCCAGGGTCTGATGTCTATTTTTAATGACAATTTATTAACGATTCTACTAGTTGGTATTGGTGGAAGCGGGGGACTTAACGTGCTCTCCGAGGCACGGAAACGGTGCATCAAACTATCGTTATATCTATCACACATGCCGGCTTTCGTACCGACCTTTTTAGGATTTGCAGAAAAGCGTTCTTACAAACGAGCCACCACAGCTCAATATTCTCATAACTCATTAATACAGGGTGTCCCATAAGTCCTTTGAACTGAAAAAAAATATATATAAAAAAAACTATGTACAATATGAAATTTTTATTTTTTGTTTAGTAATTTACATTAAAAGGGAATTATTTTTAAAAAAATACTTTATGTAAATGTGTCCCATTTCGTTCTTGGCACTCCTGTAAACGACGACAAAATTTTTCTATCACTGCACGGCAAGTACGCTCTGAAATGCTTGACGTTTCTCGCCGGAAATTTTCTTTTAGTTCATCAATTGACCGCGGATTTGTTTCGTAGTTAGACTTAAGGTAACCCTATAAGAAAAAGTCCATTGGACTCAAATCCGGGCTACGTGGTGGCCAGGGAATGTCTCCTCTTTGAGATATCACTTTGTTAGGGAAAAGTTGACGGATGACGGGCATAGCGGTGTTAGAGGTATGGTCCCGGGTATTGAAACCTAGAAAATTCTGCAACTCTGGTGTAAAAAAATCCTCGATCATTGCCACATACCGCTCCGAAGTAACAGTAACCGCACGACCATGTTCGTTTTCAAAAAAGTATGGGCCTATGATGCCATGTGCTTGACATAGCCGGACAAACTGTGACTTTAGGGCTATGTAAGGGCCTTTGATGTTTGCGACGTGGGTTTACGCTACTCCAGTAGCGACAATTTTGCCTATTGACATGGCCGTTGATGTGAAAGTGAGCCTCATCAGAAAATAACAATAAAGAACTTATGGGACATCCTGTATAACAGTAATAAAAAGGTTTATTGTCTAAAATACTAAAGTTAAAACATACAGTAAGCAAACACATTTATTGACGTCGCTACAGAAACGAGATAATGTTTTTAATGACACATTAAATTAGCTCATGTAATTAAACATTGCAATGTTCTCCGCACTAATAGTTTGTTTTTATAACCTGCTGTACGACGGATAGGGGAAAATGCGAATTAGTGTTCGACAGAGCATTCCGGTTATGGTCGTGTTCGACATCAATTTCAAATTAATTTTGACTTCTTTAAACGCAGAGCACAGTTGTGAACATTTGTTAATTAGTCAAATAATAAAACCTGTCTTAAATTCAAATTTTGAATTTGAAAACAGAAGTACTAAGTATATGCCCAGTTAATATATCGGTCAATGGTGAACTTAAACGAATTTCTTAGGATGCTATCCGGCTCGGATCTCGAGTACACCGTTACCATCTTTAAATGACTTCAAAAGAAGTTTCGCGACGTTTGCTGTCATGGCTTGGTACATTTTTAGGATAATAAAGAAGTCACTTGGACCGTAAGATGCAAAATTTTATTTACTCAGTAGCCCACCTGATAGTAAGTGGCACGCAAGTGAATGTTAGAATCAGACACTCATGACTGACATCAGTCCCTAACACTATGCTGTCTTGACTGAGCATGACGGCAATTAGAGGCTAAACCCGGAACGTGTGGATACACTTTACTAGGTTTATCGGCACGAAAGGTGGATACTTTTTGTCACTCTCCTCATCATGTAAGTAGTTTTATTTATGTTATATTAGTATATCTATAGTATGACTTATTTATGTATTAGTATGTAAATTGTATGTAGATATTAGTATGTATATATTTATATTACAATTATATTTCTGTTTTATTTAAATTTCATCTAATTTTTAATTGCACCTACCACCTATCCTGTCTAAATGTCCTAAAGGTTTGGCTGTCAGAGAAGTTTTAAAATAAATAAATAAAATACTTCCCCGCCCTGGCAGACTGGTCAAATTATTATCAACTGTCTGCCTACTAGCCATTTATTGTTCTCGTTGAAAGTATGTGCCAATTGCAATAATGTCAAATGCTGCAAAAAATATATAATGTCAAGGAGAACTAATATTGTATGTACGCTTGCCATGGTGAAATTTATATAAAAGTAACATTGCTTGAAACAAGACGTAACTAAATTTACTAAATTCTTATATTTAAGTTTGTCATTTTTGATCTTAAAATATTATTTTTTGGTTAATTTTTTACTACTTTGACTGATGGATAAAAAATATTGGATAAAATGGGATTTTTACAACGGAAAGACTCAAAAATTACTATATAGAATAATATAAAAATATGCTAGTTATGTTTTAAATGTCTGCTGTGTTGGACTACTTTTGTACTTTTAAAAAATAATAGTTTTTTTAGAGCTGGCTATCTGAGGCCATGACTATTAGTCAACATGGGACTGACTGACATCCTATGACAATAATAACCTTGGTCAGGAGTTAGGGACCATATTTAAAATGTCCTTGTTTTATTTTATATTTAATAAATTATATTAATTAATTTGTCTAGAATGTTAAAACGTTATTAATATTATATAATTAAAAAATATAAAATAAAATTAATATTAATACTAAGGACAGGGATATAAGTCCCGTCCGCGTGGAATGGTGGCAAGAACGCTGGCTACATTTCCCCGCTAAATTGCAATACTGATTCTTTCAGCGAAGAAAGAGCCAGCCCTCTTGTCGCTGGAGGAGACGACATAACGTGGTGTTACGTCGCGCCTCCATGGGGCCAGAGTTTCTACAGCAAACGGCACAAATATGTAATGTTTCAGTTTGGATACATACTTGCGCCGCTTGCCGGACTCCGCAATTTCCGCCGCGACCCCGCTTTATGCGCTGTCTGTCCCCCTGAGATGCGACGCGGCGAGGGTGTCGTAGTCCCACGTCCCTGTTCCCAGGGGACCAACGTCATACCATTGGTTTTCTTGACATCATCTCGGATTACTCCAGCAGGCTCCAGAAGAGCTGGAACCACGATGGATAGAGCCCTTTTATTAATATTATTACATATATATATATATCACACGGACATTGAACTGTTGTCAAGCAGTGAGCAGAGGTTTTGTTTAGTGTGCAATAAATAATAAAATTTATCAAATAAAGTTTTGCGCTTAAAGAAACAGAATCCCGCTGCAGAGCCTTGTGGACGAAAAACCCTTATTTTACGAATTTACTTCGGTATTCGGGTAATGGCTTACTAAAAGGGTTGTTTATGTATACATGTACGTTCTTTCCAAAATTAGACGAAAAATACGGATACGTCAAATTACATACACTACGCTCTCGTTTAGGTCTTAATGGAAAAGACAGTTTTTATTTCCGATTTATTTTCTCGATTATCTAACCGAGTACTACATATTAAAAATCGAATTATTTATTTATTTAAAACTTTTTGCACTATGTAATAATGCCGCTAGACTTACTAGAGTCAACCTTAGGGACATTACGTACATTGTATGTGGAAGGTTCGCGCAAATTATTGAACATAATATAAGGGAGAAATTAAAATACTACTAAAACTAAACTACTTACTAGTAAATAATATTATTATACTAAACACTAATATACTTGTAATACTAAATATATTCATAAATATAATATATACATACTTATAGTTGTTGGGATCTATTTAAGAAATGTGTGAAAATTATCCTTTTAAACAATGTTCTATTTGGCGCCTATATCTAAGGGTAGGTTGTTCCACATATTTGCGGCAACAACTGCGAAGGAGTCGGACATAAAACTAGTGTGATGAGAGGGAATAGCAAGGGTAGAGTTATGCGATGATCGCAACGACCTGTCATGAAGAGAAAAGAGAAAAGCAAATTTGCTCTTGAGGTATTTCGGTATCGCAGGCTCATACAGTATAGAGAAAAGCAGACAAAGAATTCGTAGAATGCTACGACAACGAATTGGCAGCCACTTCAACTTAGCTCGATACTCAGAGATGTGATCGTATTTGCGTAATCAGAAGATAAAGCGTATGCCTAGTGTGTGCTAATTAGTGTTAATGTAGATAAATTCACTCAAATATAATTATATATATTTCTTGAGTTTGGTACGCTAGAGACATCGACGAGCTTGCCAGTTGTCATGATTGGCCTATATTAAAGTTGGCTAAATGTGAATCTGGAAACGGTCGTGATGATGACGGCGAGACAGTCACAACCTTCCTCTTCGGTCTGCTTCTAACAATCAGCTCAAAATTCCCCTTCTAGCAGATATTCAGATTCTTTTACTGTTTTCGCTGCTCGAGAGTGGAACAAGCTTCCACTAGTCATTAGACGGGCGCCTTCAATAAATGTGTTTAAAAATCTACTTGTTGCTCACTTTTTAAATAAACAAAATAATTTGTCATGCTAACTACAAGTACCTATGCATTATAATATTTATTTATTTCCTTAATTTTTATCGTGAATGATTGTACCTATGTAATATGATACAAGTACCTATCTATTAGTGTGTATATATATTCATACATAATATATATTTATGTTTATTATATATATTATTTTTATTATATGTCATGTTAGTTTTTATGTAGTAGTATTTAATTATTCTTAAGTAATTCTATTTATCTTAATGCACCCGCAATCCTCTGCCACACTCCCAAAGGTTAGCTGTTATAAAATGCCGGAAGGCATTAAGTTCGCCCTTGTACACTACTTTTAAAGTTATTTTGTGCAATAAAGAGTTTATAAATAAATAAATAAAATGATACTTTTTAATTTACATATTTTATAAAACCGAAATTCATATATAAAACTATACACTACAGCTTTCACATCTTCATTTCGTTGTAGTACACACGTGACACATCTAGTTCACGCGCATCGTCTTACAAAACCTATGAGATGAGATACTCTCACAACGTCACCTCCATTTGTGCTGAAGATTGCAAACTCTAGATCATATTAAATCGCTCGAGAAGACATCTTGGATATTTTTCATTGTCGCAACACTGTCATCCACATGCTTAGTTAAAGCCAGTTTTATTGCTTTTTTACTCTCCTTGAAAGCATTTACGTTACAAAAATAGAAGTAAATTATATAAATAGGTGGATTCACATTTAGCCAACTTTACTATAGGCCAATCATAACAAGTGACAAGCTCTTCGATGTCTCCAGCGTACCAAACTCGAGAAATATCATAAATTAATTAAATATTAATTAAACGTATTGTTTTACATTAATATTTTTGTGTCCCGACCAGGAATCAAACCCGGCACCTCCGAGTCTAAATCCACGCCACAATCATCTCAGCTAGCTATGCTTGATATTTCTCTGATGGATAGAATTTGAAACGTTGATATTCGTCAGAGAACGAAAGTTACTGACATAGTGGCAATGGGCCGGACATATCTGCCGCAGAACCGACGACCGATAAGGTAAACGGGTACTAGAGTGGAGACCATGTACGGGACGACGTATAGTGGGACGAGCCCCCGCTAGATGGACGAATGAGCTATAGAAGGTCGCTGGTGGGGATTGAATGTATCATCATCACGACCGTATCCCTTCCGGGGTGGTCAGAAACCACGCGTATAAAGAAGCAGATTCACATTTAGCCAACTTTACTATAGACCAATCATGACAAGTGGCAAGCTCGTCGATGTCTCCAGCGTCCAAACTCGAGAAATATCACAAATAAATTAAATAATAATTGAATGTATTTATTTAAAATTATAAATATATTGTGTCCCGACCAGGATTCGAACCCGGTACCTCCGAGTCTAAATCGACGGACTTAACCGCTAGACCACGGAGGCAGTCAGATTGAATGAGGGTTGCAGTGGCGAGCCTTGGGGGAGGCCTACATCCAGCAGTGGAGAGACACAGGCTGATGATAATAATGATGACCAGGAATCGAACCCGGTACCTCTGACTTAACCGCTAGACTACGGATTTAGTTGTATTAAATAAATAGAATCCAGCTCTATTCAGAACAGCGGAACAGCATTATTAATAAAGGGGTACATTTAATTCATTTGCACTAAAATGGCGTCTGTCACGTACAATAAGTCGGTACAATATAGGATACTAAATTAATACAATTTCTGATTTAAGTAACTAGCCCAGTGAGCCGAAACGCCCGGCATACGGGAACAAAGACTCTACGGGGGGTCTTAACAATATCAAACTGACATTAAAGCCATATTCATAGTGTAGCGACGAGATTTAAAGACGTCAAATTTACTAAAAAAAATAATAGATACATTAATAAACGGCAACATTCAATTATTATTGGGTAAACAATTCAATTATACTATATATAATTATATATAAATATACTATTATCGTCGAATAAACCTGTGTGCCTAAATAAATAGTTCTTAAATAATATATATAAGTTAGTTGTGTAAACCGCACGATTTGTCAATTCCGCCTTGCCCTCAACTTTTTAAAAAGTTGAGTATGACATAAGGTGAAATTAGACATGTATCAGATATTGAACGACTCTGCTGCAAGACCGCTTTTATTATATAGTGCCAATTAGCTGTCCCCTATAAGACCAGGGCAACCTTAGTATAGGGGACAGAAGTCCTCTATTAAATTAAACATGTACAATAATGTAATTTTTATTTTTTGTTCAATATGTATATTTTATTTTGTGTCAATAAACTATTATTATTATTAATTAAGAAATAGATTATACTCGTATATGTTAAAACATAATCACATATATTTATTATTTATTTGTATATGAGAACAACACCTATGTGTAGACGGACTGAAGGTGGTAATTTGCCCAGTCTGCCGGGGCGGGGAAAAGTATCCACTGTTCGTGCCCATAAACCCTCGATCAGACTCGCATTGCCGTGATGCCTAGTCAAGTCTGCATAGTGTTTGGTACTGATGTCAGTCATGAGTTTCTGATTCCAGTTGCTAATATTCATGGACCTTGCGCGTCACTTACCATTAGGTGGGAGCAAGATCACATGTCTTGAAGTATAATTTAAAAAATAATAATAAGAACTGTCCATCAGGTGAAGGTATCACAAGTTACAAAAAATCCTAATACATTATGGTGTTGAGTCAAGTAGTACTTAATTACATGTCGCGCCGCGCAGCATGAATAAGCCTTTAACAACAATATGAGCGTACAAACGTTAATGTTCCGAGTTTATCTTAAAAAAATGATATCCCTATAGAACAATAATATTTTTTTGTATACTACCATTTTTAGTAAAGTCTCGCCTTTGTTGCCAGTAAGTGTAGGTGTGGATTTATTCTTGCGGTAGTTTTTTGAAATTCCTCTCTGATGAAATACAAATTAAATTAAAAGAATCATCACGACCGTATCACTTGCAACTTTACTATAACCCTTTCAGCGCGGAAGATACCAAGCTTGCGTTTTACTAAAAAAATCTAGACCTCTTGTTAAATTCTGTTTTACCGCTCCGAAATAGCCTCGATAGTAGTTCCTGCTCTCATCTGCTACTTCGTAATTATCTCTATTAAATTGTTAGGACTAGTTAAGAAAAAAACATACAAAAGTGTTTTTTATTTCCATTGGATAGCCCAACGCACGATAGTGCGCAGCAAATTAGAAAACGACAACGCTAGGGGAGGAATTTTTTACTATTTATACGAGTTATGAGATATTTTAGACCTCAAGGATCTCAAAGTTATCAAAAAACCTTTCATTATCTAAAATATATTTTGTCGTGCTGAAAGGGTTATCCCCCTCGAATGAAAGCAAGCTCGTCGATGTATCTTCGGACTTAATACCTGAAGACATTCTCTGACTACCAAACCTGGTGGACAAATTTAACCATACAAGTATATATGTATATATTATATATATGGCTTGGCCACTATGTATTTATGTATGTATGTCCATTTATATACTTCCAATTATATGTATTATCCATCCCTTTCCCACATCTGCGCCTGAGCGAGAGGATCCACCGCACGCCGCACGCAGTCTTGTGTCCACCACTGTGCACGCAGACGCTTGGTGTATTGTGAAGGCCTCGTGACCATCAGTGATCTCTGGAAGAAGCTGCTGCATCGCGCTGACCTGACAGACGACTATCGAAGGTACCTCTTTGCTCACTCCTTCACACCCCCATAGAAAATACACCAATATATATATATAAAGATAAAAATAATATAAATAAACATAAAAACACATATACTGCGTGAGATTTATTAAAGAGCAAATATTTTTATATTAAAATCTAGAATAAAATTAAAGAAGTACGTATTTTTTATTTTATTTATTTAGTAATAAAAACATAAGTTACGGTGCAGAGAAGTTGTCCTAAAAATATCGCCACTCATACAGAGCTACGTGAGGTAGCGAGAGGTCGACGATTTAAACGTTGATTTAGGTACGTTTCTTTCTCTCTGTATTTCAGCTGTGAGCGAGATCAAATAATAATAATAACACTCCCCAGCCTTTAGGTATTTATCACGATGGATATCGCGATATACAGACGCGGCCTTATTCACCATGCAGTAGTGTTTTGTTTTTCGGATATTGATTTTTATCTTTTAAAAAAAGTAACCCTTTTTATTTCATATTGGGGTTCTACTAATGACACCTGAAGCCTAATAAAAATATTTGCTCCTTCGACAGTTACACGGCGACCGCCTCCGTGGTCTAGTCGGGAGGTCGTGGGTTCGATTCCCACCGGGGGCAAGTTGTACATTGTATAATTGTCTCGGTCTGGGTGTTTATATGTATAATATGTATATTTACAAAAAAAAAAGTATAATATGAAGAAGAAGACAAATTTCTAAGCATTCCATGGATTCACCGTGCGGGTGCCGGGTCCATCGTGTGTGGGTAAGAGATGAGAAGAATGGTGTCTCGGGCTTGCGACCAACAATTGGCTGGTTTAAGAAAAAAGGAGGCCTCCTTTTTTTTCTATTTCGCGATAATACGCTCACCATCCACCATTCTACTTCTCTCCCTACCCAACCAAATACTGTATGATTCCGTTAGTGCCGTCTTGGAAGCTCGTTCCATAAATGTATTGACGGCAGACCTGCTTAGGCCCAATTCTTTCAGTAAGTGATGCAAAGATTTTGCTGGAACTCCTCTTGCACCAACTTCCACTGCGTAAAGCTGAGTCTTGAACCCGTTCCTGATCATTTCTTCTGTGAGATCATAATATTTATTCGACTTCATGTTGTGGTCTTTTGGAATATTTGATTCCCACGGAACGGTAAGTTATTTATATATATATAAATATTTTTTCAAGTTCCGAGAAAACACTAAGATGTCTGGCTTATAGGCTGATACAGCTAGTTCATCTGGGAGCCTATAATGGTGTTCAAATGTATCCATGAGAATTTTCCAGTCTGATGCGGCGCCAAGGATCGAGGTGGGCTTGCATTTAGTTTTCGTGCTTTGCCCTTCCTTTACAAATGTGGTCAAAGTTTTATTTGTAGTCAGTCCCTTTCTGGCTCTTGCAATAGAAAGACTTACTGCTTCACGGATAACACCTAGGACTTTGTCATGTCGGCGTGAGTAATAGCCCTTTTCTAAGAGAGTAACGCACCCTACAAGTGTGTGTCTAGCAGTTCCTATGGCAGCACCACACAATGTACAGTTCTTTTCCGTAGCTTTTCCCCACCTTACCAGATTACTCTGGTCCGGGAGGGACATTTGAAAAGCGTTTAGGTAGAACTTTAGCAACGCCGGAGACCAATCGTACATTAGTGTGCGCCACTTTAGGGCTGGAGGGATGCAAAAATCGCCCAAAGTTAGCCAGTCATTTTGAACTTCTAGAGTCATCGCGTGCACTCTGTATTCATGCTCTTCATCTTTCCTGAGGAAGGATTTTATAACCTCTTTGTCACTTTCTTTTTTCTTCCAGCCAATGCCTCTTTTGTTCTTTTATCAACCATCTAGTTTCCGTAACACAAGCCTCGTAGCTTACCACGGAAACTAGATGGCGCTGTGTGACCTGTCTGGAAATATTTATTTATTTATTATTATATAACGTTTGCGCTTAAGTAACAGAATAGGGCTGCTGAAGCCTAAAAAAAGTATTTGCGTTTTTGACGACTAAGTTTTTGCTTCACGGACGGTACTTATTTTGACAGAGTTAATGTGATATATCAAATGAGTGGTATATACAATTTTAATATAATAGTTTACATACTATACTAGTTGAAGATCAAAACAAAATAACTGAGGCGTAGTTAATATAATTATTGGAGGGGATTTAATTTTATTGAAGTGGATGGATCTAAGGAACTGATTGACTACGCATTAATGATTAAGCTTTGTTTTGGCATTCAAATACATAATAGGATCAGTGTGAACAGATGAATTAAGCCCTAAAAGTCCTGTTGCCCTAGTATGTTTTTTTAAGCGTAAACTTTAGACGAGTTTATAACTATCATAGTTTATCTATTTAAGAAGTAGAAAACAATATTAGGCCTGCTGTCTATCTGGCCTAGACCGACAGGGACAATGATCCAAAGTCAGCAAAACATATCGATCAGAGTGGTCTTCCGTACGCCGTGCTTAGCACGTAATTCCGTCATAGCTCGAGATTTGGAGATGTCTACTATTGAGGAGTTTGTCGTTGGCCTGACTAGAAAGAAAGAAAAAAAGAAAGAAAGAAAGAAATTTATTTGTCGCCAAACCATACACATAGCATAATACAAATTTCAAAAAACTATACAAAAATAAATAGAAAAAATATTATGCGCAAAATAATTAGCCCACCAGCACATGTATTGCGACAATAAGGCGATCAGCTCGGCGTCCGCTACAACCTATAGATAGGCCATAGCGCCGATTTTCAGCCGCCGCCTTACGGATGGAAAGCACGTCACGGACACAGATGTAGTAAATACAACCTATTTAAACACATACACACATATTGCACGAATACACACACATATAATAATAACATCCCAGCCTTGCATAGTAAAGGTGAACAAGGTGGATTCAGGCATGCAGCTAGCATTGATTTTAGTTTATTTTTAAAACCAATAACTGATTGCATCTGGCGAAGTGGCGGAGGCAGATTATTCCAGATTCAAAAGTTTTCAACCAGTGCGTTCTTCCAGTAATGTCGTATGGTGCAGAAACGTGAACACTGACGGTAGGTCTGGTCCACGTCAGCGAGCTATGAAGAGAGCTATGCTCGGGATTTCTCTAAAAGATAAAGTCAGAAACGTTGACATCCGTCAAAGAACTAAAGTTACCGATATAGCTCTTAAAATTAGCAAGCTGAAGTGGCAATGGGCTAGACACATATGCCGCAGAACCGATGAACGATGGAGTAGACGGGTTCTAGAGTGGAGACCACGTACTGGAAGACGTGGGACGACCCCACGCCAGATGGACAGAGGAAGGTCGCTGGTGGGGGGATGAGGGTGGCAGATTTATACCTAAAAAGAACGAAAGAACTAGACGTATGTAGACACTTTAAGCATCTCCGGAATATCGCTCCGTTTTGCGCTTGGCCCGCAAACGGGAGACCACTTCCTAGAGAAGTACTCCTGGAGAGCTGAAGCAGTCGAACCTAGCCCTCTTGGTTCGTGAGCTACTCGGGTGCTGTTATATAAGTAACAGCGCCCGGCACTAAAAGTACATTTTTTTTTTTTTATAGAAAACACGACATGTGACATCGCGCCCACCTGATGGTAAGCAGTACGTGAGGTCCAAGAATGGGAGCAACTGACGCCGGTCATAACGACCGACATCTGTCTCTACCACTATGCCGGCCTAACAAGATGCTTTTTCACACTTCGCTTAAAGGACTCCAGGTTATAAGAGTGGGGAAACACACTGGCTGGGGGAGCATTCCACATCTTCAGCGTGCGACAAATGTAAGAGTCTCCAAATTTATGAGTACGCGTAGGGATAGTGGGTAAGGTATGTGGATGCATATTTTGGCCTGTGCGTGTGGTTCGGTTACGGAATAGAGAAGAAGGGATAAGGTTATGGAGCTCCTCAGAACACTCGCCGTGGTATAGCTTGTAGAACACGCTCAGAGAGGCAACGTCACGGCGAAGCTGCAGTGATTCGAGAGTTTTAGAGACTGTGGTGTCGTCCACTATCCGAATTGCCCGCCTCTGCAGGACATGAATTACCGTCGGGTGGTTACCCGCTGAGATCCTGCCGGGAAAAACTTGGGAATGTCCAACCCAGGCACATTAGGCATCCGGGCCTGGACGACCCCTCTGTCTGTCTGTCTGAATCTAAAAAAAATACTAGTTATGAGGTTGACATTAGCTCCGTATTGCTTGTAAAAAAATGGTTTTCTATAAAAGTTTGAAATTTTGCTGGTGGACGTTACGTAGCTTAAAAAATAACGAAAAAAACTTTTCGTATGATAATATGCTCGCTCTTATAGTTAACCTCGTTGGAAGATACAAAGTTTTCATAAATAGTTCAAATTATTTCTTTTACAATATTTAATATTTTATATAAGTCTGTCTGAAAAGCTTATGGCGAAGACGTCTTGAAGTAGGTACACTTTCCAAATCAGCGACATGTTCAGTTAACACGGGGAGTTTTGTAGCCGGTTTCCATAAATTATATTTATATCGAGTTACATTTGTTCGCCCGTCCTCGTTTACAGAACAAAAAAGACTCGGGTAGTTTTTAACAAACATACATACGTCTAAAACATGGATGCACAGACCGCGGCCCGCGGGCCGCATGCGGCCCGTGGGTCGAATACTGGTGGCCCGCCGACAGCAAAAATAATACTCTCGTGCATTCGAAAAATATTGAATTCTATTCCAGAATAAAACAAAAAAAAATATGTTCGAAAAGTAATGTGAAACTCGCGCGCGCGCAATTTGAATCTAGCGCCCAAAATTGCTAAGTCAAGTAACATCGCTCGCTATAGAAATCAAGAATTTTCTAGCGCGGTGAGCAAGCGAGATAGATATAGTCCCGTATTCCCGATTGCTCGCGTATCTACACGAAGCTTCCAGAGTCGTTTGCGCGGTATAAAAATCACGTTAACCGCAGCGGCCGAACAGTTCGCTTTTCATTTGAGTGAAGTGTCAACAACAGAAAGAAATAAGCGCGAAAATATAAAGCGAAGTAATAAGTGATTGAGAATAAGTGCAGTTTATTAGTGTTTTTGGGAGGCAATAGTTCTAGTGTAGATTTTAACTCGACTAGCAGGTGTCATATATTTTGATCCACATTCAACGTAGATTTCCTGTTGCAGTGTTAACCCGTCAAGTGCCGTGTATAATTGTGTTGTGAAAACGTAAGTAAAACTCTGTTATTAATAAGTGTTTCCCTACCTATTTAATCAATTTTAATCAAATTTAGCTTTAATGTTGGCTAAATATTAAAATAAACAAAGAAATTACTATTTTTATAAGAATTTCTCTAACTGTAATAATTACGTCATTATTTCAGATAAAATCTGTATAAAAATCTTAAAATTTCTGAGAAATAATATTTAATCAATTATTTTTGATAATTTAAAAAAGGATAGGTAATTTAAGTGGGTACTGTAATTGTTTTTAGGTGCTGTGTTAATCCTAGCCAGGATTAGAACGCAACATGGAGAAGCCAGGACCTAGTAAAAAACGTAAGGTTAAAGATGAAAATCGGCAGTTTCAAGAAATTTGGACTGAGAAATACTTTTTTGTATGGTCGCATAACAAAGTCGTTTGTTTAATTTGCAAGAATTCTGTTGCGATTGCAAAGGATTATAATGTAAAAAGGCACTATGAAACGCAGCATCCTTCTTTTACCAAGTTTACAGGCGAATTAAGAAAGCAAAAAATGTTGTCTTTAAAACGGGAGCTTATTGGTCAGCAAGCTATGTTTACAAAACACATTCAAGATTCAGAAACGGCTACAGAAGTTAGTTATGAAATTTCTCGAATGATAGCAAAGCGAAGTCGCCCCTTCAATGATGGCGATTTTGTAAAAGAATGCATGGAAATTGCCGCTAAGAAAATGTGTCCAGAAGCAGCAAAAAAGTTTGAGAAAATTCAACTGAATCGTATGACTATCCAAAGACGAATTATGTCCTTGTCAGGTAATATTGCGGAACAATTAATTGAAAAAACTAAGATCATGGAATTTTTTTCATTAGCACTCGACGAATCGACTGATATTAGTTCCACAGCTCAACTTCTCATATTCATACGAGGTGTTACTCAAGATTTTGAAGTCTTCGAAGAGTTATTAGGAATGTGTTCATTGAAAGGTCAAACCAAAGGATGATAAGAAAAAGAAAAAAGGAGAATGATATACTCAATGGACTTTTGGACGAGTGTTCAAAAACTGATTTGGACTTATCTAAGTTATCGGGAGTTGCGACTGACGGTGCTCCTTCCATGATTGGTATCAATTCCGGGCTAGTTACTTTGCTGAAAAAGCACCTGCAAGAAAAAAACATAAACACTGAAGATCTCATGCAGTTTCACTGCATTATACACCAGGAAGCCCTCTGTTCTAAAAAAAATGAATTTCAAAATGTAATGAAAGTAGTAGTTTCGACTGTAAATTTCATAAAATCACGAGGACTCAATCACAGACAATTCAAACAATTCCTTGATGACATCGAAAGCGAATACGGAGATTTACTGTATTATACAGAAGTAAGGTGGCTAAGTCGTGGATTGACACTGGAACGATTTCTAAATTTAATAGAAGAAATTGGAATATTTCTGGCGGAAAAGCAAAGGGATGTCCCGGAACTTAAAAATCCTGATTGGTTGTGTGATTTAGCTTATTTAGTTGACATTACAAATCATTTGAATGTCTTGAACACACGGCTTCAAGGCAAAAATCAACTGATATCCCAGCTCTATGCTCATGTAACATCCTTTCAATGCAAGCTGACACTTTTCAGATCACAATTGAATTCTGGAAATTATAATCATTTTCCGAATTATAAGAAAATGGCTGAAAAATTCAACAATTAATTTCAGTTATGTAGAAAAGCTAGATATTTTGATTCAATCTTTTGAAGACAGATTTTCGGAGTTTAAAAAAGTGAAACCTCTGTTGGACATATTCAGCAATCCTTTCACTATTTCAGTTGAAAATGCGCCAGAGTCAATGCAGTTAGAAATTATCGACATTCAAAATGACCAAGATTTACGCAACAAATTCAACGAAGGAGACTTGCTGAACTTTTACCGCTGCATTGATAAAAATATGTACGAAGAGTTGCGCATAAACGCTCTGAAATGTGCCAGCTTATTTGGTTCTACCTATATATGTGAACAAACTTTTTCAATACTAAATAATAATAAAACAAAAAATCGAAACCGCCTTGCAAATGAAAGTTTGGAAGCAGTTTTACGTGTTGCTACAAGTAAATTTGAGCCAAATATAAAAAAGATTGTAAGCACTATGCAGTGCCACGCTTCAAATTAATAATTTCTTTTTTAATTTTAATAAATTTTTATAAATTCTTTATTGTCTTTAACTACCTATACCTACTTCTGGCGGCCGGCCCGCTATCAGTTCATGATTTGGCCGAGTGGCCCCTAGTATTAATAAGTCTGTGCAACCCTGGTCTAAAATATACAGACACGTTAATGTTAAAATATGATGGTCTCGAAAGTATGGTCTACAGGAGTCACGCTGTCTGAGTTGTCGAATTGCACGGATGCATTTTTTATTTATTATAAACAGCGTACCTATCTACAGAGTTCCCCCAAATTACAATACCATATTTCAGCACAGAGTTTAAGCCATAGTATGAAGTAATAGCTGCTGATTTCTTGACGAACTGTCTAACTTTTTTTAAAGCGTAAACAAATCTTGCAGATTCCTTTCTCAGTAAGATTAAACAATTTATTTGTGAAATTTCTCGAGTTTGGTATACGCGAGAGACATCGACGAGCTAGCCACTTGTCATGATTGGCCTACAGTAAAGATGACTAAATGTGAATCCGCTTCTTTATAAACGTGGTTTTTGACCACCCCGGAAGGGAAATGGTCGTAATGATACTTCTAAAATATGTAAATAAACACAGAAAACAATGTCAAATGTCAATTTTTTTTACATTCATTACAAAAACCAACCAACTGTATGTCGCGAAGTTTGGAACTCTGGCTTAAGACGTAGGTAATCTTCTTTTTCGCTTCTATTGCCACCAGACACACTTGTATGACGAAACTAGTTCACAATCTTCACGTCAAAATTTTCACTACTTGCTCATAAAATAACAAAGATTCAATGGCTAAAATCATTTATATTCGTGTAACTGCTTCAGTTCAGCTAAGTGCTTCCAACTTCAGCAAAGAAGCTGACAGACGCATTCAGCTAGAATGAGCAGCATTTAAGAAACTTCGGCACATCCTTTCATCGTCCATTCCACAATATTTAAATACAAAAGTCTTCCAGTCCTTCCCGTGATGTTGTACAGAGCAGAGACGTGGACACTGTCAGTGGGTCTGGTCCACAAGTTCAAGGTCGCTCAGCGAGCTATGGAGAGAGCTATGCTCGGTATTTCTCTGATGGATAAAATTCTAAACGTTGATATTCGTCAGAGAATCAAAGTTACTGACATAGCAATTAGTAAGCTAGTTCTAGGGGCAAAAGAATCTCGCTGGCGGGGGTCGGATAAGGCTTGCAATAAACCACGTCCAGGCGCGAGCCTTGGGGAAGCCTACATCCAGCAGAAGAGACACAGACTAGCGATTAAGGTTATTTTTATTTTTTATTCTGAGCACGACATGTGACTCACCTGATTGTAACCGATACGTGAGGTCCAAAGATAGGAACAACTTAATTCAGCCACTAAACCTAAATCAGTCCCTACCACGCCGGCTTATTAGATTCTTTTTAACACTTCGATTGAAGGACTCCAGGTTATAGGAATGGGTAAACATACTAACTAGACAAGCATTCCACATCTTCAGCGTGCGACTGATGTAATTCTCCAAATTTATATTATTACAGAAAGGAACACTTTAATCTTGAAATGATAAACTTTATGTCTTGATTTTAAATAAAAATCATAAATTCTGTCTTTAATTTACATTTATTGCGTCTTCATTTCGTTGTCATCGTCTGTGTTCTAAATTCAAAGTCATTTTGTCATACAATAATGTCGTCTAAAGTTGTCAGTCAGAAAGGAGGTCAAAGTCCGTTCAAAAAGGTTGCAAAAAGCCGCAATATATGTAGGGGCTAAGGTATGAAGTGCATATTTTAGCTTGTTCATGTGGTTCGGTTGCGGAATAGAGAACAAGGGATAAGGTTGTGAAGCTCTTCCGAACAGTCACCGTAGCTTATAGATAGCTTTTAGAACAAGATCGGTGCGTAACTGCAGCGATTTGAGAGTTTTAGACACTATAGTGTCGTCCATTATCCGAATCGCTCGCCTCTGCAGGACTTTGAGAGCATCCGTAAGGTTCTTGTAATGTCTAAGTCTATACAATAACACGAAGTTCCACTCACTAAATATATATTTTATTAAATATGTAATTGCCCCCGTGGTCTAGTGGTTAAGTCCGTGGATTTAGAATCGGAGGTACCGGTTTTGCTTCCTGGTCGGGACACAATAAATTATTTATGATATTACTCCATTCCTCTCTCTTACGTCGGATATGCGGCGTAACTTTGATGGACCGTATACGTAATAACGAAATACGCAAAAGGGTAGGTATAAAAGAAAGCATAGGGACAAAAATAAAGAAAGGCATGCTCCGATGGTTCGGGCATGTTGAAAGGCTGAGCGAAGAGAGATTGACGAACCAGATATATAATGCGATATTGTGGGTAAAAGAGGCCCTGGCAGACCAAGACTTGCCTATCACGGTAAATAAATAAAACATTAGCTGAAGGTGAATTAAAAAGCCATCGAAACAAAAGAGCATGTATGAAGAGGTTGATAAATGTCGAAGAAGCGAAAGAGGTATGTCGTGATCATGACAAGTGGCGCTCAATTGTCTCTGCCTACCCTGCAAGGGATTTGGCGTGAAGATATGTATGTTTGTATGTATATTTCTCCAGTTTGGTACGCTAGAGACTTCGATGAGCTTGCCACTTGTCATGATGGGCCTATAGTAAAGTTGTACATACATACATATCTTCACGCCAGATCCCTTGCGGGGTAGGCAGAGACAATTGAGCGCCATTTGACACGATCACGACATACTTCTTTCGCTTCGCCGACATTCATTAACCTCTTCATACATGCCCTTTGGTTACGAAGACTTTTTAATGCACCTTCAGTCAGTGTTTTATTTATTTGATCGTGATATGTGAGTCTCGGTCTGCCAGGGCCTCTTTTACCTACAACTTTCGCATTATATATCTGGTTCGTCAATCTTTCATCGCTCATCCTTTCAACATGCCCGAACCATCGTAGCATGCCTTTCCTTATTTTTGTCCCTATGCTTTCCTTCATACCAACCCTTTTCCGTATTTCGACGTTACGTATGCGGTCCGCCAAAGTGACGCCACATATCCGCCACATATCCGCATATAGTAAAGTTGTCAAAATGAAAATCCGCTTGTTAAAAATATACGTGGTTTATGACTACCCAGAAAGGGATACGGTCGTAATACTTTTTTTAATAGCTTCTGTTATTTAGCAAAATATAAGTAATTACTTCTAGTAAAAATAATCGAGTAAAAACTCGCATGATAATATGAAATTAACTCAAAAAGGTATAACTGTTAATATGTCTATAGTGCCACGTAAAATGGCATTTAATTTGCGCAGAAAATGGTTGGCTTTAAGTGGAGGCGTGCATAAAATTGGTTCTGTAAAACCGTTATATAAATTATTGGTGCTATAGACTCGATGATAATTTCACGGCTTACTTAATATTTATATAATGATTTTGTATTTTTTGTATCATCATAATCATCACCTACCCCTGTCACTCCCCTGCTGGATGTAGACTGATCCGGGTAGCTAATGGGCCTGGGTCGTGGATGGAGATATTCCAGCGCTTTTTCCCGGCTGGATCTCAGCGGGTGATTATTTTTATTTAAAAACTTTATTGCACAATGTACAAAAGGCGAAGCTTAATGCCGTTAGGCATTCTCTGCCAGTCGACCTTGAGGACAAAGGAGATATCAAATAGAAATATGAGACGGTGCAAAAATAAGAGTTAAAAGAGACAGTTTTTGCTATAACTAATACTTAACCTAATATAAAATACATATACTACTTAATATACATCATATATAAACCTACATATACTCATATATACATACATACACATATAACTACATAATAATTAGAATAAACTAAAAACACACATTAAAATAGTATTATTTATTGGGACCTAATTAAATGTGTAAAAACAAGCCTCTTAAAGGTGGCTCTATTCGGTGCTTGACGAATACTGACTGGAAGGCTGTTCCAAAGGGATGACGCTGCGACTACGAAAGACTTTGAGACAAAGTTAGAGTGATGGGAAGGGATAGAAAGGACGGAGTTTTGTGAAGATCGAAGAGTTCTGTCGTGAAAGGAGCTGAGGAATAAGAAGAATTGTTTTAGGTATATAGGAGTATTAGGTTCATTTAATATTGATTACTTTTAGTCCTGGGCACCGTTACTGGTATAACAGCGCCCGTGAGGTTCGACTTCTTTAGCTCTCCTCCAGGAACACTTCTCTAGGACGTGGTCTGCCGTTAGTGGGCCGAGCGCAAGACGAAGCAGTTATCTGGATATGCTTTAAGTGGCTGTTGTCGGCCCGATCGAACATATACCTAGTGAGGCCGACGACAAATTTCTTAATAGTAGGCATCTCCAGATCTCGAGCTATGACGGAATTACGCACGAACCATGGCGCTTGGGAGACCACTCTGAGCGATATGTTCTGCTGAATTTGGATCTTGTTACCTATTGGCCTTGAATAGAGGGTGGTGCCAGGCTGGCGCAGCATAGGTGAGATGGGAACGGATAAACTTCAACCTGAACGGGAAGTTGAAATTCATAACAGGACATAACGTAAAAAGAATATGTTTATCTTATATTTGACTTCTTTAGCCTTCCCCAATTTCGGTACTGCCCGCAATATTTAGCAACCAAACCAATCCAACCTTCACCAGGTCATCTTTAGGTCATCCATCCATCTGGCGGGGTGTCGTATCACTCTGCGTCGTCCCGTACGTCTCCACTCTAGAACCCGTTTGCTCCATGTGTCCGTCCCATCGCCACTTCAGCTTGCTAATTTTGAAAGCTATGTCAATATCTCTGCTTGTCTGACGAATATCAACGTTTCGAATTCTCTGAGCACCATGAATTTGTGAACCAGACCCACAGTCAGTGTCCACCTCTCTGCTCCGTACGACATCACGGGAAGAACGCAATGCTTGAAGACTTTTGTCTTCAAACATTGTGGTATGGACGATGAGAGGATGTGCCGGAGTTTCTTGAATGTAACCCATCCTAGCATCCTGTAGTTAGCAGCGCCTAGCTCAACGGACGACATTATCCTGTCTCGTCTCCACTCTGCCTAACCTGTTTGCCCTATCGGTCGTTGGTTCCGCGTCTTAAATTCATGGCCCAGACCCACTGTCAGGGTCCGCATCCATACAACATTACGCAGAGTACTCACGTATTAAAAGCTTTTGTCTTCAAACATTGATTTAGTTAAAAATTAATTCATATTCTATTTAGAATTTTTAATCCTCTACTAATATTTTCACTTACTTTTAAAGGCTCTTGAGAAGGGGACGACCGTTAATAAAAACACTTAAGTGTTCCTAAGGATTCATTACCTGTCAGGGCCTAGTTTTTAATTTAGATTTTTTTAAATATTATTTTTTATTACCATCTTAGCATAATATTTATTCACTAATCCTAACTATATTAGCCTCGATTTACCTCCAGTTTTCGCTTAAATAATAAAGTCTAAAATAACAAATGTTTGTTTGTTTTTTCACATCCATTCTCATATTATAAATGCGAAAGAAGCTATGTCTGTGTGGTTGTATGTATATTTGTCTCGCCTTTACGCCTATTACTGAACCGATGTTGATAAAATAAGTGTATGGGACTTGTGTTTAGGCACATAATTAATTAACTCTGGCATCACCTATATTCAATTTTAATATTATAAGGTTGGCAGTGCTGCCAATGGACAGTTAATGTTCGAACTAAATGAGTAATCCTATTTATAAGGCAAATACATAATTTAATTACTTAATTTATAGCACTAAGCTGTCAATACAATGTACACTTATCAAGTTGGCATGACAAATTATTATTTAAATTAAATAAATTATCAAATTGGTAACATTGTTAGGTTGGTGCCATTGCCAACCTAAACGAACGTACGCCATCTTTTACTGCATTGTTATAAATGTCTTTGTCAAAGCATTATTATCGTAATTAGTGGTTAATCAATTAATTGAAATGTGAAGTTATAAACCTAAATTGTTTCTTGACCGGTAACTATATTATTTACAATTCTGAGCTCCTTTAGTTTATTTCGACTCAAACTTTTATTTATTAAAAAGTATCATCACGACCGTTTCCCTTTCGGAGTGGTCAGAAACCACGCTTATATATAAGCGGATTCACATTTAGCCAACTTTACTATAGGCCAATCATGACAAGTGGTAGTGTCTCCAGCGTACTAAACTCAAGAAATATCACAAATAAATTAAATATTAATTAAATGTATTTATTTACATTATTAAATATTTTTGTGTCCTGACCAGGAATCGAACCCGGTACCTCCGAGTCTTAATCCACGGACTTAACCGCTAGACCCCGGAGGCAGTTATATATTAAAGCAGCGATGCCATGTACTATAAACATTGCCTACGTAACGATATGTTGACATGGCGACAGACACAATATAAAACTGTTAATCAGATATCGCTAAAGCAACCACACGCGATCCCCACATTTTCCAACTAAATGAAAACTTCATTGACATTCATGTAAGGACCGGGGCTGAATCATCGATGTATATTGTAGGAAAAGCAATCAAAAAACTAGCTGTTTACCAATTAGCAACTTAAGCGCAGTACGAATCAACCAATCAGGTGGATATTCAGTACGAATTGACCAATCAGGTGGTGTACAAATTGACTAATCAAGTGCTATATTATATACAAGACGGTTACAATGTATTTAGAAAAAATGTTCCTAAACATATCAAATGAGTAGCTTATAATTTATTTAACAAGTGTTTTATTTTCGTTTTAAAGGTACCAAATTTATGCAATTTTTATTTATTTATTTATTCGAAGAGAAAGATCAGAGACAGGCAGTATAAGAACAATTAAGAAACGATACAGTAGGAGCCATTAGAATTATACCCGCCACCAAAATATTTCCCACTGTGGACAATAGTGCACCAATTATATTTTTAGATACGTTAGTACTACATATGTAGTACATTTATGTTTCCTTTATAGTTCTATTAAAACAATAAAATGTATAATTTTATTTTAGAAGTCACATTTTTATGTTATATTTTGTAAATTTGTTAATTTTTTTTTAACAGTAATAAGTTTATAATTTCTTCTTTTTTTATATTGGTGAATGCTGTGACACCTAATTGGTACATATATTAGATAAATTATAATTATACTATGTTATGTGTGTGATAATATATGTACTGCTGTGTGTACTATATAAATTAATAAATAAAGACTGACCTTTTAAGACCAAATAAATAAAACGCTAGCAGACGGTGCAGTAAAAAGTCTACAATAGAAAAGGGCATGTATGTAAAGTTTAATGAATGTCGACGAAGCGAAAGAGGTATGTGTTGACAGCGACAAACGGCGCTCAATTGATTCCGCCTACCCTGCAACGGAGTTGGAGTCAAGTTGTAGGTAGGTGTGATATCTTACGAGTACAGAAAAAAAGAAAATACTTTATTTACAATGGTTACAAAAAAATAAATAGTGCAAGGAATAAATCTAAATGTATAAATATAAGCCTATTCTATATACCGAAACATACATACAGGTGTGGCGATAAATAGGTGGTCAGCTCAGCATATGCTACAGCCGAGGCTGCAGCGCTGATTTTCAGCTGATGCCTTATGTTGGGTGAGTCACGGGTCGCAGAGATTTAAAGTACCATCTACTAAATCGGAACGAACACTAAATGTACAGTTTAAACATATGTTTAAAATATGAGAATATAATAAATAAAGAGTATTATGATAAATAATATAAGTCATAGTCAAGAAAAAACAATAGTATATTAATAAATAGAATAAGATTAGGTAAGTTGCTGTGAAGTCTTTTGTATTATTAACATATGCTTTTTGAGTGCCGATCTGAAACCTACTAAGAAATGCATGTCCCGAAGCGGTGTAGGCAAGTATATGGGTCGCGACTGATCAAAGTCGCTATGTTTTCGCATGATAATTTAGTTTTTTCTTTTATGATAAATAATAATAAAATTATTTATTGTACAAAATTCACAACTGTAGTATTAGTATATTAGGACGTTATTAAACGAATAATTAATTGCGTATATTGCGAAGAAAACCTTTTGGAAATCTATTACTATTAATCCTTAAAATGACTTTTTATGTTTTTATTTTATTATATATTATGCAACCTTATTTTAAAAATATGACCAATATTTTTTCTTCTCAGTTTTAATTTAAAGTTATATAGTTACAAAGTTGAGCTTTTAGATTTTTTTAAATTAATTTCTTTTTTCATCATAGACTTGTACAACATGAATCGAAAGATGCATTTGACCTACATTCCTTTGTTACGTTCGTCAGTCCGAGAAATTCTCAGTATTTCGCGTATAATATTTTACTTCGCGTCCATCACTCTTTGACCAACTAAGAACCCGGCATTTGCCGTTTTAAAGCTGATTTTATTTATTCCATTTGTCATGTTAAAAACTGTCAAATTTGGAGGTATTTGTCCGGTATATATCCTAATATTTTTTTACAGACGGATTTCTAAAATTAATAATTATGTGGTCGAATGGTGAGCTACAGTACATAACATATAACAAAGTAATTAAAGGTGAACTAAAGGACATCATTGATCTTTTATGGGAATTTGTGCTAAATTGTATTTACAGTTATACGGGGCAACCATATAACATACAAAGTCACCGAGTATATGCATTTTAAAATTAAATATTCTAACAAGAGTAATCTTGATATTTGAAACATTTTGCACATATAAAATAAAGGTTCTTTTCTATTTAAATTGTAAAATTTAAACGACGAAGCGAAAGAGGTATGTGTTGACAGCGACAAACGGCGCTCAATTGATTCCGCCTACCCTGCAACGGAGTTGGAGTCAAGTTGTAGGTAGGTGTGATATCTTACGAGTACAGAAAAAAAGAAAATACTTTATTTACAATGGTTACAAAAAAATAAATATGCAAGGAATAAATCTAAATGTATAAATATAAGCCTATTCTATATACCGAAACATACATACAGGTGTGGCGATAAATAGGTGGTCAGCTCAGCATATGCTACAGCCGAGGCTGCAGCGCTGATTTTCAGCTGATGCCTTATGTTGGGTGAGTCACGGGTCGCAGAGATTTAAAGTACCATCTACTAAATCGGAACGAACACTAAATGTACAGTTTAAACATATGTTTAAAATATGAGAATATAATAAATAAAGAGTATTATGATAAATAATATAAGTCATAGTCAAGAAAAAACAATAGTATATTAATAAATAGAATAAGATTAGGTAAGTTGCTGTGAAGTCTTTTGTATTATTAACATATGCTTTTTGAGTGCCGATCTGAAACCTACTAAGAAATGCATGTCCCGAAGCGGTGTAGGCAAGTATATGGGTCGCGACTGATCAAAGTCGCTATGTTTTCGCATGATAATTTAGTTTTTTCTTTTATGATAAATAATAATAAAATTATTTATTGTACAAAATTCACAACTGTAGTATTAGTATATTAGGACGTTATTAAACGAATAATTAATTGCGTATATTGCGAAGAAAACCTTTTGGAAATCTATTACTATTAATCCTTAAAATGACTTTTTATGTTTTTATTTTATTATATATTATGCAACCTTATTTTAAAAATATGACCAATATTTTTTCTTCTCAGTTTTAATTTAAAGTTATATAGTTACAAAGTTGAGCTTTTAGATTTTTTTAAATTAATTTCTTTTTTCATCATAGACTTGTACAACATGAATCGAAAGATGCATTTGACCTACATTCCTTTGTTACGTTCGTCAGTCCGAGAAATTCTCAGTATTTCGCGTATAATATTTTACTTCGCGTCCATCACTCTTTGACCAACTAAGAACCCGGCATTTGCCGTTTTAAAGCTGATTTTATTTATTCCATTTGTCATGTTAAAAACTGTCAAATTTGGAGGTATTTGTCCGGTATATATCCTAATATTTTTTTACAGACGGATTTCTAAAATTAATAATTATGTGGTCGAATGGTGAGCTACAGTACATAACATATAACAAAGTAATTAAAGGTGAACTAAAGGACATCATTGATCTTTTATGGGAATTTGTGCTAAATTGTATTTACAGTTATACGGGGCAACCATATAACATACAAAGTCACCGAGTATATGCATTTTAAAATTAAATATTCTAACAAGAGTAATCTTGATATTTGAAACATTTTGCACATATAAAATAAAGGTTCTTTTCTATTTAAATTGTAAAATTTAAATAGAAAAGAACCTTTATTTTATATGTGAAAAATGTTTCAAATATCATCATGACAGCTATAAAAAAAACACAAAATTAATATAGTTTATTTCCTTTGGTACGCTTGAAACAACTTGGATACAGTCAGAACTAATAAAATCAATAAAATTATTATGATGTGCGAGTTAATATGGCTCCAAGTACTTTAGAACAATGTTTTTAATTTCCACATTCGAACACATCAAAATTCTCATCGGACTGCACGATTTTGTTCAATAAAACGATTGCACGGGGGCACTCTGGAGTAGGTGTGTACGAGCTCTCTCCTCAGCAAATAGTCGATGGCCGCGCGCGCGCAGGTACTTGTTAGGTACAAACAATGAAATTAATTTTAATATAGCACGTAGATATATTTTACCTCTAAGAATATTTAATATATATAAGACATGCTTTATTTAACTTCTATATCTATTGAGGTACAAAGAGGGATAGTAATTATTAGTATTATTATTATTATTATACCAGTATTTTATTTGTATACATTATGGAGCTTTGAAATGCCGGGGTTTATACATAAGTCAATGTCATTACTTCCGTTTTTCTTTTATAAATATCTTTGCCCATTACTGAGCGGAACTTAGCAACAGTATGACAGGGCGATGCGGAAAACGGTTATTGAATTACCCGAGTACATTTTCTTTTAATTTAAATCGTTTCTTTTAGAATAATACGAGTGAGAACGTTTATTACTGCAATATTGAATCGAAAGAGAGAAGACAAATCTCTAAGCATTTTATTGATTCAACGTGCGGGGGTGCCGGGTCCATAGCGTCTGGGTAAGAGTAAAAAAAGTATCATCACGACCACTTCCCTTTCAAGGTGGTCAGAAACCACGCTTATAAATAAGCGGATTCACATTTAGCCAACTTTACTATAGGCCAATCATGATAAGTGGCAAGCTCGTCGATGTCTCTAGGGACCAAACTCGAAAAATATCACAAATAAATTAAATATTAAATTAATGCATTTGTTTACATTAATAAATATTTTTGTGTCCCGACCAGGAATCGAAACCGGTGCCTCCGAGTCCAAATCCACGGACTTTACCGCTAGACCACGGAGGCAAACTCGAGAAATATCACAAATAAATTAAATATTAATTAAATGTTTATTTATATCAATCAATATTTTTGTGTCCCGAACAGGAATCGAACCCGGTACCTCGGAGTCTAAATCCATAAGAATAGGGTATAACTGAGGTCGCTGACCCATCGCCTACAAGTATTAACATTTTATCGTAATGCAATAAAGATAGTAATATATTTATGAATCCCAATAAATATTGTATCGGCCAATCCTCTCGGACGACACGAGATTTCCGTAATTTACCTACAAAGTTAGACCACCGTTAGAAATTGCTTCTTGTCTTACGTGGGCGATTTTGCAGCTACGAAAACTCAATGCAAGCCCACCTCGATCCTTTGCGTTGCATCTGACTGGAAAATTCTCATGGATACATTTGAACATTATTATATAGGCGGTTTTTCCCGCCTTCAATCAGACTGTTACTGTACAAAGCACAGATCAGATCATGCGTGGAATGTTCACACCTCTGGGATGGTTCAGCCAAGTACCTTACAGATGCTCTCAATGTCCTACAGAGGCGAGCTGTTCGAATTGTGGACGATGCCACTATATCTGGAACTCTCGAATCCCTGCAGCTTCGCCGAGATGTAGCTTCTCTGAGCGTGTTCTACCGGCTATACTATGGTGAGTGCTCTGAAGAGCTCTATAACCTAATTCCTTCCTCTCTATTCCGCAACCGAACCACACGCACAGGTCAGAATATGCACCCACATACCGTAGTCACTATCCCTTCGCGTACCTATAAATTTGGTGACTCATACATCTGTCGCACAATAAAGACGTAGAATGCTCTTCCAGCCTCTGTGTTTCAACTAACCTGGAGTCCTTCAAGTGAAGTCTGAAAAGGCATCTAGTCAAGCCGGCATAGTGTTAGGGACTGATGTCGGACATAAGGATCTGATTCCAGTTGCTAACATTCATGGACCCTGCGCGCCACTTACCATCAGGTGGGCACAGGGTCACATGTCGTGCTAGTATAAAAAAAATATATATTCCCAGATGAACTAGCTGTATCAGCCTATAAGCCAGACATATTAGTGTTTTTTCGGAACTTGAAAATATTCCAGAAGAGCGCAACATTATGATCGCATATTTTGCACCACTTACTGAAAGAATTGGGCCTAAGTAGTTCTGCCGTCAATACATTATTGAAACGAGTTTCCAAGATGGCATTAACGAAATCATGGAGTATTTGGGTGGGTAGGGAGAGGAGCAGAATGGTGGATGGCTTCTTCGTGCGCAGTAAAATGATGTCACCTTTGTAAACCTGCCTATAGTCGGTCACAAGCCCGAGACACCATTCTTCTCAGCTTTCATTCATAAAATGCTTATTCAATTCAATTTGTTTATTTTGCAAGTAGGCATAGGACAAAAAGAGATGTATTCTGCACTTTTACACGTGAATTTTTACAATATTGATATAAAACGATATCATTTTATAGTACATATTGGTGAATCTGGAGCAGTACATGATAACCATCATTTGGAAAGAGAAACAATACAAGAGAATAAAAATTGGAAAGAGAATAAATACAGAATAACGCTTAATATTATAGCTGCTGTAGATAGGCATTGTCACACTATAAGCTAAGACAGACACAATTATAAGAATATAAATGTCAATGTCAGTTAAGATAATAGCTGCTGTATATAGGCATTGTCATACTATAAGCTAAGACAGACACAATTATAAAAATAAAAATGTAAATGTCAGTTAAGATAATAGCTGCTGTAAAGAGGCATTGTCATACTATAAGCTAAGACAGACACAATTATGAGAATATAAATGTCAATGTCAGTTAGGATAATAGCTGCTGTATATAGGCATTGTCATACTATAAGCTAAGACAGACACAATTATAAAAGTAAAAATATAAATGTAAATGTCAGTTAAGATAATAGCTGCTGTAAAGAGGCATTGTCATACTATAAGCTAGAACAAACAATTATAATAAAAAAGGTAACTTAAAATTATAGCTGCTGTATAAAGGCATTGTACATTTTTTGTTTATACATTTGTTTGCTTCTATTACGCCGTCAATTCCAAAAAAAATGTTGTTAGTAGTTCAAATTTACCCCATTTATAGGATTTTATTCATGCTAAGTTTTTTTTTATAAGCGCTTTACAAGTAAAAGACACACTGGCTTAACCAAGCTTACTAAACAGGAAAATATTAACTATATTTAATCCTTACTTGGTAAAATATATAAATTGAAGCTTAAAATATTTTTTGCCAAATATTTCGCCTCTCTTTGGAGCGGCGTCATCAGTGACAGTGACTGAAGGTCTTTGTCATAAATTTTGAAAAAAGTAATTTTATTTCTTTTAGCAATGGTGAAGGCAATGCACTATATAGTTTTGTATTTATTTTTTAGAAAAATATCATCATCACCTCGCGCATCATGGAAAACATCATCAGTATGTTATGTCCATTGTTGGTTCGATATTAATAAATTTACAAAACAAGTTAGACAAAACCTAATGCATTACATTCAGACCAGGGCTATAGTATGCACCAAGCTGCCATATAAAAGAGCTTTCCCATGTTTTTAAATCAATAGACCGAATAGTTTTAGGAAAACTCTTTAATACTCTTACTGTGAAACAATTGTTAAAGGTAGTGTTATGTATACGCGCATGGGTGGGCACAGGTAAAATATTATTAATTTGAGAATCTACTGAATGTCTGTGTCCATTCATGCGAGTACGAAGGGGTGTCGTAGTCTCTCCCACATAAAAAAACTGTTACAAAATCTGCACTCCAGCATATATACGCAATGAGAAGTAGTACATTATGCGAAATTTTGAATTTTGATGACAACAGGGTTATGATGAGTTTGTATATTGATATCGGAATTTATTATGGGACATGTTTATTTTGACTATATTTAATCACAAATGAAAATACCGTTTTTGCTTATGCAAGATCTGACGCAAAAGTATATATATTTTATTGTTCATAAAATGAAAAAGAGAACCTCAACTCTTACCAACAAGTTTTAGTATGACAGATTAATAAAAAACTGCCTCCGTGGTCTAGCGGTTAAGTTCGTGGATTTAGACTCGGAGGTACCAGGTTCGATTCCCGGTCGGGACACAATAATATTTATTAATGTAAATAAATAAATACATTTAATTAATATTTAAATTTAATTGTGATATTTCTTGAGTTTGGTACGCTGGAGACATCGACGAGCTTGTCACTTGCCATGATTGGCTTACTATAGGCTAAATGTGAATCCGCTTCTTTAGAAGCGTGGTTTCTGACCACCCCGAAAGGGAAACGGTCGTATGATGATGAGATTAATAAAAAAAAACAACATTGTTTCATTTAAATGATAAAAGCTACAATGGCAAGCGGCCCGATGGAATGACGCTGGTATCATGTCTACCTTTAGTGTGTAGACATACCCAGGCGCTTTCCTACCTGTCCTGGACGTTTAAGGACCCAGGCGCTGCTGCATTACAAGCAGAGAACCTCAAATGGCAATATTTGGGTCTAAAGATGCAATGCTGTCC
The DNA here is from genome assembly GCA_910589645.1 of Tinea semifulvella. Lineage (NCBI taxonomy): Eukaryota > Metazoa > Arthropoda > Insecta > Lepidoptera > Tineidae > Tinea > Tinea semifulvella. The sequence continues at coordinate 3,256,206 of OU342619.1, read as the reverse complement.
TGCCAGTTGTAATTGGAGCAAGCTTTTTTTTTTTTTTTTAGATTATTAAGTAGTTTATATTAATAGGAATTTATATTGTTTATAATCGAATGAATACTAAGTTAAAAAATTAATATGCGTAAAATTTAAATTTCACCTTAGAATTGTTTTAAAATTATTTTCTTTAAAAATATCTTGATAGTGAAAAAAAATGTATAACCTCGTTTATAGCTGCACAGCAAAGTGCTACGCTTATTCAATTCAATTACTTCTGAAGGAAAATAGCAAAAACCAAAGACAGTGTTAGTGGGACCTGCCCAATCATAAAATTTCATATTTCACACGCACATGTCTATCTGACAGTCAATCTAAATAAATACACAATGTTATACTTAAACATACTTGTACATACCGCATGTAATTGTCTAAAGAGCAAATATTTTTTTAGGCTTCAGGTGTCAGTTGAACCTCTATTTTAAAAAAGATAGCGTCTTTTTTTTAAAGTAAAAAATCATTATCCAAAAAACAAAACACTACACTATGATGCCAGTCATGAGTGTCCTCGGGCGCCACTTACCATCAGGTGGGCGCATGATACCTTGCGCTTTATATAAAAAAACCACTTCAAAGCTGTTGGCTACATTTTAAGTATTTATTTATTAATAGGAGTAGAAAACAATATTAGACCTAAAAACATATTATTACAGTGATCTATAGTATACAACCTTAAAGACCACCCACTTAGATTTAGTAAAATACAAGTAGATTTGACAAATAAATATCTTAAATTAAAAATAACATTAATTAATTAATTGTACACTTAACTTGCATGTAATATAAGATTTTTATAATATAGATACTTACATACATATATTCATGAACCTACATGTATACATTTATATATACTCATACATATAATAAAATAATACTGAAAAATATAATATTTCTAAATATTATATTTTTCTGCTGTAATAATAAACTGCCTCCGTGGTCTAGCGGTTAAGTCCGTGGATTTAGGACTCGGAGGTACCGGGTTCGATTCCTGGTCGGGACACAAAAATATTTATTAATGTAAAGGTATTTATTTACATAAGATTTAATTTATTTGTGATATTTCTCGAGTTTGGTACGCTGGAGACATCGACGAGCTTGCCACTTGTCATGATTGGATTATAAAGTTGGCTAAATGTGAATCCGCTTGTAAAGATACTCATAATATTTAAGTAATGACTTACTTTTTATTTTCTTCATATTTATTTATATGTGTAGGTACACTCAGACTTGAAAAATATTTGTTAAATGTTGGACATGTCATTAAATACGTCTAGGGGTTAAGGTGACTTGAAACTTTCGTCTACATATCTGCAAAATACTAAAAAGCTGTTACGTTTATTATCATACTCGTACGCCATCTTAGTAATAGAGCGTAGAGTGTACAAAAATTGCTTAAAATTCTATACTTATTTTAACCCAAGCAAACTAAACCTATTTTTAGTACTAATAAGATTTTATATTAAGTGTCTTCGAAGACTTCAATTAATTTAATGTAAACGCATTCTTCCCATCACGCTGCTCTCAACGACATCATTTAAATGGCTTCTGTCATCGTGACTCCTAGAACCGATTGCGCGGAGCGATGGCAAGGGACCCGACGGCATTACGCCTTGCGCCCTCCTGATATTAGGTGGCGCGCGATATCCATGAATCTTAGAAACTGGAATCAGACACTCATGACTGACATCAGTCGCTAACACTATGCCGGCTTGACTGGGCATGACGGCAATTCGAGCCTGATCCCGAAACGTGTCGATACACTTTACTGGGTTTATCGGCGCGAACGGTGGATACTTCCCCGCCCCCGCAGACTGGGCAAATTACCATCATCAGTCCGCCTACCACCTCTAAATCCTCTGGAGGCAATGGGACCATGGAGGCCAATGTGTAGTCTCAAGGACGCCAGTGTCCGCTAAGCTAGGTCCAGACTCTCGGGACTGTTGCTGACATGGGACTATCAAGATACAGAACATTTTTTAAGAACCATCCGTTGATTTGAAGAACACAACAATTTCTTTATATTTCTTATGCTTTTTTACTTAGATTTTAATTTTTATTTGTATTTTCCTTTTTGTAAACTATTATTGGTAATTCGACTGCATGGTCCCATAGTTGGTCAGGCATGAAAGTGCCTTGTGTGGGTCCACTACTAATCACATTGATAATTTGTTGCAGTATACTTACTATTTGATAAATATTTGTTTGGAATAAGTGTAGATTGTATTTTGTAGGTATATTGGTAATTAAACATATTATTATTATTATTATACAGATGATAATAATTGAAACATGCAGACGGTTGGGATGGGATCTGTATGTCTCCTGAATAAAGAAAATAGACAAATATATATAAAAGTATTGGTGTTAATCTGTACTTCGGATGCAGATCCCGGTTGTTATCATTTGAGTATTTTTTTTTTTTTTTTTTTATTATGTATCCTACATAAATATAGTTAAATGTTTATATTATTAACAAAAAATTTGGTAATGACTAATGTTTTTCATTTGCCATCCTTTTACGATCGAACACATTTAATTTTCATTAGTTGAAATTATTGCTTAAGTGCCCTAGTTGCGGAAATTAATTAATAACTTTAAAACTAAAAGTGATAATTACACTTTTAGCATACCGTTAGAAAGGGCATGGACTGAGGATGTTTTAAAAAAATCAGAAGAACTCCAACCCTGTTAGTTTTTTTTTAAACCCCATAGAAAGTTGCCCTTAAAATTATTTCTTTACCTTACTACGGTACTTCAGGCCCCATAACTTTTCTTCTCCACAATTTTCTGGTGTAAAATATTTTTTTGCAGGACCCTAAGACTCTAACGATTAAAACAAGACCATTAGCAGACCGGTCCCATGGATAGATTTTGAGCTACAGGTAGTTTTAGTAAAAAAATCACAAAAAAGTCAAATAAAAAATAAAAATAAATTTAAACAATATATTGGGCGGGGGTAGGTAGCAGACTATCCCTAGTTTCTACCCTAGGCGTATGTACAGCTCCCTTCCAAACACCCTGTATATTTACTTTTATTGGTATTTGTGCAGTTGTATGCTATATCCTGGAGTACTGTTGGGTGCCTGTCGGGGCGCGTTGTGCTGCATATCTTAATCTTAATTGTGTAAGTTGTATCTGTTTTGCGATGAATAAACGTATTTCTTTCTTTCTTTCTTTCTTTAAATAATTATTATGTATTCGTCTACCACCCTTCCAAAGGTTAGCTAGTCGCCCTTTTACTTAACTGGTAAGTTTTTAAGTGCAATAAAGAATTTATAAATAAAATAAAAAAATAGTTTCAAATATATGTTTGGATCAAAAAAGGTATATTAGCTCTCGTAGGACAACGATCTAATCATACTGGTAGGATCTGATTTCCATGTTTAAGTGAATGGTCACATCATAACTTCAATAAAATACTGGTCACATACTATGTACTAAGTCATAATCTTATTAATTTCACGTTAGGCACAACTTACACCGTACCAGTAAACTTGCAAGTTAATGGCAAAAAGTATTGTCATTTATCTAGCACATTACAATACATACATTTATTTGAATTGACAAGCAGCACACCCCCCGACCGCTGTCACACATCACTCTGGTGATGTGGCTGGGACATTAACTAAAGTCCAATCCTTAGTAGGTACACTGGGTGTTTAACTTTGAAACAGAGACGATCGAAAGACCATATAATAAGCTGGGTCTTACTGCTAAATGTTGAATGGTGCAAAATAACCTTACCCCTCTATAGACTAATATATTTTGTATACATTTTCATTTTGTATTACCAGTGTACTTCTCAAATAAACGTATTTTTATTATTGTTATTAATTTTTATTTATTTATTATGTTTACTATATTATATTATATTACGAGTATATAAGACGTTTGTCCGCTCGCGCTTCGCCTCATGGTGCCATCTATAGCGACTGGAATCCAAGCACAGCAAAATATCTCCTTGCTCGCGACAGTCGGAGCTCCGCAACAATATGAGAAAACCTTTAATAGTTCTTGGAATATTTATTGTTACTTATCTATTTGAAATTATCCTTTTGGTTTTTAAAAATAACTAAATAAACAAAGTCCTCAGCAGTTCGTGGGCAGGCTCTCGAAATCCACGTTCGATCGTGCCTACCATCTTCCATTTGCATTTGCCGACCATCTTCGTAGCATAACACCTCTCCACGCACGGCCTCCGGAAATCCTTGGGAGAGTCACTAACTGCATTCGCCAATAGAAACTACTCCACAGGTTCCACAGATCCTATAGTAGTCCCTTCCCAGACGGTACACGTTGCCGAGGTAAATCGAGCAAACTCGAGATTTACCCACGCTAAATGGGGATCACCCCGGAGCGCTCTGCCCCAGGTCGAATATTACTACTGATACTTAGATTGCTTAATAAAGGCCTCTCCAACTTGAACGCAATATTTTTCCACCGTCATCAAATCCCTATCTCTACAGCTGATTACAGCATGTTGACTAGATTCGTTCGAATGAAACTGACAGTTTTTTATATATGTATGTAATATAATAACCGACATATAAGTTGAAAGCGTCTGAATTAGGGCTCTGATACATGGTCTCCACTCCATCCACTGTCGTTATATTTTGATTAATTATGACAGTAAAACAGAGGAAAATCGTTTTAAACGTTTTAGCTATTTCTCTCTGTCTAAAATTAAGCATATGAAAGTGAAATAATGTCCAAAATGTCCGTAATTTTATGTCCTAAAAAGTTGATAGATTACATTTCTTGCAAGGCACAAGCGTTAAACCCAAAAACAAAACAAAACACAATAGTAAAATTAAAACAATAATGATTTGAAAGACATATTTATATTGGAATAATAAAAAAAATCGATAACAATATTGTTACTCGACATATCACTTGAAAGCTGTATACGAGCCTAAGGGAATGTAAGCTTTTTGCAATGAGCATAAAATTCATAATCCAGTGTAATAATGTGAGAAGTAAGTGCACTAATAAATAGTAAAATTATGAAACACCATAGTTTTGTGTCATAGAGTTTAAAAAAAAAGTTATGTTTAATGACTAAGATTTTTTGTTTCTCAGAGGAAGCTTTAACTGTTAATCACTGAAAATATTTCGTATTTTAATTCGATGTAATCATCAGCTGCATATAAGGCTCGCTAATACAAATCGTTTATTAACAGAGAAGAATAGTGGTTTGTTGTGAACCCCGTCTTCTGCATGAGTTATGCAGTATAACATGAGACAGTGTCTTCTAATAATGAGCATACAATTTTTTGTACAATTATTGTAAGCGTGTGTGAGTGTGTTGTCTGTATGTGTGTTAAGTCCAGACGCAGAAGTACCAGGTTCGATTACTGGACGGGACACGAAAATATTTATTTAATGTATCCCTCTAATTTAGTATGCTAAAAACATCAACGAGCTTGGCACTTGTCATGATGAGTCTGAATAGTAAAGTTGGCTAAATGTCCGTTTAGTTAAATCTCGGAAGAAATACGGTTGGATTTTACTAACACATTAGTAAAAAAAAAACAAATATTGCAATGCAAGTTCACATCTGTAAATAGATTGGTCTATGAAGAAATATCGCATTACCACTCTGATAGCTCGTAATGAATTCGAATAGTCTCGATTGCTGATTTCGAATACGAATTCTATTAATAAAGTCTCGATTCTTGTGTTTTCCGTTTAATTCAAACTCGGCGGGGGTTCCATGCTGCGTTTATATTAAAATTACATATTTACCCCGGCTCCGTTCATATAGCACTAAGAAAAAAACAAGTAGTCATGTAAATATTTGTATGAGATACCGGGTTCGATTCCTGGTTGGGACACAAAAATATTTATTAATGTAAATAAATACATTTAATTAATATTTAATTTATTTGTAATATTTCTCGAGTTTGGTACGCTGGAGACATCGACGAGCTTGCCACTTGTCATGATTGGCCCATAGTAAAGTTGGCTAAATGTGAATCCGCTTATTTATAAGCGTGGTTTCTGACCACCCCGAAAGGGAAACGGTCGTGATGATACTTTACTATAACAATCGTTATATTTTGGTATGTCAGTTAACAAATTTTAAAATAATAACAATAATGCTATTAACACCATGCATCGTACGTAGACAAAGGATCATAGGAACACAATACAGTAGAAGGCATAAGACCACAAAACTATACAACTATTTAAAAGAATTTTCCGTCAAAGACATGGCAATAAATTCTAAAAGGTTATAAAAAGCAGTATTTTGGAAAATAAATTTCAATTTTGTTTTAAATTCACTTTGTTGTAGTACATACATACATACATATCTTCACGCCAAATCCCTTGCGGGGTAGGCAGAGACAATTGAGCGCCACTTGTCACGATCACGACAGACCTCTTTCGCTTCTTCGACATTCATCAACCTCTTCATACATGCCCTCGTTTTTCGATGGTTTTTTAATTCACCTTCAGCTGATGTTTTATTTATTTGATCATGATAGGCAAGTCTTGGTCTGCCAGGGCCTCTTTTACCCACAACTTTCGCATTATATATCTGGTTCGTCAATCTCTCTTCGCTCATCCTTTCGACATGCCCGAACCATCGGAGCATGCCTTTCTTTATTTTTGTACCTATGCTTTCTTTTATACCTACCCTTTTGCGTATTTCGTTATTACGTATACGGTCCATCAAAGTTACGCCGCATATCCGACGTAAAGACCTCATTTCTACTGCATTAACTCTACTCTCATGCGTATTCTGACATATCCACCTTTCGCTTCCATACATAAGTGTTGGTATTAGCATGGCATTGTGTATGACGAGTCGAGCTTTATCACTGACATTTCGACTGGCGATCAGCCCAGGGCCCCATTAACACTATTTCCCGCGTTCACTCTTCTTTCAACATCCCTCATTCATCCCATATTCTTCCATCATATAATATTATTGTATAATGTAATTTTCAACGGCAAACCTTGTTTAAACGTTTTTCTCAACCTGGTTTGCCTTATATAGATTTCATTCTTGTTTCTTAGGTTATATATACTTAGTCAAACTAGATATTTTTGGAAGTTCATTAGCTTTCGCATGAACCTTCTGTAAGCAACTATATACATACAGAGACGTGACTGTCATAATCTTGGCATCAACAAAATAATTTCGTACTGTGGTTCTGGCTTTTAAATTAAACAATATTCTAATTGATCTCTTTTGTTGTATGAACACTACGTAAAGTTGTCAAAAAAAATACGTAAGGTTGTCGTGGTGTTTCTACCTATGTCTATCCCTAATTTCAAAAAACATATAGAAGAAGAAGAACACCTGGAGATGAGCTAAAGTAGTCGACCCCAGATACTGGCCAGACGAGTTGACGAGAGTGGTGTCAATTTTTAGTGACAATTTATTAACGTTGTACTAGTTGGTATTAGTGGAACCGAGATTGACGGCTTAACGTGCTCTCTGACACGGGAACGGTGGTGTTGTAAATCTATGACTTATTTTAAAAACATTTATTTATAAAGTTAATTGCACTATGCACAGAGGCCAACTTAATGCCGCTAGCCATTCTCTGACAACCAAACCTTTAGGACATTTAGACAGTATAGATGGTAGGTGGTGCAATCATTATTTTTTTTTTAATTATTGTACCATTGACACTATAATTATATCTTAAGGAATTATGACATTATTATTTTTATTATAGTTTTTTATTTTTTTATTTAATTATCACTGTTATTTATATTTTTAATGTATATATAACATTTTTTATTTTTTTGAGACTTGGGTTAGTTGAAATGTTTTTGACATTTGTTTATTTTTTATCATTACTACTAAAAGTATTTGGTATTATAAAAGTATAATTTAGTATTAAGTATGACAATGCCAATTTACAGCTGCTATTTATTATAATTTCAATAAATAGAATACTTATAATTTGACAAGGCACTTATAATTTACTGTTTCTGACCAGTAATTTAAAAAATCCATTACCTATTATTGAGTTGTTCAGCTGATATTATGTTTCTGTTTTAATTACTAGTAAAAATTTTTATGTATACATTATGTAAGTTATATAAAAATGGTAAAAATGTTGCCTATTTACTGAATAAATTATTTGATTTTGATTGATTTTAAGTTGTTCTTAACAATATTACATACATATATACATACAAATACATAAATACGCAAATATATACATATAAATTAAATGTACACGTCGCGTAGGGGTTGCGACAGATTAGGGTAGGGGTTTAATAAAACCAGCGTTTAGAACTGATATTTGTAATAATCCTAATCTTCAGCCTCGCCTTGCACCCCTCCATAGAAGTTCTTTGGCGTGGAGTCGTGGGTTGCTCGTCTCTGGAGCGTTTCCTCCTCAGCAGATCGTACGATATTGTAGGGTAGAAGTAGGGTCATGGAATGGAGAACACTCCAGGTTTTAACCCAGCAGGACGTGAAGGCAAGCTACACCCGCGAAGGTCCAGTAACCCGGAACCGCAATTACAACATGTACGTATTTCTCATTGGTACATGCCGGGGTTCGAACCGATCCTTGTAGGATTTTAAGGAAAGTGTTCTTACAACTAAACCACCACCACATAATTTATTTGTGGTATTTCTCGAGCTTCGTGCGCTATCGACATGGACGAGCTTTACACTTGTCATGCATGATGGGCCTATAGTAAAGTTGGCTAGATATGAATACACTTCTTTAAAAGCGTGGACTGTATAGGTCGCTGGTTCAAATCCGGCTCGAAGGACCATGTCAGAGCGTGGACGCTAAATGCAGAGGGCCTAACATCTAAGTCCAAGCTCTGAGCGAAATATATAAACCTAACAATATATAAATTATAGTGGTAGTGTAAAGATAGGAGTCTCACTGCCGGTGTAATACCCTAAGGCAGCGAGGGAATGGGGAAGATGGTATTCACGTCCAGGCGCGCAGGCTCACGCGACTGTGCCTAGAGGAGGCAGGCGGCTAGGTGTCTTGACCAACGTGATGGATCCTAACAGAGGTCGGGTAGGGATTCAAGGTGGTGGATACACGTTCGATCGAGCAGGCTCACAAGATCGTACCTAGAAGAGGTATCACGCAAAGGTGTCTTGGGCAACGTGTAGGAAATGAGACAAACAACGTAATGTTGCAATCTGGTTTATTATTTAATATACACATTCTTAAATACGAAATTTCGATTTACACCAACAGCACACAGATACATTAATCTTTACTACATTGTAATATATTTGTTGTACAATTTGCTCTCTCAACAATTATGATGGCTGCTGCCTAGAAACGAGAACACAAGGCATGTTTGGTCAGCTAAACAGCGTGTTTTCTAAACATAAAGTTTTTATCTAAAGAAACAGACTGAATAATAAAAACAAAAGGAAAATATGATATTTATTAAGATGTAAATGCAATTGATCGGATATTGGTTTATCTTATTCGAGTATTTGTTTGTTTTTCTGTAACTTTATATCCTATCTTCTGAGCGGCAATAAATGTGAATTGCTGTATTTTTAAGATAAACTCAGATGGTGGATATACACATTACACGCCTTGCATCCCAAAGCAACTCGTTTACGCGAATATTACGAGTTTATAAAACGCTGTCCATTTTTTTTTTTTGCACTATGAAAGGCCTAATGCCGCTAGACATTCCTACTTAATCAACCTTATCATTACAAACATTGTATATGGAAGGTTCGCGCTAATTAAAGAATATACTGTTAATTAATTATTACCACACAGCACGACAAAAGCACCTAACCATTTCCCTTTTCTAAACACTTCTTTCTTCTTTTCTTTTTGTAAAAAAAAAACAATCTGCCGATTCTTCAACAATGATAAGTCCATTGCCCCTTTTTTTTTAATTTTTTTTTTTAATTTTTTTAATTTATTCATCAAAAGGGTTAGTAAGTACAAAGTAAAAAAAATAACATAATTAAGGTAAGTAAAAGGTGTTAGTAACAACAATAAATCTCTGGTCTGCACACTAGGACATCCTGTCATGTGAGGACTAGCTTTAGTAGGGGTGATTTTTAGTATTAATTATTAAACAACAAAAAACATGTTGGAAGTAAGAATACAAACCGGTTATTCAATAAATAATAATGATAAAATGATAAAAAGAGAGATAGAGTGATTGAGATTGTAAATAATAATAGTATAGATACAACATGAATAAAGATATAAATAAATACTTATGAGAATAATTAATAAATTATATGTGAAACTTACTTACATATAATAATAATGTAAACAAAGTGTAAAGTTTTTTCTTTCAAGGACTTGATTCTTACAAGTTCCATCCATGCATTCGAATAGAATCGATGTATTCCAATCTTTGAAACTTGTTTTTTAACAATACATATAAGAAAAACTGGTGTATTCACACTTCCTAAATAGCACCTGACAGCGTTAGTAAGTAGTATGTATGTTTATGTATAATAATGTGTATTATTAGTATTTAATACATTGATATTATGATAAATATGAAGATTAATCCTATTAAATTACCTTTTAAAATTAGAGTATTAATATTATTTCACCTATAATTAAACTTTCGCGCATATTCATAATAGTTTTTATAATTTTAACGGGTCTTTACGCGATTTACCTTAGAGACATATTTCTCCCGACGTTTCAGCCAAGTTGCATTGGCCGTGGTCACGGGTCGACTGAAGCTATGCGGTGTAGTCTCGTACATATTGGGCGGTAGATGTAAACCTAGTTTTTAGAAATCACGACACACGACACTTACAACTTACAATATCTTTGGCGACACCGGGCGATTTTTCCCGGCGTCGAAACCTATTGATTACTGGATTCCACGATGAAGATAACTTATAAACCCCCTCACGATTGTTTTTTTTTTTTTTTTTTTTTGTGTCTAAGGTAAATCGCGTAAAGACCCGTTAAAATTATAAAAACTATCACCTATAAATGTTCAAATTTGTCCCTAAGGTTTGGCTGTCAAAGAATGTCTTCGGGCATTAAGTCCGCCTTTGTATTTTGTGCAATAAAGTTTTTTAAATAAATAAATAAGGGAGAAATGAAAATACTACTTACTAGTAAATAATATTAAAATCATTATCATCAGCCTGTGTCTCTCCACTGCTGGATATAGGCCTCCCCTAAGGCCCGCCACTGCACTGGTCTTGTGCAACTCTTATCCAATCCCCAACAAGCCTTAGGCCATACATCCATCTGGCAGGGGATCGTCCTACTCTGCGTCGTCCCGTACGTGTCTCCACCCGTTTGCCCCATCGGTCGTCAGTTCTGCGACAGATGTTTCCGGCCCATTGCCACTTCAGCTTGCTAATTTAGAGTGCCAGTAACTTCGGTTCTCTGACGAATATCAACTTTTCGAATTCTATTCATCAGAGTAATACCAAGCTAGCATAGCAGACCCACTGTCAGTGTCCACGTCTCTGCTCCGTACGTTAAAGATTAAACACAATTAAATATATATTAACCGCTAGTCCACGGAGGCAGTATCAGGTGGGCCCAAGGTCACATGTCGTGCTAGTATTAAAATAAAAAAAATCGTGCACCAACACAGACTCTCAACCACCGAAACTCTATTGAGACCATTACCAAAACATCGTCCAAAAAACTCGGAATAACGAACAAGTTGAAACGTTTTTTGTGTACTGTTCTTACCACTGGGATGGTTTCGCTAAGTACCTTACAGATGCTTTCAATGTCCTACAGAGGCAGACGATTCGGACGAATATTAATTTTATTTCAAAGTGAATATAATAAAAGTGAATTTTATACAAATTGCCTATAATTGGACTTATTGAATACCAATCAACTGCGAAAATATTCAATTAAATTGTCATTTTTAATATTTGCATGAATAATGAAGAATGGGCAGAAATATATAAACCTTGGTCTACCTGCTCAAACTAAAGCCACCCATGCTAATAAAGCAATTCAATTCAATTCGTTTATTTTTGCAAGTAGGCATAGGACAAAAAGATATGTATTCTGCACTTTTACACGTCAATTTTTACAATATTGATATAAAACGATATAAATTTATAGTACATATTGGTGAATCTGGAAGCAGTACATGATAACCATCATTTGGAAAGAGAAACAATAAAATAATTAAATTATAAATACAGAATAACGCTTAACATCATAGCTGCTGTAGATAGGCATTGTCACACTGTTTTATACAAAGCAAACACAGACTTACCGATCCAGCAGGGAAGCACCAGGATAACAGGATTGACACAATTATTTAGTTAATTTATGATATTTAACAATATTTTGCTGCGCGCACGCGGCTTCAGGCGGCCGGTTGGAATAGAAGAGGATTTGACAGGTCGTGGTGAGAAAGAGAGGGAAATACGGAAAATAACAAGGAAGGGATGGACGGCAGCCGTATCGCTGTTGTACTGAAAATGCATGGTAACCCGACAAAATAAAGACTGCGCACATTTGCCAATGTCCATTTAATCTTGTCTCATAATAACAAGTTGGGATGTAACACACACTATAAGCTAAGACAGACACAATTATAAGAATATAAATATCAATGTCAGTTAAGATAATAGCTGCTGTATATAGGCATTGTCATACTATAACCTAGAACAAACAATTATAAAATAATATAAAAAAGGTAACTTAAAATTATAGCGCAATTATCAGAGAAACATTAAATAAATTAAACCTTGATCTCGTTAGCTCTTCTTAGTACCTACATCTTTTATACTATTTTTAATGTGTGTAAATAGTTCTATAGTTACAAATTTTTGTATGTAAAAAAGTAAAAAGTAAAGTATCATCAGTTTCCTTTTCGGGGTGGTCAGAAACCACGATTATAAATAAGCGGATTCACATTTAGCCAATCTTCACTATAGGCCAATCACGACAAGTGGCAAGCTCGTCGATGTCTCCAGCGTACCAAACTCGAGAAATATCACAAATAAATTTACATTAATAAATATTTTTTTGTGTCCCGACCAGGAATCGAACCCGGTACCTCCGAGTTTAAATCCACGGACTTAACCGCTAGACCACGGAGGCAATTTATATATATATATATATATCTATACCACACTCACAAAGGTTAGCTGTTATAAAATGCCGAAAGGCATTAAGTTCGCCCTTGTACATTGCTTTTAAGTTTTTTTGTGCAATAAAGAGTTTATAAATAAATAAATAATTCTCCTAGGCCTATGTTATTTTACAATTTATTTATTTATTTTAAACTTTATTGCACGAAGTACAAAGGCGGACTTAATGCCCGTAGACATTTTCTGACAGCCAAACCTTGGGGGCAAATTTAAACTATTATAGGTGCAATGAAAGAAATATTAAAAAATTTGGAAGAAAAATTTACAGCTTAATTATACACTTACATATTATATTGTTATATATACTTTTTTTTTATTCCATTCGTCATTTATTTATTTTGACAAGTATTTATACTTTTTAATGTTATTTTTAAATTGCATAATGTCATACTTAAAAAAACTTGGGTTTTGTATGAGCTCTAGTTACAATAATAATTCAGTCTCAGCCACTGGCCACAGCTTAATTTGTAATGCGGGGTAGGCAGTAGAATGAGCCGGAACGGCGATGGGGTCCGCAACCCATCACGCATGGCCTAAAAAGCGCGGATTGAGGGCAGATGAGTGCCGTTTTGGCACCTGGAATGTCCGAGGGGGGATGAATGATAAGATGAATGAACTCCTAGATACGATGAATGAAATGAAGTTGGATGTAATTGGCGTGACCGAGACCAAGCGGAGGGGTAGTGAGATGCAGGACTTGCCGGGAGGGGGGATCGCGCTCTGGTCGGGAGTGGGAGATAGCGATCGCGGTAGTCAGGGGGTGGGTATCTTACTATCCGGTCGCTTGGCCGACAGTATGTACGAGTACTGCCTGGAAAGCCCAAGAATACTCTGGGTTCGTCTTAAAATAGGCCTTAAAAAGTTATTTGTGGTCGTGGTGTACGCACCTGTTAGCTCAGCACCACAGCTGGAACTAGAGAATTTTTGGAACCAGGTCAGGACAGTTCTAGATTTGGCAGTTGGGAACGAAAATATAATATTATGTGGCGACTTGAATGGATGGGTGGGGACACGTCGTGCAGATTACGAAACGGTCCTAGGTGATTTTGGAGATAGGAGAGTAAATGATGCAGGTAAGCTTATTCTTGACGTGTGTTTAGAAAAGAATATTTTTGTGTCCAACACAATGTTTGCTCACAAAGATATTCACATGTATACAAGAACGATGAATAGTGAAAAGAGTATGATTGATTTAATAATAGTTGATGAAAGACTGCGAACACAGACTCTGGATACCAGGGCGTATCGTGGGCCAGAATTGGGAACAGACCACTACCTAGTAATTACTAGGATTAGTGGCCTGTTCACAAAATGGCGCCACTGGCGATCAGGTGGCAATCTGTCAGCAGTAGAGAGAATAAAGAGTGAAAAGTTACAAGATGATAGTGTGAAAGAGGAGTATATGAAATGCGTCAAAGATAAACTTATCAACTTGAAAGATGTGAGCAAAGATGTAGAAGAGTGTTGGAAGTACCTAAAAAATGGTATGGTAGAATCGGCAAGAGAAGTATGTGGAGTAGCAAAAAAGCGAGCAACCAAGGGTGACGCGTGGTGGGATCAAGAGGTCAAAGATTCGGTAGAAAGAAAGAAGAAAGCTTGGATAGATTACGTTGCTTCGCTGAATATGAATGAAAGTATAAAAAGAGAAAAAAAAGAGTTGTACCATCGCTGCAAGAATGAGACTAAATCTTTGGTTAAGGAGAAGCGTGAAAGATGTAAGGAAATAGGTGAAAATAGGATGACGAGCAACTTTAAGGAGAACTCCAAACTTTTCTGGAGGGAAGTTCGGAAGGCCAAAGGTTGCTTGTCATCTTATCGAATGAACAGAGTGAAATCAAAAAGCGGTAACATTCTTGCAAACACAAATGAGGTGTTGCAGCGATGGAATGAATATTTTAGCGAGATGTATGCTAGTGGTACTCCTAACGACGTCACGACGGGTACTTTACCTCCAGAGCTATCCACAACTATAACGTCCACTTTTAAGGAGGAAATAAGTGTGCAAGAATTGCAATCGGCAATTAGAAGCCTGAAGTGTGGCAAAGCAGCGGGAAAAGATCGAGTGCTCGCTGAAATGATCAAATACGGAGGTATACCGGTCTGGAACGCTTTCCACCTACTGTGCAACCTTTGCTGGCAGGAGGGAAGAGTACCGGAGGACTGGCGACAATCAGTCATCGTTCCTTTATACAAAGGTAAGGGATCTAGATTGGACTGTGCCAACTACCGAGCCATTAGTTTGATCAGTTTGGCGAGCAAGATGTATGGCAAGATTCTCACGAAACGCTTGCAAGAGAAGACTGAAGGTCTTTTATGGGAGGCACAAGGAGGCTTTAGACCTGGAAGAGGATGCACTGACCAAGTCTTTTCGCTCCGCAATATCACAGAGAAGTTTTTGGCCTTAAACCAGAAGGTTTTCTGTGCTTTTGTGGATTTGGAAAAGGCTTTTGATAGAGTTGTAAGAAAGAAGCTTTGGGACATATTGCCGGAGTATGGAGTGAATGACAAACTGCTACAAGCTATACAGTCCCTGTACAAGGGCTGCAAAGCTTGTGTGCGGGTGGAGGGAGGTATGTCGCCTTGCTTTGAATCCCAAATGGGCGTCAAACAGGGTTGTATGCTTTCTCCTAGATTATTTACTCTATATCTCGACAAATGCCTAAAAAGAGTGAGAGAGAGTGACTGTGGGATAAAGATGAGTGATCTAGTGGTGAACTGCCTGCTTTATGCAGATGATGCTGTTCTTATGGCATCGTCCGAACAACAACTGCAATCA
Source organism: Tinea semifulvella (assembly GCA_910589645.1). Classification (NCBI taxonomy): domain Eukaryota; kingdom Metazoa; phylum Arthropoda; class Insecta; order Lepidoptera; family Tineidae; genus Tinea; species Tinea semifulvella. The sequence goes on along the minus strand of OU342619.1, from coordinate 3,240,316 downwards.
CTAGTCACAAGAATGAAGGAGGGATGTGCAGAAAAAGGACTCCGTTTGAATGCGAGAAAAACCAAGGTACTAGTGTTTGAAAGAAGAAGGATGACAACCGTGACGATAAAGATTGATGATGAAACTCTAGAACAAGTAAATGAAATTATATATCTGGGCAGTGTTTTCACTGCGGATGGGAAGTACGATAGGGACGTTGAAAGAAGAGTGAACGCGGGAAATAGTGTTAACGGTGCCCTGGGGTCACTGATCGGCAGTCGAAATGTCAGTGACAAAGCTCGGCTCGCCATACACAATGCCATGTTGGTACCAACACTGATGTATGGAAGCGAGACGTGGATACGTCAGAATACGCATGAGAGTAGGGTTAATGCAGTAGAAATGCGGTCGTTGCGGCGGATATGTGGCGTCACTTTGGCGGACCGCATACGTAACGTCGAAATACGGAAAAGGGTTGGTATGAAGGAAAGCATAGGGACAAAAATAAGGAAAGGCATGCTACGATGGTTCGGGCATGTTGAAAGGATGAGCGATGAAAGATTGACGAACCAGATATATAATGCGAAAGTTGTAGGTAAAAGAGGCCCTGGCAGACCGAGACTCACATATCACGATCAAATAAATAAAACACTGACTGAAGGTGCATTAAAAAGTCTTCGTAACCAAAGGGCATGTATGAAGAGGTTAATGAATGTCGACGAAGCGAAAGAAGTATGTCGTGATCGTGTCAAATGGCGCTCAATTGTCTCTGCCTACCCCGCAAGGGATCTGGCGTGAAGATATGTATGTATGTATGTATATATACTATAATATCAATATACTAAATACTATTCTATATATCAAAAAATAATTGGTGTCTCAGAATAATTTATTTAAGTAGTGGTCGTTTAATTAAATTACTGGGCATCCTCATTGTTACCTAAATGCGACTTATTACCTAAAATAGTAAAAACGTTTGTCGGCGTGTCAAAAAGACGTGACAAAATTCAATTTTTTTTTTTTTTTTTTTTTTTTTATATCGTTTATTTGCAATAAATACAGTACAGTGGTCACAAAACTTTAGTCAGGTCTACTCACATGTATTCTACCTGCAAGCAGGCGTGCAAATCTTTACTTACATACTAATATCATAATCACAACTACATTAAACAACTCAACAGGCGCCTCCGTGGTCTAGTGGTAACAAACGTTGCCGTGAACTCGGGAGGTCGTGGGTTCGATTCCCACCGGGGGCAAGTTGTACATTGTATAATTTGTCTCGGTCTGGGTGTTTATATGTATAATATGTATATATTTACAAAAAAAAAAAAGTATAATATGTAGTTTATCAACCATCTAGTTTCCGTAACACAAGCTTACCGCTTACCACGAAAATTAAATGGCGCTGTGTGACCTGTCTGAAAATATTTATTTATTTATTATTTATTATTAAAACAAAAAAATATATATTAATTAACCTGTTTTGCACTCAAGATACTCTTTTACACTATAAAATCTATGGTCCAGTAAGCCATTTCGTCAGTTGTAATTTTAGTTTAGGGTCCTGTAATAATTGTATTTTGTCAGGAAGCTTATTATATATTATTATTTATTTATTTATTTATTTATTTAAAACTTTATTGCACATAAATTACAAAGGCGTGACATAATGTCGCTTGACATTCTCTGCCTGTCAGACCTTCGGGACAACGAGAACATTTATGTGAGGTAGGTGCAATGTATCAATTAAAATTAAATATATTAAAAATATACGTCTATAGAATATTATTTATTGATTATAATAAATATTTATTAATAAAATTACATACGAATTCATACACACATACATATATAAACTACATAAATAAGTTATACTATTTATATACTACATAAACATAAATTAGGTACTACGTACTATATGATAACCGATGATGTAGGATAATAATAAGCAACAATCAATGAAAATTTTATGAAAATTATGAACCCAAAAAGTGTCTGTAAACTAATCTTTTAAATATAGCTCTGTTTGGAGCATCTTTAACCTCCGTCGGTAGGTCATTCCAAAGCCTTGCAGCCACAACTGCAAACGACTTGGACATAAAAGCGGAGTGGTGAGAGGGGATAGCAAAAGTAGTATTAAAGGAAGAGCGAAGAATTCTGTCATGATGCGAACCAAGCAAAGTGAAGCTGTCTTTAAGGTATTTGGGGGTCACAGGCTCGTATAATATGGAGTATAATAAGCAGAGCACTCTGCTATTTGGGGGTCACAGGCTCGTATAATATGGAGTATAATAAGCAGAGCACTCTGCTATTTGGGGGTCACAGGCTCGTATAATATGGAGTATAATAAGCAGAGCACTCTGCTATTTGGGGGTCACAGGCTCGTATAATATGGAGTATAATAAGCAGAGCACTCTGCTATTTGGGGGTCACAGGCTCGTATAATATGGAGTATAATAAGCAGAGCACTCTGCTATTTGGGGGTCACAGGCTCGTATAATATGGAGTATAATAAGCAGAGCACTCTGCTATTTCTTCTACTGCGAATATTTCGCGAAATGGGGAAACGTGATCGTATTTGCGAAGACAAAAAATGAATCTAATGCATGCATTGTGTAGTCGTTCCATCTTGTTGAGTAATTCTTGTGAGAGATCCACACAACACATGTCACCATAATCAAGTAAGGGAAGCAGCAGTGTTTGTACAAGCGTAATTTTAGCTTTCAACGGCAGAAAATTCTTTAATTTATTGAGAGAGTGCAGTGAAGAAAAAATCCTACGACTGGTATTGGTGATTTGCGCTACCCAACTAAGCCGAGAATCAAGGTATACACCAAGATTCTTAACCTCGTCAGAGAAAGCAATTGGAACGTTGTCAAACCGTACAGAATCAATTTTGCTCATGTCAATTTTGGCAATTATACACATATTAAATACATTTTTCATACTTATGTCTTTATAGCAGGGGGGCTGGTATAATAAATTTAAAAACTTGGCTCTTTTTTGTCTGGGTATGACTTCACTACGCTTCCTAAAGTGTTCTGGGTGGGTAATGTACATACACGGTAACGGTAATATTTTTAGTGTTTTAAAGAGAGGTTTGCAACTGTCACGATACCAGACATTACAGATTATACGATATACGACAGAAGCATTCAGCAAGGATGGGCGGCATTAATGAAACTCGGGCACATCCTTTCATCGTCCATACCACAATGTTTAAAGACGAAAATCTAACCGTAATGAGCAGAGACGTGGACACTGACAGTGGGTCTGGTCCATAAATTCAGCAAGCTATAGAAACAGATACTTCTTATTTTATTTATTTATTTATTTAAATCTTTAATGCACTTAAAAATAGTACAGAGGCGATCTATAATGCCAGTAGGCATTCTTTACCAGCTAAGCTTGGGGATCAAGTAAGGTGATAGGCAGGATGAAAAAAAAAAAAAAATTTTAATGATACAGTTAATAAGTTACTTAACTAATTTGTAATATACTACACATTATACCTAAACACATAAACATACATAAACCATACATACAAGTACATCATATATATTATAACATAAATAAATACACGGTTATTTAAATAGTGTTTTATTATGTTTCTCCAGGAACGATGTGGTTATTAATCGTTGAAAGACGCTGACAGACGGTGCACGTCTAATGGCCAAGGGCAGCTTATTCCACTGGCGAGCTGCAGATACAGTAAAGAAATCTGTGTATCTGGTTGAGGAATGAGAAGGAATCTTAAGTTGGTTGTTGTAAGAGGAGCGAAGGGCACAGTTGTGCGTATTACAAAGAAATTCGAAGCGGGATTTAAGATATGAGGGAGTATTGGGATTATTAAGAATGTTATAAAGTAAGGTGAGAACATGGACAGACCTACGAAAGCGGATATTAAGCCACTTTAACTGAACGCGAAAATGAGAGACATGGTCATACTTATTTTGGTTTAGTTACTGAAATAGCTTTCAATAGATTGTAGGCGGACTGATGGTGGTAGTTTGCCCAGTCTGCAGGGGCAAGGAAGTATCCAACGTTCGTGCCCATATACCCAGTAAAGTGTATCATTCATGTATCAAGACATGGTCAGTCAAGCCGGCATAGCATTAGAGACTTATGTCAGTCATGAGTGTCTGATCCCAGTTGCTAACATTCACGTGCCACTTACCATCAGGTGGGCGCAAGGTCACATGTCGATATATATATTTTTTTTTAAATCAAGCTAAGTGGCCAAAGTCAAAGTCAAAATATCTTTATTCACGTAAACCTATTACAGGCATTTATGAAACGTCATTAATTTAATTATTTTGAATGATTCTACTCCTGCTAGTAAAAGACTAAGCAGGAAAGTGGTCCAATAAGTAAGCTTTTAGCAGAAGACCAGCAGCTTAGCCACGTACGGAAATACGCAGATTGGGACACGCCCCTCCGCCAGATGGACGGATGACTTGAAGCGAGGGTGGCAAAATATGGCGTTAAGTGGCGAGCCTTGAGGGAGGCTCATTGATGATGAGGCCATCAGTGGAGAGATACAGGCTGATGATGATGACGATGACGAAACTTTATTTGGTCTTTAACTTGTGACATTATTATAATTTTCATTAAAGAGAAGAATTTTAATTAGAATTGCATGAAGGGGACATTAAATTTCCCACCTCATTTCGCTATTTCGACGGGTTAGTTCCTATTCGACCTTTCATGTTCTCATGTTTTATCTGTGCGTACAAATTTGCGGCATAGTTTTGTTATTACTCGCTTCGCCTAACTTAGATGCCTTCGGCCCTATTCTGTTACTTAGTCGCAAACGTTATTAGTGGATTTCGTTATTTACGACAGAGATTGCATCATAATTAAATATTATTTAATTCTCAACTCTATAAGCGCTCAACCTTGACAGCGTCCGTACAAATATGTCAAAATATATCAAGTTTAATAGCGTGATTATATTTCAAATTTAAAATTTGGAAACAAACAGAGATCATGTCGAGCGCTTATAGAGTTGAGAATTGAATAATATTTTGTAATTATGACACAAGCTCTGTCGTAAATAACGAAATCCACTAATAACGTTTGCGCTTAAGTTTCAGTACTAAAAGATTAAAAACGCAAAAAGAACATCCCTATATATTTTGTACGGAAAAAACGATAATCAACTCGAAATATTACATATCCAAATCCCTTGCGGGGTGGCAATTGAGCGCCACTTGTCACGATCACGACATACCTTATTCACGATATACCTTTTGCTTCTTGGACATTCATCAACCTCTTCATACATGCCCTTTTGTTTTAATGGCTTTTTATTGCACCTTAAGCTATTGTTTTATGTATTTGATCGTGGGATAGGTGAGTCTTGGTCTGCCAGGGCCTCTTTTACGCACAACTTTCGCATTATATATATCTGGTTCGTCAATTTCTCTTCGCTCATCCTTTCGACATGCCCGAACCATCAGAGCATTCCTTTCCTTATTTTGTCCCTATCCTTAATTATATACCAAACGATCCTATTTTAATTTTAAACGTACAATACTTACATACATATAGGACGAAGCGGAAAAACACCTTTTTCAACTTATACGCGCAGAAATTGTTTCTTATTTATAAAACGTAATAAAATATAATGTTTATTTATGCATGCTATCTACAGCAAAGTAATGTGTTTTGTATAGTTATGTAATAATAATAAATTATAGCATGACGCTGTTTACAGTTATTTCTGAGGTTAAGTGTTATCAAAATCGTATACTTGTTTTAATTTTAAGTTTAAAATAAGATTTAGTTCCAAAATTTAAAATATTTTTTTTACACTTGAATAGGTATTTTTAAATTTATTTATTTATTTAATACTTTATTGCACAAAGACAGGCTTTAATGGCACAAGACATTTTATCATAGCCAACCATTGGGACAACTTTATACACTGAAAAGTAGATGCAAAAAAAAGGAAAATAAATAATAATATTTAATAACTAACTACATGTATAAATATATAACACACTATGTACAAATACACACTCATATAATATTATACATAAACTTACATACATACTAATATACTGTTTTTTAAATAGCGATCTGATTACTTACGTAGAGATATATCGTGGAAGGATGATGTGGAATGCTCTCCCAGCCAGTGTGTTTCCCCATTCCTATAACCCTTCAAACGAAGTGTGAAAAAGCATCTTTATAGGCCGGCACAGTGGTGGGGACTGAGGTCGGTCGTCTGAGGCTGGCGTCAGTTGCTCCCATTCCCTCTCGTGGACCTCGCGTCCCGCTTACCATCAGGTGGCCGAGGTGTCACAATAAAAAAAATAAATAAAAAATTATAATCATCTTTAAGGTATTTCGGTGTCACAGGTTTGGTAACTGGAAGGAATAATAATAATAAATACGTTTATTTGAGAAGTACACTGGTAATACAAAAATAAATAAATACAAAAATTGATAATAACGAAATACGCAAAAGGGTAGGTATAAAAGAAAGCATAGGTACAAAAATAAAGAAAAGCATGCTCCGATGGTTCGGGCATGTCGAAAGGATGAGCGAAGAGAGATTGACGAACCAGATATATAATGCGAAAGTTGTGGGTAAAAGAGGCCCTGGCAGACCAAGACTTGCCTATCATGATCAAATAAATAAAACATTAGCTGAAGGTGAATTCAAAAGCCATCGAAACAAGAGGGCATGTATGAAGAGGTTGATGAATGTCGAAGAAGCGAAAGAGGTATGTCGTGATCGTGACAAGTGGCGCTCAATTGTCTCTGCCTACCCCGCAAGGGATTTGGCGTGAAGATATGTATGTATGTATGTACAAAAATTGATACAAAATAGGTTAGTCTATAGAGGAGTAAGGTCAGTTTGCATCATTCAACATTTAGCAGTAAGACCCAGCTTACTATATAGTCTTTCGATCGTCTCTGTTGATTTCAAAGTTAAACACCCAGTGTACTACTAACGATTGGACTTTAGTTAACGTCCCAGCAACTGCACCAAAGTGATGTGTCGCAGTGGTCGGGGGTGTGCTGATTGTCAATTCAAATAAAGATATGTATTGTAAGGTGCTAATTAAAATTATTTACAATTTAAAACTACAAATGTAAAATCTATTATTTGTGTACATAACAGTTTGTGTGTGAGTGTGTTTATAAGGGTGTGTATGGCGGTGCGTAGACGTGTGTAAATCTATATGTGTGTGATGTTATTGTGGTGAGTATAATGTTCATGTTCATGTGATGTCTAAAATTCTTTTGCCATGCTAGGACAATGCCAAAAACAGTGCCTCACAGGAGTTGTACTTCAGTGGCAGCAGCCACTCATTTACTATTTTCCTTGCTCGCGACAACGGATGGTCAGTTATTTTAAGTGTCTTGTTTATTTTATAGTAGATGTATGGAGCTATGAAAGGTAGGTTACGGCGAACAAATTTAGTTTTAGTTAGAGGTACTGGCAAGAAATAGGCATGTATCGTTCGGGCTGAAGTTCGTCCAACTCCAGTGTCAGCAGGCTGTGCGTGTTGGAATGGAATGGTTGAGTGGAGAAAACGTTGAGGAAACGTCTTAGAATACGGGTAGTCTACCTAGACCAGTGTTCGAGTTCCAAATTCAAATCCGTTACAAAAAACTCGTTACTACTTTTAACGTAAATTTTTCAATTTAAATTCCGAATTCCAGAACAAGCAGTGACATCTTATTTCACTTAAGGCCGCTCTAAATCGATAAAAATTCAATTCCTTCTTAATGAGACAATAGTGTCTACTTTGCCTTCCTTAATTTGAAATAAAAATGTCGTATTAGCATAATATCTATGGGCAGAGCCTCTGCTGGAGGCCATTTGCCTTCGACACGAATCCATAGGAGGCACTTACACAATTTTATTGCCCTATAAAATGTCCTTTAAGAATGACATACGGTTTAATGCTGATAGATTGTTTTATTCGACAATAAATGGCTTAATTCGAATACAGTAACACTTAAAAAAAAGAAACCTCTTATATTTATTGATCCACAACCTTATCCCTTCTTCTCTATTCCGCAACCGAACCACTCGCACAGGCCAAAACATGCATCCACATACCGTAGCCACTATCCCTACGCGTACATACAAATTTGGAAACTTTTGCATCTGTCGCAAGCTGAAGATGTTGAATGCTCTCCCAGCCAGTATGTTTCCCCACTCCTATAACCTGGAGTCCTTCAAACGAAGTGTGAAAAAGCTTCTTTATAGGCCGACATAGTGGTAGGGACTGATGTCGGTCGTCTGAGGCTGGCGTCAGTTGCTCCCATTCTCGGACCTCGCGTACCGCTTACCATCAGGTGGGCGCGGTGTCACATGTCGTGATCAGTATTAAAAAATAAATAAAAAAAAAGATCTAAAATTTTATTGCAAGGGGCATATCATGGACAGAGTTCAGAACCAACGTCCATCCTGGAGGAACTGGGAATCAGACAACGCCTTTCTTCAATCGTACAATCGCGTATTTTCACGTTCTTCGGATACATGTTGCGGCGACGACGTGGATCCATTGAGCGCCTGGTATTTCAGGGAAAAGTCGATGGCTAAAGGACGCGTTGTTGGTGTCCGATGAGTTGGACTGTCCAGGTTATAGCAGCAATGGATCACCCTCTACATGAGTGCGCCAGTAAGACTAAAGTTCGAGAGGAGTGGCGAGACGGCTTGTTAAGCACTGACACTCAAGTGACGACCACTCTGCCAAGAGTTTAGCGGCTAAGAAGAATCCCGCAACTGAACCACACGCTATTTATTAACCCCTATGCTGTACCCATTAACCCTATGCGTACATATAAATTTGACTCATACATCTGTCGCACGCTGAAGATGTGGAATGTTCTCCCAGCCAGTGTGTTTCCCTATTCCTATAACCTGGAGTCCTTAAAGCGAAGTGTGGAAAAGCATCTGGATAGACCGGCATAATGGCCGACTGAAGTCCGTCGATAGTGTCTGGCATTGTCACGTGTCCTCAATTATCGTACCCACAAACTATGAACTGTCGATCTTTAAAAAATAAAAGTTGGATGCATGTTGATTTGACAGCTGTCACAACTCAACTAATAATTTATGAATTTAATTTTAAATATGGGCCTTTTATAATACAAGACTATAGATATCAGCGTAACTGGAAACAGACTAATTTAACTTGCAAACAAACGCTTTCGAATCTGCTTTTATTGCACCAACTTAAAGCTTCACTGTTATAGGCTGTGTAATGGGCATTAATAAAACAGCAGGCAACTGATGGACGCAAAAATAGCAACTAACAGTCACAAATTTAAAATATTTTTGGATTAATCCACAATAGGTAGTATTATGCGATTATATGAACTTTATTAGATCTTTATAGGTGTAGGTACATTAAAAATTCAAATAAAGTATAAATAATACTCGTACAATAAAAAAAAAAAAATTAACTACACAGAAACATATAAATAATAATAATAACTCACAATAATATAGAAAATATTGATAAGAAGGTAACTAAATCTATAAATCAGATAAATGAAAATCCTGTACACCATTACGTCTGCTGTGTACAGAAAAAAATGCTCTAGACAACGCACTACCAACTGATTTAGGCGATGTACAGAACATGTCAATATCACAAATAAATTAATCTGTGATTCCAGTTGCAATGTAATAAATAATGCCTAATTATGTGTATACTTATAATAAATTACCTTAAAAATTAAAATCGTTAGGAAATAAATGTTTAAAAAATCAATTAATAATTTGGTTAAAAGAAAAAATGTTTTATAATTTAAAATAATATTTTGACAATTGTAATACCTAAAGTTTAAACTGACAATATTGTATGAATACCTACATGTAAGTTTTTGGACAAATTTTATTTAAAAATTTAAAATTTATATTGTTGTTTGATATATTTGCTCTACAATTTACTTGGCAAATGTTATTACGTTAAGTTAGTTTACTGTAAGACCTGTAAATTAGACTAACATTTATGCAAATAAAGAATTTTTATCTTATCTTTATCTAACATTCATGGACCATGCGCGCCACTTACGATCAGGTGGGCGCAAGGTCACATGTCGTGCTAGTATAAAAAAAAAGTCAGAATACCTTTATAATAGGTAAACATTTAATCCAAACCTGTTAGCCTTCGTTTTTATTTTTACGCGATATCGCCGCGATACAATAAGTGTAAACTGTACTTTTATTTGAAATAAAATCTATACTAATATAATAAATGTAAAAGATGCTTTGTCTATATGTCTGTCTCTAACTACTATTTAAAAAAAAAAAAAAAAATAAAAAAAAAAACATTTATTGTCACATAATTTTACAATTTCGAACAATATGTGTCAAATGGAATCAGGTGTCAGCTGTTGTCGTGCAGCAGTACAAGTACTTTCTGCGCGACGCTGTTTTTCAACCTGTTCCTGTTTTCACGTAGTAATATATATATCATTTTAATTACAGGGTAGACACTTATAAATTAATAAATACACAATTATACTAAAAAGCTAGGTATACATGCATGGCAGAGTAGATGAATGAGGCTCGCTTCGTCAGGAATATCGTTGTTGCAGGCCCTTCAATTATATACTTTCTAGGGCTAATAATTAAAATCAAATAAAATACAAGCTAAATAATAAAAAATAATAATCGTATAAAAATAGATTTTGGTTATAAATAAAAATAAAATAACGTTTATTTCAAAATAGTATCCATAGGGGTTAGTACCATAGTGTTTGCTTAATCTAAATTAGTAAAAAGAGAACATTTATTTTTAATATTTGCCTTGCCCTCCTGTAGGACAGGTCACATACATGTTAGTATGTATAGCCTATCATAGGGTAATCTGGCTTCTCACTAACTGCCTTCAAGATGATGTTGCCACTCCCTCGTACTCTGTGCATCAACGACGCAGTTATGCAGATATATTTCTTAGAACCTTAAGACGGTATGGGTTATACAAAATTTTATAAATAGCTCCAAACAACGGTAGTAAGTTTTATACATAAATAATAATAATAAATTAATATTTCCAGCCAGGTCACACAGCGCCATCTAGTTTCCGTGGTAAGCTACGAGGCTTGTGTTACGGAAACTAGATGGTTGATAAACTACATATTATACTTTTTTTTGTAAATATATACATATTATACATATAAACACCCAGACCGAGACAAATTATACAATGTACAACTTGCCCACGTTCTCCTCAACCCACGACCTCCCGAGTTCACGGCAACGTTTGTTACCACTAGACCACGGAGGCGGTCTAATGTTTATGTATAATATTGTGTCTATTATCCATTACAGCCCCTAGAACACAGTCTTCTAGACCTCCACTGTTGGAGATGGGCCTTCCAGAACATATATCTGGAGAATTTGGCCTACACTCGCCACGCTGGCCAGACGGCTTGGCGAGGATATGATGTCAATTTTAAATGACAATTTATTAGAGATTTCAAGTTGGTATTAGTGGAACCGAGACCGACGGCTTAACGTGCTATCTGAGGCACGGAAACGGTGGTTTTGTAAATCTATGACAAATGTACGTAAGAAAAGTGTATTTTTCATTGGTACATGCCGGGATTCGAACCCACCTCTTTAGGATGTTAAGGAAAGCGTTTTAACAACCAAGCCACCACTGCTTATACATACATACATATACAAATCCCTTGCGGGGTAGGCATAGGTAATTGAGCGCAAGTTGACATACCTCTTTTGCTCCTTTGAAATTAATCAACCTCTTCATATAACGTCAGGATAGAGCTAATTGGAACTACTTTTTTGTTATTGGTGAATGTGCTGTGACAACGAATTGATACATATATTAGATATAATTAAATTATACTATAGTATGTGTAATAATATATGTACTGCTGTGTGTATCATCACATCCCCCAGAACTAGACCTCCACTGCTGGAGACTGGCCTTCCAGAAAATTCTGAAGATTTTGGCCTACACTCTCCTCGCTGGCCAGACGTTGATATTAGTGGAACCGGGACCCGACGGCTTAACTTGCTATCCGAGGTACGGAAAACAGTGGTGTTGTAAATGAATGACAAATGTACTTAAGAAAAGTGTTCTCATTGGTACATGCTAGCGTTCGAACCGACTTTTTTAGGTTTTTTTTTTATTTTCAAGGAGAGTGTGTTTCAACCGAGCTGTGTGAAGGTACGAGTAAGTAATAATAAGTTAACATACAAATAAGTAATTTCCCACGTCTAACAAATCTAAATTTTTATGATGACCACACCACTACTACAAGTAAAGTCGGGTCACACAGCTAGTCATTATTATAAAGATAAAGGTTTTTTTAAAGTTAAGTTTATGTATATGATATCTTAAGGGGCCTGCGTGGGTACTTATCTACTGGAAGGGGCCCTAAAATGAATTTAAAACGAAGCTAGCATTGTGTTTGACACTTTTGAATTCATTACTTTTAAATTAAGATGTTTTTTATTCATAAATTGTTTAAAATGTGCTTTACTTTGTTCTAAATCGATAGGTCAAAGTGTATTTATGTTTATTTAATTAAAACTAGCTGCTTTACCTGGCTTCGCCCGTGTAAACGGTGACACGAATTTAATTTCGTTGCGCATTATTTTAATTTTGCTATATCTCCTAAGGTGATTGAAAGAAACTTGTGTTTGAAAAAAGAAGGATTACAACCGTGACTTTATATCTTTATAAGATTGATAATGAAACTCTAGAACAAGTAAACGAAATTATATATCTGGGCAGTGTTTTCACTGCGGATGGGAAGTATGATGGGGTTGTTGAAAGTAGAGTGAACGCGGGAAATAGTGTTGACGTTGCCCTGGGGTCACTGATCGCCAGTCGAAATATCAGTGACAAAGCTCGGCTCGCCATACACAATGCCATGTTGGTACCAACACTTATGTATGGAAGCGAAACGTGGATATGTCAGAATATGCATGAGAGTAGAATTGAAATGAGATCGTTGCGTCGGATATGCGGCGTAACTTTAACGGACCGCATACGTCATGATGAAATACGCAAAAAGGTAGGTATGAAAGAAAGCATAGGGACAAAAATAAGGAAAGGCATACTCCGATGGTTCGGGCATGTTGAAAGGATGAGCGGAGAGAGATTGACGAACCAGATATATAATGCGAAAGTTGTGGGTAAAAGAGGCCCTGGCAGACCAAGACTCACCTAGCACGATCACATAAATAAAACAATAGCTGAAGGTGCATTAAAAAGCTATCGAAACAAAAGGGCATGTATGAAGAGGTTGATGAATGTTGAAGAAGCGAAAGACTATTTGTCTCTGTCTCCCCGCAAGGGATTTGGCGTGAAAATATGTACATACATACATCTCCTAAGGTATTCGTTTAATTGGTATGGTGTAAAGTGAAAAAATAATCTTTATGAAATGCTCTAGCTAACTAACGTATTTAACAATGATAAGGATTAATGCCGTAATTGTGTAAATAGCTTTTTAAGTATTAAAATAGATATAGTATGTTATCCTTAAGAGATAGACATATGCCATCGCGGACTTTTTTGTAGACCTATATTTCATTTCATTCATTATTCATTACCGCCCCTAGACCACAGCGTCTTAGACCTCCACTGCTGGAGATGGGCCTTCCAGAACTGGAGAATAAGGCCTACACTCGCCACGCTGGCCAGACGGCTCGGCGAGGATATGATGTCAATTTTTTATGACAAGTTGGCATTAGTGGAACCGGGACCGACGGCTTAACGTGCTCTCCGAGGCACGGGAATGTTGGTGTTGTAAATGTACGTAAGAAAAGTGCATTTCTCATTGGTACATGTCGGGTGCGTTTGAACCGACCTTTGTAATCCTACAAGGATACAGGTACGCGTTCTTACAGCCGAGCCACCACCGCGCCGTAGACCTATATAAGATACACAATTCCACTATACATTATTTTAGGCAGCGTTTCCGTTGAAAGCTCCCAGACGGATTTTTTTCCGACACCTCCAACAAATATCGTTAATGTATACAAAAACTTATATTTATTTCTTTATTGGTTTTGTTTCATTATTATTATTTATTATTATTATTATATATTTTTGGACGTAATTTGTTATTTATGTTTGTATTGCTGTTTTGGATTTTCTTACTAAATAATTATATACTTTAACCTTCCTCGAGAACCACTCTATCCGTTGGTGAAAACAGCATAAAAATCGGTGTTTTTGAATTTATATCGAACAGACAGACAGACGCGGCGGAGAACTTTATTTTATAATATGTGGTGATAGTGATAATGGTTGACATTTTAATTTAGTTCCGGATTTGGTTAAAAAGTATCATTACGACCGTTTCCCTTTCAGGGTAGTCAGAAACCACGCTTATAAATAAGCGGATTCACATTTAGCTAACTTTACTACAGGCCATTCATGACAAGTGGCAAGCTCGTCGATGTCTTCAGCGCGGTACCAAAATCTCACAAATAATAATTAAGTCTATTTATTTACATTAATATTTTTTTTTGTGTCCCGACCAGGAATCGAACCTGGTACCTCCGAGTCTAAATCCACGGACTTTACCGCTAGACCACGGAGGCAGTTAAGAAATATTTTTTTAGGTAACAATAGTTACTTGGTGGGAAATTTACCAGAAATAAGGTTTTTAAAGAACTTAATCTAAAATCTTCATTGTGACAAGCTCGCATACCCTGTCTTTCTTCGTTTTTTTGACGTGATGTACCAAACTCGAGAATTATCACTTGTTATGATGGGGCTATAGTAGAGTTGGTTAATGTGGACCTGCTTCATTAAAAGCGTGGTTTCTGACCCTGAAAGGAAAACGATCGTGATGATGACGATAGACAAAACAAGAAAATTGTTGGGAGTGGGCTAACGCAAGTATTGTTCAATTACAAAGTGTCCACGCAAATCTTGATGTCGATCGTCCTACGGGAGTCGAATTGCCGTCATGCGCAGACAAGCCGGCATAGTGTTAGGGGCTGAAATCAGTCATAGATATTTGACTCTAGTTGCTAACATTCATGGACCTCTCGCACCACTTACCATCAGGTGGGCGCAAGATCACATATTAGGTAATTCGCAATCGTCACTATGTTGCTAGCTCGTTAATATTTATTGTCTAACATTTTTTTTTTCATTTCAGGTAAGTAGCTGAGAAAAATAATACAGTATCCCTCTCGCTCGCACACGTAAATATATTATATTAACTACTTAATATAACATTGAACCTGTAAAAAGGCTGTGCCAACTAAATGCCTTAAAAATCTAACTTCAAAAAAAAAACCATTACTTTCAACTCAGTTCTTCTACCGTAAAAAATAAACAATCTAATATAATATAAAATATCTGTCTGCCCGACTGGGCATCAAAGTATGTGAACCACATCGTTATCCATGTGGCAAAGATGTCGATGAGCTTGGTCATCACGGGCTGTAGTGTTCCAAAAGTGCGGGTCGCTTTTTCCGTCACAGCGCCATTAACGACCTTATTCGTAGGACGCTTGCAGTTGTCTCGATCCCATCTATTTTTAGAATCAACCAGTCTGAGTCTAGACGATGGCAAGCGTCCAGACGGAATGACATTAGTTCCTTGGAGATTGGGTCAATCCCTAATATGGGATTTTACCTGTTGGGATTCCCTAGCCCCTTCCCACCTTCAAGGAACTTCTGTTAGAGCTGGTGTTGCAGCGGAACAAGTTTAGATGAGCAAGCGTCGAAAATTTGTTTCATAGTCGCAACTTTAATAGTAGATTTAGTTATTTACGCCGGAGCTTGCGTCATAATAACAAAATGTTATTTAATTATCAACTCTATAAGCGCTCGACCTTGACAGCAGCCGTGCCAATATCAACTTTAATAGCGTCCATTATATAACGTTTGCGCTTAAGTAATAAAATAGATGGTCTCACTAATCGTGCGCGTACTTAGCTATGCGTTATCTATGGCCCAGTGCTTAATTTTAAGTCAATGAGCCAAACTAATTGGCCCACATTTTTCACGCGAGCAATAAAGACGCGGCACATTATTAGGGCGCCAATTTGCCTCCCGCATCGTCTCTATTGTAAATTAGGGCTGGCACAAATTTTAATTTAATTAATTTATTATTTAATAAAAACCAAATAATCACTATCACCACATATAAACAAAGTCCTCTGCCGCGTCTGTCTGTCTGTTCGCGATAAATTTAAAAACTACTGCACTTATTTTCATTCTGATTTCACCAATGGATAGAGTGGTTAAGGAAGGTTTTAATATGTAATTTGTTAAGTTTGTGTGTACATTAACGATATTTGTTGGAGGTGTCCGAACAAAATAAGCCGTCTATAAGCTTTCAACGAAAACGCTGCCTAAACCCTTTGAGATATAACAAAATAATGTATAGTGGAATTGTGTATCTTATAGGAAAGTCCGCGATGGCATATGTCTATCTCTTAAGGATAACATACTATATCCATTCTTTTATATTATTTATTTAGTTTTTAAGTGACAACGCCCTTTTACAGCTGCTTATCTTACATAAATGTAATATTTATAAATATATTTTGTGACATTTACTGACATCTAATTTAATAACGTAGGTTTAAGTAGTAAAGTAACTGACAACGCTCTTTTACAGCAGCATCTATATTTAGGGAGTGTATAATTTACATAGTTTTAATTTGGTAATGACGATGGCTGTTCTTTGCACTAATGGTCGATCTTTTGCTATCCTTGCATGATATGTAAACTGTTAATTGTATAACTTACAAAACCAAGTGTACGTTATGTATCTTATGGTGAATAAATGAATTGAATTGAATACTTTAAATTGTAATGGGCAATTATAAAGCGAATTAAATGCATACCTTAGGAGATATAGCAAAATCAAAATAATGCGCAACGAAATAGAAGGACGTGTTTTAATATTTCCGTAGCACGCAGATCGGCACATTGTCCATGAAACAACAAAATAATTGAAACAATGAAATGACCGCCTCCGTGGTATAGTGGTAACAAACGTTGCCGTGAACTCGGGAGGTCGTGGGTTCGATTCCCACCGGGGGCAAGTTGTACATTGTATAATTTGTCTCGGTCTGGGTGTTTATATGTATAATATGTAGTTTATCAACCATCTAGTTTGCGTAGCTTACCACGAAAACTAGATGGCGCTGTGTGACCTGTCTGGAAATATTTATTTATATTTATAATTTATTTGTAATAGCAAGTCGAACAAGACCATAACCGGCAATGTACTGTCATAGACTAATTTAAAATTTAACAAAACTAAAACACAAGTGACTAGTATTTAAATTAAAATTCGTAAAATAAACATTTTAAACAATCAATAGGGTAGAATAAGCCTGTACTTCTGCCAAGCCCTGAATTGTTCAGTATTATGTAAGAGTGAAACGCATAGACGTACATAGCCTTGACATTGTGACCAACAATATTTAATTGTTATTATATTTTACTGAGAGCGATGGTGGCTCGGATGTAAGAACGCTTTAAACGCCTAAAAAGGTTTCGAATACCGGCATGTACCAATAAAAAATACACTTTTCTTATGTACATTTATCATAGATTTACAACCACACCGCTTTCGTGCCTCGGAGGACACGTTAAGCCGTCGGTCCCAATACGACCAAATTGTGGAATCGTTAATAAATTGTCATAAAACATTACATAGGACCCTCGCCAACCCGTCTGGCGAGCTTGGCAAGTGTAGGCTAAATTCTCCAGATATTTTTGGAAGGTTCATGAGTGGAGGACTCTGTGTTCTAGAAGCTGTAATGATGATGTTTTATGAGCTATCAAAAAACTGATAAAATACGTAAAGAATCTGTTAACATTCATTATTCATTTTTCATTAACAATAAAAAAGGGAGGCCTCCTTTTCTTAAACCAGCCTATTGTCGGTCGCAAACCCGAGACAATATTCTTCTCATCTCTTACCCACACACAATGGACCCGGCACCCGCACGGTGAATCCATGGAATGCTTAGAAATTTGTCTTTATTGGTACCCAGGCCTTAAAACAAGAGAGTTAGACTTCCACTGATGAACATGTGCATTCCAGAACATATTCCTGGAGATTTCGGCCTACACTCGCCACGCTGGCAAGACAGGTTGACGAAGGTCAGATACATATTTTTTTATACATATACTACATTTTTATATTATATTAATTTACTAACGATTATATTAACTGCCTCCGTGGTCTAGCAGTTAAGTCCGTGGATTAAGACTCGGGTCGGGACACAAAAATATTTATTAATGTAAATAAATACATTTAAATAATATTTCATTTTGATATTTTATTTGTGATATTTCTCGAGTTTGGTACGCTGGATACATCGACGAGCTTGCCACTTGTCATGATTGGCCTATAGTAAAGTTGGCTAAATGTGAATCCGCTTATTTATAAGGTTTCTGACCACCCCGAAAGGGAAACACTGTCATGAACATACGACCTTGCTGATGGTAAATGGCGCGCATGGTACATGAATGTTAGCAACTGGAATCAGACACTTATGTCCGACATCAGTCCACAACACTATGCCGGCGTGACTAGATGCCTTTTCACACTTCGCTTGAAGGACTCCAGGTTATAGGAAAGTGGTAACACAGAGGCTGAAAGAGCATTCCACATAAGAATCATAAGAATCGGTATTAGTCATTAATAAATATACGTCCATGACCTATCCTAACGAGTTCAAACGCGATCTGAATACAAGATCACTGAGTATTCAATATGCCAAGAATCATGCGACAACCCTAACTAAATTTGACAGGGCACGCCAATATACCCTTTAATCTATTTACAATACAGACTATATTTGCTTGTAAAGTATCTTTATAGGATTATAGGTTCTATTGTATTTGCGAATAGGGGTGTTAATTGCCTGACAGTCAGTCAAGATGAAATGATCTGAGAATTTGAGACGTGGTCGAATATTGACTGTTAATAAAGCAAATTTCAGTATTTTACAATTAGGGTAAATGTTTTACTGTGAAATTTATTAGTTTTTTTTTCAAATAAGCGCAATAATAACTAACAGTTTCTCGAAGCTCTACTCAATTATTTCCTAGCTAAGGAATCTTTTAAGTTTTTCTTATGTGTAATCGTTTTTTACGAACAAATTTCACAACACTTAAGTTTTTTTTAATTTTACTTAATATTTAA
Organism: Tinea semifulvella; assembly: GCA_910589645.1. Taxonomy (NCBI): domain Eukaryota; kingdom Metazoa; phylum Arthropoda; class Insecta; order Lepidoptera; family Tineidae; genus Tinea; species Tinea semifulvella. The sequence goes on along the minus strand of OU342619.1, from coordinate 3,221,189 downwards.
CTGCCTCCGTGGTCTAGCGGTTAAGTCCATGGACTCGGAGGTACCGGGTTAGATTCGTGATCGGGACACAAAAATATTTATAAATGTAAATAAATGCCTTGAAACACCAACTTTAGGGGATTCACATCAGAAATACGAGTAGCAGATCCAAATCAAATTGTCGCTTTAGCCACAGAACGAGGAATTGCGGTTGTGACCAGCAATGCAACTTGAGACCTTAATATGTTCATTAAAATTTGTCGATATCAAACGACATCACTGGGTAATCAATTTCAATCTGTACGTATACACGTATTATCAAATTCCAGATATTACAGAGTTAATGCTTTTATTGGAGTGATTGCAGCATTATAGCCCAAACACGTGGGGAAGTTATATATGGAAGTTCACAGCGCGGGAAAACCGCAAAAATATAAACTGCAACTTGTGCCCCACATTTAAAGTCCAATTTATCGTTTTCCATAATAATTATTCACATTGTAGCAAATTAATTTACAAAACAAAAACTTGCATTTGACATGTCTGCGCAAAAAGGCGCGAAGGACTCTTTTTTTGTGTTCTCTTCTCCCGATGGATGATGAATGAGGCGATAGGGAAGGCAAAGGGTCTAGCCCATAAAGTCAAGTCTGACGTAATATAATTTTTCATGAGTTAATGAGGTCATCATCAAATTCCAGATGCTGCAGAATTTGATGCTTTTCTTGGAGTCACTCGCGGCAACATAGCTCAATCACATCGGGTAAAATATGGGAGTTGACAGCGCGGGAAAACCACAATAAATAAACTGCAACTTGTGCCCCATATTTAAAGTCCAATTTATCGTCTTCCATAATTATTTACATTGTAGCACATTATTAAACAAAACAACACCACTTTTGACCAATAATATCCACACGAAATTGATTTACCTTAGAGACTTTCTAGAAATGAAAAGAAGGACGGGTGGCTCAAAAATAAAATAAAAACAGTTTAATTTGAATTCCAAGGATATTTTTTTTTCGTAAAATCCTTCCATATCACAATAATATAGTCATAAATATAAAACAAACATATTTTACGACACTTTAATATTAACTCGATAAGAAAAAAACCTGTTTTTTTAATCTTAAAACAGGGAGGCATAAACCCTTTAAAGGCCCCGTCTCATTTAGACACAGAAATATAGAATAATAAATAAATAGAATCAAAGCTGTACAATAAATCCTAAAAGACGTCCTAAAATAGACGCCATTAACAATCTTTAAAACAAATATTTAAAAAATATTTTTGGAGAAATGCTATTACACAACAGAGGATATTTTTAATGATAGGACTTATATGTATAGTCTATATTGGACATTGTTCATCTTCAGTTTATCTTAAGTTATTATTGTTTTGTATGTTTTTGCATTGAAAAATTTTGATGTGTTGTCACTATGTTTATTTTAAAATTTCTTATTGTTTATCATTATGTATATTAATTTGTTACCTATATATATTTTAATATTGTTTCTAGTTTTATTTGCTTTTGGACATACATTTTTATTTTTTTAATTAATTTTAGTTAGGTAATATTTTTTCTCTTTTATATTATATAAGATATTGTAATTTTTGTTGTCATTCTTTCGCTTAGTTAAAAAGTTGTTTTGCTGGAGCCGGGTTTTTTTAGAACAGAAGACCTTGTTATTCATTTTCCCAGTTCTTTCACGAATACATATGTAGTACTAACGTATCTAAAAAAATAAATGGTGCACTATTGTCCACAGTGCGAAATATTTTGGTGGCGGGTATAATTCTAACGGCTCTTACTGTATCGTTTCTTAATTGTTCTTATACTGCCTGTCTCTGTTCTTTCTCTTCGAATAAATAAATAAATAAATAAATTTGTGAGTATCAACTGAATGGAGTATATTATTCAAATCTAATCAAATCAAAATCGTGGTTTTTTTGGTACATATTGGTATATTTTTTAACAATAAGAAAGTTCAGTTTTAAATCCAGATTTGCCTGTGTGACAGGAGTTTAAGCCACCTAACTATGATATCCAGCTGATTGGGGTGCAATCAACAAATTCTTTATCCCACAAATAGGCCTGTCTACCACATTTTATGGCTAAATTATACGAAGAGCACAACCCATTGTGGTATAACGATAGACCATTAAATTCTCAGTTAAAATTTATAACTTTGTTAGAGACAGCCCTTATTTTCTGATCGCCATCTCGACTTATATCGGTTAGGTATTTATCATACCTAATATTATAAAAGGAAAATAAGCTCTCTTCCTGTTTGGCTCGCATTTATTTATTTAAAAATCTTTATTGCACAAAGTACAAAAGCAGACTAAATCTTCGTCATTCTCTGACAGCCAAACTTGTGGACAAATGAAAATGCTCATTTTTCTTAGAGAAATGGGCACAATAAAATATTCTCGTGTCATAATGATATTGTGATTTCATAATCTGTAATTAATTTTATTTATTTTACCCTAGCATAACAACAATAGACAAAAACTTTTTTTATTTTATAAATTAACAATGTCCTCTAAAGATGTCCCATCCAAGATAGTCCCAAGGAGACTGGAAACATTTCCCATCTGTATTGCAAGGCTAATACGTTGGCAAAAATAATTGCCAGCCTTCCTATCTCCAGACCTTTCTGTCAGTATTTATTTCTTTACTATTGACAGTAATTCCTCCATTACATTATTGCGTGTCATTCTTTCTACAAATCACTTTAGAGCATTGATAATAGCTACCTCTTTATTAATTTTATTATAAATATAATATAAATAATAAGTAAATATTTCCAGACAGGTCACACAGCGCCATCTAGTTTCCGTGGTAAGCTACGAGGCTTGTGTTACGGAAACTAGATGGTTGATAAACTACATATTATACTTTTTTTTTGTAAATATATACATATTATACATATAAACACCCAGACCGAGACAAATTATACAATGTACAACTTGCCCCCGGTGGGAATCGAACCCACGACCTCCCGAGTTCACGGCAACGTTTGTTACCACTAGACCACGGAGGCGGTCTATAAATATGGACCCAGAAAACAGTACAAATTTGTACCTACACACTAAGACTTGATACATATTTAATTTTAGTTTTAATATGGAATTAGAATTATGTAAGAATATATGTATAGACCAATCTATAAATACTTATAAAATAAATATACAAGATATAAATAAATATATATTATAAAATATGATAAAAAAAAAAAAAAACTATTTATATATAAAATAAAATAATATATACACCTAATTATATATACACTACACTACATTACACTATACTACATTACACTACACTATAGATGTATTTATTATTAAGTTTGTGTCAGAGGAACCTGGAGTGCTTTCACACAGACTATGCTTTCGCTTAGTTTAGTTTTCCCTCCAGTCTCCTACATAAATGTTTTAATAAATATTGTTACTAATTTTGAGTTTTGTGGGAGAAAATAAATAACTTAAATTTTTTTTTTTTTTATATTTAAAAATATTTGATTGTGCGAGCGAGAGGAATGCAAAATGATGAATAAATTAACCTTAAACATTGTAATTATAAAAAAGCAAAAGTAAGTACTGGTGTGGAAATTAATATTGATTGATTAGATTTGGGTAAACAAAACAATCGATGAACGCCACGCCCTGTAGTTAATCCCTTACATTTTCGACAAAAACCTTATACGGTGTTATTTATTTTATTGGACCGCATTCCGCTGTACAGTCACTAACAGAAGTGCTGTTTTTAAAATTTAAACAAAATTATTAAACATATGTCTTTAAAAAAAAAATCGTTCAATGTGTTAATATTTTAAGGTCCTTGCGCCCACCTGATGGAACGTGCCGCGCGAGGTCCATGAATGTAAGCAACTGGAATCATACACTGATATTAGTCCCTAACACTATGCCGGCTTGACAGATGTAATACGATCCTTACGAATTGAACGCGTGGATACACTTTACTGGGTTTATCGGCACGAACGGTGGATACTTCCCCGCCCTGGTAGACTGGGCAAATTACAACCATCAGTCCACCTTTGTTGTTCTCGCTGAAAGTATGTGCCATTTGCAATGTCATTTTTTTTTTTTTTTTTTTTTTTTTCCTACTAAGCTTAAAATTAGTAACAATATTTTTAAAACATTTGTGTAGGTGACTCGAGGCAAAACTAAACTAAGCGAAAGCTTAGTCTGTGTTAAAGCACTCCAGGTTCCTCTGACTCAAACTTAATAATAAATACATCTATAGTGTAATGTAGTGTAATGAAGTGTAGTGTAATGTAGTGTAGTTTTACTTAGTTACATTTAACTATAAATTACTTCAAACTAATTTAAAACGTTAAAATAACAATTACGTACCACAAACAAACAATTAATTTAATCAAACTTTATTCGATTACACTCAAGTATTTTGGTTTCGGATTCAAAAAAGAAAAACACGGACAAATTGAATGTAATTTAATATTCCCACCAGCGAATTATATCAAAAGGAAATTAAAGCCTAATTGGCAAACGTTTAATAATAAAACGCAATTAAATTTTGCCTACTTTGTACGCGTAACACTTTTGTATTTTTAAATTAACCTATAAAAATAAATGAATTGACTGTGAGACTTAAATGAGTAATGATAATTTATTCATTTCATTCATAATAAAATTTATTCGAAGTTAATTACATTACAAGAGTATAAACTAAATTATATTTTATTTAAGGTACAATGATTTAAAAAAATAATAAAATATTAATTTAACTAAAAACTTACATCTTAAAACATAAATTACTATTAATAAAAATAAACCTAATTAATAAATAAAAATATAACTAAAAACTAAAATGAAGAAAAAACAAAATAAAAAATATTATAAATAATAAATTTGCTCCAAATCGCTGCCAATGGGCAAGGTGCCAAGGATACTGGCAGCATTGCCACGTTGAATGGCAATACTGATCCTTTGGCCCAAATATTGCCCAGCCCTTTTGTCTCCCGAGGTGTTGACGAGCTGTTTTGACAACACCTTGAAAATTTCGTGTGCACTTGGTCCCCACGGCCCGAGAGTTTCAACTCCTAACGGCGCAAAAACACATCTTCCGATAAGCTGAGTGTATTTCCGCCGCTTGAGGTTCTCTGCTTTTAATGCAGCAGCGCCTGGGTCCTTAGAAGTCAAGGACAAGTGGGAAGGCGCCAGGGTGTTAAAAATAAATTAATTAAATATAAATAAATTCATTAATTAAATCCTTTTTAAATTACTCATTAGCTACAAATACATTTAATATTACACGATACATAAATTAAAATAACACGTCCTACTAAGTTGTAATTATCAAACCCTATATCTGTCTGTGGTGTCAAGGACAAAGGAGATAAGTCGAAAAATTTAAAAAAAATAGATTTTTGCACCTATTGGTTCAATACATTCATATGCGTCAATGCAATAAGGAAAGATGAGTCTATAAACCGTACAGTTTATTTTTTAGTAAGTAAAAAGTTTAATCGAGTTATCCCAGTATCGCGCTTTTACCGCCAATAATTCAGTTATGCATTGTGAAATGAGTCGACTCGTACCTAAAGTATGCGACTAATGAAATTGAACTTTACGTAAATTTCTAATTATTACTCGGAACTTGAAAAAAGTTATCCTTATTGAACTTACCGTTCCGTGGGTATCAAATATTCCAAAAGACCACAACATAAAGTCGAATAAATATTATGATCTCACAGAAGAAATGATCAGGAACGGGTTCAAGACTCAGCTTTACGCAGTGGAAGTTGGTGCAAGAGGAGTTCCAGCAAAATCTTTGCATCACTAACTGAAAGAATTGGGCCTAAGCAGGTCTGCCGTCAATACATTTATGGAACGAGCTTCCAAGACGGCATTAACGGAATCATACAGTATTTGGTTGGGTAGGGAGAGAAGTAGAATGGTGGATGGTGAGCGTATTATCGCGCAATAAAAAAAAAAAGGAGGCCTCCTTTTCTTAAACCAGCTTGTCGGTCGCAAGCCCGAGACACCATTCTTCTCATCTCCTACCCACACACGATGGACCCGGCACCCGCACGGTGAATCCATGGAATGCTTAGAAATTTGTCTCCTCTCTCTCTATAAAAATGAGTTGTTTTCTTAATTTGCCTCTAGTGAAAAGTTCAAGTTATGTACTTATCCCCCTTTTCCTTGACACCACCATTATATAGGCACACATATATCTAATGGCCGAACTCGTCGATAGAAACGAATGTATAAGAAGCCTGCCTACTACCGACATCGTCCGACGACGCCCGACAACAACCGATTGACCGTCAGTCAGAACTTGTTTGTATTTTAGCCGTATTGCTTATAATTGAGTGCATCTATAATGTTTGCGCTATGTATGTTTGCGAGATGTATGTGTGTGTGTATATATATATATTATTTAATAATATTTAATGTTGATTTATTTATATAATCATCTAATATAATTGTTTTGTTTATGCTATTTTTATACGATTATTAGTTTTTATTTTTTAGCTTGTATTTTATTTGATTTTAATTATTAGCCCTAGAGAGTATATAATTGAAGGGCCTGCAACAACGATATTCCTGACGAAGCGAGCCTCATTCATCTACTCTGCCATGCATGTATACCTAGCTTTTTAGTATAATTGTGTATTTATTAATTTATAAGTGTCTACCCTGTAATTAAAATTATATGTATATTAATACGTGAAAACAGGAACAGGTTGAAAAACAGCGTCGCGCAGATGTAAGTACTTGTACTGCTGCACGACAACAGCTGACACCTGATTCCTTTTGTCACATATTGTTCGAAATTGTAAAATTATGTGATAATGTTATGTGACAATAAATAGATTTTTATTTTTATTTTATTTTATTCTAGTTATTATTCTAGCATATTTTGTTTATTTTAATAGGAAAACCTAAAATATATTAGTTTAATCAACATTTACTAAATAACGACGATCTTTTTGTCCGCGAACAATAACATATTCAATTTAAAAGTGCACGTCTCACACGACTATAGCCGGTAATGACTGTCATACACTTAGTTTTTATAATTTTAACGGGTCTTTACGCGATTTACCTTAGAGACATATTTCTCCCGACGTTTCAGCCAAGTTGCATTGGCCGTGGTCACGGGTCGACTGAAGCTATGCGGTGTAGTCTCGTACATACTGGGCGGCAGATGTAAACCTACCCACTTATCACTTTAAAAGTTTTTAGAAATCACGACACACGACACTTACAATATCCTTGGCGACACCGGGCGATTTTTCCCGGCGTCGAAACCTATTGATTACTGGATTCCACGATGAAGATAGCTTATAACCCCCCTCTCGATTGAAATTTTTGTGTTTCTTTATTTCTATCGCTTCACGTACTATTCTAGGGTAATAGTGACGATCGGTGGAAAGTATCTTTGGGTCATGCAGCTCAATCCAATGGTTTGTGCCACTATCCATTAGGTGCGCGAAAGTTTAAAAAGTTTATATATATCTATTTATTTATAGTGTATGTTTCGTATATGTGCGTAGTATGCATTCGCTATGTATTTGGCCTGCGTAAGTATGATCATGTCTCTCAATAAGTGGCTAAATATCCGTTTTCGTAGATCAGTACATATTCTTATCTTCTTATACGGCATTCTTCATAATCAACAAACAACCAACTTTCTATCCCTCTTCACTCTTCTAGCAGATATTCAGATTCTTTCACCGTGTCAGCAGCTCGTCAATGGAACAGGCTACTATTGTTTATCAGACAGGCACCGTCTTTAAATATATTCAAAAAACTTCTTCTCTCTTATTTCCTTAAAAAGCAAAACGAATTCTTATCACTTGACATATTATTAGTACCTATATATGTATATATAATTATTTATGTATTTATCTTAATTATGTATTATTATTTTTTCTGTTAGGTATTATAGTATTATAAATGTATATATTGTATTTATTTACATATTTTAATTCTGGTTGTTACTATATTATTTCCATTTTTACACTCTGCACCCATAATATTAATCTCTCACTCTCCCAAAGGTTAGCTAGTAGAGAATACCTTCATGGTATTAGGCTCGCCTATGTACAACACTTTATATTGTATATTTTGTGTGCAATAAAGAATTTTATTATTATTATTATGTTTATGTGTGTATGTATGTTTATTGTTTCTTTATAATGTGTATGTATATGTATATTTTAGTGCTGTAAATGCGTAATTATGTTTACTAATTTAAGCTATTTTAATATTTTTCTTCATCCTGCCCATCACCTTACATGATCCTCAAGGTTACCTGGTGAAGAATGTCTTAAGGCGTTATAGCTCGCCTATGTACTAGGTTTTTAAGTGCAATGAAGTATTTAAATAAATAAATAAATAAAAGTGGGTGCTGATTTGTTGTCCCAAAGGTGTTTTTTTTGTTTCTTTTCTCTATACTAAAATAGGTAAAATAGTCCGACCACTGACTGATGGTGGTAATTTACCCAGTCTTCCGGAGCGGAGAAGTATCCACCGTTCGTGCCGATAAACCCAGTAAAGTGTATCCACACGTTTCGGGATCAGGCCCAGTCAAGCCGTCATAGTGTTACGAGACTTATGTTAGTCATGAGTGTCTGATTCCAGTTGCTAACACTCATGGACCTCACGCGATACTTACCATCAGGTGGACGCAAGGTCACATGTCGTGCTAGTGTAAGAAATAAAAAACCTGGGACACCGAAATACCTCAAGAACAAATTCGCATTTTTTTCTTCTCTTCACGTGTCGTTGCGGTCATCGCATAACTCCTTCTTCGAATTTATTTTTAAAATAACACTTTTTTAGGTGACTGTACCAATTTTGTTTTAGTTGTGAAAGTAAAGGATGCTCATAAAATCGGTGTTGATGCATTTCTGACGATCCAATTTTAAATTCTACTCTAATTTCAAACAGAATATTTTTATTAATAATAACTTCTTTTTATAGCCCAAATTTATACGTACACGAAGGGATGGTGACTACGGTATGTGTGTGCTTATTCTGACCTGTGCGTGTGGTTCGGTTGCGGAATAGAGAGAAAGGAATTAGGTTATAGAGCTCTTCAGAGCACTCATCATAGTATAGCCGGTAGAACACACTCAGAGAAGCTACATCTAGGCGTCCTAGATCTCCACTGTTGGAGATGGGTCTTCCAGAAATTCTTGGTAATTTTGGTCTACACTCGCTACGATGCTGGCCAGACAGGTTTGTTGAGTGTCTGATGTAAAATTATGATTACAATTTATTAACGATTTAACAAGTTGGTATTAGATGAACCGGGATCGACGGCTTAATGTGCTAGCTGATGCATGCGAACTGTGGTATCAATGACAAATGTACGTAGGAAAAGTGTTTTTTTTTTTTTTTTTTTTTTTTTTTTATACTAGTGTGTATTTCTTAATAGTACATGCCGGGGTTCGAACCCACCTTTTTAGGGTGTTAAGGAACGCTTCTTACAACCGAGGCACCACCGCTCATTTTGGTGATGAATGCCAAAGAGAATTAAAAATAAAACATTCATTACTCAAACGCCAATTGTATAAATGCTGATTATCTATGAAGCACTTTATTGGTTGAAATATCCAAAGTGACAAGCAGCAATCATGTGGCGTATATGAAAATATTTAATATAGATTATTTTAATCATCCCTTCTGCAACCGGCCGTAAGGGTGTGAAATACTGAATGTAATTTGTCTACAACTCTGCATTAATGATCACATAAATAACGTCAAAATTGTCATTAAATTAACACATCGGCAGAAGTACCCTTACCATGATCTTCGTTTTTAATAATTGGGAATCCACACCATTTTAAAATCACAAGAATATTTAACCTTGGTGCGATAATGAGAAAACACAATCTTAACTACTATTAAAAGGGCTCTAGCCACCATCTAGGTTCCAGCTCTTCTGGAGCCTGCTGGAGTTATCCGAGATGATGGTAAGAATACCGACGTTGGTCCCCTGGGAACGAGGACGTGCTTTGGTGTGGGAACCCTCACCTCGTCGCATCTCAGGGAGATAGCGCATAAAGCGGGGGCCGCGGCGGAAAATGCGGAGCCCAGCAAGCAGTAATTACAGCAATTATATTCCCACTATTCCACGCGGACGAGACTTTATCCCTATCCTTAGTATTAATATTAATTTTATTAATAAATGCATTACAAAAACACAATTAATATTCATTTGAGAATAGGTTTTAAATAGAAATGTAATATTATTGTTTTTTTTTAATAACAGTATTTAGGACCAGGGGGCTAATTCTGGCGCTCTCGACTTACTTTCGGATCGAAATATTCGAGTGAAAAGTGACAGATATCCATAGAAAACTGTCAGGGTCACATGAACTAATCGACATGCATGTCGTCCATGTATAGTTATCAAATATTATTATTATTTATTGCACAAAAATTACAAAGGCTAAGATTTATGCCTACCAGGCTGATTTTGAGTAGAAATAATCTTGCGTCCGGTACACGGACGTCATAAGTCGGTGGACGCAGGATTACTATAAAGATTTTTCACAAAGGACGCAAGAACTATATCAGTTTATATATATATATGAACTGTACATTGATGGTGCTGCCATTGGAACTGCTAGACAAACACTTGTAGAATGCGTTACTCTTCTAGAAATGGGCTATTACTCACGCCGACATTACAAAGTCCTTGGTTATATCCGTGAAGCAGTAAGTCTTTCTATTGCAAGAGCCAGAAAGGACTGACTGCAAATAAAATATTGACCACATTCGTAAACGAAGGGCAAAGTACGAAAACTAAATTCAAGCCCATCTCAATCCTTGGCGCCGCATCAGAGTGGAAAATTCTCATGGATAGATTTGAACATCATTATAGGATCCCAGATGAACTAGCTGCAAGAGGAGTTCCAGCAAAATCTTTGCACCACTTACTGAAAAAAATTGGGCTTAAGCAGGTCTGCATTCAATACATTTATGGAAGGAGCTTCCAAGACGGCATTAACGGAATCATACAGTATTTGGTTGGGTAGGGCGAGGAGTAGAATAGTGGATGCGTCTTGTCACGCAATAAAATAAAAAAAACACCACAAGACCGAGACACCATTATTCTCATCTCTTACCCACACACTATGGACCCGGCTAACACGATGAATCCATGGAATGCTTAGAACTTTGTCTTCTCTCTTGCCAAATATTTATTGTTAGCCCGATGCGGATTCCTGTTTGTCTAGAAATAATGCGGTAACCTTTATGCAGTAAATTCAAGATACGATTACATGTACGGTCATGGTAGGCTTCCAGTATTTGTGTATAATATACAGTTTGTGACCACTTGGATATGTGGCATATTGGCAGCCGATCGCTGCATATGCTTGGTATAACTGCTATGTGTACATCATGACCTGATAGGTGAAACGCTAAACACATGTGCATATTTTAAGAATTATCCACTTTTTTGAACTAAGCACAACATGTTCAACTGCCTCTACTACCGGGTTCGATTCCTGGTCGTGACACAAATTTAATTAATTTATTTGTGATATTTCTCGAGCTTCGTACGCTGGAGACATCGATGATTAGCTTACCACTTGTTGTTTCTTCTGACGTGATGATACTTTACTTTTTACATCATATTTAAATAAAAATCAAATCATAATAATTAATAATTGCACCTACCATCTATACTGTCTAAATGTCCTAAAGGTTTGGCTGTCAGAGAATGCCTAGCGGCATTAAGTCCGCCTTTGTACATAGTGCAATTAAGTTTTTAAATAAATTAAATGAATAATAATTTATTTGCTAAAAACATTGTTATACATATACTTATTACATATTTATAGCTACAAAAATTTTGCTTCACATGTTTTACTTTAATGGATGCAAAAATTGTAAAAAAATATACTAGCATTTGTGACCCGCCCACCTGATGGTAAATGGCGCGCAAGATCCATGAATGTTAGCAACTGCAATCAGACACTCATGATTGACATCAGTCCCTAACACTATGCCGCCGTGACTGGGCATGAAATTCGAGCCGTGTTGATGATAGCCTTTATTGAGTTTGTCGGCACCCGGATACTTCTCCGCCCTGACAGAATGGGCAATTTACCACCACCTATTTGTTGTTCTCGTTGAAAGTATGAAGGAAACTAATATTGTAAGTTTTGAAATGAAATGAAATATTTATTCGTGTAAAGAATTTGGGTAGACAAATTTGCAGTTGTGATTGCTATCGATTAGTACTACCAAACCCTACCCGCAAAGGTGTACACACATCACATTAATAAATATAATACAATATTACACAGTAGTTACAATTAGAATATCATATTTATAGACACAAGAATAAATAAAAATGACCAGAAACGTAAAACTGATAATAACATTTATCAGTCGGTCAATAAGATTAATAATAATAATGTCAAAGCATGCAATATAATTTAGTCAATAATCACAATTTAGTCAAGAAAATCACGCACACTGTAAAAAGTTTGCCATTGTTATATTTATATAAAAATTACACCGCTTGAAACAAGACTTACACAACATGTCAGAGCCAGTCACAACCTTCCTCTTCAGTCTGCTTCTAACAATCAGCTTGAAATTCCCCCTCACACTTTTAGCAGATAGTCAGATTCTTTTACTGTTTTCGCTGCTCGAGAGTGGAACAAGCTTCCACTAGTCATTAGACGGGCGCCTTCAATAAATGTGTTTAAAAATCTACTTGTTGCTCACTTTTTAAATAAACAAAATAATTTGTCATGATAACTACAAGTTATATTACCTATTGTTATCTTTTAATGTAAAATAGTTATTATTACATTATTATCTCAGTGTTTAAACATAAGTTAAGAATGATTAGCAATATGGTTTTGTAAAGTAGGTGGCGTTGTGTAGGAACGTAGTCGTGTGCTGATTTCTGATTGGTTCAATAACGATGTTACGAGTCGCTTTAATGAATGGCGCGAATCATATCGCGCCAGATTACAAGAACACAGCAGACGAGTCGGTCGTTGCGCGCCTTTAAAATAGTGAAGGTTGTAAATAATTATTGGAAATGGAAATAAATCATACAACATTGAAGACTGGTTTAATTTGAGAAATTAGTCCTAACACTATGCATTATAATATATTTTTTTTTTCTTAATATATTATCGTAAATGATTGTACCTACGAGTATGTAATGTAATACGAGTACCTACCTATTAGTTGTGTTTATATATTCAGACATAATATATATGTATGTTTATTATATATATTATTTAAATTATATATCATGTAAGTATTTATGTAATAGTATTTAATTATTCTTAAGTAATTATTCTTAATGCACCCGCAATCTTCTGCCACACTTCCAAAGGTTAGCTGTTAAAAAATGCCGGAACGGCATTAAGTTCGTCCTTGTACACTACTTTTTAAGTTATGTTGTGCAATAAAGAGTTTTTTAAATAAATAAACATGTTTGAATAGGCCTCTATAGAGTAAATGTGTATAAGTTGAACTATTCATACATGTGCACTATGTATGAGCTTGTGTATGTGACTATGTATGAGCTAGTGTATGTAGGAACTAGTACTAGAAGGTACTAGAGACTTTAGCTAGAAAGTTCGAGTAGTGTTTAAGTATGCAGGGAGAGGCCTTTCCTTTTAAATGAGCGTCCAAATGGCGGGGTTAGTTCCATTCAAAAATAATTGGTTTGATTGTTAAACACAGAAGGAAAGTATGTATAGTTATTTTTTTTATACTAGCACGACATGTGACCTGGGACCAACTAGCGCTAGCCGTTGTCGACCGGCATCAGTCCCTACCATTATGCCGGCCTAGATACTTTTTTACACTTAGCTTAAAGGACTCCTTGAACACACACTGACTGGGGGAGCATTCCACATCTTTTAATTTAATTTCTTGCACAAAATAACTTAAAAAGTGTACAAAGGCGAACTTATCAGTAGGGTATGGTTAGCAGAACCATTCCAGAGATAATAATATTCTAGCATTGATCTTGCGTCGTTTCACAGTATTTATTTGTACGTCTCGCCGTATACTGTTTGGATTTTTTAAAAAGAAAGAAATAAATATAATATTTTTTCTCCAAACCATACGCATAGCATAATACAAATTAAAAACTTAACATTAAAAAAATAGCTAAAAGATTATACGAAAAATATTAAGCCTATCAGGGCATGTATAGCGACAAATAGGCGATTCGCTACAACCTAGAGATAGGCCACAAACCCAATTTTCAACTACCGCCTTACAGATTGAAAGCACGTCACGGACACAGATCTTAGTCGCTACACTCTTGGCAGAGTGGTCGTGGTCGCCATTGGAGTGCTAGTGGCACTCGTAACAAGCCGTCGTTTCTCCTCTCGGACCCCGGCGTTCCTAGTGCACTCATGTAGGAGATGATCCATTGCAACCTTCACTTGATCAGTCCATCTCATTGGAGACCTACCACGCATCCTCTTGCCATCGATTTTCCCCTGGACTACCAAGCGCTCGATGGATATTTCTCCACGCCGTGACACGTGTCCGAAGAAAGTTAGAATGCGTAATTGTACAGTAGAGGAAAGGCGCTGTCTGATCCCCAGTTGGAGTATGGACTTGTTGGTTCGGAACTCCGTCTATGATATGCCCAGCATTCTCCGCCAACACCACATCTCTAGAGCATTAATTCGTTCTTTTTCTGTTTCGCGTAGGGTCCACGTCTCCGCAGCATACAGAAAAATAGGGAACACAAGCTCTAACCAGCTGGATTTCTGTGGCTTTGGTAACGTTTCGGTTCCTCCATATCTTCTTCAGCTTGTACTAACTACAACCTATTTAACACACATGCATACACATTTTATGATTATGGTTCCGCTATATCGGCTGTCATTTAAGCCCCTTGTCATATTTGCACGCCTGTTCGAGCATACAAATCGTGTAAAACTTTTGGATGCTTTACTTCACTTCTGAAAATATTTTGAGTTATGATCGGGTTCGGAAATTCATAAAAATATTTTTAAAAATCACACGCTGAAGCGTGCATTCGACGTTTCAATAACAAGTGTTTTGTTGAGGTAGATACTTTTCACCTGATGGAAAGTGGCGCGCAAGTTCCAAGGATGTTAGGAACTAAAACCAGACACTTATGACTGACATCAGTCCTCAACACTGCCGGTTTGACAAGATGCTTTTTCGATTTCTATTAATTTTATGTCAAATTATATATAAAAAAATAACAATAATAATTTCGTGGCTGTATAGAGGCCGTGTCAACTTATAATCTAAAATAATTATAATATAATGTCTAATTATGATAAAATTTAATTAATATCGTGGCTGTACAGTGGCCGAGTCAAATTAAAATTAATATCGAAATAATATGAAATTAAATAAGTGTCAATAATGTTAAATATTAAAATTAAACTTATATTCGTGGCTGTAAAGGGGCCGTGTCAACTTATAATCTAAAAATTAATACTATTCTTTAATAAAATAAAACTCCGTAACCTACGGAAGAAGTGTAATTCTCATTGACGTGCTGAAGTTCGAACCGCAAACCTTTTTTTCATTTTTGAGGAAAGCTTTCTTACAACCAGGCCACCTCCGCTCAAAAAAGAACACTCTGTATAAAAAAAGACAATTAAAAGAGGTCAAATGCTTAACCTACTTTTGCGGTTGATCCGTTTAAAATTGCTCACAATTTTACTGTATAGTCTGTATGGAACGTAAGTGCAATTTAGAAACACTGAAATGCACGTGTGTGGTGCGCCACTGGTAATTCCGCACTGAAAATTTATTGTTATTGTTGTACATATTCATCATAGGCGTCCAAAGTAAAAATTAAACTATACATATATGTATGGATGTATACCGCGGTGGTGGCTCGGTTGTAAGAACGCTTTCCTTAATGTCCTACAAAGGTCGGTTTGTCATAAATTTACAACACCACCGTTCCCGTGCCTCGGAGAGCACGTTAAGCCCGGCTCCACTAATACCAACTTGCGGAATCGGTTGTAAATTTTATTTTTTATTTTATTTTATTTATTTGTAATAACAAACAATTGTACAATAAGGATACAATACAAATATACAATACATAGTACAGGTAATTATACAATTAACACCGTTATCCACAGATAGGATATATATTATTGTCGAATGCACAAAGTTATATATATTTTATAAAGAGATAACTATTAATATTCTATTAGATAAAAAATCGACATTCAAAACACTAAACATTATGAAAAAAATAAAAAAAGAATTGTGAAAAAATTATAATAATAACAATTAAAAAGCCTATATAAATTTTAACGTTTTTTTGACCTTATTCTTATACCTACATGCAGATAAATTGACATAATATAAATATATAAAAAAAAATTTTCAAAATTACAAATTATAAATAATATGAATAGATAAATAAAGTAATTGTTAGTGTTTAGGTTCTCATGGTGTGGCGTGTCCGGTGGTCGTCCCTTCCTTAGAAGGTCATTGCAGTGGTGGCACGTGTGTCGGGTCCCGGTCCGCACCCTAAGGGCCTGGTTGAGCGGGGGGATGGCTGGCACATGCGTTACGTCCGTGATCGGGTGCTGCTGTAGGGGCCTGGGACCTCTGCCGAACACGTTCAATTTATTGTACTTAAATTAGCAGAGGTTTATCGACTTTCGGGTTGCACATAGGCATGTAGTCTATCTTAATTCTGACTTGCCTAGTGGGTTACTGCTGTACCAGGTATTGTAATCTCATAGGTACTGATAACTAAATTTAAAAGGTTATTAATTGATCGTTGTGGTGCAGTTCTGTATATGTTATATTTTGTAAATCTGATATAGCTGAGTTTTCCTTGCAGATTCCTTTCTCAGTCAGATTAAACATTAACAGGTCACTGGAATCTGCTAAGCTGCTGGTCTTCTGCTAACAGCTTACTTATTGGACCCCTTTGCTGCTTAGTCTTCTACTAGCAGGAGTAGAATCATTCAAAATAATTAAATTAATGACGTTTCATAAATGCCCGTAATAGGTTTACGTGAATAAAGATATTTTGACTTTGACTTTGACTTAGATAATTATATACGGAAACTTTGGCGGGAAACGTGTTGTGGTACTAAAAGTCTTATTAAACCTCCTCAAATTAGCTTCGCACTGCTTCTAGTTGTTAGTTGCTTTTACCCTACAGTTGATAACTAGATTTACAGTTAGTTGGAATGTACGAGTACATTGGACATATGCATTAACATGGCGCGGTGGTGGCTCGGTTGTAAGAACGCGTTCCTTAAATCCTACAAAGGTTGGTTCAAACCCCCCCGGCATGTACCAATGAGAAATACACTTTTCTTACGTACCTACATTTGTTATAAATTTACAAAACCACCGTTCCCGTGTCTCGGAGAGCACGTTATCCGTCGTTCCCGGTTCCACTAATACTAACTTGTGGAATCGTTAATAAATTGTCATTAAAAATTAACATCATATCCTCGCCAAGCCGTCTGGCCAGCGTGGCAAGTGTAGGCTAAATTCTCGAGATATATGTTCTGGAAGGCCCATCTCCAGCAGTAGAGGTCTGGGACGCTGTGTTCTAGGAGCTGTAATGATAATGCATTTACACTAGGGAATGAAGAACCGGTGCTCTTATTGCTTCCCGGGATTTTTGGGTTAGTTGTTGAAAGAACCGGGAGAAACGGGACTTTTGTGTATTTTTTTAACTCACTGCTGTTATTTTAATTTCCCTCCTAATCTTCCTAAAACAGCGTCAAAAAAGCTCGGAATACTGAACAAAGTGAAGCGGTTTTTCCCGCCGTCAATCAAGACTGTTGCTGTAGAAGACAAATTTCTAAGCAATCGATGCATTCACCGTGCGGGTGCCGGGTCCATCGTGTGTGGGTAAGAGATGAGAAGAATGGTGTCTCGGGCTTGCGACTGACAATAGGCTGGTTTGAAAACGAGGCCTCCTTTTTTTTATTGCGCGATAATACGATCACCATCCACCATTCCACTCCTCTCCCTACCCAACCAAATACTATATGATTCCGTTAATGCCGTCTTGGAAGCTCTTTCCATAAATGTATTGCCAAATTCCTTCAGTAAGTGGTGCAAAGATTTTGCTGGAACTCCTCTCGCACCAACTTCCACTGCGTACAGTCTTGAACCCGTTCCTGGTCATTTCTTCTGTGAGATGATAATATTTTATACAACTTCATTTTGTGGTCTTTTGGAATATTTGATTCCCACGGAACGGTAAGTTCAATAAGGATAACCTTTTTCAAGTTCCGAGAAAACACTAAGATGTCTGGTCTATAGGCTGATACAGCTAGTTCATCTGGTATCCACATTCTATTTAAGTCCGTGTTCCACTGACAGGATATCCACAAATAAATTATCGTACTTAGGCACCAGTGACAATTAATTTAATCAAAATTCCTTCGTTTGTGTAAAAAAACTGCAGTACAATTCAGTCGGTATGCTCAGTGGAGTGATATAATCATTTGTACTCCCTATGCACGGATCGACGGGGATTCATCTAAATTGGAAGTACGGTCTGACGAACCGTTTGGATTTTCAATTAAAAAAGTCTACAAATTATTTCATTTTCTGATTTTTAATTACGTTATAATACTAGGACACAGTTCTATATCCAAATGTTAAGGAAACCAGGACTAATTTTTAGAGAATTTAGCCGACTCTTGCGATACTCGCCTTACGGGTTCGCTGATATAATTTTGGACAGTTTTCTAACGATACCACATATTATTATTATTGAATATTAGTAGCACTACCCCATTTTCAGTTATGTTTATTTGCTAGATTATAGACAACAGAGTAAACTTACAAATAAGGTTGTAGTTCAAACCCCAATAAAAAAAATATATATCAACTTGTAAAATCGTTAATAGTCAGTTTTGTGAGTGTCTCCAGCAGTGGAGGAACAGGACTCTGTATTCTAGGGCCTGTAATGATAATAATGAGACAAGAGAATTATCATAAAAAAATATTACTTTTGGGCTTGTCTAAAAGCAAGAGAGTCGTGTATTTTTAGACCTTATCATAGACAAAACTAAGTCAAATTTAGTAGCACGTATCGTAGATAGAATTCTGTGAAGCCACTTTAATTTGGTGGCAGTAGCGAAACTGTTAAAACGCGCGTCAATTTAATTGCTTTATTTTTAAAATAATGATAGTTGCTTTTTAAGGAAAGGTGGAGTCACCACCGCTAAAAAGCTCGGTTCGAAGCCCGGCGTGTACTAATGAGAAATATTAAATATAACAAATGTGTATGTACACAATAAAAATATATATGTACATAATGTATACATTTGTCATAGATTGACAACACCACCGTTCTCTTGCCTCGGAAGTTATCATCAGAACCTCGCCAAACAGTCTGGCCAATGTAGGTCTAATTCTACAGAATTTTTTGGAGGTCTAGGACTAGTCCCGAGGCTGTGATGATAATGTTGTTTTTGTGAGAATGAATAATAATAAAATATTGTTTTATTTCATTTGAATATCCTTGTTTTTGTTGTCTGTACATTACATTTCTGAGGCTTCGCGTCTGATTGATGGCGATTGGTTGAGGGATGCGGCAAATTGAAGTGATTGGCTGTTACATCGTTCCTCCATTTTTGTTATTAATTAAAGAAGTCCTTTGAACAGTGGACGCTGTGGATAAATAGTTTGTTTAAGAGTCACTATTATGAGTCATGTTTAGATCTGTTAAATTTTGAGGTATTTCGCAGAAATATGCGATAGGCCTAAGAGCTAACTTCTATGTGCTTATCACATTTGTACATAATGTACCTTCAAAACTTTTTTTTAAAGTAAAAAATTAAATAGTTTTTTTTTATTAACATATTTGACTCAGACTGGTACATTTAAATTTATGTGAAGGTCGTAAAGTCTTAGAAAACTTGCCTCATGCGAGTCATGCAGTTTAAGTTTTTATCTAAAAACTTATATTTATCTTTGGCCATTTTTCTTTATTCCTTGTAGTTTAGAATTTAGCCATGGAGGCCCGCTTGAAAAAAACATTCTGAATAGTAACAGAGTGTTCGTTACTTACTCGTATCCAGCTATGTTTTTTATGTATATGTAAGTAAAAGTGTTGCCATAGTAAGGTACCTACGGTTTTTTTTATTATTATTATTTTATTCCTAGCACGACATTGACCTTGCGCCCACCTGATGGTAAGTGACGCGCAAAGTCCATGAATGTTAGCAACTGAAATCAGACACTCATGACTGACATCAGTCCCTAACACTATGCCGGCTTGACTGGGCGTGACGGCCAATTCAAGCCTGATCCCAAAACGTGTGGATACACAATACACTACTCTGCGTTTATCGGCACGAACGGTGGATACTTCCCTGCCCCAGCAGACTGGGCAAATTTCCACCATCAGTCCGCCTATTTGTTGTTCTCGTTGAAGTATGTGTCATTTGCAATGATGTCAAATGCCAATTTTGAAATTCAAAAAGAAATAATATTGTAAGCTTGCCATTGTGATATTTATATAAAAAAACACTGCTTGAAACAAGACGAACTGAAAAAATAATTAATTAATAAAAACATTCCATTTATTTATTTATTACAGGATAACTAACGACTAATAAACACATAAAAACAAAAAAAAATGGAAACATAAAAGGTCAATTAAAAGTTACCACAAATAGACTACAAACTATTTATATATATATATATATATATATATATATATTTTAATTTAAATTTGAATATATATATACACACATATATTTTCATATTTTTTCATCCAAACAAACGTAAACAAATAGCTGCCAAACACACATTAATTGACATATAGCGCTCAAACTATACACGAACATCAACAAAGGTTGTATCAATCTAGAAAAAAAAAAATTACCGATTCCGTTTGTGCGCGCACAGTTTATAAGTACCAGTCCGGGTCAAATTTGATCAGGCAAAAGGTCTGTGTACTATACCATCGATATGAGGTAAGGAGATTCCTTTTTTTTTTTTTAAAGAATATGAATCGCAAAATCGCCTATACGACCCCTGAAGGGCCACCGCGGGAGATCGCATGCTCGAATCACCGTGAGGCTTCCTAAGATCCCCAAGGCGCCTACGGACTAAAACCATATAAACCGTCTCTCTTTCACTGTTGGCCCTGCGTTCCTTAACAGCTGAGTCTGAGTCGTGGCTACGGAGTGAAGGCACTCGTTCGCCGCGTAACCTGCCATCGAGGGGGAAATGGGGGACGAAGACAGCAGCGGCTGGATCGGCGACTGGAACGGCGGTAGGTCGGGGGGGTGCTTAGGTTGGCGGCCAGAGGACTTGCCGGAGGCCTCAATCAGTAGATTAGTGGGAGTGCATGTACACACCCGGTGTGCCCCGTCCCTAAGCTGTAACCCGCACAGTTGGTGGGGATAAAAACTCCTTAAATAATGAGTGTCGGTAATTGGTTGCGCCATTGATTGAAGCGCTAACTGTATTAATTGCATTCTTTTGTTCTAATTAATAAAGCAAATTTAATTGCAACGCCTTTCTCACGTTAATTTATCGCAGCTGCTTTTTATTGTAGATTAATTTAAATTGTTTTTTCACTATTAATTATAGAATTTCACCACCCCATCGCGTACGTACAAATTTGGGGACTCATACATCTGTCGCACAATAAAGATTTGGAATGCTCTTCCAGCCACTGTGTTTCCACTGTTCTATAACCTGGAGTCATTCAAGCGAAGTGTGAAGAGGCATCTAGTCAAGCCGTCATAGTGTTAGGGATTGATGTCAGTCATGAGTGTCTGATTCCAGTTGCGAATATTCAAGGACCTTACGCGCCACTAAACATCAGGTAGGCGCAAGGTCACATACCGTGCTTTTATTAAAAAAAGGTAAATGTCTGCAATTTTTTATTAAAATCGATCCAGTAAAATGAAGGTACTAACAGACACATGGCCGTGGAGTTAACCACCAGACACCAGTGTCTAAAACTCTCGAATCACTGAAGTTTCGCTGTGGCGTTGCCTCTCTGAGCGTGTTCTACAAGCTATACCACGGTGCGTGTTCTGCGGAGCTTCATAACCTTATCCCTTCTCTTCTATTACAAAAAAGACAAACGTTGTTGATGCCATTTATTGCTTGTGTGGCTCAGCATTTGATAAGGTGAAGTGGATCCGTGATCTTGGTGTCATATTTGATAACAGACTCACGCTAGATGCTCACATTGATAATATTACTAAAAAAGCCTTCCAAATGCATGGATTTGTACTGCGGTCATGTCATGTTCTAAGCATGCAGCGACATACATACATTTATTTAAAATGTTGGTCAGACCCCATCTGGAGTATGCTTCAACTATATGGAATCCATACTATGATAAGTATAGCAACCTGATTGAGTCCGTTCAAAGAAAATTTCTCAGAACTGTGAGCTATAGATGCTGTCGGTCGCGATCCTCTTACAAGCGATCCTTAGTAAAATATTCACTGACCACCTTAAAATCGCGTAGATATCTGATTGATGCCACGACTTTGTATAAAATATGTCATAATAAGTTTGATTGCCGACAGATAGTAAATCTAATCAGTTACCTCATTCCCAGTAGCTCCGTACGTATTCGTGAACTATACCCCCACCGTCTATTTGCAGTTAAATATTGCCGAACTAACGCAGGTAAACGTATGCCACTAAGGCGAATTCTACAATCCTATAATGATCTCTTTCATTGTGTCGATCTCTTTGCATTGTCGCCTGTCTCTTACAGAAACCAGGTCTTGCAAATGTTAACTTTAGAAGAAAGAGATAATTAAAATGGTATATATCTAGTAGTTATATTACTGTACCAAACAGGTTGTTTTTTTAAATATTTTTTTGGTTTTAAAACAACTCATGGGTTACATTTATTTCTATTAACATTTGGATTACTGAAGCTGGTTGTGCAGATATTAATATTGTTTGTAAAACCAATTTATTGTGTATTCTCTCTCTTTACAATTGTTTGTAATCCTGTATATAATAAAATAAAAATAAAAAAAAACCTAACCACACGCACAGGTCAGAATATGCACTCACATACCGTCGTCACCATCCCTTCGCATACTCATAAATTTGGAGACTCTTGGAGAGAAGCTGATTGACATTTAGCCAACTTTAGTATAGGCTCGTCATGACAAATGGCAAGCCCGTCGATGTAAATAAATAATTAAAATAATGACGTGTCACAAATGCCTGTAATAGGTTTACGTGAATAAAAATATTTTGACTTTGACTTTGACCATCCCTAACAAAATTGCGATTAAACCCAATAAGCTTTCCAAATGAAGATCTCATATCCATTACTTAGATAACTATTATTAAACAAGACGCAGAATATTTACATACATTACCAATTAATACCAACGATGTTAGGGCTAGTATGCACTAGGTTCGCCAAACAACCTCGTAACACATCGGCTATTTTTTTTTATTATTATTTAATTTATTTATTACATAAGCATAACTAACGACTTATAAACACGTAAAAAAAAAAAGGTAACATAAAAGGTCAATTAACAGTTACCGCAAATTGACTAAAAAAAATATAGAACTAAAGTTAAATAAAGGATTTGTAAAAAATAAACAAATATTATACAAACTAAAAAGGTTATTAATACGAGTGCCTTTTTTTTTTACATCAGGAAATCCCTACCGGATTTTTTTTTAATGTATTTGATGTTTTTTTAATACAGAACACGACATGTGACGTTGCGGCCACTTGATGATAAGCGGTACACGAGGTCTAATAGCAATTGACGCCAGCCACTAACGACTGATATCAGTCTATACCACTATGCCGCCTTAACAAAATGTTTTTTCACACTTCGCTTAAAGGACTCCAGGAAATACACTGGCTGGGAGAGCATTCCACATCTTAAGCAAGCGAAAAAAAAAAATGCGACAGATGTAACACTCCAAATTTATAATTACGCGAAAGCTACAGTAGAGGGGTGCATATTTCGTCACGTTAGGCCTGACATTAAATAAAACTACAAAATTTAATTAAAGGAAGTTAGGTCCCAGCTCTAAAGTCCAAACATAGAACTCCTACTGGAAAAAAACTCAAAGCTGACAATATCCAGTAGGTTCATTATATTTAAGGTTATAGAGGTTAAAAAAATAATCTAAGTTGATATTAAGTAATTATAAATTAAATAGCAGCGCATTGCTCACAGTCGGTTCGAAAAAGGTGGAATGTCAAAATCTTCATTTGACAGGTGACGTCTTAAATAAGTGCAGGGCAAAGGATGTCGATTGCAGCCAACAATATTTATTCAATGGCCGCATCTGATACAATCGTTATAACAAGGACAATATTTAATATGTGATAAGAATGTGTCTACGGCCTTAGAAAAAGAGAGAAAAACAAAATAGAATCCACTCAGGCACTCTATAAACAAGTCATTAATAATCTAGTGAGGATCCACGGTAAATGCCTCCAGTAATTAATCCACACTGCGATGCCATCGATGTTTTTTTTTAAGTCGATAGTTATGATTTAAAATTAATTAGCCATCCAATTACGGTTGTTTATTTATTCTGTGGCCTTAACTGTGCTACACGTAATACAAGCTGTACTATGGCGAGTGTTCTCATCATTATGCCAAATTATGCACCCTTATACCGTAGCCACTATCCCTACATTAATTTCATTCATACATTACAGTCCCTAGAAGCGTCCTAGACCTCTGGACCTAGACTGTTGGAGATGGGCCTTCCAGAACATATATCTGGAGACTTTTTTTTTTTTTTTCCAGACAGGTCACACAGCGCCATCTAGTTTCCGTGGTAAGCTACGAGGCTTGTGTTACGGAAACTAGATGGTTGATAAACTACATATTATACTTTTTTTTTTTGGTAAATATATACATATTATACATATAAACACCCAGACCGAGACAAATTATACATGTCACCGTGAACACGACACGTTTGGCCCGAGCCAAACTACGTCCAGTGTTTGCATCCACATTGGCTCTGCACACAAAGCTGCTTATCTACAAAGCCTATATTCGCTCTCGTCTCATATACGCCGCTCCGGCATGGTACTAACATCTAAGGCCCAAAGAGGCCGGCTACAGGCTCAACGGAACCTCACGCTTCGTACCATTGTCGGCGCCACGCGCTATGTGAGAAATGACGTCATTCTCCGCGATCTGCGGATGGAAACACTGGACGAGTTCGTGCACCGTCTAGCCAAGGGAATGTTCGCACGGGCAGAGGTCAAATTTCCCACTCGTGAGAGATCTGGCCCCTCTACGCTAGACCTCCCGAGGTTCCACGGCGCATGGCGCGCTCACGTTGGCCTCCGCCGCGCCCGCTCGTATTAAATTTAACCTATAATAAAGGTTCCCACGCCCTGCCCGTAGTTACGTGCAGCGAATGCTATTTTTGTTAGGAGGCCAACACCTCGTTACAAATTTCCGTCTTCCCCCGGAAGGGCGGGGGGGGTCTGAGATGACTAGTTACGTAAATTATACAATGTATAACTTGCCCCCGGTGGGAATCGAACCCACGACCTCCCGAGTTCACGGCAACGTTTGTTACCACTAGACCACGGAGGCGGTCTTTGGCCTACACTCGCCACGCTTGTCCTACGCGTACATATAAATTTGGAGACTCGCACGCTGGTGATAGGGCAGTGGTGGCTCGGTTGTAAAAACGCTTCCGTTCAATGAACCAAGGAGAAATACTTTTCTTACGTACATTTGTCATAAATTTACAACACTACCGTTCCTGTGCCTCGGAGAGCATGTTAAGCCGTCGGTACCGATTCCACTAATACCAACTTGTGGAATCTTAATAAATTGTCATTAAAAATTGACATCAGATCCCGTCTTGCCAGCGTGGCGAGTGAAGGCCAAATTTTCCAGACATCTCCAGGGTCAAGGACGCTGTGTTCTAGGGGCTTTAATGAGTAATAAGAGTGATAGGGACTGATGACGGTGGTTAGTGTCCGGGGTCAGTTACTTCCATTCTTGGACCTCGCCTATCGTTTTACCGCTCTAACCGGAGTAGAATCATTCAAAATAATTTAAATAATAACGTGTCACGTGATAGGTTTACGCGAAAAGATTTATTGACTATAAGATTGACTTTATTTACATCGGTTTAGTAATAAAGGCAAGACAAAGATGACATCATTGTA
The DNA here is from genome assembly GCA_910589645.1 of Tinea semifulvella. Taxonomy (NCBI): domain Eukaryota; kingdom Metazoa; phylum Arthropoda; class Insecta; order Lepidoptera; family Tineidae; genus Tinea; species Tinea semifulvella. The sequence continues at coordinate 3,195,049 of OU342619.1, read as the reverse complement.
AGTATTGGTTCATGGTCATGTAATACATACATACAGACAGACAAACCTTTCTTTATATTTATAATATTAGATGAAAAAAGATATAATCCTCTATAATCGACTCCTATTATGAGACAATAGTCATGGTCGCTTCTTTATTTTCTATCGATATTCGAGTGTAATTAATTTGTTAATTACAACCCTCGGTTGTATGTGGCGGCCGTGATAATACTTTACTTAATAATATTAGATTTAAAAATACATAATCTCCTATAATCGAACTCTATTATGCGACAAAAGTCACGGTCGCTTCTCTATTTTCTATCGATATTTAAATGTAATTAATTCGATAATTACAGCCCTATCCTTGAACCGCATCTGCCGGATGCATTCGTATCGAATAATGATCTCGGTTAATCGGATCGTCATGAATATCAAAATCGACGAGAATCAATACGGCTTAGTGCCTATTCGACCAACTTTATCTAGTTTACAATCAGTTTTACACGATCTATTGCGACTTGTGCTAGACGTTGTTATTTGTAGAGGAATTATGCGGTTTTTAAAAATAGGATGCTAGTTCGCGGCCTTTGATTATAGCTTCAGTAATGAGAAATCTGGTCGGGTCACAGCACAAAGTACAAAGCTACTACAAAACTAGAAATCAGCGGATGCGGGTGAATATAAGTGAGACAGCTTCGTGGTGGAGTTCCTGAGGAGACACACCAACGTTCACGAGCTATAGTCCGAAGCACACTGTAATTTTTTTTTTAAAGACGTAGATTGCAAAATTATCAATGATACGACCCCAGCCTGAAGGACCAACGCTGGAGTTCGCATTCCCGACTCACTGTAAAGCCTCATAAGGAAACCCCAAGGCGCCTACGGACTAAAACCCTATAAACCGTCTCTCTTTCACTGTTGGCCCTGCGTGTCTTAACAGCTAAGTCTGAGTCGTGGCTACGGAGTGAAGGCACTCGTTCGCCGCGGACTAAATATGACAAGCTCGGCGCGTATAAGGGCTCTCTCATGCCCGGAATTGTCGACCGTAGCGCCATCTAGCTAAATGATGGCGCATGAGATCCACAAACATTAGCTAGCCTTGTAAATGGTTTTCACAAACAAGACTAGTTTTTGCGGTAGCTTTTGCTGCGGCGCGACTAAGTTATTATAAGCAAAGGGGTTATAATGAAAATAATACATAATAGCTGTAGTTATAAAAATATTTTAAAAAAACTATTTATTTTTCACTGTGACAATTAACACGTATAATTAATTCACTCTGATAAAAACGGACATTTAAATTAAATAAGTTTATATGTATAATATGTATATATTTACAAAAAAAAAACAAAGTATAATATGTAGTTTATCAACCATCTAGTTTCCATAACACAAGCCTCGTAGCTTACCACGGAAACTAGATGGCGCTGTGTGACCTGTCTGGAAATATTTATATTTATTATTTATTTATTTGCTAATTTATTACGAAGGTTAAAGGTTAAGTTAATTTTATAAATTTTACTAGTAGAAATTTGGCTTATAGAATCCTACTTATATTTTATATTTAATTGCAATGGTAAATATATGAAATCAAAATTATTGTCCAATTTTGTTACATATTTAATATGTTTGGCCACAGGCTTATTGACAGTACATTTCTGAATAGGGTAGTTAAAAGTTACATACCTACGTAATTCAGTTACACCATGTCGAACAAGGAATAAACCAGTGATAAATGGGGCGCAATGCACCTACCTATATATCCATAATTAATCTCATACGATCATAACCCCTAACAGCTATAGAAACAAGGGCCATTTCTCCCTGAAACTTGGTTGAAACATGTAAAATCACACGGTCTACATCCGTCCTAAATTTTGCGTTTTGGTCCTCATTCTGAAAGCTGGTGAAATTAACTTAGTTGCTAGTTTAATCGAGGCTTATTGTGGCTTGTAAAAATTATACCCCAAAATTTTGTTAATGTAAGTAATTCAATCCATCAAAACGTATTCACAATATGTATTACGATGTTTAAAAAATTTATTTTAATATTAGAAGATTGGGCTAGTCATCATCATCAGCCTGTGTCTCTCCACTGCTGGATGCCTCCACCAAGGCTCGCCACTTCACACGTTCTTCTGCCACCCTCATCCATCCCCCACCAGAGACCTTCTTCAAGTCAATTGTCTATCTTTCGTCGCATCGTCCCACTCTGCGTGATTCAGTACGTGATCTCCACTCCAGAAGCAGTCTACGAGTTCTTCATGCAAAAGACGTGTCCAACCCATTCCCATGAGTAAAGAGAGATTGACGAACCAGATATATAATGCGAAAGTTGTGGGTAAAAGAGGCCATGGCAGACCAAGACTTACCTATCACGATCAAATAAATAAAACAATTGCTGAAGGTGCATTAAAAAGCCATCAAAATAAAAGGGCATGTATTAAGAGGTTGATGAATGTCGAAGAAGCGAAAGAGGTATGTCGTGATCATGTCAAGTGGCGTTCAATTGTCTCTGCCTACTTCGCAAGGGATTTGGCGTGAAGATATGTATGTAATCTTGCTAATTTTAAAAGCTATGTTTTTTTGGTCCTCTGACGGATGTCATCGTTTCTGAATTTATCCTTTAGATAAAACCCGAGCATAGCTCGCTGAGCAACAACTAGTGGACCAGACCAACTGTCAGTGTGCACGTTTCTGCACCATACGACATTACTGGAAGAACGCATTGATTAACAACTTTTGTCTACAAACACTGTGGTATGTTCGATAGGAAGATGTGACGTTGCTTCCCGAATGCTGCCCATTGTAGCATAATGTATAATATGTATATATTTACAAAAATAAAATAAAATAATAATATGTAGTTTATCAACCATCTAGTTTCCGTAACACAAGCCTCGTAGCTTACCACGGAAATTAGATGGCGCTGTGTGACCTGTCTGGAAATATTTATTTATTTATTTATCTTATACAATTACACAGGAAGCTTTACCCCGCACGTAGAATCCATAGAAAGCTAAGAAATGTATGTTTATATACATCGATTTTTATATAGATAGATAGATAGAAGATAGATAATGACTAGTGAGAATACTTATACTGTAGCAAATAAAAAATATCTCACATTTGTCTACGTTTTTTCGTTTACAATTTATTTGTTGGAGTTTCATTTAAGTAATGGCGGTCGTTGTGGGCACAGAAAGAAAATGGCCGCCATCTGTCACCCTTACACTTGTGAGGGACATCTATATGGATAATTGCAAACTATTAATCAATGCTATTGATTATACGGGCAAGGCCAGTGGCCAAAGTCTGTTTCAACTAACAAACAGAAACTGATACTTTTGAACGCTATTAGAGATCTTATAATATTTTTAGTTCCCTCAACAGCACCTACACTGAACTATTCCTTCTAACTGTCAAAAGGATTCCCTCAAGGCATCCTCGAGATCCGTATTCTTAGTCGTAAACTGTCCAACTGTCCAACCCTCAAAAGTAAATAAGTTTTTTTTCTGACAACATTAAAGACAACATTATATTACTACTTGCATATGTATTTGTAACAAGTCGTTTTAATTCTAAATTCACCATATTCTGGGCAAAGATTTGCCAGCAAATTGCAAAAAACCTTGTTTTTTTTTTAAATAACTTAACAGTGCCTTTTCTGTGTATCTCAATTCAAAGTCAAAGTCAAAATATCTTTATTCACGTAAACCTATTACAGGCATTTATGAAACGTCATTAATTTACTTATTTTGAATGATTCTACTCCTGCTAGTAAAAGACTAAGCAGCAAAGTGGTCCAATAAGTAAGCTGTTAGCAGAAGACCAGCAGCTTAGCAGATTCCAGTGACCTGTTAATGTTTAATCTGACTGAGAAAGGAATCTGCAAGGAAAGCTCAGCTATATCAGATTTACAAAATAAAACATATACAGAACTGCACCACAACGATCAATTAATAACCTTTTAAATTTAGTTATTAGTACCTATGAGATTACAATACCTGGTACAGCAGTAACCCACCAGGCAAGTCAGAATTACGATAGACTACATGCCTATCTGCAACCCGAAAGTCGACAAAACGCAAAAACCTCTGCTATGAAATCCATGATCTAAATAATTACGGGCATATAGGTTAAAGAAATCAAAGTTTCATTATGACAGAAATCTAAACATTTTCTTGAGGATACAATGTCTTACGGGGACTTCCACACGTACAAACATTACAAAAATAAAAATTCAAAATTCTGATCACGAGCCAAATATATCAGAAAGGGCAATATCGTCACCCTTTTTGGGGGTGACCAAACATAATATGTTTCAACACAGCGTGAGTTTTGGAATTCGTCAAGTCTCTTATCATAAAACTATTATTATTAGATTGTTGCACCCTGACCATAATCTCTCACCATCCCAAAGGTTAGTTGTCAGAGAAAGCCTAACAGGCATTAAAGTCGCCTATGTACCTAATTTTAAGTTTTGCTGCAATAAAGAATTTAAAATAAATAAATAAAAAAAAAGCTTCTACAGGTCGCGCAATTAAAGCTTCTACTTTAGACACACTAAGCTACAATGGGCAGCATTCGGGAAGCAACGTCACATCTTCCTATCGAACATACCACAGTGTTTGTAGACAAAAGTTGTTAATCAATGCGTTCTTCCAGTAATGTCGTATGGTGCAGAAACGTGCACACTGACAGTTGGTCTGGTCCACTAGTTGTTGCTCAGCGAGCTATGCTCGGGTTTTATCTAAAGGATAAATTCAGAAACGATGACATCCGTCAGAGGACCAAAAAAACATAGCTTTTAAAATTAGCAAGAGACCGAGACAAATTATACAATGTACAACCTGCCCCAGGTGGGAATCGAACCCACGACCTTCCGAGTTCACGGCAACGTTTGTTACCACTAGACCACGGAGGCGGTCATTTTTAATAAATTTCCGGAAGACATGAAATGTCCTGAATATAATAATTTTAGTCAACATATACAAAAATAACTAATTGTTAAAGCTTATTATACTGTGGATGAAGCTCTAAAGGACGACTATATTCTTTAATTGTAATGACATTATTTTTATTTATTCATTTATTTAAAAACTTTATTGCACTATGTACAAAGGGCGGGCTTGATGCTGCTAGGCATTCTCTAGCAGCCAACCTTTGGGACAATACAGAGAATTTTGATTAAGAGGTAGGTGCAAAGGGCTCAAATATGAAACTTAATTTAAAAGAAAAATAAAATAAACTTATTCTATGATATCATAATACATATCAACATACATACAAATATGTACACAATAATACATATACACTACACACTATACATATTTATACATAAATATACTACATACTATATATCTTACATACGCTGTTGGGAACTGTTTAAGTAATGTGAATATATCATTTTCTTAAAGATAGTTATTAGTTAGAACATAATTACATGTAATAATATTATTTCTGACAACGCCTCTTTACAGCTGTATATTCCTTAATTACTTTGACCGCCTCCGTGGTCTAGTGGTAACAAACGTTGCCGTGAACTCGAGAGGTCGTGGGTTCGATTCCACCGGGGGCAAGTTGTACATTGTATATTTTTTCTCGGTCTGGGTGTTTATATGTATAATATGTATATATAAAAAAAAAAAAAAAAAGTATAATATGTAGTTTATCAACCATCTAGTTTCCGTAACACAAGCCACGAGGCTACGAAGCTTACCACGGAAACTAGATGGCGCTGTGTGACCTGTCTGGAAATATTTATTTATTTTATTTATTTATTTATTATTAATATAAATACATGACATATAATTAGACATTTAATATTTAGCTTTATTTTAGTCTAGGTAAATAAGACAATGCCCCTTTACAGCTGCTATCCACTATTATTATTATCTATTATAATTAAGTTTGTTATTCTCAGACACTATGCCTTTATTAGCAGACTGTTCCTTGCTAACAATGCCCAACAAACAACATTTAATATAAATAAAGTATCATCACGACCGTTTCCCTTTCGGGTTGGTCAGAAACCACGCTTATAAATAAACAGATTCACATTTAGCCAACTTAACTATAAGCCCATTATGACAAGTGGCAAGTTCATCGATGTCTCCAGCGTACCAAACTCGAGAAATAAATTAAATAAATAAATATTTCCGTACAGGTCACACAGCGCCATCTAGTTTCCGTGGTAAGCTACGAGGCTTGTGTTACGGAAACTAGATGGTTGATAAACTACATATTTTTTGTAAATATATACATATTATACATATAAACACCCAGACCGAGACAAATTATACAATGTACAACTTGCCCCCGGTGGGAATCGAACCCACAACCTCCCGAGTTCACGGCAACGTTTGTTACCACTAGACCACGGAGGCAGTCTTTTATTTAATATTAATAGGTATTAAATAAGAAAAATTTAAATTTGACGAATTCAAGTGTTCCTATAGGCTCCTAAGGATAATTAATAAACATTATAAAATATAGAATGAAATTAAATACATTTGCTAGAATCATTATCATCAACACAGCCGCTAAAACACAGAGTCCCAAACCGCAAGGGGTCTGATGACAATTTTTATTGACAATTTATTAATCATTCCATAAGTTGGTATTAGTGGAACCAAAACCGACTTAACGTGGCACAGTAACGGTGGTGTTGTAAAGTGTGAGATCATAATTTTAAGCAAAGTGTGCAAAAGCATCTAGGCAAGCCGGCATAGTGTTGGGGATATCAGTCATAAGTGTCTGATTCCAGTTCCTAAAATCCATGGACTTTGCGCGCAACTTACCGTCGCATATCGTGATAGAATAAAAAAAAACAACTCTGAACTTTAGTTGCTCTAAAAACATGAATAAATAATTATTAGTCTATAATGACAGCAGCATGACCAGCAGGTTGGTCTCGGAATGAACCTGGATAAGACTAAGGTTATGTTCAATGACCATGTCAAGTCGAGGCCAATCTGTGTGGGAAATGCTACTCTCGGAGTTGTCCAGGAATACGTCTACCTTGGACAGACTATTCAGCTAAGCGCTGCAAACTTCAGCAAAGAAGCCGACAGACGCATTCAGCTAGGATGGGCGGCATTCGGGAAACTTCGACATATCTTCTCATCGTCCATACCACAGTGTTTGAAGACAAAAGCCTGCAATCAGTGCGTCCTCCCCGTAATGTTGTACGGAGCAGAGACGTGGACACTGACAGTGGGTCTGGCTCACAAATTCAAGGTCGCTCAGCGAGCTATGGAGAGAGCTATGCTTGGTATTTCTCTGATGGATAGAATTCGAAACGTTGAAATTCGTCAGAGAACCAAAGTTACTGACATAGCATTCAAAATTTGCAAGCTGAAGTGGCAATGGGCCGGACACATCTGCCGCAGAACCGATGACCGATGGGGCAAACGGGTACTGGACTGGAGTGGAGACCACGTACGGGACGACGCAGAGTGGGACGACCCCCCGCCAGATGGACGGATGACCTAAGGAGGGTCGCTGGTGGGGGTTGGATGAGGATTGCAAAAGACCGCGTGCAGTGGCGAGCCTTGGAGGAGGCCTATATCCAGCAGTGGAGAGACACAGGCTGATGATGATGAATGACAGCAGTTCCTATTTTTACCCGTTTCACAGATAACTTGGTGGTACTATAATTTGCGGTTCGCATGTGCAATGTTCGTGCCAAAAGCAACGCTACGAAATATATTGCATGCCTCGAGATTCTGGAATCGGCATCTCATCCTAATTTATCTCTACTTAAGGTGCTAGTCCACCGGTGTTATTTAAAAAGACAAGACATGAAAATCATTTATCTTTTTATATTTACATTTAGCAAACTTTACAATTTACCACAAGTCCATTGTCCACAAGTTCAAGGTCGCTCAGCGAGCTATGGAGAGAGCTATGCTCGGGATTTGACTAAAAGATAAAGTCAGAAACGTTGACATCCGTCAAAGAACCAAAGTTACCGATATAGCTTTTAAAATTAGCAAGCTGAAGTGGCAATGGGCTGGACACATATGCCGCAGAACCGATGAACGATGGAGTAGACGGGTTCTGGAGTGGAGACCACGTACTGGAAGACGCAGAGTGGGACGACCCCCCGCCAGATGGACAGATGACCTGAGGAAGGTCGCTGGTAGGGGATGGATGAGGGTGGCAGAAGATCGTGTGAAGTGGCGAGCCTTGGGGGAGGCCTACATCCAGCAGTGGAGAGACACAGGCTGATGATGATGAAACTTTACAATATGCCAAGTGGCAAGCGGCTCGAGAAATGTCACAAATAAAATAAAATTGTTTTTGCGTTGTTAACCAAGTATTGTTTCAAGCGGTCTTAAAAAAAAAAAAACTTACAATATTAGTTCTCCTTAAAAGTAAAAATTGGCATTTGACATCATTGCAAATGGCACATACTTTCAACGAGAACAACAAATAGGTGGTAGGCGGACTGATGGTGGTAATTTGCCCAGTTTGCCGGGGCGGGGAAGTATCCACCGTTCGTGCTGATAAACCTTGTAGTGTGTATCCACACGTTTCGGGATCAGGCTCGAATTGCTGTGATGCCCAGTCAAGCCGGCATAATGTTAGGGACTGATTTCGGTCATGAGTGTCTGATTCCACATGCTAACATTCATGGACTTTAAAAATCCAGATATAGTTGTAGTTATGGAATTTTTATAATAATAATTTTAATTTAATTTATTTAATTACATGATGTAGTTTGGTAAAATTTTAGTTATTTATTTTCGTTATAATTATTTTTTAAATGCATTATTGAATATATAATATTGTTTAAATTGTTCAAATATTAGTTTTTGTATATATATTGTTATTTTTTACGAGTATAGGCCACAAAGGCTACTGTGATAATGTGATGGCCGCCTTAATAGTTGCAGCATCTAACTTCTGATTTAATGGTAAGTACAAATACATACTCGTACATGTGTGATGTTAGCACTGTTGGCAAAATATCACAAATAAATAAATAAATCTGTTTAAAAAAAAAAAACTATTAACTATTTAGTTTGCAATAATCAAACATTTTGAATAGAATGTATTTTTTTTTACCCCCATGTTCTTGTTTTGTCTTCGGGCTAATAACAAGGTACCAACTTAGTTATATATGTGTATCTATATATATATATATGTATGTGTATCTATATGTATTGTATGTATTATTTTGTGTATATAATTATTATACGATATTGTTTATTGCTCACAATGTGATCGTTTAGTTATAATATATTTAATTTTTACTTGCACCTACCGTTCACTTTAAATGCTTTATCTGTCCCAAGGTTGGCTGTCAAATAATGTATAGCGGCATTAAGCCCGCCCCTTGCACATAGTGCAATAAAGATTTAAATAAATAAATAAAAATAATGTCGACATAAATTTATTTAATGTGTTTAAGTTAAAATGCTTTCCAGAATTGAATATATTTAACACATCGTATTTTTTAAAATTATCTTGTCTCGCGTATTATATCAGGTGGAAAAACTCCTAAATCCACTAAGTTACCTATAGTGGATTGTTTTTGTTTCTAGTTGGTCTGCGGTTGATAAAGAATTCAGCATTGCGCATAGACATACATTCTTGCAGAATTGATTTGGGACAAATGGAAAAAAATTGTCGCTACACACTTGCATAGTGGTCGTGGTCGGATTCTAGAGTTCTAGAGTGGAGACCACGTCGACACAGTCGACGACCTGAAGAAGGTAGTTGGCGGGGGATGGATGAAGATTGCAAAAGACCGTGTGCACAGGACATCGAGTGGACTCCCACCGTCAAATACCTGGGCTGCATCATCAACAGGACGTTAACAATGGGTGAGATGGCCTGCCATGCCGTTAATCAGGCGAAGGCGGCCCGAGCCATGTTACGTCCTGTAATGAACTCCAGTTTGCCGCTCAGGTTGAAGGTGCGGATCTACAAGATGTTCATCCGTTCCCGACTTATGCTGCGCCAGCTTGGCATCACCTTCTGGCCAAAACCAACAGGGACAAGATCCAGAGTCAGCAGAACATATCGCTCAGGGTGGTATCCAGAGCGCCGTGGTTCGTGCGAAATTCTGTAATTGCGAGAGATCTGGAGATGCCTACTATTGAGGCATTTGTTGTCGGCCTAGCTAAACGTATGTTTTACCGGGCTGACAACGGATCCTACAAGCATCTTCAGGATATCGCTCCTACTTTCGCACGGCCCCCGGAGGGGAGGCCACTACCTAGGGAGGCGCTCTTGGAGAAGAACTAAAGTAGACAAATCTAGGAGACTAGATTCGTAAGCCACAAGGGCGGTGTTGTAGTAGGAACAGCGCCCAGCACCAAAGGTGCGTTGAATCACCGGTGGGTGGGTAGTTAGCCGCCGAGATCCTGCCGGGGAAAATGGGAGTTTATCCCATCCCCAACCCAGGCCCATTGAACATCCGGGCCTGGATGACTCCGCTGTCTGTCTGTGTAGTGGCGAGCCTTGGGGGAGACCTATATCCATCAGACAAGAGGTGATGATGACGATGATTATAACTGGACTACCACCGCTTTTTAGTTACGCACACTTTGACCGCCTCCGTGGTCTAGTGGTAACAAACGTTGCCGTGAACTCGGAAGGTCGTGGGTTCGATTCCCACCAGGGCAAGTTGTACATTGTATAATTTGTCTCGGTCTGGGTGTTTATATGTATATGTATATATTTACAAAAAAAAAAGTATAATATGTAGTTTATCAACCATCTAGTTTCCGTAACACAAGCCTCACAGCTTACCACGGAAATTAGATGGCGCTGTGTGACCTATCTGGAAATATTAATAAAAAAATAAATAAAAAAAATGCAGGCTAAACGCGTAAGCCAATTTGGATGATTCTTACGTCAATAAATTCGTCTTTTTCACGATTGAAAATATGTCAATAATCAAATTTTGTTAAGGCGACAACCAGAGGCCATATTGTGAAAAATAAAAATAATAATGTCGAAAAACTATATTAAGAGGGGATCATCGAATAGGTCTTTGAAAATCATGTTGTGGGTTCTCTTTTCATTTAAAGCGACCATTTACAATCTATAACGATTTAAATTTGGTTAGTAACCATTATCATTTAAAATTTTAATGCAAGTAGTAACATCTACCTTACTATAATAAAGTCGCTATGTTATAAAATATATAAAAAAATGTTTTAATAATATTTTATTTATTTTAAAATTGTAGTTAGCGGTTATCAAACTTTTTGGTGACGGAACCCTAGGGCTTGTTTTATTCTTTTTGGGTAAAAAAAAAGGATCACGACCGTTTTCCTTTCAGGGTGGGCAGAAACCACGCTTATAAATAAGCGGATTCACATTTAGCCAACTTTACTGCCGGCCAATCATAACAACTGGCAAGCTCGTCGATGTCTCCAGCGTACCAAACTCGAGAAATATCACAAATAAATTAAATAATAATTAAGTGTATTTATTTACATTAATAAATATTTTTGTGTCCCAACCAGGAATCGAACCCGGTACCTCCGAGTCTAAATCCACGGACTTAACCGCTAGACCACGGAGGCAGTTAGTTTTTGGTTTTAATTTATTACTTTTCAGTTTTTAATTCAAGAATTTTTTTTACGCAGTCGGGTTTTTATGATTTAAAAAAACTTTTTTTTCTAGTAATATAGGGCTGATGTCGTGTACTCCTTGCGTCGTTTCCCTCAATACTGAGGGTCGTGACCCCCTCCTCGGATCACTTTGTCCCGGACGATGCTGCGCCATCCGGGTCTGCTCACGGCGGCGTGCAGGGCCTCGTGGTCTTGGGTGTGAAGTGTTGTGCTGATCTGGTCTAACCATTGTGACGGGCTCCGGCTCTCTTGCCTTCAATTAATCCCGTGATTACCAGCCTTTCCAGATTACCAAAGCTTTTAGCTATATGACCAAAATAATCAAGGACTCGTTGCAGATGTAGGTCGATGGCAATGCGGTAACAAATGTGCGCAATAGGATACGGAAACCGCACCAATCAATCTTTATTTAAATGAACATGAGGATTGAGAAGCGCTGGTGGAGTTTAAATAATAAACTAGAGAACTCGTGCAAGACAAATGCTAAAAGAATGACCAGCAAGTTAATTTTGTAGCAGCCAAACTAAATTTTCTATGTATATTTGGATTTGCTTTCTGGAGATCGTACTGACTTTTGTTGTATGGAACGTTTTTTTTTTTATACTAGCACTGTAACAATCGTATTACATGCGGCCAAGGAATAATTATTGTTGGCTGCAATCGACATCCTTTGCCTTGCACATATTTAAGACGTCACCTGTCAGTGTAGATTTTGACACTTCACTTTTAAAAAATCAGACTGCGAGCGGAGTTCTTCGCGCCATTTTGCGTGGACATGTCAAGTGCAAGTTTTTGTTTTGTAAAGTAATTAACTGTGGATATTATTGGTCAAAAGTGGTGTTGTTTTGTTTAATAATGTGCTACAATGTAAATAATTATGGAAAACGATAAATTGAACTTTAAATATGGGGCACAAGTTGCAGTTTATTTTTTGCGGATTTCCCGCGCTGTCAACTCCCATATTTTACCCGACGTGTTTGAGCAGTGGATGGTTCCGCGAGTGACTCCAATAAAAGCATCAAATTCTGCAGCATCTGGAATTTGATGATGACCTCATTAATTCATGAAAAACAAAGACATATTACGTCAGACTTGGCTGTATGGGCTAGACCCTTTGCCTTCCCAATCACCTCATTCGTCATCCATCGGGAGAAGAGAACCAAAAAAAAAAAAAAAAATCAGACAATGCGCTGCAAAATTAATTAATTAATAGTTTCTTTTCTTGTAGTTCACATTTAAAACTTAATAATTAAATACCTTAATAAACCTACTGGATATTGTCGCCCCTGTAGCTTGGGTAAGTATTGAATTAAAAATAGTACGGGTCACTTCATGACTACGTGCAGTAAAGTCATTTTTATTTGTGCACCACCGCTGCGTTCTCACCAACTACATGGTATCTTGTCTTGGTGAGGACTGGAGTGGTGGTTGATCTAGAGATGGAACGTAACGTGTGCTCCCCGTGCGTTCCAGGGTTTTTCCAGTAGGACTATAGAGCTGGGACCCAGCTTGAGAAGATAACCCCGCAGCCCAGGATCCCCGTGACGCCACGTTGTCCGCTTGGGATCGGCAGCGCTCTCCGGGCCCCCATCTTCAAGCTCTTCGAGGGAAGGTACCCCTACGTACGGTCAACGGATGCATAAAGAGTGATAGGGCTAAGTTTTGGCTTACGACCCTCCCTTTATATAATTGTAGATTCTCTTGTTCTGTTAACTTCATCATCATCATCATCATCATCAGCCTGTATCTCTCCACTGCTGGATGTAGGCCTCCCCTAAGTCTCGCCACTTAACGCGATCTTTCGCTACCCTCATCCAACCCCCACCAGCGACCTTCTTTAGGTCATCTGTCCATCTGGCGGGGGGTCGTCCCACTCTGCGTCTTCCCGTACGTGGTCTCCACTCTAGAACCCGTTTGCCCCATCGATCGTCGGTTCTGCGGCAGATGTGTCCGGCCCATTGCCACTTCAGCTTGCTAATTTTAAAAGCTATGTCTGTAACTTTCGTTCTCTGACGAATATCAACGTTTCGAATTCTATCACCACCAGAGATACACCAAGCATAGCTCTCTCCTTGAATTTCCTGAGCGACCTTGAATTTATGGACCAGACCCACTGTTAGTGTCCACGTCTCTGCTCCGTACGACATTACCGGGAGGACGCACTGGTTAAAGACCTTAGTCTTTAAACATTGTGGTATAGACGATGAGAGGATGTGCCGGAGTTTCCCGAATGCCGCCCATCCTAGCTGAATGCGTCTGTCGGCTTCTTTGCTGAAGTTGGCTGCTCCTAATTGGATAGTCTGCCCGAGGTATACGTAATTTTGTTAACTTCACTTTACTTAATATATAACTTCCTTTGCTTAAATTTATTTGTTTCATTTTAATGTCCCGCACAACGTGACAGCACGACATTTGAGCTTGGGCCCACCTGATGGTAAGTGGCGCGCAAGGTCCATGAATGTTAGCAATTGAAGTCAAACACTCATGACTGACATCAGTCCCTAACACTATGCCGGCTTGACTAGATGCTTTTTCACACTTCGCTTAAAGGACTCCCAAGTTATAGCAAAGTTCACATCTTTATCTGATATCACTGGCGTATGCACAGAATAAATAAAATAACTGGAAGTGTGATGTGAGCGTAATACGTGTGCCATCCGTTTGCTATTTTCTGCAAAGGTCCTCTTTTAACAGATAGTTGTGTTGTTGCTTTTTTACGTTATTTGCATAAATTACAAAATTTTTTGGTTTATACGGATGATACGAACTATTATAGACTTAAATCTGTCGCAAGCTGAAGATGTGGAATGCTCTCCTAGCTAGTGTGTTTCCTGGAGTCCTTTAAGCGAAGTGTAAAAATAGCGTCTTGTTAGGCCGGCATAGTGATAGAGACTGATGTCGGTCGTTAGTAGCTGGCGTCAGTTGTTTCCATTCTTGGACCTCGCGTGCTATGTGACATGTGAAAAAAAGGTTCGCCGTGAGACCATGTCAGAGCGTGGACGCTAAATGCAGAGGGCCTAATACCTAAGTCCAAGCTCTGAGCGAAATATATAAACCTAACAACATATAAATTATAGTGCAAGTGTAAAGATAGGAGTCTCACTGCCGGTGTAATACCCTAAGGCAGCGAGGGAATGGGGAAGATGGTATTCACGTCCAGCCGCGCAGGCTCACGCGACTGTGCCTAGAGGAGGCAGGCGGCTAGGTGTCTTGACCAACGTGATGGATCCTAACAGAGGCAGGGATTCAAGGTGGTGGATACACGTTCGATCGAGCAGGCTCACAAGATCGTACCTAGAAGAGGTAGTACGCAAAGGTGTCTTGGGCAACGTGTAGGAAATGAGACAAACAACGTAATGTTGCAATCTAGAAATCAAGAAATTCTCTGAGCGTGTACTATAAGCGAATGTTCTCAAAAGATAGTGTAACATTTATTCAAACAAAATGGCTCAGAGTTTCAACAGCAAACGGCACAAATATGTAATCTTTTAATATACTTACATACTTGCGCCGATTGCTGGACTCCGCATTTTCCGCCGCGGCTTCCGCTTTATGCGTTGTCCCCCTGAGATGCGACGCGGCGAGGGTGTCGACGCAGCGTCACACCAGAGCACGTCCTCGTTCCCAGGGGACCAACGTCATACCATCGGGTCTCTTGTCATCATCTCGGATAACTCCAACAGGCTGAATATAAACATATTTATTGTAAAAAAAGTTTACTGGCTATAACTAACAAAATGTCGACAAGCTTGCACATGTTATGAAACAATTGTTTTATCGGTCTAGACATTGGTGTCATGCCAATTTGAATGAATTACCATTTCTATATGAGCCTGTCTGTCTGCTGAACATTTTCTTAATAGACCTATCGGCTTCAATCATACACGCATATGTTAGGTACCGACAGCAAACTTTAATAAACATAATTATCATCATAAACTGTCATAAAGTCCGTGGATTTAGACTCGGAGGTACCGGGTTCGATTCCTGGTCGGAACACAATAATATTTATTAATTTAAATAATATTTAATTTATTTGTGACATTTCTCGAGTTTGGTACGCTGGAGACATCGACGAGCTTGCCACTTATCATGATTGGCTTATAGTAGAGTTGGCTAAATGTGAATCCGCTTATTCATAAGCGTGGTTTCTGACCACCCCGAAAGGAAACGGTCGTGATGAATAAGACAGCACGGTGTCTAAGACTCTCGAATCACTGCAGCTACTGACCAAGGTAAAACGTTTTTTTCTCCTCACTGAAACTAACGTAAGTCTTTTTCAATCGGTGTTATTTTTTATATAAATATCATAATGGCAAGCTTACAATATTAGTTGTCCTTGAAAGTAAAAATTGGCATTTGACATCATTGCAAATGACACATACTTTCAACGAGAACAACAAATAAGTGGTAGGCGGACTGATGGTGGTAATCTGCCCAGTCTACCGGGGCGGGGAAGTTATAACGATTGTATTACATGCGGCCAAGGAATAAATATTGTTGGCTGCAATCGACAACCTTTGCCTTGCATTTATTTAAGACGCCACCTGTCAAAGTAGATTCTTTGACAATTTTTACTTTCCTCCTCTGATCCTATTCGTAATTCGAATCCTATTTATTTAACCCTTCTTTCCCAAACTTTGACACTGGCAAATTGTTACTAATGCCATGTACCAAAAAAAAAAAAAAAAAAATTTTTACTTTCAAGGAACTAGGAAGGAACTAATATTGTAAGCTTGCCATAGTGATATATATTTATATAAAACTATCATCGCTTGAAATAAGACTTACTGTAGGTTAATTAATATATTTATTGAAGTAATATACAAACAGTATAAAATAATTACAATATAAATTAAAACTACTTAAAAGTAAAAATTAAAATAAATATAAACTAAACCTAATAAAAAATAAACTATAAGTAAAAAATGTCCTCTAGAGACGACCCTTCAGTGATAGTCCCAAGAAGTCACGTTGGCAGAAATAATTGCCAGCCTTCCTGTCTCCAGACTTCTCCGTTAGCCGTTTGGACAACTCCTTGGCCAGACGCTTGGCTGAGTGTCCCCATGAGCCCATCGTATATTAATACGCTTAAATGAACTAATATAATAAAAGTCGTTACATTAACTAAAACATGATAATAACCTAATTATGTGAAACCAATTTTACACTTGTAAGTAAATTTTCAGCCATAATCGAGAAGCCAAATGAAAAAGCAATTTGGGTAATAATAACATAATGTCGAAATAAGTGGCTTTCATCTGTTACGCTTCGGCTGGTATCGACATTCAATTTAAGTACATTATTTTAGATTAAGTTTGATTTTTCACCAGAAATATGCGGACTGTATCTGGAATGTATTTGTCACTATGTACGATTTAATAGCCCTAACCTATGTAACAACTAGACTATAATGCACATTTGCAATAATGTTTTTTTAGATGTATACCTCGTGTATTTGTATGCTCTTTTTTTTCATTGAGCATATTTATATTATTAAATAAAATGGAACGACTACACAATGCATGCATCAGATTGGTGCCACTCATGACAGAACTTTACGTTCTTCTTCTAACTCCACGCTCTCCTTCCCCACACATCACACCGCATTCGTTTCCAAGTCGTTTGCGGTGGTGGCTGTGCATCTTTGGAACCAGTTACCGATGGACATCCGTCAAGCTCCAAATAGAACACTATTTAAGAAACTGGTCTATGCGCACTATTTAAATTTACCATAAGCTTAATACACTCTCTGCTATATTTATTTCTCTCATTATAGTTATCATATAGTAGGTATATTATATTTATGTATATTCATAGAACGTATGTATGTAGTTTTATTTGTATGTATTTGTGTATGTATTAGTATGTAAATAAGTATTTATTCACTAGTATATATTGAAGTCTAATATGTTTCTATTAATTTTGATAGCACCTGCCTTATCTTGTCGTAACTGCTTTAGTTGTCCCAAAGGTTTAACCAGTATAGAATGTCTAGCGGCATTAGGTCCGCCTTTGTACTTTGTGAAATAAAGTTTATAATAAATAAATAAATAAAAAAAATGTTTTTTATAGTTATTATCATGATTTTTATTGTATGTTTATAAGTTGACACGGCCTTTTTACAGCCACGAATTTATATTATTGTTAATGGTATTTAGAATATAAGATGAGCACTTTTACAGCTACGAATATATGTTTAATTGACATATTATTATTATTTACATTGTAAGGTGACACGGCCCGTATACAGCCACGAACTAGTATTAAGATTTGATATTTATTATTATTGTTAGATTGTAAGCTGACTCGGCCCTTTTACAGCCACGAGTTTATTAAGTTACAATTACCTTGCTTATGACAATAATGCTATTATAACACACATAAATTTGGATTGTTTACCCGTTACGGTCCAACCATGATTACCTAACTTATGTTTGTTTATATTTTTTTTATGTTTTTGTTTTATATTATTTTAGTGCTGAGTGCAAGTTGTTACAAGATAACCTAAGGTAATAAATGATTTTGATTTTGATATATTTATTAAAACCGTACAAGGGGCGGGCTTAATGCCGCTAGACATTCTCTGACAGCCAACCTTTGGGACAATGTAAGTCAAAAGTGTAAGGTAGGTGCAACACATAATAGTTATGTTAAATAAAAGGATATACATACTTAATAAACTACATACTAAGCTACATTTAAAATACATATTCTACATACGAGATATATATATATATATATATATATATACACATACTACATACAATAAGCGGTGGTGGCTCAGCGTACCTTAAATCCTACAAAGGTCGGTTCAAACCCACCCGGCATGTACCAATGAGAAATACACTTTACTTACGTACATTTGTTATAGATTTACAACACCACCGTTCCCGTACCTCGGGAGAGCACGATAAGCCGTCGGTACCGGTTCCACTAAAGCCAATTTGTGGAATCGTTAATAAATTGACATAAAATATTGACATCATATCCTCGCCAAGCCGTCAAGTGGCAAGTGTAGGCCAAATTCTCCAGATATATGTTCTGGAAGGCCTATCTCCAGCAGCGGAGGTCTGGGACGCTGTGTTCTAGGGGCTATAATGAATGAAGAAAAAAAAACATACAACAATTACCTATATAATTTGTAGAGAGCTGTTGTAGTAATGCAAGTAGACCATTATTTAAAAAAGTTTTCTGTTTGGTGATTGTCGAATTTCAACGGGCAGATTGTTCCAAATATTAGCATTGTGAGACAAACGAAAAGACCTATCATGAAGTGAGGAGAGATAAACGAATTTGTCCTTGATGTATTTCGGTGTCGTCATTTAGTATCGAGAAGAGAAGGCAGAGAGAGCTACTCTATATGGGGACAGAGGTGGTCAGATGTTAACGTCATATAGCTTATGTTCATCTCAGGGTTCCAACGAACAACTATTTCAAATTTCATCATAATCGATCCAGTAGTATAGGCGTAAAAGTAATCTCTTTGCCGACTGTACATTTCTATTGGGATTATTCAAACGTGATTATTTTGTCGACTAGTTGAACGATATGTTTGACAACTTGCTCTAAGACTTGTCGACAGGTTGTAACACAATATGGGGAGACTTATTCTTGATAACGAAATGTCGCACTGGCTCTGGGCGTAGGATAAAATAATCACGATTAAAATTTAAACAATATTGGTTAATACCTAATTATTTTATTATTATTACAGCCCCTAGGCCATAGCGTCCTAGACCTCCACTGTTGGAGATGGGTCTTCCAGAACATATATCTGGAGAATTTGGCCTACACTCGCCACGCTGGCCAGACGGCTTGGCGAGTAAATACTTAATGTAACCTACAGAGTTCTAGACCTTCTCTGTTGTAGAATTAAGCCTACACGCGCCACGCTGGCCAGACGGGTTGGCGAAGCAGGTCTGCTGTCAATACATTTATGAAACGAGCTTCCAAGACGGCATTAACGGAATCACACAATACAGTGTTTGTTTGGACAGGGAGAGGAGCAAAATGGATGGTGAGGGTCTTGTTGCGCAATAAAGTTAAAAAGGATGCCTTCTTTCTAAACCAGCCTATTGTCGGTCGCAAGCCCGAGACATCATTCTTCTCTTCTCTTACCTACACACTATGGACCCGGCACCCATTCTCCAGATGAATCCATGGAATGCTTAGAAATTTGTCTGCTCTCTCTCATATATATATAAATCTAGGTAGTAAAGTATCATCACGACTGTTTCCCTTTCGGGGTGGTCAGAAATCACGCTTATAAATAAGCGGATTCACATTTAGCCAACTTCACTATAGGCCAATCATGACAAGTGGCAAGCTCGTCGATGTCTCCAGCGTACCAAATTCGAGAAATGTACTAACTAAACCTAATAAAAAATAAACTATAATTAAAAAATGTTCTCTAAAGACGACCTTTTAGTAATAGTCCCAAGTAGACTGGCAACATTTCCCCTCTGTATAGCTAAGCTAATACGTTAGCAGAAATAATTGCCAGCTTTCCTGTCTCCAGCCAGCGTTCTTGCCACCATTCCACGCGGACGGGACTTATATCCCTATCCTTGGCATTAATATTTATTTTATTTTAAATATACTATGGTGAACGAGTACAAAAATATCGATATGACCAGAAAAGGAAGCTGTCTACCTGGCTCATATACTCGTACATACGAAATCTAGATAGGCTGATTCAACTGACCATTCCGAAAAGTAGAGTATACCAAAATAATTCATATAGCATGGCAATAAAAGTCTACAATCACATTCCGGAAAATATTAAACAGCTATCAATTCGACGGTTTAAAAAAATACTCCGAAAGTAGTTAAATGAACGGTGTTATTACTCCGTAAATGACTTCTTAAATGATAGAAAAGAAAATTATGTACAGTTCTCCCAAAGTGATAATGCGCATAGAAATCTTCGTCACTGTTCGGCAACGGTCGTATTCCCCGAGCGTCGGATGACGATATGTATATAGAGTGGTTAAGTGCATTTTCTTCATGCATAATTTAGTAGAATTATGTGTTTTGTGCTAAAAGAGATAAATATTGATATTGAACTATTTAAAGTTGAATAAGATAATTAAAGTTTAAATTAAATTCACTTTTGAAAACAAAACCAAGAACGGTGTGTAATATCAGCTCTATATAATTCCACTCAGAGAGAACACATGCAGTCACCGACCGCCCGAATTGTTTTCGATTGTGTACACATGATATTGACTTCTATTTCTTTCGAACAAGGTGCAAAATGCAAGTGCAATGTTTAGGCTCTTACGATTCAATGATTCGGGTGTTTCCGGGAATACGACAATTAGCGAAGATCTGTATGTGCATTATTAATTTGGGAATACTGTACCTGACTATTAATTACGCAATACATACAATTGACATCTAGAATAATTATTTAATGAATTATATTTGACATTGAAACCTATTGGACCAATAATTATAATTTATGATTTATAAGACTGTGCCAATGTTTCTAAATTTTTAATTTATTTTTTATAATAGTTGTATAAATTTTGCATGCCGTCACTGTGAAACATGTGAGTTGTCTATAAAACTGAGACCATACTCGAATCTGTAACCATGTGTTTTTTAGCAAATAAAATATTTCATTTCATTACGAATTGTTTTCTGTACCTCGCTCTAAAACAAGGTATGTTCAAAAAAAATTCTGCGTCGTGCATGTACACTTTATAATAGCAAGTTGTTTGATGGTCTTCCAGCCTCTGTGTTTCCACTTTCCTATAACCTGGAGTCCTTCAAGCGAAGTGTGAAAAGGCATCTAGTCAAGCCGGCATAGTGTTAGGGACTGATGTCGAACATAAGTGTCTGATTCCAGTTGCTAACATTCAATGACCATGCGCCACTTACCGGGCACAAGGTCACATGTCGTGCAAGTATATAAAAAATATAATAATAATATATATATATATATATACGAGGGGCGTTCAAAATATTCTCGGTATGTGGATAAAAACAAACAAGTACGAAAAGTTTGATATTTTTATTTTTCAATATACTCCCCCCCTATGTTCATACACTTATAAGATCGATCAATTATTTTTTTTAATCCCTCATAAAAATATTTTTTATCTTTGGTGTAAAAATGCTCCTTCACGGCCGTCTTCAACGCTTCATCGTCAGAAAATTTATTTCCACGCAGATCCTTTTTAAGATTGGGAAACAAAAAGAAGTCGCTTGGGGCTAAGTCCGGACTATAGGGTGGATGAGTAACAGTTTCAAACCCACATTCAACAATAGCTGCCTTGGCAATATAAGCAGTATGGACAGGGGCGTTGTCATGCAGAAGCAGAACACCTTTGGTTAACTTTCCTCGCCTCTTTTCTTTGATCGCATCTCTTAATTGACGTATAACGTTAGCGTAGTACTGCCCTGTGATATTTACACCTTTTTATTTATAATCGATAAGCAAAACTCCTTCACAATCCCAAAATATTGTGGCCATGACCTTGCCAGCTGACGGGATTACCTTGAACTTCTTGGGATGAGCTGAACCCTTAATGTGCCACTGCATGGACTCCTGTTTGCTCTCTGGGTCATAATGATGAACCCAGGTTTCATCTCCAGTAACTATTTTTTGCAGCACCTCATCGGGATTTTCACCACACAGGTCGATAAAATCTGAACAGCAAGCCACACGCATATCCTTTTGAAGAAGCGTCAGCATTCGCGGAACCCATCTTGCACTTACTTTTGACATATTAAGATGGTCATGTATAATGTCATGTACGGTACCAATAGAGAGATTGGTTACTTGAGCTATAGATTTTACCTTCACTCGGCCGTCTTCCAATATAAGTTTTTCCACTTTATCAATATTTTCTTGTGAGGTAGCCACTACAGGCCGGCCAGGTCTAGGGTCATCTTCAATACTCTCCCTTCCACGCTTAAATTCGCTTGACCATTTTTGAATAGTAGATAAAGAAGGAGCAGACTCACGGTAAACACAATCCATTTCCTCTTTTATGGTTTTTTCTGGAATGTATTTGTCACTATGTACGATTTAATAGCCCTAACCTATGTAACAACTAGACTATAATGCACATTTGCAATAATGTTTTTTTAGATGTATACCTCGTGTATTTGTATGCTCTTTTTTTTCATTGAGCATATTTATATTATTAAATAAAATGGAACGACTACACAATGCATGCATCAGATTGGTGCCACTCATGACAGAACTTTACGTTCTTCTTCTAACTCCACGCTCTCCTTCCCCACACATCACACCGCATTCGTTTCCAAGTCGTTTGCGGTGGTGGCTGTGCATCTTTGGAACCAGTTACCGATGGACATCCGTCAAGCTCCAAATAGAACACTATTTAAGAAACTGGTCTATGCGCACTATTTAAATTTACCATAAGCTTAATACACTCTCTGCTATATTTATTTCTCTCATTATAGTTATCATATAGTAGGTATATTATATTTATGTATATTCATAGAACGTATGTATGTAGTTTTATTTGTATGTATTTGTGTATGTATTAGTATGTAAATAAGTATTTATTCACTAGTATATATTGAAGTCTAATATGTTTCTATTAATTTTGATAGCACCTGCCTTATCTTGTCGTAACTGCTTTAGTTGTCCCAAAGGTTTAACCAGTATAGAATGTCTAGCGGCATTAGGTCCGCCTTTGTACTTTGTGAAATAAAGTTTATAATAAATAAATAAATAAAAAAAATGTTTTTTATAGTTATTATCATGATTTTTATTGTATGTTTATAAGTTGACACGGCCTTTTTACAGCCACGAATTTATATTATTGTTAATGGTATTTAGAATATAAGATGAGCACTTTTACAGCTACGAATATATGTTTAATTGACATATTATTATTATTTACATTGTAAGGTGACACGGCCCGTATACAGCCACGAACTAGTATTAAGATTTGATATTTATTATTATTGTTAGATTGTAAGCTGACTCGGCCCTTTTACAGCCACGAGTTTATTAAGTTACAATTACCTTGCTTATGACAATAATGCTATTATAACACACATAAATTTGGATTGTTTACCCGTTACGGTCCAACCATGATTACCTAACTTATGTTTGTTTATATTTTTTTTATGTTTTTGTTTTATATTATTTTAGTGCTGAGTGCAAGTTGTTACAAGATAACCTAAGGTAATAAATGATTTTGATTTTGATATATTTATTAAAACCGTACAAGGGGCGGGCTTAATGCCGCTAGACATTCTCTGACAGCCAACCTTTGGGACAATGTAAGTCAAAAGTGTAAGGTAGGTGCAACACATAATAGTTATGTTAAATAAAAGGATATACATACTTAATAAACTACATACTAAGCTACATTTAAAATACATATTCTACATACGAGATATATATATATATATATATATATATACACATACTACATACAATAAGCGGTGGTGGCTCAGCGTACCTTAAATCCTACAAAGGTCGGTTCAAACCCACCCGGCATGTACCAATGAGAAATACACTTTACTTACGTACATTTGTTATAGATTTACAACACCACCGTTCCCGTACCTCGGGAGAGCACGATAAGCCGTCGGTACCGGTTCCACTAAAGCCAATTTGTGGAATCGTTAATAAATTGACATAAAATATTGACATCATATCCTCGCCAAGCCGTCAAGTGGCAAGTGTAGGCCAAATTCTCCAGATATATGTTCTGGAAGGCCTATCTCCAGCAGCGGAGGTCTGGGACGCTGTGTTCTAGGGGCTATAATGAATGAAGAAAAAAAAACATACAACAATTACCTATATAATTTGTAGAGAGCTGTTGTAGTAATGCAAGTAGACCATTATTTAAAAAAGTTTTCTGTTTGGTGATTGTCGAATTTCAACGGGCAGATTGTTCCAAATATTAGCATTGTGAGACAAACGAAAAGACCTATCATGAAGTGAGGAGAGATAAACGAATTTGTCCTTGATGTATTTCGGTGTCGTCATTTAGTATCGAGAAGAGAAGGCAGAGAGAGCTACTCTATATGGGGACAGAGGTGGTCAGATGTTAACGTCATATAGCTTATGTTCATCTCAGGGTTCCAACGAACAACTATTTCAAATTTCATCATAATCGATCCAGTAGTATAGGCGTAAAAGTAATCTCTTTGCCGACTGTACATTTCTATTGGGATTATTCAAACGTGATTATTTTGTCGACTAGTTGAACGATATGTTTGACAACTTGCTCTAAGACTTGTCGACAGGTTGTAACACAATATGGGGAGACTTATTCTTGATAACGAAATGTCGCACTGGCTCTGGGCGTAGGATAAAATAATCACGATTAAAATTTAAACAATATTGGTTAATACCTAATTATTTTATTATTATTACAGCCCCTAGGCCATAGCGTCCTAGACCTCCACTGTTGGAGATGGGTCTTCCAGAACATATATCTGGAGAATTTGGCCTACACTCGCCACGCTGGCCAGACGGCTTGGCGAGTAAATACTTAATGTAACCTACAGAGTTCTAGACCTTCTCTGTTGTAGAATTAAGCCTACACGCGCCACGCTGGCCAGACGGGTTGGCGAAGCAGGTCTGCTGTCAATACATTTATGAAACGAGCTTCCAAGACGGCATTAACGGAATCACACAATACAGTGTTTGTTTGGACAGGGAGAGGAGCAAAATGGATGGTGAGGGTCTTGTTGCGCAATAAAGTTAAAAAGGATGCCTTCTTTCTAAACCAGCCTATTGTCGGTCGCAAGCCCGAGACATCATTCTTCTCTTCTCTTACCTACACACTATGGACCCGGCACCCATTCTCCAGATGAATCCATGGAATGCTTAGAAATTTGTCTGCTCTCTCTCATATATATATAAATCTAGGTAGTAAAGTATCATCACGACTGTTTCCCTTTCGGGGTGGTCAGAAATCACGCTTATAAATAAGCGGATTCACATTTAGCCAACTTCACTATAGGCCAATCATGACAAGTGGCAAGCTCGTCGATGTCTCCAGCGTACCAAATTCGAGAAATGTACTAACTAAACCTAATAAAAAATAAACTATAATTAAAAAATGTTCTCTAAAGACGACCTTTTAGTAATAGTCCCAAGTAGACTGGCAACATTTCCCCTCTGTATAGCTAAGCTAATACGTTAGCAGAAATAATTGCCAGCTTTCCTGTCTCCAGCCAGCGTTCTTGCCACCATTCCACGCGGACGGGACTTATATCCCTATCCTTGGCATTAATATTTATTTTATTTTAAATATACTATGGTGAACGAGTACAAAAATATCGATATGACCAGAAAAGGAAGCTGTCTACCTGGCTCATATACTCGTACATACGAAATCTAGATAGGCTGATTCAACTGACCATTCCGAAAAGTAGAGTATACCAAAATAATTCATATAGCATGGCAATAAAAGTCTACAATCACATTCCGGAAAATATTAAACAGCTATCAATTCGACGGTTTAAAAAAATACTCCGAAAGTAGTTAAATGAACGGTGTTATTACTCCGTAAATGACTTCTTAAATGATAGAAAAGAAAATTATGTACAGTTCTCCCAAAGTGATAATGCGCATAGAAATCTTCGTCACTGTTCGGCAACGGTCGTATTCCCCGAGCGTCGGATGACGATATGTATATAGAGTGGTTAAGTGCATTTTCTTCATGCATAATTTAGTAGAATTATGTGTTTTGTGCTAAAAGAGATAAATATTGATATTGAACTATTTAAAGTTGAATAAGATAATTAAAGTTTAAATTAAATTCACTTTTGAAAACAAAACCAAGAACGGTGTGTAATATCAGCTCTATATAAT
This sequence comes from Tinea semifulvella, assembly GCA_910589645.1. NCBI lineage: Eukaryota > Metazoa > Arthropoda > Insecta > Lepidoptera > Tineidae > Tinea > Tinea semifulvella. The sequence goes on along the minus strand of OU342619.1, from coordinate 3,168,646 downwards.
TCCACTCAGAGAGAACACATGCAGTCACCGACCGCCCGAATTGTTTTCGATTGTGTACACATGATATTGACTTCTATTTCTTTCGAACAAGGTGCAAAATGCAAGTGCAATGTTTAGGCTCTTACGATTCAATGATTCGGGTGTTTCCGGGAATACGACAATTAGCGAAGATCTGTATGTGCATTATTAATTTGGGAATACTGTACCTGACTATTAATTACGCAATACATACAATTGACATCTAGAATAATTATTTAATGAATTATATTTGACATTGAAACCTATTGGACCAATAATTATAATTTATGATTTATAAGACTGTGCCAATGTTTCTAAATTTTTAATTTATTTTTTATAATAGTTGTATAAATTTTGCATGCCGTCACTGTGAAACATGTGAGTTGTCTATAAAACTGAGACCATACTCGAATCTGTAACCATGTGTTTTTTAGCAAATAAAATATTTCATTTCATTACGAATTGTTTTCTGTACCTCGCTCTAAAACAAGGTATGTTCAAAAAAAATTCTGCGTCGTGCATGTACACTTTATAATAGCAAGTTGTTTGATGGTCTTCCAGCCTCTGTGTTTCCACTTTCCTATAACCTGGAGTCCTTCAAGCGAAGTGTGAAAAGGCATCTAGTCAAGCCGGCATAGTGTTAGGGACTGATGTCGAACATAAGTGTCTGATTCCAGTTGCTAACATTCAATGACCATGCGCCACTTACCGGGCACAAGGTCACATGTCGTGCAAGTATATAAAAAATATAATAATAATATATATATATATATATACGAGGGGCGTTCAAAATATTCTCGGTATGTGGATAAAAACAAACAAGTACGAAAAGTTTGATATTTTTATTTTTCAATATACTCCCCCCCTATGTTCATACACTTATAAGATCGATCAATTATTTTTTTTAATCCCTCATAAAAATATTTTTTATCTTTGGTGTAAAAATGCTCCTTCACGGCCGTCTTCAACGCTTCATCGTCAGAAAATTTATTTCCACGCAGATCCTTTTTAAGATTGGGAAACAAAAAGAAGTCGCTTGGGGCTAAGTCCGGACTATAGGGTGGATGAGTAACAGTTTCAAACCCACATTCAACAATAGCTGCCTTGGCAATATAAGCAGTATGGACAGGGGCGTTGTCATGCAGAAGCAGAACACCTTTGGTTAACTTTCCTCGCCTCTTTTCTTTGATCGCATCTCTTAATTGACGTATAACGTTAGCGTAGTACTGCCCTGTGATATTTACACCTTTTTATTTATAATCGATAAGCAAAACTCCTTCACAATCCCAAAATATTGTGGCCATGACCTTGCCAGCTGACGGGATTACCTTGAACTTCTTGGGATGAGCTGAACCCTTAATGTGCCACTGCATGGACTCCTGTTTGCTCTCTGGGTCATAATGATGAACCCAGGTTTCATCTCCAGTAACTATTTTTTGCAGCACCTCATCGGGATTTTCACCACACAGGTCGATAAAATCTGAACAGCAAGCCACACGCATATCCTTTTGAAGAAGCGTCAGCATTCGCGGAACCCATCTTGCACTTACTTTTGACATATTAAGATGGTCATGTATAATGTCATGTACGGTACCAATAGAGAGATTGGTTACTTGAGCTATAGATTTTACCTTCACTCGGCCGTCTTCCAATATAAGTTTTTCCACTTTATCAATATTTTCTTGTGAGGTAGCCACTACAGGCCGGCCAGGTCTAGGGTCATCTTCAATACTCTCCCTTCCACGCTTAAATTCGCTTGACCATTTTTGAATAGTAGATAAAGAAGGAGCAGACTCACGGTAAACACAATCCATTTCCTCTTTTATGGTTTTTTGATTTTTACCCTGTTTTGTCAAGAATTTTATGACGGATCGGTGCTCTAATTTCGTTAAAATTGTTAATTCGCTCATGGTGTTCATGTTTGTTCGGCAATTGCAGAAAAACAAAAGAACATCTCGGTTCCAATTTTACTTTTTTTTAATGTCAATGGATGAATCTTAGCGGCCAGTAACAAATATATATATATAAAAGAGGTTGTAACGTATCAATACCGAGAATATTTTGAACGCCCCTCGTATGTATAATGATTATAAGAATATGAAACCGGAAAGAATAGACCTGTCCCGTGTAAGAAGAGTATTAAAATTAATGTCATCACAATTAATTAACGGTACGAAGCATTAGTTGCTGTATTGTTGAAGCGATCTGGTTAGACTCGTTGTTTATAGGCCTGCGTCTTAATTATAAGACATCCGTGTGTTCTTTGACGGTAAATTCTAGGCCTTTATTTCCGGTGTTTTTGTGAAACCATAACTCAATTCTATAGATACACAGTGCTAGCTAAGGATTGCAATCTCGCGGACAGTTGCGTGTTCGTGGATCAAATTGTGATTTAGAATTTATTTATTTATTAATAAAACATTACATGGCTTAACAGTAAAGCCCAATTTACCATGCAGTCAATCTTATAATTAATACATACATTTTCAATAAAAATGGATTGTCAATATACCTATATATTTTTTTAATTTACTATACAAATAATATTATTAATAAAGCTTTCAAGTTAACAATAGTTATATAGAGTATAAAATTTATATAAAAAGAAAGAAAAGACAAATAAATAATAATAATAAAATAAATCAAAATTCAACAATAATAAACTCAATGAAATAATAAAGTTAATACAAAACAATAAAAATTAGAATAAAAAGTGAGTAAGTAGGTATATAACCTAATCTTGTAAAAAAAGTAAAGTATCATCACGACCGTTTCCCTTTCGGGGTGGTCAGAAACCACGCTTATAAATAAGCGGATTCACATTTAGCCAACTTTACTATAGGCCAATCATGACAAGTGGCAAGCTCGTCGTGGTCTCCAGCGTACCAAACTCGAGAAATAAATTAAATATTAATTAAATGTATTTATATACATTAATAAATATTTTTGTGTCCCGACCAGGAATCGAACCCGGTACCTCCGAGTCTAAATCCACGGACTTAACCCCTAGTCCACGGAGGCAGTTCTTGTGTCGTTTTATTATTAGCTCAGTCAGCTGCTAAGCTAAGTGGAAACGAAACCTGGTAAAAAATCAACAGTTGGGGTCAGGTACAGAAAATAAAGGTTACTCATATGTCCGGGTTAGGAAACTTAAGTTAAGGTTAAGTCCGTGGATTTAGACTCGGAGGTACCGGGTTCGATTCCTGGTCGGGACACAAAAATATTTACTAATGTATGTAATGTATGTATTTAATTTATTTGTGATATTTCTCAAGTTTGGTACGCTTGCCACTTGTCATGATTGGCCTATAGTAAATTTGGATAAATTTTAATCCGCTTATTTACAAGCGTGGTTTCTGACCACCCCGAAAGGGAAACGGTCGTAATGATTCTTTACTACTACAAAGTAAATACAAACAAAAAATATACATAAATGATTAATATAATGTAAGCTCAGTTATACATAATTGATTAAAGTTTTATTTCGTTTAGCTAAGTACAAACTCTATCACTAGTCCCACCATCATCACGTACAAAATAGCTCCGATGTCGAACAAGAACCTAAATAAATATTGCGGCATTATGAAAATGCCTCTACTTTATGATACGGCCTTATAATGAAATTCTTGCGGTACAGTCAGTCACGTGTTATGTGAGAGTATTCAGTCCTAAAGAAGATTTAAAAAATGTACAGTCTGCAGCGACATTGTAATAATCTGTTTACTTTCTCGATACACGATGAACCTACGACACCGAAATACCTCTACGACAAATTCGTATAACGTGACTTTTTATTTTTATTTATTTATTTATTAAGGTACAAAATACAGTGATATAAATAAGTAGTAAGTTTGACAACCTAACATTTGTACACAGCATGCAGTAAACAATATCAAGAATGATACATAAAGACATTAATATCTAAATATATCGCTAAAAACTAATATGGTTTTATTAGATTATTAAAGCAAAAACTTAATTGCGCGCGTCGTGGAGGACCTATTTCGTTGAACGTACGTCCGTACGTCAGAACAGCTCTCAAGGGGAAACAGCACGGCGGGGAAGGGGAAGAGGGGCAGATAGGCGCGCGCGTATAGCCGCTGCCTTTCTCGCTCTCTCCCGCTCCTTCTTTCTCTTTGTTTCTTTCTCTCGAAACAGCGCGGCGGGGAAGAGGAAGAGGTAGGCGTGCGCCGCGCTTATAGCTGATGCCTCTCTCGCTCTCTCCCGCTCCTTCTTTCTCTTTTTGCGCATTCATTTAATCTCCATATTCCTACCAACTACGAAATAAGTAACCTGCAAGTTTAGTTCTCACTTTTGCGGTACGTCCGGCGACGCACCCGTTTTTTATTTATTCAATCAATAAACACAGTCGTATTATTGTATAACAAGCGAGAAGAGATTATTCTATTTAAATTGGATCAAAACAATTTTATTACACATACATATTTTATGATTCCAGCACCTGTTCACAGCTCAATTAAAATTTAATAATACGGATTGGACCATCGACGTATACTCAGATCTAAGAGCTAGTTTACTGTTTCATGATTAAGTTGTTTTGAATGGACGGTGGTGGCGCGATTGTAGAAAAATATTTTTTGAAAATAATGTATTAAAAGAAAAAAAAATAGTCCCGTGTTTTACTATTGTAGAACTCACGTGCATTTTGTGTAAGTTATGCCTACACGCCCATAGTATTCTAATTAACTTTTATTCTATTAGTTTATTTTTATTTGACATGTATAAATAAATAAATCGTCATGATCGAGGAACAGTGTCGGATTTAAAAAAATACTCACAATTTTGCATATATATTTATATATAGTTTTATATTGTTTGTGGTCTGTAATTTATAGTGCAAATATTAGAAAGGGTTCTAAAATGAAATCTAGAAGGTTTGCACTTATTATGAGACTTAAAAAGTGACAAAAAAACAGTCGAAATGACAGTTGAATGGCCGCCATGAAAATTTTAAATATAGCAGATCCGTCACTGTTCTACGATCATGACGAAATGTATCACATTTGTTACCTTGGTTTAGTATAGTTTGTTCTTAGTATTAGTATAGTTAGTATTTGCTCCGTGGTCTAGCGGTTAAGTCCGTGGATTTAGACTCTGAGGTACCGGATTCGATTCCTGGTCGGGACACAAACATATTTATTAATGTAAATAAATACATTTAATTAATATTTAATTCATTTGTGACATTTCTCGAGTTTGGTACGCTGGAGGCATCGACGAGCTTGCCACTTGTCATTTTTGGCCTATAGTGAAGTTGGCTAAATGTGAATCCGCTTATTTATAAGCGTGGTTTCTGACCACCCCAAAAGGGACACGGTCTTGATGATACTTTACCTACCGTAATCAGTAAGATAGCGATAGATCGTTATGAAATGCCGAGACTGTCGGTCCTGCAGTTATATATGTATTGTATGTGTGTATTATGTATGTACAGAATGTATTGTTGTTTATGTAGTGTATTTATTTATTTATTATATGATAAACCTTACAGCTATATTCCCAGATCAATAAAAAAAAAACAGATTAAAATTGTCTTAGCCAACATAGGTTCCACTATTTACTTGAAAGTTAAGTTAATGAATTTAAATTTAAACAGATATTAAGAAAATAAAATAATAATAACAATAAACTATAACTAACTTAAACATAAAAATTGCAATAAAAATAAAAATACTAAACTAGATATTGGGTAATAACATTGATCCAGTGAAAACAAGTATGGAATGTAATTATTGTGCTCGTGTGCGTGAGTGAATATAAGTGTTGGTGTGATAGTGTAAGTGTGTGTGTGAGGCGTGCTTAGAAGTTGAAGTAAACGAATGCTGTAGCTGACTGGCTAATCAGCTGCCGCATCCGTGCAGACAGTCTTTAATGATTTTTTTTAAATATTTTTTTTTGTGTAAAAATTAGTCCACATCCCTTATTAAACTATTATTATTGTAAGTGCGTGTACATCTATTAATAACAGAATTTTGCGCGTACTTTGTATGAGTTTTAGTCTCCACAAACTATTGTATCTATATTATAGTAATATTTGTAAGTATTAGTATAAATTAATATTTTATATTATCTATCATTTATATATTTTTTGGCACTTTGCCTGTAATTGGTTACATTTCACAAAGGTTAGCTGGTAGAAGATGCCTTAAGGCATACAGCTCGCCTATGCGCTTAGTTTTAAGTTATTAAACTTTGTGCAATAAAGATTTATTATTATTATTATTATATGTCTATGGTAGTAAAATTGAATCGGATATAAAAATTCTGACTTATCAAGTTAATTAGGAAAAGTTATTGGCAGTCGATTTCTTGTATGAATCACAATTTAAAAGCTTTGGGAACTGATAATTTTTATTCAGACCGAGCCAAACTTCTTAAATTTTTTATTCAATTTCTTTTATCTTTACTTGGAATAAAATTTGCTTGACAGTTAGCTTTTATAGACGATTATCTGAATAAAAACCAATTTTTATCTAATAAAATCCGCTAGCAGAAGCAATGATAATGTTTTGCTTAACGAAACATACAGCAGGGGTGACGACTATTAGTCCAGTCGATCGTGGCAATGCAAAAATTGATCTGATTAACGTCTGACCGTGGCGAGTTTAGGCCAAATTCTCCAGACACTGGAGGTCTAGAACGCTGTGTTCTAGGGGCTGTAATGATGATGATGACGCATCGTACATACTCCTACATACATATCTTCACGCCAGGTCCCTTGCAGGGTAGACAGACATTCATTGATATACGCCACCCTATTTAAAAGCACTTCTCCGATCACTGGTCAAAGTTTCTGATTGCATACCTACCACTATCATCATCAGCCTGTGTCTCTCCACTGCTAGATATAGGCCTACCCCAAAGCTTGCCACTGCACGCAGTCTTTTGCAACCCTCATCCAACCCCCACCAGCGACCCTCCTTAGGTCGTTAGGGTCGTCCCACTCTGCGTCGTCCCGTACGTAGTCTCCACTCCATTTGCTCTATCGGTCGTCGGTTCTGCGGCAGATGATTCCGGCCCATTGCCACTTAAGCTTGCTACCTACTGTTGCGAAACCCTGACCACTTTTATTTACTTTTGTCAAATTTCTATGAACTGTCTTTATTTGTCACTTTTTTATTATTCTGTATATTTGTCATCGTTTGATTATATTGCGTAAACTAAAAACCTTCTGTTTTAGTATTATTTAAAGAACCTTTTCACAACACCTACCACTATGCAAGCTTAACAATAATGATATTATGCCTATATCTTTAAAAAAATGTAAACACATTGTATTTAATAACCATCCCAAAATAACTCTTAAACATTTTAAGAAACACCGTTTTGGGGTTATTTATGAAAAGAGCGGGCCAAAGAAATATCCCCGGAGTAGTATAAAGAGCTATTTTCCGTCATAAAAGAGATTTTTATAACCCCCGCAGGAAGCCGCCGAAACCCCAACTTAGAGGGTAAGAAGGGCACAAAAAAAACATAACATTATATTTCATTAAGTTACTTTTAAACAAATTACCTTAAGTTGAAGTTTAGAATACGACCAGTACAAATTAGATCACGGGTGTAATACTGTTCTTATGTCTGGGATGATTCCGCTTACAGATGCTATTATTGTCCTGCAAAGGCGGGCGATTCGAATAGTCAACGACACGGTATCTTAAACTCTCGAATCGCTGCAACTTCGCAGAGTGTTCTGAAGAGCTCCACAACCTTATCCCATCTTCTCTGTTCCGCAACGGAACCACACGCACACGCTAAAATATGCACCCCCATACCGTAGCCTCTATCTGCTGAAGATATGGAATGCTCTCGGAGCCAGTGTGTTTCCCCATTCCTATAACCTGGAGTTCATCAAGCGAAGTGTGGAAAAGCGTCCCACAAACGATGGACCCGGCACCAATCCATGGAATGCTTAGAAATTTGTCTTCTCTTTACCACCGTTTCTGTGGTTTAGTGGTTCTTGTGGAATCGCTAATAAACTGTTATTAAAAATTGACTCGCCAACCCGTCTGCCCAGCGCAAAGCGTGGCAACTATAAGCCAAATTCTCCAGAAGCATGTTCTAGGAGCCCTATCTTCAGCAGAGGAGGTTTAGGGGCTGTAATGATGATGATTTTAGAAATTAAAGGAAACGAAATAATTCATAAAAACGTGTCAGAAACATGGTAGGTACAGGGATGTAAATTGATATAAGTAATTATTTCACATGATTCGCTATTTCTAGCATACAGCTAGCAACAGGAAGACAAATCTACACCTACTACCCCACAATAAATATGACCATACGAGTATATTTGACCTAACATATCTATAATAAAGATGAAACGGATAGTGGTTTGGTTACCGAATATTCGGCAAGCTACGAGCCCGGAGCGCCGGATATCCGACAACCGAATATTCGGTCCTTTATCGCGTTACATGAAGCGACCAGTTTGATTTGAAATTATTATTACCAACAATTGCAGAAAATTTGGTATTCATATTTCATAGGCAGAGACAATTGAGCGCCACTTGACACGATCACGACATACCTCTTTCGCTTCATCGACGTTCATCAACCTCTTCATACATGCCCTTTTGTTACGAAGGCTTTTTAATGCACCTTCAGTCAGTGTATTATTTATTTGATCGTGATATGTGAGTCTCGGTCTGCCAGGGCCTCTTTCACCCACAACTTTCGCATTATATATCTGGTTCGTCAATCTTTCTTTGCTCATTCTTTCAACATGCCCGAACCATCGTAGCATGCCTTTCCTTATTTTTGTCCCTATGCTTTCTTTTATACCAACCCTTTTCCGTATTTTGACGTTACGTATGCGGCCCGCCAATGTGACGCCGCATATCCGGCGCAGCGACCTCATTTCTACTGCATTAACCCTACTGTCATGCGTATTCTGACGTATCCACGACTGGCTTCCATACATCAGTGTTGGTACCAACATGGCATTGTGTATGGCGAGCCGAACTTTGTCACTGACATTTCGATTGCCGATCAGTGACCCCAGGGCACCGTTAACACTATTTCCCGCGTTCACTCTTCTTTCAACGTCCCTATCGTACTTGCCATCCGCAGTGAAAACACTGCCCAGATATATAATTTCATTTTCAATCTTTATCGTCACGGTTGTCATCCTTCTTCTTTCAAACACTAGTACCTTAGTTTTTCTCGCATTCAAACAAATTTGGTATTCATTGACCATAATTTGCCACGAGTATTAAGCTAATATAAAATATATAATAATAAAACGTGAACACTGACAGTGGGTCTGGTCCACAAGTTTAAGGTCGCTCAGCGAGCTATGGAGAGAGCTATGCTCGGTTTTTCTCTGATGGATAGAGTCCGAAACGTAGACATCCGTCAGAAAACCAAAGTTACCGACATAGCCTTCAAAATTAGTAAGTTGAAGTGGCAATGGGCCGGACACATCTGTCGCAGAACCGATGACCGATGGAGTAGACGAGTTCTAGAGTGGAGACCACGTACAGGAAAATGCAGAGTGGGAAGACCCCCCGCCAGATGGACGGATGACCTGAAAAAGGTCGCTGGTGGGGGCTGGATGAGGGTGGCAAAAGATCGTGTGAAATGGCGAGCATTGGGGGAGGCCTACATCCAGCAGTGGAGAGACATAGGCTGATGATGATGATGATGATTAAGCTAATCAATAAAATAATCATTTTTGTCGAGTGATTATTAAAATAAACTGTATCCGTAACGTAGTGTGGTAACATTTTTCTCGTATAAAATAATGAGAATGGTCTGGCGATTAAGTGGACTGTATTAGGATGGCTGGCTGGCCACCAGAATTGAATAAATAATGTCTTCTAGAGCCAACTCTTGCATACACGATTCCCTATGACAATGAATAATATCTAAAAAGCGGAGCGAGGGAAAGTATCCAAGAAAGGAGGAAGAGAAAGGTACTCACGGCGATGATGATGTGCAGACGCGAGAGCAGTCCAGAAGTCTCGGGGTTTTTCGGCTAAATCAGCCGGGAAACCGATAGTTCAAACTGCTAGGAACACAAACACAGACCCAGGGCACGAGTCACCACAATTATAATATTTAGTTTATTAGCGTTTATTATCCAAAAAGGCGGTGCGGGCTTCACAACTTGTCGATTCAGCGAGTCGACGAACACTAATGGCGGTCTTCGGCGGCTCTCAGTCGTCTTCGTGAGTATGAAGGAAAAGGGTATAGCGGAGCGGATAGGAGAGAGAGCGATATGGGAATAGGGAAATGGAACATTCTAGATTATTATTATTACCAAATTGGTAAGCGTGTATGCAAGTGACACTTCGAATGCATTAAGCGGTAAATTTAAATTCCATCCTACGAATTTATAGGTTTGGCCAAACCAGAGAATGTTTTGAATATAACTATCCGGCATCCGACCGGATACTGAGTTACTATCCGGTATCCGGCCGGATAGTAAAAATAAGGCCGGAAAGGCCGGATATCGGATAGTTACCGGATATCTGTTTCATCTCTAAAGTCATACTTTAGTTAATTGCCACAAAGCGTAGACAAATTATTCTCTCTAAATTTTTGTACAGCACTGTTATTGTTTGAACATGCTTCAAACATAAATTAACGCGTGTTTTTTTTTCATTCCACAATCTCTTAAACGAGGGGTTGTCGTTTTTAAACATTTACACGAATTATTTGTTCCTTGCACGTGCGGCTTTGGGAGCGGAAATTATTGTTTAGCTTAGTACACCTGTCGATCGAAATCGTTTGGGATCGGAGAACGTAAAAATAAAAACAAAACACAAGCAATGGAACAGGGCAATGATCTTGAAATTAGCATATATTGTCCTTCAGTCTTTCGTTCTTTTAGAGTATCGTGAATCCTCATCCAATATAATGGCAATCATTGCCAGTTGTCTAACAGTTAATCTTTTAATAGCCATACCTATTTTATTATTTAAAAAACTTGTTAGCACTCCCCAGACGTCCAGGCATCACCGATACACATGCGAGAATGAAACGGCTTCCCATCAATTTTACGTCATACAAATTACGGGTGGTGGGTTGCATACGGACACCATACCGGCATCATACGGACATTAAACGCCGTCGATTCGTTTCAGTGGGCAAAGCAAGCCGTATCGTATTGCCTTCCGTGCTTGATACGTTCATAGCACGGTCATGGTATGATACGGTGTAGTGGGCAGACTCCTTTATCGATCGTAAGTGCGTAAATAAGTAGTTAGTAAGACTGATCAATAATATGTTATAAAATATATGTATATATATATACATATATATAAAATAGAATTGTTGCCGCGAACTTGTGGAACTAACTGAATATAACAAAGCAAAACAATACAAAAGCGCTTAAAGAGGGGGCCGCGGCGGATATTGTGGAGTCCAGCAATCGGCGCAAGTATGTATCCATACTAAAAGATTACATATTTGTGCCGTTTGCTGTAGAAACTCTAGGCCCATAGAGGCAAGCACCAAAAAGTATTTAAAAGATTGAACACTACGTCTTATCGTCTCCTCCGGTGACAAGAGGGCAAAGAGCCAGCCCTTTTCTTTCCACTTCCTTCCTCTCTTCTTTGCTCAAAGATATTGCAATTCAGCAGGGAAATCCTCTGCCACACTCCCAAAGGTTAGCTGTTATAAAATGCCTGAAGGCATTAAGTTCGCCCTTGTACACTACTTTTTAAGTTATTTTGTGCAATAAAGAGTTTATAAATAAATAAATAAAGGGGACTTATAACTAAAGGTAATTACTGCAGCCCGCACTAACGCTGCTGTTCGTGCCCCATTAAGAATTCTTGTGTGCTCATACAATGACATATTTTCTAATGTAGACATATTTGCTTTATCTGCATGTAGGTATAAGAGTAAGGTCAAAGAAACGTTAAAATTTATATAGGCTTTTTATTTATTATTATTTTTTCACATTTTTTTTTTCATTATGTTTAGTTTGTTTTGAATGTAAATTTTTTGTGTAATAGAATATTAATAGTTATCTCTTTATAAAAATATATATATAATTATATAACTTTGTACATTCTATAATTATATATCCTATCTGTGGATAACGGTGTTAATTGTATAATTACCTGTACTATGTAATTTATATTTGTATTATATCCTTATTGTACAATTGTTTGTTATTCCAAATAAATCAAATATCTGTATTTATTTTATTTTAAACCAGCTGACCCGGCGAACTTCGTACCGCCTAACCGTCATTAAATGTTTGTGAAACCAGTTAGTTATTCTGCTATTCGGGACGGAGACAAATCCAACAAATCAAAAACCGTGAAAATCTGTCCAGCCGTTCTCGAGTTATAAGTGTTCTAATAAAGCTGACTTTGTTTTATATATTAAGATTTACTTATTATGCAATGTAATATGTCAGAAACCTTCCCCGATGTTCACACAACATATTCCCAAAGTTTCATCCCGATCGGTTAAGTAGTTTTGCAATGCATAGGGAACACACACACAGACTTTCACCTTTATATATCATTATTACAGCCCCTAGAACACAGCGTCCCAGACCTCCACTGCTGGAGATGGGCCTTCCAGAACATATATCTGGAGAATTTGGTCTACACTCGCCACGCTGGCCAGACGGCTTGGCGAGGATATGATGTTAATTTTTAATGACAATTTATTAACGATTTCACAAGTTAGTATTAGTGGATCCGGGACCGACGGCTTAACGTGCTCTCCGAGACACGGGAACGGTGGTTTTGTAAATCTATGACAAATATACGTAGGAAAGGTCTATTTCTCAATGGTACATGCCGGGTGGGTTTGAACCGACCTATGTAGGATTTAAGGAACGCGTTCTTACAACCGAGCCACCACCAGATAGATATATATTTTTTCGAATAAATGACATTATATTTTTTTTTTCACTATTTATTCGAAGTAATATACAAACAATATAAAATAAAAATTAAAACTAAATTAGAAAACTAATTATAAATAAAAATACTCACCCATGATTTGTTCCTGTGGCAGTGTGCCAAGAACACGTGCAGCGTTCCCCCGCTGCACAGCAATGCTGATTTGCTGCGCGAGAAAACTGCCAGCCCTCTTGTCACATACAGCATTAACCAGGCGCTTAGACAACTCTTTAAAGAACTTCTTTGTACTTGGCCCCCACGGACCCATTGTCTCAAGACCAAAAGGCACAAACACGTAGTCGTTGCTAATCGACTCGTATTTGCGACTTTATAATTAACTTAAAAAAAATACAAATACTTTTTATAAACGACATCCTTGTTTTAGATCAAAGTCAAATTATCTTTATTCACGTAAACCTATTACAGGTATTTATAAAACGTCTTTAATTTAATTATTTTGAATGATTCTACTCCAGCTAGTAGAAGACTAAGCAGCAAAGTGGTCCAATAAGTAAGCTGTTAGCAGAAGACCAGCAGCTTAGCAGTTTCCAGTGACCTGTTAATGTTTAATCTGACTTAGAAAGGAATCTGCAAGGAAAACTCAGCTATATCAGATTTACAAAATAAAACATATACAGAACTACACTACAATGATCAATTAATAACCTTTTAAATTAAGTTATCAGTGCCTATGAGATTACAATACCTGGGTAACCCCCCGAATATATAGAGGTCTGTTGTCATTTGCTCGGAGTTGCCTCCATTCATGACACTCTCGTCCCGCTTACCATAAGTTAGAAATAAGGTCACATGTTTTAATAGTAAAAAAAAAACACGTTTCAAACATCTCGCCTTAGTTGGACATTTGATAAGCTACCAAAAAATAAAAAATTAAATCGATCTGAATTAAAATGTATCACAGGTTTGACCGCTAAAGAGGACCACTTTAGACCTACGCCAGCTTTTTGGTCCTTTTTCAAGGCCCCGATACCATCAATGGTCTCATTATTATTCTACCAAATAATGATTTCGAGGGTCAGTGCCTATTCGACTCTGATTTGGGACCAATCGTGAAATGGGCCTAACAATACTGTAGCCATGAATTATAGGATTATGATTGTGTTGATTATTATTTTATTTATTTAATTACACACAGTATATATGAAGAATTAATAATATTTAATTAAAAAACTTTTTTTTTCTTTAATTGATACCAATATATTTTTATTTTTTTTTGTAATAATTTTCTTAATTATGAACTTTTTTTTATGGATTGTTAAATACATTTAATTTATTTGTGATATTTCTCGAGATTGGTACGCTGGAGACATCGACTATCTTGCCATTTGTCATGATTGGCCTATAGTAAAGTTGGCTAAATGTGAATCCGCTTATTTATAAGCGTGGGTTCTGACCACCCCAAACCCCATGAACCCCAAACGGTCATGATGGTGATGATATATAAATTATGAATAAAATATTGATCTCCTACATTTTTTTTATAAAACTGCTCTCTTAATGATATCAGGTTGACTTATTTCTATGTTCTTTTTCTTATTTTTATTGGTCTTGGTCTCAAGAAAATGTAAAATGACTTAGGACGCTTTTTGGTAGCGGACTCGAAAAGCTGACAAGCTTTATTTTAGGTAAAAAAAAAAAATAAGTCATTTTTTTCACAACAATTTTTAAAGCTACTTTTTTCGCAAATAGGTCGAACAGAATGGGCGAATTAGACCATTGCTGATTCAACCCATTTCGCTAAGGTTCTCGATTATCTACCGATATTCCGGGAACGATCGCCGGATTATTCTCGAAATGAGGCACTCTTTGTTAAAACTGGATTCCAAATCTTTGATGCTCAGTTTTAGAACACCTGGCGTTAGTTATAGTGATGCTAAAATATAGACTATCGATTAAAATATACATCATCATCAGCTGTATCTCTCCACTGCTGGATGTAGGCCTCCCCCAAGGCTCGCCACTTAACATGATCTTCCGCCACCCTCATCCAACCCACACCAGCGACCTTCTTCAGGTCATCTGTCCATCTGGCTGGAGGTTGATTAGTGTACAAAAAAAAAGTCAGAAAATTGGGAGTCCGGCAATCGGCGCAATTTAATATACTTATATTAAAAGATGGAGTCCAAGCGCAAAAAAGTTTTTACAAGATATAACACCGCGTCTATCGTCTCCTTCGGTGACAAGAGGGCTGGCCCATAAACCCAGTTTTGGGATCAGGCTCGAATTGCCGTCATGCCCAGTCAAGCTGGCATAGTGTTGGGGACTGATGTCAGTCATGAGTGTCTGATTCCAGTTGCTAACATTCATGGATCTCGCGCGCAGGTGGGCAGGTGGGCGCATGTCGTGCTAGAATAAAAAAAAACGTATGCTATAGATTTACAATACCACTGTTCCCGCACCTCAAAGAGCACGTTAAGCCGTCGGTCTTTGTTTTACTAATATCATATTATGGAATCGATAATAAATTGTTATCAGATCCTTTGCCAACTCGTCTCGCCAGCGTGGCGTGTGTAAATTCTCTGACAATGACATGTGATACCACTGCCATTTGTCTGTCTCTTCTTCATTCTTTACTGTACCGATTTTGATGAAATATAGTAGCGTTATTACTTGGGATTCTGAGATAAAGTGTATGACGTCATCATATGACCACGACATGTGACCTACGGCTACTTATGCCTACCACTATGTTTACTATACCAAACGAGCGTAGACGAGTTTCAGCAGCTTGTAACTTATAAATGGATATAAGATGGTTCTATTCAAATTTTACGTGTACAGTAGGGATATTTATCAGAAACAATTTGCCAACTTTGCTATAGGCACACAACAAAGTCCGTCTAGTACGCTAGGTACACGTGTTACGACGGAGCAGTTTTTTTAAAATGTGTTTTTAACTTAATTCGTGATCTTAACCCATCCGGGACTCGGAGATTTAATAAACAACTAAATACATATTTATTTTAGCCATAAGTTATTGGCATTGAAATAATGCTGCAATGTAAGTACGAAGTCGTGATTAAATTAAATCATTCCTAAAATAGCAACTACATAAATGCATATTAAATTAAACTCACTAGAACAGTCATAAATTTAAACAAACAAGTCGCCTCACAATTCATGGATAAATTTTATCGATAATATCAATTGAGTAAATCACTAGCGCACCACCCACCGATAGACTTGTCCGTCGTAAAATTATGCCACAATGGAATTCTTTTCGAAACCGCGCGGCATAATTTTTGAATAGGAATACCTACGTCACCTAACACAAAACATTTTAAATCGGTGTGTTCGAATTTTAAAATTTAAAAGGCGTTCGGATTTCTTAAAGCCATGGTTCCGTGTGTTTTAGGTTTTATCATTTAAATCGTTACGATGTAGGTATATTATACATTTACTTTAAATATTATTAAAGTTTACCAGGTTTATATTATACATACAAATTCAATGCACAACTGAAATTGTTATGTAATACTTTACTACTAACAATACTACACAGAATAGTAAATGTTTTTTTTACTCAGGGTTTGATCACAGTCTATCTAAGTGTTCCCACACACCAGTTAAAATCTCTCGCCCTTTATGTCCCTAGTGCCAGAAACAATGTCGCCGTGTAAATATATATATATCTCCAATCTTGCGTATGTGTCGAAGTTGTATTTCATTTACTATTTACTTTGTATTAACATTTTTTAGGCTAGGAAACACGACAAAATGATCTATGACTTCAATAATTGTTTTATTTGTTAGCTGTTATTTGTATGTACCTTATTTCAAATAAATAAACTACCTAAAATATGTACTTCTCATCAGATTTCGTGTTATTTACAGTTCTAGATATTGTAGGCACAGTTAGCAAAAAGTAAGGATAATGTTGATATATAACAAGGAGGAGGTACAAAGTCTGAAGAATTTCATTCTTTACCCAGGGCGTATTCGCTGTAATCAATAGGCCAGACACATATGCCGTAGAACCGAAGACCGATGGCGTGGACGGGTTATATGATGGTTAGTGGATCGCAGGTTATATGATGGTTGCAATGGACCACATTCAGTGGCGAGCCTTGTAGGGAAGCCTAGATCCAGCAGTTGGCTGCCTTCTCATAGAAATGCTATGCATAGGTATGCGATTAATTTATGTACAGTTTTTTTTAGACATGATGGAAAAAGCTAACCGTATCTAAATAGACAGTTTCCTACGATTATTTATAATCTCTATTTATTTAAATAAAGGAATGTTTTCTTTAGTATAAAATACAGTTAAATTTAGTATTTAGGATCTTCCTGTATCACAGACCTTCTGGGAAATAGAACAGGGATCCCCGCATTTACTGATTAAAGTATCTAGGTTTTTTTAAGTTAATATTTTTTTTAGACGCGGTTTATTTTTTATAAAATGTTACCAACAGACCCCTAATTGTTTTTCATAACCGTCGTTCGAATACCAGTGTTAATGTGTTTAACGATTTTGCACCTAAATAGAAATGACTTAAGATTTAATACTATATTTAAAGTTAGGCTTATTTTAAGTAACAATGCCTTTGTTTGTGTTCGCGAATATCGACACATCATTAAGCTTAACTACTTACGATATTGCATAAAGTTTTTTGCAAAAAAAAATAGACAATATCTTGGCGCGAACTTAAAGCTATGAGGAGCGAATGAAGGATTTAGATTGTATTTAGGATCAAAACTGGTTGAGGAAATTTTTAATAATATTTTACAATATTATGATTAAGGCCGAGCCACACGGAACACACTCGATTTCCGGAATACACAAGAGTATAGTAACTAATTCGGAAAAATTAAAAAAAAAAAAAAAAAGTAAAAAAAAAAATTTCAACATTTTGACACTAGTAGGTATATATATTCGAATGTTGCAAATTTGTAAAGCTTAATTACAACTCGTTTAGAAAAAATCATCAGGTTTGTACTTTTAATACAAGATATCCAAATCGTTTGGTATTATAGACCGCCTCCGTGGTCTAGTGGTAACAAAAGTTGCCGTGAAGTCGGGAGGTTGTGGGTTCGATTCCCACAGGGGGCAAGTTGTACATTGTATAATTTGTCTCGGTCTGGGTGTTTATATGTATAATATGTATATATTTACAAAAAAAAAAGTATAATATGTAGTTTATCAACCATCTAGTTTCCGTAACACAAGCCTAGTAGCTTACCACTGAAACTAGATGGCGCTGTGTGAGCTGTCTGGAAATATTGAGGTGAAACATGTGAAGCGAATTTTCTAGCTATAAGATCTTGCAATGTAACCATGTTTTCTAGCAAATAAATTATTTTGATTCGATTTGATACATACCTATATGTATAGATACAGCTTCTCTTCTCATGGGTGTTTTTTTAGCTGCGTAAGAAGTTTCAAAGGTTGTTGTCAATTTAAGAATGTCTGAGTTCAAAGTCAAAGTCAAAATATCTTTATTCACGTAAACCTATTACAGGCATTTATGAAACGTCATTAATTTAATTATTTTGAATGATTCTACTCCTGCTAGTAGAAGACTAAGCAGCAAAGTGGTCCAATAAGTAAGCTGTTAGCAGAAGACCAGCAGCTTAGCAAATTCCAGTGACCTGTTAATGTTTAATCTGACTGAGAAAGGAATCTGCAAGGAAAACTCAGCTATATCAGATTTACAAAATAAAACATATACAAAACTGCACCACAACGATCAATTAATAACCTTTTAAATTAAGTTATCAGTACCTATGAGAATACAATACCTGGTACAGCAGTAACCCACCAGGCAAGTCAGAATTAAGGTAGACTACATGCCTATGTGCAACCCGAAAGTCGACAAAACGCAAAAACCTCTGTTAATTTAAGAACAATAAATTGAACGTGTTCGGCAGAGGTCCCAGGCCCCCACAGCAGCACCCGATCACGGACATAACGCATGTTCCAGCCGTCCCCCCGCTCAACCAGGCCCTTAGGGTGCGGACCGGGACCCGACACACGTGCCACCACTGCAATGACCTTCTAAGGAAGGGGCGACCACCGGACACGCCACACCATGAGAACCTGAACACTAAGTTGACATTTCTGTTCAGTAAGGTTGGGCCGTTAATGTTGGACCACTGTTTACGCCACACCCTGTATATGTATGAAGATAGCCGATCTTAAAAGCAATTAAACGCACGGTTTTAGCCGAAAACAAAATTCGTTTTTTTTTAAGTGTCTTTACACTTGTCACGTAATTTATTTACATAATATATGTTCATAACCGAGTTGGGGATCATCAATTTCCAAGTGTTGCAGAATTTGTTGCTTTTCATGGAGTAATTCACGTCAATATTTCCCAAACACGAAGGGTATACGGAAGCTTACAGCGCGGGAAAACCGCAAAAAATAAAGTATTCTGCCCCATATCCTCGTATAGAGTCAAATTTATCGTTTTCCATAATTATTCACAACGTAGCACATTATTAAACAAAATAACACCACTTTTGACTAACAATATCCACAGTAAACCAATTTACAAAACGAAATGAAACGAAATGTTTATTAAAAACTACCCGGGTCTTTTTCGGTCTGTTAACGAGGACGGGCGAACAAATGTTCGGACTCAATATAGATACAATTTATGGAAACCTGCTACAAAACTTACCATTGTTTCTAAAAATAGTCACCAAATGTGTATTAAAATATTTAACGGTTTGCCTATAGAATAAAAACAATTGACATCAATAATTAAATTTAAGAAGCTGTTAAATAAATGGTTAAAAGAACAATGTTTTTATAGTATCTAAGAATTTTTACATTATAAGTGTTGACAAATATAATTTTAGTTGTAATTGACATGTACTATTATTTGCATACCATTGTGGTAGGATACAGCTGAACTGTAAAATTGTATTATCCTATATCTACCTGTATTCTGAGCAATAAACGATTTTGAATTTGAATTTGAAAAACTTGACATGTCCGTGCAAAATGGCGCGAAGACTCCATTTTAAAAGTAATATTTTTGTGCAAAAATGGCTAACTCGGTTGGTTTTTATTCTAACACGGTGATATTTATTTATTTAAAACCTTTAGTGCACTATGTACAAGAGGCGGGCTTAATGCCGCTAGGTATTCTCTAGCAACCAACCTTTGGGACAATGAAACGATTTGTGTTGTGAGGTAGGTGCAACCATTAAATAGATTCATAGGTAATTCAAATTAAATCTAAGTATTATATCTAACTTGGTAAAATATATAAATTGAAGCTATAAAATTTTATTGCCAAATAAATAAATAAAGAAATAAAATTACTTTTTCAAAATTTATGACAAAGACCTTCAGTCATTGTCACTGATGACGCCGCTCAAAAGAGAGGCGAAATATTTGGCAATAAAATTTTATAGCTTCAATTTATATATTTTACCAAGTAAGAAACACATCTAACACACTTTATTTGTTGCAGATAAGTATTATATCTATATAGACAAATACATACTAACATTATTTTACTATATATATATATGTATATTATTCAGTTGTATTTGTTATATAGGTATTGTTTTTAAGCTTATCCCTATTATTATTTTTTTTTTTTGCAAAATCTGTTTAATATTTAAGTGGAAACTTTGCTTTATTGTGTAACTTTTAGAATTGCTGTAATTATGATTTAAGATCTGTATGTTTCCTGAATAAATAAAAAATAAAAAAAAATATGTACACAATACTACATATACTAAATACTATATATATATATTATATACACTACATATATGTGCAATACAAAATCTTTAAAGGTTTTATATTCCTAAATTTCTTGGAGGCACGCATAACGCTCTGAACTTGAACTTGCCGGGTCCCAAGCATTTATGCATTCATCATTGCATATTTCAGTTGGCTAGATAATATTATCCTACTACAATCTCATTGTTGATGAATAGTAAAATCACTTATTTTTAATTCAAGTTTATACAAGGGTTGTTGTTGATGGTTGGTAGTTTGTTGTATCCGTAATTAGTATTATAAGTATGTAGTTATAAAGTACTATTATAGCATCTGTTAATTTAAGTATCTTTTAAATGATGTTTGCGTTATTACTCTATCCTTGTTTTTATTTTTATATCCTTTTTTTTTTCTTTCCTTTCCATAGTATTTGTGTTTAACTTCTATTATGTATAAAATATTTTTGGCTCTCAATGTCTTCTTATTGTTATTAATTTATTACACAGATGTTCAAACTTGTCACGTGCCGGCAAAGCCTTTAAAGGGGCCCCTTAGTGGTTCATATTATTTATTAGTTTTTAATTTTAGTATCTTGCAGAGTGACAATTTTGTTTATCTGTGATATTGTTTGCGTATGTTGACTGTTTGTTGCCTAAATAAATGAAAATAAAAAATAAAATAATAAATTCTAAAGCTTTAGACGCTTTGCGGATATTATAATATAATCTCATAACTTTGTCATTATAATACAAATGTAATAGATAAAATCTGATTTCGAGCAAAACGATTTTAATCAGCAGCTTTGTATAATTTATTTAAAACATACATTTAATCCAGACTTAACTCAAAAAATTCGTCCGAGTTATTCCAATTCGCCCGTTATAGCACTGTGTACTATAAATTAAAATTAACTAGAATTTTGTATAGGTACTTAGCATTTATGTGACTTCGCGCCCTCCTCAACTTAAGTGGTGAACAAGTTCCAGCAATGTTAGCGCCTGGAATTCGAAGCTGATGACTTTTATCAGTCCTTAACACCACGCAGGCTACAAATTGCTATTTTTACATACATAGAAAGATACACACGCTAATAGAGTACTATTTAGTACTTAATTTTATCTGTGACTCCTTTTATTTTAGCTCTTCAGTTGATTCACTGTGATATATCATTGTAGTTATAGTAGTGTATATTAATAAGTTTGTATATATTAGTATCTGCATTAAATATCAAATAATAATATATTCAATTTAACAGATAATTACAATCCATTTTTGTTAGTATACCTATCACTATGTTAGTAACAATAGCTTACATTAAAGTTAGTGAACTAAAATTTTTGTTAGTGCCTTATTTATACTTATTTGTACACGTGTCAATTTGTGTGAATCTTAATAAAGTGTAAAATCCTATGTACTTACCACTCTCGTTGTCCCGAAGGTTTGACCGTCATAGTATATAGTATGTATTGTAGCATCCGGCACGGGACGACGTTTGACGACGTTTTCTGCTGAGAACCTCAAGCTGCGCAAATACATCTCGATACAGGTTACGAGTAGGCATGCGCCGTTTCGTGTCGATGAGACCATGGGGGGCTTCAGCCAGGCTTACCCAGGGCTAAGGAGTTGTCCAAACGGCTGACGGAGAAATCTGGAGACAGGAAGGCTAATGAAGACGATGTTGCCAGTCTTCTTATGACTATCTCTGATGGGTTATTTTTATTTAAAGATAGATTATTTTTTATTAGGTTTAACTTATTTTGGTTTTGTTTTTTGTAATAATTGCACGACATGTGATCTTGCGCCCAACTGATCGTACGTGGCGTGCAAGGTCCATGAATGTTAGCAACTGGAATAAGACACTCATGACGGAAATCAGTCCCCAACACTATACCGGCTTGACTGGGTATGACGGAAATTCGAGCCTGATCCCGAATTGTGTGGATACACTTTACTGGGTTTATCGGCACAAACGGTAAATACCTTCCCGCCCCGTCAGACTGGGCAAATAACAACCATCAGTCCGCCAATAGGTGGTACCTATTTGTTGTTCTCGTTGAAAGTATGTGCCATTTGCAATGTCAAGTGCCAATTTTACTTTCAAGGAGAAGTAATATTGTAAGCTTGCCATGGTGATATTTATATAAAAATAACACCGCTTAAAACAAGACTTACTTTAAAGGTATTTTATTTGAGTAGTTTGTAATTATTATTTAAATAAATATATAAAATTTACACAAAGAAAATAAACTATTTTCCTCCTAATTTTATTATTACATTTACGAGCATATTCACCATAAAACTAGAAGAGTAGAAGATTTTTTTACACAACATTGCATTCCTATATAAGACTTTCATTCCCAAAATTCCCACTGTTGAAATGGCAGTGATCAGGAACTGTGAACAATTAAACTTATTAAACTTTCGCGCACATTCATAATAGTTTTTATAATTTTAACGGGTCTTTACGCGATTTACCTTAGAGACATATTTCTCCGGACATTTCAGCCAAGTTGCATTGGCCGTGGTCACGGGTCGACTCGTCTCAGTCAAATTTATTTATTTTATTTATTTATTAGATGCTCAGACATACCAAAATATAAACAGATACAAACAACTAAGATTTTTTTAAAATACTGAACACGACATGTGACATCGCTCCCACCTGATGGTAAGCTGTACGCGAGGTCCAATAATGGGAGCAACTGACGCCGGTCACTACGACCGACATCAGTCTCTACCATTATTACCTGCCTAACAAGATGCTTTTTCACACTTCGCTTGAAGGACTCCAGGTTATAAGAGTGGTGAAACACACTGGCATTCCACATCTTCAGCGTTCGACAGATGTAAGAGTCTCCAAATTTATGAGTACGCGTAGGGATAGTGGGTAAATATGTGGATGCATATTTTGGCCTGTGCGTGTGGTTCGGTTGCGGAATAGAGAAGAAGGGATAAGGTTATGGAGCTCCTCAGAACACTCGCCGTGGTATAGCTTGCAGAACACGCTCAGAGAGGCAACGTCACTGTGACTGTGGTGTCGTCCACTATCCGAATTGCCCGTCTCTGCAGGACATTGAGAGCATCTGTAAGATACTTAGCGGAGCCATCCTAGAGGTGATAATTCCACGCACTTCATCTCAAAAATTTAAGCATACAGTTTGCCATTTTTACAACTATTCCAATGGTAAGGTTAGGAGGTGGTTTCTTAATCATATTGCAGTAATTATACATAACGTAAAGGACCGTTAAAATTATAAAAACTGTGAACAAATTCATCTGGATGAATAATTTGTATCGAATGGTATTGCCCTGCGCGTGGGCACGCTATATCCGAATCAATGGCGCATATCTTGATGCAGCAATGGTAATTAAGCAGATATGGTTATTTGGTGTAAACCCTATTTCTTGATTAAGTTTTTGACGGAAAGAGGAAATCCACTACGTAATCAACCTCCGTGAATAAGGCTTTGTAAACTTAAGTTGTTGATAAGAAATTCCGCTGATACGTAATTTACTTCCGTTGTTCGCAGTCGTACCCGAATCAAGATTTTTAGATTTAGATTTCTGATTTGACGATATTTTTTCATATATTTTTTATCTTCTAGTTTAAACGACATAACACCGCGTCTTGTCGTCTCCTCCGGTGACAAGAGGGCTGGCTCTTTCTTCGCCCAACGAATCAGTATTGCAATTC
This sequence comes from Tinea semifulvella, assembly GCA_910589645.1. NCBI lineage: Eukaryota > Metazoa > Arthropoda > Insecta > Lepidoptera > Tineidae > Tinea > Tinea semifulvella. The sequence continues at coordinate 3,144,342 of OU342619.1, read as the reverse complement.
AGCGGGGAAATGCAGCCAGCGTTCTTGCCACCATTCCACGCGCACGGGACTTATATCCTTAGTATTAATATTTATTTTATTTTATATTTTGTAAATATTTTTTTCGAACACATAATTTTCATTAGTTGAAACAATAATAATGTACTCGTATAAAAATGCAACCAATTCTAGTAAAACAGAAAAAAATATATAAGAAATACAATAAAAAAAACTTAAACAGAAACATCAGTATAAATAATAATAACAAAACACAATAATCTATAAATCAGATAGATGTAAATTACTGGAAGAAGACACTGGTTGAAAAATGTTGTCTTCAAACACTGGTATGTTCGATAGGAAGATGTGACGCAACTTCCCGAATGCTGCCCATCCTAGCTGAATGCGTCTGTCGGCTTTTTTGCTGTTGGCTATTTCTAATCGGATGGTCTGTCCAAGGTAGACGTTTTTTGTAGACATGATTTGACTTTTTATATGTAGTTTAGTTTAGTTTTATTTAAGATTATAAAATTTTATAACCCTAATTTTTATTTTGTAAAAAAATATCATTATTATAGGTTAAGATATCTTATTAAATAAATAAATTCGAATTTGAATTTATCCTCTGTTAATAAATTAGAAGTAGGAAGTATTCCAAAGATAATTCTCGCAAATACAGAAATAGGAAATTAATTTGATTGGCCAAAAACGATTCTAAATTTGAAACATAAAAATCCGTAATTGGTTCAGAAGGAAATTGATGGTTTGAAAATAATGTTTTCGGAAGTGGAAAAGAGAAAGGAAAAGAATGCTGTCTCGGGTTTGCAACCGACCATAGACTGATCTACAAAGGCAGCCCCCTTTTTTAATTTTATTGCAGAACAAGACGCCTACCATCTACCATTCTGCTCCTCTCTTTACCCAATAATACTGTATGATTTCGTTAATGCCGTCTTGGAAGCTCGTTCCATAAATGTATTGACGGCAGACCTGCTTTGGCCCAATTCTTTCACTAAGTGGTGCAAGTATTTTGCTGGAATTCCTTTCGCACTAACTTCCACTGCGTATAGCTGAGTCTTGAACACGTTCTTGATCATCATCATCATCATCATAATATTTGAGTGCAACTTGAAAATAACATACATATTTGTCGTATTATTAATTATTACCTACGAGGAGCGCGCGACTTTTAAAGTGAGTAATTAATAAAAGTTTAAATGAAACTTAAAAAAATCAGTGGTAAAATTATGTAGGTAAAATTTTTTTTTCATTCATTCATTACAGCCCTAGAACAAAGCGTCCTAGACCTCCACTGCTGGAGATGGGCCTTCCAGAACTGGAGAATTTGGCCTACACTCGCCACGCTGGCCAGACGGCTTGGCGAGGTATGTAGAGGTAAAATTATGTAGGTAAAATTATGTAGGTAAAATTATGTAGGTAAAATTATGTAGGTAAAATTATGTAGGTAAAATTATTAACCACTTTTTCAGACTGGTTGTTACAACTGATTAACAACTGTATCAGAAATATCAGATCCTCCATTGACTGCCGCATAGATCAGGTTCAATAAAATAGTAATTGCTGATATCAGATTGTAAACTGCTGGTACTTCGATTAGTTGAAAAAGCAGGGAAAATTGGGGCGACGAACGGAGTGAGTCGTGTGAGTGAGGTAGAAGCCCTACTATAATATATATATATAGTAAGTAGTATATATGTATGTTTATGTATAATAATATGTATGTATTAGTATTTAGTGTATCGATATTATAATATTTATTCCATATATATATATATATATAAGTAAGAATATATTAAATTGCTGTTAATTTAAATAGTTATTTATTTCTCTTATTATCTTTATGATTGCACCTACATTGGATCAAATTTGTCACCAAGGTTTGACTGTCAGAAAATGTCTTCGGGCATTAAGTCCGCCTTTGTACTTTGTGCAATAAAGTTTATAAATAAATATATATATTATAGTAGGGTAATATATATATATATAATATATATATATATAAAATAAAAATAAAAAATAATAATAATAAGTGACATAGGTGTGTGGAAGCGTTAGCGAAACTACCGAAAACTGTCAGTAGCACCTTCTAACGCACATACCTATGATCTCGGACTTATTGTATAAAATAGCAACATCAGGGGCCGAAATCCTACAGACAAAGAAAGAGAGGAGCAGCCTCATGAAGAGAACAAAAGAATTTAACAAAAAAAGTGTAGTTTATTGGTTAGAATTGCACCCCACATATTTATACTGTCTCACTCTCCCAAAGGTTAGATGTTAGAAAATGTTTTTAGACATTAAGCTCGCCTATGTACTGTAAAATTAATAATTTTATGTGCAATAATAAAAATATCTATCTAATAAAATATATATAATTATTTCAAATCGAACTTTTTGGCGACGGAACCCTTGAGCTTCTTAATCGCATTATCTAACAAAAGATGGATAACCTGAAGAATGTTGCTGATGGGGGTTGAACAATGCTTTTGATATACGATTTTGTATTGTGAAATATTGTACCAAAACGCAGCCTCAGGCAAACAGCAGCCTGGCTCGATGGCTGTCGATGATTGCAATGCAAATTTACTTGATGTTCCGATATTGATCTCATCTTAATACTTATCTGAAATATGCCTTTTGGCGAAGATGCGCATCTTAGGGTTGATCCAAAAATAATCATGTTTCCTTTCAGTAATGTTTTAAATGAGAATGCTCATTTTTCTTAGAGAAATGGGCCCAATAAATTGTTTTCGTGTCATAATGATTTCTTTTTTATTTCATAGTTAATATATTGTGATAATCTGTAATTAGTTTTATTTCTTTTACTCTAGCATAATGACAATTGACAAAAACTTTCCCGCCAATTTGAAATTCAGTGTTTTATCTGTAATAAAGTACCTGATCATAAATAATAAAGAACCTAATCGTTTAAATAGTGTTTTGTAACTATTTCATACATAAATCTTAACCAATTGACTATTTAATTAAATATTATTTTATGCTGAGGTAAAAGAGATGTTGTAATTAAACACAATTAATTGTTATGATTATTCAATTGTATTTTGTTGAGGCACGCTGCAAAAAAGTTGGGGCCTGGTTTTGGGCAATCTCTTTTACTGTCTTGTGAGCGCTCATTTTTAGTCGCTTATTCTGGTTTAGAAAAAGTACATTAACGATTCCACAAGTTGGTATTAGTGGAACCGAGACCGAGGGCTTAACATGCTGTCCGAGGCACAGGAACGGTGGTGTTGTAAATCTATGACAAATGTATTTAAGAAAAGTATTTCTCATTGGTACATGCCGGGGCTCGGACCGCTAACTATTTTTAATCTAGCCACTAAAATAATGTTATTATTAATTCCTTCATACGTCATTTTAAATTTTCGAACTGAGTAGCGTCTCTTTCGAAGTCCAGTCGTTATGCATAATTATGTCGCTGACAACCCTAATATCCATAAATCAAGGAAATTTCAGCATTGTTCCAACCGCCTTTAGGGTGAAATTTGCTAAATTACTGCACTAATCAAAATGCATATAGCTTCGTTTACACGACTTGCTTGCACGCTTGCCAGTATACTTGCCAGTATAAATAATTACGAATTCCGATTCCGTTCTTTCATTTAACACATGCAAATCGTGTTAATAAAGACGTTAAATTATCAATCGCTTAGTTATCACGTCAAGATTGTGTTAATTTGGGCCGATAGCCTTAGTTGCTTTTACTTGATCCACGTGAGAATCAGTAAAGAAAAAAAGTAGTATTAAAGACGGTTAGTGTTCATCCATTGTCCAATAATTTGTTTAGTAGTAATTGTGGCAGCTGGTGGTCAGGTCAATGGAAGACTTCTTCAGCTCACCGTTATATTGACAAAGACCTAACTGCCTAGACATAGACTAAGATTTTTTTGTTAATAAAATTTTCAAGGCCGTACGCTGCACTGTCAGTGTCCACCGTCCTATGGCTGCCCCGGACCCCGCGCCCCGCGGTTAGTTAGCCGCAACAGTAATTTTAACAAAGATTGGCCAATAGATACAAATCACTCTTCCAAGTTAAAAAGCGCGACTTTCGTGATCGTAATACTGCTAAAGTTTTTAACTGGAAACCGATCAAAAAGTTATAGGAAACTTTGTTATATTTGGCAAACGAGTGCTTTCACTTGTAGCCACAAAATTCAGTCTGAGCTGTAAAGGCTAATGGACCAACAGCGAAGCAGACGGCTATAGGATTTTAGTCCATAGTAAATCTGGTATTGTGTTTTGTATCGACGATATATTTATATTTGTATAATCGCAAAGGTTGTATGTCCAAGCGTTGTATATAGATTAAATCAAATCAAATAATTTATTACGTTTGGTATTCAGTAGTTTGTTCGTTCACCTATAACATTTACCCAGTCAAGCTTTCTTTAGTTTTGATTTAAATAATGGCAAAGCCAAGTCCTTGAATAGAGTGACTTTAGAGAGTTATAATAGAGTGACACAAATGTGTTTTAATGGATATACTCGTATTTAATTTAATGTATTTTTGCTAGAAATACAAATAAACTTTAATCTGAGAGTGGCCACAGCATTGGATTTAAGTGGCTATATACATATATAATATTAAATTTGTTGTAAAACCTCAGTCACTTTCTATTGACGACTGAAATCTCTCTCACAGGATCATACTTTATTGCAGAGGTGCTCAAACGGTCGATCGCGAGTGGCCACATAGCATTCAAGTGGCTACGTAAATATTTAATTTTATTATAAACCCGCTCAAGTGGTTAAGTGTAAACGAACCTTAGCACATCGAATCATCTTTTTATCGATGAAATGGTATTTTTATTTTAAAATTACTGAAATTAAAATTATAAGGGACGGACTGAATAGTGTGAATGGTTGCATAAAGTGTTACTTAAGTATACGGTGAGAGTTTGATATGGGTGATTCTGTTTTTGAGTCCGATATGCGAAACGGTGTAATCATGATCTTTAGTTTTCTTTTTTTTTTTAATCCCTTTGTTCACTTTATGAGGCTGCTCCTCTCTTCTCTTCTACATTTCTTGATCTTTGGTTAAAATACGATTCAAGAAGGGGTAAAAATAATGATTTTTTAGCAATTCATTAATTCATCCGTATAAGTGTCGGGACCATCGTTTCTACAGAACAACACGCTATATTTTTATGACAGGCTAATGTTTAGATTTAGTGAACTTTATCATACTCATGACAAGCTTGTCGCTGTCTTTAGTTGGTGCTCTGGTGGAAAATATATTAATAAATATATACTTTTATGTTCATGATTAGAAATCGAACCGGGTATATCCGCATAGATCTACAACTTAGCTAGCTAGACTTAGCTAGCTAGAGAAATTAATTTGTTTTGTTTATATATAAGACCGCATAACCTTAGCTTTGTGTTTATAAGTAATAAAACTGAACAAATAATAATAATAATTTGTCTTGTTACAGCCCAAATCGATTCGCTTCACGCGCCGACTGGAGGGGGTGTCGAGCTGCCGTGTGACGTCACTCCAGCACTGCCAGATGACAGACTCAATCTTGTTATCTGGTACAAGCAAGGACATGATACACCTATTTACTCGTAAGTTATTTATTCCTTAAACAAAGCAGGATATGGATTCCAGGAATGGAAGTAACCGGCATCACGTAAATTTTATTACGATTTTTCAATAGGTGGTAGGCAGACTGGTGGTGGTAATTTGCCCAGTCTGCCGGGGCGGGGAAGTATCCACCGTTCGTGCCGATAAATCCAGTAAAGTGTATTCACACGTTTCGAGATCAGGCTCGAATTGCCGTCATGTCCAGTGAAGCCGGCATAGTGTTACGGACTAATGTCAGTCATAAAAACAAAACAGTAAAAAAAACTGTGTTGGATTTCTTGTCCAGAACACAAATATATATATATATATATACTCTCGCCAACCCGTCTGGCCAGCGTGGCGAGTGTAGGCCAAATTCTCCAGATCCTGAAAGGTCTAGGACGCTCTGTTCTGAAGGGCTGTAATGATAATTACGAACCTATATTTATTTATGTTATTTAATCTATTATAGTCGTATTTTATTTGATTTTTCGTAAATTAAACTGTGGTATTATATATATTGTTGTGACTCATCACAACTGCCGATAAACTATTTTACAGTTTGGCAGATTTTTTATTATTTTTTAATTTTATTTGTAATATTTTTAAATCGTTATATCTGGCCAAACCATTATGGTTTGTTGGCGAGAAAGGTCGCTTGTATTTAAATGTTATGATATAACGTTGAATAAATCAACAAAAAATATATAAGTGATTTTTTAAAACAAAAATTTAAAAAATACCTATTAGTTGAATGGCATTTAGTAATAACAAACTCACAAGAGGAAATGCCAAATGGTTCATAACTTAAACCACTTAACAAACCAATTAGAATCTTATTAAGGGATCCATCACATTTTATTTTGTTGACGCGTCTATAATCTGGGTACCTTCTAACATCCTTAGTATAATCCTATAGGATTGACCCATTTTTTCTTTTTAAAACACCGCCTAGTTTGGCCAGATATTAGTCAGCCTATTCTGGATCCCTTTCGATTGTTTTTCGATCGTGTTCTTAGCTGAATATTTAATTAAGTTCCGTTAAGTCTGCATTAAGTTCGCCCATGTTACGTTAGTCAATTATGCGCGTTTAAAAAAAAATACAATAATTTATTCGTATTTTGAGTCCTTCGCGCTATTTTGCGCGGACATGTCAAGTGCAAGTTTTTGTTTAGTAATTTACTGTGGATATTTTTGGTCAAAAGTGATGTTGTTTTGTTTAATAATGTTCTACAATGTGAATAGTTATGGAAAACGATAAATTGGACTTTGAATATGGGGCAAGTTGCAGTTTATTTTTTTGCGATTTTTCCGCGCTGTCAACTCCCATATTTTACCCGACGTTTTTGAGCTATGGTACCGCGCGTGACTCCAAGAAAAGCATCAAATTCTGCAGCATCTGGAATTTATTGATGAGTTAATGAAACTCATGAAAAAGAAAGATATATTACGTCAGACTTGGCTGTATGGGCAAGACCCTTTGCCTTCCCTATCACCGGTTTAAACCCCGGCATGTACCAATAAGAAATACACATACATTTGTCATGGATTTACAACACTACCGTTCCCGTGCCTCGGAGAGCACGTTAAGCCGTCGGTACCGGTTCCACTAATACCAACTTGTGGAATCGTTAATAAATTGTCATTAACAATTGACATCATATCCTCGCCAAGCGGTCTGGCCAGCTTGGCGAGTGTAGGCCAAATTCTCCAGATATATGTTCTGGGAGGCCTATCTCCAGGCTGTAATGAATGAAAAAAAAAAACAAATAAATATACCTATATTTAAAATTAAATGTTAAATTTTAAATTGAAACGGTTTTCAAGAATAGGAAGCTATTTAGGCCGTCTTGTACATCCGTTTATACCATCTTACGTATTCATTTTATCACGGTTTTAATCTTCAAAGCTTCCAGCGATGATCTTAATTCTTAATTCATTTTTAAACACAGCTTAAACAGCTTTCATTATAGTAAAAATGTTATGTGCTAACAACGACTAGGGACTCGGAAAAATTTATTATAAATACTTTCTTGTATCGAGTATTTTAAGTCACGAGTAATTTTGTATTCGATATCTTTTATTTAATACCATGTGATCATTTTATTTAAGAAAACTTACCGCTTTTTATTCATTCATTTTATTTATTACAGCCCCTAGACCACAGCGTCCTAGACCTCCACTGCTGGAGATGGCCCTTCCAGAACTGGAGAATTTGGCCTACACTCGCCACGCTGGCCAGACGGCTTGGCGAGGATATGATGTAATTTTTTCATAACAATTTATTAACGATTCCAAAAGTTGTCATTAGTGGAACCGGGACCGACGGCTTAACGTGCTCTCCGAGGCACGGGAACGGTGGTGAAGAGGAGAGGAGAAGACACATTTCTAAGAATTCCATGGATTCACCGTGCGGGTGCCGGGTCCATCATGTGTGGGTAGGAGATGAGAAGAATGGTGTATCGGGCTTGCGACCGACAATAGCCTGGTTTAAGAAAAGGAGGCCTTCTTTTTTTTTATTGCGCGATAATAAGCTCACCATCCACCATCTACTTCTCTCCCTACCCAACCAAATACTGTATGATTCCGTTAATGCCGTCTTGGAAGCTCGTTCCATAAATGTAAATCTATGACGAACGTACGTAACAAAAGTGTATTTCTCATTGGTACATGCCGGGTGGGTTTGAACTGACCTTTGTAGGATTTAAGGTACGCGTTCTTATAACCACCACCGCGCCACAATTAAATTTACCACTTATATAAATAATATAATAAATCGATTTAGTAGTGTCAATGGGCTGGACATGTATTTTGCAGAGCCGATGAACGATGGAGTAGATATTGTTTGCTTGGTATAGACCACCCCAAGGCTCGCCACTTCACACAATATCATGCCACCCTCATCCATCCACCACAAGCGAAATACGTGCATTTGTCATAGATTTACAACACCACCGTTCCCGTGCCTCGGAGAGCACGTTAAGCCGTCGGTCCCGGTTCCACTAATACCAACTTGTGGAATCGTTAATAAATTGTCATTTAAAATTGACATCATATCCTCGCCAAGCCGTCTGGCCAGCGTGGCGAGTGTAGGCCAAATTCTCCAGATATATGTTCTGGAAGGCCCATCTCCAGCAGTGGAGGTCTAGGACGCTGTGTTCTAGGGGCTGGAATGATGATTGATGTGATATGAATTACTGAATGATGAACAAATCGATATAAAAAATTTTGAGCGGGGTACAGAAAACAATTTGTATGTATATGAGCCAGGTAGACAGCTAGCCAGATCTTTTTATCTGCTGGTACGTATACTTTTCTGGCCATGTCGATATTTTTATACTTGATCTGTTTGATTCCATTTTGTGTCACAACAACCGTTTTTAATATCATAAATTTAATATAATAATCTTTCACAATTTGCTCTTTTAATTTATGATAAAAATTACAACTATAATACGCTACTATTTTAATAATGTGGGATATTTTAACTATCTTTTTTAAGCGCTGGATTATTAATAGTGTTTTTCTTTGTTATAATCACGAGCGTCTTGTTTAGTTTATAAATATCTAGTAGTTTTCTTGACAAGGTGTATTACGCTTTCATCATATAGAACACAAAGTCCTAGATCTCTACTGTTGGAGATAGGCTTTTCTGGAGTATTTGGCCTACACTCGCCACGCTGGCCAGACGGGTTGACGAGGTTCTGATGTCACTTTTCTATTGACAATTTATTAACGGTTCCGACGGCACGGGAACGATCGTGTTGTAAATAAATGACAAATGTACGTAAGAAAAGTGTATTTCTCATTGGTACATGTCCCCGGCATTCAATTCAATGCGAACCTACCTTTTTGCTTTTTTTTTTAAATGGAAATTGTTTTAACAACCGTATTATTAAAATAGAAGTAAAGTTTCATCACAACCGTATCTCTTGCGGGGTTGACAGAATTTTACTATGGCCCATCATGTGGCTAGTCAACAGGAATCGGAGCCAGCACATCCGCATAATTTAACCAATTTAACAGCTGCTTACACAGATCAACAGAATAAATAATCTAGCAGATAGATATTTAATATGTTATGTAAGGAAGACCAAATTTATAAACAATACTATACATGACATAATTATAGATGGTTATATGGTGGTTAAGGTGCGGTGGTGGCTCGGTTGTAAGAACGCGGCATGTACCAATGAGAAATACACTTTTCTTACGTACATTTGTCATAGATTTACAACACCACCGTTCCCGTGTGAGGAGAGCACGTTAAGCCATCGGACCCGCTTTTTTTATACTAGCAAGACATGTGATCTTGCACCCACCTTATGTTAAGTGGCGCGCCATGAATGTTAGCAACTGGAATCAGACACTCATGGCTGACAGCATTCCTAACACTATGCCGGCTTGACTGGGCATGACGGCAATTCAAACTTCACTAATACCAACTTGTGGAATCGTTAATGAATTGTCATAATAAATTGACATCATATCCTCGCCAAGACGTCTGGTCAGCGTTGCGTGTGTAGGCCAAATTCTCCAGATATATATTCTAAAAGACCCATCTTCAGAATTGGAGGTCTAAGACGTTGTGTTCTAGGGGCTGTAATGATGATATGGTAAAAGTATCATCACGACCGTTTCCCTTTCGGGATCGTCAGAAACCACGCTTATGAATAAGCGGATTCACATTTAGCCAACTTTACTATAGGCCAATCATGACAAGTGGTAAGCTCGTCGATGTCTCCAGCGTACCAAACTCGAGAAATATCACAAATAAATTAAATATTAATTAAATGTATTTTTATTTACATTAATAAATATTTTTGTGTCCCGACCAGTCGAACTCGGTACCTCCAAGTCTAAATCCACGGACTTGACCGCTAGACCACGGAGGGAGATGATATGGTGTCGAAATAATAGTGGTTTTATTATATTTTATTTACTTTTTTTTATTTGATTTATAATTTAATTTTAAGAATGACGTGTCACAAATGCCTGTAATAGGTTTACGTGAATAAAGATATTATGGAGTCCTTCGCGCCATTTTGCGTGAACATGTCAAGGGCAAGTTTTTGTTTTGTAAATTAATTTACTGTGGATATTATTGGTCAAAAGTGGTGTTGTTTTATTTAATAATGTGCTACAAGATAAATACTCACGGAAAACGATAAATTGGACTTTAAATATGGGGCACAAGTTACAGTTAATTTTTTGCGGTTTTCCCGCGCTGTCAATTCCCATATTTTTTTACCCGACGTGTTTGAGCTATGGTGCCGCGAGTGACTCCAAGAAAAGCATCAAATTCTGCAGCATCTGGAATTTGATGATGACCTCATTAACTCATAAAAAAGAAAGATATATTACGTCAGACTTGGCTGTATGGGCTAGACTCTTTGCCTTCCCTATCACCTCATTCATCATCCATCGGGAGAAGAGAACAAAAAAAATAAAGATATTATGACTGTTGCTGAGACCAAGATTATGAGTGCAAGGCCAAGACAGAAACCGAGACCAGCTGCTTTGGTCTACACCTATCAAATTTTATCTTCAATTTTATTCGTTTAAAAAATCACGGTTGGTACCAAAGTTTGACTTTGAGATGTACCCAGATAGCGATATGCTAATAGCCTGACGTCGGTTTAGAAATAAAAATTTGGCGCTACTCGTTGGCAAAGGGTTAAGTGTCAATTTGTATGCAAATAATAATTGGAATCTGCTACGTAATAGAAACAAATTTGAAAGCGGGCTACTGAATTAAGGATTGAAGCACACCAAACTATAGCTGTTAGACAAGCTAGACCAATTAATTATTTATTTATTTATTTTATTTATTTATTATTAAGGAAAACTATTGACATTAAATTCACAAGTATAGATACAAAAATAGAAACAGAAAGTCATTTACAAGTTTTCACTAGTAGTGTTAGAATAATACATATTGTGAACGATGAAATCATCTACAAACTATCACTTCATGCAATAAACTAATAACTGTACATTAACAAAAAAAAAAAAAAAACTTTTATCGTTTAAAGAACATTAAATTAAACGAATTTCTCACTGCCATCACTTTGTCATGAAAGATATCAACATCAGTTTCATCAATGAATGCATTAAGAGTATTACAAGCTCTAATTAAAAATGTATTTTGTCTGTAGTTAGTGCTTGCCATTGGTATGCGAAAAGTGGGCTTGTACCGATTGGTCCGCACTGGTGTATTTATGTCCAGCCGGGACAGCAACGAATTAATTAAATAATAAAATAATAAAATTAGTTAAATAGGTATGTAATAATATATAATTTTACTGACAAGGCCCATATACAGCCGCAACAACAGCTTAATTTATTTACCTATGGTAGGTAGATATTTATATTTAATATAGGTACCTATATTTTTGGTTATTTTTTGTTATTGTGTTGATGTTCCTATGACACTACCAGTTCTGCTCCTTGTCTTCACATTGCACTCTCCAGGCAAGACAGATATTTGAACGTTAAATATATATTGTGTTCAATTTTGTTCAAATTATATTGACTTAACCAAATTCCGGTGGGAATGTACGGTGATACACTAAGAATAAAGAATTAGTACAACATGACTTAGTGTCACTGTAACCGGCAATGGTTATGGTCGTGTCCTTAGACGTATTTATTTATTTAACCAAGGAAAGCTATTGCCAGTCATCATCATCATGAGCCTGTGTCTTTATAGTGCTGGATATAGCCCCCCCCCCTCGCCACTTCACACGATCTCCTGCCACCCTCATCTAACCCCTACCAGCGACCTTCTTCAGGTCATCCGTCCATCTCCGTGGTCTAGTGGTAACAAACGTTGCCGTGAACTCGGGAGGTCGTGGGTTCGATTCCCACCGGGGGCAAGTTGTACATTGTATAATTTGTCTCGATCTGGGTGTTTATATGTATAATATGTATATATTTACAACAAAAAAAAAAGTATAATATGTAGTTTATCAACCATCTAGTTTCCGTAACACAAGCCTCGTAGCTTACCACGGAAACTAGATGGCGCTGTGTGACCTGTCTGGAAATATTTATTATTATTATTATTTATCTAGCGGGGAGTCGTTCCACTCTTTGTGTTCCCGTACGTGGCGTCCTCTCTAGAACCCGTCTACTCCATCGCGGTTCTACGACAGACATGTCCAGCCCATTGCCACTTCAGCTTACTAATTTTGAAGGCTTATTAATTTTAAATTTGTGCACTAGACCCTTTTGCTTATTTTAACCACAAATAGAAATACTATAACATTATAAAAAAAAACTGCCTCCGTGGTCTAGCGGTTAAGTCCGTGGATTTAGACTCTGTCTGGTCGGGACATAAACATATGTATTAATGTAAATAAAGACATTAAATTATTGTTCAATTTATTTGTGATATTTCTCGAGTTTGATACGCTAGAGACATCGACGAGCTTGCCACTTGTCATGCCTATAGTGAAGTTGGCTAAATGTAAATTCGCTTATTTATAAGTGTGGTTTCTGACCACCCCGAAAGGTCATGATGCAACTATAAAAGAAAAAAAAACAAACAAAACCGTCGCGTCATGCCATGAGAGAGATTAATAGCATACAGGTTAATGAACACTAAATAATTTACCAGTAAGTAATAAATATTTCTCAAAACTTAGACTAACCTAATAGAATAAGAATAAAAACGTTTATTACCACATCAATTAATATAAATATTTCCAGACAGGTCACACAGCGCCATCTAATTTCCGTGCTAAGCTACGAGGCTTGTGTTACGGAAACTAGATGGTTGATAAACTACATATTATACTTTTTTTTTTGTAAATACTTACATGTTATACATATAAACGCCCAGACCGAGACAAATTATACAATGTACAACTTGCCCCCGGTGGGAATCGAACCCACGACCTCCCGAGTTCACGGCAATGTTTGTTACCACTAGACCACGGAGGCGGTTTTTTGTCAGAACTAGAGCACAATATTTTTAAATAAGTTTATATGATGTTGCAAGGGTCTTGGCTCAGCTTCAGTCAGCTGTACATCACATAATGTGGCGCACTAACTGACGCTGTTTTTATGCCAAAACCCTAGCTCACGTACATGGTTAACTAAATTAACAAGGGGCATCAAGAAAACGACGATAGACACAAAGAAAAAAACCTGAATATAAAATGTTGTATATCTAATATGAAGGAATATTCAGTTTTATTATTAACTCAAGGCCTTCTTATGAAGACGACAAATCACAATGTATCAGACAAACGCTATATTAGTGAAAAAACACTAAGATGAAACTTAAATAGTCTTTATTCAACTGGATTATTCTCAAGGTCTTCGTACTAATGATGGTCTCAAGAAAGAACATTTAAAGTAAACGTTGAAAAAGTAATTCTCTTGCTGAAGATACACTGAAATGTAGAAGTGAATAGTTTAGTTTTAAATTACTAGAAGATTGACTTGGTAGCACTTATTCGGGTTTATTTTTATATTATTTAAATACTTTATTGCACTTTAAAACCTAGTTTATAGAAGTGTTATAATGCCATAAGGCATTCATCACCAGCTAACCTTGGGGATCATGAAAGGTGGCAGATAGGATGAAGAAAAATTTCCATTTATTCGAAAAATATATTTACAACATATAAAATAATATTAATATTAAGGATAGGGATATAAGTCCCTTCTGCGTTGAATGGTGACAAGAACGCTGGCTGCATTTCCTCGCTGAATTGCAATACTGATTCTCTGAGCGAAGAAAGACCCAGCCCTCTTGTCACCGGAGGAGACGGCTAGACGCGGTGTTATGTCTGTTATGTTATGTTGTGTGTTTAGGAGAAAGGTCTCCTGCTATCCTAAGGTGCTATCCTGCTATCCTAAGGTGTTCAGGAGCTAACTGAGGCTTAGGATTGGTAGTTGTCGCTTGGTGATGCAACTTTGGCTGAGAGCTTGTTCAAAAGGTGATTTTGGGTCGTCCACTCTCGGTCTAAGTTTTTTTTTGTTGTTATTGTGCACTGCTGGTGACTGTTGTGTCGCTGTGTTGATTTGTTCATCTAATTCAATTATCTTTATTTATTATTTATTAAATACTTTATTGCACTTTACTTTAAAGTATGTACAAAGGCGAACTTAAAGCCATTTCGGCTTTTTCTACCAGCTAACCTTTGGAAGAGTGAGACAGTATAAATATGTGGGGTGCAATTCTAACCAATAAACTACATAAATAGTATGAATACATAGACTACATAAATACTCATCAATATATAAGTATTATAGAAGATATACATATATGAGGATAATATATTATTAGGAAGTAGAAATTTGTGGAGTTAAAATATATTGTTCTGCTTGTTTAAAAAGAAAGTATTAAGTAGTTTTTTAAAGATGTGAATGGAAGGAGCTTGTCTGATGGTCAGTGGATGTTTGTTCCACTGGCGTGCAGACGATACGGTAAATGAATCTGAATATGTGCTGGAAGTGTATTTCTTTGTTTAGATTATACTGTTTGCATCTGTAAGTACTTGCGATATTAATTTTTGTTGTTTTCTGTAGTTTATTGTTTTTGTCATGCTTATATTTTTTTAAATTGTACTACTTAGTTTTTGGGTTTTAGTAAACGATGCTACCTACCTGTTGAATGCAATGCTGGTCTGTAAGTAACATGTTTACTAAACTAATAAGATACCTTCTAGATTGTATATTGTATAAGATTTTGTAAACATGTTGTTGACTTGCTTAATTAAATAGATCTATGATTGAGTAGAAGAACTTTTTTCTAATATTTATCTAAATATAATCTGGAGCCAATTTCAACCTCATAATTAGTGCTTTTAAGACTATAGTTGTGTACATATACAAGAGAGCCATCTATATATAAATATATAATAATAACTAAAGATTTTTTTTTATAACATTTGCTCTAAAAGATAGAACGTCCACAAAAATCCGATAGATAAACAATAAATATCTCTAACTCGTAGAATTTCTTAATAAATCTGTAAATATGTTTCCAAACAAAACCGAGGCGATCCAGATAACCTATCAGTTGCCAATAACTCAAAGTATCGATGTTTTGACCCTTCTGAATGTATACTTTTACCAGAATCATTGACTTATGTACATACATTTTTAGACCCAACTTGGCCTATGTAGTAATTAGTTTTTATAATTTTAACGGGTCTTTTCTAACGGGATTTACCTTAGAGACATATTTCTCCCGACATTTCAGCCAAGTTGCATTGGCCGTGGTCACGGGTCGACTGAAGCTATGCGGTGTAGTCTCGTACATACTGGGCGGTAGATGTAAACCTACTCACTTATCACTTTTTAGAAATCGTAGTGATTTCTAACACACACACACGACACTTACAATATCCTTGGCGACACCGGACGATTTTCCCGGCATTCAAACCTATTGATTACTGGATTCCACGATGAAGATAGCTTATACCCCCCTCTCGATTAAAATTTTTGTGTTTCTTTATTTCGATCGCTTCACGTACTATTCTAAGGTAATAATGACGATTGGTGGAGAGTATCTTTGGGTCATGCAGCTAAATCCAATGGTTTGTGCTACTATCCATTAGGTGTTCTGCTATTGCTGACTTGTTTATTTGGCAGTTTTTGCTATGTAGTAATTGACTACCTATTCGTGGTCGCAGGAATCTCCAAATCCTTTGCTTACTATTTTTAAATCTCAACAAGCATTACATCATTTATCTTGTATGAACATTTGGGCTAAATTGTATTCATATGGATTTTTAGATATAAATTATTCTAACATTATTACAATTTAAGTAGTACTAAAGAACTTGATTGATACGAAAACTACATATTTTATACAGTAATATACTTGTACATTTGACATCATTGCAATTGGCATACTTTCAAGAAGAACCTTGAGTTAGACAGTTGTGCTCCTCGAGCGTCCTTCTGTTTGAAAGCTGAAAGCCATAATTGAGTATTTAAGAAAAGTATTTAATGTTTCTGATTTAATTAATGTTTTGGTGCTGAAACCTGGAAAAATCCCTGGCCCTGTACAAGGGCTGTAAAGCTTGATGGGTAGAGGGAGGTGTTCCCAAATGGGCGTCAAACAGGACTGCGTGCTATCCGCCAGATTATTTACTCTATATCTCGACAAATGCCTAAAAATAGTGAGGGAGAGTGACTGTGGGATAAAGATGAGTGAATTAGTGGTGAACTGCCTGCTTTATGCAGATGATGCTGTTCTTATGGCATCGTCCGAACAACAACTGGAATCACTAGTCACAGAAATGAAAGAGGGATGTGCAGAAAAAGGACTGAGTTTGAATGCGAGAAAAAACAGTGTTTGAAGGGCCAAGACTCACCTATCACGATCAAATAAATAAAACAATAGATGAAGGTGCAATAAAAAGCCATCGAAACAAAAGGCCATGTATGAATAAGGTGATCAATATCGAAGAAGCGAAATAGCTATGTCTGATCGTGACATTGTCTCAATTGTCTCTGCCTATCCCGCAAGGGATTTAGATTGAAAATATGTATGTATGTACCTGGATTGTTTTAAATTTGAAATTATTTTTATATGTAAATTTCTGGTCTTTGAAATCTAGGTCAATACTAGGAATACATAAATCATAGAAGGCAGTCTTGTCTTACAATATCCTAAAGTTAGAGGAAATCCTACGATGTAAAATTCTCGCGAGGGCTCGAGTTTCGGAGTGGTTCTGGTTCGATCAGGGTGACTAGGAATACGGGAAAAAATAACAATAATAATACTAATAGATATTTTACGCGGCGAGTAGTTATGATCTAAAGAAACTTCCAGGTGGCCATCTTTAGATGTTCACATCAAACCCAAGTAAGACAAAAGTGTAGACAAAAAACCTGAAGTGATAAGTGAAAATTGGTGATAGCTCGCTTGTAAAAACGCTTTCCTTAACATCCCAAAGAGTTGGGTTTGAACCCCAGCATGTACTAATGAGAAATACACTTTTCTTAAGTACATTTGTCATAGACTTACAACACCATCCTTCCCATTCCTTAAGCTTTCGGTCCAGGTTCTACTAATATGAACTTCTGGAATTGTCATTTAAAAAAATTACATCAGAACCAGCGTGGCAAGTGTAGGCCAAATTCTTTAGATATATGTTCTGGAAGGACCATCTCCAACAGTGGAGGTCTAGGACGCTCTGTTCCCTTCTGTCCAAGAATGAACCGATCTGTGGAGGATCTTAGACATATCTTAGACTATAATACAATTAGTATTACCTGTAGCATACTGCTTATGAGATAAAATCTTTCCCCTAGCCAATTTAAGCTTATCAATGCAAATGATCTTAGCAAGTTAATTAATTGCATACACTTTGCATAATCGAAGTTGCAGATGGCCATTGGAGCGTACATTTACGATGTGTTAACGTTTATTAACACTGACAATGACTATCACTGAAGGATTAATTTTGAATGGATAAAATATTTATTTATTATTTGAAAAAAACACAGCTATTGCTGTAGAAACAGAATGTAGTGTATGTTTATGTATGTATTATATGGCATGTTCGTGTATTGTTGTTTATATTGTGTACGTATATGTATTTTTGAGTGCTATGCAATCGTAATTATGTTTATTTTAGTAATTTAAGTTATTTTTCTTCATCCTGCTCATTACCTTTCATGATCCCCAAGGTTGGCTGGTGAAGAATGCCTTATGGCATTATGGCTCGCCTATGTACCAGGTTTTTTAAGTGCAATAAAGTATTTAAATAAACGTTCAAAGAAGAGCGAATGCGCGTAATAGTGTTGTGATGTCGTAATGTCAGTGAGAAAGCTCGGCTCGCCATACATAATGTCATGTTGGTACCAACACTGATGTATGGAAGCTAAACGTGAATATGTGAGAATAAGCATGAGAGTAGGGTGCAGTTAAAATGAGGTCGTTATATATTTTGGCAGACCGCATACATAACGACGAATTACGTAAAAGGAGATGTTTGAAAGAAAGTATGGGACGGCATGCTCCGATACTTCGGGCATGATAAAAGGATGAGTGCCAATTGATTGATTAAAGAGCCCGATATAATAATGCGAAAGTTGTGGGTAAAAGAGTCCAGAGAAAGCAGACCAAGATTCATCTATCACGACTCGTAGAAGGCTCTAAGAAGTAAACACTCAACGAAACAAAAGGTTTTTTAATAAATATGTTTCGTTTGTAACCAAAATATAAAAATTATTCGATTCGCGGATGACATAGTCATCATGGCCAGCTCGCTCAAGGATCTTAGCAAAGTTAACGTCAAAGTCAAAATATCTTTATTCACGTAAAACTATTACAGGCATTTATGAAACGTCATTAATTTAATTATTTTGAAGCAGCAAAGTGGTCCAATAAGTAAGCTGTTAGCAGAAGACCAGCAGTTTAGCAGATTCCAGTGACCTCTTAATGTTTAATCTGACTGAGAAAGGAATCTGCAAGGAAAACTCAGCTATATCAGATTTACAAAATAAAACAGTATTATGCTTTCATATGTACATTATGTTATATAAAATTAATAATAATACTAATACTAAGGATAGGGATATAAGTCCTGTCAGCGTGGAATGGTGGCAAGAACGCTGGCTGCATTTCCCCGCTGAATTGCAATACTGATTCACTGGGCGAAGAAAGAGCCAGCCCTCTTGTCACCGGAGCAGACGACAAGACGCGGTGTTATGTCTTTTAAAAACTATTTTTCGCTTGGACTCCATGTGCCCAGAGTTTCTACAACAAACGGCATAGGGTGTTGATGCACGTGGCGTCCTTCATCAGAGCACGTCCTCGTTCCCAGGGGACCAACGTTATACCATCGGGTCTCTTTGTATCATCTCGGATAACTCCAGCTGGCTCGTGTGCAATAAAGAACTATATTATTATTCCCAATTTTTACAAATTTCTCGGTTACCCTACGTGAACCCGAAAGGTAAGATAAGTCTATTTGTTGGGATATGTCGTGAAGGGATGTTGGAGTATTTTTGTCAAGGTCGGTGTTGTTATTTAAAACATCTGCAATAGACAGCTTTTGACAGTGACCGATCCATTACGAATTCTGAGAATGCATTAAATACAATTGTCATTACAATTGAAATAAAAAAAACGTTAATTGTAACAACATAAATACTGGGATAGAACATTAGTTTAGCAACAGTATAGCAAGAACAATACCTCGCCAACCCGTCTGGCCAGCGTGGCGAGTGTAGGTCAAATTATCCAGAATTTTCTGGAAGTGCCATCTCCAACGGATCCAATCTGTGTTCAGGACTCCAAAACTAACACTCCAAAACTAGCTGAACCTAAACTACATGCGTTAGTCAATATTATGGTGAGACAGAAAGTTGCATGGAATTTATTCTAGTCGCTGGGTGTCATCAACTCTAGTATTAACTTGGCAAACAACGCATACTCATATGTATCTATTATTTATTTATTTATTAAGGAAAAATATTGACATTTAATTCAGAAGTATAGATACAAAAATAGAAACAGAAAGTCATTTACAAATTCTCACTCGTAGTGTTAGAATAATACATATTATGAACGACGAAAGCATCTACAAACTATGACTTCATGCAATAAACTAATAACTGTACAATAATAAAAACTATTATCGTTTTAAGAACCTTAAGTTAAACGCATATATATATATATATATATATATATATATATATATACATATATATATATATACATACAGTATTTGGTTGGGTAGGGAGAGGAGTAGAATGGTGGATGGTGAGCGTATTATCGAGCAATAAAACCCGCACGGTGAATTCATGGAATGCTTAGAAATTTGTCTTGTCTTCAGTATATTATAATAAATTGCAACCTTCGTTGTTACCTCTCCACATTGGTCGTTAGAAAATGCATATTTTTTAGTGCAATAAAGAATTTTTTTTTGAATTGATCCAATCTGTGTTCTAGGGGCTATGATAATAGCAATAACTATATGTGTAAACCTAGATATAAAGTACTAGGACTCCAAAACTAACACTCCAAAACTAGCTAAGCGTTAGTCAATTTTATGGTGAGACAGAAAGTTGCATGGAATTTTTCTAGTCGCTGGGTGTCATCAACTCTAATATTAACTTGGCAAACAACGCATACTCATATTTATTTATTTACTATTATATAAGCATAGTATATATGTATAAATTATTATTATTATATAAATACATAATACATTTATTTAACATTAACACCTCCTCTTGCGTCTCAAAGTTGTTTTTCTTGTTGTCCTTTAGGTTAGTTGTTTGAAATGTACGTTAGTTGGCCGCTAGACCACGGAGGCAATTTAGATTATTTATATATATGTATATTTATTTATTTATTTAAAAAACTTTATTGCACTATGTACAAAGGGCGGGCTTAATGCCGCTAGGCATTCTCTAGCAGCCAACCTTTGGGACAATACAGAGAATTTTGATTAAGAGGTAGGTGCAAAGGGCTCAAATATGAAACTTAATTTAAAGGTAAAATAAAATAAACTTATTCTATGATATCATAATACATATTAATATACATACAAATATGTACACAATAATACATATACTACACATTATACATATTTACACATTAATATACTACATACTATATATCTTACATACGCTGTTGAGAGCTATTTAAGTAATGTGAATATACCATTTTCTTAAAGAGTGATCTATTGGGTGCTTGGCGAATTTCTACTGGCAAATTGTTCCACAAATTGGCGGCCACTACTGCGAAGGAGTTTGACTGAAAGCTGGAGTGATGAGATGGGATAGATAAAACAGAATTGTGGGCCGAGCGAAGTGACCTGTTATGAAGTGATGAGAGATAGGCAAACTTGTCCTTGAGGTACTTTGGTGTTGCAGGCTCATTGAGAATAGAGAAGAGCAAACAGAGGATTCTGAGGTTCCTGCGACAACGAATTGGTAGCCACTTTAACTTAGCGCGATACTCAGAGATGTGATCATACTTGCGTAAACAAAAGATAAACCGGATACAGGTATTTAGTAACCGGTCCATCTTGTTGAGCAACACCTCTAATAGATCGACGCTACATACGTCACCATAGTCAAGGAGAGGAAGGAGTAGGCTTTGGGCAAGGGGCTTTATATATATATATATATATTATCATTTAGAAAATAATATATATATATATCACTAAAAATATAATTTTAAAGAATATCCATGAGCATTGCTTCATGCTCCAAAAATTATGAACAAATAAATTAGTATGTTAATTACTAACATAGTTTTCTTTAAGTTATTATTGTTACTAATATATATATGGTTTTTGTACCGAAATAAAGAATTATTATTATAACATATGAAAATAAAAAAATATTTAAAATTTTTACTAATAATTTTATGTATTTCTCAAAAATACACTCAGACAAGTAAAAGATCCCTTTAAAAGCAAAAAAGTTTTGCTTTTAATTGCCTCCTAATGATTTCACAAGTTGGTATTTCCTTTTATAAAAAACTTTTTAAAAAAGTTGAGTATGACATAAGGTGAACATAGACATGTATCAGATATTGAACGACTCTGCTGCAAGACCGCTTTTATTATATAGTGCCAACTAGCTGTCCCCTATAAGACCAGGGCAACCTTAGTATAGGGGACAGAAGTCGTCTACTAAATTAAACATGTACAACAATGTAATTTTTACTTTTTGTTCAATATGTATATTTAATTTTGTGTCAATAAACTATTATTATTATTATTATTATTTTAAGCAAAGGGTCTAGTAGCAGTAAAAAGTTATGAAAACGAAATTACTTACACTGTACCATATTACGAGCGAACGTCATAAATAAGTTGAACACTAAAAACTATTATGAAATATACACGCTGCGTTCGTAACATTTTTATCGCGTTATTACTTTTAATGGTAGCTTCACACTAAATTTTAAATGATCCATTAAACATTATTTTGTAGTTTAAATTATTTTTTCCTATTGCGTCATCGATATAAATGAGTCCTGTATATATTTAATTATATGTATTGTATTATAGATATGTATAACATGTATTCTCCGTCTCTACCGCCTCCGTGGTCTAGTGGTAACAAACGTTGCCGTGAACTCGGGAGGTCGTGGGTTCGATTCCCACCGGGGGCAAGTTGTACATTGTATAATTTGTCTCGGTCTGGGTGTTTATATGTATAATATGTATATATTTACATAAAAAAAAAAGTATAATATGTAGTTTATCAACCATCTAGTTCACGGCAACGTTTGTTACCACTAGACCACAGAGGCGGTCATTTATTTATTAATTTATATATATATATATATGTATATAATTTATTTAGGACTTAATATTTTGTTTTGTTGACAGGTTGGATACACGAGAGGGAGTGACATCACACTGGTCGGATCCTGGTACCTTGGGGGTTCGAGCGTCCTTCAGAAGCGAGACTCAACCAGCTGTGCTTGTTCTTACTAAGCTAAGGTTTGTACATCCTTATCGGCTTCTCGACTCTACCATTTCTTCTAGCTGTCAAACGGGTTCCCTTAAGGGAGCCTCCAAATATAGGTATTCTTATGCTAAGTTTCTTCAAATTATTATTGCAGATTCGTTCACTGTTTCATCCGCTCGCCAATGGAACAGGCTCCCACTGACGATCAGATAGACTACTTTCTAAACAAGCAAAACAGTGTTTTTTAAATTAATATTACATTTTATTTTTGTGTTAATTTTTATTCTTAAAATTTATCATTTACTGTTTATTATTGTGTAGGATTATTTTTAGTATTTTATAGTTGTAAGCATATCGTACATTACGAAAGCTACTAAAATCCGGCTGGTCAGAGCTCTTGTGTTCCCCATTTTCCTGTATGCTGCAGAGACGTGGACCCTGCGCGAAACTGAAATAAAATGAACGGATTAATGCTCTAGAAATGTGGTGTTGGCGGAGAATGTTGGGCATATCGTGGACGGAGTTCCGAACCAACAAATCCATCCTGGAGGAACTAGAGATAGGAAAACGCCTTTCCTCAATCGTGCAATCACGCATTCTCACTTTCTTTGGACACGTGTCGCGGCGTGGAGATACATCCATTGAGCGCCTTGTAGTTCAGGGAAAAGTCGATGGCAAGAGAATGCGTGGTAGGTCTCCGATGAGATGGACTGACCAGGTTAAAGCAGTAATGGATCACCCCCTACATGAGTGCTCCAGGAAGGCTGCAGTTCGAGACGAGTGGCGACGGCTTGTTAAGCGTGCCACTGACACTCAAGTGACAACCACGACCACTCTGCCAAGAGTGTAGCGACTAAGAAGAATTCGTACATACATACATACATATCTCGCACCAAATCCCTTGTGGGGTAGGCAGAGACAATTGAGCGCCACTTGTCACGATCACGACATACCTCTTTCGCTTCTTCGACATTCATCAACCTCTTCATACATGCCCTTTTGTTTCGATGGCTTTTTAATGCCCCTTCAGCTATTGTTTTATTTATCTGATCGTGATATGTGAGTCTTGATCTGCCAGGGCCCTTTTTTACCCACAACTTTCGCATTATATATCTGGTTCGTCAATCTCTCTTCGCTCATCCTTTCAACATGCCCGAACCATCGGAGCATGCCTTTCCTTATTTTTGTCCCTATCCTTTCTTTTATACCTACCTTTTTGCGTATTTCATCATGACGAAAGCGGTCCGTTAAAGTTACGCCGCATATCCGACGCAAATTTTAGTTAAAAAACTGCCTCCGTGGTCTAGCGGTTAAGTCCGTGGATTTAGACCCGGAGGTACCGGGTCGATTCCTGGTCGGGACACAAAAATATTTATATATAAATACATTTAATTAATATTTAATTTATTTTTAATATTTCTCGAGTTTGGTACGCTCTGGTGACATCGACGAGCTTGCCACTTGTCATGATTGGCCTATAGTAAAGTTGGCTAAATGTGAATCCGCTTATTTATAAGCGTGGCTTCTGACCACCCCGAAAGGGAAAAGGTCGTGATGATACTTTACACTATACTTTTTTAAAAAACTAATAGTACGTAAGAATATATTTGTCATTGGTATAATCTGCAGGATCTCACGGGGTTATGTGTGTATAGGAATTAAATTTTTCTATTCACTTACAAAAGCACAAAAGGAAAGTACAAAACATTATTTTCGTATTTTTTGGAACGAGTAATAGAAATAGGGACGTACCTTTTTTTGTTTTATAAGCGTCACACTGGCGGGACCACAGTTCGAGTTTAAATAGTTTGTTTTCGGTTTTGCAATAAAATATTGCGTTTCATTATTTCGCCGGGTTAGAGCAGAAACCAACTTTTTTTTTTAGTAAATCCACCTATTTCCTCTAGTCGTTTAAAAACTTCTGCTTTTTCCAGTGATAAAATCAACTAAGCACTGTGGCGCTTAGTTTTGAATCTTAAAAGCAATTAAATGAACGGGTTTAGCCGAAAACGCAAATTCAAAAGTAATTAAATGAGCATAATATTATATATAAGATGTGGAGTGCTCTCACAGCCAGTGTATTTTCCCACTCCTAATACCTGGAAATTTTCAAGCGAAGTGTAAAAACTTCTTGTTAGGCTGATATAGTCTAAAGTCGGTCGTTAGTGACTGGCATCAGTTGCTCCCGTTCTTGGAACTCGCGTTCTGCTTACCATCAGCTGGAAGCGATGTCACATGTCGTGTGTCAATTGTGTTTTTAGTTATACAAACATAGTAGTGATGAGTAAAAAATGCTAGTTATTAGGTATATATTAGTGCCTCATGCATTCCTAAGTGCCGTGTCGTTCACACACTTTAAGTCGACGCAGCCTCAAGTTGCAGACGCAGTGTCGCTCCGCATCTAAGTTTTTGTTGGCCTTACATACTTGTACATTTAATGCTGTTGAGTCAGAGGCGTGGCGCAATGCGACGCCATCGTCATATTGTCATGTCGTTTCGGGTGTAGCCGCGTTTAGACTGCGCGAGCCTCAACTCTTTACAAAGACCACATCGCACCGTGTTCTTGACTTTGCAGTGAGCGACTTGCCTTAAGAGGGATCGAACCTGAAACATTTAGGCTTAATCTCCTGACGTAAACAGCGACAGAAAATATAGAACCTAAATAATTTAACCTTAATTTAGTCCCACCACTAGCACGTTTGCAATCCTTTGCCCAATTTCATAGTAGTTTTTGTTCTGTCGGTACTTAATAATAGATGAATAATTCAAGTGCTTTATTGTAAGAAATGTTTTGTTCTTTGCTTATTTAGGCCTATTTAATTATATTTATAGTAGAATATACGTCAAAGCTGCCTACACCGATCGAGTGTCATCCACTTTATATGAAAGGAAATACGCCAACAAAAACAGCAATGTGATATATTTATGTGAAGATGAATTTCAACTGGGACTGAATGGCTAAAAATAATATTCCATTTGATAATGGTCGCTATCTTAGCGATTACAGTAGGTAAATTATATTTAAAAAAGTTGCCACTTACAAAATTAAAAATCTGATTGTGTAATTTGTTTTCTAATTTTAATAATAATTATTATAATTTGCATGTTGTGTGTGCTGCTTGGATTCCAGTCTAGTCCATGTATAAATTAAACGAACTTAAATTTGCAACTGACTGGAATCTGTTTGCACACCTAATAATAAATAAATCCTATTTTATACCACGGGCTTTCTTGTGCTAGAAGTGCCGACCGGATTCCTCGTCACGCGGCTCTCAACATCATCCGTAGGGCTATTGGCCCTGTTGGAGTACCCGCTATGCTAAATCCCTTTAGATTCGACGGCATGACCGTTGGGCCGTGGAAATTTGGCAGGTCTCTGGTGAGGAATGCGACATGTGTAGACACAATAGCCCTCATCTCACATCCAGGCAACCTTGTCCAGTGCGGAAAGTGTGGCGGTTTCCGCTGAGAATTTGCGCCGTTTGAGGTCAAGGCCCATGGGGACCTTCAGCAGGACCCAAGGAGTTGTAAAAGCGGCTGACGGAGAAGTCTGAAGACAGGAAGGCTGGCAATTATTTCTGCCAACGTATTAGCGTCGCTATACAGAGGGAAAATGTTGCCAGTTTCCTTATGACTTTGTATTTAATTTTTATACGCGTTAAGTGAAGGACGCTTTTAGACTTATTTATTTATTTATTTATTCGGAGAAAAAAAACAGAAATGATACATACAAATAGGCAAACGATACAAAAACAAAAATCATAAGTTACATTCGAATCACTTCCTTTGATATTTCTCACTAAGAACATATAGGAAGATAGTTTGATAGTTTGAGTACAACACGGACCTAATTATCGTTATATATATATATTTTATTACCAGTTGCACTAATAAACCATTCAATCAACAATCTTGCTGATCATCAATAAGCACCCTAGTGATATTGGCCTTGTAACTGCTGCAGCTTTATGTTAACATGTCGACCGAGGCAAGTCTGTCGTCGTGGACGCGACACATTCTGGCGAGTGGCGCCCGTTTGCCCGCATTCGTTTTGGCACGTGGTATGACAAATAGCGACCGAGATCTAGTCCTTCTTGTAGGGGCACAAAACAGTATTTTTTGTAAAATGTCCGGGCAAATAAAACTACTGTTACAAATCTTATAGAGGACGCTGGCGTCCAGGATCACACGCCTGCTGTTAAGCGTCAGTGTTTTGTAGCGTTGTAGTAGGTATCTATAGGAAATGTTAGATTTGGTCAGTCTCCAGTGCTGGGCACGAAGAAATTTCTTTTGTAACATTTCTATTTGCTGCGTGTAACATTCATAATATGGATTCCATATAGTGGATGCTGTCTATATGCTGGTCGAACAAAAGCTTGTCGTCAAACAATACACCCAGGTCACGAATAGTAGACACCCTCTCTACAACTTGGCAATTGAGTTTGTAATTGTATGTGATATTATTTTTATTTTTGGTAAATTTTTACTTAGTAAATTAAAAGATGTTTTTTTTTTCAGACCTGAAGACAGTGGCCAGTACAGATGTAGGGTGGACTTTATAAAATCGCCGACAAAGAATACGCGACTCAACCTCACAGTATTAAGTAAGTACCTGAAAGAAAGTAACCACGCTTATTTACACCTGGCACCTCCGAGTCTAAATCCACGATCTTAACCGCTAGACCACGGAGACAGGTTTATGAAATTCTTAAAAGACATGTTAACTTATGGCATGTAAACAATTTTGGTCGGAAGCGATAGGAAGAGAACTTTCTTATTAAATTCTTCAACTTCTTTCAATTTGGCTTTTGTGTTTTGTGGTTTATTTCCTTACCGTATTCCGTATGCCTTAAAATATTTATTATATATATTTTATTTAAAACTTTATTGCACGTTATACAAGGGGCGGACTAAATTCCGCTAGACATTATTTGACAGCCAACCTTAGGGCCAATGTGGACCCTTTCAAATGTAAGGTAGGTGCAAATATTTAGTACCAACTTTTTGTACATATTTTATGTCAATAAAATTTATTATTATTATATTTCCTGTATATTTGAGTGTACTTTTATAAAATGAATTCTTATAATATATTAGTAAAAAAATTACAGACGTTTTGGTGATATAATAATCATATGTTTATTTTAGTAAAATAGAGGATAATCGTTATTATTGTGCTTTTCTCTGTCTAAATTTCAAGTCTGAGTGTACTTTTATAAAATGAAGTCTTATCATATATTAGTAAAAAAATACAGACATTTTGGTGATATAATAATCATATGTTTATTTTAGTAAAATAGAGGATAATCGTTATTATTGTGCTTTTTTCTGTCTAAATTTCAAGTCTGAGTGTACTTTTATAAAATGAAGTCTTATCATATATTAGTAAAAAAATACAGACATTTTGGTGATATAATAATCATATGTTTATTTTAGTAAAATAGAGGATAATCGTTATTATTGTCCTTTTTTCTCTGTCTTAATTTCAAGTCTGAGTGTACTTTTGTGAAATGTAGTCTATTACCTTACAAGGGAACAAAAATAATAATAATAATAACGACATTTTGGTCATAAGTTTCTTTCAGTAAAATTGAGGAAAGTCGTTATGTTTTTGCTATTTTGTCTGCTAAATTTAGGTATATGAAAGTGAATATATGTCTAAAATGTACGTAATTTTATCCCCTAGTAAGTTAATAGACTTAATTTTTCAGACTCAATGTACTGAGTCTTGAAATATCTTTTAAAATATTCGTATGTGCAAGTTGAAGAGAGATGTAATAGCGTAACCCTTGAATAGGTAAAAGTTCTCATCTAAAAATATACAATAAGGATTTCATCAATTAAAAAGTAACAAAAAGAAAAGCCATGGTCCCGCTGCAATAATTTGGGCCCATGGCCATAAAGCTGCCGGCTAAGATAGGAATCAAATTGGGCCATAAATCGCCAAGCCAAGGACGGAACTAACTACTTGTTCGCATTGTCTGCTAAGGTTAAGGTCAATGAATTACTAAATGACGGCTTATTTTTATCATATCCTTCTCTTG
Organism: Tinea semifulvella; assembly: GCA_910589645.1. Classification (NCBI taxonomy): domain Eukaryota; kingdom Metazoa; phylum Arthropoda; class Insecta; order Lepidoptera; family Tineidae; genus Tinea; species Tinea semifulvella. The sequence goes on along the minus strand of OU342619.1, from coordinate 3,115,302 downwards.
GTTTTCGGTCGGTTCGAACCCCGGCATGTACCAATTAGAAATACACTTTTCTTACATACGTTTGTCATAGATTTACAACACCACTGTTCCTGTGCCTCCGAGAGCACTTTAAGCTGTCGGTCCCGGTTCCACTAATACCAATTTGTGGAATCGTTATAAATTGTCATTTTAATAAATGACATAAGACCCTCGCCAACACGTCTGGCCAGCGTGGCGAGTGTAGGCCAAATTCTCCAGAAATTTATGAAAGGCCCATCTCCAACAGTTTTATTTATATAGATTATATATCTATGTCTACATTTAATATTATTATTTATTTAATTCTACATACTTTAGATTAAAAAAAAATATTAATCCTAATATATAAAACATATATAAAAAAAACATATATATAACTGCCTCCGTGGTCTAGCGGTTAAATCCGTGGATTTAGACTTGGAGGTACCAGGTTCTTCCTGGTCCGGACACAATAATATTTATGAATGTAAATAAATACATTAAATTAATATTTAATTTGTTTGTGATATTTCTCGAGTTTGGTACGCTGGAGACATCGACGAGCTTGCCACTTGTCATGATGGGCCTATAGTAAAGTTGGCCAAATGTGAATCCGCTTATTTATAAGCGTGGTTTCTGACCACCCCGAAAGGGACACGGTCGTGATGATACTTTACTTTTTATATATATAAAACAAAGTCGGGTTTCATGGTTTTCTGATTTGTTGTATTTGGCTCCGTCCCGAATAACAGAATAACTATACTATAACATTGGAAAGTTGACGAAAAAATTAAATTAAAGAAAAAACATTTTCCCATACTAAATGTTCGTGGATTTCGTCCTGTCAAACAAGGTTGTCAAATATTTATAATATAATTTCAGAAATTTAAGAATATATAATATAGAATAAATTGGTCTCACTATTACGTCGCCAAATTGTCTGTTGAAAATTGTTTTGTGTGAGTATTATTATTATTAATAATGACATTCATTGACTGTCACTTGTCAGGCGGTACGAAATTTGACGGGTCAACTAGTAAAATATAAAATAAAATTAATATTACTTACGGATACGGATATAAGTTCAATAATAATAATAATATAATTCTTTATTGCACACAAAATATAACATATAGAATAATGTACATAGGCGAGCATAATACCGTGTGGTATTCTCTACCAGCTAACCTTTGGGAGAGTGAGAAATTATTATAATGGGTGCAGAGTACGAAATAAGAATAATAATAATAGTTAAAATCAATCATAAATATACCATAGTAAATATAAATAACATACCAATATATAAATATGTCATACGATATAATAAATACTTAAATTAAATAAATACTAATATAATAATTATCTATGTCAAGATGTGGAGATTAGATGTCATTTTGTTTTTTGAGAAAGTATGTAATTAATAAATGTTTGAATATATTTAAAGACGGGGCCTGTCTAATAGATAAAGGTAGCCTGTTCCATTGGCGGGCTGCAGAAACAGTAAGAGAATCGGAATATCTGCTGGAAGAGTGAAGAGGAATTGAGAGTTGATTGTTGTGAGTAGAGCGAAGGGAGCCACGGAAGTCACGCAGGTACTCGAAACGATCACTAAGATAAGCGTTTTGGGATTATTAAGAATGCCGTATAAAAAGGTAAGTATGTGTACAGATCTGCGAAAACGGATGTTAAGCCACTTTAATTGAATGCGAAATTGAGAGACGTGATCATACTTACGCAAGCGAATGCATAAGTTGAGAAGACGATCGACTTTATTCAGTAGCTCCTCGGTGAGATCGGGATAGCAGATATCTGCATAGTCAATAATGGGGAGTAATAAAAAAGTAACCAGCGTAAGCTTTGCTGAGCGCGGGATGAAATTCTGGAAGCGCTTAAGGGAATGCATGGATCCTCGTGGAATGTTGGCAAGAACATTGGCTGCATCCTGCTGAATTGCAACTTTGAGCGAAGAAAGAGCCAGCCCTCTTGTCACCGGAGGACACGACAAGACGTGGTGTTATGTCTATGTTTTAATTAAATACTTTTTAAAAATAATTAACTACCTATTCTTTACGAGAAGACTATGAATCACCCTAAGAAAATCTGAAGCATCTCAATGACTCTTAACCCGACATTTCCTTGAAGAAAAATTTCGAATTCCGTAAGTAGTGAATAGCCTTTCGGAATCAGTCGCGCGGAGAATTCTCAAGGAACTTGTCCCCTCGGATGAACGTTCCTTAACACAAAGTATTCCTAATTCTGTTTAATAAATAAACTGTTTAATTTTCCTTTGTTTTAATGTCTATTAGAAAAGTTCAAGTTTTTTATATAGAAGACAAATTTATATCTATAATAGATCATAGGGGAGCTAGCTGAAGTGACAATGAGCAGTGGGGTGAGGCAAAGCTAATATATCCACTAAAGTTCGTTGACTTTTCTGCCAGACGGTTGTGCACTCCGCCTCACCCCGCTGGACGCGTCTGTTGCAAAACAGATGAACGATGGAATAAACGGGTTCTGGAGATGAGACCGCATACTTCAAAACGCAGAGTGGGATGACCCCCCGCTAGATAGGCGATGACATGAGAAAGTTCGCTGGTGGGGGATGGGTAAGGGTGGCAGAATAAATATTAATGATCAATAAAATAAATTAAAGTAAATAAACTGCCTCCGTGGTGGTTTATTCCGTGGATTTAGACTCGGAGGTACCGGGTTCGATTCCTGGTCGGGACACAAAAATATTTATTTATGTAAATAAATACATTTAATTATTATTTAATTTATTTGTAATATTTCTCGAGTTTGGTACGCTGGAGACATCGACGAGCTTGCCACTTGTCATGATTGGCCTATAGTAAAGTTGGCTAAATGTGAATCCGCTTATTTATAAGCGTGGTTTCTGACCACACCGAAAGGGAAACGGTCGTGATGATACTTTACTTTACTCTAAAGTAAATAAATAAATATTTATCTTGTTTCAGTTCCACCAGAGCGCTTAATAATCCTTAATCATGAGGGTAAAGAGATGCCAAACGGAATAGCTGGACCCTACGACGAAGGAGTCGAGGTTAATTTGACCTGCGTCGCTGTTGGAGGTAAGAAAATGGTTGTATAACCCGTAAAATGCATTATTACAACCCCTAAACCTAACCTAGACCTCCACAGCAGAAGTTGGGCCTTTAAGAACTGGCCAGACTGGTTGATAAAACTCACATAATTTTACTTATTTTTTTTCGTTTATAAGGTATCTTCTTCTTCTTACGGTGCCGGAGGTCGGCTATCATTAGGGCGATTTTGATTTTGTTGGCCGCTGTCCGGAACAAGGACCGGGTGCTCATCCCGAACCACTCCCTGAGGTTCTTGAGCCAGAAAGTGCGTCTTCTCCCCGGTCTTCTAGAGCCTTGTATCTTGCCTTGCATGACGAGCTGCAGCAAGCTATACTTTTTATTGCGCATGATGTGTCCCAAGTACTCCAACTTCCTTCGCTTTACCATTTTCAATAGTTCAACGCCTTTGTTCATCCTCTGCAAGACAGTTTCGTTTCTTACTCTGTCCTTCCATATTATCTTCAACATCCTCCTGTATATCCACATTTCAAAAGCTTCTAACTTCTTCGACATTGTGTTTGTCAGGGTCCATGATTCGACACCATACAGGAGAATGGAAAATATGTAGCATCGGACGAGTCGGCATCATAAGGCATCTACCACTGTTTTTTTTGCTAAGGCTATCTATCCTAAATAGAATAAGTACAAATTTGTTATATGTAATTTTTTTTTATACTGTATTTCCTTTGGTTCATTTGTAACACTTGGATACAGTTAGCACTAATAAAATGAATACAATTAATTAAACACATATGTACATTAGGCGCGGTGGGGGCTCGGTTGTAAGAACGCGTTCCTTAAATCCTACAAAGGTCGGTTCAAACCCACCCGGCATGTACTAATGAGAAATACACTTTTATTACGTACTGCAGTCATAGATTTACAACACCACCGTTCCCGTGCCTCGAAGAGCACGTTAAGCCGACGGCCCCGGTTTCACTAATATCAACTTGTGGAATCGTTAATGAATTATATCGTCGCCAAGCCGTCTGGCCAGCGTGGCGAGTGTGGGCCAAATTCTCCAGATATATGTTCTGGAAGGCCCAACTCCAGTAGTGGAGGTCTAGGATGCTGTGTTAGAGGCTATAATGAAAAATGAAATATGTACATTGTGGTGGCTCGGTTGTAAGAACGCTTTTCTTAACATCGTATAGAGGTGGGTACATTTGTTGATTTACAAGACCACAGTTCCTGTGCCTCGGAGAGCACGTTAAGCCGTCGGTCCCGGTTCCACAATATCAACTTTTGGAATCGGTGAAATTAAAAGTGTATGCCAAATTCTGCAGATATATGTTCTGGAAGGCTAATATCCAACAGTGGCTGTTGGATATGATGAATGAATGAAAAGTATATATATAATAATATAAATAATGGGCGTGTTTGGGAAAAGAGATTGCCCAAAACCAGGCCCCAATTTTGTTGGAGCGTGCCTCAACTAAATATAATTCAATGATCATATCTTTTTATTGTGTTTTTTCAAATTTAAAATATAATTTAATTAAATAGTCAATTGGTTAAGATTTATATACAAAATACCATTTATACGATTAGGTTCTTTATCATGATCAGGTACTTTATTATAGATAAAACACTGAATTTCAAATTGGCGGGATAGAAATAATGTTATTATTAAGGTAAAAAAAAGTATTTGTCAATTGTCGTTATGCTAGGGTAAAATTAATAAAATGAATAACAGATTATGAAAACACAATATATTAACTATGAAATAAAAAATAAATCATTATGACACGAGGGCATTTTTTTGGGCCCATTCCTCTAAGAAAAATGGGCATTCTCATTTCTGGTCATTGTCCTTTATTCATCTTAAAAAGTATATGTTCGCGCCTGATCCAGAACCTTCCAGCTAACTATGCTTATGCCAAAAGCACGGACCAAACGCGAACAAAGGCCTTCTATAAGTGGACTGTATTTGAATTTTTATAATAGCAAAACGGCCGGTAACGAGCAATCCGGACACAGAGGTACGATATCGGAAACAGAGTAGGACGGGTCACTTATATAAGGAAAGTATGCCACGTACCTTTTCACAGCTTCACTATCACCTATCCTGGCCAGGATATTCGCCAAACTCAATCACTTCACGATTATTATAGTTATTTATTTAGCACAGCCGTCCGCGGAGAACACAACGGCGCGTCTTCCAGAAGAGCGGGATCACGGTAGATCATAGACTTCTCGCTGGGTCGGGGCGCGACGTGCGACTGACGTTGCAAGCAATGAAGCTTACAAAGAAACCTATTTTCTGCAAGTCCACAAGTGGGTACTTCTCGTTTGCGAATATAATTAATAAATATTCAAATGTTGCAAATTTGAAGTAAGTGGCGCCATCTTGTGGTGGCATACTTGGTTATTGGAAATGGAGGGAATTTTGTATTGCTCATTATTAACCGATTCAACTATTACAAATATAAGTTAAATATTGGCGTAAACAGTATACTTGAAAACGTGACAATGATATGGTTTTCTATATTGAATGACAAATCATTGGCGTGTGTGGAATAGAAGTGGAATGAAATATTACTACGAGTAAAAGATCCATTTTCCATTCATGAAATCGAACTTTAAATAGACGTGAAAAGGCACGCGTTTTTATAAAAGCCGAGATTAATTCGGAGTCCATTATATTTGACAGGATGCATGACAAAATCTATAGAAGACTGTTTTTTGATTCCAAAATTAACAAAAGGCACGCTTCATTGATGCTTTTGAATGCCGTTGGATGTTGAAATACATTTTTGACTGTGTTAAAACCGCCACAAAATGCATTATTTTCTTGTATTCAAAACTTACAGCTTTGTAATACAATTAGAGTTAAGTAACTGACCCGGCAAACGTTGTTTTGCCATATAAATTATTTCTAGTGTAGAAAAAAAAAACTAACTTATTGTAAGTGTGTAAGGATGTGGTATATGAGTGAAAGAGGCATGGAGCGCTGTGAGCGATGAGCGAATATAAAAATAACAAAACACCAAACATTTTTTATTTTATTTGTTATATTTATTCCTTAAAATTATATATATCGTGAGAGAAACAGGAGATCGGCTTCGGTCGCATCCCTACTCCGTGCTGTTTACTGGGAAGTGACACCGGTATAGTCTGGCAAATGAAATTTAAAAAATCTAGCCTGGTAACACTAATTATAGCAGGAATAAACTGTCTTGATACTAAAGTTACCATGTAATAAGTTTCAATGGGGTCCTGTCACTAACTTTTTATCACGATAGATGGCGCATGATAGATGGTACCTAATGTCAGTTGCATAGAAAATTTGTATTTTTATTACGAAATTTATTATTTTCTGGATATTATGCAGAAGTGAGCAGCTTTTAAGTGTACAAATCGAGATTTCCAAAGATATGGTGATCTCAAAAGTGCCGTTCTATTATTCAACCTTTTTTTATTTTAAAGACAGTGTTCGCGTACTTAATTCGTCTTTTAAGGTATTTATTTATTTTTCTGTTATAAAAATGTAAAACTACCAATAAATTTAACAAATAATCAGTCATAGGTGTAAACAAGGTACCAGTGCCGCTAGCGACATTTACAAAAAGCTTTGCCCCATTAAATGTTAGGCTCAACTGGCGGGGATAACTTACCAAGTGATAATTGATCAGTTATCGGGCGGGATGGAAAATGACTATTAAAAAAAGGGGTTGGTATATAGAAGGGTAAAATTTAGGGTTGTATGTATTTTTTAAAGGCACATTATAAAAAAAAAAAAAATTTTGTCCAAAAATAAAAAAAAAATGTTACGGGTGGCCAAGCCTTATCACTTAGGGGTATGAAAAATAGATAGTAGCCGATTCTCAGACCTATTGAATATGCATATAAAATTAGATAAAAATCGGTCAAGCCGTTTCGGAGGAGTATGGTAACTAACATTGTGACACGAGAATTTTATATATAAGATAATGGTGACGATTGTACCAGCTGACGGCTGACCTTTAAAATAAAACTGATACAAACGACACCATTTTTAACTTTAATAGTTACAATTACAGTGACTTCAACCAAGCCGTAATCTTTTTTGTATTATTTCAGGTCGTCCTACTGCTCGTGTGTCATGGTGGAAGGATCACTCGTTGATGGCGAATTCTGAAGCAAAAGCCACAGTGTCGTTTAGAATACAGAGATCCGACTTGGGATCAAATGTTACTTGTCAGGTGAGTTTATTGTGGCCTAAGACATGTGACTGCCTCCGTGGTCTAGCGGTTAAGTCCGTGGATTTAGACTCGGGAGGTACCAAATTCGATTCCTGGTAATATGATGACACAATCATATTTATTAATGTAAATAAATACAGTTAATTTATATTTAATTTATTTGTGATATTTCTCGAGTTTGGTACGTTGGAGACATCGACGAGCTTGCCACTTGTCATGATTGGCCTATAGTAAAGTTGGCTAAATGTGAATCCGCTAATTTATAAGCGTGAAAAATATATAATAATAATGTAGTATCATCACGACCTTTTCCCTTTCGGGGTTGTCAGAAACCACGCTTACCAAAGCGTACCAAACTCGAGAAATATCACAAATAAATTAAATAATAATTAAATGTATTTATATACATTAATAAATATTTTTGTGACCCGACCAGGAATCGAACCCGGTAGCTCCGAGTTTAAATCCACGGACTTAACCGCTAGACCACGGAGGCAGTTATAATAATAATATATACACAATAATAATATGTCAGAATACGCATGAGAGTAGAGTTAATGCAGTAGAAATGAGGTCTTTACGTCGGATATGCGGCGTAACTTTGATGGACCGTATACGTAATAACGAAATACGCAAAAGGGTAGGTATAAAAGAAAGCATAGGTACAAAAATAAAGAAAGGCATGCTCCGATGGTTCGGGCATGTCGAAAGGATGAGCGAAGAGAGATTGACGAACCAGATATATAATGCGAAAGTTGTGGGTAAAAGAGGCCCTGGCAGACCAAGACTTGCCTATCATGATCAAATAAATAAAACATTAGCTGAAGGTGAATTAAAAAGCCATCGAAACAATAGGGCATGTATGAAGAGGTTGATGAATGTCGAAGAAGCGAAAGAGGTATGTCGTGATCGTGACAAGTGGCGCTCAATTGTCTCTGCCTACCCCGCAAGGGATTTGGCGTGAAGATATGTATGTATGTATGTATGTACATTTAACTAAATTTATTTAAGAATATATAACTTTAATTATTTCGCTTATGATCATGTTGTTAATAGCTTACCTTAAATAAATAATAATAATAACTTTAATTATAAATTCGAAATTGTATTAATTTGCATGCTTAATAGTAGTTTATGTAACTGTTGCATAATAAGGAGTATTATACATGAGTGTGTGTTTAACAGTATCACACGCGTGTTTTAATACCTACCTAGTTATGTGCAGTTTCATACACTAATTTATCTACTCTCATACATTGGGATTGAATAATTAATAAAAGAAAATAATAAATAAAAGAAAAAAATTAAAGAGTAAGAAATAGTTTATTGCTCTAATTAAAACAAGTTTTGCGGTTTACTATCGCGGTATTTAAAATTGTTTACTATAGCGTTATTTAAAATTGTTTACTATCGCGTTATTTAAAATTGTTTACTATCGCGTTTATTTAAAATTGTTTACTATCGCGTTTATTTAAAATTGTTTACTATCGCGTTATTTAAAATTGTTTACTATCGCGTTTATTTAAAATTGTTTACTATCGCGTTATTTAATACTTAGAGTAGTTTTAGTAGGTATTTTAATATTTAATTGTTTACTATCGCGTTTATTTAAAATTGTTTACTATCGCGTTATTTAAAATTGTTTACTATCGCGTTATTTAAAATTGTTTACTATCGCGTTATTTAAAATTGTTTACTATCGCGTTTATTTAAAATTGTTTACTATCGCGTTATTTAAAATTGTTTACTATCGCGTTTATTTAAAATTGTTTACTGATTCGACCATTCGGCAGCTTTTCAGTTATCGCGGAGGTCCACGTTAGTAAATCGCAAAACTTGTTTTAGTTAATAAAAAACGTTCGCGAAAACCTTAGAAAACAATATAGTTTTATTGCTTAGGCTCCAATTTTTTTTTAAACGACCATGGTACAGAATACATAAGTCCTAAACAATGAAATGGCGCCAAAACCTAGCTTATGACCGCGCACGCGCTATGGCGGGCGCAGCCAGAGACAAGTAAAAATTGGAATCAAAACTTTTTTGTAATTGGAACTTTTGCCTTAATAAAAATAAGTGTTATATAATATGTATGATTCTATTTTTAAAATGAAATATAACATTATTTTGTTAGGGAAAAAGTGTTATAATGGGATTATATTTTTAAATTTGTAGTAAGTAAGAAGTATGTCAATATAAATTCGTTTTGAAGTTTGTAATTCGCATTTTACGATATGAGAGTAGATAAATTCTATTTATATTATTTGTTTAATAAATTTTGTTTTATTGTACCTCTGGAAGACCCTGAATCCCGTAACGCAGTTGTTTTTTATAAAACATTTTACTTGGGATTCAGAGCACCATAAAATGCATTTAATATTATTTAACTTCGAATAAAATTTGATTATATCCATCATTGGAGAGACACAGGTTGATGTCGAAAATAAAATTGTATTTTATTGGTTGTGTTGCTTCGTTTCAGGCTGTGACAGACCCGATGATACCCCCTTTGTCTGAGATCATCACCATCGATGTTAATTGTAAGTATCTTTATTATTTATTTATTTATTTAATTATAAGCTAATTAATGTTATATTATAATCGGAGACTCCCAAAGAGTATTTAAACAAAGTCAATATAAATAAAGTCATAAGTCAAGCTGGCATAGTATTAGGGACTGATGTCGGACATAAGTGTGTGATTCCAGTTGCTAACATTAATGGACCATGCGCGCCACTTACGATCAGGTGGGCGCAAGGTCACATGTCGTGATAGTATAAAAAAAAAACTTGCCCAAAATTTATAAGTCAATTTTATGTATGTTTTTTTTTTTATAAGAATAATTTTAATTTTATTTATTTTTCTTTATTACTTGAAGTAGGTAATATTTTAGTTATTTTCGTTACTTTTCTTTTTATTTCTAAAAGGAATTGTATGTTTATTATGTATATATATTTTCCGTGGTAAGCTACGAGGCTTGTGTTACGGAAACTAGATGGTTGATAAACTACATATTATACTTTTTTTTTTTTAAATATATACATATTATACATATAAACACCCAGACCGAGACAAATTATACAATGTACAACTTGCCCCCGGTGGGAATTGAACCCACGACCTCCCGAGTTCACGGCAACGTTTGTTACCACTAGACCACGGAGGCGGTGGCGGATTATATTTTATATATTAAATTATTGATTTATCTACTAAGGTCTTTGGCTCAAATTTCTAAAAATACTCATCGTAATTATTCAATTAAAAACCCCTTTGTCATGCCAACCCCTTTCCTATTTCATTAATACTAATTAACACTTTCAATTTGAAAGTTGAATACTTAGGGGAACAAGTTCGGAAAATTTCCGGAACCCGTTGACAGGATCATGTTAACGTGGGGCGTCTCGTATGCGAACCGATTCTGGCGAGGCGTAACGAGAAAGTTGGTAAAAAATAGTTTTGGAAATACTTAATAAGTTACTGAATTTTATTTTATATATTTCTTAAATATTTATGGTTAAATTTATTAAGCGATTTTTCATCATTCATTACAGCCCCTAGAACACAGCGTCCTAGACCTCCACTGCTGGAGATGGGCCTTCCAGAACATATATCTGGAGAATTTGGCCTACAATTGGCCAGACGGCTTGGCGAGGATATGATGTCAATTTATTAACGATTTCACAAGTTGGTATTAGTGGAACCGGGACCGACGGCTTACCGTGCTCTCCGAGGCACGGGAACGGTGGTGTGTAAATCTATGACAAATGTACGCAAGAAAAGTGTATTTCTCATTGGTACATGCCGGATGGGTTTGAACCGACCTTTGTATGATTTAAGGAACGCGTTCTTACAACCGAGCCACCACCGCGCCTATATTAATTTGGCGATTATATTAATTTTATTACAACTTCATTATAGGTAGGTGTAGATAGGACATCAATGAATTATTTAAATGTGAATAGTTAACACACATTTAATATGTTAAGTAAAGTATCATCACGACCGTTAGAAGCCACGCTCTTGTAAGAAGCAAGTTCACATTTAGCCAACTTTACTACTTAGGCTTATCATGACAAGTGGCAAGCTCGTCGATGTCTCTAGCTTACCAAACTCTAAAAATATCACAAATAAATTAAACTTATATTATTTGTGTTCTCGACCATGTTGGCTCAACACCGCCTTTAAATGTATATGTAATAATAATAATAATTTTATAATAGTACAACAGTTTTATACTAATACAGTTTGTTAGTACAGCACTTACGGCTACGAGTATTTGTTAGTTGTACTAAAAGTGTGTATGTAATACACTATATGTAGACTTGCTAACTCCACACCAAGCTGTTAGCTTATTTTGAATATTAAATATTACTGTAAGTAGTTAGTTAAATAAATGTTATACATATATAATAATAATAATGTTGACTATTTTAAACTTGAACTTTTTGGCTTCGAATAAAGTTATTTTATTATTATTACTATGCCGGCCCAACAAAATGCGTTTTTACACTTCGCTTGAAGAACTCCAGGTTATATTGGTATATTTGTTGGTTACTCCCAAAAGAGTTTGTAGCTGTGTACTTAACGTTATCGTTATCGGAATACAGAATAGCACTCCACTCAGCACCGTCATGTGTTATTAAGTTAATCAAAGTTCGTCTGCAAAATGTTTAATATTTTTCCTAAAATCGCTTAACATTGCTTTATTTATTTATTTATTAAAAACTTTATTGCACTATGTACAAGGGGCGGGCTTAATGCCGCTAGACATTCTCTGACAGCCAACCTTAGGGACAGATAAAGCATTTAAAGTGAACAGTAGGTGCAAGTAAAAATCCAATATATTATAACTAAACGATCACATTGTAAGCAATAAACAATATGTTAATTATATACACACATAAACACATAGGCGCGGTGGTGGCTCGGTTGTAAGAACGCGTTCCTTAAATCCTACAAAGGTCGGTTCAAACCCACCCGACATGTACCAAAGAGAAATGCACTTTTCTTACGTACATTTGTCATAGATTTACAACACCATCGTTCCCGTGCCTCGGAGAGCACGTTAAGCCGTCGGTCCCGGTTCCACTAATACCAACTTGTGGAATCGTTAATAAATTGTCATTATAAATTGACATCATATCCTCGCCAAGCCGTCTGGCCAGCGTGGCGAGTGTAGGCCAAATTCTCCAGATAAATGTTCTGGAAGGCCCATCTCCAGCAGTGGAGGTCTAGGACGCTTGTTCTAGGGGCTGTAATGATGATGATGATAAACACATACATACATATACACAATAATATATTTAAAAATAAATTCAGCAGTGAAGAGACAGGCTGATGATGATGGTGATAATCACTCATGGAACAGTCTTCCAGATAGTATCCGTCAAGCACCGAATAGAGCCACCTTAAATCCTACAAAGGTCGGTTCAATCAAACCCACCCAGCATGTACCAATGAAAAACTTCCTACCCGTTCCTGTGTGAGGAGAGCACGTTAAGCCGTCGGTCCCGGTTCCACTATTACCTACTTGTGGAATCGTTAATAAATTGTCATTAAAAAATTGACATAATATAATATGGATAACCTTTAAACGATATAATATGTAAAAAAAAAACTATAAGACAAAAATATTATCTAGAGACGTTATTTACATTTTTACGTTTATTAAGTAATTTAAGTTACTTAATAAATGAAAAAAACATATCGCATTAACTTTCCTTTTTGGACTTTTTTTTAGATATCGACTTCTGGGATGTAAAATCTATCTTACATAGGGCCCGGTCAAATACTATTCCCAGAATGTGTTATGTTTTTCATGTTGTGAATACATAATACAAACTATTTCTAAACTAAGCGACAATATCGCTATGCGACGTCGTCTATTCAAAAAAATATAGACAACACTTTAAAAATATAAATAAAAACTATATGTTTTAATAATTTTAACGGGTCTTTACGCCAGAGACAAACTTCTTCCGACGTTTCAGCTAAGTTGCACTGGCCGTGGTTTAGTTTAGTTTATTTATTTTGTAAGTAGGCATAGGACAATAAATATAATGTATTCTGCGCTTTTACATGTCAAAAAATTAATTAATATAACGAAAAGCTTATTTTCTGGGAAATAGCTTGTATTTGGAGCAGCACATTACAACCCAAATATACATAATTATAATCTTAAAATTATAGCTGCTGTAAATAGGCATTGTCATATTGTAAACTAAGACATACACAATTATAAAATGAATACATCAAGGATTATAGCTGCTGTAAAGTGGCATTGTCATACTATAAGCTAAAACATTATTAAAAGGTCACATGTCAACTGAAGCTGCGAATAAGGTAAATCCCCTTCAGACCCGTTAAAATAATAAACACTATTACGATTGTTTAAAAAGTAAAAATATGTCGAAAATGTCTGTAATTTTATTTCGTAAAAAGTTAATAGACTACATTTTGAGTTTAAATCAAATTGTTTATTAATTAAAAATACTTATTACTAGGGTTTCACAGAAAAACAATCCTACAAAAGATATAGGTATATCAAAACTAAATATCAAATAAGTGTCGCTGCTAGCTTAACGGCTAGTTACACCTTATGTAAGCCATACACGCTACGGTCTACTCAACTAGACGTCGATAGCGTGTATGGGGACGCTCCAGTGTACGGTGTCACTCGAAATAATTGATTTTAAATCTTGCGCCGGTCGCCTACTGCACAGTTTCAAAAAACTGCACATTCCCACACACTTTCCGGACTACCTGTGCAGGCATACCTGGTGACCTCTTTGGTCGACAGTAGTGTGTATTTTTTTTTAAAGACGGTGAATCGATAAATCATCAATGATACGCCCCCTGCCTGAAGGGCCACCGCGGGAGGACGCATGGCTGACTCACCGTGAGGCCTCCTAAGGAGACCCCAAGGCGCCTACGGACTAAAACCCTATAAACCGTCTCTCTTTCACTGTTGGCCCTGCGTGCCTTAACAGCTATGTCTGAGTCGTGGCTACGGAGTGAAGGCACTCGTTCGCCGCGTCAAGTAGTGTGTATGCCCGCCGTTAGAATAATGACAATAGTAAGGTTACACGCTGTAACTGATAGACGTGGAAGAAAGTATTAAATAATAAAATAAAAAAACATTTCTCATCTATGTCGCTTGATTGGGAAGTGTACCTTTGTATCGTATTGGCATTTGAACGGGATGTCGTACACCGCGCGTTACGCACGACCTAATTTTACTTAAAGGACCTTCTGTGACCGAAATGTATTAGATTTTTTAGGCTAAGATCTCGAAGCGTGCTTAGACAATTTTATTTTTCTCCATTCCGCAACCGAACCACACTCACAAGGCCTAATAAGCACCCTTATTCCGTAGCCACTATCCCCTACGCGTACATACAAAGGTGAGATGTTACCTGTTAAAATTTCAAGTGTCTTAAGTTGCATCCCTCTAGCTCGCACAATCCAACATTTTTATCCAATAATCCAATATATATTTATTTATTTATTAAATACTTTATACTTAAAAGTATTTAATAATATTATACTTTTACTTAAAAGTATGTACAAAGGCGAACTTAAAGCCATTTCGGCTTTTTTTACCAGCTGGGAGAGTGAGACAGTATAAATATGTAGGGTGTATATTTATTTAATTCTAACCAATAAACTACATAAATACTCATCAATATATAATTATTATAGAAGATATACATAAATGAAAATAATATATTATTAGGAAGTAGAAATTTGTGGAGTTAAAATATATTGTTCTGCTTGTTTAAAAATAAAGTATTAAGTAGTTTTTTAAAGATGGAATGGAAAGAGCTTGTCTGATGGTCAGTGGAAGTTTGTTCATTGAATCTATTTCACACTTCCAGCAGATATTCAGATTCATTTACCGTATCGTCTGCTCGTCAGTGGAA
Source organism: Tinea semifulvella (assembly GCA_910589645.1). NCBI lineage: Eukaryota > Metazoa > Arthropoda > Insecta > Lepidoptera > Tineidae > Tinea > Tinea semifulvella. Next base: position 3,100,098 of record OU342619.1, on the reverse strand, counting down.
CAAACTTCCACTGACCATCAGACAAGCTCCTTCCATTCACATCTTTAAAAAACTATATATATATATATATATATATGTATTGAATAGTATGTATGTGTATAGTTTTTTATATTGTGTACGTATATGTATTTTTGAGTGCTATAAATGCGTAATTATGTTTATTTTAGTAATTTAAGTTATTTTAATATATTTCATCACCTTTCATAATCCCCAAGGTTAGCTGGTCAAGAATGCCTTATGGCGTTATAGCTCGCCTATGTAGTAGGTTTTTAAGTGCACTAAAGTATTTAAATAAATAAATTTCCAAGGAACAATAAGTATAATATATGAATAAATACGTAATGACCCCCTAACGTTGTTGACAAGTGTTAACATACGACCACAATTTGACTTTTTACCGCGAAGTCCAGTTTGGTAATAAAAATATTCCCAGAAAGCAGTTTAGTGTACATTAGCAACAGACCGGGGTTTTAATGCCCTTATTCCGACTGGTTTCGCGATATCATCACTCCATATATTATATTGTTCAGACAAGATGCTAATCTAAGGATGCTACTCTCTTAATTGACAGTCTGAGATACATTGTACCCTGTTCACCCAAAGCCGCCGCTTTTTCGTACATTCATTGCCAAAAAGACAGATGCGGCAATTTACTCTAGAACAAATAAATTAAATTATAAATAATAAATATTTCCAAACAGGTCACACAGCGCCATCTAGTTTCCGTGGTAAGCTACGAGGCTTGTGTTACGGAAACTAGATGGTTGATAAACTACGTATCATACTTTTTTTTGTAAATATATACATATTATACATATAAACACCCAGACCGAGACAAAGTATACAATGTACAACTTGCCCCCGGTGGGAATCGAACCCACGACCTCCCGAGTTCACGGCAACGTTTGTTACCACTAGACCACGGAGGCGGTCCTGTATTATATATCTGGGCAGTGTTTTCACTGCGGATGGGATGTACGAAGGGCTTACCTTTGTGAAGCGGTGTGATGTTGGGAATGACGGCGCGGGCTACGCTTCGGTCCCCAGGCTGGAGTGGTAATTTGCCCAGGCTGCCGGAGTGGGGAAGTATCCACCGTTCGTGCCGATAAACCCAGTAAAGTGTATCCACACGTTTCGGGATCAGGCTTGAATTGCCGTCATGTCCAGTTAAGCCGGCATAGTTTTAGGGACAGTCAGTCATGAGTGTCTGATTCCAGTTGCTAACATTCATGCGCCTTAAAAAAATATGTATATAAATATCCAGTCCACATTTTCGTAGCTCGACAATTGTCGACCTCTGTGCGCCCACAATGGCGGCGGAGTCGTGACATTTTTTGGGGCGAAAAGATAAGATCCTTTTATAAATGGGAAAAGCAGGGATTTAGCTTTTCGCGAGATTGAGATACCGACAACAATATCTCCGAGGATTTCCCGAAAACTGTTCGTTTTAATACTCATTTAAAGTGGCAATATTCATTTAATGTTTTTTTTTATTTGTTGTGTTCTCTTCTCCCGATGGATGATGAATGAGGACGTAGGGAAGGCAAAGGGTCCAGCCCATACAGCCAAATCTGACGTAATATATCTTTCTTTTTTATGAGTTAAGGTAATCGTCAAATTCCAGATGCTGCAGAATTTAATGCTTTTCTTGGAGTCACTCGCGGCATTATCGCCCAAACACGTCGGGTATAATATGGGAGTTCAGAGCGCGGGAAAACCGCAAAAAAAAAAACCCAACTTGTGCCCCATATACGAGTATAAAGTCCAATTTATCATTTTCCATAATCTATACTTCTATACTAATATTATAAAGAGGAAAGATTTGTATTTTTGTATGTTTGTAATGAATAAACTCAAAAACTACTGGACCGATTGCAATAATTTTTTCACCATTAGAAAGCTGCATTATTCAGAAGTAACATAGGCTATATAATATCACGCTAGGTCCTATAGTTGTGGAGCAGTAACCAAAAATGTTTTAAAAACGGGGGAAAAGTATCGTTTCTGAGGCCTTCCGTGGCGTGCGCTGAGCATATAGTTAAAGTTATACAAAAATGCTCTATGGATGAATTGTTCATCTTAACGTCCGCGAGAGCATATGTCTACCTTTTATTAATATTAAAGAGGAAAGATTTGTATTTTTGTATGTGTGTGTGTATGTTTGTAATGAATAAACTCAAAAACTACTGTGCTCATTTCAAAAATTCTTTCATCATTAAAAAGCTACATTCCCCCTAAGTAACATAGGCTATATTTACTGCTAGAAAACTTACTAAAACTTTAGTAACGTAACTCAAGGTGTAAAAAAATGCCATAAAACACGTCTTTCGTCGCATGCACTCCGGAAACTATTCGATAATAGAACACATATTCTACAATATTAAAGAACATATCTACAAAAAACTACACGATACCATATGTCCAACTATTATCGTTATGTCACAATAACCACTCTTTACATTTTAAAAGTTAATAGAAATACCGACCAAAATTAGACCATGTTAGTCATACTTCTGTTTAAATCCTTATTCAAATAAACCATATTGTTTTCAAGACCGTATCAATTTATGTAGATCACTTTTTTAATTCTTTAAATCGGCTATTTCATTCAATAGATATAACGAATTTAATAAGTCATAGAAATAGAAAAAAAAAATTAATAAAAATAAATATAAGACGTTAAAATCTAAATATGACATGCCTATCGGGTACCTGAAGGTTTTTTTTGTCGACGACACAACATTACACGGGCAACGCCGGGTCAAACAGCTAGTTATTCATATTGTAGCACGTTATTAAACAAATTAACACCACTTTTGACTAACAATATCCACAGTAAATTAATTTATAAAACAAAAAACTTGCATTTGACATGACCGTGCAAAATTGCGCGTGGAACTCATTTTTTTTTGTTTCTTTTCTCCCGATGGACGATGAAAAAGATAATTGGGAAGGCAAAGGGTCTAGCCTATACAACCAAGTCTGAGTTAATGAGGTTATCACCAAATTCAAGATGTTGCAAAATTTGATGTTTTCTTGGAGTCACTCGCGGCATTATCGCCCAAACACGTCGGGTATAATATGGAAGTACCCAGCGTGGGAAAACCGCAAAAATAAAAATATACGAATTAGGAACGTTCTTTTTTGAAGTCTGTTAAAAATAAAAACCCAATATTGTACATGTCGATATTTTTTCCTTACAATAAAAATAGATTTGGGAAAGGCGAATGTTTGTACAATACTTTATTAGCATTCCGATTTGGTAAAGAATTCAATAAGATGAGATCAACTTGGGCGAGATATTTCCGAATTGCGTTCTTTACGCGAAACCAGACACTAATATTTATTCTCAGAAACAAATTAACTGAACCGCACCCTTTTATCGGAAATATTTTCGGAATTCCGCTCAATGTTATTATAATCTTTATTATGTCTCTTGTTTATTTAACAGATTCTTATTTTGTATTGTAATATCTTTATAATATAATCATCGATCAAAAATCAATTAGAATATAGAATCACAAAATAATCGTCTGCTGATATTTCAGACTATACATTTTAACTACGGCCAAGCAACGTGAGCAAGCAATGTGTTAAAATGCAGAGGGCTGTTTATTTTATTTTTTTATTTTAAGTATTTTGTAAGTAGGCATAGGACAATAAATATAATCTATTCTGCGCTTTACCATGTCAAAAAAATTAATCAATATAACGAAAAGCTTATTTTCTGGGAAATAGCTTGTATTTGGAGCAGCACATTACAACCCATAATATACATAATTATAATCTTAAAATTATAGCTGCTGTAAATAGGCATTGTCATATTATAAACTAAGACATACACAATTATAAAATAAATACACCAAGGATTATAGCTGCTGTAATGAGGCATTGTCATACTACAAGCTAAGACGAAAACAATTATGAGGATGTCACTAAGATTATAGCTGCTGTAAAGTGGCATTGTCATACTATAAGCTAAAACATTATTAAAATGTTGAGGCAATTTATAACTTATGTTTTAATAAATTAGGTTGATTTAGTGATAAATATTTAAAAGCATTTACGTTATTTTATTTCTATCTGATCACTTGGTTATTCGCATATTATTAAGATATGTACGTAGTGGTCCGTATGACAGTTGCTCGCAGTAATTTTGTATGTGACTATTTATCTAGTTAAATCCTAATTGCTCACTTTTAATGACAAAGAAAAAACTAGGAGTCCTTTGCGCCATTTTGCACGGACCTGTCAAGTGTTTGTTTTGTAAATTACTTTACTGTGGATATTGTTAGTCAAAAGTGGTATTGTTTTGTTTATTAATGTGCTACAATGTGAATAATTATGGAAAACGATAAATTGTACTTTAAAATGAAATGAAATAATTTGTCAGAAACATGGTAGGTACAGGGATGTAAATTATTATATGTAATTATATCACATGCTTCGCTATTTCTAGCATACAAATATTTATTTAGTCACATGACTTTATCGAGCTTAGTGTCTCGGTATTCTTTTGTCGAATAAAAACATTTATTAACCAGCATTTGTTTGACTCTTAATTTGAACAGTTTTAGTGGCAGCTCCCTTATAGTAACTGGAAGCTTATTAAATATCTTTGTTGCCATTGCATAACAATTTCGGCTATATTGAGTACTTTTATGCGCTGGAATAATTATTCTACTAGGATAACGCGTTTTAAAATTGCAATTATCCCCTAGAGTTTTAGAAAGTTCCGGGTCACAGTCAGTAATTTTAGTTTTATAAATAATGGACGACAGAAAGTCATAGGAGGTGTGTTACAAATAGCACGAATGCCTTGTTTTTGTCCAATAAAGATTCTATTTATTTCCACTGCATTGCCCCACAATAATATGCCGTACCTTATATTTGACGCAACATATCCATGGTATGCCTGAAGGTCGGTTTTTTCGTTAGCTAATTTAGTTAGTCGCCACAAAGCGTAGACAAATCTATTTATTTTTGTTGTTATATTACTTATATGTTGTGTCCATACTGCGCTATGAATTCCCATATACCCGATGCGTTTGTACGATATTGACGCGGATTACTCCATGAAAAGCATCAAATTCTGCAACACTCGGAATTTGATGATACCCAACTCGGTTGTGAAGTCTGTTATTTTTTTTTATTATTTTTTTATTGGAAAACAAACAGTACTTAATAACTAAACTAAACCTATGTTTTGACAGAGTATTCTTAAAAGTAGCTGTAGTTGAATTAAATAGATCCAACTCGGAAAAGTCAACCAGTTTAATAAATTCATTAGCTGCACTGCAGCAAAACGAATTACCTCTATACCTAGATGCACTAGATGGCACTGATAATCATGTTGGCTTTCCTAATAAAATGAAAATATTATTAAGGCTTTATGAATAAATTATACGTACAGGACTGATGTATTCCATTACCGTTCCGTGGGAATCAAATATTCCAAAAGACCACAAGTCGAATAAATATTATGATCTTACAGAAGAAATGTTCCGGAACGGGTTCAAGACTCAGCTTTACACAGTGGAAGTTGGTGCGAGAGGAGTTCCAGCAAAATCTTTGCATCACTTACTGAAAGAATTGGGCCTAATCAGGTCTGCCGTCAATACATTTATGGAACGAGCTTCCAAGACGGCATTAACGGAATCATACTGTATTTGGTTGGGTGGGGAGAGAAGTAGAATGGTGAATGGTGATGAGCCTCCTTTTCTTAAACCAGCCTATTGTCGGTCGCAAGCCCGAGACACCATTCTTCTCATCTCTTACCCACACACGATGGACCCGGCACCCGCACGGTGAATCCATGGAATGCTTAGAAAATTGTCTTCTTCTACATTGTCATATAAAAAATAACAGTTAAAGTATGAGAATCCGACTGCTGTATTTAAAATAAATAATCGTAAACAATAAGAATGGTTAAGTTGATCTCGTTAAAACCCTAAGTGCATGTCAAGTTTTGATCCACGTCTCGTTACGAAATCTCACTGTACCTACTTGATAACCATCGTACGCTGGAAATATTATTATACACAATTTTATTTCAAGAAGACCATACTATACAAAGAGATGAAATATAAGATAGAGCTGGTATTAGTTGTTATTTTCATACAAAATGACGTTATTCTTCTCTTGTGAAGGAAAAATAACGTGTAGTAGCTTGCAGGTCGGCTTATAATCAGTCATCAAATCAAATCATCTTTATTTTCAATCAGTTATACATGAGTTTCAATCAGGGGCCTGAACAAGGGTCTCTGGGACGCCTGGATCTCTGGACACCCTGCACTTCCGGTCGCAAACAATATTGCAAAACATTAGGCGCTTGCAGATAAAAATACTATTAACTAATAATTTATTTGAATAATACTTAATAATACAAAATTATAGAAGGTTTAAATGAGTTTAGTGTGGGTGTGTGTATGAGTGTGGTAGTGTTTTGTGTATGTATGCATGAGTGCGTGTTTTGTGTGAGTGTGCATAAACATGTAGTTTTTTTTTTTTTTTTTTTACTACAAAAAATTTGAAAGTGCACATTGAACACGACCATACTACGGAAGTGTAAAACACATTCTTCTTTCGTCAACAACACTTCGTATCAGTTTATTTTCGTAAGTAAATATTGATTAAATAATATTTATTTTAGTTATCAATTAAAATACATGGAACATTCTGGAAGTTAAAATTAAGAAACAGTTCTGCCACTCGATCATAAGGTCGATATTAGCTGCCATTATTGCTCAGTTGATCATTAGACAAAAAAGTTCCCCTAGTCGATCATAGATGGCGTTACCATAGTTACACACAATTATAATCATAAAACATCAAATACCAGGACTGCATCATTAAAAGGACGTTAACAATGAGTGAAATGGTCTTCCATGTCGTCAATTTGGCGAAGGCTTCCATTCCAGCTTGCTGCTCAGGTTGAAGGTCTGGATCTACAAGATGTTTATCCGTTCCCGACTCATCTATGCTGCCAAGATCCAAAGTGAGCAAAACATATCACTCAGAGCGGTCTCCAGAACCATGGTTCGTAAGTAATAATAGCTCATAGCTCGATATCTGGAGATACCTATTAATGAAGGCTTTGTAGTCGTCGAGACAAGACCTATGTTCTATCGGACTAACAACGGACACTTCTAGCATCCCCAGAATGTCACTCCGTCTTGTGCTCGAGAGCACTTCCTAGAGAAGTGCTCCTGGAGGAGGCTAAAGTTGTCGAGCCTACCCTACTACCCTGGGTTCGTATGCCACACGGGTGGTTACTCGTTGAAATCCCACCTGGAAATACAGAATGTCCCCATCCCCAACCCAGGACTGGACGACCCCGCAGTCCAAATATTTTATAGGCCGGCATAGTGGTAGGGACTGATGTCGGTCGTCCGAGGCTGGTGTCAGTTGCTCCGATTCTTGGACCTCGCGTACCGCTTACCATCAGGTGGGCGCGGTGTCACATGACGTGATCCGTATTAAAAAAAAAAATATATATATATATGATTGGCTTTATAATTCAGAACAATATTCTTGGTATATGTAGGGTTAAGACTGGCATGCTCGTTGGTCTTCTTGCGCTGCAGCCCTATTCTGTTACTTAAGCGCAAACGTTATATAATGGAATCCATTATATAAGTAATTTTGACGCAAGCTCTGGCGTAAACAACGAAATCCACTAATAACGTTTGCGCAGTAACTAGGGCTGATGGTCGTTGTATATAAGTCAATTGTTAAAGGTATACCTTTGATTGATGCCATATTATGTAATGTTCGAAAGATTTAGCGATGACTTGCAGGTTCATGAGATGATTTTAATGGTTATCGATTTAAATCGTTCGAGTTTTAATAAGGTATGACTTAGGTGTTTGGGATCGTGACTCGTGATCAAAGACATTTAAACTCGTAGATGGGGCAAGAAGCCAAACGGTATGAGAATTAAAGCTACGACAATCGTCTTAGGAATAATTAGTCTATGACATTGCATTCCTATCGCTCGTACCAATATTTAAAAAAAACATTTCTGTGTCTAATTTTGATAAACGTAGTCTATCAACTTTCTAGGACATAATATTATGGATGGATACACATTCATATGGATACCTCATTTTAGACAAAAAAAAATTGCAAAAACATTTATAACGATTATCCTCTATTTTACTATAACAAATATATAATTATTAATTTAAATTAATAAAAGCTAATAAAATTATAAATACTAAATTAAAAATAAAACTAAAAACTGCCTCCGTGGTCTAGCGGTTAAGTCTGTGTAGTCTCGAAGGTACAAAGTTCAATTCCTGGTCAAGACACAAAAAAATATTTAATTTATTTATGTGCTATGATTAAAACTACTTAAAAGTAAAACATAAAATAAATATAAACTAAACCTAATAAAAAATAAACTATAAGTAAAAAATGTCCTCTAGAGACGACCCTTCAGTGATAGTCCCAAGAAGACTGGCAACTTTTGAAATAATTGCCAGCTTTCCTGTCTCCAGACTTTTCCGTTAGCCGTTTGGACAACTCCTTGGCCAGACGCTTGGCTGAGTGTCCCCATGGGCCCATCGTCTCGACCCCAAACGGGGTTTAAATTAATAAATAATTTTATATATTTTTATGATATTTTTTGAATTTGGTACACAGACATTTTTAGACATCTACGAGCTTGCCACTTGTCATAATCGGCCTATAGTAAAACTATCCATTTCATTAAAGCTCGTACCAATATTTAAAAAAAAAACCATACGTTAATGCACACTTACACAAAACACGCACTCATACATACATACACAAAACACTACCACACTCATACACACACCCACACTAACTCTTTTAAACCTTCTCTTTTTATATAATTTGTAATATTAAGTGGGTATTCAAATAAATAATTAGTTAAAAGTATTTCTATCTGCAAGCGCCTTGTTTTGCAATATTGTTTGCGACCGGAAGTGCAGGGTGTCCAGAGATCCAGGCGTCCCAGAGACCCTTGTTCAGGCCCCTGATTAAAATTCATGTATAACTGTTTGAAAGATTATTTAATTTGATTTGATTGACCGCCTCCGTGGTCTAGTGGTAACAAACGTTGCCGTGAACTCGGGAGGTCGTGGGTTCGATTCCCATCGGGGGCAAGTTGTACATTGTATAATTTGTCTCGATCTGGGTGTTTATATGTATAATATGTATATATTTACAAAAAAAAAAAGTATAATATGTAGTTTTTCAACCATCTAGTTTCCGTAACACAAGCCTTGTAGCTTACCACGGAAACTAGATGGCGCTGTGTGACCTGTCTGGAAATATAAAAAAAAAAAAAAAAAATTTGATTGATTAAAAAAAAGCATGGTTTCTGACTACCCTGAAAGTGATACGGTCGTGATGATGCTTTACTTTACGTTTTTAAATTCTCTTAAGCAGTAAGTAGTTTTTACAAAGTGAAAGTAAAAAAAATATTGTAGAATGCAAATAATTAAAAACAAAATTCAAAGGTGTTATACAATAACCCCCTAGATACTAAGATAAGGTACTCAAAACCTGTGAAAACGTAACCCTAAGTGACCTAGCACAAAATGTGTGAAGCCAGTATGAATAATCGATTGCAATCACTAGCCAGGGCTTTGTGGATAACAAAATGAACCCTTTATAACGTAGACATAAGCTTTATAGACATGTCCATGGTCTTTCTAACCTTGGTCTTTCTGACCATGGTCTTTCGGCTGGTGATACTGAACGATATGAAACGGTTTTCCCTACCCTCACTCAGACTTACGATTTCTAAAGCACAAATAAGGAAGTATCATCACGATCGTTTCCCTTTCGAGCTGGTCAGAACCCACACTTATAAATAAGCGGATTCACATTTAGCCAACTTTACTATAGGCCAATCATGACAAGAGGCAAGCTGGTCGATGTCTCCAGCGTACCAAACTCGAGAAATATCACAAATAAATATTATTTAAATTTATATTAATATATTTTTTTGTGTCCCGACCAGGAATCGAACCCTTTACTTCTGAGTCTAAATCACCACGGAGGCTACACAAAGTTGTAGTTGACCACAAATAAGGTCATGCGTAGAATACTGTTCTTACCTCTGGGATGGTTCCGCTAAGTACCAACCTTACATCTTCAATGGCCTTCAGAGGCAGGCGATTCGGATAGTAGGCTACTACAGTGTCTAGAACACTGGAATCAATCTTGGTTAAGGTTACGAGTTTGCGATGTTTGGGGACCCTCAGCCAAGAACCTGGCCAAAGAATTGTATAAACGGCTAAATCTGGAGACTGGCAATTATTAATTATAATTATGTCAACGTATTAGCCTTGCTATACAGAGGGGAATTGTTGCCAGCATCCTTGAGACTTATTCTTATAGGACGTCTCTAGAGGACATTTATTTTTTATTTATAGGTAGTTTATTTAATTTTTTAGTTTTGGTTTATATTACTTATATGTTGTATGAATTACCTTTTATGTGATTATAAAAAAAAAACATAATTATTTAAAAAATATTACAGGTTTTTTGTTTAGTGAGAAGTTATTTGTCGTGCTAGGGTAATTTCTAGCATTGTCATTTAGACTGCCTCCGTGGCTTATCTTATTAGCGGTTAAGTCCGTGGATTTAGACTCGGAGGTACCGGGTTTGATTCCTAGTAAGGACACTATAATATTTAACAATTTAAATAATTAATTTTATATATATTTAATTTTTTGTGATATTTCTCTAGTTTGGTACGTTAGAGACATCGCATCGACCAGCTTGACACTTGTCATGATTGACCTTTAATAAAGTTGGCTGAATGTGAATCCGCTTCTTTATAAGCGTGGTTTCTGAACACCCCGAAAGGGAAACGTCGATATGAAATTTTCCTTTTTTTAATCTATTAGATTTACCTTTGAAAGAAAAAAAATGCATTGGCCTGTCCTTAGTTTAGTTATATGTCATTACTAACCTCTAACAATAGCTGTTATACTAATGAGATTTCAAAAAAAGGGGTTTCAAGCTCCTTTTGTGAAGTGTGGAAATCGCTCTTTAAGACAATTAAATTTAAAAAAAGCATTTATTCAACTACCCTCATGTTTTACACCCATTGTGTTAAATTAACGCGTGTCGGAAAGAGTACGCATTAATTATATTAAAATTTGTGGGGGTTATAATTTTAACTAAACTTTTTTTAATCCTATTTTTAATATGATCTAATATTACAAATATGATTTAACAACATTTTATCCATTAACGTATTTATTTGTTATTGAACAATTAGTCACTAACTTGTTTCTTGATAAGCAGGAGCACACTGCATCCAGTACACATTAAATATTTGGCAAGCAATATGTTTATGTATATATATATATATGTATGTATGTATATGTTCATAATACTTGCATGTAGTTTATGTAATTGCTGCACCCTGCCCATAATCTCTCACCATCCCAAAGGTTAATTGTCAGAGAATACCTAACAGGCATTAAACTCGCCTGTGTACCTAATTTTAGGTTTTGGTGCCATAAAAAAATTAAAATAATTAAAGGTGGCTCGGTTGTAAGAACGCGTTCCTTAAATCCTACAATGAGAAATAGACTTTTCTTATGTACATTTGTCATAGATTTACAACACCCCGGAGAGCACGTTAAGACGACGGGCCCGTTTCCACAAATGCCAACTTTTGGAATCGTTAATAAATTGTCATAAAAAATTGACGTCAGATCCTTGCCAAGCCGTCTGAACAGCGCGGCAGCCTGGCGAGTGTAGGCCAATTTCTCCAGTTCTGGAAGGCCCATCTCCAGCAGTGGAGGTCTAGGACGCTGTGTTCTAGGGGCTGTAATGAGTTGAAAAAAAATGAACAAAATTATTGTTTTTTTTTTATATACTTAATTATCTATTTAATATTTATAAACAGTTATAATACAGTCGGTGCTAGCCAAACGAAAATAACCTTAGTAGATAATCCAACGCCTGCGGTTGGATGTAGTTGTTTTCATTAGGAACGGAGAGAATGCTACGGAACTCCATTGTGTTAAAATCGCATAAAACTTTTTATATTAAATATTTTCGACACGAATTACACTTTTACAAAAAAGTAAATACTTTCCTACGCGATTGACGGTATTATATTTGTAATTCTAACTTATGAAAATATGTTTTCTCTTTTTTAGAAAACAAAATCTTTCGACTATATAATTGTCATATTAATGACAATACTATTCTCTATTAAAATTCAAATACAACTCCATTACCTACTCAATTAATATATGAATGCAAAATCAAACGAAAATTAATAATTGCAAAATAAAATAAAATAAAATAAAAATATAATTAGTTTTTATTTGTCACAAAAATAGTTAATAAAAATGTAAAATTAAATTAAAACGTAAAGTTGTTGGAAGCAGGTTCCAACAACCTCTGTTATTATACCATAGCCGACATTTAAATTTAGTGGAACAGTAATATAAATTAAAAGTTATAAAACAATAATGAAACAAAATTTAAAAAAAACAAATAAAAAAAAAAAACAGAAACCTAGACGGGAGCTGCCCTAGCCTGCTTTACAAGCAGCCATGCTGCACACATTTTACGGAAAGTGGGTACCGTTGTAACTATCGCGTCCCGAACGGGCGTCCCCAAAAAAGCTTTTATGCATTAAGACACGACTATCAACGTCGCGTCGTCTACCTCCTTCACGCGTCTGCCTGCATTCGGGTGTTCACTCAGGCACATCACCCCGCTATCGCCATACTTCGGCCACCCGCAGGATTAAACTCTTCTTCTGGCTTGGATTTAGACTCGGAGGTACCGGGTTCGATTCCTGGTCGGGTCACAAAAATATTTATTAATGTAAATAAATACATTTAATTTATTTGTAATGTGTTTGTAATGATGTATGTCCCCTGTATATTCGAAGTACTTAAATACAAAAATATTAAAATAAAATTGATTAAAAAACTAATTATAAATAAAACTAAAACTAAAAATACCTGTGAAATTAAAACTATTCTACAGAATAAACTAAGGGCTTACCACCAGGGAGGGTACCTAAAACGCTCGCCGCATTTCCTCGTTGAATTATGATCGACATATTCTGTTTTAGGTAGTTATGGCATTTGGGATCGCCACACTCTTGGAAAATTCGTTTACCCAGCTCTTTTATGAATTTGTGGGTATCAAGAATATACCCCCATTGTTTCAACCCCAAATGCCACAAAGTTATAATTTTGTTTAATGCTATTATATTTGATGTGCTTTCTAAATTCGGCTGTATGAGCAACCGAACCGGCCTTTTTTGATGTAGAGGAAATGTGGCAAGCGGCAAAGGTGGCATCCCAAACAAGACATCTTCCCTTACTCCATGGTACAAGAGACATACCATCCGGCCTTTTACCATCATTACGTGAAAGTCCTGATGGTTCAAGGACGGACGGGATTTTAGCAGACCATAAACTTCTCTTTATAAACTCATTTAAGGCTTGTTGTCCTCTGTGTGTTCGTGTATGTGTGAGTGTATGTGAGAACCCTCTCGTGTAGGATAAACTACGATTACTATAGGAAGTTAAAAAAAAATAATTCATGTTTCATTTTTGTCTCCAGTACGTCCTCTATCTATCAAACTCCAAGGCGGTAAGAAGCCTCTAGTGGCTGGACAGACTACAGAACTGGTCTGTCAGGTCGTCGGCGCCAGACCAAAGCCGACCATCACCTGGTGGAAAGGAGGCACCAGACTCAAGAGTATAAGGGAAACGGTAAGTAGACAAATGCAATTAAATAAATATAAATATTTCCAGACAGGTCACACAGCGCCATCTAGTTTCCGTGGTAAGCTACGAGGCTTGTGTTACGGAAACTAGATGGTTGATAAACTACATATTATACTTTTTTTTTTTGTAAATATATACATATTATACATATAAACACCCAGACCGAGACAAATTATACAATGTACAACTTGCCGCCGGTGGGAATCGAACCCACGACCTCCCGAGTTCACAGCAACGTTTGTTACCACTAGACCACGGAGGCGGTCATTTATTATGTCAATTGTAATTTAAAAGCTCTTCTTTTCGCTATTAAACATTTCTCACAGTTCCAGGTGATATATTCTACCGTGATCATGATCATTATCATCAGCCTATCATGTCATCCACTGCTGGATATAGCCCTCCCCGAAGGCTCGCCACTGCACGCAGTCTTTAGCGAACCTTATCAAACCCCCACTAGTGTTGTCAATAGTGTTTCCCAAAGAATATATATGTAAATATAATTACATATACATATAACAATTAACTTGAAACCTGAATAATTCGTCCAGTCATCGCCTGTTATTTCAAACATAGAACAGGATGGCAAGCCAATGGCGTGAAATCATTAATTTTACAGCCTCAGTAGCACCCACACGTCATGGAATCGTTGTATCGATTGTTCATTCGAATACTACATAATCGAGTCGGGACACCGAATGGCACAGCCCGCTATTGTCATGTCAATAATCTAGTATTAAAAGATGCATTTACACGATTCCAGTGTTTAGTATTTAGTTCCAAGTATTAATTTTTGATTAAACTTCTTAAACTTTCGCGCACATTCATAATAACTATTTTTAATTTTAACGGGATTAGAGATCTAAGGTAAATCGCGTAAAGACCCGTTAAAATAACTATTAATTTTTGATGTCATGGCGAAAGGTATACCAGTATAATTTTATTTTATTGGTTTTTCTGGCATTAATCTTATACAGAATACATTAAAAACCAAAAAAAAGTAGTTTTATCCCGTACCAATTTAAAATATATATTTTTTTCGCTTTTATTTGTCATAGATTTACAACAACACCGTTTACTCGTTTTGTTTTCATGTATCTAAGTCAAATGCTAATTATTTTTTTATATCTAAAGTTTTATTATTAGATTTTGTATTTATTAAAAAATAGAATTATTGATTCTACTTCTGCTAGTGGAATAAGCAGCAAAGTGGTCCTGAGTAAGCTGTTAGCAGCTTAGCAGATCCCAGTGACCTGTTAATGCTTTAATCTGACTGAGAATCTGTTAATTCGTAGAATCATCATTATCACAGCCCCTAGAACAGTTCTTCAGAGACGTTCACTCTTGGAGATAGGCCTTCCAGAATTATCTGAAGAATCGGTATTGCCCCGGACCGCTGAGGAGAACAGTCGTGCAAATAACATAAACCTTATCGCAAATTAATAACTTATATTCAACTAAATTAAATCGATTTATTGTAGTAAAATAATAGGAGTGCAGAAGTGACCAGGAGATTGAATAAATAATAAACAGTGCTCAAGCGCAGCCGATGCAGTATCTGTGGGTGAGCGAAGTTAAAAAGAGATAGATAAATAACAGTTTCAGCAAGTGAGTAAGCGTGACAGACCCTACGACACCGGCCAACAGAGCCGGGCTTGGCTAAACAAAGACAGACGGTAATTAGCAAGTGCGTAAGCGAGACAACTGCCACTGCGCCACTGACAACCGGCCGCCTGCTGTGTGCGACTACCGTGCGCACGCTCACGGGTCTGTGTGTGTTGTAAAACGTCACAGAGCGTACTCTTGCCGGTCCTAAGCGCCTGGTACTTTTCGCGAGTTGCAGCGATCGTTTATGTGGATTGTTTTCAACGTTTATCGACTGGGATTACGCCGTACCGCCAAAAAACTTAATAATCGGCGAATATTGTCGCGTTTTTTCTAATTTTTTAAATACATATCTTTTGACTACCAAATTTTTTGCTTATATTACGATGCTAGGCAAGTTGTTGCGTTCTCCTAATGCTCAAACTCAATCATACTCAGAACCTGATATCCCAAATCAAATTGCCAAAGAGATAGAAATGGGAACAAACACCACCCAAAGAGGGAAACGTCGGCGTCGGCAGATTTCAAACAATGACGAATCCCAAGACGAATTTAGTACCTTTAAAAATGAGATCAAAGAGATGTTTTCTAGTATGCTACAAAGTCAAAATTCTAGATTGGACGCAATTGAAAAGCACATCAAAGAAGTGAAAACTCAAAATAATACAATTAAATCCAGCAACGAGGAGATTGAAAAATCTCTTGATTTTATGTCGGAACAATTTAAAACACTTAAGGATAAAATAACTGGCCTGGAGGAAGAAAGAAAAAATATTGCCACTCAAATGTCGATTCTCGATGGGAGAATTGACAATATTGAGCGAAACACAATCAAAACTTGCATTGAAGTAAGAAACGTACCCAAAAGACAAAAGGAAACAAAGGATAACTTGATCACGGCTATCAACAGCTTGTCAAACTATATACAGTGCGAAATTAAGACGTCAGATATTCGTGACATATTCCGTTTACCTGGTAAACAAGATAGTCCAAACTCCACTATTGTAGTCGAACTGTCGAGCACCATGATAAAAGACAATTTTCTTTCTATTATAAGAAAATATAACTACAATCACAGAAATGAACAACTTAACTCGTCACTATTAGGATGCGAAGGTACTAAAACTCCCATATATGTATCCGAGAGACTTACGTCAAAGACAAAACGACTCCATTTTTTGGCTCGTGATTTGGCAAAGACAAATAACTACGCCCATTGCTGGACAAGAAACGGCAGAGTCTACTTGCGTAAGAATGAAGATGCCCCGCACATTGCTGTACAAAGTGAGGCTCAACTTAATCTCCTAAAATTAAAGTCATATGAATGACTAATTGTCTATATTAAAGCGCAACCTAACGTCCTATACATTGTACTCCTATGTTCCTTAAAAATTAACCTAAATCCTAAAAATATCCAAAATATAAATTATTTGTTTTATTTACTACTATATATCTTAACATTTTTGCTATATAATTATTTATTCATGGTTAAATTTTATATTATTATATTTATTATTATTTCTTTATTTAAATATAAAATATATTTTAAAACTATTCATACACACCAAAACATACTTATGAGAACACTTAAGAACAATACATTTTATTTCTGCTACACATCGCCCACAATAAGTAAAATAAAAAATAAACTTAATTACACTAAGTTGACTAGAACTATAAGTACCATCGTCGAAATTCCACTAGATATTTATTTTAATTACATATTTATAAAAACAGCACACATGGATTTCCAATGCAATTTATTATTCACCTATGTCATATTATTGTTGTTGTCCCATTGTTCACATTTACATATGTATGAGTATGTCAAATGTGGAACAATGCAAGTACCTATAATTATAATATATAATAAATACCTTAAAAATACTTTACTAAACTTAAAAAAATATTTTATCATCATATACCCGTATGCTGCTAATACTTTCCTAATAACTACACTCTGTTTTAAATATTGGAGACATTTGTACTATCCAAACCACAATGAATAAAAGTCTTACAGAAATCGCAGATGAACTTGAAATGATTGGTGTGGGGACATCAATCACGTGTTCACCAGAACAATGTGTGCAGTATCACTTTAATATTGCACAAAAATCACTTAATGTTCTCCAAATAAATATACGTAGCATAAATTGTAATTTTGACAGTTTTTGTGTTCTGTTATCCCGAATAAAAATTAATTGTGACGTCATTGTTTTTACAGAGTGCTGGTTGAGTAAAGTAGAAAAACTTCCCTATCTTGAATGCTACTCGATAAAACACAAAAGCACTTTCTCCAATCAAAACGACGGTGTCGCTATTTATGTTAGGGATGGCATTAGGTGTACTTTTGAAGAACCTAAGTTTAATGATGGTAATTGCATTGTTTGTAGAACTGATGACGTAGTGATAGTAGCAGTGTACCGTTCACCATCGTATAGAAACACAACAAATTTTCTTAATTCTCTTAACAGTACCCTTGTCTCGTTAAAACAATCTAAAAACATCATATTTTGTGGCGATATAAACATTGACATAATACCAAATAACTCCGATACGTTAAGTGACGAATACCTAAACTTACTCGCATATCACTCTTTCTTACCTGCACACCAACTGCCGACCCGTGGAAATAATTGTTTAGATCATTTTATTTTAAAATCAAATTGTCCTACTAAAACTATGGTTTTAGACACCGCTATTACGGATCATGCTCCTGTACTTATTAGTGTTCAACTTAAAAAGAAAAAACAATATACTGCTCGCACCATAACGCACATCGATCAACAAGCTGTTTTATGTGACCTAAGTAAAGTTGACCTAAATCCAATTAGGTCTTGTACAGATGTAAACGATGCTGCAGAAACACTTGTAACTACAATCTCGAATATTATAATGACACATACAAAGACATCTAAAATAACAAATAAAAATAGAATAATTAAGCCATGGATTACGCCAGGTTTATTAAGGTGTATCCGAAACCGTGACAAAATGCACAAAAAAGTAGCTGCAACTCCGGAAAATTATACCTTTAAAATAACATATATACGATATCGCAATTTTTGCAATAATCTACTTAAAAAGATTAAGAGGGTTTATGAAAGGGAACAGTTTGAGAAAGCGAAAAATAACTCTAAAGCGACCTGGAAAGTCATCAAAAAAGTCACAAATATGAATTCTGACAATCCGCCACCTAAAGAACTATTAAAAATTGCTCATGACCAAACTACATCGGTCAATATGGTTAATAACTACTTCGCTAACGTTGGGAAAAATCTGGCAACTAAAATAACTTCGGAAACCAAATTGTCAGACGGGCACCCCAGTCGCCAAATAACTCTCAACTCTCAAACACCTAGCCCTGCTACATCAATGGGAATGCTCGCGGCCGATGACGATGAAATTGAATCGCTTATACTGGGATTACGCAATGATTGTTCAGTTGGGTGGGACAATATACCTTCTTCGATTCTCAAATCTTCTAGACATTTAATAGTGCCATATCTGACATTTATTTGTAATCTAAGCCTCTCTACTGGTATATTTCCTAAAGTTTTCAAAAAGGCACTCGTCCATCCTATCTTCAAGAGTGGGGACAGAAATAGTATCAACAATTATAGACCGATTTCAGTTTTGCCCGCGCTATCCAAAATACTAGAGAAGTTAATCAACAAAAGACTTATAAACTACCTTGAATCTAATAATTTACTAGCTGACAACCAGTTCGGATTTCGGTCCGGTAGGTCAACCTCAGATGCAGTACTTGACCTTACTAACACTATTGTAAGTACCTTAGATGCAAACAAGAAATGTATCTTAATTGGACTTGACCTATCGAAAGCTTTTGATACTGTTTCGGTCCCTATTCTTCTATCTAAAATGGAGTCAAAAGGAATCCGAGGTGTACAACTCGAGCTGTTTCGGAGCTATTTGACTGACAGAACCCAGTTTGTCAAAATTAACAACTTTACTAGTGATGAGGTTGGGCTATCTTACGGAGTCCCACAAGGCAGCATACTCGGACCGACGCTCTTTCTTATATTTATAGACGATCTATGTAAACTTGGGCTAACAAATTCCAAAATACTCACATATGCCGATGACACGGCACTGGTTATACATGGCAAAACTTGGAGCGAGGTTCATGAATACAGTGAAAAAGCTCTCTGTGTCGTGACAAGTTGGCTTAACAAAAATCTACTGACTCTTAACGTTGACAAAACTATGTATACTACTTTTTCACATAGAAAATCAAACCAACCATCTCTCAATTTGTTTTCTCTTAAGGTCCACTCGTGTGGCTCAGTAGGCGAATTGGATTGTCAATGCCAAACTATTACTAGAACAGATAACATAAAGTATTTAGGAATTTTAATCGACGACACTCTTAATTGGCGCTCTCACATCGATAAGCTAACACCACGAATCAGGAAGTTGATATACGAATTTAAGAAACTCAGAAACACAGCTGATATACCCACCTTAAAAATGGTATACTACTCTCTCTGCCAATCCTTGATAAACTATTGTATCCTCAGTTGGGGAGGTGCGGCAAAGACTATTCTACTCCGCCTGGAGCGTGCCCAACGTGCAGTCTTAAAGGTTCTTGCTAGCAAACCATATAGATTTCCAACTACACAACTCTACGCCGAATCTGAAGTACTTACTGTTAGACAGCTGTTTGTACTTCACTGCATAAGTCACAAACATAAAATAATAAAATTTAACCCCAAAACCTTAACTAAGCGCAGACATGACCTGGCATGCCAAAACAAACCTCATACGACATCATTAGCGAGAAGACACTATTACTTTCAAGGCGCACACCTTTACAATACTATTAATAAAACTTCTAATATATACTCGTACCTGCTAAATAATTACTCATGCAAAATAAAAACCATAGATTTATTACAAAAACTTACGTATGATGATACGGAAAAACTTTTGGATGTTATTAGTTGACTTCAGTCACTTGGTTATATTTATGTTATATGTGAAACACTGTGTAAACACTTATTAGGGTATGTAAATCTTAGTATAATTATATATCTATGTATGATATGTGTGTATGGTCTATGTATTTACTGTATGTATGTGTATAGAAATGTATGTATATATATATATATATATATAATATAATTATATATCTATGTATGATATCTGTGTATGGTCTATGTATTAACTGTATGTATGTGTATATATATATATTTATGTATGTGTTTATAAATATATATAAGTGTATAATCATGTATGTTATTTAGTTAACCTTCTTATGCATTGTAGCATAGGTTATATCTACTTGACCTATTGTCCTAACTTATCCTTTCCTTCAATAGCTTGATTGCCCCTAAAAATAAATAAAGAAAATTGAATGTACTTCTTTAGAAATGTATTAATTATTAATTCTTAATTATGTTAATTTGCATGCTTAAATTCTATGTATACTCGTATTATTTGTTTAATAAATTTTGTAATATTGTACCTCAGGAAGACCCTGAATCCCGTAACACAGGTGTTTTTTTATAAAACATCTTACTCGGGATTCAGAGCGCCATAAAATGCATGTTATGTTCTTTTTTACTTCGAATAAATTTATTATTATTATTATTAAAAAAAAAAAAAAAAAAAAAAAAAAAAAAAAAAAAAATCTAGCCTACACTTGCCACGCTGGCCAGACGGGTTAGCGAGGGTCTGATGACATTTTTTAATAGCAATTTATTAACGATTCCACAAGTCGATAGTGGTGGGACCGGCACGGAAACAATGGTGTTATAAATTTACGACCACATACGTAACGTCGAAATACGAAAAATAGTAGGTATAAAAGAAAGCATAGGCACAAAAATAAGGAAAAGCATGCTACGATGGTTCGGGCATGTTGAAAGGATGAGCGAAGAAAGATTGACGAACCAGGTATATAATGCGAAAGTTGTGGGTAAAAGAGGCCATGGCAGACCAAGACACACGTATCACGATCAAATAAATAAAACACTAGCTGAAGGAGAATTAAAAAGCCTTCGTAACAAAAGGGCATGTATGAAGAGGTTGATGAATGTCGATGAAGCGAAAGAGGTATGTCGTGATCGTGTCAAGTTGCGCTCAATTGTCTCTGCCTACCCCGTAAGGGATCTGGCATGAAGATATGTATGTATGTATGTAAATTTATTATAACACCATTTACGTAAGAAAAGTGTATTTCTCGTTGTTCCAGGGTCAAACTGACCTTTTTACGAGCTACCACCGGTTATTCGTAGAGTGCTTTATCATAATTATTTTATCTTTATTTAACTTCTATCAGTCTACTTGCCTATTGAAATACTGGTAATGTAAACGCAGCACAATGATTGTTGGGTTGAACGCAAATAGTATGTTTTCTGTATTCGTTGTTCAATTACCCGCTCAGCGGTTTTCAATGATACCTAATGGATTTTTATTGTCATAAACGCGCGTATTGTGGTCACATTTAAATTGATAATGTGCCCACTTTTGGGTAATCATGGATTCGATTGAATTAGTTTTATTGTTGCATAGATAATTGTTCACAATTTCGATGAGTACTTGATAAAGTTTTGGATCTACTCGTATAAGCGTGCTTTTGTGTTTATTTAAAAACTTAGGGCCGGTAACTGAATTCTTTAGAATTGTGTTGTTATGGGTTTTTGAAATAACAAAACGCTGTTGCCATTTTCCAACAACGTTGTAAAAACTATTTACTTCAAGACAGAACATTAGCTCCATGTAGTCTTCCCCAAAGCAAGACCAGGACTTAAGTTGGTCTTGGTCTTGCATCAGAATAGGTGGTCTTGGTCTTGCACTCCTTATCTTGGTCTTAGATAAATAAAAATTTAAATATTTGCAGACAGGTCACACAGCGCCATCTAATTTCTGTGGTAAGCTACGAGGCTTGTGTTACGGAAACTAGATGGTTGATAAACTACATATTATACTTCTTTTTTTTGTAAATATATACATATTATACATATAAACACCCAGACCGAGACAAATTATACAATGTACAACTTGCCCCCGGTGGGAATCGAACGCATGACCTCCTGAGTTCACGGCAACGTTTGTTACCACTAGACCACGGAGGCGGTCGAAAGAGATAGATAAAGATAGATAGATAAATTCTTTATTGTACAGAAAATAAAATATTTTACAGTACATAGGCGAGGTTAATGTCTAAAAACATTATCTAACAGCTAACCTTTGGGAGTTGTGAGCAGGGATTGTGGGTGCATGATCACTAATGTTTGACAATGAGTTTTATTGAGAAAACTATTTATTACTAAAATAAATATATAGATATACTTGTTGTAGCAATATTAGCCAAGATCATCGATAGTTAACATAGAAATACGCGCGGCGTAGCCGTTGGTAAGATGGCGCTAGTGTAGGGGAAGTATAAAAGGAGGTTCTCTTGTTAAATATAATGCGGAAGGGGTCGAGCTAGCGCTGTTTGCTGACGACGCCGCGTACTTCACAGACTCTACGGTCTTGAGCTACGCGGTGACGAAGATGCAGCGCTGTCTCGATCTCCTCCCCGAGTGGCTCTCCCGTTGGAGGTTGTCGGTGAACGCCAGGAAGACTCAGGCTACGTTCCTTGAGACTGGACTGAGAAGGCTGAAACCCGACCGTCCGCTTCTGTTGAACGGCGAGAGTCTATCGTGGACTAATCCAGTAAAATACCTGGGCGTCACGATAGACAAACGCATCAACATGCGCGCCCACGTGACCGCCACTGTGAACATGGCGCGGGTGGCGAGAGCCAAACTTCGCCCAGTGTTTGCATCCAGTTTGCCGCTTCACACGAAGCTACTCATATTTAAATCATATATCCGCAGCCGACTCACGTACGCCGCGCCGGCCTGGTACGCTCTCACCTCAGCTACGCTGAGAGCACGTTTACAAGCGCAACAAAACCTAACGCTTCGTACCATTGTCGGCGCCTCGCGGTACGTGAGGAACGATGTAATCCATAGGGATATGCGGATGGAAACACTGGACGAATTCGTGCGTCGTCTGGCGGCTGGCATGTTCGCGCGCGCAGAGGCGACAGATTTCCCACTTGTGAGAAACCTGGCCCCTCTGCACGCCCGTCCGCCGGACGCCAGACAATGCTACGCTCGTCACCTGCTACCAATCACGGAGTCGTGATCGCGGCTCCGCCGCCTGGCTCGTATACTTCAACCTTTAATGGTTACCCCATGCCCTGTCCGTAGTTACGGAAAGCGAACGCAACCTCTGTTAGAAGGCAAATACCTTGACACAGATTCCCCACTCCCCCCTGCGGGAGGTGTGAGAAGACTCTTCTACTAATTAATGCTCACTTGTTAGTGAGCATTCAAGGCAATCGGTCCTACTTATATTATACTCGTATGTATAGCTGTTATAAAATGCCGACATTAAGTTCGCCCTTGTACATTACTTTTAAGTTTTATGTGCAATAAATGTTTATAAAATATAGGCCGATATAGGCATAAATATACATATGTGTATACTACCAGGCTTTATTTGTTTTAGTTGTGTTTATTGATATGTGGCAAATAAAATGTTTTTCTTTCTATCTTTCAAAAGTTTGAGTTATGCTAGTAAAAATAATGTAATAACCATTTTGTATAAAAAAGTGCTTTATGCCCGGTCTATCTTGACCTCGTTGGAGTGGCCTTGACCACGCTGCGCCTCTGCCTCGACTTGCCTTAAAACTTCACCCGACTTCATGCTATATTTGTTAATTATTTTTTTGTTTACCAGATGTCCAAAGATGGCAACGTGACGAACAGCATTCTGACGTACATCCCTTCGATAGAGGATGCTGGACGAGTCATGTCATGTCGCGCAGTTCAACCAACTTTACAGCATTCTACGCAAGAAGACGGCTGGAAAATGGAAATACAACGTTAGTAACACTTGTTCACTCGTCCACTAACCCAACACTCTAAAGCATTCGTATTTTATTTATGTATCATCATCACCACGACCGTTTCCCTTTCGGGGTGGTCAGAAACCACGCTTACTATAAGGGAGCTGCCACTAAAACTGTTCAAATTAAGAGTCAAACAAATGTTGGTTAATAAATGTTTTTACTCGCAAAAGAATACCTAGACACTAAGCTCGACAAAGTCATGTGACTAAATAAATATTTGTATGCTTTTTTTTTTATACTAGCACATGTGAACTTGCGCCCACCGGATGGTAAGGGGGAGCGAGATCCATTAATGTTAGCAACTGAAATCAGACACTCATGACTTACAGTAGTCCCTAACACTATGCCGTCTTGACTGGACATGACGGCAATTCGAGCCTGATCCCGAAATGTGTGGATACTTCTCCGCCCCAGCAGACTGGACAAATTACCACTATCAGTCTGCCTACCACCTATTAAAATGCAGAAATAGCGAAGCATGTGATGTAATTACATATAATAATTTACATCCCTGTACCTACCATGTTTCTGACAAATATATTATTTCATTTCAAAAAATATCAGATTTAATATCGTTCTATTTTACGGCGCATTTCATGGAAAGCGCGGAGAACAAACAAATAAATACACAAGGAGCTCAAAGTCACTACCAGGCTCTCTTCCATCTGCCTAGAGCCCGTAAAAGCTCTGGTAATCTGGAAAGGCTAGTCATCACGTGCAAGATTGAAAACAAGCTGGAGCCCTCACCACACCACACACCCAAATGCACGAAGCCCTGCATGCCGCTGTGAGCAGACCCGGAATGCGTAGCATCGTCCGGGACAAAGTGATCCGAGGAGGGGGTAACGACCCTCAGCATTGAGAAAAACGACGCAAGGAGGTCTCTAACAGCTAGTAAAAAATATAAAATTTATAACCGCAAAATAAACATTTATGTATATCTAGTCTAATTGCCTCCGTGGTCTAGCGGTTAAGTCCGTGGGTTTAGACTCGGAGGTGGGTTCGATTCCTGGTCGGGACACAAAAATATTTATTAATGTAAAATAAATACATTTAATTAATATTTAATTTATTTGTGATATTTCTCGAGTTTGGTACGCTGGAGACATCGACGAGCTTGCCACTTGTCATGATTGGCCTATAGTAAAGTTGGCTAAATGTGAATCCGCTTATTTGTAAGCGTGGTTTCTGACCACGCCGAAAGGGAAACACGGTCGTTATGATACTTTACTTTACTTTAGTTTAAATGTATTGCTTTTCCATTAGATTTGCCGATTGCGAAGTTGGAACTAGGAACAAACCTGTATGCCACTAAGGTGGTGGAAGGATCGGACGTATACCTGGACTGCAGAGTAAAGGCAAACCCATGGCATCATCACGTATACTTTACTCATAATGTAAGTATTCGAATTCTATATTAGGAACGCAAAAGTTCGTGGATTGATGGATGTTTGTTGCTATTTCACGGAAAAACTACTAAACTGATTTTGATGAAACTTTATAGTAATGTAGCTTACACATCAGAATACGACCCCACGACCATAACATATCCAGAAGTTTGATTAGCCATAAAATATTGTTTTATAAAATATAGGATACCTACTTGTGCATCTATTGTTTCAGAACAATACGTCGTGACCCCCACTGTGTTATTGATATTTTTTTGACGACCAATATATTAGACATAAAATACCAGGTCAAACAGACAGTTGTTAGTCACAATTACATCAGCCCAAATGATGCGCGTTTTGTAAGCGTATATAATAATAATAAATAAATAAATAATAATAAATATTTCCAGACAGGTCACACAGCGCCATCTCGTTTCCGTGGTAAGCTACGAGGCTTGTGTTACGGAAACTAGATGGTTGATAAACTACATATTATACTTTTTTTTTTTTTTTGTAAATATATACATATTATACATATAAACACCCAGACCGAGACAAATTATACAATGTACAACTTGCCCCCGGTGGGAATCGAACCCACGACCTTCCGAGTTCACGGCAACATTTGTTACCACTAGACCACGGAGGCGGTATATAAAAAATAATTATCCTAAAGTATATTGTCTCGCAGACTGGCAATTCATCCTATCTGTTAATTACTACCTCTTTTGTCTCCCATTCGTTTGCTATTGTTGCTGCAAATCTCTGGAACGACATACCATTAAATATAAGACAAGCTTCAAATCGAGCTATCTTCAAAAATTTAGTATATAGGTACTTCTTATCAACCTAACTGTTTCAACTTCTCTATTATTTTATATAGTTTTTTTCCTTTTTCATTTGCAGAAACTACATCATTATTTCTATATTACTTCCCTCATCGTTTAAGTGGTTTATTGTATATTTATTATGTGTATATAGTATATTTATATATATATATATATATATATATATATATATATATAATTTATTTATGTACGTGTTATGTAATAGTAAGTAAATATTGGTATGTATATATTGATATATATGGACTTACTTAATATTGCACCTACCACCTATCCTGTCTAAATGTCCTAAAGGTTTGGCTGTCAGAGAATGCCTAGCGGCATTAAGGCCGCCTTTGTACATAGTGCAATAAAGTTTTTAAATAAAAAATAAAATAATACAAACTTTTCGTCTATGCTTGTTTGAAATGATATGTCCCCAAACACTATCACAAATAAAACTATCTACTTCTCATAAGACTATACTTTAATTAGCTGTATAGCGGTTGGTAGCGATCTCACAACGGACAGACTACCTCTCGTTCAGAATCAAGCTCAGAGCGCTTAGAATGAATATGATACTAACAGTTGTTCCGATTTGGATGCTCAGAGCGTGATATCAATTCGGAACGGTCTAAATCACATTTTTATTCATAACATGATAGTTTTTTTTTATAATGTATGGGAAGATAAATTGGTGATTCCACATATTTAAGTATGAATACTAACAAACATAACATATCTCGGTTTATTCATCTTTTTATGTGTAAAGTTTAATATTATTAACTTATTTTGGTCTTCTAAAATAACTTACCGTGTTACAGACATATTTTTTTCACTTCCTACTTAAATATTAATTATAAATTTGTTTTAGAAGTAATACAAACAGTATAAAGTATACAAACAGTATAAACGAATTACGATATTAAATAATTTAAAAGAAAACCTAATATTAAATAAACTTGAAATTGACGCGCTACATAATGACAAAAAACTGACAGCGCTCAGAGCGATCTACCTCGATATCGTGAGCAGTCTAAGGGCGAGGAATGATGTCATTTGTGACGTCACATAGCTTTGGCAAAACACTTTATAACGTCTCGGAACACCTTAAAGCGTGCTTAGGTTACTATTATCGTGGAACGAGTTACGATGCATTGCGTTGCGTACGAATGACATGAATAGATTGGTGCGAGTGAGAAAGATGCACGCAAGTGACATTAACATTTGGTTTCAAAGAACATTCACCCTTTTGTGTAGTATGCATAAGTTAGATAACGAAATGAATATATTGTTGTGAATACGCAACGTAATTAAAGTACATAGTTATTAAAAGTAGATAGTTTTTACAACGTTTTGTTATTTCAAAAACACATAACGATAATTTAATTGGATTATACCTATTGTTTTTTTTTCTAGGGTGTCTTAGTGAAGCCAGGGCCGGGAGTTTTATTAGCCAATCAGAGCCTAGTTCTTCAGCGTGTGTCCCGCAAGTCTGCTGGCCCCTACGTGTGCTCAGCTAGAAACAACCTCGGCGAAGGCTCCAGCGAAAATTTTAATCTAGACGTCAAATGTAAGTAATGTTTATTTTAAACTAGACAGTTTCCTTAAGTTTATACGCTATTTAAAATTTGACATATTGTATGAAGAAGCCATTTTTTTTGTCTTTTCCGATATATGGTTTCTTTTTTTCAATAGAATCACACATTAGTCTAAAATAAGACCATACAAAGTTACCCCTTATATATCCAATTGCCGTCATGCCCAGTCAAGCCGGCGACATAGTGTTAGGAACTAAAGTCAGTCATGAGTGTCTAATTTTAGAAAAAGTGTTACTTAAAAAAATATTTAAAATAAAAAATTGGTTCGACGTCCTATCAACAGTCATTAATTCAATAGTAGATTTGTTCATATTTTGTAGACCAGGATATTTGTATATGTAGAAATATATTTTTTATTTAATTATTTTTTTATTAGGTTTGGTTTATTATAAAAAAAGGAATATTATTCTTCTCAAAGTTAATAAAATTAAAAGTACATTAAATATAAATTAAAAACTACCTAAATAATAAAATTTAAAATAAACTAACCTATAAATAAAAAATGTCCTCTAGAGACGTCCCATCCGAGATAGTCCCAAGGAGACTGGCAACATTTCCCCTCTGTATAGCGAGGCTAATACGTTGGCAAAAATAATTGCCAACATAATTATTCTTCTTAAGAATCGAACCCGTAAGATTCGACTGACAACGAATCGTTCGTATATATCTATAGTAAGGAAATAATGATTAATTGTTTGTTTTGTTATTTAGACGCGCCGACATGCAAATCGCAGCAAACCATAGCAATCCGAGCGGCTCGCGGGGAAACCATCGAAATTGAATGCCACCTCGATGCTAATCCCAAGGTAATTGTGTTTATTCACCGCAGACGTAACATAGAATACGATCAGACAAAATAAAAATACATAACCAAACAGATCCGGCTCGAAGGACCAGAAATTTTTGGTTAAAAATAATAATAATAAATTAGGATTAGAATATTAGGAATATCATGGATGGAGTTCTGAACCAACAAGTCCATCCTGGAGGAACTGGATATAAGACAACGCCTCAATCGTACAATCATGCATTCTCACTTTCTTTGGACACGGACACCATGCCTGCATAAGGTAGATCCATTGAGCGCCTGCTAGTTTAGGGGAAAGTCGATGGCAAGAGAATGTGTGGTAGGTCTCCGATGGGGTGAACTGACCAGGCTAATGGGTGCACCAGGAAGGATGCAGTTCGAGAGGAGCGGCGACGGGTTGTCAAGCGTGCCACTGACAATCAAGTGACGGCTGTCAAGAGTGTAGTGACTAAGGCCGCGTTCGTTTTAAGAAATGTTAGGATGAAAATACCACTTTTTTTAACGACTGTTCGTTTAATGAAAATTCTAACATTTGATGCTAATTTCGTATGTCAGTACCGTGTTGAAAGGAGGGTTATTGATGTTACTTTTTGACAGATGTCATTAACATAAAATGGTTTGTTTACCTATTTTATACACTTTATAGATTTCTATTATATTTGTTAAAAAGGTATTTTAAACGATTTTATGTAATAAATTCAAAGACCATAATAATATCATGTGTGTTGGATGCCATGGTATGATAAAACATGAACGAAAATACTTGTCAAAAAGTAGCCTCATCGCTCGTTTTATTTAAGAAATGTTAACATTGTTAAAAAATGGTATTTAACAAAAACGACATTTCGCGCTGGTTTATAAAGTTGCTACGAGATGTTGTAAATGCTATAAAACGAACGCGGGGTAAAACCCTTCATCTCATACTCTCCCAAAGGTTAGATGTTAGAAAATGCCTTGTAGGCATTAATCTTCGCTTTTGTACATTTTTTTTCGTGCAATAAAGAATTTAATAATAATAATAATAAGAAGAAGAAATTTAAATAAATAAAAACTAATGATAAAGGCAACAGTTTTTGCGTGAAAGAGGCAGGAACGCGTAGGGACCTGGCGGGAAGATATGTGTGTACGAGTATGTACATTCCAATGTTAAATTTAATCAAAAAAAATTTTTTTAAAGCGATTTTTATTTATAAACTTGACTTTTTCTACAATTGTTTTTTTTTAACAGGAACCTATGACCTACAGCTGGTGGTTTAACAGTTCTGCTCATACCAAACACGAATTAATTGTTACATCTGCCAATACTGCTCCCAATATACCAGGTAATATATTATTTATCGTCATAATTACAGCCCCTAGAATACCTCCACTGCAGAATCATATTTTCAGAATATAATGATACAAAATTACTACTGTCTAACTCGGATTCCCAGCAGGTTAGTCTTGGAATGAACCTAAACAAGACTAATGTTTGGTGCCGAATGCTGAAGCCAGTCTGTATGGCAAATGACATTTTCGAAGCTGTGCAGGAATACGTCTATCTTGGACAGACTATTGTGCTAGGAGCTGCCAACTTCAGCAAAGAACACAAACCTATTCAGCTAGAATGGGCGGTATTCGGGAAACTTCGGCAGATCCAGAAGTCAGTAAAACATATTGCTCAGAATCGTCTCCCGAGCGTCATGGTTTGTGCGTAATTCCATCATAGTTCAGGATCTAGAGATTTCTACTATTGAGGAGTTTGTCGTCGGCCGTCTAGTGAAGGCATGTTCTATCAGGCCGACAACGGACACTTTAAGCATCTGCAGAATATTGCTCCGTACACATTAGTTGCCTTTATTCGTAAAGCGAATAATATAACTATTTATTTTGTTACAGGTGTATTTCTGTATACTGTGAACACATCAGCTGATTATGGATGGATCCAGTGTTCAGGATCTAATTCAGTCGGCCGGCAGAAAGATCCGTGTCTCTACCATATTTTACCAGCAGGTCAGTTTTTAATGCAATCGTAAACATTTATGATTGTTTTAGCTCTTCAGATAAATCATTCAGTCTTGTTTCACGTCACGACTTCACGACATCACGTCACGACTTCACGACATCACGTTTAGATCACTAATATTCACTAAAAGCATTCGAATTATAATTTAATATTAACCCCTTATACTCGTATAACGCTTTACACGATTCATACATAGACATACACGACGATTTTTTTTTTTTTAATACGTATCAAAAATTTTTTTTTTATCAAAATTGTGAATAAAAGAGTCTTGCGCTACCAAGATAACCCTTTTATATATTTTTTCTATTTTTCTTCGCTTTGACAAATTTGTTTGTATTTATGAATCGTGTAAACGAGTATATAGGATTTTTGTAACCTTTGATTTTTATCAGGTTTTTGTTTAAACAATATATAAATTATATACACATCAATACATACATATCAATATAATATAATATATATTCATACTTACATATACATCATTTAAGACCCTTGTTTTTTTAAGAAATGTAAAAAAAAACATTTTTCTGTTCTTGATTTGATTGTTTAATATTTTAGCACAGGTTTATTTTATTTATTTATTTATCTTTAAGGAAAACTTACAGCTTCTAACAAATGATTACTTATATAAAAAACTAGATGCCAATTACAAGTTTCCACAAATATCTTATACAACTAAATAACTTACAAATAGAAGAAACATAGAAATTATAATTTTAAACCACAATAATTTAGAAAAATAAAAATAATATAATATAAATAATATATGTGTGTTATACTGTAAAAAATGCTCTAGACATCGCCTGACCAACTAATTTAGGCGATGTACAGAACATGTCAATATCCATGACCTCAGCTAGGCGGGTGAGTTCTTTTGATGCTCTAGCTAAAAATGAGTTTTGACGGTAGTTGGTGCTGGCATATGGCACTACCAAAGGTCTATAAGCCCTTTGAGACCGGCTAGGTATAGCAGTAATATAATCCTAGCAGTTCACTGGAATCTATTTTCGATTGCGCAATTTTTAAGAGGTAAGTAATGTCCGCTATGCTTCTACGTAGCTCCAAAGGGAGTATGTGATGTCTTACATCTACTGACGTAGGTTGTTCCACAAGTTCGCGGCAACTATTATATTTTGTATTTTTTTATTTTTCTGTAACATATTATTGATCTTAGTCTTACAGTCAATAGGTGGTAGGCGGACTGATGGTGGTAATTTGCACAGTCTGTCGGGGCGGGGAAGTATCCACCGTTCGTGTCAATAAACCCAGTAAATTGTACGTTTCGTGATCAGGCTCGAATTGCCGTCATGCCCAGTCAAGCCGGCATAGTGTTTATTTATTGGGGTCGCCAACAGTGACAGCAACAAAACTTACATTGATTTTTACTTACAACTAAGACAGAAATAAAAACACAATACAATTACAATAGCAATAATAACTGAGTAAATCTAAGCAAAAATTACAACACAATACAACATGATACAACCACAATCGAGGAACACAATTCCAAGGATCAAATTTGGTTAAACAGCAGTTCAGTGTTAGGGACTGATGTCAGTCATGAGTATCTCATTCCAGTTGTTAACATTTATGGATCTCTTTCCCCACTTGCTATCCGGTGGGCTCAAGGTCACATGTCGTGCTAGTATAAAAAAAAGCATACAAATATTTATTTAGTCACATGACTTTGTCGAGCTTAGTGTCTAGGTATTCTTTTGTCGAGTAAAAACATTTATTAACCAACATTTGTTCGAAAGCCACCTTCAAAAAAAAAACTAATTACAATATATAGATATACAAGTGATATTAAACAACATATTTTTAAACCATATAAGGTTTCATTTCTAACTTTCCAATCAAGGACTGTAATGAAAAATCCCGAGTATCAATTGTTTCGCTAACCTGTGTCGACACAAAGTTTTTCTTATATTTTTTTTTTCATTACAGCCCCTAGAACACAGCGTCCTAGACCTCCACTGCTGGAGATGGGCCTTCCAGAACATATATCTGGAGAATTTGGCCTACACTCGCCACGCCTGGCCAGACGGCTTGGTGATGTCAATTTTTAATGACAATTTATTAAATATTCCACAAGTTGGTATTAGTAGAACCGGGACGGACGGCTTAACGTGCTCTCCGAGGCACGGCAACGGTTGTATTGTACTTGTAAATCTATGACTGCAGTACGTAAGAAAAGTGTATTTCTCATTGGTACATGCCAAGTGGGTTAGAACCGATCTTTGTAGGATTAAAGGAACGCGTTCTTACAACCGAGCCCCCACCGCGCTCTTTCTTATTTATTTATTTATGTTAGGAAAACTTACAGCTACTATACATATATAAAATGAAAGATTAAACACAATTAAGCTAATAACAAGTTTTCACATATAGGTAGACACAATTACATAAAAAAAATAATGAAAAATGTAGACAATAAAAAATTAAACTAACAATGCTAAATAAACCACTATTACTCTATACGGATAAGCTGAACACACGTCTTCCCTACCTGAAGTGCTCATTTTGTTATTGCGCGTCTAATAGATATAATTATTTATACGATTATATAAGTTCCAAATATGCTGTATATATTTGACGAATCGAATCAATACAAAGAAGATTTTTGAGATACGTACAATATAAAACAAAAACTTATGATTTAAGCTATGATCAACGATGCAAAAGACATCATTTGCTGCCACTAGAGACGCGTCGTTATATTGCAGACATAACCTAGTTAAATAAAAAAAAAATAATAATAAAAAAAAATAATAATAATAATAATAAAAAAATAATAATAATAATAAAAAAATAAACTTTTAAAAGTGATAAGTGGGTAGGTTTACATCTGCCGCCCAGTATGTACGAGACTACACCGCAAAGCTTCAGTCGACCCGTGACCACGGCCAATGCAACTTGGCTGAAACGTCGGGAGAAATATGTCTCTAAGGTAAATCGCGTAAAGACCCGTTAAAATTATTAAAAAAAACTATAACCTAGTTGGTTGGCGTTGTGCGTGGAATTGTGGATTCGTCTGAGTTAGTAAATTTGATATCCTTGAAAATACCCTCACTTAAGCTCTTACATGTTCCTGGGTGCAACACCAATTACAGACTTAACGCGTTCTTCAATAGAGCAAGTGAGTTCTTCAACGACCTGAGCATTGATGTTGATATGTTTAATGACAGTACCATATCTATTTGTATATTTGTATATTTCACCTATATAACAATCGTTATATTTTGGTATGTCAGTTAACAAATATTAAAATAATAACAGTAATGCTATTAACACCATGCATCGTAGACAAAGGAGCATAGGAACACAATACAGTAGAAGGCATAAGACCACAAAATTATACAACTATTTAAAAGAATTTTCCGTCATAGGCATGTCAATAAATTCTGACAGGTTATAAAAAGCATTATTTTGGAAAAAGATTTTCAATTTTGTTTTAAATTCACTTGGTTGTAGTCTAGTTATAATCTCAGGTAGTTTATTGTATAATGTAATTTTCAACTGCAAACCTTGTTTAAACGTTTTTCTCAACCTGGTTTGCCTTATATAGATTTCATTCTTGTTTCTTAGGTCATACTTAGTCAAACTAGATATTTTTGGAAGTTCATTAGCTTTCGCATGAACCTCCTGTAAGCTGCATACAGAGACGTGACTGTCATAATCTTGGCATCAACAAAATAATTTCGTACTGTGGTTCTGGCTTTTAAATTAAACAATATTCTAATTGATCTCTTTTGTTGTTGTTATTAGACGCGTAATGACAAATGAGCACTTTAGGTAGGGAAGTGTGTTCAGCTTATCCGTGTAGAGTACTATTGATTTATTTAGCATTGTTCTATATTTTTTTTTATATTTATATTAATTACAATTGTGTTTACCTATATGTGAAAACTTGTCATTAGCTTAATTTTATATATGTATAGTAGCTGTAAGTTTTCCTAACATAAATAAATAGAACACTGAGTCTCACACCCGTATTCCAAGACATCACCTTAAAAGCTCCTCCACTCAACATTTCCTTCCAGCTGTCAAACGAAAATTAAGTCTCTGTAGTTGAAACGATTAAAATTAAAAATTGCGTTAATGTACCAGCTTATTTATTTATTTATTAAGGAAAACTATTGACATTTAATTCACAAGTAAAGATACAAAAATAGAAATATAAAGTCATTTACAAGTTTTCACTAGTAGTGTTAGAATAATACATATTATGAACGATGGAAGCATCTACTGACTATCACTTCGTGCAATAAACTAAGAACTTTATATTAACCTGCTAGCTATATTTAACAGTAGTTGAAAGACTATTAGTTTAGCTAGCAGCAGTTTAGATATTATTTGTAAAAGTGCCTACCTACATCTTCTGTAGGATTATTTTTTGTGAAACCCTAGTAATAAGTATTTTTGATTAATAAACTATTAAAAGCTACCTAAACAATAAAATTAAAAATAAACTAAACAAAACCTTAAATTAAATAAACTTAGAGATAAACCTAATTAATATAAAAACTAAATACTTACAAATATCTTGATTATAATCTACATGTCATCGAATCCAGGAGAAGATGAATAAACTATTTGAATTTAAACTGTACAATAACAAAAACTATTATCGTTTAAAGAACCTTAAGTTAATCGCATTTCTCACTGCCATCACCTTGTCATGAAAGACATCAACATCAGTTTCATCAATGAATGTATTAAGAGTATTACAAGCTCCAATTAAAAATGTATTTTGTCTGTAGTTAGTGCTCGCCATTGGTATGCGAAAGGTGGGCTTGTACCGATTGGTCCGCACTGGTGTATTTAC
This sequence comes from Tinea semifulvella, assembly GCA_910589645.1. NCBI lineage: Eukaryota > Metazoa > Arthropoda > Insecta > Lepidoptera > Tineidae > Tinea > Tinea semifulvella. The sequence goes on along the minus strand of OU342619.1, from coordinate 3,064,350 downwards.
GGCTGACCTTCAAAATAAACTGCTCTATTTTTAACTTTAATCGTAACTATTACAGAAACTTCATATTTGTTTGACAGCTGGTAGGAAATGTTGACGAAACATCTTAGAATCCGGGTGTTAGACCTCCACTGTTGAAGATGGTCCTTTTAAAAATTACTGAAGAATTTGGGCAATTTTTGACTAGGGTTAGTCTTCATATTGTTCTTGCTAACGTATCGGTGGTCTTGGTCCTTCAAAAAAGCAAGATTGGGCGGAAGGTAACACTACCCTGGGCCACCTTTTCTCCTCTTCTACCCCGGACCACAACCGCTCTTTCCTAATCACATAATTTTATTTCAGACAAACCAGCCACTCCAAAGGCGTGTGAAATAACAAATGTCACTTATGACTCTTTGACTCTCAACTGCACACCTGGTCACGATGGTGGAATTCGACAATCTTTCTTATTACAGGTAAAACTTATTTATTTCGCTTAGAGGAATTTGTTCATGTGGCAGCATCGTTGATCAGCTTCACCACTTGTCAGAGTGTCAGGTCGTTTCCGCCACGGTTCTGTCAATAATGTGACCAGGCTTAGGTTACTACCGGGATCCCATCGGTTCTTAAACCGTCTAGCAGTGATGGTAAAAGACCCGATGGATTGACTTTGGTACCGGAAACCATAGGTTGAGCATTGGTGTGGACGCTACTTGTGTCGTGTGCCTTGCTCGATCTCATGTCCGGGACTGCTGCGGACTAAAAAGGTAATGCTGTCTGTTGCTAATGACTACGTGTTTGTGCCTTTTGGTCTTTAGACAATGGGACGGTGGGAGACAAGTGCTAAGAATTTATTTAAAGAACTGTCTAAGCGGCTGATTAATCAGCATAGCTGTGCATCGATGAAATGTTGCAAGTGTTATTGGCACATGATTAAGTCATGGATGAATATTTTTATATACATAGTTTAGTTTTATCTCATAGCTAGCTATAGAAAGAGAGGTATTTCTCTGATGAATAGAATTCGAAACGTTGATATTCGTCGCAGTGACATAGCTTTCAAAATTAGCAAGCTGAAGTGGCAATAGGCCGGATACATCTGCCGCAGAACCGACGGCCGATGGGGCAAACGGGTTTTAGAGTGGAGACCACGTACAAGACGACACAGATAGACGGACGAAAAGAAGGTCGATGGCGGTGGTTGGATGAGGATTGCGAAAGACCGTGTGCAGTGCACAGTCTTTAGGGAAGCCTACATCCGGCAGTGGAGAAAAACATTCCATTTTTTTATGACAATTCTTTAGCTACTAGAGTTACTCTTTATTAACACCTTCTTCTTCTTCTTCTTAAGGTGCCATCTATTTTGTTACACTAATTTTGTTGGCCCCTATCCGGAACAAGGATCGAGTGCTTATTCCGAACCACTTACATTTAACATTTACACCGAACCATTAACACCTTTATGTATTACTGGATTGACCAACTTCAGCAAGGAAGCTAACAGGCGCATTCAACTAGCAAGGGCTGCATCTGGGAACCAATGCTTTCGTCCAGTATTGTCGTACAGAGAAGAAACGTGGACACTGATAGTGGGTCTGGTCCACAGGTTTAAGGTCGCTCAGCAAGCTATGAAGAGAGCTATGCTTGGTATTTCTCTGATGGATAGATTCTGAAATATTGACATCCGTCAGAAAATCAAAGTTTAGGTGGACTTGAAAATTAGTAAGTTGAAGTGGCAATGGGTTAGGTTAGGTTAGGTTAGGTTAGGTTAGTAATAATATAAAATTATTGTACAAAACCAAAATAAGTGAGTCGATAGGCGAACTTAATGCCGTAAATGCATTTTCTACCAACTAACCTTTGTAATTGAATCTGTTATAAGCGGGTGCAGACAGGTTACTAAAGTTGTAGGGTTCTGGAGTGGAGACCACGTACAGGGAAACGCAGAGTAGGAAGACCCCCGCCAGATGAACGGATGACCTGAAAAAGGTTGCTGGTGGGGGTTTGGATGAGGGTGGCAAAAGATCGTGTGAAATGTTGAGCCTTTGGGGATGCCTTCATCCAGCAGTGGAGAGACATATGCTGATGATGATGATGTTTGGTAGAGTATTATACCTAAACTATGCATTTTTTTAGGTATTCGATATGACGTCAGGTCTTCTCCTTCGCAATGTCAGTAATGATGAACCAGAGTTTGAAGTAGGGGGGTTATCAGGACGGACCTCTTTGTCAGTCACTATAAAAGCATTTAACAGGAAGGGATTCAGCGAACCGCTGACGTTGACGTCCAGCTTGTTAAAGTACCCGCAAAGACATACTGGTAAGATTTTTTTTTATTTTAAGAGGATTGTTATACTTCGCAACCCTCTCACTCGCACAATCAAACAATCAAACGTTTACATATATTTTTTTTAATAAAATGATCTCACAGAAAAATTATAAGGAACGGGTTAGCTTTGCGGTATGGAAGTTGGTGCAAGAGGAGTTACAGCAAAATCTTTGTACCACTTACTGAAGGAATGAGCTTCCAAGACGGGATTAACTGAATCATACAGTATTTGGTTGGGTAGGAAGAGGCGTAAAATGGTTAATGGTAAGCGTCTTGTTGCATAATAAAATATAAAAAGAAGGCCTCTTTTGTAACCCAGCCTATTGTCGGTCGTAAGCCCGAGACGCCATTTCTCAGCACTTACCGATGGACCCGGCACCCGCACGGTGAATCCATGAAATGTCTTAAAATTATATATATAGCCTTGAGGCTATACAGGGTGAATTTTTGAAGTGGGCGTTGATGAAAAATGTTAAAAGTAGTGTCCCAGAGACATTTTTTTAATAAAAAAATCGCATTAATTAATAAAAACTCTTATTCTAATCGGAGATCAGAACCGAAGATTTTGACTATAGGGTTCGATTCCTGCAGTTTTCTTAAGTTTGATGTTTTTATTAGATATAAAAAAAAATGATTATATTTAGTTAGGCATCCTATCACTATTGATTTTTTTAATTTTATTATATATAAAGTGATTTCATTCGGATAACAGATCGGTGAAGGAAAGCGTCCTTTGTATCTTGGACTATCATAAGAAAACATCACTAATTAATTATTACGCGAGCTGTCATAAATAAAATAAACGAATGGAAAACGAATTAAGTTTTTTTTTCCTTAACAGGTCAAGTTCCGGTCAAAGTGGAATTAACTACGGTTTTATTAATCGTTCTGGGAGCGGTGGGCATACTTATTGCGATGACAGCTGTCTCGGGCGCCATCTTTTGTTGTCGCCATTGCAAAAAACGCGACAGTAAGTGATTTTTCATCAATAAATTTGATATTTGTTAAAAAGTTATATTTAATCAAATCAGTATCAGTATCATCACGACCGTTTCCCTTTCGGGGTGGGTAGAAACCACGCTTATAAATAAGCGGATTCACATTTAGCCAACTTTACTAAAGGCCAATCATGACAAGTGGCAAGCTCGTCGATGTCTCCAGAGTACCAAACTCGAGAAATATCACAAATAAATTAAATATTATGTAAATAAATACATTATATTATACACCATATTTTTATGTCCCGACCAGGAATCGAACCCGGTACCTCCGAGTCCAAATCCACGGATTAACCGCTAGACCAGGCAGTTAATCAAATCAATTTGGTTATCTTGTAACAACTTGGATATTGTCAGCACTAAAATAATATAAAAAAATATAAACAAACATAAGTTAGGTAATCATGGTTGGACCGTAAAAGGTAATAATCCAGATTTATGTGTGTTATAATAGCATTATTATCATAAGCAAGGTACGAGTAATTGTAACTTAATAACTACTTAATATAAGATCGTGGCTGTAAATAGGCCGTGTCAACTAAATATAAATTCGTGGCTGTAAAAGGGCCGTGTCAGCTTTCAATGTAAATAATAATAATTGTCAGCTATTTACAAAGTACGGCGCCATTTACACATGCCGTTCGTGTCTGCTCCAACTGTGAGGAAAATAGTCAGCCCAGTTGGTGGTTGGATTCAGTATTTCCAGCAGCTGTTAGAGGTCGCAAATGTTAGATTGTCAAAATAGTGAATTCTGTTATTTACTACCAGCTTTAGCCCGAGTTTCTCCGATCATAGCCGACCTTACGTCAATATAGCGTTTTCCACTATTTCGAAGGTCACCTATGGGGTTGCAACTTCAAAATCATTGGGAAAACGTGAATTTAATACTTTCATTGTCCGCCGCAAATTAATTAAAGTTAACAACATTTATAATTATTAAACTATGATTATATATTTACATTAAACATAGTTTTATAACACACATTAGATAATAAATAAAAAATATGGCAAATACTAAAAGAAATATATAATAGTTTTTTTATTTAAATGAACGCATCGTAACGTTATTTGCTGTCATTTGTAGTGGAAACCTTTATACAAGAATAGGAGTGCTTCGCGCCATTTTGCGCGGACACGTCAAGTGCAAGTTTTTGTTTTGTAAATTAATTTACTGTGGATATTATTGGTCAAAAGTGATGTTGCTTGGTTTAATAATGTGCTACAATGTGAATAATTATGGAAAACGATAAATTGGACTTTAAATATGGGGCACAAGTCGCAGTTTATTTTTTGCGGTTTTCCCGCGCTGTCAACTCCCATATTTTACCCGACGTGTTTGAGCTATGGTGCCGCGAGTGACTCCAAGAAAAGCATCAAATTCTGCAGCATCTGGAATTTGATGATGACCTCATTAACTCATGAATAAGAAAGATATATTACGTCGGACTTGTCTGTATGGGCTAGAACTCATCATCTCATTCATCATCCATCGGGAGAAGAGAACCAAAAAAAAAATTTATACAAGAATAGCAATTTTAATAGCGTTTTACACTGACAGTTCCGTTATTTAAGGGATTCCACTATATAACGTTGGCGCTTAAGTAACAGAATAGGGCTACTGGTTCAGTTACAGTTAATTTTATTTAGGGTATCCCATGACAAAAATTCTCTGCATTGTCTTAAAGGTTAGCTTCTAAAAAAATATATAAGCTTATAATGACCGCGCTAATTTAATTTATAATTGTATCTACAGGTAAACTAGAAAAGGATAAAAGACAACAAGATGAAACCTCAAATATACCTCTCACGGGTACTAAGGAATCTGACAGTGCTGATAGTTTGGGTAAGAAAATTCAGGTTTAGTTATTTATTAAATTTAATTATGAATAAAATTGTCGTAGTTAAATGAATTGTCCGAACAACTGCAATCACTAGTCACAGAAATAATAGAGGGATGTGCAGAGAAAGGACTCCGTTTGAATGCGAGAAAAACCAAGGTACTAGTGTTTGAAAGAAGAAGGACGACAACCGTGGCGATAAAGATTGATGAAGAAACTCTAGAGCACGTAAATGAAATTATATATCTGGGCATTGTTTTCACTGCAAAACTAAAAATTCATGTCAAACGTCGACTTATAGGCAAGGCCTATTATAAGATAAATGATTTTATTAGTGACAAAAATGCCTGGTAGATGTGCAAATGTATATTATTAATATATTTTGGACACCTTTTACTGTTCTGTTCTTTTACTATCGACGAGCTTGCCACTTGTCATAATTGGCCTATAGTAAAGTTGCCTACATGTGAATCCGCTTATTTAAAAGCGTGGTTTCTGACCACCCCGAAAGGGAAACGGTCGTGATGATGATACCTTTTACTGTTGGTGTATGTTTATATTTAGGTCAATTCAATTGTATTGTAATAAATTTAATATAATTTATTTAAATAATTATAACAATGTAATGTGACAATACAAAAGAGCCCGAGAAGGCCAAATTGTAATAAATGATTTGACTTTGACTTTAAAAATGGGACGTACGAGGGGCGTTCAAAATATTCTCGGTATGTGGATAAAAACAAACAAGTACGAAAAGTTTGATATTTTTATTTTTCAATATACTCCCCCCCTATGTTCATACACTTATAAGATCGATCAATTATTTTTTTTAATCCCTCATAAAAATATTTTTTATCTTTGGTGTAAAAATGCTCCTCCACGGCCGTCTTCAACGCTTCATCGTCAGAAAATTTATTTCCACGCAGATCCTTTTTAAGATTGGGAAACAAAAAGAAGTCGCTTGGGGCTAAGTCCGGACTATAGGGTGGATGAGTAACAGTTTCAAACCCACATTCAACAATAGCTGCCTTGGCAATATGAGCAGTATGGACAGGGGCGTTGTCATGCAGAAGCAGAACACCTTTGGTTAACTTTCCTCGCCTCTTTTCTTTGATCGCATCTCTTAATTGACGTATAACGTTAGCGTAGTACTGCCCTGTGATATTTACACCTTTTTCTTTATAATCGATAAGCAAAACTCCTTCACAATCCCAAAATATTGTGGCCATGACCTTGCCAGCTGACGGGATTACCTTGAACTTCTTGGGATGAGCTGAACCCTTAATGTGCCACTGCATGGACTCCTGTTTGCTCTCTGGGTCATAATGATGAACCCAGGTTTCATCTCCAGTAACTATTTTTTGCAGCACCTCATCGGGATTTTCACCACACAGGTCGATAAAATCTGAACAGCAAGCCACACGCATATCCTTTTGAAGAAGCGTCAGCATTCGCGGAACCCATCTTGCACTTACTTTTGACATATTAAGATGGTCATGTATAATGTCATGTACGGTACCAATAGAGAGATTGGTTACTTGAGCTATAGATTTTACCTTCACTCGGCCGTCTTCCAATATAAGTTTTTCCACTTTATCAATATTTTCTTGTGAGGTAGCCACTACAGGCCGGCCAGGTCTAGGGTCATCTTCAATACTCTCCCTTCCACGCTTAAATTCGCTTGACCATTTTTGAATAGTAGATAAAGAAGGAGCAGACTCACGGTAAACACAATCCATTTCCTCTTTTATGGTTTTTTGATTTTTACCCTGTTTTGTCAAGAATTTTATGACGGATCGGTGCTCTAATTTCGTTAAAATTGTTAATTCGCTCATGGTGTTCATGTTTGTTCGGCAATTGCAGAAAAACAAAAGAACATCTCGGTTCCAATTTTACTTTTTTTTAATGTCAATGGATGAATCTTAGCGGCCAGTAACAAATATATATATAAAAGAGGTTGTAACGTATTAATACCGAGAATATTTTGAACGCCCCTCGTATGATAGGAATATTGAAAGAAGAGTGAACGCGGGAAATAGTGTTAACGGTGCCTTGGGGTCACTGAACGCCAGTCGTAATTGCAGAGACAAAGCTCGACTCGCCATACACAATGCCATGCCGGTACCAACACTGATGTATGGAAGCGAGACGTGGATATGTCAGAATATGCATGAAAGTAGAGTTAATGCAGTAGAAATGAGGTCATTGGGTCGGACGGCGTAACTTTAACGGACCGCATACGTAATGACGAAATACCTACCGTAGGTATGAAAGAAAGCATAGGGACAAAAATAAAGAATGACTGGGCATGTTGAAAGGATGAGCAATGATTGACGAACCAGATATATAGCGTATTCTAATATATCCACGTCTCGCTTACATACATTAGTGTTGGTACGTGTATGGCGAGTCGACCTATATGACTGACATTTCGACAGGCGATCAGTGACCCCAGGGCACCATTGACACTATTTTCCGAGTTGACTCTTCTTTCAATATCCCTATCATACAATGGGATGTAAAAACACTGCCCAGATATATAATTTCATTTACTTGTTCTAGAGTTTCATCATCAATCTTTATCGTCACAGTTGTCATTTTTCTTCTTTCAAATACCTTGGTTTCTCTCGTATTCAAACGAAGTCCTGTCTCTGCACAGCTGCATACTTACCATTGATACTGTCTTATTGTCCTAAAGGTTTGGCTGTCTATGAATGCCTAGCGGCATTAAGTCCGCCTTTGTACATAGTTCAATTAAGTTTTTAAATAAATAAATAAAGACGTTTCGCATTGCAACCATCATTACGAGAATATGATGTCATTTTTTCATGACAATTTATTAACGAGTCCAAAAGTTGGTATTAGTGGAACCGGGACCGACGGCTTAACGTGCTCTCTGAGCCACGGGAACGGTGGTGTTGTAAATCTATTACAAATGTACGCAAGAAAAGTTTATTTCTCATTGGTACATGCCGGGTGGGTTTGAATCGACCTTTGTAGGATTTAAGGAACGCGTTTTTACAACTGAGCCACCGTCGCTTTGCAATGCCCACTACTAACTACAGTCCACTATCTGTCACTTCCTTTTAATGTAAATTATGTATTTTATAATATATATTTTTTTATATATATTTTTTGACATACCTATATAATTATATTTCTGACAAGGCCATTTTACAGCTGTATAATTTAGTTTTATTCCAAATATTAATGTTTTTTTTTTTATTCTCTTTTGTTTAATTTCCTTTGACACTGCTTTAACCTGCTGTTCTGTTCCTTGCCTTATTCCAGGCAGGACAAATGTGTTTGTAACCTTAGTCATAGCCGAATTCCGGTGGGAATGTATGGCGGCACGTAAAGAATAAAGACTGTCAACACTAATATAGATCCAAATTCCACAGATAAAAACCCAGATATAATACCATTAGACGGGAAAATAAACGACAATTGCTCAAATAAATCATCAACAACTGACTACAGTTCCATTCGACCTTTGATATCAAAGTCTTCAAGCGACAAATACGACACTTTGCCACCAAATTGCAAGGAACACTACAGTTACGACCAAAATATTGATCCTTGCAATCAATATATACAAATTAGACCTTTAGAATACAGAGTTCGGGCTCCTTATGCTGGGTCTAGTGTATTGCCGATGCCAAATTTAGGCCAAATGCAGATGGGCCATATGGGAATGAGTCCAAACGATTGTCATATTCAAAGATCACAGCCAGATAAAGTCTACGAAGATTGGTTGAAGTATAAAAATGCTTTGCCACTGAATACTAGTGGTCTGGTAAGTTCTATGTATCATTATTTGAGTAAATTATTCTTTATTCGTTATGGAACTTCCACTTTTGGAGATAGGCATTTCTGGAGAAATTTGGCCTACACTCGCTGGCCAAAAGGGATTTATTAACGATTCCACAAATTGGTATTAGTGGAACACACGGGAACGGTGGTGTTGTAAATCTTTGACAAAGTTACGTAAGAAAAGTGCATGCCGGGTGGGTTTCAACCGACCTTTGTAGGATTTAAGGACCGCGTTCTTACAACCGAGCCACCACCCCGCCTCTGGGTTGACTTTTTAGATATATATTCCTGCTGAAAGAATTGGGCCTAAGCAGTTCTGCCGTCAATACATACAATACAATAGAAAGAGCTTTTAAGACGGCATTAACGGAATCATACAGTATTTGGTTGGGTAGGGAGAGGAGTAGAATGGTGGATGGTGAGCGCATTATCGCGCAATAAAATAAAAAACGATGCCTCCTTTTTCTCTCACTCTTATTCTCATCTCTTACCCACACATGATGGACCCGGCACCCGCACGTTGAATCCATGGAATGCTTATTAATTTGTCTTCTTCATAGATTTCTTTTGGTGAAATATAGAAAAATCGTTATAAATATTTTCGCATCATTAATTTTAAAATTAGGTTAATTAAAGTGAAAATATGTCTAAAACGTCTGTAAATTTATTTCTTAGAAAGTTAACAGCAATTTTACTTTCCAGTTGCCACCTGAACAATTGATGGCACCGGAATTGTATGGCACGACGATATACCGGCCGATGTATAACCCCAGAACCCCCGTGAGTTTGTCGCAGATGCCCGAAATCGAACCGCGGACCTATCTCCATACGATGGGCCAGGACTCCAGCAGGAGCTGCTCTGGGTCACCTCCAGTTAGATTTAATGATAATAATAGTGTTTATTTCAATAAAAATGTTTTGGATCGGAACACTAGTACGCTGCCTCATATGCCCAGACATAGGATTAATGGTGAGTATTGTTATTCAAATTGTTCATTAATCAAAAGTTAAAAAGTTGTCCAGGCTCGGATGGCTAATGGGCCTGGGTTGGGGATGGGAACATTCCCCCGTTTTCCTTGGCAGGATCTCAGCGGGTAACCAACCGCCGGTAATTCATGCTAAAGTGCTGGGCGCCGTTACTAGTATGACAGCTCCCGTGTGGCTAGTGATATTATTGGGAATTATTACCTACTATGTAATTGCACAACTTCATAGTGAACTCACTAGATGGCGCTCAAAACACCAAGGGCGCTGCAGTCGGCCCAACTGACACGTTTATTTATTTATGTTAATTTTACGACGAAACACATTTGAATCGCGAAACTAGAGACATGTACTTTATTTTACCTCATTAAACACATTTTAGGAAAGAAGAAGTCGTTATTTTGTGAGATCTGCACAGCATCACAACGGAAACACTTAAAACTAGGGTTTTACGGTAAAATAATCTACAAAAGAAAATTTTATAAAATTTCAATTACAAAAAAAATATCAAACTAGTAATTTTGAACAAATGTTGCCCGCTAGCTAAACTAATATGTCTCTGCTAGCTTAACAAATGTATCCCTGCTAGCTAAAGAAATACGTCCCTGCTAGCTTAACAAATGTGTCCCTGCTAGCTAAACGAATACAAGCCTTTATATTATCATCATCACGACCGTATCCCTTTCTGGGTGGTCAGAAACCACGCTTTTTTATAGAAGTGTATTCACATTTAGCCAACTTTACTATAGGCCCATAATGACAAGTAGCAAGCTCGTTGATGTCTAGCGTACCAAACTCGAGATATATCACAAATAAATAAATTATTGTGTTCCCGATCAGGAATCGTACCCGGTACCTCCGAGTTTAAATCCGTCCGTGGGACTATACTATACTATACTACGGAGGCGTTATATTATATATATATATTATATTAGTATGATAAAAATCTAAATGAAAACTTTTTTTTTTTTCTTTAGCAACACCGACGAGTCAGCTGATGTCTTCGGATCTAAAAAGTGCTTCAAAATCAACGGACACTAATTCCGATATGAATGGCCAAGACTGTGCGTAACTGTGTGTAAAATATAGTAATATTTTTTCAAATACCTAATTCCAAATTTAAAAGTGACAGTTGTATTTTTAATCTTATCGTTTTTAGGTTATTTTTCATTTATATTTTTGTTCGTTTTATTATTTATTATTCAGTCTCAAACGATCGGCCTAGTTTTAATAATGTTTACTTCTTATATTTAGGTAGAGTTGCTATATTAAAATAATTATTTTTAAATTTAGACTGTCATACGTACGTTACCCCATCTAGGTAAAAAATATATCTAACAGGCACAGCATAAATACTTTAGTATCAGAATGCGACCTTAATAAAATAAAAACATTATTAAAAATACAACTGTCAAATTTGAATTTCGAACAAGAAGGTATTTTATCAGTGGTTAAGACATTTAGATAGAATAAATAGTTCGTATTAGGTATACAATACATTGGGCGTTTTATTCGAGAATATGAAAAGTGTGTGTGTGAAAAAGAAGCAGTACAATTTGTGATTTTAATGGAACATTTGAACGAGTGAAAACCCGTCCTGTATTTTGAAAAATGTTGTTCTAAATAATACTTTTAAATACTATGGTGTTTAACCAAATTGTATGAATTTACTAATTTTCAGGGGGTACTTGATTGTATTTTATTCTTTGGTCCTAAATCGCCAGTATTTTTTTCTGTCAATAATATGACAATCTAAGAATACTCGTTACAAAGAAACCACCTATTAAATCAAGTCTGACCAAAATAAGTCTGCAGCATAATAAATTGCAACACACAGTTTTAACAATGTTATCTAGCTTTATTATCTTAAGCGAAAACGATATTAATGGACTCCGTTATTTACGTCACAGCTTGCGTTAATTAATTAACAGCCTCCACTATATATATAGTGATACAGTCCACTAAACTTGCGCTACCAAATGGAATAGCGTCTTTATACTGCAGACGCTTAAGCGAAAACTATATTAATGGACTCCGTTATTTACGTCACAGCTTGCGTTAATTAATTAACAGCCTCCACTATATATATAGTGACACAGTCCACTAAACCTGCGCTACCAAATGGAATAGCGTCTTTATACTGCAGACGTATCTTAGCCAGACTTTTGACATTCTCGTAACGGATTGTGAGAATATTAATTCCAATATTTATGTCAATTTATAGTTAGATGAAATCTTGACATTAGTTATCTTAAATTATGACGCGATGTGGAAAAGACTGAATTGTACATGACACGTAGATTAACAAAAATGTCAAGTTTATTAATAAATAGTTATGATATAATAAATTAGTCATAAATATACGTGACAGTTGTAGGATTAAGCTTGAGTTGCACCAAAATGAAGTCTCATAATATTTCGTATCTTGGCGCGATGTAGGTTGTAAGAACGCGTTCCTTAAATCTCACAAAGGTCGGTTCAAACCCACCCGGCATGTACCAATGAGAAATACACTTTTCTTACGTACATTTGTCATAGATTTACAACACCGTTCCCGTGTGAGGAGAGCACGTTAAGCCGTCGGTCCCGGTGCCACTAGTACCAACTTGTGGAATCGTTAATAAATTGCACATGAAAAAATTGACTTTAGATCCTCGCCAACCCGTCTGGCTAGCGTGGCGAGTGTAGGCCAAATTCTCCAGATATATGTTCTGGAAGGCCCATCTCCAGCAGTGGAGGTCTAGGACGCTGTGTTCTAGAGGGCTGTAATAAAGTCCAAAATAGCATCATATGTTTTAATTTTATTTTGAAGGCCAGCCGTTAGCTGTTACAATCGACGTCATTTTTAACTTTAATCGTAACAATTACAAAGACTTTGTTTTGGTTCAACCCAACCTTAAGGCCTATTTATTTGTTTTATAATAGTAATATTCTTACATTGTAAAAAATGGATATTGATTCGAAAAAAAAACTAAATAAATTTATAAATGTAAATAATGTAAAAAAAGTTTTTTTTCTTAAATTAAACGGGTCTTTATTTTATTATTATTAAATTATTTATTGCACGAAAAAAAATACAAAGCCATTTTCTAACATCTAACCTTTGGGAGAGTTCGTCAAAGTCAAAATCAAAGTCAAAATATCTTTATTCACGTAAACCTATTACAGGCATTTATGAAACGTCATTAATTTAATTATTTTAAATGAAGCTTAGTCTTCTACTCCTGCTAGTAGAAGACTAAGCAGCAAAGTGGTCCAATAAGTAAGCTGTTAGCAGAAGACCAGCAGCTTAGCAAATTCCAGTGACCTGTTAATGTTTAATCTGACTGAGAAAGGAATCTGCAAGGAAAACTCAGCTATATCAGATTTACAAAATAAAACATATACAGAACTGCACCACAACGATCAATTAATAACCTTTTAAATTTAGTTATCAGTACCTATGAGAATACAATACCTGGTACAGCAGTAACCCACCAGGCAAGTCAGAATTAAGGTAGACTACATGCCTATGTGCAACCCGAAAGTCGACAAAGAGTTTGAGATGAAGGGTAGTGTTGATATAAAACAACAAACAATATACTACATACTAAGACATATAGTTACTACATACTAAGACATACTTTTAGTACATACTAAGACATACATACATATTATTAAAGTATATATTTGCCAAGTATTTATTGTCAGCCCGATGCTTGTTTACTGTTTGTCTCAAAATAATGCAGTAACCAAGCTTAATTTACTAGACCCGTTTAATTATGATTGTGAGTGTTTAATGTTAAAAAATGTTACAAATTTGTATATAGTTAAATCATAATTAATATTGTAAATATATTATACAAAAATACCGGTTATATAAAATATTATGTTATACGAAAAGTTGCCATATTAGATAGTTTAGATTCGTTCTTAAGAAAATTTAAATATAAAAATTAACAAAACATCGCCAGGACTGGAGTTTTTTTTTTGTCGCGTCATCAATGACATTTATTTATTACACTTTTTTTAATACTAGTACGACATGTGACGTTGGTAAGTGGCGCATGAATGTTAACAACTGGAATCAGACACTCATGACTTCCATCAGTCCGACATGCTGACTTGACTGGGCATAACGGCAATTCGAGCCTGATCCCGAAACGTGTGGATACACTTTACTGGGTTTATCGGCACGAACGGTGAATACTTCCCCGCCCCGGCAGACTGGGCAAACTACTACCATCAGTCCGCCTACCAGCTATTTGTTGTTCACGTTGAAAGTATGTGCCATTTGCAATGACATCAGATACATTTTTTTACTTTCTTGGATAACTAATATTGTAAGCTTGCCATGGTGATATTTATATAAAATAACACCGCTTGAAACAAGTCTTAACTGTCTTTGTCAACACACTTGTCTTTAAATAGTTCTTATTGATTTTTATAATTTTAACGGGTCTTTACGCGATTTACCTTAGAGACATATTTCTCCGGACGTTTCAGCCAAGTTGCATTGGCCATGGTCACGGGTCAACTGAAGCTATGCGGTGTAGTCTCGTACATACTGGGCGGCAGATGTAAACCTACCCACTTATCACTTTTAAAAGTTTTTAGAAATCACGAACTACGACACTTACAATATCCTTGGCGACACCGGGCGATTTTTCCCGGCGTCGAAACCTATTGATTACTGGATTCCACGATGAAGATAGCTTAACTCCCCTCTCGATTGAATTTTTTGTGTTTCTTTATTTCGATCGCTTCACGTACTATTCTAGGGTAATAGTGACGATCGGTGGAAAGTATCTTTGGGTCATGCAGCTCAATCCAATGGTTTGTGCCACTATCCATTAGGTGTTCTGCTATTGCTGAATTGTTTATTTGGCAGTTTTTTAAACAAGTCAGCAATAGCAGAACACCTTGGTTTCGACGCCGGGAAAAATCGCCCGGTGTCGCCAAGGATATTGTAAGTATCGTGTGAGTATGTACCCCATGATACTGATCTGGCCACTAACTTCAAGATGATGTTGCTGCTCCCTCGTACTCTGTGCATCAACGACGATACTCGTTTCCGCAACACTAAGTAAAAATCAGCCCATCATCATAAGGCGTTATTATTATCTTACCTAATATATGAACCATTTAGGTATCTTAGCATTCACCAAAATATGCTAATAAAGTATTTTATAAAACTAAAATTAACAATAAATAACAAAACTTAGTAAAGTAAAGTATCATCACGACCGTTTCCCTTTCGGAGTGGTCAGAAACCATGCTTATAAATAAGCGGATTCGAATTTAGCCAACTTTACTACAGGCCAATCATGACAATTGGCAAGCTCGTCGATGTCTCCAGCGTACCAAACTCGAGAAATATCACAAATAAATTAAATATTAATTTTATATATTTATTTACATTAATAAATAATTTTGTGTCTCGATCAGGAATCGAACCCGTACCGGGTCTAAATTTACGGACTTAACCGATAGACCACAAAAAATAACAAAACTTAACATTTTAAAAAACACAAAAATGTTTTAAATATGTACATACAAGTGTGTTGAACAACATCGTAAGATACGTGCAATAACATTTTCGGCTGTATTAATATTTAAAACCAATAAATTATTTAAAATAACGCGCCAAATAAAAACATCAGTCCAAAATGAACATTGATTTTTAATATATTTTTTAAGTAAAAGAGCTTTCATGATTAACATAAAAGTGTTGTTTAGTTGTATTTAAGTCTCAATTATAATATAAGGTTGCTTTTCCACCAGAACTGTGCGAGGAAATGTACACGAGGAAAACCTCCACCAATAGTGTCACTTATTTTTCTAGCCTCGCTCAACGCAGCAAGTTACGGGAATCTTTACTACTGGGCCTCAATTCTACTTACGCAATGATGTTCCCATGGAGTCGCGTCGGAATAGCTTATTTAAGTCCAATGTTGTGCCAGTGACTTTCCACTGAATGATCACACAAAAGAGATTGCCTCAACTAATTAAAAAAAAAAAAAAAAAATACAACATCTGTTTTACCACAGCATTAAAATATAATTTAATTAAATAGTCAATTGGTTAAATTTTATGTATGAAATCTTTAAAATGCAATATTTTTTTAAATTTTATTTACAATGTCAATAGAGTCGTGATAGAATTGTAATTCGATTTGACATTAGCAGAATTGAGACCTTGTAGTTACGCTGATTTATTTTACATTGTGTGTATTTTTCTTCTCGCTCGCACAATCCAACATTTTCAAAGTCTGAGTGTAGTTTTGAGAAATATACAGTCAGTTGCAGATAGGATGATTAAAATAATCTGTAATTAATATTTTGATATAAGCCACGTGATTGGTGGATAGCTTGTCACTTCGGTTATTTCAGCCTCTAAGGACATTTTGAAGATTTATTAATAATACTCAAATATTTGTTTTAGTAGCACGTTTATACTAGCACGACATGTGACCTTGCTCCCACCTGATGGTAAGTGGGGGGCGATGTCAATGAATGTTGAAACTGGAATCAGACAATCATGACTGACATTAGTCCCTAACACGGCTTGCCTGGACATGACGGCAATTCGAGCCTGATCCCGAAACGTGTGGATACACTTTACTGGGTTTATCGGCACGAACGGTGGATACTTCCCCGCCCCGGCAGACTGGGTTAAATTACTCTGCAGTCTGCCTACCACCTATTTAAATAAAAAAAATATTTCACATTCAGACTTAATAATCTTTGTAAATATTGATTTGAGCGTTTAAGGATGATTCACGCTACACCGGGACACGCCCGGCCGGACCAGTCATTCATGTTACACCGAGCTGTTTGGGTGTATTTTATTATTTTATTTCGTCCGAAATGGTTTTTAAATTATATTTTTGTATTTGTTATCTTAATATTTAGGATGACTCATGTCGTAAATCAACACATTCTAATAATTTTTCATCGTCTATTTTGCTGTTGAGCTGCTCACCACACTAGATTTGACGTTGACTGCTCTGCGGGCGCCCGTCCGCATATGTTCATGTTACCCATCGATATATATAGATAGGCGTTTTTATAGGCACTGATATAAAAACGTTCTCGCAAAACCAATCGAAGTCATGTAGCTGCACCAACAGTCGCGAGCGACGCAAAGCAAGCGTCGAGAGCGAATAATATTAATATTTATATCGAGTGAAAATAGTCTTTTTGTATGCAACAGAATTTTCATTAAATATAATTTCTTGAGAATTGGCCCCCAAAGTTGGTGGGTACATGTGGCAAGCGGCACGTTTTTAGAGTGTGTTTTGTATTGAATAGGCCTATCTATATACATCGATGATGTTACCACTTGTCGGGGCCGGACCGTGCCGGAGCCGGGAAACAATACCCACCGACATGTCAACACCGTGCCCCGGCCGTGCGCCGCCGAGCCACGGTCAGGCATGAATTACTTAAAACATAATATACCACAATGGCCCGGTCGCGACACGGTTTAGCGTGAAGCATTCTTTAACACAATACAGCATAATTAAAAATTATTCAAGTCTGAGTGTTGTTTTTAGGAAATAAAAAGACCGACATTGTAGACATATTTCCACTTCATAACGATTTTACTTCAATTTACTAAAACAAATCTATGAAGAAAAGACAAACTTCTAAGCATTCCATGGATTAACCGTGCGGGTGCCGGGTCCATCGTGTGTGGGTAAGAGATGAGAAGAATGGTGTCTCGGGTTTGCGACCGACAATAGGCTGGTTTAAGAAAAGGAGGCCTCCCTTTTTTATTTTATTGCGCGATAATACGCTCACCATCCACCATTCTACTCCTCTCCTTACCCAACTAAATACTGTAATATATCTCTAAAATTACCGTAATTTTATTCCCAAGAAAGTTAATAGACTATATTTCTCTTACTGAGACTTTTAATGTTGTATTGCCGCCGTGCAAAAGCAGCCAAATAATTGTTGAAAAATAAAAATTCAACATTTGTATGAAATTTCTAAAAAAATATACAAACATCGCGCCTTCAAATGAGAATGCCAATTTTTCTTAGAGAAATGGGCCCAACAAAATGTTCTCGTGCCAAAATGATTTCTTTTTTATTTGATAGTTAATATATTGTGTTTTCATAATCAGTAATTAATTTTATTTATTTTACCCTAGCATAACAACAATTGTTTTTTTTTTTTTGGTTCTCTTCTCCCGATGGATGATGAATGAGATGATAGGGAAGGCAAAGGGTCTAGCCCATACAGCCAAGTCTGACGTAATATATCTTTGTTTTTCATGAATTAATGAGGTCATCATCAAATTCCAGATGCTGCAAAATTTGATGCTTTTCTTGGAGTCACTCGCGAAACCATCCACTGCTCAAACACGTCGGGTAAAATATGGGGAGTTGACAGCGCGGGAAAACCGCAAAAAATAAACTGCAACTTGTGCCCCATATTTAAAGTCCAATTTATCGTTTTCCATAATTATTCACATTGTAGCACATTATTAAACAAAACAACACCACTTTTGACTAACAATATCCACAGTAAATTAATTTACAAAACAAAAAACTTGCATTTGACATACAAAATGGCGCGTGGAACTCATTTTTTTTGTTTCTTTTTCTTTCTGTGGATACACAGTAAATTAATTTACCAAAACAAAAACTTGCACTTGACATGTCCACGCAAAATGGCGCGAAGAACTACTATATTTTTTTTTTACGTTAATCATTAAATAGTTTCTATCTATCCGATATTATCAGAGAATTATTTTCAATTTTAAATCCTGTGATTTGTCTATAATAAAGTACCTGATCATAATAAAGTACCTAATCGTAATCGTATAAATAGCGCTCTGTTTTATTTCACTCCGGAGGCCCTTCGCGCCATATTGCACGGACATGTCAAATGCAAGTTTTTGTTTTGTAAATTAATTTACTGTGGATATTATTGGTCAAAACTGGTGTTGTTTTGTTTAATAATGTGCTACAATGTGAATAATTATGGAATACGATAAATTGGACTTTAAATATGGGGCACAAGTTGCAGTTGTTTTTTTGTGGTTTTCCCGCGCTGTCAACTTCCATATTTTACCCGACATGTTTGAGCTCTAGTTCCGCGAGGGACTCCAAGAAAATCATCAAATTTTGCAGCATCTGGAATTTAATGATGACCTCATTAACTCATAAAAAATAAAGATATATTACGTCAGACTTGGCTGTATGGGCTAGACACTTTGCCTTCCCTATCACCTCATCAAAAAAAATGACTACTGTCAATATTCTAAGGTTTTATTCCATAGATAAATTTTAACCAATTTACTGTTTAATTAAAATATACTTCAATGCTGGGTCAAAACAGATTTTGACATTAAATTAAAAAAACAGAAAATAATTATGATTATTGAATTATATTTAGTTGAGGTACGCTGCAACAAATTTGGGGCCTGGTTTTGGGCAATCTCTTTTGAAAAGCGATGAAAAATAATTATACTTAATAATTGAATAATTTAATTAAAAAAAAAACTTATTATTTAGGTGAAAAATGTCTTTATTCAGAATTTGATTCGAAGTAAAATAAAATGTTGCTAATTTTAAATAATTAATATTTTAATATTGTTTTGAGCTTTTTTATGGTTGTACAAAATAAAACTTAATTTTAATTTAATTTCGAATGTTTATAATAAATAAATGTGCTAATGTTTTTTTTTTAAATTATATTAGGGCTTAACGGTTTTGCGTCCTTCTGGCTCGCATAATCCAATATTTAAAAATATTGTTCAAGTCTGATTCAAATCAAATAATTTATTTCCACACAGTACACAACACTTAGTGTCAATACATACATTGTTTTATACAATAAAGAGAGAAAAATATTTTTTTTTTTTTTTATAATAAGCAGCCATGGCTGTACCCAATCTAACAATACAATAATAATAAATAAAACATTATTGCCATAAGCGAGGATTTTGTTTTTATTTACGACTAAGTCATTACAGCCCCTAGAACACAATGTCCTAGACGTCCACTATTGGAGATGGTCCTTCCAGACGATCCTGGAGAATTTGACCTACACTCGCCACGCTGGCCAGACGAGTCGGCTACAACCAGGTCATCATCATTATCATTACTGCCCCTAGACTTCCACTGTTGGAGATGGCCCTTTCAGAACATTTATCTGGAGAATTTGACCTACACACGTCACGCTAGCCAGACGGGTTGGCGAGGATCTGATGTCAATTTTTAACCACTATTTATTAACGATTCCACAAGTTGGTAATAGTGGAACCGGGACCGACGGCTTAACGTGCTCTGCGAGGCATGGGAACGGTGGTGTTGTAAATTTATGACAAATGTACGTAAGAAAAGTGTATTTCTCATTGGAACATGCCAGGGGGAGGGGGTTTGAACCGACCTTGTAGGGTGTAAGGTAAGCATTCTTAACACAGCCACCACTGCGCCAACTAAAGGCTACTTAAATTTAATTTGTGGCTGTAAAAAGGCCGTGTCAACTTACAGTCTAATAATATTTATAAAAGTAAAGTATCATCACGACCGTTTCCTTTTAAATAAGCGGATTCACATTTAGCCAACTTTACTATAGGCCAATCATGACAAGTGGCAAGCTCGTCGATGTCTCCAGCGTACCAAACTCGAGAAATATCACAAATAAATTAAATATTAATTAAATGTATTATACGGTCGTGATGATACTTTTTAAAATGACTTTTATAATGAGACTACCACTTTGGTTACTATAATTTTGGAATGTTAACGAAGATGTGAGACTTATAAATAAAACTATGTTTACAAATTTGTGCTGCATCATGAGAACTTTTGTTTAATTGTGATGTAATTTTGTTTTCTACAATAATAAATGTGAAAATTTATAAATTTATACCTGTCTTTTATTTTCTCCGCTCCTAAAATAATAATAATAATAATATTTCCAGACAGGTCACACAGCGCCATCTAGTTTCCGTGGTAAGCTACGAGGCTTGTGTTACGGAAACTAGATGGTTGATAAACTACATATTATACTTTTTTTTTTGTAAATATATACATATTATACATATAAACACCCAGACCGAGACAAATTATACAATGTGCAACTTGCCCCCGGTGGGAATCGAACCCACGACCTCCCGAGTTCACGGCAACGTTTGTTACCACTAGACCACGGAGGCGGTCAAATCCTTTAGGGCTTTATTCACCGAACGCCGTCGCCGAGACGTCAACGAGAGCTTATGGCGAAGTAGCGGATGTAGAGATTTTTCAAATGGGTAGGTAATTAAGTCCCTAGACCGTACCTACGACATCACTACAGATGCCAGCTGAACTTGTTGAATGTGTATCTAAACTAAATCGTTTAAAGACCCGTTATTTTTAACAACTATTATAAACAAAATACCTGAAAATAAATACCAAATTATCGCCTAATTTACTGGCAATAATATAAAATTAAATATGCAAAAATAAGCTTTAGTGCAATGTCCATAAAAGCTACAATTGTATATTATTAAAATTATCTTCTATTAATATTCAGCGAGTGATTCTAATTTCATCTGAAGGAAAATTGTCGTAAAATCGTGGAAACATCGCGACAAGATAAGAATAATCGAGGCGAAACACAATAAACACAGGATTTACGTTCTTAGAATAATTCCTGTAATTACGAAAGATTTTTCGCTAATCCGGCCACTTATTATGAACCCTTCAACAAATATTAAACATAATTTTTAAATAATATAATTATGTAAACTTACGGCTTGATTTTTAATGGATATGGGATATGAACCAGTGTCTTCACTCCGTAGTCACGACTCAGACTTAGATGTAAAGGCACACAGGGCCAACAATTTTTTTTTAAAGATATAGATCGCAAAATCATCAAACATACGACCCCAGCCTGCAGGGCCACCGCAGGAGGTCGCATGCCCGACTCACCGTCTCTCTTTCACTGTTGGCCCTGCGTGCCTTAACAGCTAAGTCTGAGTCGTAGCTACGGAGTGAAAGCACTCGTAAAAGAGACGGTTTATAGGGTTTTAGTTGTGGACTCCTTATGAGGCCCCACGGTGAGTGGAGAACTACAACTACAGGCCGTGAAAAAATTAGGAGAATTCTGCCCACACTCGCTACTGCGCTGGTCAGACGGGTTCTAGAGGGTCTGATGAATATTAACTAAAAATAACATTAAAGAAATGAAGGACACACAGGCTGATTAAGATGAATGATAAACATAAAAACGGTATAACTCTTTAGCACCCCTTTTGCTCGAATCATTTTTTTTTAAATCAGGTAAAAACGAAAAAAATAAAAAAATAAAAAAAATAAAAAATTTTTTTTATTTGTGTTAAAATTTAAATATTTTATATGGTGGATCCAAATTATTGCATAATACATCCATTTTGTATTCCCCTATCCCCGGCGCCCGACGACGCACAGTGATTCCGCGTCCATACTAACGCGGTCATAAATACATAACCCCGAATTACCACTATTTTTTTAATTTTAAACGTAATAATTACATTACAGCCCCTAGAACACAGCGTCCTAGACCTCCAATGCTGGAGATGGGCCTTCCAGAACTGGAGAATTTGGCCTACGTTGGCATTAGTGGAACCGGGACCGACGGCTTAACGTGCTGTCCGGGGCACGCGAACGGTGGTGTTGTAAAATGTACGAAAGAAAAGTGTATTTCTCATTAGTATATGGCGGGTGGGTTTGAACCGACCTTTGTAGGATTTAAGGTACTCGTTCTTATAACCGAGCCACGAAGACCACGAGACGGCTTTTTTTACGACATCTCCAACAAATATCGTTAATTAACAAATAATGACAAGTTTATTCAAAGTAATATACAAACAATATAAAAGAATTAAATTATGAAATAAAAATTAAAACTAAATTAGAAAACTATAAATAAAAATACTCACCCATGATTTGTTCCTGTGGCAGTGTGCCAAGAACACTTGCAGCGTTCCCCCGCTGCACAGCAATGCTGATTTGCTGCGCGAGAAAACTACCAGCCCTCTTGTCACATACAGCATTAACCAGGCGCTTAGACAACTCTTTAAAGAACTTCTTTGCACTTGGCCCCCACGGACCCATTGTCTCAAGACCAAAAGGCACAAACACGTAGTCGTTGCTAATCGATTCGTATTTGCGACTTTTGGCCTTTTCAGCCAAGTCCAAACAATTAACAAATTATATATCTTCCTTGAGAACCACTCTATCCATTGAGGGAAACAGAATGTAAATCGGTCCAGTAGTTTTTTTATAATATAGATAGTGATAATATGATGCTTGTTAATTGCTTTGTATTTTTAATCTGTTTTTTTTTCATTACATAATTTTTTGGCATTGTAAAAAGAATAAAGAGATGCATTAAAAAGAAAAACTTAAAAAAAAAACCAAGAGACAGAGTCAGTGTTGCGGAAATTGCTTGACACTCCAACCAGAGAGCCAGAGATAAGATAGACTCGGGTATTTATGAAACTCGCCACAGAGGCGGACGTCCGCTGGATTAATGTCTAAGTCCGAATTCATACTTCCCCCTATAAGTCTAATTTTTGACCTTGGAGGTCAAAAAATCGTTCATTATTATCACCGAGTCCTTGAAACTTAGTAGTTCATTTTAATGCGTCAAATTTATAAAATATTATACAATTCTTAACTCTAATAGCGCTCGACCTTGACAGTGTCCGTGCAAATTCAAAAACTCTAATACTTAAGATATTACAAATTCCATTAAGTATGGGAGACCTGTCCAAAACCGTATAGCTAAGCGGCAATTTATATATCTCTGTAATAATACACAAAAGAGTTGTCAAATCAACATATTTATTGACCAGTCTTTTCAGGTACATAATTATAAGAACAAATATCGAAATATGTAACTTATCTATAAAATAAACATATTAAAACAAAAACACTTCTAATTACGGTTTTACCCCGTGTACTGTCCAAAACCGTACACTATATACGATTTTTCCCCAACATTCACACCATACATTTAGTGCACAAAAAATGGTCAAGATCATCGGAATCGTAACCTGTACAACCTTCATGGGCCCAACCATTACAGGTACATTAATAAGTACACTGTACCAACCCTCATCCATGTGACTATGACCATATTTCTCAAGACAGTACAGGCAAAGATCTTTACTATCTCCTGTTTTACTTTCTACCTTATCTTTATTTTTTTCTTGGTTTCTGACACATTGAACTTTGGTTTTTTAATTTTCGACTGTGAGTTACTTAGAAGCTCATCTTTATATGGAGGTGATGTAATTATTGCCGTTTTACCTCTGCGATGCGGGTGATGGCGTTTAGTGCTGTTTTCTACTCGAGGTACAGGCATTATATTCGACGGTGATACAAGATAGTTTGAATTGACTGGTCGGCTGCTGCTTGGAGACTATGTTTGCAACTCGACCGGTGTGGATTCAGGAGAAGTGGCGGATAACGAATTGACGGGAAAAGTTAAAATTTAAAAGATAAACTGGCGATTCTTGTGAAATAGATGACTCCAAAGATGATGTAGAAGGCATAGTGTTTATGATTGCAGATTGAGTGGCATTTTCTTCCTGTAAAACCATCTCCGTTGTTTCAGCAGCTGCGAAGTCTGCATCACTAAACATATTTCGATCTGTAGGATATATGCCAGTCTAGCATATCGGGGTATAACCGTATACTAACCGATTTTACCCCGTACGGTTCTGCCCCAAGGTAACCTCAAATAAACATTTTGCTCACCACAACAAACACAAATGAATTCGGTTAAAACAAACACTGAATATAATAGTAGGAACACTTACAATGATATCGTAAATTACGTACTTACATTGAATTCCATTAACAGTATACACTTGCAGTGGTTATTTTGTTAAAAATTAGATTACAGCACCCGAAAAACAATAAAATTGTTTAATTTTGCAACGAGGATGGCGGCACTAACAAGTTTTTGTTGACAAATGGCTCTCATTGGTAGATCACATTGACAGAAGTTTAAGCGGAAAATTCGAATAACCAGCAGTTTTAAGGGCACTATACGGTTTTACCCCGGTATACGGTTTTGGACAGGTCTCCCCTATATAACGTTTGTGTTAACGTTAAGTAATGGAATATGACTGATAAACCTTCACTGTTGAAGCCTGATGAGCCTTCTAGAACATACTTCTGAAGAATTTGGCCAACCCTCGCCATGTGGGCCTCTGGCTGGTTAGCGAGGGTTGTACGACATATTTTTTTTATGTAACAAGTTACACATAGTAACGGTAGTGTCGTAAATACAACTATGACTAATATACGTATAAAAAGTGTATTTCTCTTTGGTACATGGGTTCGAACGTACGGGTTTATTTGGATGTTAAAAAATATCTTAAATCTAGTTGTGCATTTATAATTCATTCAAATTATTAATTATAATGAATACAAATTACGTAATACATTTATGGAAAGAGCTTCCAAGACGGAATTAACGGAATCATACAGTATTTGGTTGGTTAGGGAGAGGAGTAAAATGGTGGATGGTGAGCGTATAGTTGCAAAATAAAATAAAAAGGAGGCATCATTTTAAACCAGCCTATTATCGGTCGCAAGCCCGAGACAGCATTCATCTCTTATCTTTTCCACACAATGTATCCATGGAATGCTTAGAAAATTGTCTTCAACGCTAGGATAGCAGCTAAATACCATTTTTTTGCAAAAAAATGTAAAAGGATTTAATAAAGTGGTGTGACTGGGACCTTTCCTTACAGTCACACAGTCTTTTGTTATTCTTTCGACTTTTCTGAAGGATCCGCCATTTTTCTTCCTAGTGAATAATGGTGCCCTTAATCCTTATGAAAGGTATGCTCAAGTGGTCGCATACATCGATGTAAACTTACAATATTAACGCCTAGAAACAAAGTAAAACAGCTCTCGGATTTTTTTAATATGACAGTTTTTACAGATAAATCTTGCGAACAATTTTTCCACTTCTCGACATCCTATCAGGCTGAAATTTCGCATAGGGCATGGAATATTCTTGATAACAACTTTAACAAATATGTTTTCTGGGGTCTGATGATGGAGCCAAAAGATGGCCACTGGAACTCTGTAATAAATCAAAGCAATTTCATCAAGTTTGGGCTTGTTTGATTTGCCTTAACAAGTACTCTGATTAAAGATGGTGTCTAGAACTCTCAGAGTCTCAAGCTATTTATAAACTATAGGCCACATTTACGTCCGTGGTCTAGCGATTCAGTCCGTGGATAGAAAAAAAAAGTAAAGTATCATCACGACCGTATAAATAAGCGGATTCACATTTAGCCAACCTTACTATAGGTCAATCATGACAAGTGGCAAACTCGTCGATGTCTCCAGCGCGTACCAAACTCGATAAATATCACAAAAAAAAATATTAATTAAATGTATGTATTTACATTAATAAATATTTTTGTGTCCCGACCAAGAATTGAACCCGGTACCTCTGAGTCTAAATCCACGGTCTTATCCGCTAGACCACGGAGGCATAGACAACGATTTAAATAAGTAAAATTAATTGATATTGAATTTTATTTGTGATATTTATAGAGACATCGACGAGTTTGCCACTTGTCATGATTGGCCTATAGTAAAGTTGCCTAAATGTGAATCCGCTACTTTATAAGCGTGGTTTCTGACCACCCTAGAAGGCAAACGGTCGTGATGATACTTCACATTTATAAAGAACAAAATTAACGATAGAATTACGTAAACAGAGGTCGTAAAGGGCCAAAAATGTGAAATTCAACATTGCTACTCTCAAGCTCTCACGGAAGAAATTAGATCAAAACGGACAAGTTTAAATTTAAAAATATAATATATGGTTCCGTTAATATTTAGTAGGGATGGACCGAAGGTTTATTATTTAATATTCGGTAAAACAGAATATTAAAATGACTGAGCTGTAGTCATCGATGTATATAGATAGGCCCTCACTGATATAAAAACGTTCCCGCAAAACTAATGGAAGTCATGTAGCTGCACCAACAGTCGCGAGCTAGCAAGCTTTGAGAGCGCTTATATATTAATATTTATATCGAGTGAAACTAGTCTTTATAGCATGCATTGTGACAGAATTTCTGACAAATATCGCATGTGACATTTATTGCTTGAAAATTGGCTCCCAAAGTTGGTAGGCACGTGGCAAGCGGCACGTTTTTAGAGTGCGTTTTGTATTAAATAGGCCTATCTATATACATTAATGGCTGTAGGTAATTAAATCACTAAAACATCATGGACTATTCTAAAGGATAGTTGGTATAAAATGCATTAAGGTCGCCTACAAGTATGTACCTGCACTTGTTTTGGTTTTTGTACAATAAATAATTTATTATGCATAGTCGTACTTACACATAAGCACAAATGCAAATGTTAATCTTAAATTTTATTAAGGATAACTATCGACTAATTGACAATTTATTCTGCCATATTCAAAAAAATAAAAATTATAAACAAAAAATAAATAAAATCAAATTCAGACATCTTTTGTTACACTCGTATTTATGCAATTTAAGTTAAAGCGATTGTTCTGGTCGTGTCTTATTAATTGGAAGCTGGGAGAATTGGTTGTTTCTAAATGAATTAAGTTTTGAATCGAGTAAATGGTCTTTGTTGGCAATGGGGTGTATCACTAACTTTTTATCACGATAGATGGCGCATGATAGTTGGTACCTAATATAACTGTCAGTTGCATAGAAAACTTGTATTTTATTACGAAATTTATTATTTTCTGGATATTATGCCGAAGTGAGCAGCTTTTAAGTGTACAAATCGAGTTTTCTAAGCAAAATCAAAAATATGGTGATCTCAAAATTGCCGTTCTATTAATAAAACCTTTTTTCTTTTTAAAGACGGTGTGCGCTTTCTTAATTAGTCTTTTAAGGTAGGTAACGTTAATTTAAAATACATTTTACTGTTATAGAAATAAAAAAACTACAAAACATTTTTAAATGATGCGATATAGGTGTAAAACAAGGTACCAGTGCCGCTAGCGACATCTACAAAAAGCTTTGCCTGATACACCCCATTGAGTTGTTATTTCATTACATACTGTCATCAAATAATAATATAAATTTAACCTAATAGTATACCTAATTATCTCATCGATTTCTTATTATTTCACTCACTAATATCATAATAATCCTATGCTACTTGTATATAGCTATTTGTAAATATTTTAATTTTATTATATATATTTTTTACTAATGTTAATTTTTTTTTTAGTTTTTTTTTTTTTTTTTTTTTTTTTTGTTTTTGTAATATTTTTAAATTTCACCAAACCATTAAGGTTTAAACCCACTGTTTTGGAGAAATTAACTGTACAAATAGTATAAAATATTTCTGGCTTAAGATCTAATAATCTATAATACTGTAATTTAATGTCCTCGTTATAAGCTGTGATTTATCAGAAAATAAATAAAATATATTATTATTCTTCAAATGGTGGCTATTAAAATATAATGATTGTATATTTTCAATCAAAATTTTAATATTTTTTTGTAAGTATATAAAATAACCCAAGTCATTAATAATAACTATTTCCCAAACGACAGAACGGAAAGGATTCATTCATTTGTTTACGGGTCCCCAAAAAGTTGCCAAGTAAAGGACATCGTCTTATTTTTCTTGTAAATAATGATGCTTCCCGGCAATGAAAAGGTTTCTTTTTGCAAAATAAAATAAGAGACATTGAAAGAAAGTCGGTGAACATTAATCCGTTGGACTGTGCTTGAGATTTTACTGAAGGTGCTTTTCTACGAGAGATTAGTGTTGTCCAAAAGCAAGATCAAGTCCACAACTGGTCTTGGTATTATGCTCTCCAAGATCACGTACGGCGTTAATGTATAAAAGTTTAATCTGTATGGGACCAAAAATATTTAATATTATTAACGACGACATTAAACTTTTACCGCATAGTCAGTTTAAAAAGACGTTGACTAAAGTTCTAATTGAAAAAAAAACCACATTATTCTGGGCAAGAATTTTTAAATGACCCAAATTGACATCTAAATATTAATTTTAATTTGACCACAACCAGAATTAGATACAATTTTATTTCTTTTATTGTGAATTAACATTTTATTTTATTTTTTTTGTGTTGTGTAATAATATAGTTATATGTATCTTTACAATATACATATATAAACAATATTTGTACGCCTCATGGCAGAACACAGCTGCAGTTTTATAAACTAGGTTAATATATTAACTAGATTACCTGTGTTGAAACAAATAAATGATTTGATTTGATTTGATTGGTCTATTTTTTTTTTTTTGTATAATAGCACGACATGTGACCTTGGGCCCACCTGATGGTAAGTGGCGCGCAAGGTCCATGAATGTTAGCAACTGAAGTAATAACTGCTATCAGTCCCTAACACTATGCCAGCTTGACTAGATGCTTTTTCACACTTGAAGGACTCCAAGTTATAGGAAAGTGGAAACACAGAGGCTGGAAAAGCATTCCACATCGTTATCGTACGACAGATGTATGAGTCCCCAAATTTATACATACGCGAAGGGATGGTGACTACGGTATGTGGGTGCATATTCTGACCTGTGCGTGTGGTTCGGTTGCGGAATGGAGAGGGAGTCTAGCGCACTTGTTATGTTAACTGTTTTTTTTTTAATTCATTACAGCGCTAGAACACAGCGTCCTAGACCTCCAATGTTGGAGATGGGCCTTCCAAAACATATATCTGGAGAATAATGCTAGACGGGTTGGCAAGGATCTAATGTAATTTTTTCATCACAATTAATGATTCCACAAGTTAGTATTAGTGGAACCGGGACTACGCAACGGCAACTACGCAGCCACGACTCAGCTGCGCAGGGCCAACAGTGAGAGAGAGACGGTTTATAGGGTTTTAGTCCGTAGCGCCTTGGGGTCTTTAGGCCTCACGGTGATTCGAGCATGCGACCTCCCAACCTCCTGGAAATAACATCATACAGCCATACCCAAACATGCTCACTTCAGAGGATCTGGCAGTGTCACACACTGGAGGCTGAAAGGAAAAGAGTGTCTCTTAGACACCAGACATTTATTTATTTAATTAATTAAGCAAGATACCTTTGCCGCTTGCCACATTTCCTCTACATCAAAAAAGGCCGGTTCGGCTGCTCATACAGCCTAATTTAGAAAGCACATCAAATACAATAGCATTAAACAAAATTATAACTTTGTGGCTTTTGGGGTTGAAACAATGGGGGTATATTCTATTGATACCCACAAATTCATAAAAGAGCTGGGTAAACGAATTTTCCAAGAGTGTGGCGATCCCAAATGCCATAACTACCTAAAACAGAATATGTCCATAATAATTCAACGAGGAAATGCGGCGAGCGTTTTAGGTACCCTCCCTGGTGGTAAGCCCTTAGTTTATTTTGTAGAATAGCTTTAATTTCATAGGTATTTTTAGTTTTAGGTTTCTTTATAATTAGTTTTTTAGTCTCTCGACTCAGACCGGTTGGTTCTAAAATAGATGGGATCGAGAAAACTGCAAGCGTCCTACGAATGAGGTCGTTATTGTTACTTTGTATTCTAGAAGTAGAGGTGATGATGGAATTAAGAACAACACAAAACATTGCTTAAAAACTTTAACTAAACGTACAAAAATAAAAAAGCAAACATTGTGTTTTCCATACGGAAGGCATATGTTACAAATTCGAGGCAATAAATAAAATGAGATGCCGAAAGCGAGGTGTCGCACCAAACCTGTTTTATGTTTAAAATACGGCCAAGAGCGATTTTGGAAGTTTAAAATTGTGGTTCTGTAGGTTTAGGCTGCGTATATGGGCATGGACTTTTTTGAATACTGCCTAAACCTGGCAAAATCGCGAGCGCCGGGGAACTCGATGAGATTTCACAGAAACATAAGATTTTTGACATAGACCAGTAATTGGTTTTTATTTTAGTTCATTCTTTGACTGCCATTTTCTTAAAAAAGGCATTAACAATAGAATAGATACGAAACGTGGACGGCGAGCAAATTAAATTATTATTTAGTGGGTATTGTATTGTATTGTTATTTTATAAATATATGTAAATGTTTCATAATTGCATGCTGTGTGCAAATCAATGCATTTCAAATCTTAAAGATTTGAAATTTAAAAATGTTTTTACTCATTTCTGTTGTGTGTACCTAATAATGATAATAATAAACTTAACACAGATTTAGCGTTGAATAAAACATAAATACGAGGGGCGTTCAAAATATTCTCGGTATTGATACGTTACAACCTCTTTTATATATATATTTGTTACTGGCCGCTAAGATTCATCCATTGACATTAAAAAAAAGTAAAATTGGAACCGAGATGTTCTTTTGTTTTTCTGCAATTGCCGAACAAACATGAACACCATGAGCGAATTAACAATTTTAACGAAATTAGAGCACCGATCCGTCATAAAATTCTTGACAAAACAGGGTAAAAATCAAAAAACCATAAAAGAGGAAATGGATTGTGTTTACCGTGAGTCTGCTCCTTCTTTATCTACTATTCAAAAATGGTCAAGCGAATTTAAGCGTGGAAGGGAGAGTATTGAAGATGACCCTAGACCTGGCCGGCCTGTAGTGGCTACCTCACAAGAAAATATTGATAAAGTGGAAAAACTTATATTGGAAGACGGCCGAGTGAAGGTAAAATCTATAGCTCAAGTAACCAATCTCTCTATTGGTACCGTACATGACATTATACATGACCATCTTAATATGTCAAAAGTAAGTGCAAGATGGGTTCCGCGAATGCTGACGCTTCTTCAAAAGGATATGCGTGTGGCTTGCTGTTCAGATTTTATCGACCTGTGTGGTGAAAATCCCGATGAGGTGCTGCAAAAAATAGTTACTGGAGATGAAACCTGGGTTCATCATTATGACCCAGAGAGCAAACAGGAGTCCATGCAGTGGCACATTAAGGGTTCAGCTCATCCCAAGAAGTTCAAGGTAATCCCGTCAGCTGGCAAGGTCATGGCCACAATATTTTGGGATTGTGAAGGAGTTTTGCTTATCGATTATAAAGAAAAAGGTGTAAATATCACAGGGCAGTACTACGCTAACGTTATACGTCAATTAAGAGATGCGATCAAAGAAAAGAGGCGAGGAAAGTTAACCAAAGGTGTTCTGCTTCTGCATGACAACGCCCCTGTCCATACTGCTCATATTGCCAAGGCAGCTATTGTTGAATGTGGGTTTGAAACTGTTACTCATCCACCCTATAGTCCGGACTTAGCCCCAAGCGACTTCTTTTTGTTTCCCAATCTTAAAAAGGATCTGCGTGGAAATAAATTTTCTGACGATGAAGCGTTGAAGACGGCCGTGGAGGAGCATTTTTACACCAAAGATAAAAAATATTTTTATGAGGGATTAAAAAAAATAATTGATCGATCTTATAAGTGTATGAACATAGGGGGGGAGTATATTGAAAAATAAAAATATCAAACTTTTCGTACTTGTTTGTTTTTATCCACATACCGAGAATATTTTGAACGCCCCTCGTAAATGCGCAAAAAAATACTGATTACTTTAATACTGTTTTTTAACAATATTTAATTCAGGGTTTATTTAGTGGAGAAACGTTAATATGATCCTGCACTGCAGCCTTATTCCATTAAATTAGGCGCAATCGTTATTAGTGGATTCTCTCACTTATCTTCAGAGTTTGCGTTAAAATGAAAATTTTAACAAAATTGTTCTTCTTTCCTTTTTAGTTTTAACATACTTAGAACGTAACCAAAGTCAATTTCATTAAAAAAAACTCTTTATTAATAAAGTTGATCACTAATTGATTAGTACTCGAGCTGTCAAAACGCGTGCGAATCGAATAGTGTACGACATCACCATGTCTAAAACGAATCACTGCAGCTTCCCCGCGACTTTTTGACCGCCTCCGTGGTCTAGTGGTAACAAACGTTGCCGTAAACTCGGGAGGTCGTGGGTTCGATTCCCACCGGGGGCATTTTGTACATTGTATTATTTGTCTCGGTCTGGGTGTTTATATGTATAATATGTATATATTTACAAAAAAAAAAAAGTATAATATGTAGTTTATCAACCATTTAATTTCCGTAACACAAGCCTCGCAGCTTACCACGGAAATTAGATGGCGCTATGTGATTGTCTGGAAATATTTATTTATTTATTTATTATTTATTTACTTTACCTCTCTAAACGTGTTTTACAAGCTATACCACGGTCAGTGTTCTGAAGAGATCCATAACCTCAGCAACCTGGCTCGGCACGTACAGGCCAAAATATGCACCTCCATACCGTAGCCACTATCCCTACGCATAGATTAAACTCTTATATCTGTCGCCCGCTGAAGATGTGGAAAGCTCTCCTAGCCATAGTGTTCTCCATTCCTACAACCTGGAGTCCTTTAAGCGAAGTGTGAAAAAGCATCTTGTTAGGACGATATAGACTGATGTCGGTCGTTGGTGGCCGGTGCCAGTTACTAGAGGTGGTAGGTAGACTGATGGTGGTAATTTTCCCAGCCTGCCAGGGCTGGGAAGTAACCACCGTTCGTGCCGGTTAAGTGTATCAACATGTTTCGGGATCAGGCTCGAATTGCCGTCTTGCCCAGTCAAGCCGGCATAGTGTTAGGGACTGATGTCAGTCATGAGTGTCTAATTCCAGTTGCTAACATTTATGGACCTCGCGCGTCACTTAACATCAGGAGGGTGTAAGGTCACATGTCGTGCTAGTATATAAAAAAAAAGTTTACTCCTATTCTTGGACTTTGAAATGAAATGAAATGAAATAATTTATTTGTCAGAAACATGGTAGGTACAGGGATGTAAATTATTATATGTAATTATTTCACATGATTCGCTATTTCTAGCATACAAATATTTATTTAGTCACATGACTTTGTCGAGCTTAGTGTCTAGGTATTCTTTTGTCGTATAAAAACATTTATTAACCAGCATTTGTTTGACTCTTAATTTGAACAGTTTTAGTGGCAGCTCCCTTATAGTAACTGGAAGCTTATTAAATATCTTTGTTGCCATTGCATCTATATATTTATCTTACTTATATGTATCTTATTTTATTTATATAAATACTATATTTTATGTATTCTATAAAAAAAATAAAAATATTATTATGATTGCTTAAAGTTCATTTAATATCTATTTATTCCATCATAGTTTCTTAGGTGTATAAATACATATATCGAATCATACTCATTCCGCACTCAATGAATACTGCTTCCCGAAACACAGGTACTCTTCGTTCGGGTTGCAGGGTTTTACTAATGCTGGTGGATAGTTTACGTCACTCTATGATCTGCGTTAAATATTTGTCTTATACCTACTTCCTTATAAAATGTAAACTTGAACTCTTTGACTTCGAATAAAGATATATATTTTTTTTTTTTTTGCATAACAATTTCGGCTATATTGAGTACTTTTATGAGCTGGAATAATTATTTTACTAGGATAACGCTTTTTAAAAAGTTCCGGGTGGCTTTTTTTTTTGCGTACCTTTTACCATGGCGTGTTTAGTGTTAAAGAAAATAAAAAAAACTGAGAAGCTATTTTTCTTGTAAGTATTTAAGTTTTTTTTAGGTTAAATTTTGTTGTTAAGTATATACCTACTTTATTTGATAAAAAAAAACCTAAAAGTCATTGATATTTTGCCGCAAAAAAACCTGCCCAAGGGACCCTATAATTGGTAAAACGTAAAAAAGCAATCACCCCTCGTTATCAGATGCTGTCGCGGTGACATCAATCTCCATCGATTTATCGATAAACAATAAAAAAAATATTTACCTGTAATTCTCCTAAAGGGCAGGTAGATCAGTCAGGAGTTTGTGATGTGTTATGTCGTGACGCGTCAGAACAATAATGTTTTTATATCTTTATTTAATTAAGTCCGCGTTTCATATCCTGGCATGTACCAATGAGAAATTTTCTTTTCTCACATTGTCATAAATTCATAACATAAGAGCACATTAACTACTAACTTCTCCAAAATCGTAAATGACATCCTAGAGAACTTTAAAAACTTACGATGCAATATGTTAAAGTCCACTAATTCCATGGTTATCTTGTCCAAATCCACCACTGCAGCTTCGGAGACAGAACTTTTAGTGGACTTCGACTGTCAAATACCTGGGCTGCATCATTAACAGGACTTTGACAATGGGTGAAATGTCATGCCACAGGTGAAGGCGGCCCGAGCCATGTTACGTCCTGTTATGAATTCCAGCTTGCCGCTCAGATTCAAGGTCCGGATGTACAAGATGTTCATCCGTTCTCGTCTTACCTTTGCTGGGCCAGCCTGGCATCACCTTCTGGTCAAGACCAACAGGGACAAGATCCAAAGTCAGCAAAACATATCGCTCTAAGATGTCTCCCGTGGGCCGTGGTACGTGCGTAATTCCGTCATAGCTCGAGATTTGGAGTAATTGAGGAGTTTGTCGCTGGCCCGCGGGCCGACAACGGACACTTTAAGCATCTCCAGAATATCGCTCACGGCCCGCCTACGGGAGACCACTTCCTGACCACTCCCAGAGAAGTGCTCCTGGAGGAGAGCTTATCATATCATACACATTTATAAAATAAATTAAAACGATAAAATTCGATCGTGGAGGCAGATTTACTCACAGCTTCTTTTATTTTCACAATAAAATTTTAGTAAGGATAGATAGATAAATAACTTTATTCATCACATAAGCAATTTGAATGAATCATACTTACAATTTAGATCTCAGACGTATCAAGGACTCACAATTTTCTGAGTTCATTGACCGACTTAATAGACTAGGAGTTTAATTTAATAATAATATTATTTCTTTATTTCGGTACAATAACCTTATCGTGTTAGTAACAATAATAATTTAAAGAGCATTTGTTCGTAATTAATTCAAATTCAAAATTTAAATTCAAAATTCTTTATTGTAGTCGCGATCACAGCGACATTATTGCCGCTCGGCCAATACCACCGTTGGATCAGTGGCCAGCGCTCCGAGCGGCGCCCAAGAGAGTGGAATCAATCCGCGCACCGAGCGGTCACACGTTTTTTGCTCTCACAATTTATAGCCTTAATTTACTCAAGTAATTATTTGTAACTTCTTGTTCTACAATAAACCATATACAGTCTGCTAAACAATCTTTAATTGAGCCATCGAAGACCCGCAGCAGTATCCCTACGTGGTTAGCAGCACAAATAGGGACTGACGATATTATACAATTGTCAAGATTGTTTACATTGGTATAAAGAGGTACATTACTTAAATTTTAAACAATCTGCCCACAATAGGCATACAATAATTCTATATTATAAATATAATTAACATTTCGTCAAACATACATTATAAATAAAAAATAAACAAACTTTAAACAATAGTATTATCATTATTATTAAAACAAAAATAAATAAAAAATAACATTTATCTACTTATTTATCTAAATTAAATACTATTTTATAATGAATGTCCAAAATCAATTAAAATTATAAATGTCAAAATATTAAAATTAAATTAGTAAAAGAGAATCTAAAAATTTAAAGCTCATTATCATTCAAAAAATCTAAAATTGTGTAATAACATTTTTGCAACAGAAATTTGATAAGCATCTTTTTAAATAATATAGTCTCTAGTTCCTTAATGTAGCTTGGAATTTTCTTGTAAATTTTTGGCGCCATGTGTAATATGCTTCGGTGTATCAAAGCAGTATTTTGACGAGAGTCGGCAGCGTATACTCTATCTTTATGCCTCAGATTCCTGTTGTTACACTGGGATCTTGTTGAAAAAAATGCCGGATTTTTCTTAACAAACATTGCCGTCTCATATATAAAGATGCCTGGAAGTGTAAGGATTTTTAACCTAGAAAAGTGTGGTAATCTAAAATACAAACACATACATATCTTCACATTTCTACATACCTTGCGGAGTAGGCAGAGACAATTGAGCACCATTTTTCACGATCACGACATACCTCTTCGCTTTTTCCGCATTCATCAACCTTCTCATACATGCCCGTTTGTTTCGATGGCTTTTTAATGCACCTTCAGCTATTCTTGGTCTTGGTCTACTTTACCCACGACTTTCGCATTATAAATTTTGTTCGTCAATCTCTCTTCACTCATCCTTTCAACATGCCCGAACCATCGGAGCATGCCTTTCCTTATTTTTGTCACTATGCTTTTTTTAATACCTACCCTTTTGTGTATTTCGTCATTACGTATCTAATCTAAAATGTACATACTAATTTATTTGTAACATGAAGCATGGATTTTTTTAAAATTATATTTTTAGTGTCCATTATGCATTTTCTAAATGAGGCCATATGATGTCTGCTAAGCAAATTTAAATCGTTACAGATCCAAAATGAAATATGAGAGAAACCTCAATGATACTATATATATTCTCAACATATTTGATCATATCCCATTTGATATAGTTCGTGGACTTAATTTTTTTTTTCCACAATATGGCGTCTGGTTGTCGCCATACTGAAATTTGATTAATAAGCGTCTACCTGATGGTAAGAGCGAGCACGGTCCATGAATGTTAGCAACTGAAAACAGACGCTCATGACTGACATCAGTCTCTAAGACTATGCCGACTTGACTGGGCATGACGGCAATTCGAGCCTGATCCCGAAACGCATGGATACACTTTCCACGGTTATACGGCACGAACGGTGGATACCTCCCCGCCCCGGCAGACTAGGCAATTTATCACCTACTACCTTTTTGTTGTTCTCGTTGAAATTATGTGCCTTAATTAAAAAAGAATATACGGTAGAATTTTTATGGATTCCAAGTCATCAGGGTATTGTAGGTAATGAAAAGGTGGATAGTGAAGCAATGTTGGCCACTAATGGAACTATTGACCCATTCTTTAAATGGACAGCAACAGAATTTAAAAAGGTCATTAAAGCTGGAGTTAATAGCTACTGGGACATTATGTGGAAAACCAACAATACTAGATCTCTAACCCTAGTCCGTAGTTCAGTATTGGATAAAACCCCAGTCCCCCGGACATGTAGACATGACTAATCTGTACTAACTAGACTGCGAATCGGGCATACCAACCTAACACACATCCACATTATAACAAAAAAACCAAAGAATAAATGCGATAGATGTACTTCTGAGGTGTCTGTTAGTCACCTTCTAATAGATTGCAGCGCTTACGATAATGACAGATCTCGCTTCAATTTACCCCCAACACTAAAAATGTGCCTCAGTGATGAACATTATCAGGATGTGTTCGGCTTCTTAATTACGGTTAATATGTTTTAAAATATTTAAACCCACTGTAGAATTCATTTGTTATTTTAGGCGGTCGCTTATGACCATGTTGTTAATAGCGACCTTAAATAAATAATAATAAAAATAAAAAAATAATAAAATATGTGCCATTTGCAATGATGTCAAATGCCAATTTCTACTTTCAAGGAGAACTAATATTGTAAGCTTGCCATGGTGATATTTATAATAACACGTTGAAAGATTTTTGTTCATTAAATTTTAAAATTATTTATCCGAAGTACATACAAAAATATTAAAATAAAATAGATTAAAAAACTAATTATTAAATATTAATTATTAGTCTCCTTGGGACTATCTCGGATGGGACGTCTCTAGAGGACATTTTTTATTTATAGTTTAGTTTTTTTTTTTTTTTTTTTATTTAGGTAGCTTTTATATTGTAATTCTTTTATACTGGTTGTATATTACTTCGAATAAATTATTACATTAATATTATAAAAAAGAATTAAACTAAAAATACCTATGAAGTTAAAACTATTCTACAAAATAAACTAAGGGCTTACCACCAGGGAGGGTACCTAAAACGCTTGTTGTAAGATTGTTGCAAGTGCTAATGTAAAAAATCTAAAATAAGTATGCAAAAAGTGTCTCTGGCTCACAAACTACAATGTTTTGATTCAACAAAATGAAATGCTCTTAAGACCATTAAGACAGCAGAAGACGATAACAAACACCATTCAAATTGAAGATAAACATTTAATTATCTTACGTAAACAGACGCAATAAAATCATAGTTACAATGTTTCGTTTTCACACTTAATCCTAATAAAGTTAGGTTTACACTTATCTAATTGTTCATTCCAGTCGGGCGTAAAAAAAATGTAGACCTTATACAGCTCTACTTAATTATTTCCTAGCTAAGGAATTTTTAAGTTTTCTTAAGTCAAATCGGGTTTCACGAACAAATTTTTACTTAAGATTTATGACGTTCCCTTTTACAGAAAGTTCGTGACAGAAAAGGAAATACATATTTATAATTAGTAAAAATACACATATATTATTTTTCAAAATAATTGTAGAGATAAGTGTTTTTGGCGTGAAACGAAACGGGGGACAGGTTCGTTCCAAATGTATAATCCATTTTTTTTTTAAATAGATCCTCATTATTATTATTTGAATTAATATAAATCACATTTTTTTATAGTATGTTTTATAATTGCCTTGAAATATTACACAATTAATATTATTACTATTTGCGCAGTAATTCGGTTCTTGTATCTTTGTTGGGTCAATTTTAACTAGTCGCGTACTAGTCATTTGTAGTATTTGAATAAACGGACTAAATAAATGACAGTCGATGTTATTATTGTTTTTTTTTACTATGAAAATAAAAAAACTTCCGTGCTTACGATCATTTTCTCGTAGCTATGTAGGTAATAAGAAATAATTAAAGTTAAAAAAAAACTAATGAACCTTAAACTTAAGAAAACAGTTGTCAAAAAATAAATAAAATAAAAATACATAATTATTTGTTATTGCTTTGTGAAACGCAAAAATTCCAACTTCCCATACATTTGTATAAATGACAGTTCCCTTCTTAATTAATTCTTAAGTATTTCTTAAGATGTTTGTGAAACGCATTTCTTGCAAAACCTGTAAATTTTCACTTAAGTAATAATTGAGTATCAAAAATACGTTCGAGAAACTGACTGTAAGTCTGACTCATGGCTACAAGTAAAGGCACTCGTTCGCCGCATAAAGTCAGCACAACTGTCGGTTGTGCACTTTACAGGGCCTAAAAATATTTCACCTTTTAAAAAGTCGTCATTGCTTATTATTCGTGCTGACGAGCCGTCATTAGGGCCAATTTGCGTGTGGCATGCCCTTAACGACCGATGTCCAGGTTTTATTGATTTAAATTATAGGTACACACCCTCAACTTATACCGGTAGTTTGAATTTAATACGAAATGATTAAAGAAATAGGATTCTGCAGACAAATTTAATTTAATTTTATATTTTTTATTATCATATAATATAAATATTTATAATTATAAGTACATTAAATATAAATTAAAAGCTACCTAAATAATACAATTAAAAATAAACTAACCTATATAAAAAATGTTTTTTTCCCCTCTGTATAGCGAGGCTAATACGTTGGCAGAAATAATTGCCAGCCTTCCTGTCTCCAGACCTTTCTGTCAGCCGCTTTTACAACTCCTTGGTCCCCATGGGCCCATAGTCTCGACCCCAAACAGCGCAAATTCGTAACCGATACCAAGGTGTAGTACGGTATTTGCGCAATTTCAGGTTCTCCGCAGAAAACGCCGCTCTCCCCGCGCCTGACGAGGTCGCCTGGATGTGAGATGGAGCTAATGTGTCTACACACGTCGCATCTCACAAAGACCTGCCAAATTTCCACGGCCCAACAGTCATTCCGTCGGGTCTCTTGCCATCGCTCCGCACAATCCCAGATGGTTCTAAGATTGCGGGTACACCAGCAGTGACAAGAGCCCTTTGGATGATGTCGTTGAGAGCCGCGTGACGAGGAATGCGGCCAGCACTTCTAGCACAAGAAAGCCCGTGGTGTCCGAGATGATCGACTGGTTCTCCGCATCGACACTGGTGCGGGTGGACAGTCCGGGCTCCGAAACGAAGGCACACCGCCATGGTCAGTGTATTTCGATCAAGGAATGCCAACAAAGAAGTGCCAACCGATGCTGAGGGAAAAGCCTGCAACCAAAGACCTGAGAAATTATTCTTTAAACACAAACGTTATGAGGAGGTGTTAAGCTCTGCATCCATCTCGCTCGCACACTCCAATATTTTCTCAACTAAATTTCCCACACACGATAAACTCGGCAACCCGGTAAATCCATGAAATGCTTATAAATTTGTCTCAATTCTTCATAGTCATGTTTTAGTAAAATAGGGGAAAATCGTTAGCCCCTAGATCACAGATTCCTAAACATGTAGATGGGCCTTCCAGAAATTTGAGCCTCTCCACGCTGGCCAGACTGGTTGGCGAGGGATTGTTTAATATTTTGTGCTTTTAACGTAAGCTAATCTTTAGTTTCGTTTTATTTAATATTTTTGCGACGTCGAAGAATGCTCTTCAATGATCATATAAGTTACTCTTAAGTAATTTTTGACACAAACTAGCTACACCTTTATTCCACATTAGCGTAAATAATACTTTGAAAAATACAATCCAAAAACCCGTAACACTGGGTAACACGTTTAAAATATGACCCGGCCTGCGAATGCTTTATGTATGCCATTTTAACCAGAAAACAATCATTGCCCAGTCACGAACGTGTCGTAGCCAATTTTGGTTAAATTTCCTCTTCAACCGTTAAATTTCGACCTTTTTACCGACTGCGCGACGCAAAGAAGGGTTATGATTTAGACCGCTCCGTGGTCT
Source organism: Tinea semifulvella (assembly GCA_910589645.1). NCBI lineage: Eukaryota > Metazoa > Arthropoda > Insecta > Lepidoptera > Tineidae > Tinea > Tinea semifulvella. The sequence continues at coordinate 3,022,765 of OU342619.1, read as the reverse complement.
AGTGGTAACAAACGTTGCCGTGAACTCGGGAGGTCGTGGGTTCGATTCCCACCGGGGGCAAGTTGTACATTGTATAATTTGTCTCGGTCTGGGTGTTTATATGTATAATATTTAATTATATTTACAAAAAAAAAGTATAATATGTAGTTTATCAACCATCTAGTTTCCGTAACACAAGCATCGTAGCTTACCACGGAAACTAGATGGCGCTGTGTGACCTGTGTGGAAATATTTAAAAAATATATTTAGAAATATATGTGTTTATCAGCCTATATATATACTCGTATGTACGTATGTTTATTCGTTTGTGGCTTTCTGGAGAATTAATCGAAACATAGTGGATTTAACAGTCGGCACCCATCAAAATCGGAGACTGGCTCAAATCTTTCGATAATGGGTCTCGAGTATTAAAAAATATTATTTGTTTATGTGAAATCATAAAATTATTTTCTATAAAATTAGTTTTCAAACTTTTTGGGAGACGGAATCTTTGAGCTTGTTTTTTTCTTTTCAGTTCTTATTTAATGTTCATTTTTATTTATATCTTTTCAGTTTTTATATTAATGTTTTCTACGCAGTCGGTTTTTTTTTTATTTTATACTAAGACCTATGGCTAATTAAAAAACTTAGCAAATGACAGCATTATTTTCTATTTATTTATTTTATTATAATATAAAACTTATGGTACTTAAAGCAATATAACTTCGATTTATAGGCAGGCAAGGCCTATTATAAGAAATAATAAAATTATTTTATTAATGACAAAAATACCTGGTAGATGTGCAAATGTATATTATTAATATATTTTGGACACCTTTTACTGTTGGTGTATGTTTATATTTCATCATCATCATCATCATCATCAGCCTGTGTCTCTCCACTACTGGATATAGGCCTCCCCCAAGGCTCGCCACTGCACGCGGTCTTTTGCAATCCTCATCCAACCCCCACCAGCGACCCTCCTCAGGTCATCCGTCCATCTGGCGGGGGGTCGTCCCACTCTGCGTCGTCCCGTACGTGGTCTCCACTCCAGAACCCGTTTGCCCCATCGGTCGTCGGTTCTGCGGCAGATGTGTCCGGCCCATTACCACTTCAGCTTGCTAATTTTGAATGTTATGTCAGTAACTTTGGTTCTCTGACGAATTTCAACGTTTCGAATTCTATCGATCAGAGAAATACCAAGCATAGCTCTCTCCATAGCTCGCTGAGCGACTTTGAATTTGTGAATCAGACCCACTGTCAGTGTCCACGTCTCTGCTCCGTACGACATTACGGGGAGGACGCACTGGTTGAAGTTTGATGTTTATATTTATGTCAATTCAATTGTATGGTAATAATTTTGATATAATTTATTTAAATAATTATAACGATGTAATGTGACAATACAAAAGAGTCCGAGAAGGCCAAATTGTAATAAATGTTTTGACTTTGACTATAATTATAGAAAAAATCTTACACATTAAATACGAGTACGTACTTAGATTATAAGAAAATGGGACGATACGGCACCAATATATTACGCGCAGAACTAGCAAACTAGGTCCAACTGACGCACTTGTTGAGTTGAATCAGCTATTGAGCCCTCTTTGCATTTTACAAAATAAAAAAGCTGATTTGGTCAATGACATTAGTTCTAAAGGACGGCAATATTTAATATGAGAACTTATGTCATTTAAATCTGGGGCAGCTCCATATAAACTCATGTTCTAATATGTGTATTATATCGATGGACAATAATATTTATTCCTTTGCAACACTAGAAGGAAATGTCAAACTGTCAGCCGGCAGCTGGTAAACGGTAAAACTGTATCTTTAATTTTAGATAACTTTGCGGGCTGATAAAGATGCGAAAATTTTTAATTTGACAAATGAATTCGGTTCCGTCATTTTCATGACTAAAGGTAGGCAATTCAAACGGATGCCGTATTAATACAACTATATTTATTTTATTTAAATTTTTATTCGAAGTAATATACAAACAATATAAAAGAATTACAATATAATAATTAACCTAAAAAATAAACTAAATCTAAATAACAAATTAAATATAATAAAAAAAAATTATACATACCTTATAATATAAAAATTTCCTCCAGGCCATTGTCCAGTGGCATGGTGCCCAAAACACTGGCAGCATTTCCTCGTTGAATTTCAATACTAATCTTTATTTTATTTTTTTTATTTAAAACTTTATTGTAAATCTATACAAACGCCAACGTAATGCCGCAAGACATTATCTTTCCGTTAACCTTTGGGACATTTAAATATGATAATTTTGAAAGAGAAAAACCTTTTAAATTTGTTTGAAAAATAATTTGTTTGACATATTTTTATTTTGTTTTTTTTTGTCTGTTTATTAATAAAATGTATTGACCTAAATTTAATTATATAATGATGACTAGACTTACTAGATAAGAATATAATTTAAATAAAAACAATTTTTGCATGCCACAACAATGGCTAAATGTGCAGAACCAACTTACTAACCATATTACTGTATGTACCACATTTAAAGCAAATAAACGATTTTAAATTTGAGTACGATGCAAATAGAGAAATAATATATTAAAATTAAACAAAAATAATAATAAAAATTAACAAACATAGACAACTATATAATATAATATATAGACATACATACTAATACTACATAAATATAATACAATAAAATTATATAATAATACATAAATACCTTAATGTTAACTATACGCATAGATGTGCGTCCAATTATTTAGCAGACTCATTAGTCTGCATCAATTATCACACTTAGCGTTTGCGATGTCATTTTCAACAAAATTATCAAGCTGGCATCATTACTGGCGGCGGCGCAATGCAAAAGAAACTGTTGAAAGGCAATGGCCACCTTAAATCGCTAAGTTAGAAAGAAAGAAAGAAAATACTTTATTTATCGCAACAATTACAATGGTTACAAAAAGAAAAAATATGCAAGAAATAAATCTAAATGTATAAATATAAGCCTATTCTATATACCGAAATATACATACAGGTGTGGCGATAAATAGATAAATAGGTGGTCAGCTCAGCATATGCTACAGCCGAGGCTGCAGCGCTGATTTTCAGCTGATGCCTTATAGCCAGGCCACGCAGCGTCTTCACACCCTACGTGTTAAGCCTGGTTAGGCGGGATAATATTGCCAATTAGGGGTCGTATATGAAATGAAAGCAACTTACCCAGATCTCCACAATCCACGTTCCACTAATACTCACATGTGTGTCAGTGTAGAATGATGTGGAGTGTTTATTGTCTGTTCTGTGTGTGTTCTGAGTAATCGTTAATATTTTGGGAGAGCACTGTGGTAATTTTAAACTTAAGAAAAAATAATAGTAGCAAGGCGGTTGGGACAGAAAATTAAATTATGCGGTACGGTGACGAGGTCACACGAAAGAAATAAATCATGTCCACTAGGACGAAAAATAATTGTGCCCGCTGCTGCTACTACTAAGTCATCTCAGACCCCCCCCTTCCGGGGGAAGACGGGAATTTGTAACGAGGTGTTGGCCTCCTAACAAAAATAGCATTCGCTGCACGTAACTACGGACAGGGCGTGGGAACCTTTATTATAGGTTAAATTTAATACGAGCGGGCGCGGCGGAGGCCGCGGAAAGTCATCGCGATCAGGCTATCAAATCGCGCGCCATGCGCCGTGGAACCTCGGGAGGTCTAGCGTGCAGAGGGGCCAGATCTCTCACGAGTGGGAAATTTGACCCCTCTGCCCGTGCGAACATTCCCTTGGCTAGACGGCGCACGAACTCATCCAGTGTTTCCATCCGTAGATCGCGGAGAATGACGTCGTTTCTCACATAGCGCGTGGCGCCGACAATGGTACGCAGCGTGAGGTTCTGTTGAGCCTGCAGCCGGCCTCGTTGGGCCGGAGATGTTAAGGCGTACCATGCCGGAGCGGCGTATGTGAGACGAGAGCGAATATAGGCTTTGTATATTAGCAACTTGGTGTGCAGAGCCACTGCTGCGTGTGGTCGCCCGGTATTTATACCAATAGACGTACACGCCACGCCGCGGTAAGTAGCGAAACTAGAGCTTCAACTAGCGGCGTGTCTACCTTATGTTGGGTGAGCCACGGGTTAGTGATCGCTATTTAATATCCAGACTGCTGCCTCGGTCAGGAGGTCAAAACTTTATTGCCAAACTGAGCCTGGCCTGATTTTTGTAACGCATGTGAACAATATTTATAGGTTTTTAAACAGATTAAGGTAACAGCCCGTTTTGGCGCGTAGAGCGATGTTAAGTTGGAAGTTACGAGCGTATTTAGTTTTTATGGGCGACAAAAAAAACCTTACTTGTAAATTTAGCTTAGTTTCACGAGAAGCTACTTTTTTGGGATCCTTAGTCAATTTCGATATTGGTAAATACGAAAGGCTTACTTACAGCCTGTTGCTCGAAGCTATACTTAATTATTTCCTAGATAAGGAATCATTAAGTTTTCTTGAGTCAAATCGGGTTTCACGAACGAATTCCACAACACTAACATTTGTGTAAATGACAGTTCCCTTCTTAATTTAAATTTTCAAATCGTCTTAATTTTTATGCGTATGAGTGTGTGATGTATGTCGTAAATATATAGAAATTAAATAAATAAATAAAAGTGTAATGTGTGCTTGTGTGATGTAGTAGGTTTTTTTAATAATATATATATTTATAGAATATATATATATATATAGTTTTTTATCATTTTAACGGGTCTTTACGCGATTTACCTTAGAGACATATTTCTGTCGACCCGTGACCACGGCCAATGCAACTTGGCTGAAACGTCGGGAGAAATATGTCTCTAAGGTAAATCGCGTAAAGACCCGTTAAAATTATAAAAACTATTATGAATATGCGCGAAAGTTTTAAAAGTTGAATATATATATAATATATATATGTTGGACAATTAAATATAAATAAAATAATTACAATAATAAATATAAAATAGGTCTATGTATAGGAGATAAGAAGTATTGGAACATTAATAAGAAGGGTTGAGGTTACATCAAATTATAATACAATAATAATATGCAATAAAAAAGTATTATTTCTTAAGATATGTTTGTGAAACGTATTTCTTGCAAAACATGTAATTTTTTAGTTAAGTAATAATTAAGTACCAAAAATACGTTTGAGAAACAGGCTGTTAGGCAGTGATATTCTGTTATTTAAGCGCAAACGTTTTATAATGGAATCCATTAAAAGGGTTTTACGCTTTTGTATATATCTGTCTTGCACAATCCAATATTTTAAAATATAAAATATATTTTTTTAAATAAATAATTATTTTTAAACACTAAATCTGGCTTATAGGCTGATACAGCTAGTTCATCTGAGATCCTATAATGATGTTCAAATGTATACATCAGAATTTTCCAGTCGGATGCGGCGAAACAATCGAGATGGGGTTGCATTTACTTTTCGTATTTTGCCCTTCCTTTTCAAATGTGGTCAATATTTTTTTTTTTTTTTTTTCTGGCTCTTGTAATATTTTCTACAAGAGTAATGCACCTTACAAGTGTGTGTCCAGCAGTTCCCATGGCAGCACCACACAATGCGCAGTTCTTCTCCGTAGCTTACCTGATTAGTCTGATCCGACAGGAACATTTGAAAAGCGTTTAAATAAAAAAAAAGGAAAAACAATGTAGATGGTGTAAAATCATTTTTTTTATAATGAATATCCATTCCCTCTTTATCTTATACGAGCATTTGATCTCTTTGAATACTTTTTATACGGAACCAAAGAATAGTTTTATTGTGTTGTTTATTTTTAAACTCGGCATAATGGTGAGTTTAGTCGGGCGGCAACATTCTACTTATTCTGGTTCCTTTTGCCTTATAATTGATGATTTCTTACTACAAAATTAATGTTTCAACGCCTTATGGTAATTGATATCTTTTGACTAAGTATTTATTGCTTTTTAAACTGCCCAATAGGTAACATAATTATTAATTAACATGTGTGAATTATTATGATTCCCTAATAGATATATCTGACGTGTTTGGGGGATAATGCTGCGAGTCACTCTCCAAGAAAAACATTAAATACTGCAAAATCTGGAATTTGATGATTACGTCATAAAAAAATATATATTACGACTGACATGGCTGTATAGTCAAGATCCCTGTGCCTTTCCTATCATCTCATACATCCACCGTGACATGAGAACAAAAAAAATAAAGGAGTCTTTCGCGTCATTTTGCGCGGAGATGTCAAGTGCAAGTTATTGTTTTGTAAATTAATTTACTGTGGATATTGTTGATCAAAAGTGATGTTGTTTGTTTAATAATGTGCTACAATATGATGCACAAGTTAATTTTTTGCGGTTTACCCGCAGCGTGAACTCTATTTTAACCGACGTGTTTGGGCTAATAAATAATGCCGCGAATGACTCCAAGAAAAGCATCAAATTCTGCAGCATCTGGAATTTGATGATGACCTCATTAACTCATAAAAAAGAAAGATATATTACGTCAGACTTGGCTGTATGGGCTAGAACCTTTGCCTTCCCTATCACCTCATTCATAATCCATCGGGAGAAGAAAATTGATAACAAAACAAATTCTCAAGTGTTTAGTTTTTGTTTTGTAAATTACTTTACAGCGGATATTGATAGTCAAAAGTGGTGTTGTTTTGTTTAATAATGTGCTACGATTTGAGTAATTATGAAAGACGTCACATTGGCCTCTATTGGTCCAGATTGCAGTTTTTCTTTGCAGTTTTCCCACGCTTAAAACCCCATGGACGTGTTTCTGCTATAATGTCGCGAGTAACTCCAAGGAAAGCATGAAGATCTGCAACATCTGGAATTTGATGATAACCTCCTTCCCTATCATCTCCTTCATTATCCATTAGGAGAAGAGAACAAAACAATAAAAATAAAGGCTCTTAGAGTTGTGGGAACATTTTTAGGGAAGAGAGTCTGAGCTAAGTCTTCAAATCAAATCAAAATTGAGCAAAGATATCTAGCAGTGGAGGTTCTAAGGGTTGTGATGATTTTGATAGGTAGCATAATATAATTATTAAATAATACAAAATCCGCTCCAGATAAAATAAACAAACAATAACTTTTAAACTTATGGCTTTGTAATACAAAATATTCTAAAAACTTTCACCCAAATAAGCTATTCACTTTACCACTTAACTCTTATTTTTGTCATTAGAATCATTTAAGTAACCGTTCCATTACATACTCTTAAAATATATCTGCTCTTTTGCGCAGCTCCCCAATCCCGCGCCGATCACTCACTCCTAATATAATTTCAGAATCAAAGTACACCAAAATGTTGTTGTTAAAAAATACAATATTTGTATTTCAGTAATAGGTCTAAACTTTATCTCCAGCACCAATAATACTGGCAGCAATCCTCTTTTTAAATTTCGATACAGTTTGCTTATCTTATTACTATAATGACGAATGAGTCCTTCGAGTTTGTAGAAACCTATTGTTATTTTTGTCTTCTCTTTTGCAGCTGTTTCTATTTATCATGTATTTTTATTATTATATAGTATATATTGTTTTGTTTCTTTATTTTTCTGTATTTAAACTGAACTTATCAAAGGTTTTTCTTACATGCTTTCTATTGTATCTATCTGTGAATTCTTGTTATCGGATTTATAGTATTATTATTTTATGTATTTTAGCTGTAAGTTTTCGTAAATAAATAAACTAAAAAAAAAGTAATAATAAAAACGAAATAATAACAAAGATAAGAAAAAGTCATGTGTTGAATGCAAACTGCGTATTCACACTTTATTTATTACCTACCCCAAGGCTTGCCACTTCACATGATCTTCTGCCACCCTCATCCATCTCCCACCAGCGACCTTCCTCAGGGGTTCGTCCAATTCTGCGTCTTCCCATACCAGACTGTCCATCGTTCATCGATTCTACGACAGGCATGTCCAGCCTTTTCCTTCAGCTTACTAAATTTAAAGTCTATATCGGTAATTGTGGTTCTCTGACGGATTTCCTCGTTTCGGACTTTATCCATCATATAAATACTGAGTATAATTTTGTTTCCTGTTGGGGAAATCTGCCGCGGAAACTAATCTCCATAAGCAGTCTAAAGCATTGCTGCCCTAATAATGTAAATGAGTCTACGAGTGGTTTTTACGTTAAAAAAATTAAAGAAATGTCAATTGAAGAACAACCCTGCTCAGAACGCCTAACACAAAAGATCGAAATTCGAACACCAAAGAAGTAATAAAATATAAGTATTTGAAACCGCGGGTTAATTTTCAGTTGTTTTTCTTAATTGCGATAGAGGGTAGATTTTTGAAAGGTTGTTTAAAGTAATCGTAACCAAGTTTCTTATTCGGCCTTAATTGCTATCTCAAGTTAAGAATTTCATGTAAAATATTTCCCGGCTATTTTACGAAATGCAGGTGCCATTATTTATATTTTTGATTCATTAGATTTGGGGAAACAGGGAAATTAAGAACAAAATCATATTATTAATAAAAAAAATATTTATTATAATTATAGACCCTTTTGAAAGGTATATAGTAAAAAATACGGTTTTTTAATAGTTAAGGACAATATTAGTAATCAATACACAATATTATCAATATTTATAGGACAATGAATTGGATTCACATTTAGCCAACTTTATTATACACCTATCATGACAAGTGGCATGCTCGTCGATGTCTCTAGCTTAGCAATCTCAAGAAATATCACTAATAAAATTGCTATCTAAGCCGCTAGTTAATGCTGTACGTGACAAGAGGACTTACAGATTTTTTCGCGCAGCAAATCAGCATAGCTGTGATGCGGGGGAATGATGTTGGCCTTTAGCTATATGATTTAGTATTATTTTTAATTTAGTTTATAATTAATACGTGATTGTGGTAACGTCTAGAAGGTAATACATATAATAAATAAGTATTTCTTGCAATAGTAGTTGAAGCTAAAGATTTAAACTATAAATCAAATTCAAAATCAGTTTTGAAACAGAAAAGTAATCTCATACAATTAATCCATTTTATCATCCGAGCGCATATTTCATTAATCTAACTGATAAACTCATAAATAAGATAAAACTGTATCAGTAATATTTATACAATAAATAACGATACACGTCGAATGTAATTAACATGAATTTTAATAAGAAAATAGTTTTGGTTGTTGGTGCTGCTACAAATATTGGAAAAGCAACAGCCATATTATTTGCCGAAAAATCTGCAACACTAATTTTAGCTGACGAAAGAGAAGAAGATTTGATAACAGTGGCAAAAGCTTGCAAAAGTCCAAACATAACTGTAATAGCATCTGATATTCGAATCAAAGAAAAAATCGAAAGAATAATAGACAAAACCGTTGAAGATCATAAAGAAATTCATATAATAGTGAATATAGCAGAAATGGTATACACTGGAAACATATTCGAAGATAATCCACTAGAAATATATAATACAGTTAAATCTATGAACATAAAACCATTAGATATGCTAACCAACATAGCTGTGCCTCATCTAACAATGACTAAAGGACATATAGTAAATATATCGAACGTTATAAGTCATTGCTTAAGTGATGTGCCTTACAACGTATCTAAGGCAGCTTTGACACATTTTACCAAATCTGTAGCTTCTGAATTAGCTACAAAAGGTGTTAAAATAACAGCTATACATCAAGGCCCAGTGAAATATATAGCTTTAAAAGAAATGGCTTTCGAATCTGAACGAACGTTAAGTCTTATTGAATCACATATTGAGCCTGAATATATTGCTGAGTTAATTATTTCAATTGTTAGTGGGAAGAGATTGGGTGGTGATACGAGTGTTATAGATGCTGGATCTCCTGTGTGAATTATTTTCGACATAATAGACTTTTATGAAAGTGTGAATCTAAGGAATTATTTAACTAAGAAGCAAAGGAAAGAAGAAAAAAAACTTTTTACTATTCTCATTCAGCACAGAAAATAAGAGAAAGAAGGCTCTCAGATTCCTGCGACAACGAATAGGCAGCCACTTCTACTTAGCACGATAGTCAGTATTGTATCAGGTCGTATTTGCGCAAACAATAGATGAACTGAAAACATGTATTACTTACTAAGTTACTTGCAAATAATATATTTTATTTCTTTCAAGAAGAATACCATTTTGGTTTACACGCCTTGCCCTTTTTTAAGTAAGTAAGTTAACGCCTAGCAAGCGCTGAATTCATATTAAAAACCTCGGTATATTCTCTCAGTATCGAACGCTGAAGTACCTTCTAGTAGTCCAAACATAACTGTAATAGCATCTGATATTCGTATAAAAGAAAAATTCGCAAGAATAATAGACAAAACCGTTAAAGATCATAAAGAAATTCATATAATAGTAAATATAGCAGAAATGGTATACACTGGATACATATTCGAAGATAATCCACTAGAAATATATAATACAGTTAAATATATGTACATAAAACCATTAGATATGCTAACCAATATAGCTGTGCCTCATCTAACAATGACTAAAGGTATAAGAAGTGGCTATAGCTGAAAACAGCTACATTACTCGTAGATATGATTAAGATTTTGTCCAAATTAAAAAACTACATTCATGATACTCGACTATGTCCATTAAAATAGTGCTACGAATACCTAAGGAAATAATTTCAACTCTGACCCAACTTTAAAATTGTACTAGTTATAGTTTTAATAGTCGGTACTTGAGAAGTCAATTTTCTGAACGACCACGACCATTTCGCCTAATGGAAAATGTACTAAATTTTAATTACATCAAAACTGGGGCGAGTGAATTTGTAAAATTAAAAAAATAAGTGTCAACCTCGTTGACGGTGTGAGGTTACGGCATTCGATAGATTTTATTGTTAACATATATATATTTTTTTAAAGTAAGTTTTTTATTTCTATGTTAAAATTATTCTTAGAGTAAATTAATAAGTATGAATAATGAAACCCACAATGTCAAAGAGTTTTCTAGTCCAAGTAGGTACTAGAGTACATATCTTAAATCCCGTTTTGAATACATGTGTGATACTCACAACCTTCCACTTCGCTCTTTACATAACAACCAACTTAAAATCCCATCCCACTCCTCTAGCAGATATTCAGATTCGTATACTGTGTCTGCAGCCCGCCAATGAAACAAGCTACCACTCGCTATTAGACACGCGCCGTCTGTCCACGTTTTTAAGCGCTTGGTCACTGCTTTATTTCTAGACAAACAGGAGTCGTCATCAGACTAAAAATATATATTTGTCATAATATATATGTGTATATACGTTTATTTATAGGTATATGTGTAATTTATGTAACAGTGTAAGTATCTATTAGTATGTAGTATTAGTAGTAGAGCTGTGTTCGTAAACTAACCACCGTGTAATGTTAACACCGAGAAGCGACACTGGACGTTCGAAAATTTATTTATTTATTTTATATATTTATTCGAAGAGAAAGGACAGAGACAGGCAACATAAGAACATAAAAGATAACAACAGAGTAGAAGCAATTAAAATTATACCCGCCACCAGAATATTTATCACTGTGAACAATAGTGCACTCTTTGTGCGATACAAAATTCGGAAAATATCACCTTGGCCAAGTATAAAGAAAACAAATGCATTGTGTTTGAATGCATTAAAACTGTTAGGCGAACTCCGAAGCAGACTGCCCACACTTTGCGAGCTAAACCGAAAGTAGCAGCTTCTTGATTTTGGCTTTGAAGGCGGCGCGGGAGTTACTGAATATATCCACGTCCGATACACGCCTGTTGTACATGTCGCACATCCGACGTACAGGTGCGCGCATGCCAGATATTGTACGTACGCGGCAGACATGGAAGAGATCGCAGGAGGAAAATGTTTCGGGTCCCAACACTGGTGCTGACTCAGGGTCAATGTTAAAGTGACAAGTAACATAAGTTAATAAACAAAGGTAGCTAATAAACTGTGAAAAACGCAACCAAACTTAAAATTTAATATAAACTATACTAATATTGTCATTCTCCTGAGATACTGATAAAATCAAGAGACAATTTTGACAGTGACATTTTGCTCGTAAATCGTTCGTGAATGTCGGTGTCGAGTAACTACACCGATGACGTCAGAACCCTACGCAGGGTTACAAAAACGAACGCGGCTCTGAATGGCTATTGACATTGACATACGAACAAACCGAAACATTGTTAATACCTGTTATATAACTTTCTATACCTATATTTTTAAAACCTACTTATACATCCTATAATCCTAATTATTGTGTCTAAAATCTATTATTATTAATTAACTTACGTAAAAATGACAGCTACGTTTTGTTTTTCCAAATTATAGTAAGTAAATGCGACCAAGTAACGTTGGCTGCATTGACGTGGGGCTTCCCCACCCATACACAAAAAACCATCAGTCAGTTGACAACCGCTTCGCCGCTCTTGGTTCATTACATTTTTATGCTAAATAACCAACGCCTGTTCCAAAAAGATTTGAGGTCGTAGTAAGCCTCAACTATGAACTTTTTCTGCGCAAGTTCATTTTGCGGGTGCTCCGATAATAATAAAAAAATGTAAACTTTACAATAAGCGACCGTAGTCCCCTAATTGGAGAACCAGTTTTGGGTTGGAAGTTCCGCGGGCTTCCGGAGACTCATCTCGTCCGTCGCCCAACTCCCCACCAGCCGAGCGTCTCTTCTTCACGCCCGGCTGCTACACGAGATAAGCATTAGCTAGATTACCTACACTCTTAAATGTGCGAAAGTGTCCTCAACTGAATATACAATAAATCTACGACCCGTTATTTGTTGTTTTATTTGTCGAGCCCCGGTCCTTAACCGGGGAGTTCGCGACAGAGGGTTAGAGTGAGAATGTTTTTGGTTGTTGGTCTCTCTCAACTCTACAACCCGTGTACTCTATCTTTGGTCCACCTACAAATAAACTTGTTTTAACAATTATATTACAAGGTTATTGCATAGTTCAATGTTCGTACTGCAATCTACGTAATGGATGTTATTGACTAAAACCTTCTATATGGGTGCTTGCTTAACGAAATTCGACAGACAAGTCGGTACGGATTGGTACAGCTATAATAGTCACATAAAAAAACAGGGGCAGCAGTCTCGATATTAGATAGCGAGTTAAGGTGGCCATTGACGAGCCTTCCAACAGACCAAATGGCGCATCCAAATTCCAAAAAGACATCATCCATTTTGTACTATATACTTAAAATTACTTTTTTTTCACTTAAATTAAAATGTTGGAATAATTTATATAAAAATGCATATATACTTAACTGTGAATACAATTTAGCTCAAATCCCCTTACAAGATAAATGATGTTCTTTAGAAAACATTTGAAAATATATATATAGCATAAGATTATTATAATATTAGTGTGTAACTTAATTATATTGTTATTATTTATTACACATAAAAAGGGTATCTAGGTACCCTAAAAGAAAGCATAGGGACAAAAAATAAGGAAAGGCATGCTCCGATGGTTCGGGCATGTTGAAAGGATGAGCGAAGAAAGATTGACGAACCAGATATATAATGCGAAAGTTGTGGGTGAAAGATAACATATCATGATCAAATAAATAAAACACTGGCTGAAGATGCATTAAAAAGCCTTAGAAACAAAAGGTCATTTATAAAGAGGTAATGAATGTCGACGAAGCGAAAGAGTTACCTATAAAACGTTTTACTATTGAGTTAAAGAAAATTCTTATTGACAACTGTTTTTACTCAATAAAATAATTTTTAGCATGCAAATTTTGACATTAACATTGTATTCCAATAAATGGACAAGAACAATATTAAATATAAACTATATACAAATAAATATTGTAAATAAATATCTATTGACATAAGTAAATTTAATATAATATAATATGGGCAGATTGCATCATTATGACATGTACATACAACTGTAATTAGAATAAGCAATCTATACAATAAAGAATTTTGAATTCGAATTTCAATCTATAGCAGCAGCCCTATTCTGTTACTTAAGCGCAAACGTTATATAATGAAAGCCGTTAACTATATATATCGCGCTAATAAAGTTGATATTTGCACGGCCGCTTTCAAGGTCGAGCGCTTATAGAGTTGAGAAATGAGTAATATTTTGTAATTATGACGCAACCTCTTAAGTACATATCGAAATCCACTAATAACGTTTGCGACTATGTAACAGAATAGGGCTGCAGGTTAAAATATTCCTTTAGTGAACTCTTTTCTAAAACAGTGGCGAAGTGAACTTGCTGCGGATATAAAAGTATCATTACCGACCTGCGACGAATTTCCTCAAAAAAAGCGAATTTTTCCAGAAAATTTACATTACGTATGAGTCGATTTTGAAACAACTAAAACTTAAGCTATATATAAGCTAGGCTATTATATGTTTTCGTGGAAAGGTAGAAGGAAAGAGACCTAAGTCAAAGTCAAAATATCTTTATTCACGGAAACCTATTAGTTAAAGACATTTATGAAACGTCATTAATAAAATTATTTTCATTCCTCGTCACGCTGCTTTGAACGACATCATTCGAAGGGCTTTTGTCACTGCTGGAGTACCCGCGATCCTAGAACCCTCTGGGATTGCGCGGAGCGATGGCAAAAGACCCGACGGCATGACCGTTGGGCCGTGAAAATAATAAAGAAAAATAAAAAATAAAAAAATAAAAAATCATAAGAAGTGGCATAGGTTCGACGTCTAGCGTACCTACTCGTACCAGAGGAGAGAAATATTGCAAATAATATATTTTGTGTTCTCAATCAGCAATCGAACCCGTTATCTCCGCGTCTGAATCTGCGGTCTTAACCGCTAGACCACGGAGGCAGTCTGATATATTGAACATTCCTCGGCAAAGCTGGAATTCTAATATTACAACACTTTTTTTATTTTTGGTTTATTTTCCACTCCAACTTGTAATGCCTACACCCAATTACTGGTGTTTTTCTGAAATTACCATAAATACGTCACCAATAACTGCCTCCGTAGTCTAGCGGTTAAGACCGTAAGTTTAGACGCGAAGATAACGGGTTCGATTGCTGATTGAGAACACAAAATATATTATTTGCAATATTTCTCTCCTCTGGTACGAGTAGGTACGCTAGACGTGGAACCTATGCCACTTCTTATGATGGGCTTATAGTAATGTTGCAGCCTATGTCTGGATGTTCGTGAATGGGTTCGTGGGTCGGGACATAAAAAAGTATATTAATGTAAATAAATACATTTAATTAATATTTAATTTATTTGTGATATTTCTCGAGTTTGGTACGCTGGAAACATCCCCATATTTTACCCGACGTGTTTGAGCTATGGTGCCGCGAGTGACTCCAAGAAAAGCAATTCTGCAGCATCTGGAATTTGATGATGACCTAATTAACTCATGAATAAGAAAGATATATTACGTCAGACTTGGCTGTATAGGCTAGACCCTTTGCCTTCCCTATCATCTAAAAAAAGGAGTATTCCGCGCCATTTTTCACGGACATGTCAAGTGCAAGTTAATGTTTTGTAAATTATTTCAATTTCCGTAACTGTTAACGAACGCATGATTCGTTGAAAATGTCATAGATTCTCAATTGACTTATCACAAGCCAACAAACTATATTTTAATCTAAGAAACTGGAAACTAATATTTACATAATTAAGGAACTTTGAGTCAAGGATTAAGTATGTGATTAAAGACTTTCCCAACAGACTTACGAATTGGCTTCTTATTCATGTGTTTAAAATTTAATATAAAGTTAACCCTTAATTAGGCGCATCAAGAAAATCACACAAATAGTCGCATGGGGTCACTACTCATCATTCATCATTACAGCCATTTAACCATGTGTGTACTAATTTGACTTAATTATAATATATATAGATATGTAGGTAATCCACTCCACACTCCCAAAGGTTGGTTGTTAGAAAGTGCTTAGTCATTAAGCCCGCCTATGTACAATATTTTTTAGTGCAATAAAGAATTTTTGAATTGAATTGAATTGAACAGCCCCTAGAACAAGCGTCCTAGACCTCCACTGCTGGAGATGGGCCTTCCAGAACATATTTCTGGAGAATTTGGCCTACACTCGCCACGCTGGCCAGACGGCTTGGCGAGGATATGATGTAAATTTATAATGACAATTTATTAACGATTTCACAAGTTGGTATTAGTGGAACCGGGACCGACGGCTTAACGTGCTCTCCGAGGCACCAAGCCTTTGGCAGATTTTTACGTCATGGCTCCCTAAATGAAACGGGCTCTTGCCACCATTGAGGTTCCAGCTATTCTGGAACCCACTGGAATAGTCGTATAGATGTATTTTTAAAAATGAAAATACAGAGTCATTGATGAGCTTGGCCAGAGGGGGTGAGGTTATTATCGAGCTGTAAAGGATGTCGCATGCCGTTTTTTTGAATGCATTTTAATTTTTTATTATTACGATAAATGTCGAATGCGAAAATCTATACAGCTCAAGAATCACCCAAGCCATCAGAAATGTTCGACTGTCGATAGTACACAAAATTTCCCCACTGGAGTCTGTAACAAAACCGCACTAATTAAAATATCATGTTTTACGATTTTACAATGCAATTTAATTAAACTTCCAACCGTAACCTGTAAGTGGTGCACGAAAAAAACCTATATCTAAGGACCTGTAGCTAAATAAATAAATAAATAAATTATTCTGTTACTAAATAAATAAATATTTCCAAACAGGTCACACAGCGCCATCTAGTTTCCGTGGTAAGCTACGAGGCTTGTGTTACGGAAACTAGATGGTTGATAAACTTCATTTTTTTTTTTTGTAAATATATACATATTATACATATAAACACCCAGACCGAGACAAATTATACAATGTACAACTTGCCCCCGGTGGGAATCAAACCCACGACCGCCCGAGTTCACGGCAACGTTTGTTACCACTAGACCACGGAGGCGGTCGCAAACGTTATGTAATGAAATCGGTTAACTATATGGTTATATATCACACTATTAAATTTGATATTTGCACGACCGCTGTCAATCTCGAGCGCTTATAGAGTTGAGAATTGAATAATATTTTGTAATTATGACGCAACCTCTGACGTAAATTACGAAATCCACTAATAACGTTTGGGACTAAGTAAGAGAATAGGGCCGCTGGGTATTTTATCCATACTAATTAAAATAAATTAAACAGCAAATATTTTTATATTAAAATCTAGGATAAAAATAAAGAACTATGTATTTATTTTAATTATTCAGTAAAATGTTTAAGTTATCCTAAAAATATCGCCACTCATACTCAGCCTAATCATGTAGGTAGCGAGAGGTCGACGATCGCGCGAACGTTGACTTATGTAATTGTTTCTCTCTCTTTTTTGCTGTGAGCAAGACTAACTATTATTAACACCTACGAACGATTGCAGAAAGCATAATTAAAATAATCTATGATGAACATTTTTTATATGTTTAGAGCGCTTAGAACGATTAGGACACTGACCGTCGCGTCGTTCCGAATCAAATATCTCGATTTGGATGCTCAGAGCGTGATATCAATTCGGAACGGTCTAAATCACATTTTCATTCATAAAATGTTAGTTTTTTTTTAAATGTATGGAAGATAAATTGCGGATTCCACATCTTTGAGTATGAATACTAACAAATATACATCTCTCGGTTTATTCATCTTTATATGTGTAAAGTTTAATATTCTTAACTTATTTTGATCTTTTAAAATAAATTGCCGTGTTACAGACATTTTTTTTTCCACTTCCTATTTTAATATTAATTATAGATTTGTTTTAGAAGTAACATACAAACAGTATAAACGAATTACAAAATTCAATAATTTAAAAGAAAACCTAATATTAAATAAACTTGAAAATGGCGCGCGACATAATGACAAAAAACTGACAGCGCTCAGAGCGATCTACCTCGATATCGTGAACAGTATAAGCGCGAGAAATGATATCGTTCGTGACGTCACACAGCTTTGGCAAAACAGTTTAAGCGCGTATCGGAACACCTTTAAGCGTGCTTAGGTTACTATTATCGCGTATCGCAACGATAGGTAGGTTGTCACTTTAAGGCAATGACGTGCTTCATATAGGCATACGTTAAACATGTCAAAAGATAATCATCATTTCTGCAACCAGCTGTATAACTCCCCAGCAATGTCACCTGAAGGCTAAAAAAATAATTTCACTTTTGACAATTACACGCGGTATAATACGTGCTTCGGAGAGCACGTTAGGCCGTCGGTCCTAGTTCCACTAATACCAACTTCCAAATTATAAGACACGCCACGAATTTAAATTTATTCATTTGACATTTTTTTTTTACTTAAATTATAAGGTGAAACGGCAATTTATACGAATATAAATTCATATTAATGTTATTTAGCATATAATGTGGTGAGTGTTTTGAGGAGCTCCATAACCTTATCCCTTCTTCTCTATTCCGCAACCTAACCCCACGCACAGGCCAAAATATGCCTCCACATACCACAATGCCATACACAATGCCATGTTGGTACCAACACTGATGTATGGAAGCGAAACGTGGATATGTCAGAATACGCATGAGAGTAGGGTTAATGCAGTAGAAACGCGGTCGTTGCGGCGGATATGTGGCGTCACTTTGGCGGACCGCATACGTAACGTCGAAATACGGAAAAGGGTTGGTATGAAGGAAAGCATAGGGACAAAAATAAGGAAAAGCATGCTACGATGGTTCGGGCATGTTGAAAGGATGAGCGAAGAAAGATTGACGAACCAGGTATATAATGCGAAAGTTGTGGGTAAAAGAGGCCCTGGCAGACCAAGACACACGTATCACGATCAAATAAATAAAACACTAGCTGAAGGAGAATTAAAAAGCCTTCGTAACAAAAGGGCATGTATGAAGAGGTTGATGAATGTCGATGAAGCGAAAGAGGTATGTCGTGATCGTGTCAAGTGGCGCTCAATTGTCTCTGCCTACCCCGTAAGGGATCTGGCGTGAAGATATGTATACCACATAACTACTACGAGTATTCCCACGCGTACTCATAAATTTGGAGATTCTTACAGCTGAAGATGTGGAATGCTCTCCCAACCAGTGTGTTTCCCCACTCCTATAACTTTTAAATAGTTTTAATTAGATTCCTTAGGACGAATTCTTCCTTTATATATATATATATATTATATATATTAAATAAAAAAACAAGCGGCGGAAATACACTCAGCTTATTGGGAGATGTGTTTTTGCGCCGTTTGGAGTTGAAACTCTCGCGCCGTGGGGACCAAGTGCATACGAAATTTTCAAGGCGTTGTCAAAACAGCTCGTCAACACCTCGGGAGACAAAAGGGCTGGGCAATATTTGGGCCAAAGAATCAGTATTGCCATTCAACGTGGCAATGCTGCCAGTATCCTTGGCACTTTGCCCATTGGCAGCGATTTGGAGCAATTTTTTTATTTATAATAATGTTTATTTTGTTTTTTCTTCATTTTAGTTTTTAGTAAAAAATATATTTTATTTATTAATTAGGTTTATTTTTATTTTTATTATTTATGTTTTTAGTTTAATTAATATTTTATTATTTTGTTAAATCATTGTACCTATTTCCTACAAATAAATTAATAAAAAAACTAATTAAAAATAAAACTAAACTAAAAAAGCCTATGAAATTATTGAAAAATAATTGTTTTCGTCTTAGCTTGTAGTATGACAATGCCTCATTACAGCAGCTATAATCTTTGGTGTATTTATTTTTTAATTGTGTATGTCATACTTTGTAATATGACAATGCCTATTTACAGCAGCTATAATTTTAAGATTATAATTATGTATATTTGGATTGTAATGTGCTGCTCCAAACACAAGCTATTTCCCAGAAAATAAGCTTTTTGTTATATTAATTAATTTTTTGACATGTAAAAGCGCAGAATATTTATAAACTAGATGGCGCTGTGTGACCTGTCTGGAAATATTAAAATAAAAAAATAAAAAATGTCCTATGCCTACTTACAAAAAAAAAAAAAAAAAAACTATAAAATAAACTGAGAGGGTAACCTAAAACGCTTCTTGATGAATAAGGGAAACAATTTGTGAATAAATTGTCATTAATAACTGAATCCAGAACCTTGTCAACCTGTCTTGACTAGCTGTGGCGAGTGTAGGCCAAATGCTCCAACGATGCCAACAGTGTGTACTCTGTATTCTAGAGGCTGGGTTGATGGACAGAATTTATGATACCTATTCTTCTTCTTCTTAGTCGCTACACTCTTGGCAGAGTGGTCGTGGTCGCCATTTGAGTGCCAGTGGCACGCTTAACAAACCGTCGCCACTGCTCTCGGACCCCGGCTTTCCTAGTGCACTCATGTAGGGGATGATCCATTGCAACCTTCACCTGATCGGTCCATCTCATCGGAGACCTACCACGCATCCTCTTGCCATCGACTTTCCCCTGGACTACCAAGCGCTCGATTGATGTTTCTCCACGCCGTGACACGTGTCCAAAGAAAGTGAGAATGCGTAATTGTACAGTCGAGGAAAGGCGCTGTCTGATCCCCAGTTCCTCCAGTATGGATTTGTTTGTTCGGAACTCCGTCCATGATACGCCCAGCATTCTCCGCCAACACCACATCTCTAGAGCATTAATTCGTTTTTTTTCTGTTTCGCGTAGGGTCCACGTCTTCGCAGCATATAGAAAAATAGGGAACACAAGAGCTCTAACCAGCCGGATTTTAGAGGCTTTGGTAACGTTTGATAGCTATAGACATGGGCATAATATTAAGTCTATTGACTAATAATGCACGTTATACCAATTTTCTCTCGAAATCAGATATTTATTTTGCTTACATTCTCTATTAAGGGGAACGTCTAGCGAGATTGTTTGAGAGATTTGAAAGCGTATATCTTTGAGTGAGCTGTCGTCTCGTATAAGGATAGGCCTTCACTGATATAAATAATAATAAATATTTCCAGACAGATCACACAGCGCCATTTAGTTTTCGTGGTAAGCTACGAGGCTTGTGTTACGGAAACTAGATGGTTGATAAACTACATATTATACTTTTTTTTTTGTAAATATATACATATTATACATATAAACACCCAGACCGAGACAAATTATACAATGTACAACTTGCCCCCGGTGGGAATAGAACCCACGACCTCCCGAGTTCACGGCAACGTTTGTTACCACTAAAAACGTTCCCGAAAAACAAATCAAAATTGCACAAAATAAGTGTACAAAGGCGAAGATTAATGCCTACAAGGCATTTTCTAACATCTAACCTTTGGGAGAGTGTGAGATTAAGGGTAGTGCCGATATCAAGTTTAACAATATAGAATATACTACACACACTACATACTAATAGATACTTACACTGTTACATGATTTACACATATACCTATAAATAAACGTATATACACATATATATTATGACAAATATATATTTTTAGCCTGATGACGACTCCTGTTTGTCTAGAAATAAAGCAGTGACCAAACGCTTGAAAACGTGGACAGACGGCGCGTGTCTAATAGCGAGTGGTAGCTTGTTCCACTGGGCGGCTGCAGACACAGTATACGAATCGACAAAACGAATTTACAATTATTTTGCTATTTTTTTCCCCACCGTACCAGAAAAGTATATTAAGCCGTAATAGAGGCGATTTTAATTGAAATAATAGCTACGCTTTCAATTTTCTGTCAGATCTAGTTCAGAATTTATAAAGCGAAGCTGCTAAGCTAATATGGTTTGTCTAGTTTAAAAAGAAAGCTGTTTTATTGTTGCCCTTTATGGTGTTTTTTTTTTGGTAGGTCATACTTGCAATTTATTGTTCTTAAATTAGCAGAGGTTTTGCGTTTTGTCGGCTTTCGGGTTAGTCAAAGTCAAAATATCTTTATTCACGTAAACCTATTACAGGCATTTATGAAACGTCATTAATTTAATTATTTTGAATGATTCTACTCCTGCTAGTAGAAGACTAAGCAGCAAAGTGGTCCAATAAGTAAGCTGTTAGCAGAAGACCAGCAGCTTAGCAAATTCCAGTGACCTGTTAATGTTTAATCAGGCTGAGTAAGGAATCTGCAAGCAAAACTCGGCTTTATCAGATTTACAAAATAAAATAAATAAATAAAATAATAAAAAAAAAATAAAAAAAAATGTTGCACTCGGGCAAGTCCTAATTCTAACATACTTGTAATGTAATCTCATAGGTAAGCTTGAAAGATATTTATTTATTTATTGTTGTTGTGTAATTCTGTATTTGTTTCATTTGTAAATCTGCTATAGCTGAGTTTTCCTTGCAGATTCCTTTCTTAGTCAGATTAAACATAAACAGTTCACTGGAATTTGCTAAGCTGTTAGTCTTCTGCTAACAGCTTACTCCTTGGACCAATTCGCTGTTTAGTCTTCCACTAACAGGAGTAGAATCATTCTAAATAATTTAAATTATGACGTGTTACAAATGCCTGTAATAGGTTTACGTGAATAAAAATATATTGACTTTGGTAGTCCCATACACAATTTTATCGAAATTGGTTCAGCGCTTTTTGAGAAGATCAACTAAAACAATAATATATACACAAATTTTAAGGCACTTGAAGTCATGTTACCATACAGTCGCTTGCTTTATCTTGAGTTCAGGCGGTGAGGTCTATATCCGCAAGTGATTTAACTGAACCGTGTATAAGTATATCCATGTAAGTATTTATGTTTATTATTTTATTTATTATTACAGCCCCTAGAACACAGCGTCCTGGACCTCCACTGCTAGAGATGTGCCTTCCAGATCATATATCTGGAGAATTTGGCCTATACTCGCCACGCTGGCCAGACGGCTTGGCGAGGATGTGATGTCAATTTTTATGTCAATTTATTAACGATATTACATTTAATAATACAATATTAGGTATTTATGAAACAGTATTTAATTATTCTTAAGTAATTATATTTATCTTAATGTTGTAATCTGACGAAACCGAGTGTACCAAATGTATGAAATGGTGAATAAATAAATGAAATTAAATTAAACGCACGTTCTTTCCAAGTACAATTCGCTGGAAAGTCACTAAGTCTGACGTCACTGAATGGTTTATTAGATCAGTTTTATTTAAAAAAAAAAACAATTATATCGTCGCAAAACAAAAAACGGTCGTTGGTCTCAGAAAGACCCACCACTACTCTTAATAAACTAGACAATCTATAACATTATGGAGCATGCAGTGGCCAGATTCACGGGTAAATCAATGTGGTGCACATTTTGAATTTAATATTTACTAGCTATTTCAGTGACCCGGTTTCGGCCGTCATTATAGAATAATAACATATTAGTTAAATTAATTTATACTTTAAATGTTTGTTGTTAGGTATTGCATAATATTATTTTTTATCTTCTGAAAACCCAACAAATACGCAAATACGCCATCCTTAACACAGGATACGAGTTTGCGCCGTTTGGAGTCGAGACGTTGGGATCAGCCAAGCGCCTAGCCAAGAAGTTATCCAAGCGGCTCATGGAGATTATCTGGACACAGGAAGCCTGGCAATTATTTCTGCCAACGTATTAGCCTCGCTATACAGAGGGGCAATGTTGCCAGTCTAGTGTAATTATTGCTTTTTTTTTTAATGCCAATAAAAAAATTGTATTTGACATTATTGCAAATGGCAAATACTTTCAACGAGAACAACAAATAGGTGGTAGGCGGACTGGTGGTGGTGATTTGCCCAGTCTGCCGGGGCGTGAAGTATCCACCATTTGTGCCGATAAACCCGTGTAATGTGTATTCACAGGTTTCGAGATCACGCTCAAATAGCCTGTCATGCCCAGTCAAGCCGTGATTGGATTATTCCAGTTGCTATAAAAAAAACCATCGCCAAGCTGACCAAACGCGTTGGCGAGGATCTGATGACAATTTATTAACGTTTGCTTAACTTGACAATGCCTCTTTACAGCAGCTATTATCTTAACTGACATTTACATTTATATTTTTATAATTGTGTCTGTCTTAACTTATAGTATGACAATGCCTCATTACAGCAGCTATTACCTTAACTGACATTTACATTTATATTTTTATAATTGTGTCTGTCTTAGCTTAAAGTATAACAATGCCTATATACAGCAGCTATTATCTTAACTGACATTGACATTTATATTTTTATAATTGTGTCTGTCTTAGCTTAAAGTATAACAATGCCTATATACAGCAGCTATTATCTTAACTGACATTGACATTTATATTTTTATAATTGTGTCTGTCTTAGCTTAAAGTATAACAATGCCTATATACAGCAGCTATTATCTTAACTGACATTGACATTTATATTTTTATAATTGTGTCTGTCTTAGCTTATAGTGTGACAATGCCTATCTACAGCAGCTATACTTAATGTTAAGCGTTATTCTGTATTTATAATTTTGTTATTTTATTATTTTATTGTTTCTCTTTCCAAATGATGGTTATCATGTACTGCTCCAGTTTCACCAATATGTACTATAAATTTATATCGTTTTATATCAATATTGTAAAAATAGACGTGTAAAAGTGCAGAATACATATCTTTTTGTCCTATGCCTACTTGCAAAAATAAACGAATTGAATTGAATTGCTCTCCGAGGCACAGGAACGATGGTGTTGTAAATCTATAACAAATGTACGTAAGTGTATTTCGTATTGGTAAATGCCGGGTTTGAAACGATCATTGTACGATTTACGAAAGGGATTTTAAGGAAAGAGTTTTTATTTATTTCAAAACTTCATGTACTAGGTACACAGGCGGACTTAATGCCGCTACGCATTCTTACTAGTCAACCTTAGGGACAATTTAGAGCATTTGTTATGTGAGGCAGGTGTAAAATGTAATAGAAGCAATTGTGAAAAAAAAAAACAAACTTAAATACTAAATCTAATATACTATATACAAAACTATATACTAATCAGTAGGTATACACTAAATAGACTACATACTATTATTATCAGTTCTTAAAACTGAGCCACCACCAATTTTTTCTGATTTTCTTCCCAACCTTTACTATTTTTAAAAGAATCTGCATCGTCGATAAAAACCATTTAACTTACGGCTTGGTAATCTTATCCAGAGAAAATACTTTACAAATTATACCGGAAGCTCAACTCAAGATAATTATGAATATATTTGCCATTAAAATATTCCCGCTCTTTTTACATCGCACGGACCACCCGAAATCAACTTTAACAACTGGTGATGTGTTGAATATTTCATTATTATTCAGTATTCTACATAATATAAACGATAATTTAAAAAATATTTAAGTTTACAATAATCCATCGTTGACCAGGTTGGTCAACACGGCTTATCTTATCAGAAAAGTGCCGGTCGTCGTTTCCGCTGTCTGGGATCTCTCGTAGACTAAGACCCAATGGATTGACTTTGGTGCCGCAGTCCATGGGAGTATTGGTGTGGAACGCTACTTGTGGCAGATTTACAAATTTGTCGCTAGTAGGCTATAAAATTATTCAATACGCTAGTTTAGTTCACAATCATATTATATACATTTATTCTAAAATTTCAACTTTATGATTTGTATTCTATCGTCCTTATTACATCGGCTTTTTTCCCGTTATTACTATGATTGAACTAGGGGATCAGTTTCTAGATTATTTTATGCTAAATATAATCCGTATATTATACGATTACGGACATAAGAGTATTCGGTATTTTGTGCATTATTAAAATATATTTATTTATTAAAACTTTATTGCACAATATATACAAGGGGCGGACTTAATGTCGCTAGACATTCTCTGACAGCCAACCTTAGGGACATTGTAGAACATTAAAGACGTAAGGTAGGTGCAATTAGAGAAATATTATTGCGTAATAAATATGCAATATTATCTAAACTACAATAATAAACACTATAATAAACTAAATACTAATAATACATACACATAACTTTTTATTAATACATTAGGTACATACATTACATAAAATTAATACATACACTACATATAATAATATAATAAATAAACTAAATGAGTTGTTATGAGCTATTTAAATTATATGAATATACCATTTTTTTGAAAATGCTTCGGTTGGATGCTTGTCGTATATTTACCGGCAGAAAATATATTTTTTTGTCACTCGTTTCTTTATTGTATAATAAATATATCGTTGTATAATAATGTAAACCCATTGAATTATAATAAGACAGGCAAGAAGCCAAACGGTATGTAAACCACAGCCAGGCCAATCGATACAGAAAGGAGTCTATAATAATAATAATAAATATTTCCAGACAGGTCACACAGCGCCATCTAATTTTCGTGGTAAGCTACAAGGCTTGTGTTACGGAAACTAGATGGTTGATAAACTACATATTATACTTTATTTTTTATATAAACACCCTATGACAGTTCATCAACCTTTAAAGGTGACATGTGTCCCTACAGCTACCTGATACTTAATTTATCTTACCACTATTATCATTATCTATAATAAAATTACCATCTTATTTAATTTTACATCATTTATAAATGTAGCTCTACCCACTGTACTATAGACATGTCACAAACATAGAAATTACCCTGAAAACATTCTACATACTAACGCATATTTCAAACTAATAGTAAATGCCATAGACAATGATAAAGTAGGCACTACGGTGTAAAAATCACGCTTTTTAAAGCGTACTGCACGTCTTTTTACACCAGCAGTCTGTGGGTGAGATACTCTAATCGGGCCTACAACGCTCTGCGCATCCAATACAATAATATCTTCAGAATGCTGATGGGACTGCCTCGACGCAGCAGTGCATCGGGCATTTTTGCGGAGGCGCGTGTGGATGGATTTCCTGCCATAATCCGCAAAAAGGCAGCGTCGATACTGCGGAGAGTGAGAGACAGTGACAACAGCATTCTGAGGATGATATCATCGCGCTTTGACAGCGCTTTTGTTAAGCGCTGGATTGGAGTTGTAACTGGGAATGTGTAAATTAAATATGTACAGCATTTGCGTAGTATAAATATCCCTACAGTTATTTACGAATTAATATTAATTAAATTAAGTGCTAGGTATTGTTATTATTATTATTATTTTTGCGGTTTGTTTTTGACTTTTTAATTGATGTGTATACCTACTAACATAGTTCTAAGTTGGAATGTTACTAATAATTATGGAATTAATTCTGAAATAAATAATTTATTATTATTATATATTATTATTATTACTAAAGTGTTCCGAGGCAAGAAAAATTAAAAAACAAACACTGGCCTAAATATTATTACAAGTAAAAACAAAAAAGTGATCGAACTGGCCTACGCTGATATTAATACCCTAAAAAGGAATATTCGAACCCCGGTATGTACCAATGACAAATACATTACATACAATTACATACACGTACATTTGTCATAGATTTACAGTCTTACAAGTTTTCACACGAACATTATGTAATTAAGCCAGTAAAATGGAAAGCACCAAAGTCGGTGGTCATCTATGGCTGGTGTTGCATCCATTGGAGGCGGTAAATCTTGGAGCGCGCTGTGAGATGTCGTGTTAAGTATAAAATAAAATAATAATTATTATGATTAATAATATAGTATAATAATGAATAATCTGAAGCCCGAGTGCAACCCCCAGAAATGCAGTCCATCAACCCTCCAGGAAACAAAACAAAAGCAGGGACACTGGAATATTCTCACTTTCATATACCCAATTTTAGACACAGAAAAATAGTTTAGTATAAACATTAGTTTCCCTAAAAAATATTTACAAAATATAAAATAAAATTAATATTAAAACTAAGGATAGGATAGTATTAGGATAGGATAATAAGAATAGGATAGGATAGTATAGGATAATATTACAACTAAGCGTTCTTCCCACCGTCCGCGTGGAATGGTGGGAAGAACGCTGGCTGCATTTCCCCGCTGAATTGTAATACTAATTCTTTGGGCGAACAAAGAGCCAGCCCTCTTGTCACCGGAGGAGACGACAAGACGCGGTGTTATGTCTTTTAAAAACTTTTTTGCACTTGGACTCCATGGTCCCAGAGTTTCTACAGCAAACGGCATAAATATGTAATCTTTTAATATACTTATTTACAAATGTTAAAGCCAGTTCTATGACCCATCGGTGGGGAGAGTCGCACCTCAGCCTCGCTCGGCGGCGGACGTCAACAATTTGTGTTTCGGTGACGTCACACCGTGTGTGCTCAATTTTCGGTGCTGCAGCAGTGTCTGCTGAGTAGCCACGCGAGTGTATTTATCGGAACTGTTACTTGGGTTATTAGTTTTGTGTGAAAAGAGTTTTAGCATCAGAAGAAGAGCTGGTCTTCTTCTGGAACCCCGGGGTCGACTCCACTGAGACGTTGTCAGCTGCTGCTGGAAGAGGTAAGTGCTTCTGCCCCTTTCTTTGGACTTCACGGAGCTGGCTCGTCATCAAACCCCCCCACAATATACAGTCCACTCATCTACCACGGGTGAGGGAGTTGGAAATCTCTCCCCCACACAACAAACAATATAAAATAATTACAATATTAAATAACCTATATTAAAACAAAATCTAAATTTAACCTAAAAAATAATAATATTAATAAAACATAGAAAATAAAAATACATACTTACAAAAACAAATATATTATTAATACATAAGTCTTCCATGCTTTATTCGAAGGAAATAAGGTACAATGATAAAAAAAAAATATTTACATTTTAAAACATAAATGACTATTAATAAAAATTAACCTAATTAAGAAATAAAAATACAACTAAAAACTAAAATGAAGAAAAAAAAAATCAAAATTATTATAAATAAAAAAATTGCTCCAAATCGCTGCCAATTGCCAAAGTGCCAAGGATACTGGCAGCATTGCCACGTTGGCAAT
Organism: Tinea semifulvella; assembly: GCA_910589645.1. Classification (NCBI taxonomy): domain Eukaryota; kingdom Metazoa; phylum Arthropoda; class Insecta; order Lepidoptera; family Tineidae; genus Tinea; species Tinea semifulvella. The sequence continues at coordinate 2,993,970 of OU342619.1, read as the reverse complement.
GCTGATCCTTTGGCCCAAATAATGCCCAGCCCTTTTGTCTCCCGAGGTGTTGGCGAGCTGTTTTGACAACACCTTGAAAATTTGATGTGCACTTGGTCCCCACGGCCCAAGAGTTTCAACTCCAAACGGCGCAAAAACACATCTCTTAATAAGCTAAGTGTATATAAGTTAATAGTAATATAATAAGTTGGCCCGTCCGTTGTCCAAGTATATATACATATATCTGTCTACGAAATGCACTAAAAGGCCTACGTCAGCGCACAGTTATTGTGCGAGTGACAGTCGCTTCGTCACTGTCAGTGATCTGTCGCAGACACACACAACGACTTACTACATAACCTAGTTAGTCTTGTTAACCCTTTACTGCTGATCGCATGACCTTGCTACCTTTCAACCTGGGCTGTGGGTTAGCTAAGACACGACTAAATTGGCTGTTAAAAAGACATTGTGGCATTACATTAGGTTTTTTTTATAAATAATTACTAAAAATCCTAGTTAGTCATGTAATCCCGTTGCGGATCGCAGATTGTATTCTCGTGCAAGTGCCGGGTCCATCAGTCCATCATCGGGTCTCTGTAGGGAGGAGAGAGGAAAAGAATTGTGACTTGGGCTTGTGACCGACTACAGGCTCTGCAGGCTCCGCAACAAGACGCGCAACTTCCGCCATTCTGATGCTCTCCCTAAACTACCAAATACTGTAGACAAAATGCAAGTAAGTTATTTAAAGTGGACTGTATGAATCTAAGGAAAAAGCTAGTTGCATTAATAATTTAGGCTAAGAAGTTGGAAAATAGGAAATTGCAAGGGGTTGTTGCACCTGATGTTCTTCGGGGAGGGGTGACGTCTTACCGTCACGTCACGAACTTGTGCCTATGGATTAGGGACGAGAAAGGATCGATTTGTCTTAGACGTATTTGTCAAGCAAAATTTGTGACGTATATTAAATTTGTCAGTGGCAATATTGTTACTTTAAGTGACAGAAGGCCAGAAGTCAAGATTGAATTGAATTGATCGATTCAAACATAGGCGATACCATACTGTCGGATTTTGTTAATGCCGTCTTAACGCTCGTTCCATAAATGTATTGACGGCAGACCTGCTTAGGCCTATTTCTTTCAGTAAATTGTGCAATGCCTCTCGCAACAACTTCCACTACGTAAATCCCAGTCTTGAATCCGTCCCTTATCATTTCGTCTGTGACATTATAATTTTTGTTTAACTTCATGTTGTGGTCTTTTGGAATATTTAATTCCCACGGAACGGGAAGTTCTATAAATATTTTTTTCATGTTCCAAAAAAACTAGGCTGAATGATATAGCTAGTTCATCTGGGATCCTATAATCTAGTTCATAAGAAGTTTCCAGTCTGATGCGGCGTCAAGGATCTAGGTGGGCTTGTATTAAGTTTTTGTACTTTGCCCTTCCTTTACAAATGTGGTCAAATTTGATTTGTAGTCAGTTCCTTTCTGGCTCTTGCAATAGAAAGGCTTACTGCTTTACGGAGAACATCAAATACTTTGTCGGCGCCAGTAAAAGCGCTTTTCTAGAAAATTAACGCACAAGTCGATCCTGGAGGAACTGGGAATAACACAGCGCCTTTCCTCAATCGTACAATCACGTATTCTCAATATTTCGGACACGTGTCGAGGCGTGGAGATACATCCATTGACCGCCTGGTAGGTTTGGGAAAAGTCGATGGCAAGAGGATGCGTGGTAGATCTCCAATAAGGTGGACTGATCAGTTTAAAGCAGCAATGGATCACCCTCTACATGAGTGCGCCAGGAAGTGTTCCAGGAGTGCTCCAGTACGAGAGGAGTGGCGATAGCTTGTTAGAACTTTTTAATATAAAAAAAAAAGATGTGGAATGCTCTTCTAGCCTCTGTGTTTCCACTTTCCTATAACTTGGAGTCCTTGAAGCGAAGTGTGAAAAAGCATCTAGTCAAGCCGGCATAGTGTTAGGGACTGATGGCAGTTGACTTCAGTTGCTAACATTCGTGGACCTTGCGCGCCACTTACCAACAGGTGGGCCCAAGGTCACATGTCGTGCTGTTATTTAAAAAAAAAACGCACCCTACGACTATGTGTCTGGCAGTTCCTATGGCAGCACCAGTTCTTTTTCGTAGCTTTTCCCCACATTACCAGATTACTATTGTGTAGGAAGGACATTTGAAAGGCGTTAAGGTAGAATTTCAGCAACTAAACTAACTCAGAAGTTACGTTAAACGCATGGATGCACAGACCGCGGCCCGCGGGCCGCATGCGGCCCGTGGGTCGAATACTGGTGGCCCGCCGACAGCAAAAATAATACTCTCGTGCATTCGAAAAATATTGAATTCTATTCCAGAATAAAACAAAAAAAAAATATGTTCGAAAAGTAATGTGAAACTCGCGCGCGCGCAATTTGAATCTAGCGCCCAAAATTGCTAAGTCAAGTAACATCGCTCGCTATAGAAATCAAGAATTTTCTAGCGCGGTGAGCAAGCGAGATAGATATAGTCCCGTATTCCCGATTGCTCGCGTATCTACACGAAGCTTCCAGAGTCGTTTGCGCGGTATAAAAATCACGTTAACCGCAGCGGCCGAACAGTTCGCTTTTCATTTGAGTGAAGTGTCAACAACAGAAAGAAATAAGCGCGAAAATACAAAGCGAAGTAATAAGTGATTGAGAATAAGTGCAGTTTATTAGTGTTTTTGGGAGGCAATAGTTCTAGTGTAGATTTTAACTCGACTAGCCGGTGTCATATATTTTGATCCACATTCAACGTAGATTTCCTGTTGCAGTGTTAACCCGTCAAGTGCCGTGTATAATTGTGTTGTGAAAACGTAAGTAAAACTCTGTTATTAATAAGTGTTTCCCTACCTATTTAATCAATTTTAATCAAATTTAGCTTTAATGTTGGCTAAATATTAAAATAAACAAAGAAATTACTATTTTTATAAGAATTTCTCTAACTGTAATAATTACGTCATTATTTCAGATAAAATCTGTATAAAAATCTTAAAATTTCTGAGAAATAATATTTAATCAATTATTTTTGATAATTTAAAAAAGGATAGGTAATTTAAGTGGGTACTGTAATTGTTTTTAGGTGCTGTGTTAATCCTAGCCAGGATTAGAACGCAACATGGAGAAGCCAGGACCTAGTAAAAAACGTAAGGTTAAAGATGAAAATCGGCAGTTTCAAGAAATTTGGACTGAGAAATACTTTTTTGTATGGTCGCATAACAAAGTCGTTTGTTTAATTTGCAAGAATTCTGTTGCGATTGCAAAGGATTATAATGTAAAAAGGCACTATGAAACGCAGCATCCTTCTTTTACCAAGTTTACAGGCGAATTAAGAAAGCAAAAAATGTTGTCTTTAAAACGGGAGCTTATTGGTCAGCAAGCTATGTTTACAAAACACATTCAAGATTCAGAAACGGCTACAGAAGTTAGTTATGAAATTTCTCGAATGATAGCAAAGCGAAGTCGCCCCTTCAATGATGGCGATTTTGTAAAAGAATGCATGGAAATTGCCGCTAAGAAAATGTGTCCAGAAGCAGCAAAAAAGTTTGAGAAAATTCAACTGAATCGTATGACTATCCAAAGACGAATTATGTCCTTGTCAGGTAATATTGCGGAACAATTAATTGAAAAAACTAAGATCATGGAATTTTTTTCATTAGCACTCGACGAATCGACTGATATTAGTTCCACAGCTCAACTTCTCATATTCATACGAGGTGTTACTCAAGATTTTGAAGTCTTCGAAGAGTTATTAGGAATGTGTTCATTGAAAGGTCAAACCAAAGGAGTTGATATACTCAATGGACTTTTGGACGAGTGTTCAAAAACTGATTTGGACTTATCTAAGTTATCGGGAGTTGCGACTGACGGTGCTCCTTCCATGATTGGTATCAATTCCGGGCTAGTTACTTTGCTGAAAAAGCACCTGCAAGAAAAAAACATAAACACTGAAGATCTCATGCAGTTTCACTGCATTATACACCAGGAAGCCCTCTGTTCTAAAAAAAATGAATTTCAAAATGTAATGAAAGTAGTAGTTTCGACTGTAAATTTCATAAAATCACGAGGACTCAATCACAGACAATTCAAACAATTCCTTGATGACATCGAAAGCGAATACGGAGATTTACTGTATTATACAGAAGTAAGGTGGCTAAGTCGTGGATTGACACTGGAACGATTTCTAAATTTAATAGAAGAAATTGGAATATTTCTGGCGGAAAAGCAAAGGGATGTCCCGGAACTTAAAAATCCTGATTGGTTGTGTGATTTAGCTTATTTAGTTGACATTACAAATCATTTGAATGTCTTGAACACACGGCTTCAAGGCAAAAATCAACTGATATCCCAGCTCTATGCTCATGTAACATCCTTTCAATGCAAGCTGACACTTTTCAGATCACAATTGAATTCTGGAAATTATAATCATTTTCCGAATTATAAGAAAATGGCTGAAAAATTCAACAAAACTGCGATTAATTTCAGTTATGTAGAAAAGCTAGATATTTTGATTCAATCTTTTGAAGACAGATTTTCGGAGTTTAAAAAAGTGAAACCTCTGTTGGACATATTCAGCAATCCTTTCACTATTTCAGTTGAAAATGCGCCAGAGTCAATGCAGTTAGAAATTATCGACATTCAAAATGACCAAGATTTACGCAACAAATTCAACGAAGGAGACTTGCTGAACTTTTACCGCTGCATTGATAAAAATATGTACGAAGAGTTGCGCATAAACGCTCTGAAATGTGCCAGCTTATTTGGTTCTACCTATATATGTGAACAAACTTTTTCAATACTAAATAATAATAAAACAAAAAATCGAAACCGCCTTGCAAATGAAAGTTTGGAAGCAGTTTTACGTGTTGCTACAAGTAAATTTGAGCCAAATATAAAAAAGATTGTAAGCACTATGCAGTGCCACGCTTCAAATTAATAATTTCTTTTTTAATTTTAATAAATTTTTATCAATTCTTTATTGTCTTTAACTACCTATACCTACTTCTGGCGGCCGGCCCGCTATCAGTTCATGATTTGGCCGAGTGGCCCCTAGTATTAATAAGTCTGTGCAACCCTGCGTTAAAGGATATAAATCAGAAACAAAAATTTCCAATACGCAATTGCAATACGTGCTTGCCCCACGACATTCCGTCCCGACATTATGTATCGCAAAATAGGGTTAACGATGTGTTCAGAAAACAATGACATTCTACGTGCCGGGATAATTCTGCACGTATGTTACTTATGTCACATATTTTCTCATTTTTCTACTAACTACATTCAACAAATGATTATAAATATAAATATTTCCAGACAGGTCACACAGCGCCATCTAATTTCCGTGGTAAGCTACGAGGCTTGTGTTACGGAAACTAGATGGTTGATAAACTACATATTATACTTTTTTTTTGTAAATATATACATATTATACATATAAACACCCAGACCGAGAAAAAATATACAATGTACAACTTGCCCCCGGTGGGAATCGAACCCACGACCTCCCGAGTTCACGGCAACGTTTGTTACCACTAGACCATGGAGGCGGTCAGCTTTGTTGGATGTATTTTTTTAAAGTTTAAACTTTTAGGTATAGATTTTTTTATTTTATTCTGTTTGTTGTCAGCCAAATAACCGTAAATAAATAAATGATTTCGGTCTTTGGCGTAGTGTTTGGCCTGGTGTACTGGGATGTTCAGGCTGGCTGGACCATCGCTTGGGGCTTCTTCCTCTTGTTCTTTTATCGTCTACCTTGCCCGTAATTAGAAGTTTTTCTAGATTATCCTCACCTCTTCGTGACGCGATTCACATAGATTTTATTGGGCCAATCAATTTATTTGTTTAAAAACTTAATTGCATTATGTACAAAGGCAGACTTAATGCCACTAGGCATTCTCTGACATCCAACCTTTAGGACATTAGGACAGTTTTCATGGTAAGTAGGTGCAATAATAAATATCATCATCATTACAGCCCCTAGAACACAGCGTTCTACTCCTCCACTGCTGGAGATGGGCCTTCCAGAACACATATCTGGAGAATTTGGCCTACACTCGCCACGCTGGCCAGACGGCTTGGCGAGGATATGATGTCATGTCATTTGTTTATGTTATTTTTTTACGATTCCACAAGTTGGTATTAGTGGATCCGGGACCGACGGCTTAACGTGCTCTCTGAGGCACGGGAACGGTGGTGTTGTAAATCTATGACAAATAAAAGTAAAGTAAAGTATCATCACGACCGTTTCCCTTTCGGGGTGGTCAGAAACCACGCTTATAAGCGGATTCACATTTAGCCAACTTTACTATACGCCAATCATGACAAGTGGCAAGCTCGTCGATGTCTCCAGGCAGCGTACCAAACTCGACAAATATCACAAATAAATTCAATATTAATTAAATGTATTTATTTACATTAATAAATATTTTTGTGTCCCGACCAGGAATCGAACCCGGTACCTCCGAGTCTAAATCCATGGACTTAACCGCGTACTTAAGAAAAATGTATTTCTCATTGGTACATGCCGGGGGGGGTTTGAACCGACCTTTGTAGGATTAAAGGAACGCGTTCTTACAACCGAGCCACCATTGTGCCTAATAATAAATATAAAATGACAATTAATATATAAAATAATACTTACTATTATATATCAAAATACCTAAAACTACAAAAATGAGATTAAATATTTTTGGTATAATCCACACTACCTATTATGCGATTATATGAACTTTATTACATCTTTATTATAGGTAGGTAGGTGTAGGTAGGGCATACATTGGAAATTTAAATGATAATGGTTGCCAACCAACTTTACATCGTTATAGATCCTAAATGGTCACTACTCTAAATGAATAATTTTGAAATACCTATTCGACGATAACCCACTCAACATAGTTCGTCGACTTAATTTTTTCTATTTTTCACAATATGGCGTCTGGTTGTCGCCTTATTGAAATATGTTTAATGTCATATCATTAGTGTAACTCGCGTTATTAAAACGAATCGATTGACGTGAGAATTATTAAAATCGGGCTGTGCGTTTGGTCCGCGGCCAAAAAGGAACAAACATACATGTTCGTACATACATATAACCCTTCTTTGCGTGCAGTTGGGTAAAAAGGCCCTGTAGCCTTACAATTTACAATTAGACGCACTTAAAACGGCCACGCTTTGCATGAAAATAAAAACAACATTATTTACAAAAACTTTCAGCTTTCAGCAATAATAAATTAGTTATCGCATGCTATAAATATTGCGACGAAATGCTGTTAGCAACGGCCTTGTAATGAATGCAGTTGATTTTTAAGGGTCCCTTACAACAAGAAAAAGCCGAATACTAACAACTGAAGGAAGCAAATAGACACATCATTATCATTACAGCCCCTAGAAACAGATACTAGACCTCTAATATTGGAGATGGGCCTTCCAGAACATATATACGAAGAATCAAGCCTACACTTCCTGTAGAGGACCCAGGTACTAGTGTTTGAAAGAAGAAGGATGACAACTGTGACGATAAAGATTGATGATGAAACTCTAGAACAAGTAAATGAAATTATATATCTGGGCAGTGTTTTTACTCCGGATGGGAAGTATGATAGGGATGTTGAAAGAAGAGTGAACGCGGGAAATAGTGTCAACGGTGCCCTGGGGTCACTGATCGCCATTTGAAATGTCAGTGACAAAGCTCGACTCGCCATACATAATGCCATGCTGGTACCAACACTTATGTATGGAAGCGAGACGTGGATATAGAATACGCATGAAAGTAGAGTTAATGCAGTAGAAATAAGATCGTTGCGTCGGATATGCGGCGTCACTTTGACGGACCGCATACGTAATGACGAAATACGCAAAAGGGTAGGTATGAAAGAAAGCATAGCGACAAAAATAAGGAAAGGCATGCTTCGATGGTTCGGGCATGTTGAAAGAATGAATGAAGAGAGATTGACGAACCAGATATATAATGCAAAAGTTGTGGGTAAAAGAGGCCCTTGCAGACCAAGACTCACATATTACGACCAAATTAATAAAACAATAGCTGAAGGTGCTTTGAAAAGCCATCGAAACAAAAGGGCATATATGAAGAGGTTGATGAATGTTGAAGAAGCGAAAGAGGTATGTCGTGACCGTGACAAGTGGCGCTCAATTGTCTCTGCCTACCCCGCAAGGGATTTGGCGTGAAGATATGTAGACAACCATACGGGTTGGCAAGGGTCTAATGACAATTTATTAATGATTCCACAAGTTGCCCAATGTTCGGTAAACGAAGCGTGCCTTTTTACCCGACTGCGTGACGCAAAGGACACTGGAGACAAAACGCACATAAAATAACTGAAAATAGGTTATTGATTTGACCTTTAAATAAAATGAATGAATGAGAGGCAGGAGCCAAATTATACTATATATACGAGTATAGCAGTATTTGTATATTAGCGAAGTCTATTTTAAAACTTGTCAATTTTCCAATACATAAATTTACAAGAACAATTTTTCTAAAAAAATACTAAACAAAAGAAAAAATTGAAACGGAACCCAAGATAATAAAGTAAACTTTTCAACACCGAACAATAGCGAAACGGTGTAAATTTTTTCATAGGATGGATTTATTTAGTTCAAGCACAACTCGCACGTTTGTGTGACTTGTCGTTGCGAAAGACAGCGTTCTAGACTTCCACTGTTGGAGATGGGTCTTTCAGAACATATATATGGAGAATTTGGTCTCACGATCTGACCAAACGGGTTGGCGAGGATCTCATGTCAATCTTTAATGACATCTTATTACCGATTTCGCAAGTTGGTAATAGTGGAACTGGGACCGGACGGCTTAACGTGCTCTCCTTGGTTTGTGCGACTTGTCGTTGCGAAATCTTTTTTTATTTCTTATTGCATCACCTAGAACACAGCGTCTTAGACTTCCACTGTTGGAGATGGGTCTTTCAGAACATATATATGGAGAATTTGGCCTCACGCTCTGGCCAGACGGGTTGGCGAGGATCTCATGTCAATCTTTAATGACATCTTATTACCGATTCCGCAAGTTGGTAATAGTGGAACTGGGACCGGACGGCTTAACGTGTTCTCCTTGTATTATGGTTCTTGGTGCTCTCCGAGGCACGGTGGTGTTGTAAATCTATGACAAATTTACGTAAGAAAAGTGTATTTTTCATTGGTACATGCCAGGGGGTTTGAACCGACCCTAATCGGATTTTTTAAGGAAAGATCTTTTAAGTAATAGATGGCATGAGTAAGTCTTGTTTCAAGCGGTGTTATTTTTATATTAATATCACCATGGCAAGTTTACAATATTAGTTCTCATTAAAAGTAAAAATTGTCATTTGTCATCATTGCAAATGGCATATACTTTCAACGAGAACAATAAATAGGTGGTAGGCGGACTGATGGTGGTAATTTTCCCGGTTTGCTGGGGTGGGAAAGTATCCACCGTTCGTGCTGATAAACCCAGTATACCATACGTTTGGGGCTTAGGCTCTAATTGCCGTCATGCCCAGTCAAGCCGGCATAGTGTTAGGGACTGATGTCAGCCATGAGTGTCTGGTTCCAGTTGCTAATATTCATTGACCTCGCGCGCCACTTACAATCAGATGGGCGCAAGGTCACATGTCGTGCTAATATAAAAAAATATAAAATATACATTTTAACAATATATAAAATTATTAAATTAAGATAAAAGAGGTTTGTATTTTTAACAAATATAATTGAAGCCTTTATGCGAGTTGACTTTGGACGAATGTGGACAAATATTTTTTTATGTCGTGTGTGGAAAATTTTATTGCAGTGCAGTTTCATGAAGAAAAAGTGGGGTAGTTTTAATTTTTAAATTAATGCACGATTACGCGAAGAGCTTTTGTACCGAGCGGTGGTGTGGGTATTAAAATTTACGATCACTATTGTTAAACATTCACAATGGAGGTTTTTATCGGTGCTTTGGTTTTAAAAAGGACAGTTTTTAGTCTCGACGATTTTGCGACAAATACCGCTTATTTGAAATTTAAAAAACACTTTTTTTTTATAATTATTATCCGAATAACAAAACACTACTGCGTGGTGAATGGCCACGTCAATAAATCGCGATATCCATCGTGATAAATACCTAAAGGCCTATAGACGAAATAGAGAGAGAAAGAATTACGTAAGTCAACGTTCGCGCGATCGTCGACCTCTCGCTACTTACTAAATTAGGCTTTGTATGAGTGGCGATATTTTTAGGACAACTTCTCGTCACCGTAACTTTAGATTTTATTACTGAATAATTAAAATAAAAAATACGTAATTCTTTATTTTTATTTTAGATTATAATATAAAAATATTTGCTATTTAATAAATTCCACTCAGTATAAACATCCTCGCCAAGCCGTCTGGCCAGCGTGGCGAGTGTAGGCCAAAATCAAAGTCAAAATATCTTTATTCACGTAAATTACAGGCATTTATGAAACGTCATTAATTTAATTATTTTGAATGATTCTACTCCTGCTAGTAGAAGACTAAGCAGCAAAGTGGTCCAATAAGTAAGCTGTTAGCAGAAGACCAGCAGCTTAGTAAATTCCAATGACCTGTTAATGTTTAATCTGACTGAGAAAGGAATCTGCAAGGAAAACTCAGCTATATCAGATTTACAAAATATAACATATACAGAACTGCACCACAACGATCAATTAATAACCTTTTAAATTTAGTTATCAGTACCTATAAGATTACAATACCTGGTACAGCAGTAACCCACCAGGCAAGTCAGAATTAAGATAGACTACATGCCCATGTGCAACCTGAAAGTCGACAAAATTCAAAAGCTAAATTCTCTAGATATATGTTCTGGAAGGCCCATCTCCAGCAGTGGAGGTCTAGGACGCTGTGTTCTAGGGGCTGTAATGATGATAATATAATAAACATTCTTCAAGAACAAGAAACATTGTGAAACTTTTAGAATAATGACAAAATGAGTAAAGTATCATCACGACCGTTTTCCACTCGTAATGGCCAGAAACCATGATTAATGAAGAGGATTCACATTTAGCCAACTTTTTTTTCATTAATTCTTTACACCCGTTCACTCAGCGTTCAAGACCTTCACTGTTGGAGATGGGCCTTCCAGAACACATATGTGGAAAATTTTGCCTCTAATCGCCACGCAAACCAGACAGGTTGGTGAGGATCTGATGTTAATTTTTAATGACAATTTATTAACTATTCCACAAGTTGGTATTAGTGGAACCGGGACCGACGGCTTAACGTGCTCTGTATGCATTTCTCATTAGTATATGCCATACAACTTTACTATAGGCAAATAATGACAAGGGGCAAGCTCGTCGATGTCTCCAGCGTACCAAACTCGATAAATATCACAAATAAATTAAATATTAATTAAATGTATTTATTAAAACTGCCTCCGTGGCCTAGCGGTTAAGTACGTAGATTTAGACTCGGAGGTTCGATTCCTGGTCGGGACACAAAAATATTTATTAATGTAAATAAATACATTTAATTAATATGTAATTTATTTGTGATATTTCTCGAGTTTGGTACGCTGGAGACATCGTAGAACTTGCCACTTGTCATGATTGGCCTATAGTAAAGTAAGGGAAACGGTCGTGATGATGATGATACTTTATAAATTTAAATTAATATATATTATTGTGTCCCGACGAGGAATCGAACCCGAAGTCTAAATCCACGGACTTAAGCGCTAGTTCACGAAGGCAGTATTGTGAATATATAATTTCCTTATCAATAATGACTTCTAAGATAAGCTTTTTTACATTAATAATATTAGTATGGATTAATAGGACAATTACACACAGCAATAAGTAATTAATTACTTATAATTGATACAATGTGTAAGAAGAAACAACAAAAGTAAAACAAAATATCTATCAAACAAAGTAATGGACGAGAAAACTACATACACGATAAGTAATATATTAATTAAGGGTCCAGTAGGTTAGATTTAGGAATATAATATAACAACAAAACAACTTGCCCACAATTTATAAGTAGATTTTAAGTTTTTTTTTTTTTTTTTAATATATATTTTTTTATTTTATTACTTGAAGTTTAATTAATTTCGTATTTTTTTTTATTTCTAAAAATTAATGTTTAATTATAATATATAATAAACATTAATTTTTAGAAATAAAAAAATAACGAAATTAATTAAAATATTACCTACTTCAAGTAATAAAGTAAAAAAAATATATATAAAAAAAAAAAAAAACTTAAAATTTACTTTTTAATTGTTGCAGCTTTAGTTTTTCGAATAATATTTATTTTTTGTATACTTATTGAAAATTTTATAATATTGTTATTTTTTATAGGCAATAAAGGCTACTGTGGTAATGTGGTGGTCGCCTATAATAGGTGCAACATCTAACTTCTGATTTAGTGTTAAGTACAAATAAGTGTGTGATGTTAACACTGTTGGCTACTCTATTATAAATAAGTATAAAACCACGCGACTACTGTGGCTACAAAGTCTACGAAACGTCAGAATATAATATGGGAAAAAGCTACGAAAAAAAACTGTACATTGTGTGGTACTGCTAGCTAGACACACACTTATAGGATGCGTTACTCTTTAGTTTAGTTTAGTTTATTTATTTTGTAAGTAGGCATAGGACAATAAATATAATGTATTCTGCGCTTTTACATGTCAAAAAATTAATTAATATAACGAAAAGCTTATTTTCTGTGAAATAGCTTGTATTTGGAGCAGCACATTACATCCCAAATATACATAATTATAATCTTAAAATTATAGCTGCTGTAAAGTGGCATTGTCATACTATAAGCTAAAACATTATTAAAATGTCACATAAATTAAGCTGCTGTAAAAAGGCATTGTCATACTTTAGCTAAAACAAAACAGTTTAAGGTGTCACTTAAATTATAGCTGCTGTAAAGAGGCATTGTCATACTATAAACTAAGACATACACAATAACATTTGAAATAAATTAGGACCAAGCACGCTTTTCATCAAAATACTCGCTGATGGTATGATACCCTTTAAAATCAGTTTTTCCTTAACATATGATTTAAATACATTTAATTCTTCTAGATAAGAGCTATTACTCGCGCCGACATGACAAAGTTCTTGGTGTTATCCGTGAAGCAGTAAGTCTTTCTATTGCAAGAGCCAGAAAGAGACTGACTACAAATAAAATATTGACCACATTTGTAAAGGAAGGGCAAAGTACGAAAACTAAATGCAAGCCCACCTAGATCCTTGGCGCCGCATCAGAGTGAAAAATCCTCATGGATATCAACGTCATTTTAGGGTCCCAGATAAACTGTATCAGCGTATAGGCCAGACATCTTAGTGTTTTCTCAGAACTTGAATCAAATATTCCAAAAGGCCACAACATGAAGTCGAACAAAAATTATGATCTCGCAGAAGACATAATCAGGAACGGGTTCAAGACTCAGCTTTACGCAGTGGAAGTTGGTGCGAGAGGAGTTCCAGTAAAATCTTTGCACAACTTACTGAATGGATTGGGCCTAAGCATGTCTGTCGTCAATACATTTGTGGAAAGACCTTCCAAGACACCATTTTTCTCATCACCCACACACGATGGACCTGCCCTCACGGTGCATCCATGGAATGCTTAGAAATTTGTCTTCTCTTTTTATTCAATGATATATTCAGGTGGCCACATATCATTTTTTTTATTTATTTTTTTATTTAGTCAACAAATTTCATCATACACAAACAATACTACAGATAAAGAATATTGGCACTGTCAGCACTTATTAAGATACTAAATTAAAAACTAATAACCTATATTATTGTTTATTCGAAGGAAGTAAGGTACAGTCATAAAACAAAACTTAATTATTATTTTAAATTACTATTAATTATAAATACAACTAAAACCTAAAATAAAGAAAAAAAAAACAAAATATTATTATTATAAATGAAAAAATGCTCCAAATCGCTGCCAATGGGCAAAGTGCCAAGGGTTATATATACCAATAACAAAAAGAAGACATTAAGAGCCAAAAATATTTTTTATACATAATAGAAGTTAAATATTAAGTTAAAAATGTCAAGGAAAAATCTAAATACAAAAACAAAAATACTCTAATTACTTAAATGTGATATAAAAGATACGAAAATTTATAGAGAGTACAATAATTTGTAAAGACACGGATACATTGTTACCAACAATCAACAATAATTATGTCAACAATTTAAAAATAGATTATTTTATTATTATCAACAATGACACTGAAGTAGGATACTAAAATCTAGCCAACTTAAATGTGCAATGATAGATCCATGGGACCGGGCACACCAAATCTCAAAGCAACGAAGAAAATACATCCATCTTCACTACTCCAGAACTGGTACCAAACATGTCGATCTCCATAAATTTAATAAAAAAATACAAAATCTAAAATATAATTAATATTACCTAGGGATACGTATAGAAGTCCCGTCCGCGTGGTATAGTGGCAAGAAAGCTGGCTGCATTTCTGCCAGAAAGAACCAGCCCTCTTGTCTTCGGAAGAGACGACAAGACATGGTGTTATGTCGTTTAAAAACTTTTTGGCGCTTGAACTCCGTGAGCCCAGAGTTTCTACAGCAAACGGCACAAATATGTAATCTTTTTTAGTCAAATAAATTTTATTCGAAGTAATATACAAACAATATAAAAGAATTACAATATTAAATAAACTAAATAAAATATAAAATAAACAAAATCTAAATTTAACCTAAAAAAATAATAATAATACATAGTAAATAAAAATTAAATACAAAAAAATTGCTCTTCCAAATCGCTGTCTTGTGGCATGGTGCCCAATGCACTAGCAGCATTTCCCCTTTGAATTATAAAACTTAATTTTTGGGAGAAAGACGTCAATGAGCCTTGGAACAATTTCTTTATAGAATGCTTAAGTTCCGATCCCCACTGGCCCATTGTTTCTACAGCAAACGTCGAAAAAAAGTAACTATTGCAAATAGTTTAATGTAATGTAATTGTAATGTAATCTTTTAGTATGAATACATACTTGCGCCGCTAGCCGAGCTCCGCATTTTCCGCCGCGGCCCCGCTTTATGCGCCGTCCCCCTGAGGTGCGACGTACGTGACGACTAGTCAGTGGCAGACAGGCGGCTTTTAACATAAAGGTTATATTTGAGTAGGGAACCCTAAAATAGTATAATTTATAAATATCAAGGGAGCATTAAATCAGGATAATGTAATCTTTCGGCCCATTCCCACAGGAAATGAGCGTTTTTAGCCGAACAATAACTAATTTTCGCGAGGTATTTTCGTATGTTTAATAAAATACCCTTCTGACTTACCTACTAACCACTGCCTATATATAAATATACTTAAGATATATATATAAGAATAAAGCTTGGATATATTATGTTGCTTCGCTCAATATGAATGAAAGTATAAAAAGAGAAAAAAAAAAGAGTTGTACCATCACTGCAAGAAGGAGACCAAATCTTTGGTCAAGGAGAAGCGTGAAAGATGTAAGGAAATAGGTGAAAATAGGATGACGAGCAACTTTAAGGAGAACTGTAAACTTTTTTGGAGGGAAGGTCAAAGGTTGCTTGTCATCTTGTCGAATGAACAGAGTGAAATCAAAGAGCGGTAACATTCTTGCATACATAGTATAATTATAACTTATCTAATATATGTACCAATTAGGTGTCACAGCATTCACCAATATAAAAACAAGAAGAAATTAGAAACGTAATTAAAAATTAAATTTAATTAATTAATAAATAACAGTAATTAATTAAATTATGTCGAAAGGATGAGCGAAGAGATTGACGAACCAGATATATAATGCGAAAGTTGTGGGTAAAAGAGGCCCTGGCAAACCAAGACTTGCCTATCATGATCAAATAAATAAAACATTAGCTGAAGGTGAATTAAAAAGCCATCGAAACAAGTAAGCCAAAGAGGTATGTCGTGATCGTGATAAGTGGCGCTTAATTGTCTCTGCCTACACCGCAAGGGATTTGGCGTGAAGATATGTATGTATGTATATGTGTTGGTGTATATGTATGTGCATGGGTATGTGTGTTGGTGTATGTGGGTTTGAGTGCGTATGCATGTGTATGCAACTGTCTATTTTTTATTCATAATATTATTTTTTATGATTTTAAACAGCTTTACAGTGTCCTCATAATTTAGTTCAATTTTATAGACAATAGTTTAATTTTGTTTGTTTTCAAATCATTTTGTTCTCTTCATGAGGCTGTTCTTCGCTTCTCTTCTACATTTTAATAATTTAAGTCCGAGATTCTGCATATGTGCATTGGAAGGTGCTGGCAGTTTTAGGTAGCAAAGGTCACTTTTTTGTATGTACGTAAGAAAAATATATGTCAAAGTCAAAATATCTTTGTTCACGTAAACCTATTACAGGTATTTATGATGACGTCATTAATTTAATTCTTTTGAATGATTCTACTCCTGCTAGTAGAAGACTAAGCAGCAAAGTGGTCCAATAAGGAAGCTGTTAGCAGAAGACCAACAGCTTAGCTTTCTCATTGGTAAATGCCGGGGTCCTAGACCTCCACTGCTGGAGATGGACCTTCCAGAACATATATCTGGAGAATTTGGCCTACACTCGCCACGCTGGTCAGACGGCTTGGCGAGGATATGATGTATTTTTTTATGACAATTTATTAACGACTCCACAAGTTGGTATTAGTGGAACCGGGACCGACGGCTTAACGTGCTCTCCTCACACGGGAACGGTGGTGTTGTAAATCTATGACAAATGTACGTAAGAAAAGTGTATTTCTCATTGGTACATTCCGGGTGGGTTTGAACCGACCTTTGTAGGATTTAAGGAACGCGTTCTTACAACCGAGCCACCACCGCGCCAAGGATTTTTTTTTTTTTTTTTTTTTATAGACGGTGAATCAATAAATCATCAATGATACGCCCCCTGCCTGAAGGGCCAACGCGGTGGGGGTCGCATGCCCGACTCATCCGTTAAGCTTCCTAGTGAAGCCCCAGGGCGCCTACGGACTAAAATCCTATAAACCGTCTCTATCTCACTGTTGGCCCTGCGTGCCTTTACAGCTAAGTCTGAGTCGTGGCTACGGAGTGAAGGCACTCGTTCGCCGCGTCGCGCCAAGGACTACCAACACTCTATTTTAACCATTTGCAGTATTGGTTGACAAATATATATTTTGTTGGAGCAGTTTTTAATAAAACTGGTAAAACTAGAATTCGAAATGTAAAATTGTATCTCGGTCGGATTTCGCGGTTTTCCGAAACACGAATTTCAATATCTGTGCGCCAATATTGCCTCCGAACGGGTAAAATGTGTTTTTTAATAAGTGCGGGTTGTACACATTGCGGTAAAAATACACTTATATTAAACTAGTTGTTTGACCCGGCGTTGCCCGTGTAATACTGCGTGCAATTTGTTAAAAAGCAAATATTTTTATATTATATATTATTTATTTATTTATTTAAAAACTTTATTGCACACACACAAGGGCTAATGTCGTTAGACATTCTCTGCCTGTTAACACACGCACAAAATATAAAAATGATTGAATAATGTACATTATTTACTATCTTAATTCTAAGAAATAATATAGACCTACGTAATATACCTATATAAGTATAATAAACATACAAATACTATATACATACTACAAACATACTAATAAAACTACACAATGTAATAAATGCGATACAATAAATATAAACAACTACACAATACTGACAAAAAGTAGTAGCATTTTATAAAATAAATAAAAGTAAAATTATAATCTAGAATAAAATTAAAGAGCTATATATATATATATGTGTATTTTTTTAATTACTCAGTAACAAAATCTTAAGTTACAGCGCAGATAATTTTTTCCTAAAAATATCGCCACTCATACCGATTCTAATCAAGTAGGTATCGAGAGGTCGACGATCGCGCGAACGTTGGCTTACGTAATTGTTTCTATTTCGTCTTTCGGCTGTGAGTGAGATCAATTATTAATATTTTGTTTTTTGGACAATGATGTTTACTTTAAATAAATAAAACTTCTTATTTCAAAAAGGGGTTCTACCAATGACATCTGAAGCCTAAAAAAAATATTTGCTCCTTTAAAAATACATGCGGTATTGTGACCTTTGTTTTGTGATGTGCTGTGGAAATAAATATTACTCTACAATACTTTTTTTTTAAATTAAATACACTATATTACAACAAAATCTAAATTTAACCTAATAAAATAATAATAATAATAATACATAGTAAATAAAAATTAAATACACTATATTACAACAAAATCTAAATTTAACCTAATAAAATAATAATAATAATAATACATAGTAAATAAAAATTAAATACTTACAAAAAAATAGCTCCTCCAAATCGCTGTCTTGTGGCATGGTGCCCAATGCACTAGCAGCATTTCCCCTTTGAATTATAAAACTTAATTTTTGGGAGAAAGACGTCAATGAGCCTTGGAACAATTTCTTTATAGAATGCTTTCAGTTCCGATCCCCACGGGCCCATTGTTTCTACAGCAAACGTCGAAAAAAAGTAACTATTGCAAATCGTTTCATATTTTCGACGCTTTTTCTGCGCTTGTTCCGCTGCAACACCAGCTCTAACAGAAGTTCCTTGAAGGTGGGAAGGGGCTAGGGAATCCCAACAGGTAAAATCCCATACCAGAGAAATTTATTAATATATAAAAATACATACTGACATACAAAGATTCTTTATATTAGTATGGATAACTGGCGAAAAATTACGATGTATATCGTTTTTTTTTTACAAAATATCAAATCGTTATTACAAACTACTTAAATAAAATTAAATAACGATAAACTTGTAAGATATTATGTAGGTAGGTCGGATATTTTTTCAGTTGTCTGCCAAGCATTAAACAAGTAACTTGTATCTCCGTCTTTCATTGCTAACCCAACGAAGACAGAATAAAACTAAACCTTATAAAAAAATAAACTGCCTATAAATAAATGACATCAAGCGACGTCAAAGTCAAAATATCTTTATTCACGTAAACCTATTACAGGCATTTATGAAACGTCATTAATTTAATTATTTTGAATGATTCTACTCCTGCTAGTAGAAGACTAAGCAGCAAAGTGGTCCAATAAGTAAGCTGTTAGCAGAAGACCATGTTAATGTTTAATCTGACTGAGAAAGGAATCTGCAAGGAAAACTCAGCTATATCAGATTTACAAAATAAAACATATACAGAACTGCACCACAACGATCAATTAATAACCTTTTAAATTTTGTTATCAGTGCCTATGAGATTACAATACCTGGTACAGCAGTAACCCACCAGGCAAGTCAGAATTAAGATAGACTACATGCCTATGTGCAACCAGAAAGTCGACAAAACGCAAAAACCTCTGCTAATTTAAGAACAATAAATTAAACGTGTTCGGCAGAGGTCCCAGGCCCCCACAGCAGCACCCGATCACGGACGTAACGCATGTGCCAGCCATCCCCCCGCTCAATCAGGCCCTTAGGGTGCGGACCGGGACCCGACACACGTGCCACCACTGCAATGACTTTCTAAGGAAGGGACGACTACCGGACACGCCACACCATGAGAACCTGAACACTAATAATGACTTTCGAGACACACACAAGCACAAACATAACAATTACTTCCTAAAAACCCAAATGTTGCCGTGCAATTCCGTTAACAAACTTATATATTATTTAATGAAATAATAAATACATAATAGTAACTAAATGTTACATAAAAAATATATTATAATAATAAGATAATAAAAAGGATTATTGTATCACAATAAACAGTGTTTACTAATTAGTCAATAATGTATTAGTAACTAAATGTTACATTCAAAATATTTCTACATAATAACTATACTTCCCATCAGAGATAGATCCCAAAAAACTGGCAACATTTCTCCTCTGTATAGCGAGGCTAATACGTTGGCAGATATAATTGCCAGCCTTCCTGTCTCCAGATTTCGCCGTCAGCCGTTTGGACAACTCCCTGGCCATAAATTTATAACTATTTAGGTCTCAATTCTATTGATTTTCCGAAAAAGGACATCTTTCTTGGATTTTCCAAAATCGACAATAAATATAGATTTATCTGTTCTGGCTTACATTCCCGTCTGCCATATATCATGACAAATTGGCATTTGGAAGATTTACTTCTATTACTTAGCGCCTAAATCATTGACTAGGCAACGACCGGAATTTTCAGTATTTTTTTTGGGTCAAAAATAAATTAACCAGCTAGAGATTGCAATCCGGCAAATCCATATCCCGCAAGAGTGTCACAAACTCTAAAGTTATCACAAATAGATTAATTAAGAAATCGAACCTGGTACCTCCGAGTCTAAATCCACGGACTTAACTGCCAGACCACTGTGGCAATTATGGTGTTTCGACTTTTTTGTCTAATGGTTAACTAAGCAATAATTAGAGTCAATGTCAACCGTATGTTTTTAAGGCTATCATTGTGGGCATCTAAAATAGCGCCATCTATGATCAAGTAGCGGAACTATGTCTTAATGATAACTTCTAGAATGTTCCGTGTATTATAATTAAAAACTTTAAAATATTAATATAATTAGCATTTATTTACGAATTTAAACTGCTCTCTTGTCGAAGAATAACTATATATATATATATACTGCTGTACATTTATTATTATAACACACATAAGATAATATAAATATAACTTATGTAATATATGTATCAATTAGGTGTCACAGCAGTCACCAATAATCAAAAACTTCCTACACTAAACTATAAATAATATTAATGATTTTATTATAAGTACATAAATAAATTTTCAAAATTTATATTAAATCCACTTAAAAAATAACTCCAACATAATATTTTTAAATTCATTCGTGGATTACCAATTATTAAACAGATTCCTCTAGATAAACTAAAATACCGCCAATTTCTTTAAGTTAAATAAATACTATTCTAACATCGCTCTGAGCGCTGTCAGTTGTTTGTCATAATGTCGAGCGCCATTTTTAAGTTTATTTAATATTAGTTTTTCTTTTAAATTATTTAATATTGTAATTCGTTTATACTGTTTGTGTATTACTTCTAAAACAAATCTATAATTAATACTTAAATGTCTGTGCCTACGTGTATTTTAGGAACAAAATAAGTTAATAATATTAACGTTACCTACACATATAAAGCTGAAAAACCCTATGGAGGTGTGTTTGTTAGTATTCATACTCAAAGATATGGAATCCGCAATTTAACTTCTACACAAAAAAAAACTATTATGGTATGAACAAATTTGTAATTTAGACTGTTCCTTTGAGCATCCAAATCGTGATATTTAATTCAAAACGACTGTAGTTCTTCGCGCCATTTTGCGTGGACATGTCAAGTGCAAGTTTTTGTTTTGTAAATTTATTTACTGTGGATATTATTGGTTAAGTGGTGTTGTTTTGTTTAATAATGTGCTACAATGTGAATAATTATGGAAAGCGATAAATTGGACTTTAAATATGGGGCACAAGTTGCAGTTTATTTTTTGCGGTTTTCCCGCGCTGTCAACTCCCATATTTTACCCGACGTGTTTGAGCAGTGGATGGTTCCGCGAGTGACTCCAAGAAAAGCATCAAATTCTGCAGCATCTGGAATTTGATGATGACCTCATTAATTCATGAAAAAGAAAGATATACTACGTCAGACTTGGCTGTATGGGCTAGACCCTTTGCCTTCCCTATCATCTCATTCATCATCCATTGGGAGAAGAGATCCAAAAAAAAAAATCAAAACGACTGTCAGTATTATATTCATTCTAAGCGCTCTGAGCATGATTCGGAACTAGGAGAATATTTCATAGGATATGAGTCTGACATGCACACAGAAATGGCCACAAAGTCTCATTAACATTGATCCCCTATTTACATTGCCCGTTTACTTTGTCTAACTTAAATAATACGGACGACAGATAGAATATTGTTTGAAATGGCCTATAAACTTTGAATCCAATATTAATATGACTCAACTTTCAAGTCAAAATTGTTTGAAATATCATTATGACAGCTCTAGTACAAATTGTATATAGTATAGCGGTGAGCGTTGCAAAGACGAACCGTTTTGAATTAAAACAATCTGTGTTCTTAGGTATTTGGTATTAGCTCGTTTGCAAAATAGTTCTATAATAAAATACGCAACCTTTTCTGTCAATGAAATAGAGTCTTTATTATATTACAAATAAAACTGGTTGTCGTTTGGGAAATGATAAGTCGTGCAAAACTGAAAACTCGAATGGAATGCGTTCCCTTCCCCCGCACCTCACCGCGCTGTTGCGTGGGGAATCCCCTGGACTTGTGTTTTTTTTCATTATACCTAATATATAATATTAATGAAAAATATAATTGAGTAAAGTTTCATCACGACCGGATTCACTTTTAGCCAACTTTACTATAGGGCGCCATCATGACTAGTGGCAAGCTCGTCGATGTCTCTAGCGTACCAAACCCGAGCAGTATGAGTAGGTATCACAAATAAATTAAATAATTTATTGTGTCCCGACCGGGAATCGAGCCCGGTACCTCTAGGTGTAAATCCACAGACTTAACCGCTAGACTACGGATGTAGCATTTCATTCTAAAAAACGTATAACTGCTTTTATCAGTAGGTATGTGTTCAGTTGGTTTCTTACGGCCGGACGTGTCGCGTCGCCGTCTTCAAACCAAGAAGTCAAGTTACAACAAGAACCGTTTGCGCAACTATCTATCTCGTCTTCAAAAAATGCGACAACGACCCACCACTATTATGGTATAACTATATTCAGAGTTTGACATTCTTTATTTTTTTACTAGATACGAAAACTAGATATTTTTCAAATAACTTAATTGCCAGTAGGTAATATTTAGTAATAACATTTGTGTATGTCATCATCATCATCATTACAGCCCCTAAAACACAGCGTCCTAGAACTCCACTGCTGGAGATGGGCCTTCCAGAACATACATCTGGAGAATTTGACCTACACTCGCCACGCTGGCCAGACGGCTTGGCGAGGATATGATGTCATTTTTTATGACAATTTATTAACGATTCTACAAGTTGGCAGAGAATCGTGTTGATAGTTTTTCTGCTATCATGCGTAAACGCACTGCATCTCTAGTCAATAGAACTAGAGGCAGCACCAACAATATGCTTAAGGTCATATCGGATAAAGTGGACTGTCCAATACAGTATCACTTTATTAAGATTCACACAAATTGACACGTGTACAAATAAGTATTAATAAGGTACTAACATAAAATTTTAGTTTACTAACTTTAATGTAAGCCATTGTTACTAACATAGTGATAGGTATACTAACAAAAATGGATTGTAATTATCTGTTAAATTGAATATATTATTATTATTATTAGTGGAACCGGAACCGACGGCTTAACGTGCTCTCCGAGGCACGGGAACGGTGGTGTTGTAAATCTACGACAAATGTACGTGAGAAAATTGTATTTCTCATTGCTACATGCCCGGTGGGTTTGAACCGACCTTTGTAGGATTTAAGGTACGCGTTCTTACAACCGAACCACCACCGCGCACTTTTGTGTATGTATCAGTATGTTAATAAGTATATATTCATAAGTATATATTGACGTCTTTTAGTTTTGATAGCACCTGCCCTATCTTGTCGTAACTGCTTTAGTTGTCCCAAAGGTTTGACCAGTATAGAATGTCTAGCGGCATTAGGTCCGGTCCGCCTTTGTACTTTGTGCACTAAAGTTTATAATAGCTAGCTATCTAGCTGAGGTCATGGATATTGACATGTTTGTACATCGCCTAAATTAGTTGGTCGGGCGATGTCTAGAGCATTTTTTACAGTATAACACACATTATATTATTTATATTATATTATTTTTATTTTTGTAAATATACAAACAGTATAAAATAATTACAATATAAATTAAAACTACTTAAAAGTAAAAATTAAAATAAATATAAACTAAACCCTATAAAAAATAAACCATAAGTAAAAAATGTCCTCTAGAGACGACCCTTCAGTGATAGTCCCCAGAAGACTGGCAACATTTCCCCTCTGTATAGCTAAGCTAATACGTTGGCAGAAATAATTGCCAGCCTTCCTGTCTCCAGACTTTTCCGTTAGCCGTTTGGACAACTCCTTGGCCAGACGCTTGGCTGAGTGTCCCCATGGGCCCATCGTCTCGACCCCAAACGGCGCAAATTCGTAACCTGTACTGAGGTTGGCGTATTTGCGCAGCTTGAGGTTCTGATTTTTTGTAAATTATTGTGGTTTAAAATTATCATTTATATGTTTCTTCTATTTGTAAGTTATTTAGTTATAAGATATTTGTGGAAACTTGTAATTGGCATCTAGTTTTTTATATAAGTAAGTAAGTTTTAATTGCCCGGACATTTTACAAAAGATACTGTTTTACTACAAGGACTAGATCTCGGTCGCTATTTGTCATACCACGTGCCAAAACGAATGCGGGCAAACGGGCGCCACTCGCCAGAATGTGTCGCGTCCACGACGACAGACTTGCCTCGGTCGACATGTTCACACAAAGCTGCAGCAGTTACAAGGCCAATATCACTAGGGTGCTTATTGATGATCAGCAAGATTGTTGATTGAATGGTTTATTAGTGCAACTGGTAATAAAAAATATATATATAACGATAATTAGGTCCGTGTTGTACTCAAACTATCAAACTATCTTCCTATATGTTCTTAGTGAGAAATATCAAAGGAAGTGATTCGAATGTAACTTATGATTTTTGTTTTTGTATCCTTTGCCTATTTGTATGTATCATTTCTGTTTTTTTCTCCGAATAAATAAATAAATCATTTGTTAGAAGCTGTAAGTTTTCCTTAAAGATAAATAAATAAATAAAATAAATAAATAAATGAACTAGCTGACCCGGCGAACTTCGTACCGTCTAACAGTCATTGAATGGTCAAGGTTGATATAAATTTCTGAACGCACCCATATATATTTGACAACCAACATTGTTTGACAGGTACGAAAGCCACGAACTTTTTGTATAGGAAAATGTTTTATCTTTTATTTAATTTTTTTCCAATTTTATTTATAGTTATTCTGCTATTCGAGACGGAGACAAATCCAACAAATCAAAAACTGTGAAAATCTGTCCAGCCGTCCTCGAGTTATAAGTGTTCTAAAAAACCCGACTTTGTTTTATATATTAAGATTTACTTATTATGCAATCTAATATGTCAGAAACCTTCCTCGATGTTCACACAACATATTCCCAAAGTTTCATCCCGATCGGTCAAGTAGTTTTGCAATGCATAGGGAACACACACACAGAGTCCAAAAAACTAGGGATACTGAACAAGGTAAAACGTTTTTTTCCGCCCTCACTCCGACTTATGCTTTATAAAGCGCATATAAGGTCATGCGTGGAATACTGTTCTCACCTCTGGGATGGTTCCGCTAAGTACCTTACAGATGCTCTCAATGTCCTACAGAGGCGGGCTATTCGAATAGTGGACGATACTACAGTGTCCAAAACTCTGGAATCGCTGCAGCTTCGCCGAGATGTGGCCTCCCTGAGCGTGTTCTACAAGCTATACTACGGTGAATGTTCTGAAGAGCTCCACAACCTTATCTCTTCTTCTCTATTCCGCAACCGAACCACTCGCACAGGCCAAAATATGCATCCACATACCGTAGCCACTATCCCTACGCGTACATACAAATTTGGAGACTCTTACATCTGTCGCACGCTGAAGATGTGGAATGCTCTCCCAGCTAGTGTTTCCCCACTCCTATAAGAGTGGAGTCCTTCAAACGAAGTGTGAAAAAGCATCTTTATAGGCCGGCATAGTGGTAGGGACTGATGTCGGTCGTCTGAGGCTGGCGTCAGTTGCTCCTATTCTTGGACCTCGCGTACCGCTTACCATCAGGTGAGCGCGGTGTCAGATGTCGTGCTCCGTATAATAATAAAAGAATAAAAAAAAAAAAAAAAAAACAGACATCACCTTTATATATACGAGTATAGATAAATAATAAATAACATAAGACCTATTATTTATTTGTTTGTTGTGTTTGTGTACATAACAGAAATAAAATAGCCCAAAATGGTAGTTAGTTTTTAAAACATCCTTTCCGAGGCTAACATCAAAAGAAATATTATTTTTGTAATTACAGTAATTTACAGTTGCGAGAGTTGGCCAACTTTTGATCGAGTTTAGATTAATTTACAGACATAAATCTGTCTTGGCACTTTTCTGTTTATAGTCGGTTTTAAGCTCGGCATTGACGGTCAGTTTTTCGCGTCAAACCAGACGTAAAACTGTGGCTTACATCCACAGTTTTATGCCAACTATATTTCCCCACTCACTGGCGTCAAATCGGCTCTTCAGTTTTCGACCGGCCGACTGTTTGAAGGACGTGTACAGGTAACAAATAGGCGGGAAGTTTTAACTTCTTATTGGCGGGACATTTATATATATTTTTTACTTTTTACTAATTAGACGATTTTTAATAATTGATCAATTTATTAATTTCGATAGTAACTATGAAAACAATCCATTATAGCGGGCCCTGCGAGCGAACTGACAAGGTCAGTTTCGATGTAGGTTTGGTTGGATGTGGGTGGGGATTACGGTAGTCACGGAAAAATTCGTGGCGCGTCGTCAGTTAAAGCTCTATAGTTGGGTTTCAAGGTCACGATCAAATTTTGGATGTAATCCACACTTTTACGTCTGGTTTGACGCCTAAACTGGCCGTCAATGTCCTACTTTAGAACACATTTATTTTTATACTAGCTGTCTGGCCCTGCTTAACTTAAGTTTAGTAAGCTGATCATCAGACAAAGACCCTGACTGACAAAAAATTGCCGCCTTCAACCCTCTGGCCAGTTGTGAGTGTAGGTCAAATTCTACAGATTTTTCTGGAAGGCTCATCTCCAACAGTGGAGTTCTAGTACTTTGCTATAATTATTTTGATTCATTGTCTACAAATAGTGTTACATTTTTGTATAAAAGCATTGGGATGTTTCAATATATATCTACATGTAATTAGGTAGTTTTCTATCTGAGCTAATGCGAACGAGTGCCTTCACTCCGTAGCCACGACTCAGACTTAGCTGTAAAGGCACACAGGGCCAACAGTGAGATAGAGACGGTTTATAGGATTTTAGTCCGTAGGCGCCCTGGGGCTTCACTAGGAAGCTTCACGGATGAGTCGGGCATGCGACCCCCACCGCGTTGGCCCTTCAGGCAGGGGGCGTATCATTGATGATTTATTGATTCACCGTCTATAAAAAAATAAAAAACAGAATAAAACACTATTTAAATAACCGTGTATTTATTTAAGTTATAATGTATATGATGTACTTGTATGTATAATTGTATGTATGGTTTATGTATGTTTATGTGTTGGGTATAATGTGTAGTATATTAGAATTAGTTAGGTAACTTATTAACTGTATCATTAAAATTTCTTATTTTTTTCATACTGCCTATCACCTTACTCGATCCCCAAGGTTAGCTGGTAAAGAATGCCTACTGGCATTATAGCTCGCCTCTGTACTATTTTTAAGTGCATTAAAGAATTTAAATAAATAAATAATAAATAAACTATTTTTAATAAATATTTATCTTACTTATATGTATCTTATTTCATTAATTTTATATAAATACTATATTTTATCTATTCAATATTTAAAAAAATATTATTATCATTTCTTAAAGTTCATTCAATATCTATTTATTCCATCATAGTTTTTTAGGTGTATAAATATATCGAATCATACTCATTCCGCAAACAATGAATACTGCTTCCCGGAACACAGGTACTCTTCGTTCGGGTTGCAGGGTTTTAAGAATGCTGGAGGGTGGTTTACGTCACTCTATAATCTGCGTTAAATATTTGTTTTATACCTACTTACTTATAAAATGTAAACTTGAACTATTTGACTTCGAATAAAGTTATATTATTTTATTATGCGTTCTAGGGGCTGTCATGATTATTGCTTTCAAAAAGGGCTCCGTTTGAGCCAATATAAGCATGCCAACACTTAATCCAATTTTCCATACACATGTTGTAAGCCTCGGCTAGGATGGCCTTCAGTTCCTTAAGCGATATACTTTTTATGGAGTCGATCCATAAGAGACATTGAGAGCCTCTGCTATCTGTCTCAGCTAACACGACGATTTTCGGGCACGATACGACTCGCATGTGTCCTTGTGCCACTCAAAGTAAAAAAAAAAACAAAATATTTATGTTCATTTATTTCCATATGGTTCACATGTAACACTCGGATATAGTCAATTATTACAAATTATTTACAATATTATTAAAATTAACAAAAAACATTACAAGCAACAAATAATAAATTAAAAGATTAAATTAAATTATTGCCAGACCGAAATAAGTAAGTGACATTGCTGCCATAAACAAGTACTGTAGCTTAACCTAAATTGGAGACATTATAGCCGTGTCAACTTATAATCTAAATAATTATAATATAATGTGTAATTTTATTACTTATAATTTAGGCTGCCTCCGTGGTCTAGCGTTTAAGTCCGTGGATATAGACTCGGAGGTACCGGGTTCGATTTCTGGTCGGGACACAAAAATATTTATTAATGTACTTAAATAAATACATTTAATTTATTTGTGATATTTTTCGAGTTTGGTACGCTGGAGACATCGACGAGCTTGCCACTTGTCATGATTGGCCTATAGTAAAGTTTGTCTTAATGTGAATCCGCTTATTTATAAGCGTGGTTTCTGACCACCCCGAAAGAGAAACGGTCGTGATGATACATTATTTTTAACTATAATACTTGTACGCGATAGAGCTAACTCATTCCGTCGCCGCCGCGCCGCGATCTTGCCTCGTTTTAGAGTGAGTGACTTGCCTAAGGAATGTGTGTGTAAATATTTGTTTCGTTAGTACAGTAGGTAACTGAATGGTTGGTCGTCACTGGAGTCGAACCGAGCGGTTCTGACAAACGACAAGCGACGTGGGTTGCGTTCTTAACTGGAAGCCTATTCTTCTATTTTAACTTATTTAAAACTCAATTCAGTGATGTGAAAAGTCTTAATTTTTACTGCTTCGATTTATTTATTTATAACTTAAATTAAAATAACTTTATTGTTTAATATAAAAGGCGTATGTAAAACCGCTTGGCATTTTCTTACCATCAACCTTCGGGGAAAAAAAATCGAAGTTTAGGCATGAAAAAAAAAACACAAAAAAAAATCACTAACAAAACATAATAAAAATAATAATACCTAAAGTACATAAATAATTATACACTTACATACTACATAGACTACATAACATTTAGATACTAAAAGAATGCTTACAAGTTATTCTTTACGGTTCAATTCAATATAATTATTTTGCAAGTAGGCGTATCTGGAGCAGGTCATAATAACCATAATTTGGGTAGAAAAATAATAAAATTTTAAAATTACAAAATAACTACTTGTCACACTAAAAGACTGGATTTAGACTCTGTTCGGGACATAAAAATATTTATTAATGTAAATAAATACATTTAATTAATAATTAATTTATTTGTGATATTTCTAGAGTTTGGTACGCTGGAGACATCGACGAGCTTGCCATTTGTCATGATTGGCCTATAGTAAAGTTGGCTAAATGTGAATCCGCTTCTTTATAAGCGTGGTTTCTGACCACCACGAAAGGGAAACGGTCGTGATGATACTTTACTTTAATTGGTACTAGTGGAACCGGGACTAACGGCTTAACGTACTTTCCAAAGCATGAGAATGGTAGTGTTGTATCTATGACAAATGTCAAATAATAATAATGTTCAGTGTTCAGTAAAAATTGATTCGGACAAATACTTCAAAATAACCTTGATAATAATAATAATAAAAATGCTTTATTGCACAAAAACTAAAATAGCAAGCTTTATGCCGTGAGGCATTATCTACCAGCTAACCTTTGGGAGTTTTGAAAACATGTGACAGGCAGAGTGCCAAGTAAATATTAATACTAATACTACATATACAATTATACCGCCTCCGTGGTCTAGTGGTAACAAACGTTGCCGTGAACTCGGGAGGTCGTGAGTTCGATTCCCACCGGGGCCAAGTTGTACATTGTATAATTTGTCTCGGTCTGGGTGTTTTTATGTATAATATGTATATATTTACAAAAAAAAAAAAAGTATAATATGTAGTTTATCAACCATCTACTTTCCGTAACACAAGCCTCGTAGCTTACCACGGAAACTAGATGGCGCTGTGTGACCTGTCTGGAAATATTTATTTATAAAAAATACATGTAATTTATTTATTAAATACAGGATTTATGAAATAAATAAAAAAAATAAAACACATACTAAAGATATTCGAGTGAAAATTGCAACGAGAGTAAAAACAAGGACCAATTTTAACACATAAGTAATCGTCAGTTATTTTGAGTAGATAACAAATAAGAATAGAGATGTTTTTTTAAAAGAAGCAGGAGTCGTTAAAGTTCGAAGAGGAAGTGGAAGAGTGTTCCAGAGAGACGCTGCAGAAAGAGTAAAAGAATTGTTATCATTATTCGCGATTCAATAATAAGAATAGACCTCTCGCATGCCGTTTAACATGCTTGCTCTTTTGCATATTTGAAAATGGAATTGCACAGATTTTGGCTAGTGGACTGTGACGTTTTCTCTGATATCTGCATTGGAATTTAACCAAAATAAGACGGTTCATTGGTAATTTTATTTTATTTTTAACCTGTCTGGCCAGCGTGGCAAATGTAGGCCAAATTCTTCAAAAATATGTTGACAGAAACATGAATCAGTAGCCAAATATTCCTAGCTTCAGCTAAAAATTGTGGATTTGTCTCCAACTCCTTGGTAGTAGCTGCCACAAAATTATGGAATGATCTTCCAGTAAATATAAGGCAGGTAACTAACAGATTGTCGTTTAAAAAACTTTATGAATAGCTCTAAACCACGTTAGTAAGTTGTATTTGTGTATGTTTATGTACAATTTGACCGCCTCCGTGGTCTAGTGGTAACAAACGTTGCCGTGAACTCGGGAGGTCGTGGGTTCGATTCCCACCGGGGGCAAGTTGTACATTGTATAATTTGTCTCGGTCTGGGTGTTTATATGTATAATATGTATATATTTACAAAAAAAAAAGTATAATATGTAGTTTATCAACCATCTAGTTTCCGTAACACAAGCCTTGTAGCTTACCACGGAAACTAGATGGCGCTGTGTGACCTGTCTGGAAATATTTAATATTATTATATATTTTGTGTATGTATTAGTATTTAGTATATTGATATTATAATACATATATAAGAATATATATCACACATGCCCTTTTGTTTTGATGGCTTTTTAATGCACCATTAGCTATTGTTTTATTTATTTGATCGTGATAGGCTGGTTCGATAATCTCTCTTCATTCATCCTTTCAACATGCGCAAACCATCGAAGAATGCCTTATTTTTGTCCCCATGCTTTCCATCATATTTTTTTTGGTATACACGGTCCTTCAAAGTGACGCTGCATATCCGACGCAACGGCCTCGTTTCTACTGCATTAATTCTACTTTCATGTGTATTCTGACATATCCACGCCTGGCTTCCACACATTAGTGTTGGTACCAGCACATTGTGTATTGCGAGCCGAGCTTTGTCACTGACATTTCGACTGGCGATCAGTGATCCCAGGGCACCATTTACACTATTTTCCGCATATGCGTTTCAACATCCCTATAATCTGCAGTGAAAACACTGCCCAGATATATAATTTCATTGACAAGTTGTAGAGTTTTTTGTAGTTTATTGTTTTTATAATAATAATAATAATAAGCTTTTATTTCGGACTTTATATCCATAAATTGTTAGTAACAATTTTACTTAATCTATATTTAGTTTAACTAATAATTTATTTTAAACTATCCGCTACTGGAGGCTGTCTACTTGACTGTATGCAGCTGTATCCAGTGCTCCAGCAGCGGAGAGTCCCACCGATCTGCCAATACGTTTAGGAGCCTGTTGGTACTGGTTCTCATGCAGCACAACATAGACGCAGATCTTTTGCGCATAATTGTTTGAAAACTGTCAGTCCTCGAATCAGCAAACATACCCGAGGCACTGCAGAACCTCGGCAGCCCCATCAGGATCCTAAACGCATTATTATACTGGACGCGCAGGTCACTGTACGCTCTCCGAGTATAGTCATGCTTTTTGTCATGCTAATTTTTTTAAAAAATTGTACTCAGTTTTAGTTCGGGTACGGAAAGAATTAAGCGCAACCCTTAGACGCGGGAATTGCAAGTTGACAACGCACCACATCGCGATTTGCGTTACGATTCCGATTAGTGTTGCAGTAGGGAGTTTCCAACAAATAATACTATACTGGTCGAATTGATACGGTGACAATACCTTTCCAAGAGTACTGTGACCTTTGGAAGTAAAATTGAGTATGACATAAGGCGTGTGAAATTAGACTTGTAACAGATTATATTGAACGACATTTCATTACATAGTGTCAACTAGCTGTCACCTATAAGACCTTAGTATAGGGGACAGAAGTCATCTACTAAGTTAAGCATGTACAACACTGTAATTATTGTTTTGTACAATATGTATATTTTCTTTTGTGTCAATAAACTATTATTATTATTATTAAAATATATATATTTAAAAAAACATCAAAAAAAATAACACCAACATGTAAGTTTAATACCAGGTATCCCAGTAGGCTAGTTCCACCAGTTAGTAAAAGTAGCTGGCACAGCAGAAGCTGCTGCCTTACGTCCATTAAATTATTCAATAAACTACCACTGGATATTAGTAAAGTACCTACGAAATTATTTAAAATTAGGGTTAAAAATTTACTGGTCCAGAAATGTTTTTACGTGACCAAGGACTACCTAAACTGCGACAAGGTCATATAAGAGCAAAAGCTTTTTTTTGTTTGATATTATTTGGGTTATTATTACTTTTTGTGTCTTATTTCTTTATTATTACTTTGTGTCTTATTTCTTTATTATTACTTTTTGTGTCTTATTTCTTTATTATTACTTTTTGTGTCTTATTTCTTTATTATTAGTTTTTGTGTCTTATTTCTTTATTATTACTTTGTGTCTTATTTCTTTATTATTACTTTTTGTGTCTTATTTCTTTATTATTACTTTTTGTGTCTTATTTCTTTATTATTACTTTTTGTGTCTTATTTCTTTATTATTACTTTTTGTGTCTTATTTCTTTATTATTACTTTTTGTGTCTTATTTCTTTATTATTAGTTTTTGTGTCTTATTTCTTTATTATTACTTTGTGTCTTATTTCTTTATTATTACTTTTTGTGTCTTATTTCTTTATTATTACTTTTTGTGTCTTATTTCTTTATTATTACTTTTTGTGTCTTATTTCTTTATTATTACTTTTTGTGTCTTATTTCTTTATTATTAGTTTTTGTGTCTTATTTTTTTATTACTATTTTTTGTGTAATATTTATGTTAGATATAAGTTTAGTTTTTAAACTAAAATTTTGTATGCCAGAAATGGCAAAATGTGTCGAGCTAAAACTTACCAACCACCTGTATTTTGATACCATATTTCATACAAATAAATATTTTCATTTCATTTCAAGAAATAAAAGTCGATCATCTCGAACACCACGGCTTTTCTTGTGCTAGAAGTGCTGGCCGCATGCCTCGTCACGCGGCTCTCAACGACATCATCCGAAGGGCTCTTGTCACTGCTGGGGTACCCGCAATATTAGAACCATCTGGGATTGTGCGGAGCGATGGCAAGAGACCCGACGGAATGACTG
The DNA here is from genome assembly GCA_910589645.1 of Tinea semifulvella. NCBI lineage: Eukaryota > Metazoa > Arthropoda > Insecta > Lepidoptera > Tineidae > Tinea > Tinea semifulvella. Next base: position 2,960,194 of record OU342619.1, on the reverse strand, counting down.
TTGGGCCATGGAAACTTGGCAGGTCTCTGGTGTGGGATGCGACGTGTGTAGATACATTAGCTCCATCTCACATCCAGGCGACCTCGTCAGGCGCGGGAAGTGCGGCTTTTTCTGCGGAAAACCTCAAATTGCGCAAATACGCTAACCTTGGTATCGGTTACGAATTTGCGCCGTTTGGAGTCGAGACGATGGGCCCATGGGGACCGTCAGCGAGGCGCCTGGTCAAGGAGTTGTCAAAGCGGCTGACAGAAAGGTCTGGAGACAGGAAGGCTGGCAATTATTTCTGCCAACGTATTTAAAAGTGGAAAGAACGCGGCAGACCGTGTTCCTCCGGTTATGCTCAACGATGCGCCTCTGCAGGTGGTGCGAAATTTTAAATATCTGGGGTACATTGTCACGGACGACATGTCCGATGATACGGACATGGAGAGAGAGCGCAGGGCGCTGGCGGTCAAGGGGAATATGCTCGCACGCAGATTCGCACGGTGCTCGACGGATGTCAAAATATCACTATTTAATTAAAGCATATTGCCAAAGTTTTTACTTAAGCAGTCTGTGGACGAAATACACCCGCCGGGTAGCCAGCGCGCTGCGCGTGCAGTATAACAACGTGTTCAGGATGCTGCTGCGGCTGCCGAGATTCTGCAGCTCGTCTGGAATGTTCGCTGAAGCCCGTACTGATGGCTTTCCAGCGATTATTCGCAAGAAAGTAGCTTCTTTTTTCCAACGCGTGCAGAACAGTAGCAACAGTATCCTGAGCATGATTGCATCTCGCCATGACTGCCCGATCCAAGATCATTGGGTTAAGATTATGTTGGGTGCGTCAGTATAGGTTAAGAAGTTAGGTTTAGTGTGTAAATTAATTGTAGTTTTAGGCTTAAAATGTGAGTATTTTTATTTTATTGTAAATTGTGTTATTTTATATGGGTAATGCCTGAAATAAATGATATTGAATTGAATTGAATTAGCCTCGCTATACAGAGGGGAAATGTTGCCAGTCTCCTTGGGACTATCTCGAATGCTCAAATGTCTCTAGAGGACATTTTTTATTCATAGTTTAGTTTATTTTTAATTTTATTATTTAGGTAGCTTTTAATTTATATTTAATGTACTATAATTAACTTCGAATAAAACCCATTTATTTATTTAGAAATAAAAGTGATGTTGCATTTTCAAAAAGTATATTCTCCGTAGGTCCACTATAATTAGGAAACTAAGTTTAGTACAAAATGTGATGCTAAGGAGCTAGATGTTACTTTGCCTAATTAGCGCACCTGGGAATTAACGCCTTAATCTTTCTACTACGAGAATTCCCATTTGTTTCTAGTACATTGCTTTTACGTTTAATATAATATTTTTTTTTTTTTTTTTTAAGTAATAAAAAATAATAAAATGCCTATATATTTATTCGAAGTAGATACAAAGATATTAAAATAAAATAGATTAAAAAACTAATTAGTATTATCACGACCGTTTCCCTTTCGGGGTGGTCAGAAACCACGCTTATAAATAAGCGGATTCACATTTAGCCAACTTTACTATAGGCAAGTGGGAAGCTCGTCGATGTCTCTAGCGTACCAAACTCGAGAAATATCACAAATAAATTAAATAATATGTAAATAAATACATTTACATTAATAAATATTTTTGTGTCCCGACCAGGAATCAAACCCGGTACCTCCGAGTCTAATCCACGGACTTAACCGCTAGACCACGGAGGCTCATGATGGAATATTTGATTCTCTAAACATATCATGTAAAGTAAAGTAAAGTATCATCACGACCGTTTCCCTTTCGGGGTGGTCAGAAACCACGCTTATAAATAAGCGGATTCACATTTAGCCAACTTTACTATAGGCAAGTGGGAAGCTCGTCGATGTCTCTAGCGTACCAAACTCGAGAAATATCACAAATAAATTAAATAATATGTAAATAAATACATTTACATTAATAAATATTTTTGTGTCCCGACCAGGAATCAAACCCGGTACCTCCGAGTCTAATCCACGGACTTAACCGCTAGACCACGGAGGCTCATGATGGAATATTTGATTCTCTAAACATATCATGTAAAGTAAAGTAAAGTATCATCACGACCGTTTCCCTTTCGGGGTGGTCAGAAACCACGCTTATAAATAAGCGGATTCACATTTAGCCAACTTTACTATATAGGCCAATCATGACAAGTGGCAAGCTCGTCGATGTCTCGAGCGTACCAAACTCGAGAAATATCACAAATACATAAATACGTAAATAATACGGTCGTCTTACTAGGTTTTGAAATCGAACAGCCCAGTATGCTTAAATAAACCGTTTTTAAATTAAGCCTCTATCTAAACATATCATGTCTCTATTATAAATCGCGTAAAAACCCGTTTAAAAATAAAGACAAAAAAAAATTTATATGCAAGCAATGTACGTTGTTTTGTAATTATTCACAACTCATTTACTAAGTTTGTTTTAGGATACAATTTATAAGGTAGAAGATTTTAATCTTTCGGAACAAAGTTGGAATTTAAAACCGGATTTATATAATAAAAATTTATCTGACATGTACTAAATCGAAGATATTGTGTTTAAAGAAACTAAACCAATATTCAAATGCCGTACTAAGGTACGTCTAAGGCGCGAATTATACAGAAGGTGCGTAAGGTGAAGGCGCGGCGCAGGGATCACGTTGTGAATTACTGCCGCCGTGGTCTAGTGGTAACAAACGTTGCCGTGAACTCGGGAGGTCGTGGGTTCGATTACAGGTTGTACATTGTATAATTTGTCTCGGTCTGGGTGTTTATATGTATATATTTACAACAAAAAAAAAGTATAATATGTAGTTTATCAACCATCTAGTTTCCGTAACACAAGCCTCGTAGCTTACCACGGAAACTAGATGGCGCTGTGTGACCTGTCTGGAAATATTTATTTATTATATTCAAGAGGCGTGGTTACCTGTTGCGCGTCGCACGCTAACAGTCGCGACTGGAGTGGCGCGCAAGCAGCACATCGTTTCTTATACAGTAGGATCATCAAAATGCGTGACGATATTTAATGTACAGTTCTGCGAGATAATGGGGTGTATCAGGCAAAGCTCTTTGTAGATGTCGCTAGCGGCAATGGTACCTAATTTTACACCTATATCGCATCATTTTTTAAATGTTTTCGTAGTTTTATATTTTTATAACAGAAAAAAATATTTTAAATTAACGTTACCTACCTTAAAAGATGAATTAAAAAGCGCAATCAATGCCTTTTTACCAACAAAAATATAAATACATGATATTTTATTTACTTTCTTTATTATTATTTAAATCTTGTTAAATTTTAGATATGAATAATATTGTTATTTATAATTTAATTTTTATCTCACTTTTGTTTATGTATTAAAATTAAATTCCATCCACAGTGATTGTGATAGTGATTACGGTGTCTTTTCCGCAGTCTCTATTGGACCATTGTGCGTGACCTTCACTCCCTCAGTGGAGCCATCCGATCTCCTCCAGGAAGGCCAGGAGACCCGTTACGTTCCTGCAGACCTCCGGAAGAGTCCTCGCAGTCTGGAGGAACCTCAGTGTAGACGCAGCCACACTGTCGCACTCCATGAGCACAAGCGCGGCCGTCTCCTCCTTCGCAATGCATCCTCTACACGGGCTGGCAGCTTCCTCGCTGAAAATATTAGTATTGAAATTCAACGAGGAAATGCTGCCAGTGTTTTGGGCACCATGCCACTGGACAATGGCCTGGAGGAAATTTTTATATTATAAGGTATGTATAATTTTTTTTTTATTATATTTAATTTGTTATTTAGATTTAGTTTATTTTTTAGGTTAATTATTATATTGTAATTCTTTTATATTGTTTGTATATTACTTCGAATAAAAATATTTTAGAAGTCCTCTACACAGTGGGCTATCTGTAATGTTCAGAATATAGAGATGTTTTTTCTATACAATATTATTTACAACCCTATAGCTCCCTCTTATCCTAAAACACACTTTGAATTTCTTTGTGATTCGCACGACCGCCCTCTTCGTTCTTCTCATAACAACCAACTTAAAATCCCACCCCACACTTCCAGCAGATATTCAGATTCATTTACCGTATCGTCTGCTCGCCAGTGGAACAAACTTCCACTGACCATCAGACAAGCTCCTTCCATTCACATCTTTAAAAAACTACTTAATACTTTCTTTTTAAACAAGCAGAACAATATATTTTAACTCCACAAATTTCTACTTCCTAATAATATATTATCCTCATATATGTATATCTTCTATAATACTTATATATTGATGAGTATTTATGTAGTCTATGTATTCATACTATTTATGTAGTTTATTGGTTAGAATTGCACCCCACATATTTATACTGTCTCACTCTCCCAAAGGTTAGCTGGTAGAAAAAGCCGAAATGGCTTTAAGTTCGCCTTTGTACATACTTTTAAGTAAAGTGCAATAAAGTATTTAATAAATAAATAAATAAAGGCACAGTGTCAAGACCCCCACCACTATTTGTAGCCTGGCTCTGTCAAGGCCCAGGAGGCGTCGTGTGAGGCGCCTTTTTGGGTTGGGAAGGGCCTTCCTGGACTGTCTGCAGTCGGTGTGTGGCAGTTTATCGGTTCTTTAGCGAAGCCAGCTTCGAACCTGTTTCCATCCACGGTACTGGTGTATGGAATAAATAAAACACTGGCTGAAGGTACTCATATGTATGAAGAGGTTGATGAATGTCGACGAAGCAAAAGAGGTACGAGTATGTCGTGATCGTGTCAAGTGGCGCTCAATTATCTGAAGAAGATCTGGCGTGAAGATATGTATGTATGATATATTTTGTTAAAGTGCCTACCTACATTTTTTATATTTTTATTTATTTAGGTTTACAAATAGTAACACACATATATATAATTACATTTAAATAAACAAATTAATAAGTATGTTACCAACGACGTAAACCACAGATTATATAAATAGGTAACGTCAGATAGTGAAGTTATTTATTTTATTTATTTATTATTATTATTATTATGTGTGTGTGTATTCGTGCAATGTATGTGTTAAATAGGTTGTATTTTAGTACATCTGTGTCCGTGACGTGTTTTCCATCCGTAAGGCGGCGGCTGAAAATCGGCGCTATGGCCTATCTATAGGTTGTAGCGGACGCCGAGCTGATCGCCTTTTTGTCGCTATACATGTGCTGGTGGGCTAATTATTAAAGTTTATTAAAATTAATTATATCAGTGAGGGCCTATCCTATATACATCGATGCATAAATCATACAACAGCATTGCCTCGAGCTGTTTTCGTCTAGAACATACCTAAGTCTAACATTTTATATTTTTGAATTGAAAATATTTTTCTATAAAGTAAAAATCATTTTGGCTAATGTATAACGAAATTCCTGTCGTCAAATATGTATTAATTTAATGCTGTGATTTTGTAAAACCAATAAATAAATAAAAAATAATAAAAAAAAAAAAAAAAAAATAGTTGAGGATAGTGTTGTCTACTATGGAAAAAATTCTATTGTATATCTCGGAGAATTTTTTTCTGTACAATTTCCATGGAGTCCACATGCTTATTATAGAAAGGGTTCCAAACCGGGAGAGCGTATTGAAGTTGCGATCGAACCAGTGATTTATATAGGTATAAAAAAGGCCTTAAAATCTTAATAGTAGGATTATTTTATTATTAATAAACCCTAGTAATAAGTATATCCGAATTGTTTCGATGGAATGCCATGTTCCATTGCAAAAAATAACCGACAAACCTTCAATTTTGAAACTAAAAAATAATAAAAACAAAAGAACAAGATATGTTTCCATTCCAGTAATAATAATGTGGAGCTTAAGAGCATTTACCGTTTACAGTATACTCGCCCTTGTTAACTTTACTATAGAAGTTAGAATTGCTTGCAACGTTTGAGGGTTGAGGGATATATTCTTGTATTGAAATTTTATTTGTTTTTTTTTTAAAGTTCATATTTAATTATAACAGTGTTCATGACTGAGTTGGAGATCATCATTTGTTGCAGAATTTGCAGCTTTACATGGAGTAATTCGCGTCAATATCACCTATACATGTCGGCCGCAAAAAATAAACTGCAATTTCTGCGTCATTATAGAGTCAAATTTATCGTTTTCTATAATTATAACACATAATAACACAACTTTTGACTAACAATATCAACAGTAAAGTAATTTACAAAACAAAAAATTTGGACTTCACATGTCCGTGAAAACGGCGGGATTTTTTTTTTAATATGTCTTTAAAGGACATTGTACAGAATACATCAGTCCTAAACACGTAATTTATTTGCATAATATATGTTCATAACAGAGTTCATAACCGAGTTGGGGATCATCAAATTCCAGATGCTGCAGAATTTGATGCTTTACTTGGAGTCACTCGCGGCATTATAGCCCAAACACATCGGGTAAAATATGGGAGTCCACAGCGCAGGAAAACCGCAAAAAATTTACTGCAACTTGTGTCCTATATTTAAAGTCCAATTTATCGTTTTCCATAATTAGTCACATTGCAACACATTATTAAACAAAACAACACCATTTTTGGCCAATAATATCCACAGCAAATTATTTCACAAAAACTTGCACTTGACATGTCCACGTAAAATGGCGCGAAGAACTCCGCGGGAATTTAAACTTTGTTTTTTGTTGTGTTTTCTTCTCCCGATGGATGATGAATGAGGTGATAGGAAAGGCAAATGGCCTAGCCCATACAGCCAAGTCTGACGTAATATATCTTCTTTTTTTACGAGTTAATAACCTCATTGGTTATTATCAAATTCCAGATGTTGCAGAATTTGATGCTTTTCTTGGAGTCACTCGAGATATTATCGCCCAAACACGTGGGGTATAATACGGGAGTTCACAGCGCGGGAAAACCGCAAAAATGAACTGCAACTTCTGCCTCATTATAGAGTCAAATTTATGGTTTTCCATAATTATTCACATTGTAGCACATTATTAAACAAAACAACACCACTTTTGACAAATAATATTTACAGTAAATTAATTTACAAAAGAAAAACTTGCACCTGACATGTCCGCGCAAAATTGCTTAGGATCCTTTTTTTAAAATTTATTTATGTACATGAACAGAATACATAAGTCCTAAACAGTAATAACTGAACTTTTATACATATTATAGAGGCTTGATCGCCATTTGTCACGATCTCGCACCTATAATAAATAATGCACCTTCAGCCATTAAAAAGCCATCGAAACAAAAGGGCATGTATGAAGAGGTTAATGAATGTCGACGAAGCGAAAGAAGTATGTCGTTATCGTGTCAACTGGCGCTCAATTATCTCTGCAAGGGATCTGGCGTGATGATATCCGGGGTCAATATTTTTGTGTCCTGATCAGGAATCGAACCCGGTACCTCCGAGTCTAAATCCATGAACGTTATATACCGCTAGACTACGGAGGTTACACAATGAATAAATAAATGAATCTTGTTATTCGAAATAAATAAATATTATTATTATTATTTTGTCCTGTATTTTCTCGTTTTAAGAGATTCGTAAACTTCTTCCATCCCTGTGTCATTTTCCGCTTCATACCATTAAATAAAATTCGATTCCGATTCAATATCCACTAAGAATCAGCTGTATAGTTGCTCGCGACCTCGCTATCAGTTAATTGGGAGAGCATGTAAATTCCTTCCATTGCCTGGGGGATTTCCCGCTTCATACCACTGGATTAAACTTGCAGTCGGGGCAGGAAAATTTTCATCATCCATAACTAAATTCTTTGTAATTTTTTGCATGGTCTCATCGCAGCTCTAGAAGTCCTAGACCTCCAACAGTGATGAGCCTTCCAAGACACCGTGGTCAAATATAATACAGAGCGGTTATCAAACAGATTTTCGAATGCATAACCCCGCGTCTTGCCGTCTCCTCCGGTTACAAGAAGGCTGGCTCTTTCTTCGCCCAAAGAATCAGTATTGCAGTTCAGCGGAAAAATGCAGCCAGCGTTCTTGCCACCATTTCACGCGGTCGGCATTTACGACTACATCCATAGTAATAATTATAGCGCCATCTATGATCGACTAGAGGAACTTTTTTGTCTAATGATCAACTAAGCAATAATTGGAGCCAATGTCAACCTTAAGATTAGTGTTTTAAGGCGATAATTGTGTGCAATTATAATATCGATATCTCTAGAATCTTCTAATTTTCGAATGCATAACCCCGCGTCTTGCCGTCTCCTCCGGTTACAAGAAGGCTGGCTCTTTCTTCGCCCAAAGAATCAGTATTGCAGTTCAGCGGAAAAATGCAGCCAGCGTTCTTGCCACCATTTCACGCAGTCGGCATTTACGAGTACATCCATAGTAATAATTTTATTTTATATTTTGTAGATATTATTATCGAATAAATTATCTATTATTATTATTGTTCAACTATTATAGCGCCATCTATGATCGACTAGAGGAACTTTTTTGTCTAATGATCAACTAAGCAATAATTGGAGCCAATGTCAACCTTAAAATTAGTGTTTTAAGGCGATAATTGTGTGCAATTATAATATCGCCATCTATGATCGCGTAGCGGACTTATTTTTTAATGACAACTTCTAGAATGTTTCGTGTATTTTAATTAAAAATATTAATTTAGTCATACCCTAATTCATTATGTTGTTTTCGATTGGTTTAGCTTTGGTTTCTTACCGTTTGGTTTCTTGCCCTATCTTGTATGTATGTATATATTTAATGTCTCTGCTTCCAGACCATATTTGTGGAGAATTTTACCTTCTCTTGCCTGACTTGCCTATTTGAACTGTCTCCGTGGTTAGCGGTTTAGTCCGTGGATTAAGAGGTACCGGGTGCGATTCCTGGTCAGGACACAAACATATGTATTAATAGTAAAGTAAATAAGTAATAAGATAAGTAAATAAATACATTTAATTAATATTTAATTTATTTGTGATATTTCTCGAGTTTGGTACGCTGGAGACATCGACGAGCTTGCCACTTGTCATGATTGGCCTATAGTAAAGTTGGATAAATGTGAATCCGCTTATTTATAAGCGTGGTTACTGACCACCCAGAAAGGGAACGGTCGTGATGATACTTTACTTTTGACCTTCTGTTGCCACGGTATTAGTGGAACCAGAACCGAACGACGGCTTAACGTCTCCTCCTCACGGGAACGTATGTAAGAAAAGTATATTCATCATTGGTACATGTCGTATTTTGAAACGCGACTTTTTTTACTTTATGGAAACCGTTTTAATGACCGGACCACCACAGCTTTACATCGCACTTACACAGTCAACAATAAAATGAGGGTGTTGTTTTAAATATGTCGCGTTAAACGAGGACTACCCTGCGAAGCTGCTATTTCTGGCCTTCAAAAGCAACTAAATCTACTCTGCTCTAATTCTCGACTGTCATCTAGAGCTGGATGCACAGTGCAGCAGAGTCAACAGTCACGCTACAGTGGATAAAGAGCCATAGCTGTCACTGGGCAATAATGCGGACGTTGAACTAGCCAGAAGGGATCATCCACAACACTAACAAGACCACCTTTTGCGAAGCTGGCTCGACAGTGGATATCGACACAGACTGCAGACAGACGACACCTTACATTGTCAGCCTATGTCTCTCCACTAGGCCTCTCCAAGGGCTCGCCACTGCACGCGTTCTTTTGCAGCACCTTCGTCTTCAAACATTGTGGTATGGATCCTAGTTGAATGCTCGCCACTACACGCGTTCTTTTGCAACCTCATCCAACCACCACCAGCGAGCGACCTTCTTTGGGTTATCTCAGGCGGGGGGTCGTCTCCACTCTAGAACCCGTTTGCTCTCGGTTGTCAGTTCTACAGATGTGTCCTGCTATTTTCCACTTCAGCTTGCAAAATTTAATTGCTATGTCAGTAACTTTGGTTCTCTGACGAATATTAACGATTCAAATTCCATCCATTTGAAAAATACCAAGCATAGCTCTTTCCATAGGGAGCTGAGCAATTTGTAGACCAGACCCACTGTCAGTGTCCACGTCTCTGCTCCGTACGGGAAGTTATTATAAAGACTTTAATGATTATACGCAAAAGTTTTTTTTTATTATTTTTTTATTAATATTATTAACCATTAAATAATTATTTCATTAATTTAAATTAGTTTCAAAGATCATGTCTCCTTTCATTAAACAATTTTGTACAATTTTATAACACAATACAGAGTTTACAATTAATTATTGTTGCATTTTGAATCCTAACTTCATAATAATACAGGTTATTTATTTATCCGTTAACGTGTAGGAAATATTGTGTACACGCGTTATGTTCTTTTGACACAGTTTTGATGTATAGCTGAACGGTATTATGCTGTATGGAACATGTACGAAATAATATTTATTAATTTTATTATTTATCCTCAAAGACATTAATTCTTAACAGAGGAAAATAACTTTTGCATTACAAAAATCATTACAAGATCGAAGGCAATTGCTGGATAGTACGTTTCAATATTTCACTTTTTCTTCCGGTAATTTGACAATGCTTGTGCTTTAGTGCACAAGAATTGTCAATGACTCCCGTTCATTTAAAAAATACTTCAAATTTAAACATCAAGATATCCTACTTACCGGCACCATTATAACCTCCACATCGTGCACAAAGGTACAATAAACATTTATCATCTATTATCATCTTGATAGCTAAATAATCTGATCATACTATAAGCCACCCAATTAAAGTTGGTCATTTGAAATTAACACCAACAATTTTAAGAAGCTTCCGCTTTTTTTTTTACATTGAGTCATTCTGATATCTTGTCACTTGTGACGTTTGAAGTTCAGAATAAGCAACGGCGCACGCCATACGTCACTTGGTTGCGAAAACTTTAAATAATATTTATGTGAAAATACTTGCATAATGCCATCCAAAAATATATTTACTCAGAATTGGAAACTGGGAGTAGGTTTTCACACCCTGAAATCGACACGAGATGGCGAAACTCATATTTCCACTTCTTGCGTGGGGTAAAAGCTTCTGTTACTAACGAATAATATTTATTTATTTATTTAGTACACACAGCAGTACATATATTATCACACACATAACATAGTATAATTATAGCTTATCTAATATATGTACCAATTAGGTGTCACAGCATTCACCAATATAAAAAGAAGAAGAAATTAAAAACTTATTACTGTTAAAACAATTAAAAACTTACTACTGTTAAAACAATTAAAAACTTATTACTGTTAAAACAATTAAAAACTTACTACTGTTAAAACAATTAAAAACTTATTACTGTTAAAACAATTAAAAACTTATTACTGTTAAAACAATTAAAAACTTATTACTGTTAAAACAATTAAAAACTTATTACTTTTAAAACAATTAAAAACTTACTACTGTTAAAACAATTAAAAACTTATTACTGTTAAAACAATTAAAAACTTATTACTGTTAAAACAATTAAAAACTTATTACTGTTAAAACAATTAAAAACTTACTAATTGTTGCGGCGAAGTTTTTATTATTTTAAGACTTTAGACCTCCTTTCTCAATGACCATAGAACGACGTTTAAACAGAAGATTTTATTGACATTAATAGATTGTATTTTGTTTTTGACTCGGACTTCTCTACATTCTGACTACGACGACTGACTGACGCACATCATTTTTCTCTAAATATATCAGACAGACGATATACTACTGTTAAAACAAAAAAAAAATTAACAAAAACTATCAAATTACAAAACAGTTTTCAATATCTCAAATAAACGTACTATTATTATTAATTATTACTAGCTGAACCAGCGAACTTCGTACCGCCTTACAGTCAATGAATGTGGTGTTGCTTATTAGTAACAATTGAATTATTTCTGGAAGTAATACAATAAAATATTATTTTCAGGTCTTTATTAAGATAGTAACACAAAAAATATATAGAATTTTTCGACGTTTGCTGTAGAAACGATGGGCCCTGAAGGCATTCTATAAAGAAATTTTTGACCGCCTCCGTGGTCTAGTGGTAACAAACGTTGCCGTGAACTCGGGAGGTCGTGGGTTCGATTCCCACCGGGGGCAAGTACATTGTATAATTTGTCTCGGTCTGGGTGTTTATATGTATAATATGTATATATTTACAAAAAAAAAGTATAATATGTAGTTTATCAACCATCTAGTTTCCGTAACACAAGCCTCGTGGCTTACCACGGAAACTAGATGGCGCTGTGTGACCTGTCTGGAAATATTTATTTATTTATTTATAAATTGTTCCAAGGCTCATTGACGTCACTGGTGACAATAGCGCTGGCAGTTTTTTCTCACAAAAATTAAGTATCATAATTCAAAGGGGAAATGCTGCTAGTGTATTATGCACCATGCCACAAGACAGCGATTTGGAAGAGCTATTTTTTTTTTGTAAGTATTTAATTTTTATTTTCTATGTATTTCTTTTTTTAGGTTAAATTTAGATTTTGTTGTAATTTAATTAAAGGTTTTGTATGAAATAAATAACTTCTATATAAAAGTACAAAAATCAATTATATCAAACACCATTGGCGGATATTGCTTGGGGAACTGGAACAATTGAGCCAATTATGCGAGATGCAACTTTTAGTCAGCCCGCACTTGTGGGAGACTTAATGCTTTACGGAGTATGGGAACCAGCGAGGAAAGCGTTTTTTGATGTTCGCATTGTTAATGCTGACGCAACCTCATACGGAACCCGTACCTGGGGAAGCATCTCCCAAACCCATTCACACGAGAAACACCGTAAATACGACAGGGCAGCAGAAGATCTCAGAGCTTCATTTACGCCATTGGTTATCTCGTGTGATGGCTCATTGGGTGCTAAGTACGCGGCTTTTGTCAAAAAGACCGCTTCACGGCTTTCTGAAAAATGGCAGAAGCCATTCTCACAAGTTGCAGGCTGGCTAAAAACAAAAATACAAATTTCTGTAATAAGGGCTATAAGCTTAAGGATCAGAGGAACCAGAAAGCGAGTGAGATGGATAGGATGTGAGGATGGAGCAGGTATGTTTGAAGGAACGAATGAATGATTGAATGTGAATGAATGTTAGATGATTTTATATATTTAGTTTTATGTTTTTTAAAATTATTATCTTTATTTTGTTGAAATAAATATAATATCTGTTTTAAAAAAAATATATATAAAACTATCTAATAATAATACTCACACAAAACAATTTTCAAAACAAATCACAGACAAATATCGTGACGTAAAAGTGAGTTCAACACTGACATTTGAAAGTTGTTGTTATTTGCAGTTTTTGCAATTAATGCTGCAGAAGTTTATGCTTTTCTTGGAGTCACTCGCGGCATTATAGCTGAAACACGTCGGGTAAAATATGGGAGTTCACAGCGCGGGAAAACCGCAAAAAATAATCTGTAAACTTGTGCTAAGCAAAAGTGGTGTTGTTTTGTTTAATAATGTGCTACAATGTGAATAATTATAGAAAACCATATAAATTGGACTTTAAATATGGGGCATAAGTTGCTGTTTATTTTTTGCGGTTTTCCCGCGCTGTGAACTCCCATATTTTCCCCGATGTGTTTGGGCTATAGTGCCGTGAGTGACTCCAAGAAAAGCATTAAATTCTGCAGCATTAACTGAAAAAAACTGCAAATAACAACAACTGTCAAACGTCAGTGTTGGTCTCACTTTTACGTCACGATATTGTCTGTGATTAGTTTTGAAAATTGTTTTGTGTGAGTAAGATACTAAAATTGAAAACTAACAAATAATATAAACCACTAAGGGGCACCCATTTGAAGGAAAATTTGTAATAAATTAATAAAAATAAGAAGACATTGAGAGCCAAAAATATTTTATACATAATAGAAGTTAAACACAAATACTACGGAAAGGAAAAAAACTGGATACAGTAATAAGGCAAACATGATATAAAAGATACTTAAATTAACAGATGCTATAATAGTAATTTATAAATACATACTTATAATACTAATTACGGATACAACAAACTACCAACGTATATCCAAAACGTTCGTTATATTCTTCACTCTTTTCAGAAGCCAAGAAGCCAGTTGTTCAGAATTAGAAGTGAAAGACTTAAAGAGAATTAAAAGTGATATGAAATTGACGTTTTGTCCAACTGGCCACATTGATCTCGCATATCTGGCTTTGGCTAGGAATTCCAAATTCATTTTATTATATAAAAAGTGGATGTTAATTAAAACAAAGAATATTTAGTAAAATCACTTTAATTGAGTTCACACATTTTTTGAATCTGTTGACAACAACGCTTGCCAGCCTACAAAAACGGCGGAGAGCGGTGTTGCCATCATTTATGTTTATAATTAAACATAGCTCCCCCAATAATAGGGAATCATTGGCACGATAATCGTGCTAATATGAATAGTTGTTGGAAGTCAAAACTGCATTCGTAAGGACAATGAACTTTATGAAATCGGCAGTATTCAAGGCGCGACGGTAAATACCGGATGCAGTTTTGACTTCAACAACCCTTACCCTTTGATCGGCGCCAGGAAGGACTTTGACAACTCTTCCATTCGGCCATTGTAAAGGTGCGGATTTGACATCTTTCATAAGTACAAGACTGCCTTCCTTAATGTTAGGCGTGTCCTTATGCCACTTTGGTCGGTTGTTTAATTGAGACAGATATTGTCTGCGCCAATAACGAATCGGTGAAAGTCGCTCTCGTAGACACGACTCAGATTTAGCTGTAAAGGCACACATGGCCAACAGTGAAAATGAAACTGTATAGGTTTTAATCCGTAGACGCCTTGGGGTCTTCTTATGAGGCCTCACGGTGAGTCGGGCTTGCGACCTCCTCATATCGTCAGGCGATATTCCGTCTATAAAAAAAAAGGAATGCGAAGCGTAACAACCCTTTTAAGCGATCGTTAATAATACTTTGTAAATTTTAGATTTAGTGTAATTGAGACCCCACAATACCAGCCTTCCTAGTGTGGGTCTCCAATAGAAAAACATGTACATAGGATTTTATTGGAAATAAACGATTATTATTATTACTTTTATCATCCTTTTAAAAAACATAAACATATTTTTTTTATAATAAATAATTGCAATCAAACCGGCAATAAATGTTTCGTTTACCCCATTTTCAAGCAAAAGTATTGGAAAACTCTGACTGAAGTGGTCTATGCTTTTGTTGAGGCTACTCAATGGATAAAGTAGTTTATTATTATTATTTAGGTTTATATGACAAACTCTCGGTTTTTAGGCCGGATTATAATAATCCTCGCGAGCCTTAGCCAAGGGAGCATTATTTATGGAAGTGAGTGAATACTGTTCAAAATCAAAATATCTTTATTTTCCAGAATACTGTGTATAAAATAATAATGTGGTCTTATACATAATTTCCGAAGCATTCTACATGTATATATGTATATACACATATACATACATACACATATATTCATCAATAAATTACTATTATATTCGTATATTTATTTAAATTTATATTATTATTATGTCAATGTTTCAAATTAATTTAAGTCAATAGTTATATTTTAATAGTTTAAAATTTGATGTCAAATAAAAATAACTAACTCAAATAAATATAACTAACATGATTTAATGATAATCTGGTTCTGTTTTTAGGAATTTCCTGACGATTCTGCATGTGTTGAGTATTGTGGCTTTCTGTAATGAGATGTATGTGTGTGGGATAAATCTAGTAATTGAAGTGATTGCTGTAGGTTTTTAGGGATGACACCTGTAGATGACAGGACTATTGGTACTATTGTGACGTGGCGCATGTGCCACATGCGGGATATTTCGTCTTTAAAATCGGTATATTTTCTTATTTTTTTCTGCTATTGTACTTATTATTATTATATTTTTTTTATACTAAAAGAAAAGCATAGGGACAAAAATAAGGAAAGGCATGCTCCGATGGTTCGGGCATGTTGAAAGGATGAGTGAAGAGAGATAGACGAACCAGATATATAATGCGAAAGTTGTGGG
Organism: Tinea semifulvella; assembly: GCA_910589645.1. Classification (NCBI taxonomy): domain Eukaryota; kingdom Metazoa; phylum Arthropoda; class Insecta; order Lepidoptera; family Tineidae; genus Tinea; species Tinea semifulvella. The sequence goes on along the minus strand of OU342619.1, from coordinate 2,944,226 downwards.
TGAAAGAGGCCCTGGCAGACCAAGACTCACTTATCACGATCAAATAAATAAAACAATAGCTGACGGTGGAATAAAAAGCCATCGAAACAAAAAGGCATGTATAAAGAGGTTGATGAATGTCAAAGAAGCGAAAGAGGTATGTCGAGATCGTGACAAATGGCGCTCAATTGTCTCTGCCTACCCCGCAAGGGACCTGGCGTGAAGATATGTATGTATGTGTTTTTTATACTAGCACGATTCATGAATCAGACACTTATGACTGACATCAGTCCCTAACGCTATGCCGGCTTGACTGGACATGACGGCAATTCGAGAACTCAGATCCCGAAACGTGTGAATACACTTTAGTGGGTTTATGGGCACGAACAGTGGATACTTCCCCGCCCCGGCAGACTGGGGAATTTACCACCATCAGTCTGCCTACCACCTATTATTACGTATACGAATTATTGGAGCATTTTAATTATTATTTATTGCACTAAAACCAAAAATTAGGTAATGTAACAGGTACATGTAGGTTACAGAGTTTTATTTGCATTTTAAGAAACAATAGTATTGTCAATATACGACAATGACAGGGTTGGTGGGTGTTTAAAAAAACGATAAAAATTCTTTATTTGCATAAATGTTAGTCTAATTTACAGGTCTTATAGTAAATTAACTTAACGTAACAACATTTGCCAAGTAAATTGGCGAGCTAATATATCAAACATTAATATATATATTTTTTAAACTTTTAAATAAAATATGTCCAAAAACTTACATTTAGGTATTCATACAATATTGTCAGCTTAAACTTTAGGTATTAACAATTGTCAAAATATTATTTTAAATTATAAAACATATTTTGTTTTAACCAAATTGTTAATTGATTTTTAAATACATTTTTTCCCAACAATTTTAATTTGTTGGGTAATTTATTTTGTTTGAAATGAAGAAAAAAAAAGGAAGATCGCGGAGCTCGGACCGAGAGGTCGACAGAGCGAGTATTTTTATAAAGATTAGGATTCAAATATTAATTAGTTAAAGTCTACCGCGTAATAGTGTCCCACGTAATAAGTGTTTAGTTTATCTACATATGTAATTATTTATAAAATATAAAGTATTAAAAAAAAGTTTTATGCATTTTCAATAAAAGAAAAAAGGAGTTCCGTAGAATCCTCTCCGTAACAATTAAAAGCAACCGCAGGCGTTGGATAATCATGTAACTGCAAAGGGCAGGTTACAGTACATAGGCGAGTTTAATGCCTGTTAGGTATTTTCTGACAACTAACCTTTGGGATAGTGAGAGATTATAGGCTTTATTACTGATATTTTTTTTTTTAAGTTTTATTATTACAGTCCCTATACATCTACTGTTGAGGCCAGAGCATATTTATTAATTTAAATAAAACTTAATTGCACTATGTACAAAGGCGGACTTAATGCCGCTAGGCATTCTCTGACAGCCAAACCTGGGTGCAATAATAGAGATAAAATGGTTTTTTTTTTTTTGCTATCTATCTAAAATTAGGTAGTAAAAATGTCAAAAAATTCATTTAAATTCTCATGTTAGAGAAATCTTCGCAAATGTTGGTTTGTGCGAGCGCGAGGGGTGCAAAAGCGTGAAAACCTCCCAAAATGTAAAATCTGTTTCACATTTTTTTGTTTTTACAAGACCAAAATTTGTGATCCAGAAAATATTTACTTAGCCAAGTACGTACCATAAATATTCCGATATCATCATCGAAAAACCTTTTCCTTCACGCAGGAACATAACTATGGACCCTAATTTTATTCGAAACTATCGATTCGGAACAACGAGCATTCGCATCCATTTTGGGTCTACCATGACACTTTGGAGTTCAGATGCAACGAATATAGAAAACTTGAAAAAAGGTTTATTTGTTCAAATTTTAAATTTTCATTCGGGGGAACTCTGAGCTCAGACTAGATTTAGATTTTTTTGGATTATCAGTTTCTTCCTTGGCTACATTTATTTTTAATGTTTTGTTATACCACTTGTAATTGTCAAAAGACCAAATATTTTATTTAGGCTTCAGCGGCCCTAATCTGTTCCTTAGTCGCAAACGTCATTAGTGGATTTCATTATTTACGTCAGAGCTTGCATCATAATTACAAAATATTATTTAATTCTCAACTCTATAAGCGCTCGACCTTAACAGCGACCGTGCAAATATCAACGTATACATATATATATACATAGCTGGGCACCGTTAATCAAATAGTTAACTTTGTTAATCGTTAATCCGCTACAAAAAAAGTTAGCTTCGTTAAACGTTAAAGCGTTACATTTCGGAAGAATTAACGGAAGTTAATGTTAATCGTTAATATGTGTAAAATTGCATTTTTATATTACATACAGTATTAAAAATATATTTATTATTTATAATATTATTGCGTTTGGTATTAAAAATAAAAAAATGGTTATTATTTGGTGGTATTAATGGTAATTATTAAATTAACAATTTAGCTGATCATCAATAAGTACCTTAGTGATATTGGTTTTGTAACTGCTGCAGCTTTGAGTGAACATGTCGACCGAGGCAAGTCTGTCGTCGTGGACGCGACGGTTGTAGCTTGTAGGTAAATATCTGACTGAGCAACGGAACATCTTTCAAACTGTCATACTACACCCCTCCAAGTAAAGGAAATGTTCTCGTTAGATTTATAGCTGAACTCGATACAAAAGTTTCGTGAATCGAATACAGTATTCGATGTATCGAGATGAAATATGGATTATGTCCTGTCGTTTCTTTTTTTCTGTATATCAAATGTCATATCGTTTTGTTGTGATTTGGTGTAATCTTTTAACTATGGATACCGCAACTGTTAAAAATTGTAATGTAGCTATGAGGCCAATAGATAAATAACTTATTCTCAAATATGCATTTTATAAAACTTAACCAAATTCCTTCCGTTCCTTCTATCTACATACTTGAATGCTTTTTATTTGTAAAAAGCGGAACTTGTTAAAACTCTTGGGGATAATTGCAATTTTAAAACACGTTATCCTAGTAGAATAATTATTCCGCGCATAAAAGTATCCAAAAAATTGTTATTTGGTTTATACCATAATATGCCAATAAAATTATTTAAATTAAGAGTCAATCAAATGCTGATTAATAAATGTTTTAATCAACAAAAGAATACCTAGACAAGTTCATATGACTATACATACATTTTTGTATGCTAGAAATAGCGAAGCATGTGATATAATTACATATAACAATATACATCCTGTTTATTATCCCAGTCTAGCGGTTAAGTTCGTGAATTTAGACTCGGTGGTACCGGGTTCGATTCCTGGCCGGGACCAAAAATATTAGTTAATGTAAATAAATACATTTAATTAATATTTAATTTATTTGTGATATTTCTCGAGTTTGGTACGCTGGAGACATCGACGAGCTTGTCATGATTGGCCTATAGTAAAGTTGGCTAAATGTGAATCCGCTTAATATAAGCGTGGTTTCTGACCACCTCGAAAGGGAAACGGTTGTGATGATTATTTTTTTTTTACTTATGTTTCTGACAAATAAATTATTTCATTTCAAAATTTAGTTAAAACTATACACCACAGGCGCGGTGTGGCTCGGTTGTAAGAACGCGTTCCTTAAATCCTTCAAAGGTCGGTTCAAACCCCTCCGGCATGTACCAATGAGAAATACACTTTTCTTACATTTGTCATAGATTTACAACTCCGTTCCTGTGCCTCGGAGAGCACGTTAAGCCGTCGGTCCCATTTCCACATTATGTCCTCGCCAAGCCGTCTGGCGAGTGTAGGCCAAATGTATATGTTCTGGAAGGCCCATCCCCAACAGTGGAGGTCTAAGAGGCTGTGTTCTAGTGGCTGTAATGATACACTACAGCTTCCCACCTTCATCTTATTGTAGTCAAAATACTACCCTGATTGTATCTGGACTACCTTCCGTTGAAGATCGGTTGCTGTAGTGGAGTTCGAGACCTACGGCTCTGATTGACTCCGACTCACATTTTCCACGGATATGCTCAATTACATGCTGGTGCATTATCCTGTTGCCGAATCGCGACACGTTAGTGTGGCGGCTTTTTCTGAAGATGCCTTGTTGCGTCGTCGAAGCTTCCTCTTTCGCTTGTCCACGGTGACTGAGTGACTTATTGTCATGAATAGAATATTGGACAATGAATAGTTCTTGATTGGGGATATTCCCCAGTTTTCTCCGACATCATCATCATCTCAGCGGTAACTCAAAGCGCATTATGTACTAGTTATTAAATTACCACGCCCGTGTGGCTCAATATAACATGAACACTGTGTTTCTGCACGCTCAAACACAAACCGTTTTCGCCCGCTAATGCTACATCTTTTCTTTTCTTTCTTTCAAGATCATTGGGTCGCTTAAGCATACAAGAAATATTTTATTTGGATAGGCCATTCATCTTTTTCAATCCATCACATTCTAAGCAGGAGCAAGGGTCTTTCCAAATATTAAGTTAGCCACTACATTAGTGATTTACTAATAGTAGGTACACCTCGCCATATGAGGCTGGATAAAGCCTTGTATCTAGATTTTTTTTTAACTTTCTAAATTTGGACATATTGAACAAACGAGTATAAGCTCATACAGTGGTCGCTCTAGCAGCCTCGCCGGTTGGCAAAATCACACAATTTCCGGTGGAAATGCTACTCGTAAATGCAATAACACAATTTCCGGAACAAAATGAAATTATGATATGCAACTCTAGTACAAGGCCCTGTCAAAAGTTGAAATGGAAGAAAAGTGGCGCCTACAAAACCGTGTCAAAAATCAAAATCAAAATATTTTTTTCCATAGGTTATCTTGTAACAACTTGGATATTGTCAACACTAAAATAATATAAAACAAAAACATACAAAATATATAAACAAACATAAGTTAGGTAATCATGGTTGGACCGTAACGGGTAAACAATCCAATAGCGTTATTGTCATAAGCAGGGTAATTGTAACTTAATAACTACTTAATATAAGATCGTGGCTGTAAATAGGCCGTGTCAACTAAATATAAATTCGTGGTTATAAAAGAGACGAGTCAGCTTACAATCTAACAATAATAATAAATATCAAATATTAATACTAGTTCGTGGCTGTATACGGGCCGTGTCACCTTACAATGTAAATAATAATAATATGTCAATTAAACATATATTCGTAGCTGTAAAAGTGCCGTGTCATCTTATATTCTAAATAATATATTATAATCAGAACTAACTTACTATTAATATTTACTATTACCATGTTAAATATAAATAATTTCATTTCATTTCATTTCCACTGCGTAAAGCTAAGTCTTGAACCCGTTCCTGATTATTTCTTCTGTGAGATCATAAGATTTATTCGACTTATTCTTGTGGTCTTTTGAAATAGTTGATTCCAACGGAACGCTCGTGCTAAGCACTGACGGAGCAACGACTATTAATCCGGACCTAAGATGTCTGGACTATAGGCTGATACAGCTAGTTCATCTGGGATCCTATAAAGATGTTCAAATTTATCCATGAGAATTTTCCAGTCTGATACGGCGCTAAGGATCGATGTGGGCTTGCATTTAGTTTAGTTATTAAATTTAAGTAAATCACGAAAAAATTAATATTTATAATATCGCTAACAAAAAACAAATATTGCAACCCTAAAAAAACAGTCTATCAACCTCGAAGGTAAGGCTCATATATCAAAATAACAATAACACAAAAAGCACACAATAAAACAATATTTATCACCTAACCTAAAATAATAATGTTTTCTCCGTTTTTTACACCTTCATACATCACTGCCGTAGTCTATTTACTCGTAGAATAATAACGAACTTGGCCGTTTGGGGTCGAGACGCTGGGCCCAAAGGGGACCTTTAGCAAGGCGCCTGGCCAAGGAGTCAAAGCGGCTGACAAAAAGGTCTGGCCTGCAATATTTTTTACCAACGTATTAGCCTCGCTATACAGAGGGGAAATGTTTCCTTGGGACTATCTCGGAAGGGACGTCACTAGAGGACATTATTTACTGCTACTAATTGCCCATAGATACCTTACAACTAACATACAAATAACATACAAATCTTTACGCCAAGTCCCTTGCGGGGTAGGCAGAGACAATTGAGCGCCATTTGTCACGATCTCGACATACCTCTTTCGCTTCTTCGACATTCAATCAATGTCGGAAAAACTGCTGCATTGGTGACGTCTAGATGCCGGCTGCCTCCACCATTACAGCTTCGGGGACAGGACATCGAGTGGACTCCCACCGTCAAATACCTGGGCTGCATCATCAACAGGACGTTAACAATGGGTGAGATGGCCTGCCATGCCGTGAATCAGGCGAAGGCGGCCCGAGCCATGTTACGTCCTGTAATGAACTCCAGTTTGCCGCTCAGGTTGAAGGTGCGGATCTACAAGATGTTCATCCGTTCCCGACTTACTTATGCTGCGCCAGCTTGGCATCACCTTCTGGCCAAAACCAACAGGGACAAGATCCAGAGTCAGCAGAACATATCGCTCAGGGTGGTATCCAGAGCGCCGTGGTTCGTGCGAAATTCTGTAATTGCGAGAGATCTGGAGATGCCTACTATCGAGGCATTTGTTGTCGGCCTAGCTAAACGTATGTTTTACCGGGCTGACAACGGATCCTACAAGCATCTTCAGGATATCGCTCCTACTTTCGCACGGCCCCCGGAGGGGAGGCCACTACCTAGGGAGGCGCTCTTGGAGATGAACTAAAGTAGACAAATCTAGGAGACTAGATTCGTGAGCCACAAGGGCGGTGTTGTAGTAGGAACAGCGCCCAGCACCAAAGGTGCGTTGAATCACCGGTGGGTAGTTAGCCGCCGAGATCCTGCCGGGGAAAACGGGAGTTTATCCCATCCCCAACCCAGGCCCATTGAACATCCGGGCCTGGATGACTCCGCTGTCTGTCTGTTCTTCGACATTCATCAACCTCTTCATACCCTTTTGTTTTTATGGCTTTTTAATGCAGGTGCAACTATTGTTTTATTTATTTGTTAGTGATAAGTGAGTCTTGGTCTGCCAGGGCCTCTTTTAGCCACAACTTTCGAATTATATACATAATATGTTATATAAAATAAAAGTGACAATAACTTAATTTAATATTCATAATTAATTTCAAGGTTTTATTTAATTAAATTCTCGATTGCACAAAAAAAAAAAAAACAAAATAAAAAAAACCACAAAGTTACATTCGTTCGATGGACGTAGTGTGCCAAGTGTGCTGCCTTCCCCCGTTGAACGGCGAGGCTGATCCTTTGAGCAAAATATTCTTTACTTAAAGGGTCACCCGTCGCCAAGCGGAGTTTTTTCCCAAGCTCACGAGAGAATGCCAGAGCCTCCTCGGACCACGGACCCATTGTTTGACTGCAAATTGGATGAATTGGTGATTTATGATGATTTCCGCATGCTCGGTCCCGGGGTTTTTATGGCTGGATGTCACATGTGACGGACGGAGTGTGTCAGCACATGAGGCATCCCGCACGGTCTCGTTTGTATGGAATCAAAGACATCCCATCCGGAATCCCACATCAGTCTATGACAGTGCATTGCCGGTTTTGGTCGTGTTGGACGTGAACTTTCAAATTGATTTTGTTGGTTCACTGATAATACGCCGACCTGCATGTTCGACAAGCTAATTAAAAAAGGAACAAACATTTTGTTTGACAATAACAAGCAATGCCCGCTCTATGTGATATTCGATCTCTTTGGTAACAACCCTCCTAAAGCAACTGAAAATTCATTGCTCAGGTGTGACGAAGCTTTAAATGAAATTTATGATTCCAGTCAGCTGTCGGTCGTGCTAGTGCCGATCATAAAATACAAACCCATAATATGGATATTACAGTGCCGGTCATAGAGCAAAAGATATTATTTAAAAGTAAAAAGTAAAGTATCATCACGACCGTTTCCCTTTCGGGGCGGTCAGAAATCAAGCGGATACACATTTAGCCAATTTTAATATAGGCCAATCATGACAAGTCGCAAGCTCGTCGATGTCTCCAGCGTACCAAACTCGAGCAAAATCACAAATAAATTAAATATTAATTAAATGTATTTATTTACATTAATAAATATTTTTGTGTCCCGACCAGGAATCGAACCCGGTACCTCTAAGGTGTGGTGTATCTAATCCACGGACTTAACCGCTAGACCACGGAGGCAGTTGAAAAGATATTATGTACCTAACGCAAAAACAATTTCAAAACAAGAATGGTTACCGTAGTCTCATCCCAAAAGCTTTACGTTCAAATCAACGAAGGGCTCACTTATTATTAGATAATCTATATAATCTAAGCATTATTTACCAGTATTTAAAAAAAATCTAGTAGTCTGTACAAAAAAATTCTGACAACTTTTTAACGGGTTGATTCTTCGGCCTGTTTCATTGATGTATATAGATAGACCTATTTTATACAAAACGCACTCTAAAAAGGTGCCGCTTGCCACGTGTACCTACCAACTATGGGGACAAATTCTCAAGCAATGATATTACATGCGATATTTATCGGAAATTCTGTCACAATGCATACAAAAATACTAGTTTCACTCGATATAAATATTAATATTCAACGCTCTCGACGCTTGCTAGATCGCGAACTATTGGTGCAACTACATGACTTCGATTGGTTTTGCGGGAACGTTTTTATATCAGTGAGGCCATATAATATGCATACATAGATGGCCTTTTCTGTATTTTTGTCCAATACGCCTCCTCTAGCGGTTAAGTCCGTGAGTTTAGACTCGGAGGTACCGGTTTCGATTCCTGGACGGAACACAAAAAAAAATATGTAAACAAATACATTTAATGAATATTTAATTTATTTGTGATATTACTCGAATTTGATACGCTGGAGACATTGACGAGCTTGCCAATGGGGTGTATCACTAACTTTTTATCACGATAGATGGCGCATGATAGCTGGTACCTTATATAACTGTCAGTTGCATAGAAAACTTCTATTTTTATTACGTTTTTTTTTTATTTTTTGGATATTATGTCGAAGTGAGCAGCTTTTAATTGTACAAATCAAGATTTCCAAGCGAAATCAAAGATATTGTGATCTCAAAATTGCCGTTCTATTAATTCAACCTTTTTTCTTTTTAAAGACGGTGTTCGCTTTCTTAATTCGTATTTTAAGGTTAGTAGCGTTAATTTAAATTACATTTTTCTGTTATAAAAATAAAAAAACTACAAAAACATTTAAAAAATGATGCCTCAAAAGTTGTAAACAAGGTACCAGTGCCGCTAGCGACATCTACAAAAAGCTTTGCCTGATACACCCCATTGTTATGATTGGCCTATAGTAAAGTTGGTTAAATGTGAATCCGCTTATTTATAAGCATGGTTTCTGACCACCCCGAAAGGGTAACGGTCGTGATGATACTTTACTTTTATTTTGTCCATATGCAGAAAATAAAAAAAGATAATTTATGCTTATCTGGATTAAGGTTTAACAAAAATAAAGAGAAATCCTTGACATATCACATTATTTGAAAAAAAGGTATGGCTATTTAAATTATTTTGAATAATTCTACTCCTGCTAGGGGAAGACTAAGCAGCAAAGTGGTCCAAACAATAAGCTGTCAGCAGCAACTTAGCATTCCATGGATTCACCGTGAGGGCACCGAGTCCATCGTGTATGGGAGAGAGAGGAGGTTTGCAACCGAGCATGGGCTGGTTTAAAAAGAGGCTTTATATTTATAACAAGACGCTCATCATTCTGCCAAAACCTACCCAACCAAATACTGTATGACTACATCCGTGTACTCTCGCGGCGAACGAGTGCCTTCACGCCGTAGCCACGACTCAGACTTAGCTGTTAAGGCACGCAGGGCCAACAGTGAGAGAGAGACGGTTTATAGGGTTTTAGTCCGTAGGCGCCTTGGGAGGCCTCACGGTGAGTCGGGCATGCGACCCCCACCCGCGTTGGCCCTTCAGGCAGGGGGCGTATCATTAATGATTTATCGATTTACCGTCTTTAAAAAAAAACTGTTACTCCGTAGGGCCAGCACTGTTATTCGTAGAGTGTATAAGAAAAATATTGGTATATACGTAAATGGAATATATACTTAAGTGTTATATATATACGAGTATAGCTAATGATTTTCTTCTAGGTACAATCATACTCTACGAACATTAAGTATGGGATTTTTTTGTATTGTTTAAAAATGATAATAATGTGTTCTTTAAAAAAATAAGTATAATTTAACTAAATATTAATATAAAAAATACAACTTTAAATAATATAAATTTATATCATCACGATCGTTTCACTTTCGGGGTGGTCAGAAACCAAGCTTCTAAAGAAGCGGATTCACATTTAGCCAACTTTACTATAGGCCAATCATGACAAGTGGCAAGCTCGTCGATGTCTCCAGCGTACCAAACTCGAGAAATATCACAAATAAATTTAAATATTAATAAAATGTATTTATTTACATTTATAAATATGATTGTGTCCCGACCGGGAATCGACCCGGTACCTCCGAGTCTAAATCCACTTATTTAACTGCCTCCGAGTCTAGACCACGGAGGCAGTTAAATAATATTATAAATAATATAAATATTAGCCGATAATAACATAAATACGCTTCAAATCAAATCTGGAGAATCTGGCCTACACTCGCCACGCCGCGCTGGCCAGACGGGTTGGCGAGGTTCTAATGTCACTTTTCTAATATAATGACAATTTATTAACGTTTTCTCATTCGCGCTCGCCAATTCGACTATAATTTATGGCCTATCCTAAAAGGCAAAGCAATCTAACCCATACAGCCATGTCTGTAGTAATCTTTCTTTTTAATGAGATATTGAGGTTATCATCAAATTCCAGATGTAGAATTCAATGCTTTTTTGGAGTCACTGGCGGCATTAACGCCTAAACACGTAGGTAATATTATGGTATTACACAAAGCAGGAAAATAAAAATAAAACTGCAACCTGTGCCCCATTTAGTGTCCAATTTATCGTTTTCAATAATTATTCACATTGTAGCACATTATTTAACAAAACAACACCAGTTTTGCATAACAACATCTACTTGGTCTCTGGGAACGTGGGAATGCTCTGGTGTGGGACACCACGTGTGTCGATACCCACGTCGCATCTCAGGGGGACATCGCATAAAGCGCCGCGGCGGAAAATGCGGAGTCCGGCAAGTACTCGTTTGTATCCATACTGAAAGATTACATATTTGTGCCATTTGCTGTGGAAAGTCTGAGCCCATGGAGTCCAAGCGTCAAAACTTTTTGAAAGACACACGTCTTGTCGTCTCCTCCGGTGACAAGAGGGCTGGCTGATTCTTCGCTCAAAGAATCAGTATTCCAATTCAGCGGGGAAATGTAGCCAGCGCTTTTGCCACCATTCCACGCGCACGGGACTTACGAGTGTATCTGTTTAGGTAGGTAATATTAATTTAATTTAATGACAATATAAAATAATTACAATATTAAATAAACTATATTAAAACAAAATCTAAATTTAACCTAAAAAATAATAATAATACATAGAATACAAAAATACATACTAAAAAAAAATTGCTCCTCCAAATCGCTGTTTGTGGCATGGTGCCCAATACACTAACAGCATTTCCCCTTTGACTAAATTTTTGGGAGAAAAAACTGCCAGCCCTATTGTCACCAGAGACGTCAATGAGCCTTGAAACAATTTCTTTATAAAAGGCTTTAAGTTCTGGTCCCCACGGGCCCATCGTTTCTACAGCAAGCGTCGAAAAAAAAGTAACTATTGCAAATTGTTGAGGACAATGCCATCTAGCGATATTATTGGGAATCATTACCATTAATTGCAGACTAGTTGCCCACTAATTGCACAACTTTATGGTAAACTAACTAGATGGCGCTCAACCGGGAGAGGGCGCTGTAGTCGGCCCAACTGACACGTTAAATATTTAATGTTAATTTTAAGACGAGACATTTTTGAATCGCGGAACGAGACGCATGTATTTTTTTACTTAATTAAACGTATTTTATGGAAAGAAGACGAAGTCGTTATTATTTGAGACCTGCCTACCCATCTGCACAGCATCACAACGCAAACACAAATAGTTTCATATTTTCGACGCTTGCTGATCTGAGCTTATTCCGCTGCAACACCAGCTCTAACATAAATTTCTTGAAGGTAGGAAGGGGCTAGGGAATCCCAACAGGTAAAATCCCATACCAGGGATTGACCCAATCTCCAAGGAACTAATGTCATTCCGTCTGGACGCTTGCCATCGTCTCGACTCAGGTTGGTTCTAAAATAGATGGGATCGAGACAACTGCAAGCGTCCTACGAATGAGGTCGTTAATTTAATTTTATATTTGTAAATTTTATTTTGAATATATGAAATCTGATCATTAAACAAAATTAAAATTGCTCTCGACAATTCGACATGTCTGTCTGTGTAAAATGGCGCAAAGAACTCAAGTATTTTTTCCTTTAAAATTACAAAAATATAAAATCTATGCCAAGAGAAAAATAGAGAAGGAAAATATGTCAAGTCATCTAAAACGCATCTGACAGCTGAAAGGCAACAGAGAAGTGTCAAAATTCCACGTTCTTCTGTGCTATTCGCTATTCGTATAAAAATTGGTGGTTTTTGCGGCAGTTGAAAATAACAAACGGACAACAAAAACATTGAAACAAAACAGAAAACATTGTGAGTATAGATTTTTCGCAAAATAGTTTTTCATTGTAGATTTTATTTGTTAACTGCTAACATACTGTTAAACCTCCCACAGACGTAGCAATATACGGTTAGATATTTTTGGCTTATACTTTCTTTAGTGATTTCGTTTCTGGTTTAAGATGGTTTATGTCCTTTGCATCCTTCTCGCTCGCACAATTACGGAAATTTTAAAGTTATAATATATTAATTATCGCGCAATAAAGTAAAAAGGAGGCCTCCTGTTTAAACCAGTCTATTGTCGGTCACCAGCCCGAGACACTATTCTTCTCATCTCTCACCCACACATGATGGACCCGGCACCCGCACGGTAAATCAATAAGAATGCTTAGAAATTTGTCTACTTATATATTTGTTTTTTTAGTAAAATAGTGGATTTAGACGTGGAGTTAGCGGTTTAGATTCCCGGTCGGGATACAATTCATTCCTTCAGTACAGCCCCTAAATAACAGCGTCCCAGACTCTGGAGATGGGCCTTCCAGAACTTATATTTAAAGCCAGCACTGATATTGTTGCAGTGCTGGCTCGGTGTGTATTCAAATTTTATAAAAGATCCAGCAAATCCTTTGTCGACTACACAAAAATATTTGTGGCAAGCTCGTTACTTTTAAGGTATAATTAAACTTATTAGGCGCCTTAATTTTTATAATAGTAAGCAAGACTAAAAAGGTGGGTATGAAAGAAAGCATAGGGACAAAAATAATATGGTTCGGGCATGTTGAAAGGATGAGCGAAGAGAGATTGACGAACCAGATATATAATGCGAAAGTTGTGGGTAAAAGAGGCCCTGGCAGGCCAAGACTCACCTATCACGATCAGATAAATAAAACAATAGCTGAAGGTGCATTAAAGAGCCATCGAAACAAGAGGGCATGTACGAGTATGAAGAGGTTGATGAATGTTGAAGAAGCGAAAGAGGTATGTCGTGATCGTGACAAGTGGCGCTCAATTGTCTCTGCCTACCTCGCAAGGGATTTGGCGTGAAGATATGTATGTATGTACAAGCAAGACTTGGCATGTGTTCTATAATATTTATACAAGAAGACTACAGATGAGATATATAAAATTTTGATTACAGAAATTAAATAGACGATGAACGGAAATAACCCAAAGAAAATCACTAAAAGTGTACTTAATACAAACCGTCAAATAACATTAAAAAGATCATCTGGTGACTACAATGAGAAATCAAAACTAACAGAGAAGTATTTTGACAAATTAAATTATACTCCATCGAAAATTTCAATCTCATCAACACATATGCATATAAGAAATGGACACTTGCAAATAAACAAGAAGTTTTCACAGACTAAATTCTACATAAACCGGGCTACTAAAGATGCTAGCATTGAAACTGACATTTGTATCCTTCGTAGACATGTCAAAGACACAATTAATGAAACTAAGATTAGAAGATGTAATGAAACCATAATAAAATCAAACAACACCAAAACTAAAACAGCTACAGCAACAATTAACAAGAACAATTGCCAAAAGACACGCAAACGTACCGAGGGTGTTAATGAACAACTGTTGAACAACTTTATTGACCTACTTAACAGTTTAAGCAAAAACAAACTAGAAGTGTGTCAAAAATCTATTAAACTATTTTCAGCTTATCATAATTCAGTAAGAAAATCACACTCATCATCAAGTTTAGGAATCGATAAAACATATAACTCCATCAGCTCCACCAGTCTTATATTAAGACCATATTTTAGACAAACAGTTCCTTTAATTTACAAAAAAATACAACTTATATCTACTTTGAGTATTCCAAGATATTTTGGCATCAGCAAGAGATCACGTTCAGATTTGTGCAGGCTAAACATGTATTACAATCCGTATGCCAAACCAAATGTAAGCAAATTTATAATAGACAAGTGCAATAATAATAATTCATTTAATAAAGAAGAGGAATCAGTACATTCTAGTGCAACAATTGAAAATAAAGCTCAGTATTGGAAATCGCAAAATAAAGAGTTAAAACATTTATTAAATAATATTTATGAATCACCAGAAAAGAACCAAACCATTGAAGATAAAACCCAAAGCAAAAATATATTTTTTTTAAATAAAGACACAAGATCTGATAATTATTCTAATCCTAATAAAAATGTCCTAACTAATCAGAATAACGAAAATGAAAGTACAGTCAGCAAAGCTAAAACAGAAATAAAAACAATAAAATTCAAAAACATTCGACACAAACATTATTCGTACTCTTTAAAACATTCATTTAAAAGACATGTAAATAACAATTCAAACAAAAACAAACTAACAAAACACATAAATAATATTTTTGATTATTTCACTCTTTATAACGGAACTAATGATATTAAATTAAATGTTGAAATTAACGTACAGCCTATCGTGACAAGTAAACCTGACAATGTAGTGAAAACTGAAAAACAGCAATTTAAAATATTGGAAAATAAACTTCATTTCATCTCAGCGTTTGATTCTAAAACTGAAGATATTTATAACAATAAAACCAAACAAACATTTGATGTAAATAAAAGTGATAAAGATATATTACAAGATCAACATACTGAAGTAGCGCAAACAATAACTTGCTTGAAAACTGTTATAAACCAACTAGCCAGCATCACCGACAAGTTTATTTATAAACTTGAAAATGACCATGAAAACATCAGCTCCAAACAATCACTGCCTAATAAAATCGAAAATGTATATAAACATTTTCAAAACTCTCATTTCGTTAATGAAAGTACTGTATCAGGAATCAAACTAAAGAAACCTCCTAACAGATCTAACAATGAAGTAAATAAAAGAGTTATTTTTGATAAACAAGAATCTTATCACGTCATCGAAAGTGAGACAGTTATTAAGGTAACAGAAATGGCATCCACCAATCATAATATTAAAATCAAAGAAACAGAAAACACGCCCAATGAATCTACAGAAATAACGATGTCGAACTTTTGGGAACATATGCGAAATAAGTACGAACGTAATTGTGATCAAAATATTAAATTAAAAGTATTTGATCAAATTAATGATAGTATTATTTGTGCGATGCAAGAACAACCGTGCGTTTTTCAAATAAATGACAATGGACAACATTCTGATGCATTAATCAAAAGCAATACGAATGAGAACTGCGAACTTGCCCGTTCTACAAGTAATACTGACAATAAAGAAAACCGTTCAAGAAAAACGTTAAAGCCATTATTTGTTTGTATATTATGTTGGATACCATTTACATTATTCGCCTTTATATTTTATAAATACGCTTTCAACAACAATAGTTTAAAAGTCGAAAATGCGTCAGTAAAAAATATGGTAAAAGAAAACTTTAACCTTTCTGAAATTACTATTTCTAAATTGGGATTTTAACTAAGTCAAACATTAACCTATATTTTATATTAGTGTTGTTTTGTCATGTCTTTAATATAAGTTTTAAATTTAGTAAAAGATATTTTATTTCTACGAAACGAGCTTGCTAGTCATAGGTAAGCGAATGATTACATTTTTCGGATTAATATGATAGAAATCAGAAAATAAATTTTATATTTCAGGTAATAATTAACTTGAAATTTATTTAAGTACTCATTTATGAAGCAAGAATAAGCATGTCTGAAATAGACGAATCTGTATTATTACATGAAGAAAGAGAATTACAATTGAAACTAGAAAATGTTGAAGAACGTCATAATAGTAAACCATCAATTAAATTTACCACAGAAATTCCGAGTACTTCGAATTGCTTTTGTGATTCTGTAACAAAGACAAATGAACTTTATCTTGAAACTATTGGAGAAGAAACGAAGACAGATCAATTTTATTATGATATAAATAAGTTTGCAAAGGAGGAAAATTTTACACTGGGTGAAAATTTGGAAAGTATTCAAACATTGGTTAACATAAATACTTCTATTTCGAGTCCTGTAAAAGATCCTTGTGAAAATTACGATAAATATAGCGATGATTACGTCGTTTGCAATGCCGAAGTTTTTGTCAAGTTACCAAAAACTATTATTCTCAACCCACATTCTAACGTACACATACAGATAGAAAATGAAACAATAAACCAAAAGCAATTAAACGTTTTAAATAAACCATGTATTGTAGACTTAAAGCAAGAATTCATGAAAGGTATACAGATACCAAATAATACGGAAATTAATAATCCAATAAATGCACAAGGCTTTGATATAAGTAGCAAAAATGTTTTAAATATTCCAGCTGATGTTCAAGATTTGTGGGATAAAATAGTTTATGTTATCGATAAAGGTTTAAAACAATTTGAGGATACAATTACAGAAAAGATTTTAAACGAAATAAAAAACAATTCCAATCAGACATTAAATTTTATTGATAAGCTTAATTCTGAATCTGAAAATAATGGATTTGATATTTTAAGCGAGAATGTTGGTGTACAGTGCGTTCTTACATCTAATACAATAAATTATGAACCAAATTTGCTTAAACTTAACAAGTGTGACGTAAACGAATCATTAATAGATGAAGATAATAATTTGGATCTAGAAGAAAAAAATGGTAGTTATGAAAAAACAGACGTAAAGAAATCTACTATTTTCGAGTATTTTTTGACGAATAGCGTTGAAACAATTATATCAATCATAAGAACACCTTTTAGATTCTGTGTGGAAAATTCTAATGTGATTGGTGGAGTGATTTTAATAATGTTACTGTCATTCTTATTGTATGGTACAATTGCTCTTTTACTAAATTTATAAATTACATTACATTAATATTTATTGTTTTATTTTTTCTTTAAGATCGCCTAGAATGATACTTACATACAAAAATACTTTGATGAAAAAAAGTGTTTATGTGCGTAAGTTATTATGTTCTTGTAGGTCTTTGTAGGTCTTGTTTAAAGGGGTGTTCATTTATATAAATATCACCTGGCAAGCTAACAATACTAGTTCTTCTTAAAAGTAAAAGTTTTGACCTTGCGTCCACCTGATGGTAAGCAGTACGCGAGGTCCATGAATGTTAGCAACTGAAATCATGCACTCACGACTGACACCGTCCTTAACACTATGCTGGCTTGACTGGGCATGACGGAAATTCGAGCCTGATCCCGAAACGTGCGGATACACTTTACTGGGTTTATTGGCACGCACGGTGGATACTTCCCTGCCCCGACAGACTGGTCAAATTACCTTTTTTTTTATATACTAGCACGACATGTGACCTTGCCCCCACCTGATCGTAAGTGGCGCGCATGGTCCATGAATGTTAGCAACTGGAATCAGACACTTATTTTCGACATCAGTCCCTAACACTATGCCGGCTTGACTTGATAGATAGACCTTTTCACACTTCGCTTGAAGGACTCCAGGTTATAGGAAAGTGGAAACACAGAGGCTGGAAGAGCATTCCACATCTTTATTGTGCGACAGATGTATGAGTCACCAAATTTATGGGTACGCGACCACCATCAGTCCGCCTACAATCTATTACAAGTTATGAATAACTTAATAGATGAATGCACCTACCATATATACTGTCTAAATGTCCTAAAGGTTTGGCTCGTAAGAGAGTGCAATAATTTTTTTAAATAAATATATAGCCAGATTTTCGATTAGTTTTGAATCGTCTACACTCGCTTTCACAATTGATAGCAATATCACGGAAGTTGTGGGGAGCTCCTTAAATCGGTTCCTTGCATCGCATGTGTAGACAAATCGTAATCAGTACATTCTTACTCTTAAATAGGGTCAGCCAGAGGGATCAAATAATATAAGATAGAACGGGATTATACGGGGGTATGTGAATTAAAGCTGGGACAAAGGAAGAACTAGACCATAACAGTGCCAGTTATGGTCATGTCAAGTGCAAGTTTTTGTTTATTGTTGGTCAAAAGTGGTGTTGTTTTGTTTAATAATGAGCTACAATGTGAATAGTTATGGAAAACGATAAATTGGATTTAAATAAATAAAAAAAAAAAAAATGCGTTTATTTCGGATTCGTATCCATAGGGGTTAGTAACATAGTGTTTGCTTATTCTATATTAGTAAAAAGAGGACATTTACTTTTTATATTTGCCTTGCCCTCCTGAGGCACTAGGCACATACATGTGAGTATGTACCCAGTGCCCCATGATAGGGCAATCTGGCTTCTCACTAACTGCCCTCAAGATAATGTTGCCGCTCCCTCGTACTCTGTGCATCAACGAATATGGGGCACAAGTTGCAGATATTTTTTTGCGATTTTCCCGAGCTGTGAAGATTAACCCCGACGTGTTTGGGTGATAATGCCGCGAGTAACTTCAAGAGAAGCATCAAATTCTACAACATCTGGAATTTGATAAAGTAAAGTATCATCACGACCGTTTCCCTTTCGGGGTGATCAGAAACCACACTTATAAATAAGCGGATTCACATTGAGCTAACTTTAATATAGGCCAATCATGACAAGTGGCAAGCTCGTCGATGTCTCCAGCGTACCAAACTCGAGAAATATCACAAATAAATTAAATATATTTACGTTAATAAATATTTTTGTGTCTCGCACAGGAATCAGTGCACAGGAGGGAGTGGGGAAGGGAGGAGAGGGAGGGTAACCTTGTGTGTTTGTAAAACTAAAACAGATGTTGAATTTAAATTAAAAAAAACAATAAAAAAATATTATTATTGAATTGTATTTTGTTGAGGCACGCTCCAACAAAGTTGGGGCCTGGTTTTGGGCAATCTCTTTTGCTCTATTTGGTGCCAGATATATTATGATGAACACAATTTTATAGGAGTAACTGACGATAAATCATCAAAGTTTGTTGCAAATTCGAATACCTAAATTATGAACATCAAACTGGGGCTCAGTAATAAATAATAAAAGTTGGACCTCGAAGTTTGGGAACAAATTAACTTCTGTCTAAAAGCCGTTGAAGCTTCAAGTAATTTAAAATTTTCATCTCCAATGTATAGGATTAATGGTATCGCTGTTCCCGGATTAAATATTTTATTGAAGTCTGTGCTAATTAAATCAGTTTCACATACCTTCATTCTTATTGGGACAGCGCATAAAACGGGAGCCGCCGCGGAAAATGCGGAGTCCAGCAAACGGCACAAGTATGTACGAGTAAGTATATTAAAAGATTACATATTTGTGCCGTTTGCTGTTCAAACTCTGGGCCCATGGAGTCCAAGCGCAAAAAAGATTTTAAAAGACATAACACTGCGTCTTGTCGTCTCCTCCGGTGACAAGAGGGCTGGCTCTATCTTCGCCCCAAAGAATCAGTATTGCAATTCAGCGGGGAAATGCAGCCAGCGTTCATGCCATCATTCCACGCGGACGAGACTTATATGCCTATCCTTAGTTTGTTTTAATATTTTAATTTATATTTTGTAAAAAAAAAACAATAAATGTTACCACCTTCATTATTATAATGGCCTTACAGAACAAGAATTTGGCATACACGCGTTGATGTCAACTTTTAATTTGTTAACGTTTCCACAAGTTGGTATTAGTGGGTCCGGGATCGATGGCTTAACGGATTTTAATAAAAAATATAATTTATTTTTATGTGATAATTTTTATCACACACATCATGTAAGTAGTTTTATTTATGTTATATTAGTATATCTATAGTATGACTTATTTATGTATTAGTATTTAAATTGTATGTATATATTTATATTATAATTATATTTTATTAAATTTCACCTAATTTTTAATTGCACCTACCACCATCCTGTCTAAATGTCCTAAAGGTTTGGCTGTCAGCGATGCCTAGCGGCATAAAGTCCGCCTTTGTACATAGTGCAATAAAGTTTTAAAATAAATAAATAAATAATATTTTTTTCCACTAACTTAAACCCATAACTTAATAATAATCCCATTTTGCTGTATGTACAATAATATTAATAAAGAAAAAACCGCCATTCTCTAATATCAAACATTTTTAGTTCCGTCACTACGAGTATTCTGGCAGTATTAATTATAGTACATTACTGCCGCGGTCTATAATGACTACTTTGCTGGTCGCGCTGATGATGGCCGACAGCGCAGCTCCAGGCCGACACAGCGCGGTCAGCGTGCAGCACTTGATGGACGAGCTGACTTTACAGCGAGGACAGCAAGGGCTGCAATGATGGCCAAGCTGGAAGGCCTAGAGCGTAGCTAGGCTAGCTCGAGGCAATCATAGCGTGACCAGTGAAGCAGTCATAGTGGGCCAAGGCTTGTATAGTTATTCAAAAATGCAAGTACCTAATCTAAATAAAACCAGCAAGTAATTAAAATAAAATATATTTTAAAACGTAGAAACGTCAAAATAGCTGCCGGCAATGTTTTGCCGGCCTGTTAGAGCGACCAGCAAAACTTTGCCGGCCGCTCCTTCAAACAGAACGGCAAGGTGGACTTTGCTCAAACAAGGTTGTCAAAATAATGACCACATTACATGCATTTTGGAGTAAATTAAATAAAATAAAAACACAAATAATAAAATGTTACATATGAAGAAAGTAAATGTTTGAATATTTTGATTATTTTTTATACGAAAACTGATTTATTATACGAAAGATTTAATTATCTTTGGTATTCATGTTTGTTCTTAGTAGGTTCGTTCTAAATCCATTTTAGTTAATATCCTTATTTATTACTTTAAGTCAATAGTTTTTATTTACTTTTACTTTTTTATAGTTTTTTTTTTTATGTTTTTATAAATTCTTATTTATTTGTCAAAGATTACTTGTATGTTTATAGTTTATTTTTGTTAATTTTAGTTATTCTTATTTTAAGTTTTATATTTTAGTTATTTTTTTTTCTCTTTTGCACCGGTAGGACTTTATTTTGCCTTTATCTTCCATATCCAATTGTATAAACCAAAATATGTTTTAAGTTGTACTCTTTGTGCTGTGGTTTGTCGAAATAAATAAATAAAAATTTAAAGGATGTGAACGGAAGGAGCCTGTCTGATAGTCAGTGGTAGTCTGTTCCACTGGCGAGCGGCAGACATGGTGAACGAATCAGAATATCTGCTAGATGTGTGGGGGGGGATTTTAAGCTGGTTGTTTCGAGAAGAACGAAGAGAGCGCAAGACCAAGACCAAGACTCGGCAACAGTAATTATTTTTGGCTGGTGATATTTTAGAAGACATAATATTCATTCATTATTATTTAACAGCACTAAATGACCTGACTTGTCCAATGTAAAGACGGGGCGAAGACGACGAATTCTGAAACAAAAAAATTAAAAGTAAAGTATCATCACGACGTTTCCCTTTCGGGGTTGTCAGAAACCACGCTTATAAAGAAGCGGATTCACATTTACCCTAACTTTACTATAGGCCAATTAAGTGGCAATGCATAGAGCGGTATGATTATTGTTTAAGGCTCAGAGACACAGTGGGGTCGTCCAGGCCCGAATGGCTATGGGCCTGGGTTGGGGATGGGGACATTCCCTTGTTTTCCCCGGCATGATCTCAGCGGATAACCATATGCTGGTAATTTATCTCATGCTCTTTCGGTGCTGGGCGTCGTTACTAGTATTACAGCTCCCGTGTGGCTCAGCAGGAACCCATGGGGTTGGGTTTGAAGTGTCCGTTGTCGACCAGATAAAACATACGTCTAGTCAGGCCGCCGACAAACTCTTCTTGTAAACTCTTTATGTGCATCTATAATAGGTAAACATTTTAATTAACTTTAAAACAAACTATTGCATGTTTTTATTTATCATTTTTGCTGGTGGTGGGTAAAATATTTAATAAATTATAAATTGGTTTCCTACAACAACAGAAAGGCTTTAGGATGACAATAGTTGTAATATACAATAACAAAATATCTATGCTGGTGTCGTTTTACAGGTCTGTGGTGTTGGAACCTCTTTTGTACTTTCATTTACGTTGTTTTTATATATTTTTATTATCATACCTTTTGAGCTGGCACTCTGAGGCTATAAGTATTATTATTATTTTTTTTTTTTTTTTTTTTTTTTTTTTTTATACTAGCACGACATGTGACCCTGCGCCCACCTGATGGTAAGTGGCGCGCAGGGTCCATGAATGTTAGCAACTGGAATCAGACCCTTATATCCGACATCAGTCCCTAACACTATGCCGGCTTGACTAGATGCCTTTTCACACTTCGCTTGAAGGACTCCAGGTTATAGGAAAGTGGAAACACAGAGGCTGGAAGAGCATTCCACATCTTTATTGTGCGACAGATGTATGAGTCACCAAATTTATAGGTACGCGAAGGGATAGTGACTACGGTATGTGGGTGCATATTCTGACCTGTGCGTGTGGTTCGGTTGCGGAATGGGGAGGAAGGAATTAGGTTATAGAGCTCTTCAGAGCACTCACCATAGTATAGCCGGTAGAACACGCTCAGAGAAGCTACATCTCGGCGAAGCTGCAGGGATTCGAGAGTTCCAGATATAGTGGCATCGTCCACAATTCGAACAGCTCGCCTTTGTAGGACATTGAGAGCATCTGTGAGGTACTTGGCTGAACCATCCCAAAGGTGTGAACAGTATTCCACGCATGATCTGATCTGTGCTTTGTACAGCAACAGTATGATTGATGGCGGGAAAAACCGCTTCAATATGGAACTGACTGACATCCTAGGACACAAGTTATCTTGGTTAGGAGTCAGGGACCGTCTTAAAATTGCCTATCCTTGTGGTTTGCATTCAATCAAAAATGTTTGTATGCTTAAAATGTAAAATTCAAAGAATATTTTATATATTGTTTAGTTAACATTGTATATGTACCAATAAGAAAGCTCAATAAACGTTATTATTATTATTATAGTGCCATCTATACTTATACGATACTATAATTTAGTAGTTGCAACTAGATGTTACCTTAGTTTAGAGTTCCTTCGCCTGCCTCCTTTAGCAACAGCAGTAGCTGTAGCCACCGCTGGTCCTTCAGGTTCTTCTGTTGATGAATCCTGAAAACAATAGTTTTCAAAATCGAAATATTGAATTGTGGATCATTGTTATGGTGGCCGCTATGTCCCGTAAAATGACACATACAACATTAGGAATTGCCTGCTTCCTCTCGACATTCGACGTCAGATGCTGGATATGCTGTTTCTGCATGACCTAATTAACGGTAACCTCGATAGTGACCTGTCTCTGGCCACCTGTCACTGAAGGCTTAACCGCGCCATACCACAGAGTCTGCGTTCGTCGTCCCGTACTAACTATGGTCAGAACTTGGTAGTGCCTCGTTTAGCTCGGCTATTTAATGATATGAAGAAATGGATATATTTCGTGACTATAAGCCTCTTTCAAAAATGCCGTGCTTAAATATTGTATTGGTAAATTTAGTAGCCAAAGTTCCTAAAATTTTATTTACTTTTTATTTCGCCACATTTATAGTTTGCCTATTCACCCTTACGTAAACATCATTCGCAACCACACAAACTAAAATTTACACATACCACTTTCCACACTTTACATGCTTATTTCCACTAGTTTTAGTTTTGATTTATATATATATATATATATATATATATATATATATATATATATATATAGGTACTCTGATCAAATTTTTATAATTTTTCTATATTTTTTTTTTTTTACGTGTATATCTCTGACAACTTTACGAGCTCTGACAACGAGGTCGACTTAATCTTTATTTTCTCTCATTACTATTGTTATTCCGTCGTGCACATCTATTAAGTTTATTTTATTTATTTATTTTATTTATTTATTAAGGTACAAAATTTATGTTCTAAAAATCTGTTTTGTATTACTTTATGTGCTTAATTTTAATATATTAGCTGTAAGAATTTCTTTTAAAGATAAATTTTACAAATTTGGTGTTGTTGAGGGCATGCTAACTATTCCTATCTCGTTTCGAAAAGTTAGTAGATTTTTTTCAGAGAGGAAGCCTTGACTTAAAGACTTATGTTCTCAACATCACGGATGGATTTGGGAAATTTATTGTAAATTTGTGTCACCATGCTTATGACATCGTTTATGATCATGGTGTCTTCGAGTATTAGCTTTGTATTACTGATAACAAAAAAAAGTTATCAAAAGTTATCAAAGTTAGATAAATTATATATTTCACAATAAACACATTTAAATGTAAACAGGTGAGCTTAATGACATTTGTAACAGCTAAAGCTTCTTATACGCTTTTTAGGCCGGCATAGTGGTAGAGACTGATGTCGGTCATAGTGACCGGCGTCAGTTGCTCCCATTCTTGGACCTCGCGTACTGCTTACCATCAGGTGGGCGCGATGTCACATGTCGAGTCCAGTATAAAAAAAAAATACGCTAATATATAATAACACAAGTACATATAATCCAAAATAAATACATTTTTAAAATATTTAAGTGCTGCTGATACTGTATAAGAGTTAGAACATCTGCTGAAAGAATGTGTCGGTACGTTGAAACTTCATTCATAATTTTTATCACAGTCCCTAGAAAAAGTCCTAGATCTGATCTGAAGATGAGCTTCTGGATGAACTTCTTTCTGGGATTTGCTCACTATGTCGGCTAGGGTGTGTCGTCAATTTATTATTAACTCCTTAGCGATTTCACAAATTGGTATTAGTGGGCCTGAGATCGAGACGGTGGTGTTGGAAAAGTGGATTTCTCGTTGGTACATTGTGGTGTTCGACCCGTTTAGAAGACAGCGTTCTAACAATTCAACCATAGTTAATTTGTATCGTCCATTAAATGATATATAATGGACCCTATTCAATGATATCGACTTTAAAGAAATGTACAAAGTACAGTTTGTTAAGAAAATCTTGTTAAAAATTACAATTTATTCTTACCAAAGATTCAGTTACTGGCTCTTGTACATCATTGGGTGTGGGCCTGCTGATTGGTACTCCATATTGAGCGATCACTCTGGGTGATGTTCTAAAAAAACACCATAATATTAATTCTTAGATTTTAAAGTGTTATATATAATTCTATAATATCTTTTCATAGAGCATCTTTGATCCGAAAAGGTTACTATTAAAATAGTTCGGTACAATTTAGCAATTTACCAAGGTGACAAGATTTTAGACATATTTAATAAAGGCTGAGTTGCGACTTAGTTTAGTCTTTTTATTTTTAATGTCTTGTCGCGTCTAATAAATATATTCCTAATTTATTTGTATTTCATGTAAAGTCATTGCGCTGAGCAATTTGTTATTTATGAGAAATAAGTACTAGAATTGTATTTAATAAATATAAACATTTTGATAAATTTGAGTAATTTGAGTAAATTGAGTAATTTGATTCTTCTTGGTTGGTTTGGTTTATAATGTTTTTTAAATGTGCTTACCTTGTACCAAAAGCAGTGGCCACAGCTGTTGCAGTAGTATCTTTATCCTCTTCATCATCATCCTTATCTTCAATTCCATTTCCTTGTGGTTTCATATCTAAGCCACTCTGTAGTGCATTTCGATCCTGATATACTTGACCTTGGGCCTGGTTCTGATAAAACTGAGGCTGTGACTCTTCATTATAATAGAATTGCTGGTTTTGTTGTTGGAAAAATTGACGTTGATACGCATCTTGAGGATTTGAAATAAATTGCTGTTGATTTACGTTTCTTTCGTCATCGTTATTTTCGTTTTGTTGAGGCTGACCATATTGAGCTTGTTGGAGAATTTGAGGTTGGGAAAATTGGGCTGGTTGAAATAATTGCTGTTGGTCTAATCGGGCTGGTTGAAATGCTTGTTGTTGACCGAATTGAGTTGGTTGGAACGCTTGAGATTGGCCGAATTGAGCTGGTTGAAATGCTTGAGGTTGGGCAAATTGAGCTGGTTGAAACGATTGAGGTTGAGCAAATTGAGCACCTTGCGGTTGATATTGAACTAATACAGGTGCTGCTGGATTATATACAGTTTGCACCTGTTTTCCATCGACATTTCCGACAGTAGATGGAGAAAATTGAGCTGGTTGAAATGCTTGAGGTTGCCCAAATTGACCTTGAGGCTGATATTGAACTAAAACAGGCTGTACAGGATTCATCTGTTGTGGTACTAAAGTTGAAAGATTTGGTTGCTCATTTCGAGTTACTGGTGTTATTTGTTCAACCAAACCATCATCTACTTCTTGAACATGTGGTACAGCTTGTTGTCTTTCGAATTGATTTTGAGAAAGAATCGATTGTAATCCGGCTAAATGAGCAGGTCCATCGTAACCAAACATTCGGGCTATTTGTGGTTGAGTTAGCTTTGCAAATTGAAGATTATTAGGCTGTCTGATTTGTCCATTTTGAGCTACTGGTCCTAGGAATATTATAGGCAGTTCTCTTAATCTTTCTTTGGTTATTTCAACTGATAGTATATTTTCCTTTTCTTTGCCTGTTTGCGAAGGACCCTTTGGTTCTTCATTTTTAGTAGATTCAGTTACTGTTTCTTCTAAATTATTTGGTGTTGAAGCGAAAGTTGTGGCTTCGGTATTTGTTGGTCTATTTGTAAATTGTCTAGGCTCCTGTTGATTTGGTATACTGTTGAAGTTATTTTGTTGATTTTGCGCTGCGTACAATTCGCGTTCTCTTAAAATTTGGCGGAATATTTCTTGTTGTGTCTGAAACTGAATCATTAGATTGATTAGATTTTATTCTTAATAAATATTTGCGTTTATTATGTTATCTTAATAGAGTTCAATTTAATAACATTAGTATAAAATTTGATTAAATGTCGAGTTATATTATTTATTTTTGTACAATGACTTCAGTCACACTATACCGGTTTGACGATGTCTTTTTGTAATTTATTTTAATTGTTTGTCCATTGTAACTATACCGTAGGTAATTAATATTGTTATATTTTATTTGAAATTTATTTATTGCATTTAAATTGTATTAAATTATATATTACTGTAAAATTGATTTACGATACTTGATGTTAATAAAAAAAAGTACAAAGGTACAAAGGTGCCCGTAGACATTATCTGACAACCAAACTTTGAGGACAAATTTAATCATATATTGTTTGGAATTTATAAATGGCAAATATTTTTATATTATTATCTAAAATAAAAATAAAGAACTACGTATTTTTTATTTTAATTGTTCAGTAATAAAATGTTAAGTTACGATGCAGAAAAGTTTTCCTACAAATATTGCCACTCATACTCAGCCTAATCATGTAGGTAGCAAAAGGTCGACGACCGCGCGAACCTTGACTTACATAATTCTTTCTCTCTCTATTTCGTCTCTCGGCTGTGGGCGAGATCAATTAATAATAATACTTCCCAGCCTTTCGGTATTTATCACGATGGATATCGCGATTTTCAAACGGGGCCTTATTCACCATGAAGTTGTGTTTTGTTTTTCGGTTAATGATTTTTATCTTAAAAAAAAGTGACCATTTCATATGGAGGTTCTACTAATGACACAATTTGACAATTTCAGGCAGTCATAAATATTATTTTTTTTAAATATATTTCGAGACAGGTCACACAGCGCCATCTAGTTTCCGTAGTAAGCTACGAGGCTTGTGTTACGGAAACTAGATGGTTGATAAACTACATATTATACTTTGTTTTTTGTCAATATATACATATTATACATATAAACACCCAGACCGAGACAAATTATACAATGTACAACTTGCCCCCGGTGGGAATCGAACCCACGACCTCCCGAGTTCACGGCAACGTTTGTTACCACTAGATCACGGAGGCGGTCATTATAAAGACGATATTATATAATATTGAAACAGCTAATTATATATATAGACTAACATTTTATGTAATAAATTTAATATCAATAAACTAAATTAGCATTCACATTATTATGCATATTTATAACTAACGCTGTGTGGATGAATTAAGTAAGTGTGTTTATTATTCTGTTTAACAAAATAACTAAAAACATTATTAGTATTAACGCAGATTCGGAACATTGAACTTTGGCTTAAAGGCACGTAATTCTGAAATATTTAAGTACAGCACATCACTTAGCGTAAATATAACAGAATGATAAACACAAAGTAAAGTATCATCACGACCGTTTCACTTTCACCGCGAAAAGGTGTCAGAAATCACGCTTATAAAGAAGCGGATTCACATTTAGCCAACTTTACTATAGGCCAATCATGACAAGTGGCAAGCTCGACGATGTTTCTAGCGTACCAAACTCGAGAAATATCACGAATTAAAAAAAAATTAAAAAATAGTATGGTCCAACCATGAATCGAACCCTGTACCTCCAAGTCCCTGTACGCTAGATCACGGGGGTTAATTATAATCGAACATTTGGGAGCTAGGAGTGAATACAATAGAAAAACTTACTTGCTGCTGTTTGAGTCTATCATCCAAGTTCTTGACATCAATGTTATAGTTCGGCCCGACATATTGCTGTCCATTGACGGGTGAAAGCGTAAAGATTGGCACCTGTTCCTTTACCGGCAAGCCTTGGACAGTCACCGTATCGTCATCATCAGGGATTCCGTATTGATTTTGAGGGTTACGAGGTTCCAATGGCGGTAAATATGATTGTTGATCATTGTACTAAAAAAATATGTTATTATTGTTAGGGCGTCTTTGGTCGATGGTCCAGGGGGGGACAAGTTGAGTATCAGAGTATCAACTGTAGGTACAACTAAGAGAGATTTGTTACTTCCGACATAATATAATTTCATACGAAAAAAAGATTTTTTTAATTTTCTATTCTAGCACGACATGTGATCATGCGTCCACCTGATGGTAAGTAGCACGCGGGGTCCATGAATGTTAGCAACTGGAATCAGACACTTATGACTGACATCAGCCCCTAACACTATGTCGGTTTGACAGCGCATGACGGCAGTTCGAGCCTGATCCCGAAACGTGTGGACACACTTTACTGGGGTTATCAGCACGAACAGTGGATACTTCCCCACCGCGGCAGACTGGGCAAATTACCACCGTCCAGTCCGCCTACCACCTATTTGTTGTTCTCGTTAAAAGTTGTGCCATATACATAAATAACATAATTATTAGATTGCAATCTGACACGGCCTCTTTACAGCTACGAATTTTATTATTAGATTGTTAGCTGACACAGTGTTTTTACAGCCACGAATTTTATTATTAGATTGTAAGCTGACACGGTCTTTTTACAGCCACGAAATTTATATTTATGGACATAAATAATAATAATTATTAGATTGCAATCCGACACGGCCTTTTTACAGCCACGAATTTTATTATTAGATTGTTAGCTGACACGGTCATTTTACAGCCACAAATTTATATTTACCTACATAAATATTATCATTATTAGATTGAAAGCTATCACGGCCTTTTTACAGCCATGTATTTATATTTATGGACATAAATATTATTATTAAAAGACTAAGCTGGCACACCCCGCAATACGAGAAAATACGGGATTATAATAACGTTGTTACAAACCTGAGTTGCGACTCTTTGTGGTAAATCAAACGCAGGACCATTTGGTTTCCATCCGCTAGCCGCATACGGTGCAGGGGGCTCTGCGAGGACTAGCCCCGCCAATGTTAATATCACAGATAATTGTCCCTAAAAAAAATATTATGTTTTTATTTTATTTTTATTTATTAATAATAGCTATAAACAGCTCACATGCATTAGTACCTAAGACTAAATCAAACAACAACCAAGTCATCTAAAACCCCTTCCGGAATCGAACCCGGTACTCCCGGCATCTTAAATCCACGGACTTAACTGCTATACCAAGAAGGCAGTTTGGCCAATAGGTCAATTTTTCCAGAATTGTGTTCTGGAAGTCCCATCTCCAACAGTGGACGTCCAGGACTCTGTGTTCTCGAAGAACAAATAAAGACACCAAAAAAATCACTAAAAATATTCAGAAACGTCCGTTCACCTTCATTGTGTATCACTTTCGCTGTTCAACCGTGTGACGGATCGCTTTTATAGACAATGTGTTAAAGTCTATTGGGAGTCGTCTCATGCGCAGGGCGACCTTACGATTGGGAATAAGGATTTTTGCTTGTGTTATGCTGATGTGACGCGTTTGACACCATTTTTGTTGCGTCCGGCGTATTTTAAGATAATAGTCATTTGCATTTTGCCAATGGGGTGTATCATTAACTTTTTATCGCGATAGATGACGCATGATAGATGGTACCTAATAGAAATGTCAGTTGCATAGAAAATTGTATTTTTATTACAAAATTTATTATTTTCTGAATATTATGCAGAAGTGAGCAGCTTTTAAGTGTACAAATCGAGATTTCCAACCGAAATCAAAGA
Source organism: Tinea semifulvella (assembly GCA_910589645.1). Classification (NCBI taxonomy): domain Eukaryota; kingdom Metazoa; phylum Arthropoda; class Insecta; order Lepidoptera; family Tineidae; genus Tinea; species Tinea semifulvella. The sequence goes on along the minus strand of OU342619.1, from coordinate 2,913,375 downwards.
TATGGTGATCTCAAAATTGCCGTTCTATTAATTCAAACTTTTTTCTTTTTAACGACGATGTTCGCTTTCTTAATTCGTCTTTTAAGATAGATAACGTTAAGTTAAAATACATTTTTCTGTTATAAATATAAAAAATAAAAATAAAAAAAATAATAATAATAATTTAAAAAAAAAAAAAAATTAAAAGGGCTGGGCAATATTTGGGCCAAAGGATCAGTATTGCCATTCAACGTGGCAATGCTGCCAGTATCCTTGGCACCTTGCCCATTGGCAGCGATTTGGAGCAAATTTATTATTTATAATAATTTTTATTTTGTTTTTTCTTCATTTTAGTTTTTAGTTATATTTTTATTTATTAATTAGGTTTATTTTTATTAATAGTAATTTATGTTTTAAGATGTAAGTTTTTAGTTTAATTAATATTTTATAAATTATTTTTTAAAATCATTGTACCTTATTTCCTTCGAATAAAGTATCTAAAAAAATACAAAAACATTCAAAAAATGATGCGTGATAGGTGTAAACAAGGTACCATTGCCGCTAGCAACATCTACAAAAATCTTTGCCTGATTGCTATTACCCGTAAAGGAACTGGCGTGAAGGTGTAAAAGATGTCATAAGTTAGAGAGATTAAAAATAAAGAGTAAAATAAGAACCTGACTGTCAAAGTCGCTATGTAATAAAATTATTTCAGTGGTGTAGTTATCGGTTATCAAACGTTTTTGCGAGGTCATTTTTTTTTATTTTTTAAATGATTAACTTACATAATTACTGCCTCCGTGACCGAGCGGTTAAATCCGTGGATTTAGACTCGGAGATACTACACAATAATAGTTATTAATAAATACATTTAAATAATATTTAATTTATTTGTGATATTTCTCGAGTTTGGTACGCTGGAGACATCGACGAGCTTGACACTTGTCATGATTGGCCTATAGTAAAGTTGGCTAAATGTGCATCCGCTTATTTATAAGCGTGGTTTCTGACCACCCCGAAAGGGAAACGGTCGTGATGATACTTCTATATTTTAACTTTTATTATTACAATTGCATAGACTTCATTTTCGTGCAACCCCGAATAAGTATTTGAAAGCAAAATATGTTTATTTTACATACCTAATTTAAATATAAATCGTATCCGCGCGGCATGGTGGCAAGAACGCTGGCCGCATTTCCTCGCTGAATCGCTATGCTGATTGCTCTTGTCCCCAGAGCAAACAATTAGACGAGGGGTGATGATTTTTAAAAACCGCGGTCTTAAAGTCTCTACAGCAAACGGCACAAACACGTAGTCTTTGATTATAGACACGTACATATTTGCGCCGCTTGCCAGACTTTAATTATAGACACGTACATATTTGCGCCGCTTGCCAGACTTTGATTATAGACACGTACATATTTGCGCCGCTTGCCAGACTTTGATTATAGACACGTACATATTTGCGGCGCTTGCCAGACTTTGATTATAGACACGTACATATTTGCGCCGCTTGCCAGACTTTGATTATAGACACGTACATATTTGCGGCGCTTGCCAGACTTTGATTATAGACACGTACATATTTGCGCCGCTTGCCAGACTTTGATTATAGACACGTACATATTTGCGCCGCTTGCCAGACTTTGCGCTTTCAGCTGCTTCTCCCTGTACCCCTGAGGTGCGACAAAGCCAAAGTGTCGACACAAATGGCATCCCACACTGGCAATGACTTTTAATTCCTAAAAGTTCATTCAATCAAATCAAATCAAATAATTTATTCAGTAAATAGGCAACATTTTAAGCACTTTTACACGTCATAATAGTTATTACATTTTATATTTATCATTCTATATAATTTACATAATGTATACATTAAAATATCTATTAGTGATAACATAATATCAGCTGAACAACTCAATAATAGGTAATGGATTAACTGGTCAGAAACAGTAGATACCGATACCTCGTCAAATTATAAGTATTCTATTTATTGAAATTATAATAAATATCAGCTGTAAATTGGCATTGTCATACTTAATACTAAATTATAATTTAATAATACCAAATACCTTACAGTAGTAATGATAAAAAATAAACAAATGTCAAAAACATTTCAACTAACCTAAGTCTCACAAAATTAAAAAATGTTATACATACATTAAAAATATAAATAACAGTGATAATTAAATATAAAAATATATAATAAAAATAATAATGTCATAATTCCTTTAATTAATGGTACAATGAATTAAAAATAACATATTTTGCTGCTGTAAATGGGCGTTGTCAATCAACATACTAATTTATATTTGACTACATTTTTTAAAGGTTCAGACAGACTTTCAAAGTCTTTCCAAATGGATTGTGCGATCGAGAGCGATGCAAAGCGTTAAAATATTTACTATTAAAATCGAACAAAACCGGAATAAAAATAGGTATTTACGTAATAATTTCATTGAAATTAATTTTGGATTCCGACCACGACTCGCGACCATCGGCGCCTTTTGACCTCAACGAGAAATGAATTTAAAATCATCGAAACATCAACCTACTATTTTCGCATAATAATTGTCATTCGTAAATCAAGGAAAATTTGATGTTTTTGTAATCGTGCATGTACCAATGAGAAATACACTTTTGTAATGTACATTTGTTATGAATTTATTGATGAAAATAGTGGATGATTTTTGCTCCTGGACAAAGGGAATGAGAACGAAAGCATCAAATTGCTTCAGCTTAGTCCGGCTAGGCGGAACAATACATCTTAAGATCCAGGACAGAGAATATGCGGGGTCTAACATACCCCCTATTCCGAATCGCGCTCAGAGCGCTTAGAACCCTATCATTCCGATACGCGATAATAGTTACCTAAGCACGCTTAAAGGTGTTCCGATACGCGCTTAAACTGTTTTGCCAAAGCTGTGTGACGTCACAAACGACATAATTTCTCGCGCTTAGACTGCTCGAGATATCGAGGTAGATCGCTCTGAGCGCTGTCAGTTTTTTGTCATTATGTTGCACGCCATTTTCAAGTTTATTTAATATTAGGTTTTCTTTTAAATTATTGAATATTGTAATTCGTTTATACTGTTTGTATGTTACTTCTAAAACAAATCTATAATTAATATTAAAGTAGGAAGTGGAAAAAAAAATGTCTGTAACATGGCAATTTATTTTAAAAGGTCAAAATAAGTTAATAATATTAATCTGACCGCCTCCGTGGTCTAGTGGTAACAAACGTTGCCGTGAACTCGGGAGGTCGTGGGTTCGATTCCCACCGGGGGCAAGTTGTACATTGTATAATTTGTCTCGGTCTGGGTGTTTATATGTATAATATGTATATATTTACAAAAAAAAAAGTATAATATGTAGTTTATCAACCATCTAGTTTCCGTAACACAAGCCTTGTAGCTTACCACGGAAACTAGATGGCGCTGTGTGACCTGTCTGGAAATATTTATTTTATTTAATCTTTACACAAAGACAAATAAACTGAGAGATGTATATTTGTTAGTATTCATACTCAAAGATATGGAATCCGCAATTTATCTTCCATACATTTAAAAAAAAACTAACATTTTATGAATGAAAATAAGATTTCAACCGTTCCGAATTGATATCACGCTCTGAGCTGGATCGCGATATATGATTCGGAACGACGGTCAGTGTCATAATCGTTCTTAGCGCTCTGAACGCGATTCGGAATGAAGATAGATTACGTCAGTCAGAAATGTCAAATATTGGGCATTCCGCATAGCTTTTGACATTTCTGACAGACGTATCGATCTGAGATGATATCGTTTTCGGACGATTGTGCACTCCGGCTCCCCCACTGGTAAATGAAACCATGCTCTTTAAATTTCTTGGCATAAGGATCAGTTTTTAAAGAAAAACACAATCCCTAGTAGTAGTTGTAAAACAATTCACTGATGACATGAATGATGAATGAAATATTAAGCAATGTCAAAAAAGCTTTGATATATGACAACTACTTACCATTTCGCCTCACTTGGCCTTTCCTAGTATATGATTTCAACAAAAGCCTACTATCAGTCCTGGACGTTGACGTCATAAGAATACTGAAGTCTTGGGTTAGCCCAGGGTGCTGACTCCTCAACATTATTTATAGGATGGAGAAATTTCGGAATGGTTCTGAAAATACCATCAGAATTGTACAAACATCTACGTATAAGCAAATATCAAATTGTAACCAGCTCCCAGGCTAATACAATTTCATCTCTTCCATCTGGTCTCAGAGATGGAACCGAGACTACTATTATTGAAGAAATTCATAACAGATGCCCAGAGTGACAAAACAGGCATTGGCTGGAAAATAAAGAAAGTGGCAAAGAGGTAATAAAATCATTCCTCAGAAAAGATGAAGAGCATGATGAGCACGTGACGACTCTAAAAATTTAAAATGACTGGCTAACTTTGGGAGATTTCTGCATCAATCCAGCACTGAAGTGGCGTATACGATTGGTCTCCGGCGTTGCTGAATTTCTTCCTACACGCTTTTCAAATGTCCCTTCCGGCTCAGAGTAATCTGGTAAGGTGGCGAAAAGCTACGGAAAAGAACTGTACATTGTGTGGTGCTGCTATTGGAACTGCTAGACACATAATTGTAGGGTGCATTACTCTTCTAGAAAAGGTTATTACTAGCGCCGACATGACAAAGATCTTGGTGTTATCCGTGAAGCAGTAAAACTTTATATTGCAAAAGCCAGAAAGGGACGAAATAAAATTTTGACCATATGTAAAGGAAGGGCAAACTACGAAAACTCAATGCATGCCCACATCGATCCTTGGCGCCGCATCAGACTGGAAAATGTACATAGATACATTTTAACATACTTACTATTCTGTACAAATCAAATATTTCAAAAGATCACAACATGATGTCGGACAAATATTACGATTTTATACAGAAAATGATCACGAACGTGTTCAAGACTCGGTTTTACGCAGTGGATGTTGGTGCGAGAGGAATTTCAGCAAAATATTTGCACCATTACTGAAAGATTGGGCCCACAGATATAGATCTGTGATTGGGCCCAAGCTAAACCGAGGTTCTGCAGTGTCTCGGGTATATTTGCTGATTCGAGGACTGACAGTTTTCAAACAATTATGCGCAAAAGATCTGCGTCTATGCTGTGCCGCATGAGAACCAGTACCAACAGGCTCCTAAACGTATTGGCAGATCGGTGGGACTCTCCGCTGCTGGAGCGCTGGATACAGCTGCATACAGTCAAGTAGACAGCCTCCAGTATTGGATAGTTTAAAATAAATTATTAGTTATACTAAATACAGATTAAGTAAAAATGTTACTAACAATTTATGAATGTAAAGTCCGAAATAAAAGTTTATTATTATTATTATTAAACAGGCCTGCCAAACAAGTTTCCAAGGCCGCATTAATGGAATCATACAGTATTTGGTTCACGATATCATGTATATCACGATATAAAATATTTTTGACGGATCTGTCAAAAGTCCAAGATATAAGGTCGCTATGTCCGCCAAACAAACTAATTTGGCGTATATCTCTATCCCATGCTCGCCAAAAAAAAACAAAATCATTTTAACCCTGATATAACGGCCTTTTTAGTCGTATATCACAGCCCATGCTAGGATTACTACCCCCACAGCATTGTTTGTCATATACGTCTAAATAGGCTGTTATATTAAAGCCCATGCTAGCCGAACTTTATAGCAAAACCTTTCTAAATAGCTGCTTGTACATATAAAAATGTGTCAAAACGACAAGCGAAATATAACGAATGACATATCCCTCTGGACCATATATTTGCAACGATTTGGCCCGGTCCCAACTGGTTTCATTGTTTTGCTTACGTTTGGCATTCGGCCGAATACTAAAAACACACACATAATATTTCATATAAGTACTTACCGTAAAATGGGGAGGGGGTACGGTCTAGGTTGGGAATAGGGACAAAACTGATATTTTCTTAGCGGCCTTGCAGATATTTAATGTACATCTGTTCGGTTTAAACTAAAAAATGAAATTAAAATTATTTCTAAAAAATAATTCTCGACCCCGTATTCTACCCTCTCGTTCCGAATCAAGCTCAGAGCGCTTAGAATGAATATGATACTAACAAAACTGCCTCCGTGGTCTAGCGGTTAAGTCCGTGGATTTAGACTCGGAGATACCGGGTTCGATTCCTGGTCGGAACACAAAAATATTTATTAATGTAAATTTGTGATATTTCTCGAGTTTGGTACGCTGGAGACATCGACGAGCTTGCCACTTGTCATGATTGGCCTACAGTAAAGTTGGCTAAATGTGAATCAGCTTATTTATAAGCGTGGTTTCTGACCACCCCGAAAGGGATATGGTCGTTATGATACTTTACTTTACTTATGATACTAACAGTCGTTCCGAATCAAATATCACGATTTGGATGCTCAGAGCGTGATATCAATTCGGAACGGTCTAAATCACATTCTCATTCATAACATGATAGTTTTTTTTAAAATGTATGGAAGATAAATTGCGGATTCCACATCTTTCAGTATAAATATTAACAAACATACATCTCTCAGTTTATTCATCTTTATATGTGTAAAGTTTAATATTATTAACTTATATTCTTTTAAAATAACTTGCCGTGTTACAGACATTTTTTTCACTTCCTACTTAAATATTAATTATGTATTTGTTTTAGAAGTAATATACAAACAGTATAAACGAATTACAATATTAAATAATTTAAAATAAAATCTTATATTAAATAAAATAGAAAATGGCGCGCGACATAATGACAAACAACTGACAGCGCTCAGAGCACTCTACCTCGATATCGTGAGCAGTCTAAGCGCGAGGAATAATGTCATTTGTGACGTCTTATTTATATTATAGATTTGGCAAAACAGTTTATACACGTCTCGGAACAACTTTAAGCGTGCTTAGGTTACTATTATCGTGTCTCGGAACGAGAGGTAAGACGTGTCCTTAACGGCTCATCCACTCAATTGTTACCAGTTTGGTAAACTCGAGAAATATCAGAAATTAAATATTAAGAAATAAATACATGTCACACTGTTCGTGCCGTTAAACCCAGTAGTGTATCCACACGTTTCGGGATCAGGCTCCAATTACCGTCATACCCAGTCAAGCCGGCATAGTATTGGAAACTAATGTCAGTCATGAGTGTCTGATTCCAGTTGCTAACATTAATGGACCTCGCGCAACACTTACCATCAGGTAGGGAGCAAGGTCACATGTCGTGCAAAAAAAACATCTCTTTATCCAACAAACGATAGAGGCATAGAGCCGGCATCCGCACGGTGAATCCATATAGAAAGCTTGTGTTTTAAGGTCACATGTGATAGTATAAAAAAAACCCCGTTCGTGCTGATAAACCCAGTAAGTGTATACGTTTCGGGATCAGGCTCGAATTGCCGCCATGCCGGCATAGTGTTAGGGACTGTCAGTCGTGTCTGATTCCAGTTACTAACGTGGACCTTGCGTGCCACTAACCCCGCGTTCCATTTATAGCATTTCCAACATTTCGTAGCAACTTCATAAACCAGCGCGAAATGTCGTTTTTGTTAAGAAATTACACTTTTATTAACAATGCTAACATTTCTTAAATAAAACGAGCGGTGAGGCTACTTTTTGACAAGTGTTTTCGTTCATGTTTTATCATACCATGGCATCCAACAGACATGATATTATTATGGTCTTTGAATTTATTACATAAAATCGTTTAAAATACCTTTATAAAGTATTTTTTTTTGGTTTTCTTCTCCCGATGGATGATGAATGAGGTGATAGGGAAGGCAAAAGGTCTAGCCCATACAGCCAAGTCTGGAGTAATATATCTTTCTTTTTTATGAGTTAATGAGGTCATCATCAAATTCCAGATGCTGCAGAATTTGATGCTTTTCTTGGAGTCACTCGCGGCACCATAGCTCAAACACGTCGGGTAAAATATGGGAGTTGACAGCGCGGGAAAACCGCAAAAAATAAACTGCTACTTGTGCCCCATATTTAAAGTCCAAGTTATCGTTTTCCATAATAATTCACATTGTAGCACATTATTAAACAAAACAACACCACTTTTGACCAATAATATCCACAGCAAATTAATTTACAAAACAAAAACTTGCACTTGACTTGTCCACGCAAAAAGGCGCGAAGGACTTCTTCCTATAAAGTATATAAAAATGGTAAACAAACCATTTTATATGTTAATGACATCTGTCAAAAAGTATCATCTGTCAATAACCCTCCTTTCAACACTGACATACGAAATTAGCATCAAATGTTAGAATTGTCATTAAACGAACTTGTGCTAAAAAAAAAGTGGTATTTTCATGCTAACAATTCTTAAAACGAACGCGGCCTTACCATCATCATGCGCAAGGTCACATGTGCAAAAAAAAATCTCTTTATCCAACAAACGATAGAGACATAAGCGTGGCCATCAATCATCTTGTATGGGGATTTGGGCAGTGCCATCACTTCGTGGTGTTTAAAAAAACAAAATAAAACACAAAAATTATTTTAATATTTAATTTATTTATACAAAAATTGTAAGACATCTGGGGCATTCCTTTGTTATTGGGTATACATAATGTTTTTAACAGATATTTATTTATTTATTGTTGTGTAATTCAGTAGCGTAGTCATAATATTCGAGCGGTGGTGAGTCGGTTGTAAGAACGCGTTCCTTAAATCCCACAAATGTCGGTTCAAACCCCTCCGGCATGTACCAATGAGAAATACACTTTTCTTACGTACATTTGTCAGATTCTCGGAGAACACGTTAAGCCGTCGGTCCCGTTTCCATTAAAACTAAAACTTGTGGAATCTTTAATAAACTGTCATTAAAATTTGACTTCAGATCTTCGCCAACCCGTCTGGCCAGCGTAGCGAATGTAGGCAAAATTCTCCAGATATATGTTCTTAAATTCCCATCTACAACATGGAGGTCTAGAACTAGGATCTAGGCTGTAATGAATTTTATTTTTTATTGTTTATATAAAGAGGGTGTACTTATCGCTTTTGCATTCCTCTCGCTCGCACAGTCCAATTTTCAAAGATTCCAATCTGAGTGTACTTTAGTAGTCTATCAACTTTCTAGCTAAATAAAATAATGGCCATTTTGTCGACATATTAATCACGGATTTGTTAAACAATGTTAGGAATATGTAGAATTCAATTGTTTATTTATATATGTGTCTATGAGGTATATACTCATTACGGGTCAGAGACACTAATAAAATTAGAAAAAAAAAATCGAAATTAAATTTTACTTAAAGTCAAATAACCCAATAGTAACAATGAAATGTCCCATCTTCTAAAATCGTATAAAATAAAAATAAAATGCAAAAAGATGTAGAAAAAATCAGTCTATAGTTACAGCATGCAATAAAACCTATTTTAACTATTACTATACTATTGCACAATAATTAACGCAGCCTTTTCACTAAAGATAGTTTGAATATCGATAGGACTATTAATAGTATCGATAGAATCAATAGCATAGCAAGTCATCAATAGTAGTTATACATTTTGTGCGATCGATGGCATCGATAGCGTAGCAAGTCATCAATAGTAGTTATACATTTTGTGCGATCGATGGCATCGATAGCGTAGCAAGTCATCAATAGTAGTTATACATTTTGTGCGATCGATGGCATCGATAGCGTAGCAAGTTATCAATAGTAGTTGTACATTTTGTGCGATCGATGGCATCGATAGCGTAGCAAGTTATCAATAGTAGTTATACATTTTGTGCGATCGATGGCATCGATAGCATAGCAAGTCATCAATAGTAGTTATACATTTTGTGCGATCGATGGCATCGATAGCGTAGCAAGTCATCAATAGTAGTTATACATTTTGTGCGATCGATGGCATCGATAGCGTAGCAAGTCATCAATAGTAGTTATACATTTTGTGCGATCGATGGCATCGATAGCGTAGCAAGTTATCAATAGTAGTTGTACATTTTGTGCGATCGATGGCATCGATAGCGTAGCAAGTTATCAATAGTAGTTATACATTTTGTGCGATCGATGGCATCGATAGCGTAGCAAGTCATCAATAGTAGTTATACATTTTGTGCGATCGATGGCATCGATAGCGTAGCAAGTTATCAATAGTAGTTGTACATTTTGTGCGATCGATGGCATCGATAACGTAGCAAGTCATCAATAGTAGTTATACATTTTGTGCGGTCGATGACATCGATAGCGTAGCAAGTCATCAATAGAAATTTATATATTGTGCGTTCGACAGTATCGATTGTCCTATTGATATTTCCACTAGTAGTACCCTATCGAGCGGGCATCAATAATCACAACTTCTCCGCTACTGATGCTATCGATTGCACAAAATGTATACTACTATTGACGACTTCCTCCGCTACTGACACTAGCGATCGCACAAAATGTATACTACTATTGACGACTTCCTCCGCTTCTGACACTAGCGATCGCACAAAATGTATACTACTATTGACGACTTTCTCCGCTACTGACACTAGCGATCGCACGAAATGTATACTACTATTGACGACTTCCTCCGCTACTGACACTAGCGATCGCACAAAATGTATACTACTATTGACGACTTCCTCCGCTACTGACACTAGCGATCGCACAAAATGTATACTAATATTAGATGGTTTGTGCATTGATACTATCGATACTAAATGGGCAAATACAGGGGCAGCTGGCGGATGGGGGAGGTGAGGGGTATATGACGTCGCAAACACTAGGCTGTCGACTAAAACTAGAGAAATCTATTATATTCGTACTGTTTTAACAAATTACTGTTTCTCATAGAGATAATCAGATTAGGGTCAGAGAAAGAGTACCTATTCAAATTGTGAATAAAATCAAGTACCCTATTAAGGGTTATAAAATGCAGTATTTTTTTTTACATTCGATTAATTTATAACTAAAACTATAATTAATAAATGCATGGTCTGGTATCATAATGTCAAATTTACAACTATAATATTAATTTAATTTACAAGCCGATTTTATAATGCCGTATTAATCCCTAGTGGTGGTCAGAAACCACACTTTTGTTACAAGCTAGTTTACATTAACCTATATATGCCCAAAGCGGTAACACGGTATATTACAATACAGTAAATAGCTTTTATAATATATATTATATTAGTAGTTTATGAAACTTGCATAATAAGGGGTATTATACACAAGTGTTTTAATACCTAGTTATGTGCAGTTTCATACACTAATATATCTACTCTCATACATTGGGATTGAACCTACTAAATAAAAAAATCACACGAAATGCTATACAACAAAACGAATTGAATGGCGCCATTTTTTTTTTTTTTTTTAAAGGAACATAATTCCTAAGCATTGAAATGGCGCCAAAACCTAACTTATGACCGCGCACGCGCTATGGCGGGCGCTGCCATGGACAAGTAAAAATTGGAATCAAAACTTTTTTGTAATGGAACCTTTGCCTTAAAAAAAATAAGTGTCATATAATATGTATGATTCTATTTTTAAAATGAAATATAACATTATTTTGTTAGAGAAGAAGTGTTATAAATTGATTCTATTTTTAAATTTCAGCAGTATGTTTATAAATTATGTCAATATAAATTCGTTTTGAAGTTTGTAATTCGCATTTTACGATATGAGAGTAGATAAAACCGTTTGTTAAAAGATGTTAAAAAAACATTACTTGATTTAACATAATGGACGGCCCCTAAGCTGATAGACTACATGTCTTAAAATCGCTGTATTTGTGATAGCGAGACGTTAAAACCTTAACAGTTATTAGATAAAGGTGCTTGCATGTTATTTATAAATAAATATACAATATGTTATTTAAAATAATGTTTTGTAATTATGATCGTGTCACGTTAGGCTTCATGGACATACAATAAGCAAGACTATCCAAGCCCAAATTTCAATAATTAAACTAGACAAGATTACAGTATTTAAAACGCACTTATAAAGTGCACATAATGGGATGTATCACTAACTTTTTATCACGATAGATGGCGCATGATAGATGGTACCTAATATAACTGTCAGTTGCATAGAAAAAAATGTATTTTTATTACGAAATTGTTTTTTTTTCTGGATATTATGCCGAAGTGAGCAGCTTTTAAGTGTACAAATCGAGATTTCTAAGCGAAATCAAAGATATGGTGATCTCAAAATTGCCGTTCCATTATTAAAAGCTTTTTTCTTTTTAACCCTTAATAAGGCACGAGTTAATAGGGTTTTAAATGCAGAAGTTGAAGTGGTTTTAGGGTAAATGACTACCGTAGAATTAAAAAATTACAAAGCAATGGAAACAAACATAAAACAGCTGCAAATTAAATCAACAATCACGTGATGAAGCCAAATTCTACTTACAGGATTTTTTCTCAAACACAAACTTGCTTTTTCTCTATGGTTTTTTCTATCTATGGTTTACGGTTTTGTACATTCATTGAATTGATTTTCAATAGAAAAGATAATTTTTTGTTTACAGATTGTGGTGGGAAATAACTCTCTTTGCCTTGGACGTTGTTCGCTTTCTTATTTCGTCTTTTAAGGTAGATAACGTTAATTTAAAATGCACTTTTCTGTTATAAAAATATAAAACTACAAAAACATTTTAAAATTATGCGATATAGGTGTTAAACAAGGTACCATTGCCGCTAGCGACATCTACAAAAAGCTTTGCCTGATACAAGGGCGTACCCAGGATTTCAGCTAGGAGGGTGCAGCTCATACCTGTTTCGAGAAGATGGTCGGTCGGGTATATTGAAACAAAAAGTCATGAAAATTTACTGGAAAAAGTACTGTCGAGTGTCGTCCGTAACTAGATAGCGCTAGCGCTAGATGTTGTTTTCTCCAAATTATATTCGGCTTTAATCCTAGTTGGCTCTGATTATCTCGTCGGGAATTCGGGAGCGGAAACTACGAGATGCGACGGTTTCGCGGGAGATTTAAATTATATTGCGTCGCTAACAGTATACTATATCGAATGTTGTAGAATGTAGAATATTTAATTATAGATAAAAAATATTAAATCAAAATATCTGACTGAAAAGATGTTTTGTTTCCAACACTTCATTTTGCGCAGAGTAGGTAACACGTTTTTAATTCCCACTTGCCGGGTAAATTGACGTTTATTTTATCTTCTAGGGGGGGAGGGGGGGGGGGCAGCTGCCCCCCCCTGCTCCTACCTAGGTACGCCCTTTGCCTGATACACCCCATTATGATCGAGTCTCGTTGCGCTTCATGGACATATATGGACATACAATAAGCAAGACTATCCAAGCCCAAATTTCAATAATCAAACTAGACAAGATTACAGTATTTAAAACGCACTTACAAAGTGCACATAATATATACATTATTTTCTTTAGGGACGTAAATTTTATCATTACATTTTTCAAAAATTTTGGACGACATAATTTACTTAAAGCTAATGTTATTTTTATACTGTTTACATTTTAGTGAATATAAAGAAACTAGATATAACTTAGCGGTGGTAACTTGAGCCAACCCGTTTGGCCAGCGAGTGTAGGCCAAATTCTCCAGATACATGTACTGGAAAGGAATGGAAATTACCTATTTCCAACAATGGCTGTAATGATTATAAAGTATCATTACGACCGTTTTCCATCCAGGGTGGTCGGAAACCACGCTTTTTTTTTTTATTAATCGGGGTTACATTTAGCCAACTTTACTTAGACCAATTCTAGTTGATGTCTCCAGCGTGCCAAACTCGAGAATTATCACACCCGCTTCTAAATAATACTAATAATAGGCCGGCATAGTGGTAGGGACTGATGTCGGTCGTCCGAGGCTGGCGTCAGTTGCTCCCATTCTTGGACCTCGCGTACCGCTTACCACCAGGTAGGCGCGGTGTCACATGTCGTGCTCCGTATAAAAAAATAAATAAAAAATAAAAAAACCACTCCACCACGGAGGCAGTCAGTAATAATATCCTATTCAATTACTTAACTACTCTCGAAGTTGTGCAAAATTACGTCTACCTCGGGCAGACTATCCAATTAGGAGCAGATAACTTCAGCAAAGAAGCCGACAGACGCATTCAGCTAGGATGGGCGGCATTCGGGAAACTATATATATATATATATATGTCTATGCCACAATGTTTAATAACTAAGGACTTCAACCAGTAATGTCGTACGGAGCAGTGACGTGGTCACTAACAGTGGGTCTGGTCCATAAATTCAAGGTCACTCAGCGAGCCATGGAAAGAGCTACGTCAAAGTCAAATCATTTATTACAATTTGGCCTTTTCGGACTCTTTTGTATTGTCACATTACATTGTTATAATTATTTAAATAAATTATTACAATACAATTGAATTGACCCAAATATATACATACACCAACAGTAAAAGGTGTCCAAAATATATTAATAATATACATTTGCACATCTACCAGGCATTTTTGTCACTAATAAAATCATTTATCTTATAATAGGCCTCGACGTTTGACATGAATTTTTAGTTTATCTAAACACAAGTTAGTTAGTTCGTTTGGGAGTGTGTTATAAAAACGAACACCAACTCCCAAAAAAGACTTACTAGTTTTACTGAGGCGTAGGTGAGGCAGAGTCCGTATATTATTGTATGTATTATAGATTGTATTATTTCTAAATTTATATATATATATATATGCTAGCTGACCCGGCGAACTTCGTACCGCCTAACAGTCATTGAATGGTCAACCTTGAAAGAAGGTGGCTGGTGGGGGTTGGATGAGGGTGGCGAAAGATTGCGTAACAGTGGAGAGATACAGGCTGATGATGAAATACTTAAATGTAAACAGTATAACATAAAACTTAAAAAAACAAAAAAAAAATGTTAGCTAAAATGTATAAATATATCTTAAATCTATATATTTATATACAAATGGCAGCACAAAGTAGCTTAGGGTTAATAATAATAATAATAATACATATACAATAGGCCAGATTGCACTATGTTTGTTTATGGAAGTACTATATTTTGGAAGTCTTTTTGGAGAATTTTCTAATTCAGTCATCACGACCGTTTCCCGTCCGGGGTGGTCAGAAACCACACTTACAAAGAAACGGACTTTACTGCTGATCATGACAAGTGGCAAGCTCGTCGATGTCTCCAGCGTACCAAACTTGAGAAATATCACAAATTAAATATTATTTAAATCAGGAATCGAACCGTAATGGCGGACTGATGGATAAACCCAGTAAAGTGTATCCACACGTTTCGGGATCAGACTCGAATTGCCGTCATGTCCAGTCGAAGCCGGCATAGTGTGTCTGATTCCAGTTATTAGCATAATTTAAACATGTCTACTTCAATTACATAACTATTTTTAATGGTGCAACTAGCCTTTAAACTAAATCTAATAATAATTAACTATATAAATACTAAATGAGACCATTTTTTCAAGTCTTTAAATTATGATTTTTATTTATTTATATGGAGTGATTTTGAAATAAAAATCTATTTGTCAGAAACATGGTGGTTACAGGGATGTAATTATATCACATGCTTCGCTATTTCCTAAAAAACCATAATGTATTAAGTGACAAAATTCGGTTAGTTTTATAATAGACAATTGGTATGGAGTAGTTAAAAAAAATTGTCAGTTAATACATGTGGTGTTTCTTAGAAAAAGTTATTTAATTCTATCAATAGAACAAGATATTACTCTAGAGTAAGAGCATAGAAAATCACGCATGCTACTGGTAGATATTTTCCTCGCGTAATTATAATTTTTTCTCTGTTGGTAAAGCGATTATTCATCTTTAGTGTCGTTTATACGTTCCTGTGATTTAGTGACAGTCTCGTCGGCTATGTCTTGTATTATGACTTTTATGTCCTCCACCAGGGAATCGAACTGCGGACGATCTGATGGCGACTTGCTCCAGCATTTACTCTGAAATAAAACAATATTTTTTGGTTACATAATTTCCCCTCGTTCCGAGACACGATAATAGTAACCTAAGCAAGAGATGTCCAAAAACTTTATTGCCAAAGCTTTGTGACGTCACAAATAACATCATACTGTGCGCTCAGACTGCTCACAATATCGAGATGGATCACTCTGAGCGCTGTTTGTCATTAATGTCATTATGTCGAGCGCCATTTTTAAGTAGGAAGTAAATAAAATATATCTGTAACACGGCAAGTTATTTTAGAAGACCAAAATAAGCTGAAAATGCCGAGATAGATGTGGAATCAGCAATTAATCTTTTGCACTTTAAAAAAAAAAAACTATTATGGTACGAATAAAAATGTAATTTAGTCCGTTCTGAATTGATATCGCGCTTTGAGCATCCAAATCGTAATTGTAATTCGAAGCGACTGTCAGTATTATATTCATTCTAAGCGGCCGGAGCATGATTCGGAACGAGGTTTATTATCGTAGATAGCGAGCGTCATGTGGTGTGACGT
The DNA here is from genome assembly GCA_910589645.1 of Tinea semifulvella. NCBI lineage: Eukaryota > Metazoa > Arthropoda > Insecta > Lepidoptera > Tineidae > Tinea > Tinea semifulvella. Next base: position 2,896,958 of record OU342619.1, on the reverse strand, counting down.
AACTAAAGTTATTTGATTTCTTGTCGTTTTATATTCATAAAATAATATATAATTTATAACTTACCAGTAAAATAGCAAGTTTTTCGGGTATATTTGTTGGCATATTCCACTCCAATGTTCCAGTTTTTATTCTTTCCAAAACGGAATTGTCGTTTAGTTTTGCGAATGGCAACTCTGCTTTGGTGTAAATCTGAAAACAAAAAATACAAAGTAATTTTAGACTGAACTTATAACATTGAATTTACGGACAGATAATCTGATGATGGATATTTACTGTCTATCGTGAGATTAGACATCTAATGTACATCGTGAGATTGGACTAATGTCCATAGTGAGATTGGACTACTAATGTCCATCGTGAGATTGGACATCTAAGGTCCATAGTGAGATTGGGCATCTAATATCAATCATGAGATTGGGTATCTAATGTCCATCGTGAGATTGGGCATCTAATATCAATCATGAGATTGGGTATCTAATGTCCATCGTGAGATTGGGCATCTAATATCAATTATGAGATTGGGTATCTAATGTCCATCGTGAGATTGGGCATCTAATATCAATTATGAGATTGGGTATCTAATGTCCATCGTGAGATTGGACATCTAATGTCCATCGTCAAATTAGACATTTAATGTCCATCGTAAGATTGGACATCTAATGTCCATCGTGAGATTGGACATCTAATGTCCATAGTGAGATTGGACATCTAATGTCCACCGTGATGTAGGACATCTAATGCTTATAGTCTGATTAAACATCTAATGTCCATCGTGAGATTGGACATCTATTGTCCATCATCAGATTGGACATCTACTTTCCAGCATCAAATTGGACAGCTACTGTCTAATCTGTATGTATAATCTGATTTACTGAATTGCAACAACAAAATAAAATTATACATTACCTCCCATACTGTAGCAGCAAACATGTAGACGTCAGATTTTGTGGAATAATCTCCTTCCAGGACAGCCTCAGTAGGTAACCAGCGGAGGGGAATTACCTGGACACAGAAAAATATATGTTTATATCCAAAAATATAAAATAAGATTGAATGAGCATTGCTTATTATCATACAATATGTTTGTTACATCACTTTTTAATATCGTGTTTGAATTTTACGATGCATTCGCAAATGGCTGCTGGATGATGTCATATACTCCATGTTCGACTTGGCGCCTTCATTTTACTTTAAATCGCTATGAAATATCGTTCGATTTAATTTAAGCAAAATTAATATACTTCGAATTATTAAGTGACGTCACTTACTAATGTTTGTGATAAATAAACGTTAAATAAAGTTTGTACTACTGGTAATATAAAAAACATATTTTTATTTAAGACCTGGCTGCTCATCTTGTACAGCGTCACAGACAAAACTTTTTTCTCATTAATATTATTAGTATAGATTCTTACCTGATCATGTAGTTTATAGTATTCATGTGCATAAGGTCCCCGGGAGAGAGCAGCACAAGATAATTTTAGTTGTAACTTAGAAGTTATTACGCAATTACGTGCGGCTATGTCTCTGGAAGTAAAATATAAACGATCAGCACCTAGAGCATCACTGTTGGGAATGGGCCTTCCAGAAGTTACTGGAGAATTTGGACGCGTTGGTGAGGGTCCTATGACAGTTTATTAAGAGGGTTTATTATGCATCCCTTTCGCTCACACACTTTTGAGAAATGTAGTGTATCAACTTAACTTGTTAAAAGTCATGTAGATTAAGTAGTGTGTTGGTCCAAAGACGCTGCCTTGCGGCACGCCTAACGAAATGTTTCGATACTCACTAACATATAAATCAACCCTAACACGTTGAGATCTACGAGTATTACTGTGGTAACTCTTAAAAAGGGCCAGTACCGAACCACTTATACCAAGAGATTCTTGTTTCGCCAAGAGTACTGGGATCGAGACATTGTCAAAAGCTTTTGCAAGATCTAGAAATACAGCACAGCATTTCTTTTTGACCTTAGAATTGTAATAAATTAAATGTATCTATAACCTAATCCCTCCCTCTCCATTCCGCAACCGAACCACACGCACAGGTCAGAATATGCACCCACATACCGTAGTCACCATCCACTCGCGTACGTATACATTTGGGGACTCGTACATCTGTCGTACGATAAAGATGTGGAATGCTCTTCCAGGCTCTGTGTTTCCACTTTCCTATAACTTGGAGTCCTTCAAGCGAAGTGTGAAAAAGCATCTAGTGAAGCCGGCATAGTGTTGAGGACTGATGGCAGTTATGAGTGTCTTGACTTCAGTTGCTAACATTCATGGACCTTGCGCGCCACTTACCATCAGGTGGGCCCAAGATCACATGTAGTGCTATTATAAAAATATAAAAAAAAGTATTTTTTACTTACCTATGGGTAACTCTGTGTAAGGCCAAAGCTGCTCCTGCTTTGGCCAAATGTAGCACTAATTGTGTTTTGTGTGTGGCGGAGAGAGAGGGCGCTGGGGTCGCGGTTGGTGTGGCCTCCAAGTAAGTGGCGGCTCGAGGACCGACTCGAGTGACATATTCTTCCCGTTCTTGTAATGTTCGGGTGGAGGATAGGAATTGTTTTAAATCTCCCTGGAAATGTTTTCAGAATGTTAATTGGACGTAGTTACGCAAAAGAGATCCAAACACATTAAGTTAATTGGACGTAGTTACGCAAAAGAGATCCAAACACATGAAGTTAATTGGACGTAGTTACGCAAAAGAGATCCAAACACATGAAGTTAATTGGACGTAGTTACGCAAAAGAGATCCAAACACATGAAGTTAATTGGACGTAGTTACGCAAAAGAGATCCAAACACATGAAGTTAATTTTAAGTTACAGTACTGAAGTTGGAACTTAGGTTAGTCCAACATATTATGATACATTAAGAATATGTCAAAAACTATATATTAATCTGGATCATTATTGATATTCTCAAAAAGCTCTGAATATATATATATATATATTCTCAAAAAGCTCTGAATATATATATATATATATACTGCCTCCGTAGTTTAGCGGTTAAGTCCGTGGATTTAGACTTGGAGGTACCGGGTTCGATTCCTGGTCGAGACACAAAAATATTTATTAATGTAAATAAAAATACATCTAATTAATATTTAATTTATTTGTGATATTTCTCGAGTTTGGTACGCTGAAGACATTTATTTATTTATTTAGTACACACAGCAGTACATATATTATCACACACATAACATAGTATAATTATAACTTATCTAATATATGTACCAATTAGGTGTCACAGCATTCACCAATATAAAAAGAAGAAAAAATTAAAAACTTATTACTGTTAAAACAAAAAAAAAAACAAAAACTATCAAATTTACAAAATAAAAATATGACTTCTAAAATAAAATTAGACATCGACGAGCTTGCCACTTGTCATGATTGGCCTATAGTAAAGTTGGCTAAATGTGTATCCGCTTATTCATAAGCGTGGTTTCTGACCACCCCGGAAGGGAAACGGTCGTGATGAAACTTTACTTTTACTATATATATATAGACGTTAGTCAAAAATAGTTTTGTTACCCAATCAGTATGTTCGATAAGCAAATAGTGCGGTTCAGCGTCGTTACACAACCCAATCAATCGACACACTCGTTCGTGACGAATTCGCGAGAACATCTCTACTATACGACGAAATTCTGACAGTTGGTTCTGAAATAGGTGAAAAAAATATTATTTCTATATTGTTATTACAAATAAATTAATGTACAAAGTATAAAAGGTGAAGATTATTTACAAAAATAGTTTGAGGTAATTCCAGAAAATAGGTTGAGGTTCTTTATTAGGTTAAAGTAATTCCATAAAATAGGTTGAAGTAATTCGATAAAATAGGTTGAGGTAATTCCATAAAATAGGTCTAGATGATTACTTCATATCCAATGAAACAATAAAACATATATCTTAAATATTATTCTCACCTTTAAAAATTAACAAATAATATTATAATTATTTACCTCATCTTTAGTAGACAATGCTTTAATTAGAACCGGTCTAATTTTGGGCGCAGTTTCGTTCACTTCCTTTGACTTCAACCTTTTGATTTGACATAAATCTATTTTCCCTAACATTACATCGCCAAATTCTCCGCGACCTGTAATACATAGTTTATTTATTATTATTATTATCAACCTGATTTGTTTTGTCTTAAGCCGATAAGCCTGGTTTTCACGGTAAATGGAGGCCAGTGAATGACCTGAGCGATGGTGGCTCGGTTGTAAAAAACAATTTCCTTGAGGTCCATATCCATAAGCGTGGTTTCTGGCCACCCCGGAAGGGAAACAGTGAATATCTTCGACATATCCTCTCATCATCCATACCACAGTGTTTGAAGACAAAAGTCTTCAACCAGTGCGTCCTCCCCGTAATGTCGTACGGAGCAGAGACGTGGACACTGACAGTGGGTCTGGTTCACAAATTCAAGGTCACTTAGCGAGCTATGCTTATTTCTCTGATGGATAGAATTCGAAACGTTGAAATTCATTGGGGAACCAAAGTTACTGACATAGCATTCAAAATTAGCAAGCTGAAGTGGCAATGGACCGGACACATCTGCCGCAGAACCGACGACCGATGGGGCAAACGGGTTCTGGAGTGGAGACCATGTACGGGATGCTGGTGGGGGTTGGATGAGGGTTGCAAAAGACCGCGCTTGGGGGAGGCCTATATCCAGCAGTGGAGAGACACAGGCTGATGATGATGAAGCGTATGTAATGTATAAAAATATTAAACATTACTTGCCTAATGTAATAGAATCAGTAATGAGTGTTCTAGGTACAGATAGATGATCAAAATGGCCGGATCTTTTGGAGGCACGCGAAGCCGCTGACACTTCGGAATTGTCCGCTCCTGAAATGAGAAAAACAACATCTCAAGATACGTAGAAGAGGTCCTAATCATACAAACCCCCTCGGCATGTACCAATGAGAAATACACTTTTCTTACGTACATTTGTCATAGATTCACAACACCACCGTTCCCGTGTGAGGAGAGAACGTTAAGCCGTCGATCCCAGTTCCACAAATACCAACTTGTGGAATTGTTAATAAATTGTCATTAAACATTGATATCAGTTCCTCGCCAACCCGTCTGGCCAGTAGTGGCAAGTGTAAGCCAAATTCACTAGATATATGTTCTGGAAGGCCCATCTCCAACAGTGGATGTCTAGGACTTTGTGGTCTAGGAGCTGTAATGATGAATGATGATACGTAGAAGAGCGACCTTCACTGATCTGTTATTCGAAAGAAATTTATATTATATAAATATAATTATAGCTCGCCTCTGTACTATTTTTAAGTGCATTAATGAATTTAAATAAATAAATAAATATTGTCTTTGTCTTCAGTGCTAGTATATTTTCTAATGTAGACATATTTGCTTTATCTGCATGTGGGTATAAGAATAAGGTCAAAGAAACGTTAAAATTTATATAGGCTTTTTAATTATTATTATTATTATTTATTTATTTTTCATAATTTCTTATTTTTTCTTAATGTTTAGTTTGTTATAACTTTGTACATTCTATAATTATATATCCTATCTGTGGATAACGGTGTTAATTGTATAATTACCTGTACTATGTAATCTATATTTGTATTGTATCCTTATTGTACAATTGTTTGTTATTCCAAATAAATAAAATAAAATAATTTAGTGTAAAAAAATTAAAAGTTTTTTTATCTTTCTAATATTTAGTTTAAATATGTATAACTTACCACTATCTTGTGCCAGAAGCCTTCCATTATGTATGGCTCCATTCCGTTTCGGCTTCTCCTCTTCCGCTTCTTCTACCAACTTCTCTCTCCCTTCAGCTGCTTCTAGTTCTATCTTCTCACCTGTAATAAAACATGTTTTTTTTTGATTTGGAAAAACATCTGCTCACACAATCCAAAATTTAAAAATATTATTTGCGTGGAATTTATTAAAGAGCAAATATTTTAAAATTTTAATCTAGAATAAAAATAAAGAAATACGTATTTTTTATTTAAAAAAAAAAAAAAAAAAAAAAAAAAGTATCATCACGACCGTTTTCCCTTTCGGGGTGGTCAGAAACCACGCTTATGAATAAGCAGATTCACATTTAGCCAACTTTACTGCCGGCCAATCATGACAAGTGGCAAGCTCGTCGATGTCTCCAGCGTACCAAACTCGAGAAATATCACAAATAAATTAAATATTAATTAAATGTATCTATTTACATTAATAAATACTTTTGTGTCCCGACCAGGAATCGAACCCGGTACCTCCGAGTCTAAATCCACGGACATAACCGCTAGACCACGGAGTCAGTTTTGTTAAATTAAAGTAATTAGATATATTTTTTTTAAATTGAAAATGAAGTTTTTAATATATTCAGTTTTACTGTTTGTGCATTGTTTTCTTTCTGTTATTTTCTCCTTAACGAACCTGGATATTTTAATTATTTGGTAATAGAATCTAAAGTTACGGTGCAGAGAAGTTGTCCTAAAAATATCGCCACTCATACAGAGCCTAATCAAGTAGGTAGCGAGAGGTCGACGATCGCGCGAACGTTGACTTACATAATTCTTTCTCTCTCTATTTCGTCTCTCGGCTGTGAACGAGAAGAAGCCTATGGGTGGTGCTTCGCCTACCAGCTCACTGTAGCTGTAGGTGGGTGATGCGCGAAGCCAAGATGTCGTTTTACATCTTCTGGTTTGGTGTATTCCAGAGTTCAACTTTCCACTTCAATATTCAACCTACATAAACTATACTACGCGCCTGTACTGACCACCTCTTTTAATAACCACGACCCCCGGGTAGAAAATCATTTATTATTATTATTATTTTTCTTACAATTTAAAATCAATAAATAGTTTAAAGTATATTTATTCTTCTAGTTTTTTCTTTATTTTCTTTGTTACCACTTTCCCCGTAACAATGTATGTTAGCAACTGGCTTGACTCTAGGCATGACGGCATTCGAGCCTGATTCCATATCCACACGGGATACACTTTACTGGGTATATCGGTACGAACAGTGGATACTTCCCCATCCCGGCAGACTGAGCAAATTACCACCATCAGTCCGCCAACCACCTATTTGTTATTCTCGTTGAAAGTATGTGCCATTTGCAATGATGTCAAATGCCAATTTTTACTTTCTAGGATAATTGATATTATAAGCTTGCCATGGTGATATTTATATAAAAATAACACTCTGTTAATGATGAATTGATTTATTATTATATATACTGACCTCTAGTCCTGGCCTGTTTCTCCCTCCTGTGTCTGCAGTACAGCATGAGGGCCAGCACCAACAACATATAGGCAAGTGCCACGGATATAGATATAACCACGGCCTTACCCGCCACCCCGCTAGGAGGGGATAGTACGCCATCTAAATAAATAAATAAAATAACTTTATTCGAAGTCAAAAAGTTCAAGTTTACATTTTATGTAAGTAGGTATAAAACAAATATTTAACGGAGATCATAGAGTGACGTAAACTATCCACCAGTATTTGAAAAACCCTGCAACCCGAACGAAGAGTACCTGTGTTCCGGGAAGCAGTATTCATTGTGTGCGGAATGAGTATGATTCGATATACAGGGTGTCCCAAAAATAAACGCCAAGCCGAAAACAGTTGATAGGTGGTGACAGTTATCAGAAAAATATTAAAAAAAATCTAAGATAAGTACTTTTCAAATTATTGACATTAAAAAAATGGTGTATTTAGTCAGGATTCCAAAAAGGTATAATACTAGCTAGATTAATACACCATCTTTTAAAGTCACTTGCCGAAATAGCATAGGACATTTTTTTTTTCAGTACAGTCAGTTAATAGTTGATGTCAGTTGATGTAATAAGTTTTAGTACATGGTGGGGCAAAAAGTGATATTTTCTGTTTTAATTTTAGACTGTAGTTTACAGAAGGGTTATTGAGGGTTACACCACTCACAAAAAAAATATGAAAAGTAAAGATTTGTAGTCACAGTACTGTCACAGGATGACATTTTTCTCAATTTTTTTTTAATGTCAATAATTTGAAAAGTACTTAACTTAGATTTTTTAAATTATTTTTCTGATAACCTGTATATATTTATGCACCTAAGAAACTATGATAGAATATATTGAATAAACTTTAAGCAATGATAATAATATTTTTTTTTTTATATTGAATAGATAACATAGTATTTATATAAATGAAATAAGATACATATAAGTAAGGTATATATGGCCGCGTTCGTGTTATAGCATTTCCAACATTTCGTAGCAACTTCATAAACCAGCGCGAAATGTCGTTTTTGTTAAGAAATACCACTTTTTTTAACAATGCTAACATTTCTTAAATAAAACGATCGGTGATGCTACTTTTTGACAAGTGTTTTCGTTCATGTTTTATCATACCATGGCATCCAATACACGTGATATTATTATGGTCTTTGATTTTATTACATAAAATCGTTTAATATACCTTTTTAACAAATATAATAGAAAACTATAAAGTATATAAAAATTGTAAACTATCAATTTGACATCTGTCAAAAAGTAACATCAATAACCCTCCTTTCAACACGGTACTGACATACGGAAATTAGCATCAAATGTTAGAATTTTCATTAAACGAACGACTTGTGCTAAAAAAAGTGGTATTTTCATGCTAACATTTCTTAAAACGAACGCGGCCTATATATATTAAAAATAGATTAGATAGAAAACTACCTAATTACACGTAGATATATATAAACATCCTAATGTTTTTATACAAAAATGTAACACAGAAAATTATAAAATCGTGCCTATAAAAAAAACGGGTTTTTCGCGCCATTTTAGTAAATTACTTTACTGTGGATATTGTTTATGGTTTTGAGAACCGGGAATTTCTGTACTTTTTTATATAGGAACCGGTATTTCCCGGTACTTTCAGTATTTTTGGTTCTTGGGAGTTTTTGATAAAACAAGTGTAATGCTTTAAAAGTTAAACACTAATAAATATTTAAGTAGTTTTTTATTGTAAAAAAACGTGTATTTAAGTAGATTTAAACAGAACTTAATTACTCAGTCTTCTCATATACATTTTTCTTCTATTTTCTGTTCTCATACCTAGTTATTATACCCGACGTGTTTGGGCAATAATGCTGCGAGTAACTCAAATAAAAGCATCAAAAGAGATTGCCCAAAACCAGGCCCCAACTTTTTTGCAGCGTGCCTCAACTAAATACAATTCATTTTTTTAAATTTAATTACAACATCTGTTTTACCCCAGCATTAAAATATAATTTACTTAAATAGTCAAATGGTTAGAAATTTGTGTATGAAATAGTTACAAAGAACTATTTATATATACGATTAGGTTCTTTATTATGATCAGGTACTTTATTATAGATAAAACATTGGATTTCGAATCTGGATCAAGACTATGTAACGTAAAAAAAGTTTTTGTAAATTGTTGTTATAATAATAATAATCTTTATTTTCAGGCAACAAAATGAATATACAAAAGGCCCATAGACCTTAAATAAAATATGCTAGGGAAAAATAAATAAAATTTTATTGGGCCCATTTCTCTAAGAAAAATGAGCATACTCATTTGGTTTTGCGAGATATAATAATGTAAAAATATTATTCAAACAACACAACGTAGGTGAATTTTAATAGTAATCTCACCTGGGTGAACCGTGAGTGTAAGTTCATTTCTGGCCAGTCCTGCCAAACTTCCGGCTATACAGGCATATCTGTCAGAGTCAGAATCTGACACATTTCGGAGTAACAATGTACCATTTTTCATTAGAACGATTCTGTAGACAAAAAATAAATTACGTTCGAATGTAATAATCAACTTTGGTTGCGGTTTAAAGTATTTTTTTATCTTTTAATGATAAATTGCTGATATGTAAAATAATAATGCAGGTTATCTAAGGAGAGGCGAACCGGGCCAGAGGGGAACCCAGCAGCCAAAAGTCTCCGTATCGGGCAGTAGTGGGAAATAAATAAATATTTCCAGACAGGTCAGACAGCGCCATCTAGTTTCCGTGGTAAGCTACGAGGCTTGTGTTACGGAAACTAGATGGTTGATAAACTACATATTATACTTTTTTTTTGTAAATATATACACATTATACATATAAACACCCAGACCGAGACAAATTATACAATGTACAACTTGCCCCCGGTGGGAATCGAACCCACGACCTCCCGAGTTCACGGCAACTTCTAATAATAATAAAAATAAAATACTTTATTGCACAAAATTACAAAAGTAGTGTAGGGTAGGTGGTAATTTTCCCAGTCTCGGATCGGAAATAGCCACCGTTCGTGCCGATAAACTCAGTAAAGTGTATTCACACGTTTCGGGATCAGGCTCGAACTGCTGTCATGCCCAGTCAAGCCGGCATAGTGTTAGGGACTGATGTAAGTCATGACTGTGTGATTTTAGTTTCTAACATTCATGGACCTTACGCGCCACTTATCACCACCAGTCCTGGTTCTAACACAAAAATATTTATTAATGTAAATAAATACATTTAATTTATTTGTGATATTTCTCTAGTTTGGTACGCTGGAGACATCGACAATCTCTGTAAAAATGACCCTTTATATAGATTCGGTTTACGAATCTGTAAAAAAAAATATGAATACCTTGCGTTATCTGCTTCCTCGCTGTCCTCATTTTTAACATCGGTTACTGTAACAAAAAAAAAGTGTTTAAGATACACTAATTCCAGTTTTGGCGCAAATTGGCGCGGTGGTGGCTCCCACCCGGCATGTACCAATGAGAAATACACTTTTCTTACGTACATTTGTCAAAGATTTACAATACCACCGTTCCCGTGTGAGGAGAGCACGTTAAGCTGTGTGGGACACACTAATACCAACTTATGGAATCGTTAATAAATTGTCAACAATCAAGTCAGCTATGAACTAAACATAACATAATTTAAGAACTAAAATTATTTAAAATCCAAACTTACCTAAATCTATAAATTGAAGTAATAAAAAATCTAATAGCATAAAAAAAAATAATAATAATAATACAAAGTAAAATTATATTAAATCAAATTAAACTTAATTAAATTAAATCTCTATATATATATATATATATAAAATTAAATATATGTTCTGGAAGGCTCATCTCCAGCAGTTAGCAGAGGACCCTGTGTTCTAGGGGCTGTAACGAATGAAAAATGATGAATTGCAGTTTACACAGCATGCAATATGTGGTAGTTGCATGCATTAGTAGTCACAATGGGGTGCAACACTAACTTTTTATCACGATAGATGGCGCATGATAGATGGTACCCAATAGAACTGTCAGCAACGACAATAGCTTAAAATATTTCATACTAAACTTACATTGTGACAGCATAGTCCTGTTTTTGTCCCAAGACGTGGTGGGTTTGGGATCACCCTCGGCTCTGCAGTCCAACCACACGTCATCACCCCGAGTGACATGAACCTCCACGCCAGATTCCGGGTCCAAGATTTGAGGGGCCACTGAAATATCGACGAAAAAAAACGTTAAATAATTAACCTATAAACCCAAGCTATTTTGCCATCAATGTCTATAGATAGGCCCACACTGATATAAAAACGTTCCCGCAAAACCAATCGAAGTCATGTAGTTGCACCAACAGTCGCGAGCTAGCAAGTGTCGAGAGCGCGTCATTTTTTTTTTTTTTTACTGAGCACATGTGACACCGCGCCCACCTGATGGTAAGCGGTACGCGAGGTCCAAGAATGGGAGCAACTGACGCCAGCCTCAGACGACCGACATCAGTCCCTACCACTATGCCGGCCTATTATATATATTTATATCGAATGAAACTAGTCTTTTTATCCATTGTGACAAAATATCCGATAAATATCGCATGTGACATTATTTATTATATTTAAATTAAAATATTTTATTAATAAAAAAAAGCCTAATAATCTTAAAATAGTAGTAGTTACATAAAATACCAAATAAAAAACAAAATACAACACTACTTTTAAATAAAAATGAAGTAATGTAGGGGGCAGGCTGGTGCTTTAACTAATAATGTGCCCTGGGCTCCAAAACATTGCTTAAGATCTAGCCCCCATAGTTGGTAGGTACACGTGGCAAGCGGCACGATTTTAGAGTGCGTTTTGTGTTGAATAGGCTTATCTATAGACATTCGATGCCTTTAGCCAACTGTAAGTACAGGTTCATCATGACAAGTGGCAAGCTAGTCAAATCAATCAAATCATAATCAAATCCAAATAATTTATTTCCATTGGTTCTCTCAAAACAACTTGGATACAGTCAGAACTAATTAAATGAATACAATTTTCAAAACATATTTACTAATCAAAGTGGTAATAATGGTTGGACCGTAAACAGGCAATAATCCATATTTATGTATGCTATGCACAACATTATTGCTACAAGCAAGTAAAACTAACTAACTTATTATAGAAACTACTTAAATAAGATCGTGGCTGTAAAAAGTCGATGTCTTTATCGTACCAAGGAATCGAATACCGACACCTCCACGTCTAAAACTACGAACATAACCGTTATTCAATGGAAAAAGGATCTGAGATTGAAAAAAAAAAGGATTTTTTTATTATTTTTTTCAATAAAAAAAAATAAAAAAAACTTTTTTTTTTAGCAATTAAGCGCTGTTTTTTATACTAGCACGACATGTGATGACCCCCCAAATGGTAAGTGGCGCGCAAGATCCATGAATGCTAGTAACTGGAATCAGACACTCATGATTGACATCAGTCTCCAACACTGCCGGCTTGATTGGGCATGACGGCAATTCAAGCCTGATCCCGAAATGTGTGGATACACTTTACTGGGTTTAGCGGCTCAAACGGTGGATACTTCCCAGCTTCGGCAGACTGGGAAAATTACCCCCATCAGTACGCCTACCACCTATTTGTTGTTCTCGTTGAAAGTATGTGCCAATTTTTACTTTCAGCCAAAACTAATATTGTAAGCTTGCCATGGTGATTTTTATATAAAAATAACACCGATTGAAACAAGACTTACTGCTTTTTATCTGCCTAGAAGTACCCAAAAGACAAATCCGTAACAATCCATAGATATCTTATTATATATAAATATCTTATTTGTACAATTTAATACCTACGACAATTAAAAATACACATTACAGATGTCGTAAGAAACCCATTTCAACATTTCTTGATAAATAAATAACATAGGTTGCCTAGATACTTATGGATTAGTTACCAAGATGGCAGACGTGAAGAAAAACTCACCCACAACATTCACGTTAATCGTAGTGTTAATTGTTTGATTATTGTCATCTGTAGCCTTGCAGGTGTATGTGCCAGAATGCGAGCGAGTCACTTCAGCAAATAATAGAGTTCCATTCACTGACGTCACTCCATCGGGAAGTGGATCTTCTAGATTCTGAAATAAGGTTTATTATAAATATATTAATTCAAGTGGTAATGGGCTGGACACGACTGTCGCAGAACCGATGAACCATGGAGTAAACGAGTCCTGCGCGCCAGATGGACGGATGACCTGAGGAAGGTCGCTGGTGGGGATGAATGAGGGTGCCAGAAGATCGTGTAAAGTGGCGAGTCATGGGGGATGCCTATACCTATCCAGCAGTGGAGACACAGGCTGGTGATGATGATGTTGATATAGAAGTATAATTCAATTAAATTCGTTTATTTTGTAAGTGGGCATAGGTCAAAAAGAGATGTATTCTGCACTTTTACACGTCAATTTTTACAATATTGATATAAAACAATATAATTTTATAGTACATATTGGTGAATCTGGAGCAGTACATGATAACTATCATTTGGAAAGAGAAACAATAAAATACCAAAATTATAAATACAGATAGAGAAATAATAATATGTATTATTCTAACACTACTAGTGAAAACTTGTAAATGACTTTCTATTTCCATTATTTATATCTATACTTGTGAATTAAACGTCAATAGTTTTCCTTATAAATAAATAAATATTATTTATTGCGCGCGCTTGGTTGGGGACCTATTTCGTTGAACGTACGTCCGTACGTCAGAAGTATATTTGATTGTTATTCGATGATATTTTGCATTTACATAAATAAAATAATGACTTTACATTTATACAATTTTAAATTATTTACATTTATCATACCATGCATTCATTTAATCTCAATATTCCTACCAACTACGAAATCAATAACCTGCAAGTTTAGTTCTCAGTTTTGCGGTACGTCCCGCGATGCACCCCTTTTTTTAAATTAAGTGACTAACTACAGCTATTCGAATGTTTTAAAAGGTTAACGATGAAAGTATCATCACGACCGCATCCCTTGCGGAGTGGTCAGAAACCACACTTTTTTAAGGAATAAGTTCACATTTAGCCAATCACTAACTTTGTATCACGATAAGGCGCATGATAGATGGTACCTAATATAACTGTCAGTTGCATACAAAACTTGTATTTTTATTACGAAATTTATTATTTTCTGGATATTATGCCGAAGTGAGCAGCTTTTAAGTGTACAAATCGAGATTTCAAATGATGATCTCAAAATTGCCGTTCTATTAATTAAACCTTTTTTCTTTTTAAATACGGTGCTAGCTTTCTTAATTCGTCTTTTAAGGTAGGTAACGTTAAGTTAAAATTAATTTTTGTGTCATAAAAATAAAAAAACAACAAAAACATTTAAAAAATAATGCGACATAGGTGTAAGCAAGGTACCATTGCCGCTAGTGACATCTACAAAAAGCTTTGCCTGATACACACTATAGATAAGCCCATTATGACAAGTGGTAATATCGTTAATGTCTTAAAAAAAAAACTAAATATTATCAATTACAAGATTATCAAAAATCATTTCGCAATATACGATCACTTACAAGAAACCAGTTGACGACAGGATTTTTTCCACCGGCAACTTTGCAGTGTATTTTTCCATTGGTATTCAATTCCAGATTTTTGTTATATGGGATCGACTCGAAGTGTAGCACACCTTCTGCAAATAAAAAAACATATTGCATTATTAACTGGTTAAAGAATGGCGACCATGAAGACGACGACGAAGAGTTCAAATTATTTATTTATTGAGAATCCAACAGCGTTTCAACTTTAATAAATTAAGTACTTACAAATTAAAAATTTTAGGCCACTAACAGGATTCCACATATAATATTAAAAACTGTGACAAGTGATACAAAATAAAATAATTAAAAATTCATAAGTTAAAAATCAAAATTGATTGCATAAAATATGAAAAAATTAAAACTAAATCCTAAACAGTTAAACAGATATAATAATATAATGTTATAATTACGCCTACACTTATTATTATTATTAATTATGGTGCATACATGTTTGTGTAAGTATGAGAGTGAGTGCATGTGTTTGTTTAAATGAGTGTGTGTGTTTTAGTATGTTTTTTAAAGTTTATTTGCAATTATCTCCTTCTTTAACTTATATTTAGATATATTAAAAATAACAATTTCCGAGTACTCCAAGTTATATGTATGCGCGGATCTATACTATATAAAACAACTCTATAAAAACATAAAAAAAATATATAATAGTGTGATATTTTAAGTGCAAAACCTGATTCTGTATTCAATTCCTCTCAATAGACAGAATAATATACATCGGCAAATGAAGTAATTGTTACTAAGACACTTAGTTTCGTTTCATAGGCGCGGTGGTGGCACGGTTGTAAGAACGCGTACCTTAAATCCTATAAAGGTCGGTTCAAACCCACCCGGCATGTACCAATGCAAAATACACTTTTCTTAAGTAAGTACATTTGTCATAGATTTACAACACCACCGTTCCCGTGCCTCGGAGAGCACGTTAAGCCGTCGGTCCCGGTTCCACTAATGCCAACTTGTGAAATCGTTAAAAAATTGTCATAAAAAATTGACATCATATCCTCGCCAAGCCGTCTGGCCAGCGTGGCGAGTGTTGGCCCAATTCTCCAGTTCTGGAAGGCCAATCTCCAGCAGTAGAGGTCTAGGACGCTGTGTCCTAGGGGCTTTAATTAAAGGCTAAACGCCTAGTAGCAATTTCATTTACTTTAAATGGAAATTCAGTAAAAAAAATTGCTTACTACGAGAAGACGGGGTAAATTAAGAGGGTTCAACAATCCAATTTCAAAGGATAATTAATATAAAGATAGAGCTGGCAAGTTTTTTTTTTTTTAAATATTAATAATATTATTTTTCTTCTCTCGTAAAATTCTCGGCATATTGTCCGTGAAACAACATAATCAATTTCACAGTGCACGTTAAACACGACCATAACCCGCGATACTCTGTCATTACCTAATAGGAAATCAGTTAAGCAAATTGTTAAACCTTTAAAAAATACAGGATACCCGACAGCCAGCTTGACAAGAATTTGAAAACATCTAGAGACTTGTTCTGGAAGACCTTCTTCACCAGTGAAGGTCTAACGACTATGTGTTGCACACAGACTAATATACGCAAACAAATCCCCATACACTTACATACTACACATACATACATACTCACTCACATTACACTAACATTAGTACACTAACACTCTTACTTACTGTAATACCTATGCAGTATATGCCATAGCATATTTAGTAATTATAAGTTGATTTTGTTATATAAATGTTTTATACTGTATATTAGATTTATGATTGTTATTTTCAAAAAAAGAAAATTATCAACGCATGTTTGTATTTGTCTGCTGCATGTTTTATTATGTTCCCCTGGGAGCTAACAATTGCTGTCACACAGTGTCATACTGACATTAGCACAGCAACGTTATTTATAAGTCCTTGTAAGAAAAACTCCGAATAAATAAACAATTTGATTTGATTTGATTTGTTCTAGCGGCTGTGATGATAATTACAAAATGGGACTAACCGTCAACCAAGGCGCGATGTCTGCGTCCAGCTTTATGATGCAGCTTACGTGTGTGATGTACGGCTACATCTGGAAGTAAAGAAAAATAAATAATAGTTAATATGTTATGTCATATTATGTATATATATATATATATGAATATGTCATGACCGCCTCCGTGGTCTAGTGGTAACAAACGTTGCCTAACTCGGGAGGTCGTGGGTTCGATTCCCACCGGGGGCAAGTTGTACATTGTATAATTTGTCTCGGTCTGGGTGTTTATATGTATAATATGTATATATTTACAAAAAAAAAGTATAATATGTAGTTTATCAACCATCTAGTTTCCGTAACACAAGCCTCGTAGCTTACCACGGAAATTAGATGGCGCTGTGTGACCTGTCTGGAAAAATAAAATAAAAAATATAACAACAATAATATAATTGTCCAGGGCCGGATGGTGCAGTCCCCAACCGGCAACGCACTACACACTTGGTGGAGGGCTCACGAACGGGTTTAGGTTCGACTACTCTAGTTCTCCTCCAAAAGCACTTCTCTCTTTTTTTTTTGGTAGTCAGCCCGATAGAACATATGTCTTTAATAGTAGGCAGATTTAGAGCTGTGACAGAATTACGCTTGGACCACGGCGCTCCGGACACCACTATGGTTGCCTAAAGCCAGACAAAGACCAAGACTTAGCCAGTCTTGGTCTTGCATCAGAATAGGTGGTCTTGGTCTTGCGCAAGACTCTTACTCTGACTCAATATAAATTTTATTTTCCAATTGTGCTAAGGAATTTTGATAGTTTTTGTTAAATTATTTTTTTTTTTAACAGTAATAAGTTTTTAATTTCTTCTTCTTTTTATATTGGTGAATGCTGTGACACCTAATTGGTACATATATTAGATAAGTTATAATTATACTATGTTATGTGTGTGATAATTTATGTACTGCTGTGTGTACTAAATAAATAAATAAAGGAAATCTCCGCGATGTCTTTAGGGTACCAAACTTGAGAAATATCACAAATAAATTAAATAATTTATTGTGTCCCGACCAGGAATCGAACCCGGTACCTCCGAGACTAAATCCACGGACTTAACCGCTAGACCACGGAGGCAGTTTCATACTAGCACCTAATGGTAAGTGGCGTGCGAGGTCCGTTAGCAACTGAAATCAGACACTCATGAATGCCATCAGTCCCTAACACTATTCCGGCTTGACTGTGAATAACGGCATTTTCGAGCCTGATCCCGAAACGTGTGGATACATTTTACTGGGTGTGGATACTTCCCCATTCCAACAGACTGGACAAATTACCACCATTTTACTTTCAAGAGGAACTAATATTGTAAGTTTTTTTATGACTGAGATCGCGAAATCGCCTGACGATATGACCCCATCCTGAAGGGCCACCGCGGGAGCTCGCATGCCTGAATCACCGTGAGCCTTATAAGGGGACCCGAAGGAGCCGACGGACCAAAACCCTATAAACCGTCTCTCTTTCACTTTTGGCC
The DNA here is from genome assembly GCA_910589645.1 of Tinea semifulvella. Taxonomy (NCBI): domain Eukaryota; kingdom Metazoa; phylum Arthropoda; class Insecta; order Lepidoptera; family Tineidae; genus Tinea; species Tinea semifulvella. The sequence goes on along the minus strand of OU342619.1, from coordinate 2,878,624 downwards.
CTGCGTGCCGCTGAGTCGTGGCTACGGAGTGAAGGCACTCGTTTGCCGCGTAAAAATATTGTGATCTTGCCATGATGATATTTAAATTCAAATTCAAATTATTTATTTCCATTTGGTTCACAGGTAACACTCACATAATTTAATGTCAAATTATAAAAAAAAAATACAATAACAATTTCGTGGCTGTATAGAGGCCGTGTCAACTTATGATCTAAAATAATTATAATATAATGTCCAATTATAATGAAATCAAATTAACTTAAATTAATTTCGTATATATGAAATATAGTTTTGTATATATGAAAATAACATCGCTTGAAAGAAGACTTAACACAGCCCTAATGTAATCCCAAAAGGATTCAAGTTATACCATACCAGCCGAAAAAACAATAAAAAAACAATATTACGTATGAATTTAGATAAGGTACAGTCTGGAGAGAAGTTGCAAGAAAACTGACTCTTATGCTTATAGTTTTTACTTCTAGACTACTGTAGCAGGATCTCCATACTTGTAAACAAATCTACATGTTTATAGATGGCGGCAAACATCAAAAGTCAGCGGTCTTGACCAGTCTATATTTACCCTCATTAGGGTAACCAATATAATTTGTCGAATAGGATATTTCCACTTGGATTTTTTTTTGTCATATCGCACACCTAGATCTAAACAGCACTAACTAAAAAAAACTTTTTTTTTGACGAGTGTTGACTGTACTGCAGAGTGTTGGCTGTCCTAGTTTTTTTTTTAATTTTTTATTTTATACGGAGCACGACGTGTGACACCGCGCCCACCTGATGGTAAGCGGTACGCGAGGTCCAAGAATGGGAGCAACTGACGCCAGCCTCAGACGACCGACATCAGTCCCTACCACTATGCCGGCCTATAAAGATGCTTTTTCACACTTCGTTTAAAGGACTCTAGGTTATAGGAGTGGGGAAACACACTGGCTGGGAGAGCATTCCACATCTTCAGCGTGCGACAGATGAAAGAGTCTCCAAATTTGTATGTACGCGTAGTGATAGTGGCTACGGTATGTGGATGCATATTTTGGCCTGTGCGAGTGGTTCGGTTGCGGAATAGAGAAGAAGGGATAAGGTTGTGGAGCTCTTCAGAACATTCACCGTAGTAAAGCTTGTAGAACACGCTCAGGGAGGCCACATCTCGGCGAAGCTGCAGCGATTCGAGAGTTTTAGACACTGTAGTATCGTCCACTAGTTTATGACAGTGCATTAATCGGTTAGGGGGCGTTCATTTATTTAACACAATTTAGGAGCGAAGGTGGTCGACCATGTCTTACTTTTTATAACAAGGGAGCGAGAGGAGGTCTCAATAGTAACGACCGCTCACTCCAACCATTATATGTAATATTTTAGTTGCTTCGCTTCAAACGGTGGCAGTAGAGAGAAAATAATGCATTTGATAGGTACAAAAATAAAGAAAGGCATGCTCCGATGGTTCGGGCATGTCGAAAGGATGAGCGAAGAGAGATTGACGAACCAGATATATAATGCGAAAGTTGTGGGTAAAAGAGGCCCTGGCAGACCAAGACTTGCCTATCATGATCAAATATATAAAACATTAGCTGAAGGTGAATTAAAAAGCCATCGAAACAAGAGGGCATGTATGAAGAGGTTGATGAATGTCGAAGAAGCGAAAGAGGTATGTCGTGATCGTGACAAGTGGCGCTCATTTGTCTCTGCCTACCCCGCAAGGGATTTGGCGTGAAGATATGTATGTATGTATGTAGCTCCAAGACTTTCTATTGGGCTTTGCAAAGCACTTGTGGAATGGTTCCGCTAAGTACTTTACACATGCCCTCAATGTCCTGCAGAGGGGCGGATTCGGATAGTGAACGACACCACAATGTCGTACATACCATAGCCACTATCCCTACGCGTAGGTACTTATAAATTTGAAGACTCTTACATCTGTCGTACACTGAAGATGTGGAATGCCCTTTCAGCCAGTGTGTTTCCCCACTCCTATGGAGGCCTTCAAGCGAAGCGTGATAAAGCATCTTTTTAGGTTACTATACCAGCGGTAACGATTGATGTCGATCGTTAGTGGCTGACTGATTATTAAATGACAATTTGCAAGATATATGTAGGTATATGTTTACATAACAACAAATGCATATTAATAATACTTAATAATTACATTCTAATACATATACAAGTACATTTTTTTTATATCTTCATTTGTATTGCAATCTATCTAGTCAAGACATTCGGCAATATGTATGTAATACTATAGGTCGTGAACGGTTTGCTTCCATTGATGCAACCGTATTGATACATTAATGCATTGCAAGTCATTATAGTCAAGTATATATATATATATATATATATATTTGACACGATCACGACATACTTCTTTCGCTTCGTTGACATTCATCAACCTCTTCATACATGCCCTTTGGTTACGAAGACTTTTTAATGCACCTTCAGTCAGTGTTTTATTTATTTGATCGTGATATGTGATTCTCGGTCTGCCAGGGCCTCTTTCACCCACAACTTTCGCATTATATATCTGGTTCGTGAAGCGAAAGAAGTATGTCGTGATCGTGTCAAATGGCGCTCAATTGTCTCTGCCTACCCCGCAAGGGATCTGGCGTGAAGATATGTATGTATGTATATATATATATAACCACCCAGCATTAGTCACAAGAACCGTGACGATAAAGATTGATGATGAAACTCTAGAACAAGTAAATGAAATTATATATCTGGGCAGTGTTTTCACTGCGGATGGGAAGTACGATAGGGACGTTGAAAGAAGAGTGAACGCGGGAAATAGTGTTAACGGTGCCCTGGGGTCATTGATCGGCAGTCGAAATGTCAGTGACAAACCTCGGCTCGCCATACACAATGCCATCTTGGTACCAACACTGATGTATGGAAGCGAAACGTGGATATGTCAGAATACGCATGAGAGTAGGGTTAATGCAGTAGAAATGCGGTCGTTACGGCGGATATGTGGCGTCACTGGCGGACCACATACGTAACGTCGAAATACGAAAAATGGTAGGTATAAAAGAAAGCATAGGCACAAAAATAAGGAAAATCATGCTACGATGGTTCGGGCATGTTGAAAGGATGAGCGAAGAAAGATTGACGAACCAGGTATATAATGCGAAAGTTGTGGGTAAAAGAGGCCCTGGCAGACCAAGACACACGTATCACGATTAAATAAATAAAACACTAGCTGAAGGAGAATTAAAAAGCATTCGTAACAGAAGGGCATGTATGAAGAGGTTGATGAATGTCGATGAAGCGAAAGAGGTATGTCGTGATCGTGTCAAGTGGCGCTCAATTGTCTCTGCCTACCCCGTAAGGGATCTGGCGTGAAGATATGTATGCATTAGTCACAATATTTTAAAATCTGGGATTATCCCGCGCTTATTTAACCCACGGCCACCCTCACGTCCTTCATTAACCGTGAACTCGTGATCGCACGCTATATAAATAGCGATGCACATCTCTGCCTACCCTGGAATCCATCACTCGACACCGTAATGTTAACATGTCCATCTATTAACGCCAGCCTTTGTGTACAAGTATGTTGGATTTTTGATGTTTTATTTGTTTTTAATTGTACGTGCGAGTGCGTTCTACAGTCGGCCACAGAATAATATGTATTTACGGGCTGTGAAAATCTATATCTTTCATCATTACAGCCTTAGACCTCCACCGCTGGAGATGAGCCTTCCAGAACATATATCTGGAAATGAAATGAAATAATTTATTTGTCAGAAACATGGTAGGTACAGGGATGTAAATTATTATATGTAATTATATCACATGATTCGCTATTTCTAGCATACAAATATTTATTTAGTCACATGACTTTGTCGAGCTTAGTGTCTAGGTATTCTTTTGTCGAATAAAAACATTTATTAACCAGCATTTGTTTGACTCTTAATTTGAACAGTTTTAGTGGCAGCTCCCTTATAGTAACTGGAAGCTTATTAAATATCTTTGTCGCCATTGCATAACAATTTCGGCTATATTGAGTACTTTTATGAGCTGGAATAATTATTCTACTAGAATAACGCGTTTTAAAATTTGGCCTACACTCGTCACGCTGATATTTAATGTTTTTTGAAGAGCGACCTTCGTCGATCTGTTATCCGAATGAAATCGACCTTTTAAATAATAACTAGCTGTTTTTTCCGGCTTTGCCCATGTAAACCGCGACACGAAATTAATTTCGTTGAGCATTATTTTGATTTTGCTATATCTCCTAAGGTATTTGTTTAATTTGTATGGTGTAAACTGTAAAGGGATAAAATAATCTTCATGAAATGCTGAAGCCAACTAACGTATTTAAAATTATAAGGATTAATACCGTATTTGTGTAAAATAGCTTTCCAATTACCGCTTTATAATTGTCTATTTTTTTTTTCATTAAAGGACAAAATAGATATAGTATGTTATCCTTAAGAGATAGACATATGCCACCGCGGACTTTTCTGTACACCTATATAAGAATCAGATACACATTTCCACCATACATTATTTTGTTATATCGATGAACAAAAACAATGCCATTTTTTTTTTCATTATGGTCTAATGAAACCATCCTGTATTATTACTTTTTTTTTATACGACTTGTGACCTTGCGCCCACTGCGACTGGAAAGCAACTGGAATCAGAACTCATGACTGACATCAGTTCCTAACACTATGCCGCGCCGGCTTGACTGGGCATGACGGCAATTCGAGCCTGATCCTGAAACGTGTGGATACACTTTACTGGGTTTATCGGCACGAACGGTGGATATTTCCCCGCCCCGGCAGACTGGGCAAATTATCACCATCAGTCCGTCTACCTATCTACTATCAGGCTTGAATTGCCGTCATGCCCAGTCACGCTGTTGGAGACTGATATCAGTCATGAGTGTCTGATTCCAGTTGCAAACATTGATGGACCTCGCGCGCCACTTACATCACATGTCGAGCTGACTAGCCAGTATAAAATACTTGCAACATTTCCCCTCTGTATAGCGAGGCTAATACGTTGGCAGAAGTTATTTATTTATTTATTATTAGGTGTGCAAACAGATTCCAGTCAGTTGCAAATTTGAGTTCGTTTAATTTATACATGGACTAGACTGGAATCCAAGCAGCAAATTATAATAATTAATATTAAAATTAGAAAATAAATTACATAAATTAAATTCAATCATAATTACAATTCAATAATATCAATTAAATAATTCCTTACACAAATACAATTTTCAACAAAATATACAGGTAACATAATAATAATTTAACAAAAGATAAAAGTCAATATGAGTCAAATAAGGCAGAGGAGGTCTGTGGTAATGGACTTTTTATACGCTGCAAAACCACTGTCAAAAACATCAATATCAGGCCGCAGCTAACCACTCTATTGTAGGTGCGACACATATTATTGCCAGCCTTCCTGTCTCCAGATTTCCCTATCAGCCGTTTGGACAACTCCTTGGCCAGGCGCTTGGCTGAATAATTTATTTATTGAATTAAATATTTGTTTGTGTCTCGACGAGGTAATCCACACCGTCTAGGCCCGAGTTGCATCTAAATGAAGTAATGATTTAGGTTAAAAATAACGTCAAATGTACCAGTTTTATTTACAAAAGTCAGCTGGTACTATCGACGCCATTTTTAACTTCAATCGTTACATTTACAGAGACTTTGTTTTGGTACAACCCAGCCTAACTCCACGGGCTTCAATTCAATTCAATTCGTTTATTTAGCAAGTAGGCATAGGACAAAAAGAGATGTATTCTGCATTTTTACATATTGGTGAATCTGGAGCAGTACATGATAACCATCATTTGGAAAGAGAAACAATAAAATAACAAAATTATAAATATAGAATAACGCTTAACATTATAGCTGCTATGGATAGGCATTGTCACACTATAAGCTAAGACAGACACAATTATAAGAATATAAATGTCAATGTCAGTTAAGATAATAGCTGCTGTATATAGGCATTGTCATACTATATGCTAAGACAGACACGATAATATAAATATAAATGTAAATGTCAGTTAAGATAATAGCTGCTGTAACGAGGCATTGTCATACTATAAGCTATAACAAACAATTATAAAAAAAAGGTAACTTAAAATTATAGCTAAATACAAATTGTGTAATAAATAAATGAATGAACTTAACCGCTAGATCACGAAGGCTAAAAATATGACAAAACCAGAACTAAAATAAAACTTCACGCCTAAAGTTAGACAAACGGTGGCGTTGCCTTGGCAACTGAGTCGTAAAATTTTACGACGCGCGCCCCCTACGACTGCGGCTATCAAAAACGAAATGGCGCACGGAATTTAGGGTATTCGGAACGGGTCTTAAACTTCCTTTGAATGTGTAGAGCTTTCAAAAGAGCAAGCTTTGATGCGTTTTATATTACTTATAGGGTATGCAAAGACATTAAATATTACCCGGCCCAGACCAGCTTTAACATTCTCGGTGCGGAAATACGATCAGACCTTAACCACCGCAACAATATTGAGAGGATCATCAAAACAGCGTCTAAAAAACTCTGGATGAAACTCTGGAAGGTGAGCGATTTTCCCGCCTTTAATCAGACTGTTGCTGTACAAAACACAGATCAGATCATGCTTGGAATACTGTTCTTCCCTTTTGGGATGGTTTCGTCAAGTACCTCTCGGATGTTCTCAATTATTTATTATTTTTTTATTTATTTATATATTTATCGCCATAGGATCCTATCAGAACATTCGGTTAAGTCAATTTTTCTTAATAACAACGCTAAACAAAATACCTGGCCAGATATGGTGATACAGCATGGCAAGGAACAGCCCCAATTTCCATTATTATTTATATGTCTTGCAGAGGCGAGCTGTTCGAATTGTAGGTATACGCTATATCTGGAACTCTCGGATCCCAGCAGCTTCGCCGAAATGTTGCTTCTTTGAGCGTGTTCTACCGGCTGTATAATGATGAGTGTTCTAAACATGCACAGTTCAATATATGCACCCACATACGATAAAGATGTGGAACGCTCATTTAGCCAATGTGTTTCCACTTTTCTATAATATGGAGTCCTACAAGCGAAGTGTGAAAAAGCGTCTAGTCATGCCGGCATAGTGTTAGGGCCTAATGATTCCAGTTGCTATCTCGTGCTAGTAAAAAAAATGCCTTATTCACAAGGTCTATCCCTCCCCCCACACACGTTGGACCCGGCACCAGTAACACGGTGCATCTAAGGTTTGTTAAGAAAGTCTTCTGGAACCCGTCTTACCATCCCTTCAATTACCGTAATCAAAATAAGTAAGAAAGTTACGCGACATAAAGTAACCTTAATTTCATCAACTTTGTCATTTACGACACGGGGGGGTGTAAAGTTTACGACTTGCAGTGCTCGACTTAATTATTTCCAAAATACTCTAAGCAACAAATAAAATTACACACTTGTGTTTTAAAATAAACCTTATGAAACAAACATGTTTTTAGTTAAATGCGAGATAAACCAAGGTACTAGTGTTTGAAAGAAGAAATTATATATCTGGGCAGCGTTTTCACTGCGGATGGGAAGATGATATGTTGAAAGAAGAGTGAACGCGGAAAATAGTGTCAACGGTGCCCTGGGTTTACTAATCGCCAGTTGACAAATGTCAGTGACAAAGCTCGACTTGCCATACACAATACCATGCAGGTACTAACACTTATGTATGAAAGCGAGACGTGGATATGTCAGAACGCATGAAAGAAGAGCTAATGCACTAGAAATGAGGTTGTTGCGTCACTTTGACGGACCGTATACGTAATAACGAAATACGCAAAAGAGTAGATATGAAAGAAAGCATAGGGACAAAAATAAGGAAAGCATGCTCCGTGGTTCGGGCATGTTGAAAGGATGAGCGAAGAGAGATTGACGAACCAGATATATAATGCGAAAGATGTGGTTATAAGAGGCCCTGGCAGATTTGGCAGAACTCACAAATTACGGTCAAAAAATGCTACGAGTGCATTAAAAAAACATCGAAACAAAAGAACATGATGAAGAGGTTAATAAATGTCGAAGAAGAAATAAAGAATAAGAGGTATGTCGTGACCGTGACAAGTTGTCTCTGATCGTAGTCTTTTCTTCTTTAATGTCGTTCAGTGAGCTATGGAGAGAGCTATGATCGGTATTACTCTGATGGATAAAGTCCGCAACGTAGATATCCGACAGAAAACCAAAGTTACCGACATAGCCTTCAAAATTAGTAAGTTGAAGTGGCAATGGGCCGGACACGTCTGTCGCAGAACAGATGACCGATAGAGTAGACGGGATCTGGAGTGGAGACTACGTACAGGAAGACCCATTGCTAGATGGACGGATGACCTAAAAAGGTCGCGGGTGAGCCTTGGGGGAGGCCAACATCTAGCAGTGGAGAGACATAGGCTGATGAAGATTTGGAATGCTCTCCCAGCCAGTGTTTCCCCACTCCTGGAATCTTTCAAGCGAAGTCTGAAAAAGCATTAGCCGGCATAGTTGTAGAGACTGATAAAGCCAATTGTTAGTGGTTGACGTTCGCTGCCATTCCTGGACTTTGCGTACCGTTTTACATCAGGTGGCAACGATATCACATATCGTGTTTCGAATGTAAATAAAAAACTTTAGCTCAAGATAACTGAATGTGTGGCTACTGGCTGTGTCGTGTAGTGAATCCATTCTGACATTGTTTGTAACTTTTTATAATACTTGTACACGAACTTTTACTTTACGACAAAATACAAACTACATTTGACGTAATAAAGTACACAATGTTATGTCATTACAAACACCCGTATTCATAGAAGTTCTCTCAACGGCTCCTCCACTCAACTTTTTCTTCCAGCTGTCAAACGGTTCCCTCAATGCCTTCCTGTCGTCCTTTATATATAAAACTAAAATATTGACTGTTCCTTGAGTCCTTCGCGCCATTTTGCGTGGACATGTCAAGTGCAAGTTATTGTTTTGTAAATTAATTTGCTGAGGATATTATTGGTCAAATGCCTTTGTGGTCTAGCGGTTAAGTCCGTGGATTTAGACTAGGAGGTACCGGGTTCGATTCCTGGTCGGGACACAAAATATATATATATATATATTAATGTAAATAAATACATTTAATTTATTTGTGATATTTCTCGACTTTGGTACGCTGGAGACATCGACGAGCTTGCCACTTGTCATGATTGGCCTATAGTTTCAGTACAGCTCCTAGAACACAGCGTCCTAGACCTCCACTGCTGGAGATGGGCCTTCCAGAACATATATCTGGGGAATTTGGCCTACACGCTGGCCAAGCGGCTTGGCGAGTGTAGGCTTTTGGCTTGGCCTATAGTTTACTTTACTTTATTATTGGTCAAAAGTGGTGTTGTTTTGTTTAATACACAATTGCTACAATGTGAATAATTATGGAAAACGATAAATTGTACTTTAAATATGGGGCACAAGTTGCAGTTTATTTTTTGCGGTTTTCCCGCGTTGTCAACACCCATATTTTACCCGACGTCTTTGAGCTATGGTGCCGCGAGTGACTCCAAGAAAAGGATTAATTCTGCAGCATCTGGAATTTAATGATGACCTCATCACTCATAAAAAAGAAAGACGTTATTATAATAATAATAAATTACGTCAAGATCTTTGTAAGAAAATCTGAGACATCTGATTATATTCATATCCGTGACAGAGACAGTCTAAACAAATTGCAATAGGGAATAGGATTTTAGGTTACAAATAGATTACTATTAGGTTAGATATTAAGTTGTAATGAATTATTATTAAGTTAGTAATAAATTATTGTTAAGTTAGATCTAAGTAAGATTTTTTTTTTTTTTAATTTTACTAAGCTTTAAATAACCTACATTCAATTTAATTTAGAAACAAATTTAATTTAATTATCTTTTAATATATTGTTCCTGATCTATACCTATCTAATTTCTAATTTAAAACATACCTAAGAATTGATTTTATTTCATACACATATCTATATTTAATCTCTAATAGTGACATAATTTTTCTAAATCATTAACATTGTAAGTATAGATTAGCTTAATCTAACAGCTAATAATAATAAATAATTTCGGTACATAATTTAAATAATATTATATATTTGACATCGCTTCCAATAATCTAAAAAAAAAAAAAAAAAAAGAAAATTTTGCCCTATATTATTACCTAATTTCTGCACTTGTTAATAATTGTTTACTATATATGTATATTTATTGTATTTTAAGACCTCTTTATACCATCATAATTCTGAGCTGCTATAGCAACACCATAAAATAACCAACATATTGAAATATTAATATATTGGTCGGCCACATTGAGGTACTTGTTGATACTACTAATTAACATATTGAAAATAATTCGATTTCTTAATAATATAATAACTACTGATCTATACCCAAGTTCTTTTTTCATATATACCTAAGAATTGTTTTTTTATTTGATTTTTTCTATTTAATATAAACTTCCTAATTAATTACCTAAGTTCTTTTTTCATATATACCTAAGAATTGTTTTTTTTATTAGATTTTTTCTATTTAATATAAACTTCCTAATTAGGTAATTATCCTTTAAAATTAAAATAAATAGTGTGGGTATAGATTGGCCTATTCTTGTATTTCATTGTACATAGTTGATTGATATAACACTGCTTTTAATAGTAGCAATCTACAAAATCTATTTTATACGGTTCCTACCTATTTTCTGAAACCTTTTTTTTTTCAATACTAAGCATAATAAAATAAATATAAATATATAAAATATAATAAGACTAGGTAAACACTGCACTGATTACCTTGAAGTTAGTGTGAATTATTTTAAAGCTATTAACATATTATACCAACAGGACATACTCTGGTGCTTGCTGACATTCCTTAATAAATAAATTTAATCTAATTCTGTATAATTTTCACTGTTAATATAAGTTAATAAGATTTTTGAGTGGGTTCTATGGATAATTTGTTGATCTATTATCAGAATGTCAGAGGTCTACGAACAAAGACTACCGATGTATTAAATAGTGTTGCATGCAGCGACTATGATATTATTGTTTTGTGTGAAACATGGTTAAACAGTAGTATCTATAGCTCGGAGCTGTTTGATGACAGGTATGTTGTGTATAGGCGGGACAGAGAGACTACCGGCTTCCATAACTACAAGTCTGGTGGTGGTGTGCTGGTAGCGGTTTCCAGTAAGCTTAAATCTCAGCGACTACATAATAGGGAAAGCAAATGTGAGGACATCTTTGTAAGCGTGGAGACCAAAGAACGTTCAGGTGCCACTACCAAATTAAACATAGTAGCTGTATACCTTCCTCCGCCAGTTCAGGGCCACATCCTTGATCATTTTATTAACAACATCAATGGGAATTTAGATTCTAATAATAGTACCCTCATTATAGGTGATTTCAACTTAGGTAATATAAATTGGTCTTCAACTTTCTGTTATGATGATACAATAGCTAACAACTACAGCAATCATGAAACGGCGCTGTTAGACTTCATGGCCTTTAACTCTTTAAGTCAGTACAACCTTATACCCAATAATAAAAATAGAATTTTGGATCTGGTGCTCGGTAATGTGACAATAACTGATATTGCGGAGGCGTCCGAGATATTGAGCGTGATAGATCCCCATCATCCGCCTCTGGAATTTTCTGTTACATTAAAACTACAAGCAACGGTAAAACCTTTTAAAACAGCCAAGCCTAATTTCTTCAAAGGAGACTACGAGAGCATTGAAAATGAGTTGAGTACTATACCCTGGGGTGATGCCTTTTCCTATACGGACAATGTAAATGATATGATCGAAAAGTTCTACTCGATTCTCCACGACCTTATAAAAAAACACGTGCCACTGTCTAAACCTAAAAAAAGTAGCTACCCGATTTGGTTTACACCTGAGTTGATTAGACGTTTAAAAGAAAAAAATAAATACCGTATCAAGTTTAAAAAGTACAAAAACCCACTCGATAAATTAGAATTTGCAACGCTGAGAAAGAGGTGCGCTGCCCTTGTCAAATCATACTATAGCAAGTACATTTCAGATCTAGAATCATCATTTGTAACTAATCCTAAACTCTTTTGGTCTTTTGTAAAAAACAAAAAAAACAATGCCTCTTCCTACCCTTCGGAAATGTATCTCGGTGATAAAAAGGCGTACAAAGGTGCTGATATCTGCAATTTGTTTGCGGAAAACTTCTCTTCAGTCTATAGTGTTAGTACATGTTTGCCATCTGCTTATAAACGTTGTGATACTCGCAGTGGCTATGTTTCTAATAGTGTGACTACTATCTCGTTGACACATTGTGAGGTCTTTAAAGCTGTTAAGTCTCTGAATCAGTTTAAAGGAGCCGGATCTGATGGTATACCGTCAGTATTTGTTGCGAGATGTGCGAGGTCAATTTCATACCCACTCACATTAATTTTTAACAAATCATTGCGCTCAGCAACGTTCCCTTCGGCGTGGAAAGAGGGTTTAATTGTGCCTTTGCCAAAATCTGGTGATAAAAATTGCATCTCCAACTACAGGCCCATCAGCATCTTACCGGTCTTCGCAAAGATTTTTGAAAAGTTGATTTACCCTATACTTTCACGACATCTGAAGCAGATTATATCTCCCCATCAGCATGGGTTTGTGACTGCCAGATCTACTGCCACGAACCTGGTATCTTTTGTCGATGGACTGACTGAGGCTGTTGACTCTCGCTTGTCTGTGGACGTAATCTACACAGACTTCAGCAAAGCCTTTGACAAGGTGAACTTCGAAGTGCTTCTGTGTAGGTTGGACTCATGCGGAGTGAGCGGCGGTATGCTTGAGTGGTTTCGCTCGTATCTGTTTGACAGGCGTTACAGAGTGGTTGTAAATGGACACTCGTCATCGTCGTACACTGCTAAATCAGGTGTTCCACAAGGATCTCACCTAGGACCGTTGTTATTTAACGTTTTTATTAATGATATCGGTGACTGCTTTCACAATTCAAAATACTACCTTTTCGCGGATGACCTTAAGCTAGTAAGACCAACCAGTTCGTCAACGGATGTTAGCTTGTTGCAGGATGACATAAACGAACTCAGTAGATGGTGCGAGTCAAGTGGCATGTCCCTGAACGCCGACAAGTGCTTTGTGGTTCGCTTCACTAGGGCCAAGTCAACTTTTGCAAGGAGCTATTGCATTGCAAATAAAGTTATATCCGAGAAAACTTTTATTAGGGACTTAGGGATCACAATGGACAGTGAATTGAAATTCAATATACATATTAATGACATAGTTACTAGAGCGTTTAGAGTTCTTGGGTTTGCCCTACGCACAGCAAAGGATTTAAAAAGGCCTGCGACTAAGATCATCTTGTATAACTCTCTAGTCCGCAGTATATTGGAGTACTGCAGCATTGTATGGAATCCACACTATGACGTGTACATCAAGAGGATCGAGAGTGTTCAGAAGAGGTTTTTGTGGCATCTGACATTTAGTGTTAATAAGGGAAGAGAACTTTTACATTACAAAGATCGTTTAAAATATTTTAATTTATCCTCATTACAAGATCGAAGGCAATTGATGGATAGTATGTTTCTATATAAATTAATCAACGGTAAAGTCGACGCACCCCACCTACTGTCCCGTGTTCGTGTCTCTGTGCCGACCAGGCTGCCAAGGGTTGGCAAATATGATCTATTCATTCTACGACAATCTAAATCCAATTTGGGTTACCACTCATCACTGAACCGTACATGTCGTCAATACAACATATTTTCACGAAAAAATAATGACAGTCTAGACATATTTGCTAATTCTTTGCATGTTTTTAAGCACAATGTATTGTCACTGCAGCGGATCCTGGCTGGGACTGTAAACTGAACTGCTGTTTAACCAATTTTGATCCTTGGAATTGTGTTTCTTGATTGTATCATGCTCTTTTGTTTTTGTTTTTGCTTAGATTTACTTAGTTGTTGCTGTAATTGTATTGTGTTTTTGTTTTCGCTACTCAAAGGCCCAATTAATGGATACAGTATAATAGCATGTGGTGGTTGCCTGTAATTGGTGCAGCATCTGTATTCTGTCTTAGTTGTAAGTAAAAATCGATGTATCTTTTGTTGCTGTCACTGTTGGCGACCCTAATAAATAAATAAATAAATAAATAAATAAACTTGGCTGTATGGGCTAGACCCTTTGCCTTCCCTATCACCTCATTCATCATCCATCGGGAGAAGAGAACAAAAAAAAAATTGACTGTTCCTTCTCTCTACATACTTGAATGCTGCTTATTTATAAAAAGCCATCCGGAACTTGTTAAAACTCTTGGGGATAATTGCAATTTTAAAACGCGTTATCCTAGTAGAATAATTATTTTAAAATTGTTATGCAATGGCAACAAAGATATTTATTAGGCTTCTAGTTACTATAAGGGAGCTGCCACTAAAACTCTTTAAATTAAGAGACAAACAAATGGTGGTTAATAAATGTTTTTATTCGACAAAAGAATACCTAGACACTGAGCTCCACAAAGTCTTGTGAGTTAATATTATATAATTACACATAACAATTAACATCCCTGTAACTATCATGTTTCTGACAAATAAATTATTTAAAATTAATTTCTCAAGGGGTCCTCTAAATCGGTATAACTTAGTTGTAAACTCTCCAAACCTCAAAAGGCATCAATGTTACCATTTAAAATAATTTCGGTAAGATAAGTTTTGTTTCTGACAACATTGAAGATTGCGTCCACGTATTCTAAATATCACACATATAGTGCTGCAAGCTTAAGAACAAAGATCAATACCGTTTCTAAACAATAAACGCGAGTCCTTAAAAGGATAACGAAGGAATAATGTTCCAGAGGGTAGGTGGAAAATTTCGTACCCGCCTCACGTACTCGACGACCTAAATATTTCTCAGTAGCCCTCTGGCAGTCGGCACGTGCACACCTGTCTCGCATGATTGCATTTTTCTATTATTCTTTCCTATTACTGAATGCTGTTAGCATTTTTATGTTGGATTTTTTGCTGTTTAATTATTTTTTTGCATCTTTACGACCGTTATCTATTGTAATAACACACTTATAACTTTTACTACCATGTCATCATCATCATCAGCCTGTGTCTCTCCACTGCTGGATATAGGCCTCCCCCAAGGCTCGCCACTGCACGCGGTTAGGTCATCCGTCCATCTGGCGGGGGGTCGTCCCACTCTGCGTCGTCCCGTACGTGGTCTCCACTCCAGAACCCGTTTGCCCCATCGGTCGTCGGTTCTGCGGCAGATGTGTCCGGCCCATTGCCACTTCAGCTTGCTAATTTTGAATGCTATGTCCGTAACTTTGGTTCTCTGACGAATTTCAACGTTTCGAATTCTATCCATCAGAGAAATACCAAGCATAGCTCTCTCCATAGCTCCATGTACCATACTACCATGTACCTAATTTTAATAAGCTCGTTAATGGATTTACCAGACTCAAAAAATACACGGAATTCGAATTGGAAACTGTCAATGTCAAAAGCTTAAAGACTTACGAGTCATTAAATATATAACAAGACGTCAAAAGGTATGAGAATTAAGATAGGTACAGAATTAATTAGTGTATAGTACCTTGCTGGTTATGGTTGTGTGTGACGTGCACTTTTAAATTGATATACGAGTATACATGGATATCATCACGACCGTTTCCCTTGTGTCAGTAACCACTTTACTTAACAGTAGGTCAATCATGACAAGTGGCAAGCTCGTCGATGTCTCTAGCATACCAAACTCGAGAAAATTCACAAATAAATTAAATATATATTTTTCTTAATTAATAAATATCAAAATCCACGGACTTAACTGCTATACCACGGAGGCAGTAATCTATTTTCGAATTTTTATGTTAGCTTGGCTAAACACCTACGTTAAAATGACAGTAAGGATAAAGTTTATGGCTGGGTTGTACCAAATACGATGTATTTGTAATTGTCATGATTAAAGTTAAAAATGGCTTTGATTGTATATATGATAATCTTGAAAAAAATTATCAGTCCAGAGGCTGAAACCCCCACTCGGAAAGTGGATGTGCCTCTGGAATAATCTTAACTTTGCACTTTTTTGTAATCTTATGTAAGAACTATCAATACCCCCACTACCCCCTTGTAAGAAAAAAATAAGACATGGTCGACGCCCTTACCCCCCTTATTGTCTTACGTAATAAATAATATGGCCACTAACCATCAGGTAAGCGCGTTGTACCATGTTGAGTACGAGTACAGTATAAAAAAAATCGTTTACCTAATTACAGACAATTTAAAACAACTTAAATCTAAATCCATCCCTAAAAGGTTATCTGCCAAAAAAAAAACAAACCAGATTCCATTCGCGCTAAATTATGGGAACAAAAATAAAAGATCGCAAAAAAAACCGGTCCGGCCGTCAATTACTTATTCCGACATGCCGACATCGCCGGATTTTTGTAACTGACAATAACAATGGCCCATCAATCCAAATAGAAAAAGCTGGCAACACTAAAAATTCGCTAAAACAATGGGAATAGAAAAAGCGCGCCAAACAGTTCAGTCGCCATCTTGGATTCGAACGACCATTCGACAGTTTCAACCGTTTTATTATTCAAATAGTTTTTTTTTATAGTTTTTTTAATAGTCTAGTGATCGCATTAAAATAGTTTAAAGCTAAGAGCGGTGGTGGCTCGGTTGTAAGAACGCCTTCCTTAACATCGTAAAGAGGTGGGTTTGAACCCCGGCATGTACCAATGAGAAATACACTTTTCTTACGAACATTTGTCAAAGATTTACAAAACCACTGTTCCCGTGACTCAAAGCACGTTACCGTTGGTCCCGGTTCAACTAATACCAACTTGTGTAAATTGTTATTAAAAATAAAATGACATCAGACTCTCACCATCCCGTCTGTAATTTTATTTCCTAAAAAGTTGATAAAATTCATTTTTCAAAAGTAACTTTGAAAATATTGGATTGTGCGAGCGAGAGGGGTAGGTTAAACCTTCTTAACTCTAAATACGAGAATACCCGGCGCGCGGGCGCTGGTTGACGGTAATAAGTATAAAATGAGATTGCCCAAAACCAGGCCCCAACTTTTTTTTAGCGTGCCTCAACTAAATACAATTCAATAATCACAACAATTAATTGTGTTTTTTTTTATTTAATTACAACATCTCTTTTATCCCAGCATTAAAATATAATTTAATTAAATAGTCAATTGGTTTACAATTATGTATGAAATAGTTACAAAGCACTATTTATACGATTAATAATAATAATAATAAAATTCTTTATTGCACACAAAATATAAAATATAAAAACATGTACATAGGCGAGCATAATACCATAAAGGTATTCTCCACCAGCGAACCTTTGGGAGAGTGAGAGAAGAATATTATGGTAATATAAAAAAATATATGGAATAGTAAGAAAAATTAACCAAAAAGATCAAAATATTATAATAAGTCAAATCAATAAATATATGGGTACGTAGGTAAGTATATGGTTTAAACATCTAAGATGATAATAAATATATACTGTGTATAAATAATAAGTAAAATACGTGCATATTTAAAATAAATAAATAAATAATAATACCTATATGTTAAAGAAAGGAGATTAAGATGCATTTTGTTTTTAAGAAGGTGAGAAATAAAGAGTTTTTAAATATATTTAGAGACGGTGCCTGTCGGATAAATAAAGGCAGCCTGTTCCATTGACGGGCTGCAGAAACAGTTAGTGAATCTGAATATCTGCTGGAGGAGTGAATCTGAATATCTGCTGGAGGAGTGAAGAGGAATTGAGAGTTGGGTTCTTGGGGATTAGGTTCTTTATTATGACCAGGTACTTTATTATAGATAAAACACTGGATTTCAAATCGGCAGGAACGAAACTATGTAATTATTAACGTTTTTGTCAATTGGCGTTATGCTAGGGTAAAAAAAATAAAATTAATTACAGATTATGAAAACACAATATAATAACTACAAATAAAAAAGAAATCATTATAGCACGAGAACATTTTATTGGGCCCATTTCTCTAAGAAAAATTTATCTAAAATCTACGTGTATGCATGAACTAATTAAAAGAAGCAGTATTGCTAACTAACAAACGAAAACAATATCCATTGTTTTGTTCCAATTAACGTACACAACAGCGAGAATTCTTTGAATCTATAACCATTACATGTACTGCAACCATATTCCATATCTAAGCCAGTTTTTTTTTTTAAACTTTAATTGGTGGTAGCCGGACTGTCGGTGGTAATTTGCCCAGTCTGCCGGGGCGGGGGAGTATGTAGATTTTTTTTTATAGTAACTATCGAAATTAAGAAATTGATCAAATATTAAGGATGATTTAATAAACAAAAATGTTCAAATAAAGAATTTTAAAATTTGCCGCCAATTCTAGTTCGGTGGGAACCCGTAGTAGCGCTGCTGAAAGTGAAACAATTTCCTTGTATTGAGTTACGCTTCTTCTTGTATTATGTTCCTTGACCCAGACTTTTTTTATCTGTCAGTGTAGAAAGTATTCCTTAATGATTTATAAATCAAATCAAAATCAAAAAGGTAGACCAAACAAAGTTAGGCAATTTCGACGTTTTAAGGGGTTTGTCCTTAAATCCAGTGACGTTATAAATAGTTTTCACTGTATTTTGTATTGTTAAAGCTATAGAATTTTAGAATAACAAGTGATGAATGCAGACAGAAATTTACAGAATTAAAACGCAGACGAGGACCGGAAGGAAACTTTGATGAAAAAAGAACGAAACCCTAAAACTGAGCTCGAAACCACTTCTTAATAATAAACCCAATCTTGGCTATGCAAGGAAGTTTTATTTGCACAATTATGAACCTTATCGTTAGGACAATAAGAGATGTTTAGAACATGTGTAGGTGATATCGCGGTTTATTTCTCATCAATACTTCAAAGGGTTTGTTCTGTTTTGTTTGCTATTTTAAAACCCTATATTTTTATGCCTTTCATAACTGCCCTTAGAACACAGAGTCCTAGACCTCCATTGTAGAAATTTGGCCTTCCAGAAATTTCTGGACTATTTGGCCTACAGTCGCCACGCTGGCCGGACGGGTTGGCGAGGGTCCGATGTCAATTTTATAATGACATTTCGTTAACGTTTCCACAAGTTGGTATTTGACCGACGACGGCTTAATGTGTTCTCCGAGGCACGGGAACGGTGGTGTAAGGTGTTGCAAATCTATGACAAATGTACGTTATAACAGTGTATTTCTCATTGGTACATGACACCGACCTTTATAAGGTTTTAAGGAAACTATTCTTACAACCGCTCGGTTCGGAACCATCACTCTTTTTGTGACTGTAGTTAAATTCAAATATTTTATTGCATGTCATAAAGTATTTTACAAAAAAGTACAATTACATATATGACACCCAGTAGGGGCGTAGCAAATAATAACATTATAATAACTTAACTATATACTTAACAATTTTCAAACTACTAACACCCTAAATGTATATTACAACAAAAAAATAAAATAAAAATAATAAAAACGAATCAACAGGACAGAAGAATCGAAAATAATAACTACTGCTTATATGTACGTTAGAGTTTAACTTGCATGAATTCAATAAATGTGTAGTAACATTTTTCTAGTAATATATTTTATTACCTGTTACTCACATTATGAATTTTTCGCTTAAGAATGATATATTTCCTGACATCTTTAAAAAATATATTGTAACTTCAATTTATAAATCTGGGGATAGAAAGTTACCTTCCAATTATAGACCTATATCATTACTTCCTGCACTACCAAAAATATTTGAGAAAATTGTAAAAAATAAACTGACAAATTTCTCTTCTTCCAAAAAAAGCTGAAGTCAGTCAACTCTCTCTACTACTCTATAATTTTGGAAACTATAATATTAATTTACTAAAGATATTTTTTATGTACAAATATATTCAACGTATATTGTAATAAACAGAACAATAAATAACACACTTTTCACTAAAAATAAATGTCTAAATATATAAACCTACTTACGGATAATTTGTGCGGGACGACCGACCAGAGCTAAGAGAAAAATAAAAATTAAAATAAAAAGGTCAAATTGTGCAGGTCAAACGGGTACGTGTCTTTAAGGGGGGTGTAATCGGAGTTGGATTGACGTGCTCGTCGACTCGGGAAGGCACTTGATGACAACTTCACAAAACACCTTCACCTTTCATAACAGACAAATGATAGTCATATAGTTATACCCGTTTTTATAACTAACCCTTGTATCCTTTGTTTTGTCCACAGTTTGAATCCAGGGGCACCAGTCTCGACATTTGATAACGATCGCTATCTTAGGCTGGTATCATCATCACGACCGTTTCCCTTTCGGGGTGGTCAGAAACCACGTTTAGAATGTTGGGCATATCATGGACAGAGTTCCGAACTAACAAATCCATAGCGGAGGAACTGGGGATTAGGCAACGCCTTTCCTCGACTGAACAATCACCCATTCTCACTTTCTTCGGACACGTGTCACGGCGTGGAGAAACATTAATCGAGCCAAGTCGACGGCAAGAGGATGCGTGGTAGGTCTCCGATGAGATGAACCGATCAGGTGAAGACTGCAATGGATTATCCCCAACATGAGTGCACCAGGAAAGCTGCGGTCCGAGAGAAGTGGCGACAGCTTGTTAAGCGTGCCACTAGCACTCAAATGGCGACCACGACCACTCTGCCAAGAATGTAGCGACTAAGAAAAATAATTGTAAATTTGGCATGTAAAGTCGTCAGTTTTTCTGTGCTAGCGTAGGGATATTGCTTCGGGTCCTCGAAGGCTCAATTAAAGAGTGTTTAACGGACTGTATAGGTTTATTGCAGAAGTAGAATTTACAATTAATTACTAAAGTATATTGTTCGCTCGGTGCGCGAATTGATTCCACTCTTGTGGGCGCCGCCGCTGCCGCTCGGAGCGCTGCTGGCCAACAATCCAACGGTGGTATTGACCGAGCGGCAATAATGTCGCTGTGATCGCGACTATACATGCAAAATATACTTTTTATCTTATACCTAATGGGGTGTATCAGGCAAAGCTATTTGTAGATGTCGCTAGCGGCAATGGTACCTTGTTTTACACCTTTATCGCATCATTTTTAAATGTTTTTGTAGTTTTTTATTTTTAAAACAGAAAAATGTATTTTAATTTAACATTACCTACCTTAAAAGATGAATTAAGAAAGCGCACACCGTCTTTAACAAGAAAAAAGGTTTTAGTAATAGAACAGCAATTTTGAGATCACCATATCTTTGATTTCGCTAAGAAATCTCGATTTGTACACTTAAAAGCTGCTCACTTCGCCATAATATCCAGAAAATATAAAATTTCCTAATAAAAATACAAGTTTTCTATGCAACTGACAGTTATATTAGGTACCATCTATCATGCGCCATCTATCGTGATAAAAAGTTAGTGACACACCCCATTACAGAACATAAACGAATTGAATTGAATAATAATATTACAGAGTTTTAAAATCTTCAATGTAAAGATGACACAAGCTCGCAATACAAACAATGACATCTGCACCATGCAAGATTTATTCATACGAAGCGAGCTTTTGAATATTTAGAGTTGACGGGCATATTTCGTATTGAACGGAAAAACGAGAAAAATCAGTACAGTCGGCAAAATAATCTGTGAAATAATTTTAGATTTAATCCTATTTTATTTACATGCACATGAGACTGAAGTTGAGCACGACAAATTTCAAGATCGGCATTATTCTCTGCTATACTGACTTAAAGAAATTTAATTAACTAATTTGTTAATCCATAAACTATATATTGTCATTAACAAAATAACATAAGTTTAACAATAAATATAAAGAATAATAATAATAGTAAAAAGTATCATCACGATGTGGTGGTCTGTTGTGGCCAACATGCACGACCTCGGACCGCGGCCGCCAATCCATTCCACGACGGCACGGTGGAGCAACGCAGCAACAATCGAATCCGCGATGCGTTAAATAAATTATACAGTCCACAATAACTGACTTTTATTGAAGGCCCAACATCGTGGTCCTTAGAAACCACGCTTTTATAAGGAGCGAGTTCACATTTAGCCAACTTTACTATACGCCCATCATGACAAGTGGCAAGCTCGTCGATGTCTCTAGTGTACCAAACTCGAGAAATATCACAAATTAATGATTGTGGCCTAATTCAGGCGCTTTAGACTTGCGTGTTAGTTCAAAATATTTGAATGAAAAGCGACAGATGGTCATAGAAAACTCAGACTACGGAGTCAATAATAAAATGATAGACTTTAATTGTTAATTTTTTTTTTAAATACCTAGTAAGAGAAAGTTGTCATTTACTAAACTAAATGTCTTCGGAATTAAAATCACGCTTATAATATGAAGAAGAAAAAATCTTAGCATTCCATGGATTCATCGTGTGTGGGTAAGAGATCGGAGAAGAATGTTGTCTCGGGCTTGCCACCGACTATAGGCTGGTTTACAATACAGTAGAAATAAAAGTAGTTAGGTGAATAAATAAATAACATTAATGTCAATTTTTTAAATACGGTTAATCTTTGTAATTTTAGCCAATCACGTGCCGTATAACCATATTTCCGGATTAGTGATTAGTGTTTAACCAAAATAAATATTTAAATAAAATATATTAAGACGTAAATCTTTGCTGGCGGTACATTCCATTTGTTTTAGGTCGTTGTTAGATGTATTGTTCGTTTCCGCTTGCAATATGTCGACTCTTATCACTATTTTTCATTTCAAATGTAACATACCATCAAGACCGCAGAAGTCCTCCGTAGGTTGTACCGAGCATTTCTGACGTCTAACTATGGTGAGTGCTAGAACTGCCGTCATGCCCTGTCAAGCCGGCATAGTGTTGAGGACTGATGTCAAGTGAGTGTCTGATTCCAGTTGCTAACATTCATGGACTTTGCGCGCCACTTACCATCAGGTGGGCCCAAGGTCACATGCTGTGTTAGTATAAACGCTTAATAGATCACTCTTTAAAAGAAAATAGTATATTCACATTACTTAAATAGCTCCCAACAGCCTATGTAAAATATATTGCATATGTTTAGTATATATATATATTTTATGTATAGTGTGTAGTATATGTATTATTGCGTACATACTTGTATGTATTGTGGTATGTATATTACTATGGATTGTTGTATCATAGATTAAGTTTATTTAATATTTTTAATTAAGTTTCATATTTAAGCCCTTTGCACGACATGCGTCCACCTGATGGTAAGTGGCGCGCAAAGTCCATGAATGTTAGCAACTGGAATCGTACAATCATGACTGGCACTTCCCTCACTCTAACACTATGCCCGAAATGTGTTGATACTGACTGGTTTTTATCGGCACGAACGGTGGATACTTCCCCACACCGGCAGACTGGGCAAATTACAACCATCAGTTTCAAATATATATATATATATTTCATAAATCTTCGTCAGAAAAGTTAGGCCGCGTTCGTTTTAAGAAATGTTAGCATGAAAATACCACTTTTTTTAGCACAAGTCGTTCGTTTAATGAAAATTGTAACATTTGATGCTAATTTCGTATGTCGGTACCGTGTTGAAAGGAACCCTCCTCACCATAACCCTATCGATGTTACTTTTTGACAGATGTCATTTAACATAAGAAATGGTTTGTTTACATTATTGTATACTTTATAATATATTTGTTTAAAATGTATTTTAAACAATTTTATGTAATAAATTCAAAGACCATAATACATTGTCAATTGATTTGTTATTATTTGTTACTTGTCATACTTGTCAAAAAGTAGTCTCACCGCTCGTTTTTTTTTAAGAAATGTTATTTCTTAACAAAAAAGAAGTGGTATTTCTTAACAAAAACCTCATTTCGCGCTGGATTTTGAAGTTGCAACGAGATGTTGAAAATGCTATAAAACGAACGCGGGGTTTGAACAACAAAATAAGTTTTTATTAAAGAGCATTCAGAATTCGCTCGTTTGGTCAAAACTCTACAACCATTTTAAAATTAACTTGTAAAGGTCGCAGCCGGTCAAAGACATTATGAATAAGCTTGAACATTTTGTGCACGTACAATGTATTAGATATTACATATAAAGGCGTTTACTACTTTTCTCCTTTGGGAAAGGTCAGAAAATTTAATTGAATGAAAGGCGAATATCGCAGATTATTATTTATGATGCCAGCTCGATTTTCAGAATGACAGTAAGAAATAGTATCATTTGGAACATATCTTCACGCCAGATCTCTTGCGGGGTAGGCAGAGACAATTGAGCGCCACTTGAAACGATCACGACATACCTCTTCGGCATCATACATGCCCTTTTGTTACGAAAGCTTTTTCACACTCATCACTTTAAAAGTTTTATTGAAATAAAGAAACACAAAAATTTCAATCGAGAGGGGGGTTATGAGCTCCATCGTGGAATCCAGTAATCAATAGGTTTCGACGCCGGGAAAAATCGCCCCGAGTCGACAAGGATATTGTAAGTGTCGTGTGTCGTGATTTTTAAAAACTTTTAAAGTGATAAGTGGGTAGGTTTACATCTACCGCCCAGTATGTACGAGACTACACCGCATAGCTTCAGTCGACCCGTGACCACGGCCAATGCAACTTGGCTGAAACGTCGGGAGAAATATGTCTCTAAGGTAAATCGCGTAAAGACCCGTTAAAATTATAAAAACTATTATGAATATGCGCGAAAGTTTAAAAAGTTGAACGGTAGATACTTAAAAATCCTTACTGACCCGTCACAAGAATCCATCCTGTATATGTTCGAATAAAACCTAAGTAACAGACGAACTAAATTAAAAACTTACCTTCATTTGAAATTAGAAAATCATAACCTGAAACAAACAAAAAAATATTAAGTAACTCATATAGACTAGACTACCTCTTAAGTCTAGTGTTTACGACCACAGATTGAAACGGAAGTACCGGGTTTTCATTAATAATAATAATAATAAATATTTATTGCACAAAGTTAAATAACTTAAAACTAAGGCGAGGTTTATGCCTTAAGGCATCTTCTACCAGCTAACCTTTGTGAAATGACCGCCTCCGTGGTCTAGTGGTAACAAACGTTGCCGTGAACTCGGGAGGTCGTGGGTTCGATTCCCACCGGGGGCAAGTTGTACATTGTATAATTTGTCTCGGTCTGGGTGTTTATATGTATCATAAGTATATATTTACAAAAAAAAAGTATAATATGTAGTTTATCAACCATCTTGTTTCTGTAACACAAGCCTCGTAGCTTACCACGGAAACTAGATGGCGCTGTGTGACCTGTCTGGAAATATTTATTATTATTATATGTAACCAATTACAGGCAGAGTGTCAAAAAATATATAAATGATAGATAATGAGAAATATTATAAAATATTAATTTATACTAATACTTACAAATATTATTATAATATTGGTACAATAAACTACATAAACAACAATACATTCTATACATACATAATACACACATACAATACACTAAACATAATACTTACTGAAAGGGTAATATTTACATAGAATATTTTTTTCCACAATACGGAATAGGAATGAGGTCAACTACGAATATTTTGTATGGATAAAAAGTGAGAGTATAGATTATTTTTCAAGGAGACGGCAGTTTGAAGAGAAGGAAAAGGGGAAGGGAGTTCCAGAGTGATGCTGCAGTAACAGTAAAAGAATTTGAATATCTGGTCGAGGAGTGGATCATGGTCGGAACACAATAATTTATTTCATTTATTTATAGTATTTCTTGGTACGCTAGACCAGAGGTTCCCAATTTTTTTTTGCCACGGAACCCTAATTGATTATACTTAGAGGAACTCTAGCAGCTAGGGCCTGGCTAATTTAATGACAAAAAAATATTACCTTGTTATAAATAAATAAATATTTCCAGACCAAGACAATTATACAATGTACAACTTGCCCCCGGTGGGAATCGAACCCAAGACCTCCCGAGTTCACAGCAACGTTTGTTACCACTACACCACAGGGGCGGTCGCGGAGGCGTTGTTGTTTGTATATTTTCATGTTTGATTTGAAAATAAAGAGCAAATATACATGAAAAACAATTATATGTATTAAAAACATTTATTAAATAATAGTACCTAGATGTTTTTATGAATTTAATGAGAAGAATGAGATTTTTTCATGTATTTTCTTAAAATAGCACTAAAATTGGGCTTAATGTCTGACAGTTGAACGCGAAGATCTGGAGCTGCTTTTTTTCGACAAATGATTTGTTTTGGACGGAACGCGGAACCCTTGTGGCTTTTCCACGGAACCCCAGGGTTCCGCGGGCCACCTTTCGGGAATCACTAGACATCGACGAGATCGCCACTTATCATGATGATAGTACAACTTTCAATCGAGCGAATAATAGAGGTATCATGCACTGAGCTTGAGGAATTTATCATTACATGTATTTATAGGCCCCCCTTAGGAAATTTATCAATTTTTGAATCATCATTGGAGGATATATTAAGCTTGCTTTGTAAAAGTAAGAAAATTATTATTGTCTGTGGTGATTTTAATGTAAATTTATTGGAATCTTCAGCCATCAGCTGTAGGTTACTTAACTTATTTAAATGTTATAACTTAAATAACTTATTTATGGAGCCGACCAGAATTACAGCCACAACTGCTACATGTTTAGATAATATCTATTGTAATATCGACCCTGTCGAAAAGGTCATTTTTAATTGCTTTAATTCAGACCATTCGGGTCAGAGAGCTAAATTTTTACATAAATTAGTAAATAATTGTGAGATAATTACTTGTAGACCTATAACAACTTCACGAGTTGAAAAGTTTAAATACAATATAGATTATAACCTACCGTTGCTGCCTTACATTAATCATGAACCCAACATACTCTACTCATCCTTATTCAATGCTATAAAAACTGAATATAACAAAGTTTTTAAATTAAGGAGGGTTAAATTGGGTCAAAATAAATTTGGTGATTGGGCAACAGTAGGCATTCACAAGAGTAGACAGAGGTTATACGACCTTTATTATGAAAAAAGTTATAACCATGATCCTCATTTTGTTGATTACGTTCGAAAGTACTCTAAGACATTTAAAATGGTTTGCATTGCAGCAAAATCAATGTTTATTGCCAGAAAGCTCAAACGGTCGGATAACAAGATTAAAGCCGTCTGGAATGTAATTAATTGCGAGACTGGTAAGGTTAAGCCTCGTGATAATCATTTCAGTCTTCAGATAGGAAATAAGTTAATAAAATCGGACTTAGAAGTGGCTAAGGAGTTTGAGAGTTTTTTCTCTAATATACCTATTGAAACCACCAGGTCCTTAAATTCATCACCAGTTCTATCGGAAACACTTTTGAAAGCTAATGTGAATCAATGCTTAGTTACATTTAATTTTTTTCATGTCAATGCACATACTATAGTAAAGACATTTAAGTCTCTTAATATCAAGAAGACCGAGGATCTTTGGGGAATATCAGTCAACGTATTAAGTTCAATCATTGACTCGTTGGCTCATTATCTAGCTGTTATTTTTAATAGTAGCATTGACTCGGGAGTTTTTCCAGATTTAATGAAGCATAGTAAAATTATACCTTTATTTAAGTCTGGTTGTAAATCTGATCCTACAAATTTTAGGCCTATCTCAGTTCTTCCAGCACTAAGTAAAATTTTTGAAAAAATAATCTTAAATCAACTACTATTACATTTTAATGTTAATAAACTTCTCCACAACAAACAATTTGGTTTCACTAAGGGAAGGTCGACTACTGACGCGGGTATGTCGTTAATTAAGGTTATATTTGAAGCATGGGAGAAGTCCCAGGACGCTATTGGAGTGTTCTGTGACTTATCAAAGGCTTTTGATTGTGTAGATCATGGTACACTGCTTCTTAAACTAAGTTACTATGGCATAAAAGATTCAGCTCTAGAATTGGTTATGTCGTATCTTTCTGATAGAACGCAGAGGGTGGCTATTGGTAATATCACTTCTTCTGGATCTCCAGTAAGGATCGGTGTCCCACAGGGCTCTATTCTTGGTCCATTCTTGTTTCTAGTTTATATCAACGACCTACCATATTGTATTAAAAACTTACACGATATTGTTTTGTTTGCTGATGATACTTCTCTAATATTTAAAATAGACAGGAAGCTTAATAATTTTGACGTAGTAAACAATGCGCTTGATCGTGTTTACAACTGGTTTACAGCTAACAATTTGCTGCTTAATGCTAGAAAAACTAAATGTCTAAGATTTGCTCTTCCTAATGTAAGAAACATTTCTCCAAATATAATATTAAATGGTGAGCAATTGGAGATCATGGAAAGTACAGTATTCTTAGGTATAACAATAGATTCCAAACTCCAGTGGGGTGCTCATATTGCAGCACTATCCAAAAGGCTGAGCTCAGCGGCGTATGCCATTAGACAGGTGAGGCGTGTGACAGATGTTGATACTGCTAGATTAGTTTATTTTAGCTATTTCCATAGTATTATGTCTTATGGAATTTTACTGTGGGGAAATGCTACTGACATTGAAACTATCTTTATTTTACAAAAGCGGGCTATTCGATATATTTATAACTTGACCGCTCGCACTTCGCTAAGAGATAAGTTTAAGGAGTATGATATTCTTACAGTGGCATCTCAGTATATTCTAGAGAATATTATGTATGTCCACAAGAATATAAAACAATTTAAAAGGAATTGTGACTTGCATTCTCGCAACACACGCAATAATCACAAATTAGCTTTGCCTCACCTACGCCTCAGTAAAACTAGTAAGTCTTTTTTGGGACTTGGTGTTCGTTTTTATAACACACTCCCAAAGGAACTAACTAGCTTGTGTTTCGATAAACTAAAAATTCATGTCAAACGTCGACTTATAGGCAAGGCCTATTATAAGATAAATGATTTTATTAGTGACAAAAATGCCTGGTAGATGTGCAAATGTATATTATTAATATATTTTGGACACCTGTTACTGTTGGTGTATGTTTATATTTAGGTCAATTCAATTGTATTGTAATAAATTTAATATAATTTATTTAAATAATTATAACAATGTGATGTGACAATACAAAAGAGCCCGAGAAGGCCAAATTGTAATAAATGATTTGACTTTGACTTTGACAAAGTTGGCTAAATACGAATCATAAAAGACATTGACATAGACCTTGGATTACATCTACGTCCATTATGTTTATTTTGAGTTGCGCCGCCGCCAGTAACGACATCAGCTTCATAATTCTGTTAAAAAAGGCATCGCGATCACTGAATACGATAAATGATCAACAATAATTCGACGCACGTCTATTCGCATACTTTGATTAAAACGGCGTTCATTTAGATGTGCTTGTATAGTGAGTGCCTACCTTTAGTCATAAAAATGACGAAACCGTGTGGAATTTAACTGCCAAATTTGCGATTTTCGCAAACTATTTAACGACGAAATTTGACAGCCCGGCAAAGTAATCGAATATTATCAATACAGTTTTACAGCAGCCAGCTGACATTTTGGCATTTGCTTCTAGTGTTGCAAAGAAATAAACATTATTGTCCATTACACATATTAGGGCATAAAATGAGTTAATATGGTGCTGTCCTAGTTTTTAATGACATAAGTTACCATATTCAAATATTACCGTACTTTGGAATTAATGATATTAACCAAAGCTTTTCGATTTTGTAAGTGGCAACATTTTTTTATGACTCACCGACCGAAATCGCTAAACTAGCGATCTGTCGAGACTACCGGCCCAGGGGCCTAATTCTGGCGCTTTCGACTTGCGTGTCGGTTCGAAATATTCGAGTGAAAAGCGACAGATCTCCATAGACAACTGTCAGTTTCATTCGAGCAAATCGGACTTATAGACATAGAAAAACACAATGTCTGAAAGAAACACATCTTCAGCAACAGACGTAAGTCTTCAAATTCTGATGCGTAGTATGGGGAATACATATTTTGGCCAATCTGTGCGTATATTCTAAGTTTTAAGGGCCAGCCGACCAGGCCGACTTGTAAAGTTTCATTTACGCTGAAAAGAAAAGCTGTCGTGATGGTACAATACAAATATTTTCCACCCCCAGACACAAGTGTGTAGGGGTAGGACCGCCTGGCCATAATCCAGACATATTTACGATTACAACTATACCCTGTAGTGGGGTGACCAGCTTTATTAAAAGTAAAAAATCGTTTTTTTTTTTCAAGTTTTCTCCTAATAGCACGATATGTGCTATTCCTTGTGTCCTACCTAATGATTAGTGTTGCGTGAGGTCCGTGAATGTTAGCAACTGGAATCAGACACTCATGACTGACATCAGATCCTAACACTATGCCGGCTTGACTAGTCATGACGGCAATTCGAGCCTGATCCCGAAACGATACTACCGCGCCCCGCCAGACTGGGAAAATTTGCCACCATCAGTCCGCCTACCACCTATTATTCTATATAGTACCTACAAGGCTAAAAAAATGAATTTTCAAGGAATATCGAAAAATGCTGAATGGAAAGTCGTGCCGATATTGTTTCAAAATAAAACTGCAAATAAACACAAATAAATTAAAACACTTATTATTTATTTATTTAAAAACCTTATTGCACAATGTACAAAAGGCGAAGCTTAATGCCTTTAGGGATTCTCTGACAGTCGACCTTGGGGACAAGAGAGATATCAAATAGAAATAAGACGATGCAAAAATAAGAGTTAAAAGAGACAGTTATTGCTATATCTATATAAAGTACTTATGACTAGTTAAATGAAATATACAGGGTGTGGCGTAAATAGTGACCCAACGTTAAGGCGGCTATAGTACATATTTACGATTACAACTATACCCTGTAGTGGGGTGACCAGCTGGTCCACTCAACATTTCCTTCCAGCTGTCAAACAAAAATGAAGTTTCTGTAATAGTTACGATTCAAGTTTAAAATAGAGTCAATCCGACAGTTTTATTTTAAAGGTCAGACGTAAGCTAGTACAATAGACTTTTTTTTTATACTAGCACGACATGTGACCTGGCGCCTTCCTGATGTTAAGTGGCGCGCGAGGTCCATGAATGTTAGCAACTGGAATTAGACACTCACGACTGACATCAGTCCCTAACACTATGCTGGCTTGACTGTGCATAACGTGTGGATACACTTTACTGGGTTTATCGGCACGAACGGTGTATACTTCCCCGCCCCGGCAGACTGTGCAAATTACCACCATCAGTCCGCCTACCACCTCTAAAACGTTTTTTTTTTAATCGTCTCAATTACAGACTTAATTTTCGTTTGACAGCTGGAAGGAAATGTTGAGTGGACGAGCTTTTGAGGGAAGGTCTTAGAATTCGGGTGTAAGTTGTTAGGCACATGACTCACCGTCTTTACACGTTGAGTGACTTACATGCTCTATTCTAATAGGAATTACGTCTATATGAGATATTGGGTTTCGGGACAACGAAAATGGGACTAATAAAAAAACTTTTGTCCTAATTAAAACAACACTACCTAATCTTGGTTACCCTACCCGCACCCTAAAGTAGCAAAATAAAAACCGAACTATCAAAGCAAAATGCACTTTAACCCCCTAACTTTAGTATCAAATCCATTTAAATACGACTAGGAATAAA
Source organism: Tinea semifulvella (assembly GCA_910589645.1). Lineage (NCBI taxonomy): Eukaryota > Metazoa > Arthropoda > Insecta > Lepidoptera > Tineidae > Tinea > Tinea semifulvella. Next base: position 2,847,012 of record OU342619.1, on the reverse strand, counting down.
CCAACTTTACTGTTTTGGCGTATACGGGATATTTTAAGCTGTATTCACATATGTATCATTATGGTGTATCCAGATACATGGAAAGTGGGGTTTGAATGTTGTTAAATGGATGGCATTGAAACACGTCATGGTTAGACTTTGATTTTGAAAGAAATTGTTCGCGCATGCCGTCCGTGCGTTCCTGATTACTTTTTTTTAGACTGTAGTGTGTATGCGTTATTTTAGTGCTACCGCCTTTCCATTCGGTTGCTGACAATCATTTTTACAGTACCCCCTTTCCGATTCCATCCATTTTAGGTTGTGAGGAGATGTACAGAAAAGTTTCCAACTCAGGAACCCCAAGAGTCAATCGGTTGCTTTTTCCAGACTGAAACCACAAACCATTGCTTTTAACTAATATTGATAACAACAAATAGTAAAAAATAAATAACCTACCCTACAAATAAAATTAAGGACTAAAATTATAACCGTCCGATGGGCGTAATGTGACGAAGAAACTAGCTGCGTTTCCCATAGCAGAATTGTTTTTTTTTATTTACTTTTCCAGCAGATTCAGATTCTTTCACAGTTTCCGCTACTTGAGAGTGGAACAAACTTCCTCTGGTTATCAGACGGGCACCGTCTATTAATACACTTAAAAATCTCCTTTATCGCTCACTTTCTCAACAAACAACATAGCTCTTCTTAGTACTTATATCTATTATACTATTATATGCCTACCTATTTTCGTATGTGTATATATATATTTATTTAAGTAATATAATGTAACGATTATTATGTATTGTATGCAATTGCACATTCATAATAACGCACCCCGCAATCCTCTACCACACTCCCAAAGGTTAGCTGTTATAAAATGCCGAAAAGCATAAAGTTCGCCCTTGTACATTATTTTTAAGTTTTTTGTGCACAAAGAGATTTATTAACGATTTTCGTTTACGGCACTGAATTATTATTAATGTATTCTAGTGAATATTGGAAACAATCATTAAAAAAAAAAAGATAAACCATACGGTACAGAATGAATAGGTGTATGACAATCATTGACGGTCATGGTCGTGTTTAAAATGCACTTTCAATTAAATTACACGCAACATTCTAGAACTTGTCATTAAGAAATAGTTCCGCCACTCGATTATAGATGGCGCTATTATTGTAATGACGCACACATCCAAAATGTCCGTAATTTTATTACCTAGTAAGTAGATAGACTTCTATCTCAAAACCTGATGCAACTGTGTGTGTGACTTTTCGTGTTTTCGACATTTTGTAGTGAACAATCCTTTTGTTTTAATCAAAGTCCAGGCCGTCAAATTGCTACATATGTGGTCCCAGCTTTACGTTTAGCTTTTTACGATTTTTTACGCCAGACAATTCGCTAGAGTGTTGATGGTGCTTCAAGTTTGTGAGGCTATTAGGTACAGTCAGCAAAAACACTGAACCATCTAATAATCTAAAGGCTAATTATTTTTAACCTAGACTAGGAGGTCTCGAGTCGGTTCCTGGTCGGGACACAATAAAAATTTATAATTTAAATAAATAAATTAAATTCATATTTGAATTATATGTGATATTTCCCGAGTTTGGTAAGCTAGAGACATCGACGAGCTTGCCACTTGTCATGATTGGCCTATAGTAAAGTTGCCTAAATGTGAATCCGCTTTTATAAGCATGATTTCTGACCATTCCAAAAGGGAAACAGTCGTGATGATACTAATACTTTTATTTTTATCCGACTTCAAAAAGGAGATTCTCAATTCGACTGTATGTATGTATTTTTTTGTATGTTTGTTACGCGATAGATCCGCCAATTATTATAAATTGATTTAGATTTTTTTTGTTTGAGTCTAAATGCATAAAAAAATAATGTGCTTCTTGCACTTCGTGCAATTATCAGCATTGGCATTCATATATTTATTGAGTAGGTATCTATTAAGGTTAATATTTTTTGGCTGACACCAACTCCCAGAATAACTAATGAATATTAAATATGTATAAATATTTTTTGTTGTGATTCTTCTCCCGATGGATAGATATCATTCATGGTGATAGGGAAGGCAAAGGACTATGAGTGAATGAGGTTATTATCAAATTCCAGATGTTGCAGAATTTTACGCTTTTCTTGGAGTTACTCTTGGCATTATAGCTCAAGCACGTCGGGTATAATATGGGAGTTCACTGCGAGGGCAAACCTAAAAAATAAACTGCAAGTTGTGCCCCTTATTTAAAGTCCAATTTCTTCAATTCAGATTTTTTTTGTTTCAAGCACCACATGTACTTGGCATGACGGCAATTCAAACCTGATCGCGAAATGTGTGAATACACTTTACTGGGTTTATCGGCAAGAACGGTGGATAATTTCCGCCTACCACCTATTAAATTCCATAATTATTCACATTGTAGCACATTATTAAACAAAACAACAACACTTTTGACTAACAATATCCACAGTAAAGTAATTTACAAAATAAAATATTGCACTTGACAATTGCGAAGAACTCCCACCATTTTTTGTTTAAGGCTTACTTTGAAGTAATTATAAATGTTATATTTTACTGTTTGTATAGTATACCGTCCGTCTCGTACATAATATATTTGTTGTCAATTTGGTGTCGTCTTCAGTGTAAATAAAATGGTAAATTAAATAAAAATACTTGTAATTGTTTAGTCTTGGTCAAGTCTGAGTAAAAAGTCGTCTGTCAATCGTCATATTCTAAAAATCTGTCAAACAAAATAATCCTCCAATATTGTCAGTCAAAAAGGAGGTTATAGTCTGTCAAAAGAGGTCGGACGCGCCGCTACATATGAAATGAAATGAAATAATATTTATTTGTATGGAATATGGTAAATAGGTACATAGTTTTTGAATAGCTCATATACTCCGCCATTTCTGGCACACAAATTTATACTAACTTAATTAATTACTAATTTATACACTGAAAATAATTTATGTAATAAATAAAATGTCATGAATTTATGAAATCTCGCATAAGATAATACTCGTATGCGAGATTTTGGTCAGTTGATTAATACAATTTATTACAATTATTTATTACAATTTCTAAATAAAATATAAGTTCGAAATATAAGTAGGTAGGTATATACGAGGGGCGTTCAAAATATTCTCGGTATTGATACGTTACAACCTCTTTTATATATATATTTGTTACTGGCCGCTAAGATTCATCCATTGACATTAAAAAAAAGTAAAATTGGAACCGAGATGTTCTTTTGTTTTTCTGCAATTGCCGAACAAACATGAACACCATGAGCGAATTAACAAAAAAAAAAAAAAAAAAAAAAAAAAAAAAAAAAACGGTTAAGTGCAGTCGTGTTTTTTTATGTTTATTATTATTAATCATTATTATATCTGAAAACACACAGTTGTACTTACATTTTAGTTTTAGTGAATAATCCAAGAATCCAAGTGAGTAATAAATAAAAGACAAAGGGAATGTATTGATTTATTTCTTTGGATCAGTCTCCATTCACTCACTGCACTACATTAATTTGCACAATTATCACAACTGCTACACAGAGATGGCTACAGACCCTGTGGATACTGCCTCTGGCATCATGAGATTGGAAGAAACATTCATGAGAACAATGGAGTCCTTCGAGAAGCGCATCAATACTTCCACTCCTACACCTTAATGTTGCTTAGATCACAGATTGACACTGTTGCCACCATGACCGATGAGCAGGAAAATAGAAGCCGTCGGAAATTCCTTTTGTTCCGGGGTGTTACAGAGTCATCAGATGAGAACACCACTTCTATTATTAGTGATATAGGCACAAATAGGCTTCATCTTGACATCAATGCTTCTGACATTCACTTTTCATATCGTCTCGGAGCAAAGGGAGCGGGCAGCCAGGATAGACCCCGGCCAATCTTGGTTAAGTTCCGGAGCCTCGAGACTCGGGCCAATGTGTGGCGAGCCAAAAAGGGTCTGAAAGGCACTAGCATCTCGACGGCTGAATTTCTGACCAACATGCGTAGACGCGTTTTCACTGAAGCCCGACGACTATATGGAATGCACTGCTGCTGGTCACAGGATGGGAATGTGTACGTAAAGGTCAAAGGTGCTAAGCACCGCATCCTATCTGAGGCCCAGCTTAGAGAATTCTCTTCAAAGTTTCCGCCGGTTCCACCTGAAACACAAGAAAAAAGGTCACGTCCTGCCAGGATTGTTAAATCTAAGAAGTGATTAATCGAGTGTTTTATAGATTTCTTCGACTGAAATGCAAACTATTTTTATATTGATTAGCATTTATTTCATGACAGCATTTGATTACAAGTTTAATTTCCTTCCAGTGTTCATAAATCATATTCATACTTACATTTTGTTGCTTTTATTTTACTTGCAGTTTTTCGAAATTTTTAATATTCAATCATGTATACGCATACTTTACTGCTATTTTTTCAATCAATATATTAATAAAATATCCTCACACACATCATTTAATGTTAATTTTTTAATAAATCTTGTAATTTGCATTATCATGCTTAGTCAGCTGTTATTGACAGGCGGAGGCTGCGCGTTCCAGTGATAGACAGGGCATAGTTTGTATGGTATAGATGTAAACTTAACAAATAAAAATACATATTTTAGTTTAAATTATTTTATATTATTTTGGCACTATTGAAATATATCTAATATGTGTAATTTCTTTATCTCTGTACCTATCTGTAAACTTTAATACCTTCTATATTTGTAACTTTTAACTTTTGTTGTGTATCTTATGTAAAAATGTAGTTTCACCAACTTGCCGCAGTGAATGTGAAATGGATTACTATATGAGGAGATCAGTACCTACCTATTTTATAAGTATTATTATATATATTATTATACAATATACAACTGTTTTATCTATTTATTTTATTTTATTATTTAGAGAGTACAACTTATTAACATTATGTCTGATTCTGGTTCTGAAGAGTATTTTTCATGTGACACAGCAAGTTCTGACGAATTTGATATATCACAGGGTGCTGTTCTGCTAGGTGATATACTGCACGATACATTCTCATCATCGCCTAAAAATCTGAATGTCTGTCATATTAACGCCCAAAGTATACCCAGCCATTTCTCCGATCTCCTTACCACATTTTGTAGTAATCATATACACGCCATCCTAATTTCTGAAACTTTCCTTAAACCATCACTACCTTCTTCTACCTATTCCCTTCCTGGGTATACTCTTCTACGTAACGACCGCGTGGGTAAGGGAGGAGGTGGCGTAGCTATATACATTCGCTCAAATCTTAAATATAAAATAATTTCACAATCCCCTTCCCTCTACAGTCGTACTTCTGAACACCTTTTTATTGAGATAAACCTCAACACTATTAAATTTCTACTTGGTGTAGTCTACGCCCCTCCAACTCTTGACTACTTCAGTAAACTTGAAGAGCTGCTAGAACTTATTCTACCTTCCTACGAACATAATCTAATCATGGGTGATTTTAATACCTGTTTGCTTAAAAATAACTCCCGAACTAAGCGTCTTAAACACATTACTTCATCTGTCAATGCATCTATACTCCCTCTTAACCCTACCTTTCACCTAAATGATGCGCACAGTCTTCTCGATTTAATTATCACCTCTAACCCTGATAAAATAACGTCTTACGGTCAACATCTCGCCCCAGGCTTTTCTCATCACGACCTTATTTTTGCCTCCTACAGGATTAAGACACCCAGATTTAGGCCCAAAGTCATTCTTCAACGTAGCTTTGCCAGAATGGATCTGGAGTCGCTCCTGACTGATGCTGGGAACATGGATTGGAATAAAGTGACACAAATGGGGACAGTTGATGGTATGGTGTCCGAGTTTAATCGCATACTAATAGATCTTTACGACAAGCATGCTCCTATTCACCCGGTTCGTATGAAGCGTCCTCCGGCACCATGGTTGAGTGAAAAAATCGTAAAGGCCATGAAATGGAGAGACTCACTAAAGAGAAAACACCATAAATCACCTTCCGATGATCGCTGGAGTGCATTTAAGTCTGCAAGGAATCGAGTAAATCAGATGTGTAGGAACGCCAAACGCCAATACTTTCACAAATCTATTGAATCTTCTACTCCCCAAAACATTTGGAAATTTCTTCGTTCAGCAGGTTTTGGTAAACCAAAATCTGACTCTAATTTCCCTGTAGATATTAATGGCCTTAATCAGCATTTTTCAACAGCACCAATCACCTTAAATCCTGCGATTAAGGCCGTTACTATTTCACAGATAAATTCTATCTCTCATCTTGACAACTCTTCTTTCAACTTTCAACCTGTGCTCAGCAGTGAGATAAATAGGATTCTTAAATCTTTAACCAGCAAGGCTGTCGGATACGATAATGTCGGGCGCAGTCTACTTTTACCTGTCTTAAACATTATACTTCCTTACATCACCCACATTATCAACTTTTCTCTCTCATCTTGTTCATTTCCTCAAGTTTGGAAATATGCACATATTGTGCCTATTCCAAAGAAAACAGCACCTACAGACTTTTCCCATCTCCGTCCTATCTCAATACTCCCCTTTCTTTCAAAAGTCTTGGAACGCGTGGTTCACCGTCAGCTTGCCGATTTCCTAAACCTAAATAACCTTTTCAATCCTTACCAATCTGGTTTCCGACCGTCTCATAGCACCAATACTGCTCTAGTCAAAATTGCTGATGACATACGGTTTGCTATGGACAACAGGAAACTAACTCTCCTTACCCTTTTGGACTTTAGCAACGCATTCAACTGCGTTGATCACGATCTTCTCTTAGCTGTCTTGCGATCTCTCAATATCTCACTGTCTGCGCAACAATGGTTCTCTTCCTATCTTCGCGGGCGCCAACAGCGCATTCGCCTGGATGATGTCTTTTCAGACTGGTGCCCGGTAAATGCTGGTGTCCCGCAGGGCGGCGTTTTATCTCCTTTCTTATTTTCTGTGTTCATTAACACCTTAGTCCGCTCAATCAAATTCTGCTCCTACCATCTGTATGCCGATGATCTGCAACTTTCGATTAACTTTGATGCAAACGAACCGCAAACTGCTTTTGATAGGGTGAATTTAGATTTGGAGTCTATCCGTATTGCGTCTCAAAAATACGGACTGTTAGTTAACCCAAACAAGACTCAGGTAATGGTTGTGGGTACGAAGCAGTTGATAGGGAGGTTGGACTCAGGTTCACTTCCAGTACTAAAATTTAACAATATACCTTTATCTGTATGCCATAGCGTCAAGAATTTGGGACTACATATGAGTAGTGACATGTCTTGGGACTGCCATGTTGCTGAAGTCAGCAAAAAAATCTATGCATCCATGCACTGTCTTTGGCGATCGCAGCAATTCATTCCTCTCTCGGCAAAGCGTACGTTAGTCAGCTCATTACTTCTCCCGATTATCGACTATGCAGACGTCTGTTACTCCGACCTCACCGAAGAGCTACTAAATAAACTCGATCGACTTCTCAACTTATGCATCCGATATGTATTTGGCTTGCGTAAGTATGATCATGTTTCCCAATTTCGCAAAGAGTTAAAGTGGCTCAATATCCGAAATCGCAGGTCTGCACATACACTCTCCTTTCTTTACGGCATTCTCTATAATCCCAAGGCACCCCCTTACCTAAAAGCTCGTTTTCAATTTCTTTGTGACTCGCACGGTCTTTCACTTCGTTCTTCCCATAACAATTTACTTAAAATCCCTCCCCACTCTTCCAGCAGATATTCAGACTCCTTTTCGGTATCTGCAGCTCGCCAGTGGAACAGACTACCTTTGGTAATCAGACAAGCTCCATCTCTCAAAATATTTAAAGACAAGTTATACAATTTTTTACACCATAAACAGAAAAACTTACCATAACTTTCTACAATGTACTTAGATATGTATTTATTATTTATGTATATATTTATTTAATATGTAGGATATGTATATTTAATTAGTATGTATTTATATTTCATAATTGTTGATCACAATATTATTTCTGCACCCGCTTATAATGGCTCCCCATTCACAAAGGTTAGTTGGTAGAAAATGCATTTATAGCATTAAGCTCGCCTTTGTACCCACACTATTTTTGGTTCTGTACAATAAAGAATTTATTATTATTATTATTATTATTATTCAAAAATGGTCAAGCGAATTTAAGCGTGGAAGGGAGAGTATTGAAGATGACCCTAGACCTGGCCGGCCTGTAGTGGCTACCTCACAAGAAAATATTGATAAAGTGGAAAAACTTATATTGGAAGACGGCCGAGTGAAGGTAAAATCTATAGCTCAAGTAACCAATCTCTCTATTGGTACCGTACATGACATTATACATGACCATCTTAATATGTCAAAAGTAAGTGCAAGATGGGTTCCGCGAATGCTGACGCTTCTTCAAAAGGATATGCGTGTGGCTTGCTGTTCAGATTTTATCGACCTGTGTGGTGAAAATCCCGATGAGGTGCTGCAAAAAATAGTTACTGGAGATGAAACCTGGGTTCATCATTATGACCCAGAGAGCAAACAGGAGTCCATGCAGTGGCACATTAAGGGTTCAGCTCATCCCAAGAAGTTCAAGGTAATCCCGTCAGCTGGCAAGGTCATGGCCACAATATTTTGGGATTGTGAAGGAGTTTTGCTTATCGATTATAAAGAAAAAGGTGTAAATATCACAGGGCAGTACTACGCTAACGTTATACGTCAATTAAGAGATGCGATCAAAGAAAAGAGGCGAGGAAAGTTAACCAAAGGTGTTCTGCTTCTGCATGACAACGCCCCTGTCCATACTGCTCATATTGCCAAGGCAGCTATTGTTGAATGTGGGTTTGAAACTGTTACTCATCCACCCTATAGTCCGGACTTAGCCCCAAGCGACTTCTTTTTGTTTCCCAATCTTAAAAAGGATCTGCGTGGAAATAAATTTTCTGACGATGAAGCGTTGAAGACGGCCGTGGAGGAGCATTTTTACACCAAAGATAAAAAATATTTTTATGAGGGATTAAAAAAAATAATTGATCGATCTTATAAGTGTATGAACATAGGGGGGGAGTATATTGAAAAATAAAAATATCAAACTTTTCGTACTTGTTTGTTTTTATCCACATACCGAGAATATTTTGAACGCCCCTCGTATATAAAGCAGTTATTGATTTATTTTTTTATTAATTAATTTAAAAGACCAAATTTAGCTTCTGTACCTACTGGTTTTCGATAACACAATAAATGCCCGGTTAATGTACATATAATAAATACCTTCAGACCGTGTTTACGACACCATAAATAAGTTCTTATCAAAATGATAAGTTTCTTGAAAGCTCACATTTATAGACTTTCAGCTAGTTTCTCGAATGTATTTTAGGTACTTAATTATTACTTAAGTAAAACTTAACAGTTTTTGGAAGAAATGCGTTTCACAAACATATCTTAAGAAATACTTAGAAAATAATTAAGAAGGGAACTGTCATTTACACAAATGTATGGAAAGCTGTTTAATTTCTGTTTCAAAAAGCAACAACAAATAATGGGGTGTAACAATAACTTTTTATCACGGTAGATGGCGCAGGATAGATGGTACCTAATATAACTGTCAGTTAAATAGAAAACTTGTATTTTATTACGAAATTTATTATTTTCTGGATATTATGCCGAAGTGAGCAGCTTTTAAGTGTATAAATCGAGATTTCTAAGCGAAATCAAAGATATGGTGATCTCAAAATTGCCGTTCTGTTAATAAAACCTTTCTTTTCTTTTTAAAGACGGTGTGCGCTTTCTTAATTCGTTTTTTAAGGTAGGTAACGTTAATTTAAAATGCATTGTTGTGTTATAAAAATTAAAACTACAAACACATTAAAAAAATATGCGATATAGGTGCAAAATAAGGTACCATTGCCGCTAGCGACATCAACACATCATCAGCTTTGCCTGATACACCCCATTAAGTAAGTATTTTTTGACAACTGTTTTCTTAAGTAGCCGAAGACGATCCATTATTTTTTTTTAACAAAATTATTTTTTATTACCCACATAGTTACGAGAACATGAACGTAAGTAAATATGTAAGTAAGCACGGGTGCTTTTTTCATTTTCACAGTAATAAATTAACAAATGCTTCATAATATAACGCGACCAGTTAAAATTGGCTAACAAAGATACATAAACCGAATTACTGCGCAAATATTACGTTGTAATAATATTAATTGTTTAAAAATTACAAGGGCAATTAAACATTCTATAAAAATTAATGATTAAAACTATTTAACATAAAATTGAATAATAATAAAGCACTTATCTCTACTGAGTTCTAAGCGCCATTTTGCGTGGACATGTCAAGTGCAAGTTTTTGTTTTGTAAAATAATTTACTGTGGATATTATTTGTCAAAAGTGGTGTTGTTTTGTTTAATAATGTGCTACAATGTGAATAATTATGGAAAACGATAAATTGGACTTTAAATGGGGCACAAGTTGCAGTTTATTTTTTGCGGTTTTCCCGCGCTGTCAACTCCTATATTTTACCCGACGTGTTTGAGCTGCGAGTAACTCCAAGAAAAGCATCAAATTCTGCAGCATCTGCAATTTGATGATGACCTCATTAACTCATGAAAAAGAAAGATATATTACGTCAGACTTGGCTGTATGGACCCTTTGCCTTCCCTATCACCTCATTCATCATCCATCGGGAGAAGAGAACAAACAACAACAAGCACTTATAAATAAATAAATAAATAAATAAAAATAGCTTTATCTCTACAAAATATGTATATTTTTTACGAAATATAAATATTTCCTTTTTTGTCACCTAAAACGGAACGTCATAAATCTTAAGTAAAATATAAACTAAGAAAAAAATTTGTTAGTGAAACCCGATTAGACTTAAGATTCTTATCTAGGAAATAATTAAGTAGAGTATTAAGAAACCCGCTGTATGTCTTAAAAATATAGAGTGGAACAAATATAAGATTCAAGACTCAGCTTTACGCAGTGGAAGTAGGTGCGAGCGGAATTCCAGCTACAAATTTGCACCACTTACTGAAAGAATTGTGCCTAACCCCTAACCCTGCCGTCAATACATTTATTTCACAAAGGTTAGTTGGTAGGAAATGCATTTACGGCATTAAGCTCACCTATGTACCTGGACTTGTTTTGGTTTTGTACAATGAAGATTGTTTTACTATTATTATAGCCCCGGCACCCGTACGGCGAATCCATGGAACGCTAAGTAATTTGTAAACATAACAAGACGAAACAACATTTTATATAAGTATCTATTTATAACGCCTAAGTTATATTCCGTAGTTAATAATAACAATAATAATAATAAAAATATGAGTATAAATACATAACACTATGCCGGCTTGACTGATGCTTTTTCACACTTCGACATAGAGAAAAATACAAATTTCTAAGCATTCCATGGATTCACCGTGCGGGTGCCGAGTCCATCGTGTATAGGTAAGAAATGAGAAGAATTGCGTCTCGGGCTTGCGTCCGACAATAGGCTGGTTTACAAAGGAGGCCTTTATTTGATTGCGCAACAAGATGCTCACCATCCACCATTCTACTCCTCTCCCTACCCCACATACAAGTCCTCAAATTTATATGTACGCGTAGGGTTGGTGACTACGATATGTTTATATATCAAATCTGACAGACATACATACAAAATATTTAATTTATGATACTGAATGTCTCAGTGCAGTCTATAAATCTCACAGCTCACGGGTGCCATAGTAAATACATCATAAAACTTAATGTAGGAAGGGGGGGTATAGCAAAACTTGGACTTTGTCATAAAATTGTTTGGATTGAGCTTACGAAGCGTGAGAAGAAATGGTCAAAAATATAGGGTCTATATTTAAAAGCGAGTACGATTTTAGAGCCATTAAAGGCCATTTTTCACGTTTTATTTAAATATTTTATTGCAGAAATACTTTAATTTGTCTACAAGCGAGTTCTAACAACTGACAGTTAGGAAATTGAAAAATCATGTACGAATAAATATATTACAAGATTTTTTGCTTTTCTCATTTATTCGAAGGAAGAAATGTACAATGTTTTTTTAAAAAACTACATCCATATGTACTTGTATACAAACTAACAAAAAAAATATTTTTTTTTTACAATAGGTCCATCATGACAAGTGACAAGCTCAACGATGTCTCTAGAGTACCACACCCGAGGAATATCACAAATAAATTAAAATGTCCTGACCAGGTTCAAATCCACGTACATAAGAGCGAGATGGAGGCAGCTATTACTTCCTATACATTAATATTTAACCTCTGTAATCAAATAAATCACAGTAAGTAATGATACAAGTAAAAGCAAATATTTAATTAAAATATAACTAACGGGAGACAATTACCGCAAAACCATAAATCAAGTTTTATTGGGTTGTTTTTTATAACGGTACGAAACCCTGCTGAGTTGATTATAGTTGGGCATCTCGAGGGATGCCGTAGAATAGGGTAACCAAAGATTTTAGAACGACGACGCGTGCCTTTTATTTATTGGGATTTACAATATCACAGCATTAAATTAATACATATTTGGCGATAGGAATTTTGTTATACATTAGCCAGAACAATTTTTATTTTATTAACAGAACTTAAATTAAAACAAACCTAACATCAAATTGAATTGAATTAAGACAAATCAAATAATTAAATTAAAATACAATTAAACTAATATATTTTTTTATCATTTATTTATTAATATTGAAGGAATAAACAAACAGAATAAAAGAATTACAATATAAATTAAAACTATAATTAAATAAATCAAAATTATTATCAAAACTAGAAGTGAGGTGAACATACAAACACATACAATTCTGTTAGTTTATCTAAGTATTTTACATATACTTTAATAGCATTAATAGTGTAATTGATTAAAAAAATATTTCCTAATTATGTTTTAATATCTTCGATCTAACAACGAAATTTCATTTGACGCCTCCGTGGTCTAGTGGTAACAAACGTTGCCGTAAACTCGGGAGGTCGTGGGTTCGATTCCCACCGGGGGCAAGTTGTACATTGTATAATTTGTCTCGGTCTGGGTGTTTATATGTATTATATGTATATATTTACAAAAAAAAAAAAAAAGTATAATATGTAGTTTATCAACCATCTAGTTTCCGTAACACAAGCTTACCGCTTACCACGGAAATTAGATGGCGCTGTGTGACCTGTCTGAAATATTTATTTATATTTATTTATTTATTTATTTGTCCCAACCGTCAACGGTCAGAGACTGCCTTACGGCATTATGTTCGCCGGTTGCATATTAAGCATAAATATAACTAGTGGTTTTAAGAAAATCTATGAATAATACCATACAACTAACTACCCACCAGTAGATAGTGAAAGAATATCTACAAGGTCTTCAAGTCAGTGTACACATTAAATAAAGCTCTGTTAGGAGCTTGTCTAATGTCTAAAACTGTCGCACCTAATCTAATTTTATTTAATTGTAGGATTCATGGGGCTCAGTGAAAATCAGAGCTGCAGCAGAAATGTTGCTGGGTGCCTGTTTATCGCAGCAGCTCACTCATTTATTCTATGCATTTATCTTGACTATTTTTATTATCTGTTTTGTGCAAATAAATAAAAATAAAAATGTTATTTACTCTTACATAGAATATAGTTAAATGTATATATTATTATTATATATATTTTTTGGTATTTGTGTATATTAGTATGTAAATTATTATTATGTATGTCTACCACACTCCCAAACGTTAGCTACTGTTAAGTATTTAAGTGCAATAAATAATTTATAAATAAATAAAAATAAAACGAACAAAAATTCACAATATGGTCACCCTAAATGAAACATTAAAATACCAAACATGAGATGATTATTTGCAAGAAAAACACACAAACTACCTAATTATCTAAAATAAGATTATTTGAAAGATATAATTAAAGTTTTGTTTTTAATTAGCATTAAAAGAAATATTTATTTTTATTTATTTATTAGGGTTGCCAACAGTGTCAGCAAATTTTATCACAATCAAAATATTTATTTCCATAGGTTATCTTGTAACAACTTGGATATTGTCAGCACTAAAATAATATAAAACAAAAACATACAAAATATATAAACAAACATAATCATGGTTGGACAGTTTTATGTGTGTTATAATAGCATTATTGTCATAAGCTAGGTAATTGTACATGGATTTTCACTTTAAAAAGGCAGAAACTAGATGATATCCCTATTACAGGCACTCGCCACATGCTATTTATCATCACAGTGTCCTAAACCTCCACTATTGGAGATGGGCCTATCAGAAAATTTTGGAGAATTTTGTCTACATTCGCCACACTGCAGCACTGGCCAGACGGGTTGGCGAGGTTTTGATGTCAGATTCTAATGACAATTTATTAACAATTCTGCAATTTGGTACAAGTGGAATCGGGCCCAATGGCTTAACAGGATACATTGGTGTCAAGTCTATGACAAATGTAAAAAGTGTATTTCTGATTGGTACATCACCAGGGTTCTAAACAATCTTTTAGTTTTTTTTTTTAAGAAAAGCATCCTTACAACCTAGCCTGTTTACAACCGCCCATGCTTTTACAGTATCCATAAGTGGGACTTAGAACAATCAAAATGAAAACAATAACAATTGAGTAAATCCAAGTTAAAAAAGTTACACAATACAACATGATGCAAAATCTATGAATAATACCATACAACTAACTACCCACCAGTAGATAGTGAAAGAATATCTACAAGGTCTTCAAGTCAGTGTACACATTAAATAAAGCTCTGTTAGGAGCTTGTCTAATGTCTAAAACTGTCGCACCTAATCTAATTTTATTTAATTGTAGGATTCATGGGGCTCAGTGAAAATCAGAGCTGCAGCAGAAATGTTGCTGGGTGCCTGTTTATCGCAGCAGCTCACTCATTTATTCTATGCATTTATCTTGACTATTTTTATTATCTGTTTTGTGCAAATAAATAAAAATAAAAATGTTATTTACTCTTACATAGAATATAGTTAAATGTATATATTATTATTATATATATTTTTTGGTATTTGTGTATATTAGTATGTAAATTATTATTATGTATGTCTACCACACTCCCAAACGTTAGCTACTGTTAAGTATTTAAGTGCAATAAATAATTTATAAATAAATAAAAATAAAACGAACAAAAATTCACAATATGGTCACCCTAAATGAAACATTAAAATACCAAACATGAGATGATTATTTGCAAGAAAAACACACAAACTACCTAATTATCTAAAATAAGATTATTTGAAAGATATAATTAAAGTTTTGTTTTTAATTAGCATTAAAAGAAATATTTATTTTTATTTATTTATTAGGGTTGCCAACAGTGTCAGCAAATTTTATCACAATCAAAATATTTATTTCCATAGGTTATCTTGTAACAACTTGGATATTGTCAGCACTAAAATAATATAAAACAAAAACATACAAAATATATAAACAAACATAATCATGGTTGGACAGTTTTATGTGTGTTATAATAGCATTATTGTCATAAGCTAGGTAATTGTACATGGATTTTCACTTTAAAAAGGCAGAAACTAGATGATATCCCTATTACAGGCACTCGCCACATGCTATTTATCATCACAGTGTCCTAAACCTCCACTATTGGAGATGGGCCTTTCAGAAAATTTTGGAGAATTTTGTCTACATTCGCCACACTGCAGCACTGGCCAGACGGGTTGGCGAGGTTTTGATGTCAGATTCTAATGACAATTTATTAACAATTCTGCAATTTGGTACAAGTGGAATTGGGCCCAATGGCTTAACAGGATACATTGGTGTCAAGTCTATGACAAATGTAAAAAGTGTATTTCTGATTGGTACATCACCAGGGTTCTAAACAATCTTTTAGTTTTTTTTTTTAAGAAAAGCATCCTTACAACCTAGCCTGTTTACAACCGCCCATGCTTTTACAGTATCCATAAGTGGGACTTAGAACAATCAAAATGAAAACAATAACAATTGAGTAAATCCAAGTTAAAAAAGTTACACAATACAACATGATGCAACCACAATCAAAGAACACAACACCATGGATCAAACTTCATCAAAAAACATTATAGTTTACAGTCACAGCCAGGATCCGCTGCAACGACAATACATTGCACTTTAAAAAATGCAGGAAATATGTCTAGACTGCCATTCTTGTTATTCCGTGAAAATGTGTTATATTTAACAAGTGTTTTGTTTTCGTTTTTTTTTTAGGGTACCAAATTTGTGCAATTTTTATGTTTCCTTATTTAAAAAAAGAGAAAAATGTATAATTTTATTTTAGAAGTCATATTTTTATTTTGTAAATTTGAAAGTTTTTTTATATTTTTTTTTTTTTTAACAGCAATAAGTTTTTAATTTCTTCTTCTTTTTATATTGGTGAATGCTGTGACACCTAATTGGTACATATATTAGATAACTTATAATTATACTATGTTATGTGTGTGATAAAATATGTACTGCTGTGTGTACTAAATAAATAAATGTAGTGATGATTGGTAGCCCAAATTGGATTTAGATTGTGGTAGAACATATAGATCATATTTGTCAACGCTTGGCAGCCTGGTAAGCACAGAAATACGAACATGGGACAGTCATGGGGTGCTTAATTTATATAGAAACATAAATCCAGTAATTATAACCCTTGCCAACCTGTATGGGCAGCGGATATCTAGGTCTCTGTGTTCTGTGATAATGTTAATGACCAAAGAAAGTTGAGACAACCAAAAAAAAATGTTTAAGTCTTTTTTGGGACTTGGTGTTCTTTTTATAACACACTATTACACTGAAGTGTTGTTACTTTGTTTATTTTTACCATCTCTTATTGTTTATTATTTATATTAATTTGTTACCTCTATATTGTTTCTAGTTTTGTTTTTTACTTTTGGAAATACATAAAATGAATTTTTTTTTCTCTTCTATATTATATAAGAAAAAGTATTTTTTGTTGTCATCGACTTAGTTTAAGAAGTATTTGCATTCCGAAGCCGGTTTTTTTGACAACACAATGCTAATATGACCTTATAGTTAAAACCTGCAAATAAATATATTTCAATTTGAAATGCCAAATAAACTAACTAGCTTATGTGTAGATAGAATTTTAGTTAAATGTCGACTTATAGACAAGGCCTATTATAATATGATTTTATTAGTAATAAAAAAGCCTGGTAGATGTGCAAATGTATTTATAACATTGTAGACATCTTTTATTGTTGATGTATAGTCAATTCATTATTATTATTGGTGGGTACCTGGGTATTGTGGCTTCATTAGAAATTAAATAGCTGATAAACCTGCCAGGAATGGGAGCTGAGTCTGCATTGATGGGTCCAGAAACCTTGAAAATGGAAACACACACAATGTGTATCTGCCTAGCAGGCAACTCCCGGGCAGAGGCACTTGAAGGAGCTAATTGTGAGCTACTCAGGTAGGTACACAAACAAAGCCCTTCAGCTATGCAAACCTAAATTACGAACTCTCACTAGAGCCTTAACTGCAAACAGAACAAGCACATGTTTACCATGGGCTTGGTAGAAACAGATGAGTGCAGATTCTATCGCATGGTGTCTGAGACACCAGTCCATCTCCTCTGCAACTGTTATACCCTGCATCACAAGCAAAGCACGATCTTGTGTGCTCACAGATTAAGTTCTGAGGAGGTGCGACACCTCGCTCCTATGCCCACACTAAGGTTCTTTCAAGCCGTTGGTCAGCGAACCGCCTATAGTCTGGGGAGGTCACAATAGATACTACTGGTCACAGTGATTTGGTGACGAGAAGTCCCTATCCTATAATAATAAAATGGTCAGTTCATATTGTATAGTAAATTTTAAAGTAATTTAAATTAAAACAATGTGACAATACAAGAGCCTGAGTAGGCCAAATTGTTATAAATGATTTGACTTTAAAAAGAAACTTATAAGAATATTTGACTTACTTCAATCTTTACTGTATCAGATTGGCAATTAATATTTATAGCTCAGTTATAAACCAAATCAATGAAAGGCAAGAGGTAAAGCATAAAATGGAAAAATAATAAAACGAAACGATCTAAATGACTAGATTATTATAACATCAAAGAGATCGTTTCAAGCATCCGGTGATTGAAATTACACAGTGGAAATGTATAAATACCTTCCTTAATACATGATCAAAGGCAAAAAAGGGATGCACTTACTTGAGACCAGCAATAAAACAGACAAAACCGTCATCGGAGAGCACATTTTACACGATTCTTATAAAATTACCGCTAATTATAAATTAAACAATGCACATTTCAACGCGCTTTGCCATTTTAATGATTCGTTTTAACTTTAAACTGGTTTTTGAGCCCTTTTTCTGGGTGTAAACAAGATGCACCGGCAACCGGGCGTCCGATGCAGCACCGCAAACGACAGACGCCAAAACGCGAATGACGCGTTTTTCAAACAGCCGGTCAACTAGTGATGTTACTCAAGTCGTTTTCGAATCACTCGAGTAAAATTGTCTCTTCATCATGACATTAGAACATAGTCCTAGGCTAGGACCAAGAATCATTGGAACTCTACTGAAGATCGGTCCATAACGTATTTTTTTGGAAATTCGGATATTTCTCGGGAACCTGGCTAGACAGTTTTTTTATTATTTAATGAAACCCCAGTAACCGGGTCTAGAGAACAGTGGTGTTGCAAAAAAAAACGTTACTAACTCGCACCATCAAATCATTTTTTTTGTATAGTGTGATTATAAATGATAAGGGCGCAAGATGAAATGTTCTACCAGTTAGTGCTGACAGAGAGAGAAAAAGGGAAACAATTAATCGGTAACTGTATTTGTGTCTCTCTCACACTCTTCCCGCGCATCTCCCGTTCTTATCAGAATCTTTAAATGCAATTTCCCAAAAAAAATACTTTTTCGTATTACGCCCTAATACAAGGACAACTGTACTACTGTAGTTACGCTTTATCATTTTATACTTGGTAGAATGGTGGTGGCTCGTTTGTAAGAACGCTTTCCTTAACATCCTAAAAAGGTGTGTTCGAATCATGGCGTACACATAATACACTTTTCTTACTTACATTTGTCAAAGATTTACAACACCACCGTTTCCGTGCCTCGACGAGCACGTTAAGCCTCTTTCTCGGTTTAACTAAAACCAACTTGTTGAATCGTTAAAAAAATGTCATTAAACATTGTTATACTTCTGGTAGGCCCATCTCCAACAGTGGAGGTTTAGGACTCTGTATTCTAGAGTGATTACCATTACAAACAAATTTGGTTGAAATATTGCGCAATTTACATTTTTTAAATTAGAAATAATATACTGTTAGCGTTTCCAAAATACAATGTACACAATGGGTGCTGGAGCAGGAACTTTTGTATTTTACTCATGTGGCTGGAGTGACAAAATTGGATTTAAGTTGAGTGACATCATATTATTATTCTAAGGACATCACTATACTCAAGTCCTATACACACATGCGCAGAAATATCGCGTCGCTACTTACTATACAAAAATAAAAATCTGAAATCATTCACACATGTAAAATCTAATACTGGCGCTATTAGCTATTTGGTCCATGCTCAGACAGTGGGGTCGTCCAGGCCCGGATGGCTAATGGGTCTGGGTTGGGGATATTCCCCCGTTTTCCCCGGCAGGATCCCAGCGGGTAACCACCCGCTGGTTATTCATCCACTTTTAGTTCTGGGCGCCGTTACTATTCGGTATAACAGCGCCCGTGTGGCTCACGAACCTAGGGGGCTAGGATCGACTGCTTCAGCTCTCTAGGAAGTGGTCTCCCGTTGGGGGGCCGTGTACAAGACGGAGCGATATTCTGGAGATGCTTAAAGTGTTCGTTCAACAAACTTCGTTGTCTGCCCGATAGAACATACGTCAGGCCAGCGACAAACTCCTTAATGGTCAATGCTGGCGCTGATAGGTCCAATTTGTGGTGCCATCTGTTAAGTGATTTTGCAAATAGTTTGGTCAAAACTTGCCAATAGATGGCGACATACATTAAAAAATATTAAAATTGGATTGTGAAGCTCGAGAGAGATGCTTAGGTACTTATTTCCTTGTTGAGGAGTTTTTCGTTGGCCTGACTAGACATATGTTCTATCGGGCATCTTAACTCGAACACTTCAAGCATATTCAGAATATCGCTCCCTATTGCACTCAGCCTTCCAATGAAACACCACTTTCTAGAGAGGTGCTCCTGGAGAAGAGCTGAATTTGTCGAACCTAGACCCCCTGGGTTCGTGAGCCATACCAAAAGTGCATGAATTATAACCCTACTGTCTTTTGGCTCGCGCTCTCCCCCACCACTGGGAGACCACTTCCTAGAGAAGTGCTCCTAGATGAGAGCTCAAGCAGTGGAACCTAGACCAAGTTCGTGAGCCATTAATTCATGAATTACCGGCATGACGGGTGGTTGCCTGCTGAAAATGACCCTGTTCCAATCCAGGTGCATTAACAATCCAGGCCTGGGTTGTAGTATTATTAACAATTCTACAAGTTAATATTAGTGGAACCTCAACATGCTGGCCAGACGGGTTGGCAAGGGTACAACATATAAATGGGCTTCAAAGACGGCATTAACGGAATCATGCATCATTTGGTTGGGTAGAGAGAGTAGAATACTGTGCAATAAAAAAAAAATGGGAGACGTCTATTGTAAATTTGACTATGGTCGGTCGCTATTTAGAAATTTGTCTTCTCTAAGAATATTAGAGATACTTTTGTATACAGACAAAATAAAACAAAATTAATTTAGACATTTTTTTTATTACTAAAGTGATGTTTAGCAAACGTTTGAGCAACCAGTAATGGAAACACCAATGTGGCTTCCGCATACAACTTCACTGGCGTTGCATTTACTTTGATTTTTCCCCAAGAAACTGCTTCATCTGGACGAGCTCCAGAATCGCTGCCATCAAATTCGTTAGAAGTATTAACATAAACAGCAAAATCAGCTCCGTTTCTCATTAAATTAGCATTGCAAATATGATGTTTTATAACTCCACCGCCTAAAATAATTACTCCTGTATTATTAGCTTTAACCGCCATTGTATTTAGCCGACGTAAATCTTCAAGGATGTCAATCACAAGTCCTGGACATTTGTACGAGTGGAAATACATCATATCTCCTAAAGAACCATCAGTTAAAGCAGGGCTAAATATTGGAATGTTATTCTTCCATGCCCAATAACAAACGGAGCTCTCGTCTGCTATCCGTTCACCTAATCTTGCTATAATCTTTGAAGGTGTCCACACAATACCACTCTGAATTTGTTCTTTAACCATTTCGTCTAGTAAAGGAGTAACCCATTCCTCAAATTTGCAGTAATTTTCATTAGGAACAAGTAAATTTCCAATTCTATTTATTCCTCGGGTTCTTAGTGATTTGCCGCTTAAATTAAAATCTCCGATGTATGTAGGAGCGAGGCATTTAATGAAATCTTCTTCTACTCCGCCTGCGGTGGTTACAATACAGTCAACAAGCTTGTGTTTTACCAAAAAACGTATTGTATCCCTTAACCCTGACGAGATCATGTTTGAAGTATATCCCAAAAATATAGTACAGTTAGTCTTTTTCTTAATAAAAATATCATCTTCATACGGATCGCAGTTATCTTCGCTCAGTGGAATAGAGCGACATTTTAACATGTTATTAATTTCTTCCACAGCCTTACCGAAGTTTGTGGCCTGGAATCCAGATCTAGCGTAACTTTCGAGTATTTTATTATAATCCGTTCCACTTTCCCAGTCGTAACCGATCACAGTCGGCGTTTCTTTTGGTAATGCTTGACTTTGCAACAACACAGCACTTACAGCCACTTCAGGCGCTGCCCGTTTCTTTCGTTCAGTACATTCTGTATCCATCATACTTATATTTAACTTAATAATTACTAATTTATAAATAATTCCAATTAGAAAACAAGATTTTTGCAAATTCGTCGGAAAACGTACGTACTATGACATTTGTCGAGCTGGTTATTTGGTTTTAATAAATTATTACAAGCAAAGACAATAAGTCCCAAAGTGATAAGTCCTAATTTTATCCATCCGTATATTACCAAAAAAAAAAAAAAATTTGTTTAACTTTATTAGAGATTAAATATATAGGCTTTAGTAAAATTGTTAATTAAATGTCGTTATATCTAAAATAATGCACAATAAAGTTAGAATGTAATGTTTTTAAAGACAGTTATTCGTTTTCGCAAGCAACACTCACTACTACTTGATTAATATCAAAAAAAAAAAAAATATGAGTTCTTCGCGCCATTTTGCGTGGACATGTCAAGTGCAAGTTTTTGTCTTGTAAATTAATTTGCTGTGGATATTATTGGTCAAAAGTGGTGTTATTTTGTTTAATAATGTGCTACAATGTGAATAATTATGGAAAACGATAAATTGGACTTTAAATATGGGGCACAAGTTGCAGTTTATTTTATGCGGTTTTCCCGCGCTGTGGACTCCCATATTTTACCCGACGTGTTTGGGCTATAATGCCGCGAGTGACTTCAAGTAAAGCATCAAATTCTGCAGCATCTGGAATTTGATGATCCCCAACTCGGATATGAACTCTGTTATGAACATATATTATGCAAATAAATTACGTGTTTAGGGCTGATGTATTCTGTACAATGTCCTTTAAAGAAAATTAAAAAAAAAATAATGTCAAAAAAAAATTGGGAGTGGTGTACGGGGGGCAATAATTTATTTTCATCGTTATTTTGCAGTAAATATCGTGTTTTCTAAGTAAACAATATTTGAAATACCACTATGGATGACCAAGGAAGGAAAGTTATTGTTTGCGACAACGGCACAGGTGTAAGTTTACAGAATTTGGCGTCTTTTCTTTCGGCTCTATGATAAGAGATTTTGAGTCATCGTTTTTGTACTATAATGTTTAATATTTCTAGTTTGTGAAGTGTGGATATGCTGGTAGCAACTTCCCTGCGTTTATATTCCCATCTATGGTTGGAAGGCCTATAATTCGGGCTGAAAATAAAATTGGAGACATCGATATTAAGGTACAGATTTCATTTACTTTAATTCCTTGTATTCACACGGCAGATATTAATCATAAATATCAATTTATCTAATAATAATTAAATTAGCACCTAAATATAAAATTGTCCAAGGAAAATCAATTACAATATATCTCGGACCTGATGTCTTAATCATCACTGGATGAAAGATGAATGGAGAAAGCCCATGTTACTCTTAAAAAGTTGATTAGTATTTAAGTTTCTGACTAAAAGTCAGTATTATTATAATTACAGCAACACTAGGTTTATTATTATTATTAATTATTTTTTAATTTAACTTGAGACTTGGTGCAACATACATTAAATAGTCTCAGGAGAATAAAATGATAATTACAAAATCTTAACTTTCCAGAAAATAAATGAGTGGGCATAAATAAAAACTATTTTTACCCGACTATGCAACACATAGAAGGGTTATGTGTTTATCAGCCTATATATGTATGTTCCTTTATGGCACTCTGGAGACCTGACGCCAAACGCGTTGGGTATATTTGATGATTCTCCCATCAATTGATTTGTCTTCATCACAGGAGTGTCACTGAAGATATGACATTAATAAAGTTTCATCGAGGCGACAATAAAAAAAATTTGATGTACCAAAATTGGTTATACATATTATGAACCATAGATTTAATTTAGATCATAATTATATATATATTATATTTATAGACCATCACTTGATTTAACGACAAACTCCATAAGCGTTGAAATCAATTGGCTTTGGTTGGTTTAGCTTGTCTTCATAATTCGTGATTTTACTTCTCTCCATTAAACAACAACTCTCTAACGCCATAAAGTGCACAGTCCCTTCAGTTTTGTAATATAGAGTTTACACTGTATATAGCAAAATACATATGACATAATTCATTAATCATACAATATGGTTGTATCAATGGAAGCACGCTCTTAAGGGTATTACATAGATATTGCCAAATGTCTTGCAATACAGGTAGAGAAAAAATAAAAAACTGGATCATCATGGCCAAATCTTCTCAGTAAGTCTTCTTTCAAGCGATGTTATTTTTATATAAATATCACCATGGCAAGCTTACAATATTATTATTATAGAATAATAGGCTCGTAGGGCATTGCAGATATGCCTATATCAAGCACAGGTGTAAAGTTTATTAAGTTATTATAGATTATCACTAGCCACTTGTCTATTTTATTTTTAAGTGTTTACAATTGATGACTATGTCTACTGGTATTTTGTTCCATATTTCAATGAGAACAACAAATAGGTAGTAGGCGTACTGATGGTGGTAATTTGCCTAGACTATTGGGGTGGGTCAAGTATCCACCGTTCTGGCTGATAAACCCTGTAAAGTGTATCCACAGTCACAGTTTCGGGATCAGGCTATAGTTGCCGTAACATTCATGGACCTTGAGCGCCACTTACCATCAGGTGGCTGCAAGGTCACATGTCATGCTAGTATATAAAAAATATATATTTTTTACTCCTGTCGGTTAGGATAAATAATTAATATACTTAAGCCAGCCTAAATAAAATTAGGACAAACAATATTATAAATTAAGACTAATATTTTTTATGATTTTTCAGGATATTTGTATAGGTGTAAGTTTTACCATAAAATGTTAGCATGTAGTGTTTTACTAACATTTTATTGAGCATGAATTTTGTTTACTTTTCATATTTGACATGCTATGCTGAGAATCATGCTGATACCACAAAAAACGATTGACATAGCCTTCAAATTTTGTTTTTTAATTAATTAGGTATTGCGCTGAAAGTAATATAATGTAAACATAATATTAAAAAAATAATATTCCACAAGATGGTATTAGTGAAACCGTGCCAACCGCTTAACATGCTCTCTGAGGCATGGGAACGATGTTGTTGTAAATCTATAATAAATGCACGTAATAAAAGTGTATTTCTTATTGGTCCATGCCAGGTGGGTTTGAATTGACCTTTGTGAGATTTAGGGAACACTTACAACCGAGCCACCACCACGCTTCTATCTAAAGGAATCTCAATAACTTTCAACAAATATCTAATGACTAGCTTTTAATTAAATTTATTTATTCTGCAAGTAGGCATAGGACAATAAATATAATTTACTCTGTGCTTTTACATGTCAAAAAATGAATTAATATAATGAGAAATTTATTTTCTGGGAAATAGCTTGTATTTGGAGCAGCACATTACAACCCAAATAGACATAATACAATATTAATCTGAAAATTATAGCTTCTATGACGCATTGTCACATCATCCAAATACAAAAGCTGATTACAAATATATGATGCCTGAAATACTGGCAGATCACAGATAATTTATGTCTCAAACATTTTCAAATTATAGTTTGATTTTTTTTGTTTGTTCTCTTCTCCCGATGGATGATGAATGAGGTGATAGGGAAGGCAAAGGCATACAGCCAAGTCTGACGTAATATATCTTACATTTTTATGAGTTAATGAGGTCATCATCAAATTCCAGATGCTGCAGAGTTTGATGCTTTTCTTGGAGTCACTCGCGGCATTATAACCCAAACACGTCGTGTAAAATATGGGAGTCCACAGCGAGGGAAAACCGCAAAAAAATAAACTGCAATTTGTGCCCCATATTTAAAGTCCAATTTATCGTTTTCCATAACTATTCACATTGTAGAACATTATTAAACAAAACAATACCACTTTTGACCAACAATATTCACAGTAAATTAATTTACACTTGACATGTCCACGCAAAATGGCGCGAAGAACTCTTATAACCATAGTCTATGTCTTTTGTCATTAGCCATTTGTCCAGTTTGTTTTTAAAAGTGTTTACAGTTGAGGACTTTAATATGACTTCTGGTATTTTATTCCACATATTTACAATTGTGTTATTCATGAAGTAATATCCCACATTTGTTTTGCTGGATTTTCTCATTAGTTTCATTCCGTGATCACAATGGGGAAATATTATTGTGTTAAACCTAAACAACTGGGTATTTGGCAGATCACAGATATTCTATGTCCTAAACATTTTGCCCATGTAAATGGCGACACGAAATTAGTTTCGCTGTTCATTACATTTTGCTATATCTCCTACGGTATTCATTTAATTTGCATGGTGTAAAGATAACAAATAATCTTAATGAAATGCTCAACCCAACTAAAATGATAAGGATTATTACTGTATTTGTGTAAATAGCTTTCCAATGGGGTGTATCAGGCAAAGCTTTTTGTAGATGTCGCTAGCGGCGATGGTACCTTCTTTTACACCTATATGGCATCATTTTTTAAATGTTTTTGTAGTTTTTTATTTTTATAACAGCAAAATGTATTTTAAATTAACGTTACCTACCTTAAAAGACGAATTAAGAAAGCGCACATAGTCTTTAAAATAAAAAATAAAAAAATTATAGAACGGCAAGTTTGAGATCACAATATCTTTGCCTTCGCTTGTAAATCTCGATTTGCACACTTAAAAGCTGCTCACTTCTGCATAATATCCATAACATAATAAATTTCTTAATAAAAATACAAATTTTCTATGCAACTGACAGTTATATTAGGTACCATCTGTCATGCGCCATCTATCGTGATAAAAAGTTAGTGATACACCCCATTGCCGCTTTATTGCCCATTTTTCAAATTATTAAAATGGATATAGTATGTTATCCTTAAGAGATAGACATATGTCATCGCAGACTTTTCTGTAGATCTTTTAAGATACACAATTCCACTATACATTATTTTGTTATATCTCAATGGGTTCAGGCAGGGCGTTTTCGTTGAAAGCTCCCAGGCGGCTTATTTTTTTCTGACACCTCCAACAAATATTGTTAATGTAAACAAAAACTTAACAATATATATATATATATTTATTATAAACTTTATTGCACAAAGTACAAAGGCAGACCTAATGCCCCTAGACATTCTATGCTGGTCAAACCTTTGGGACAACTAAAGCAGTTACGACAAGATAAGGCAGGTGCTATCAAAAGTAATAGAAAAATATTAGACTTCAATATATACTAGTGAATAAATACTTATTTACATACTAATACATACACATAAAACTACATACATACGTTCTATGAATATACATAAATATAATATACCTACTATATGATGACTATAATGAGAGAAATAAATATAGCAGAGAGTGTATAAAGCTTATGGTAAATTTAAATAGTGCACATAGACCAGTTTCTTAAATAGTGAAATAGTGTTCTATTTGGAGCTTGATGGATGTCCACCGGTAACTGGTTCCAAAGATGCCCAGCCACCACTGCAAACGACTTGGAAACGAATGCGGTGTGATGTGTGGGGAAGGAGAGCGTGGAGTTAGAAGAAGAACGTAAAGTTCTGTCATGAGTGGCACCAAGGAAATTAAATTTCTCTTTTAAATATTCCGGTGTATTAGGCTCATTTAATACTGAGTACAACATGCAGAGAATCCTACGGTTCCTGCGATGGCGTATAGGCAACCACTTTAGTTTGTCACCGAATGGCGAAATGTGATCGATATACTAGAACCTTCCGCCAGAACCACTATCCAATAGTGAAAACAGCATGAAATTCGGTGCAGTAGTTTTAGTGCGAACAGACAGACGCGCCAGAGGACTTTGATGTATAATATGTAGTGATAGTAATAAATGTCCGAATTACTAGCAGATTACAGATATCCAAATAGGTTTCAGTGTTCTCTAGTTATACACAACAGTTATATAATTTAACTATGTTTCATGCATTCAAGGCATTTCATCCAGAAGTTCAGGTATCTTAAATAGTTAAAATCAAAAATATATAATCTGAAGGGAAAGAGAGAGAGAGATATATGCCAATAGAAGAGTAACGTAATATATTTATTTACCTGTTTGTTCACTGAGCCTTTTTATTTTAGTTATTACTATTTTTTTTACACACTTTTAAATATTTATATTTTTACACACTTTTAAGTATTTATTTATACTTTATTGCACAAAAACTTAAAATTAGTGTATATAGGCGAGTTTGTTTCTATGTTAATATTTATTGCTTTTATTGATTTAATGGAATCTGGCTCACATATTGTTAATACCTATTGTTAAATGCTTACTTTAGCTATGATGATGATGATGTGATCTCCGTTTGTATTCCAAATGTTAATATATGTAGAATACTATATTTTTTATTTTCATTTATTTAGGCAACAAACAGTCAACATACGCAAACAATATCACAGATAAACAAAATTGTCACTCTGCAAGATACTAAAATTGAAAACTAATAAATAATATGAACCACCAAGGGGCCCCTTTAAAGGCTTTGCCGGCACGTGACAAGTTTGAACATCTGTGTAATAAATTAATAACAATAAGAAGACATTGACAAAAAAAAAACGTCAAGAACGGACGCCGTGATAGTCGTGTTAAAGTGTGTGCTAACAAAAAATAAACAAAATCCGTCGTTAAAAGTTTAACTTTATCGATTGAATTTAGATTGAAATATCCCTTGAAATATAGTGCATCGAACTGTATACTTGTTTTTAACATCTGTGGTGTATTAAGTGAATAAAACGTAAAACAGTCCAACCTAAACGTGTCTAAATAACATGCAATAAATAAATTATTGCAGGTAAAATTACCGATGACACGAGAAACAAAGGCTTGGACTTTGAACGGGCTCGGTCCTCGTAGCTGAGATTTTCACGCCCCCGCTATACGCATCGTTAGTCCGGTGGTTAGAGTTTCGATCTCGAAAACCCTTGCTTGTTGGGTTCAAATCTCGGCTGGAAGACTTCGATATTTATATTTCGTTGGACACTATCAATACGTCATTAATTGAAGAGAGTGACATCTACCGGCTAATTTATGCATTAAAATATAACATTATTATTATACATAAAAATAAAAATTTGAACATTGTTACTTGTATCTGATCCTCATAGAGGTGTCGCGCTACGCCAAAAGAGGGCGCTGTGTAATTGTAACGTTATATCGTTATTATTTCGGACGTACAATATTGGTGGTTGGAAACTGTAGCAAAATGATTTGTAGTAAGTGCCACCTCGCATTGGAAGACAGTTGCCTAATTAGGTGTTGTGCCTGTAACTCCTCTATGCATTATTCGTGCGGTTCATTATCAGATTCAGAGTATAAAAAAATGTTGGCAATGAATAAAGCCAAATGGAGATGCCCATCTTGCAAAAAAGCAAAAACGCATACTGATACACAGCAAGCACCTACTTCCACAATCAACCTAGACATGGAAGCGTTGATGGCTCACATCGATACCAGGTTTGCAACTATGCGTAGGGAATTGCAGAATGACATTTTCCAATTGCAATCAAGTTTGGACTTACAGTTGTCTTCGTTATCGCAAACTATACTCAACTTGGACAGCAGAGTGGGAGCAATGGAAGAAAAAACAAATATCATACATGACAATAACAAGCAGTTGTCCGAGGAAAATACTGCTTTGCGCTCCGAAATATATGAACTGCAAAACAAGTTTGAAGATATGGAGCAGAGAGCGCGTACGTGTAACCTTGAGATCCAAAATGTCCCTGAACTACGTGGAGAAAATTTAATTAACATAATAGATAAGCTAGGTGATGTCATAAACTTACAAATACCGCAGGAAGCTATTAAGGACATACACAGAGTCGCTCACAACGCCGCCGTCGATCGACCCAAAAATATTGTAGTTCAACTGAACTCTCGCCGTTTACGCGATGATGTCATAGCTGCAGTGCGGGTGCGCCGCGGCCTGTCTTCGGACCAGCTGTTGGGTGTGAGCGGCGGACAGTCCCAATCTCGCCCAATTTTCGTAAATGAACACCTGACACTTAAAAATAAAATACTGTATGCCAAAGCCCGTGATGCTGCCAGGGCAAACGGTTATAAGTATATTTGGGTGAAAAACGCTAACATATTGATACGCAAGACAGATAACAGCCGAGTGAGGTCTATTCGCCGAGTGGAGGACATCATGAAACTGTGACAATTAATTTGCTGTGTTTCCTTATGTTCGACTAATTATTGTAACTACTTTAATGTCAATCCGTACTTTATTGGACAAATTTTATTAGTTTTATTTCTGTTTTTTTCTAACTTTCAAGTCGGCTTATGTCCTGTGAGCAATTATGAAATTCTCGCATGTATTTTAACATTAATAAATTTTATTATTTATGCATATGTATTTATATATTTTTATATTGTATCATCTATTGCTCATATAATTACCTTTATTTGTATTTATTATTGTTTATTTTTAAACCTATTATTCATTACTCAACATAAATTATTTAACTCAAAGTTGCGTCAAACAATACACTCCTTAACATTGGTGGTGTCAATATTAACACCATATAGTTACCGGCACGGTTAACAATCCAATTTATTTATATTATCAAAACTGCGGTGGGTTAAAAACTAAATTATCCAACTTACGCTTAAACATACTATCTAGTGAGTACGATATAATAGTTCTGACTGAAACATGGCTGCAGCCTGGCATACATGACGCGGAGTTTATTGATGATAGATACACTGTCTTTCGTCGTGATCGCAATCTGTCACAAATAAATAAATCAGACGGAGGAGGCGTTATGATCGCAGTTCGTTCAGTTTTCGCGGCCACTCGTTTAGCTGAATATGAAAGTAATTATGTTGAAGATATTTTTATTCAAGTTAATCTAGAACACCATCATCTCCTTTTATGTGGTGTGTACATTCCTCCTGCATCACCTTCTAACGTATACGATCAACATTTTAATGCGTTGGAACATTTATTCCTAAACTATCCTAACTGTACTTGTTGTATCTCAGGTGATTATAACCTACCAAACTTAGGCTGGAGCTTTGATGGACAAGCATCTGTTGGAGCCCCGACAAACGTAGCGACAGAGATTTCACGTCGCCTTGTTAGCACTATGGCATTCCTGGGACTCCAACAGTACAACAACATAAGTAACGAAAATGACAGGTTTCTTGACCTGATATTATCAAACCATGACTGCTCGACATGCCAGGCTGAGACTGTATTAACGACCATTGACCGACATCACCCTCCGTTAGAAATTACATTAAATTTAAAGTTTAAAGTCTCACTTCCACATACTAACGTTAAGAAATATAACTTTTACAAGGCTGATTATCAGTCTATCATCGTATCACTAAGCAAAATAGATTGGGAGTTAAACTTGGGTGATGCGGACACAGAGACGGCAGTGGCAAAGTTTTACGATATTTTATACGAAATAATGGACAATTACATACCCTTGAAAAAGCAGGCAGTGAAGCATCCGATCTGGTTTTCTAAACCATTGATAAGCGCTCTTAAAAGAAAACTCAAGTTGTGGAGAAAATGGAAAACCTACAAATCCATTGCCGATTATAGGGAATTTTCACTGCTCAGGTCTCGCTGTAAACAGTTAATGAAGGCAGATCATAATAGCTATCTAGACGTTGTTCAGGACTCAATTACTAAGACACCTAAATATTTCTGGCAATATGTATCATCTCTCAAAAATACACCATTTAAATATCCTCACACAATGTCCTTCGGCCAGCATTCTACCAGTAATCCTCAGGAAGTTAGTGAATTGTTCTCCTCTTTCTTCAGCTCTGTCTTTACTCCTACCTCTATAATAAACACTGAACTATTAAATCAAATTGAGCCATCTTCTTCATCTTCTTTGATCAGTGATATTGTATTTACTACGAAAGATATCAATGTATTACTTAAGAATATAGACGGAAACAAGGGTCCTGGTCCTGATAAAATTAGCCCAATATTTATAAAGAATTTACGCTCCCATTTATGTATTCCCCTTACTATATTATTTAATAAATGCCTTAAAGAAGGTGTATTTCCCAACAGGTGGAAACTCGGTTTCATTACTCCCATTCACAAATCCGGATCAAGGAAGATGGTTGAAAAATACCGTCCAATATCAATCCTATCCATTTTACCTAAAATACTTGAAAAACTGGTGCATAACGCTATATACCCTCTTTTACAAAATAATATAATTTTACAACAGCACGGTTTTGTAAAAAATAGGTCGACCGTAACAAACCTTTCAATTTACGCTAACTGCCTTTTCGAGAATATGGATAGACACGCTCAAATAGATGCAGTTTATACAGATTTCCGTAAAGCGTTTGACACAGTTGACCATTACATACTGCTACAGAAACTTGCTTATAACGGTATTAAGGGCAACTTGCTTAGGTGGTTCACGTCTTATCTTGGCAACAGAACTCAGGTTGTTGTCATAAATGGCTACTCTTCAAGGCCTATACCTATAACATCTGGCGTGCCACAGGGCTCAATTCTGGGTCCTTTGCAGTACGTTCTCTTCATCAATGACATCGACAAATGCTTTCAACATAGTAACTTTTTAATGTATGCCGACGACCTCAAGGTTTACAGTGTCATTGGTGAGGAGGAGGACTGCAGACGTCTACAGGAAGACTTGGATAGGCTTGATGCTTATTGCACTGAAAACAAAATTCTATTGGCTTATGATAAATGCCAGCATATCTCTTTTTCCAAAAAGAAAACACCTATTAAATACTCATATAAAATAAGCGGCAGCACCCTGAACTCTGTTGACAAGATAAAGGCCCTTGGAGTGTACTTTGATTGCAACCTTGCTTTCGACGACCATGTTGAGTATACATGCAACAAAGCATACAAAATGTTGGGCTTTGTTTACCGCTCAACCAAGCCGTTTACAAAGATTTTACCATGCATTAGTCTTTACAAGTCACTTGTTCGATCGCATCTGGACTACGCTTCGTGCATATGGAACCCTTTTTATGCCAAATATGACAAGAAGGTGGAAATGTTGCAAAAGAAGTTCCTTCGTGGTCTAAATCGTAAGTTGGGCTCAGGCTATTTGTCATACGACAACCTACTTCTTCAATACAAGCTTCCTTCTTTGAAAGATCGTAGATCATTAACTGACAGTGTTATGTTACGCAATATATGCTTGAGCAGCTACAACTGCCCCGAACTAACCGAACAAATCCTATATATAGTTAAACCCAGAAGTACCAGGTCCAAATACCTATTTCATGTGCCATCTTCCCGAACTAACGCTGGATTTCGAGCCCCAATTCGCCGGATGTGTACTCTTTATAACGATAAGCTACTTTCTGTGGACTTATTTGGTAATACCCCCGCAGCCTATAAATTAAATGTACTTGACGCGATAACTAATAACAAAAGTAAATAAATGTGAATAATTTTTTTAGTTATTATATACGAGTATTATATTTTTCAGTTATATGTATGTGTATATATAAATGTATACATGTAGGTTTATGTATATATGTATGTAAGTATATATATTATGAATATCCTATATTACATGCTAGGGTTTCTATATTGCTGTAAGATATGTACAATTAATTAATGTTATTTTTAGTTTAAGATAGTAATTTAAGATATTTATTTGTTAAAGTTTTAACTAAATCTAAGTGGGTGATCCTTAAGGTATTAGGTTGTATTTTATAAATATTGATCACTGTAAAAATATGTTTTTAGGCCTAATATTGTTTTCTACTCCTTAAATAAATAAATAAATAAATTGAGAGCCAAAACTATTTTATACATAATAGAAGTTAAACACAAATACTATAAAAAGAAAAAAAAAAAACTGCACACATATTTAATGCACACTCTTTATCTATTATCATAGTATCGTCATGTATCTAATTTGAAGATATATATAGCCAAATATATATATACATATTTAATTATTATGAACAGAATCATCATCATTATTACAGCCCCTATATATATATGTGTTATAATAAATATTTATTATAAATGAAGGTACTTTCATTTGTTGTTTTTTTTATATTTTTCACTGTTCATAATTAGGTATATGAAAGTGAAAATCAGTATTATTATCTCAAAAGTACACTGAGACTTGTTTTTTTTTTTTTAAATATGGGATTGTGCAAGCGAGAGAAATGCAAAAGCATTAAATTCATACTAAACATGTTTTTTTTGTATAATAGTTTCAGGATTTAATAGTTTCATATACACAGATTTTGTTGTGTTTTTATTTGTTTGCTATATTTACTAATTCTATGTATATATAATAATAATTTGTATAAAGCATTTTAGTATAAATAGGCTTTTTTTGGTGCGTTTTCATTTGTTTGGAATTTAATAATAACACATTTTTATTAGGCGTAACTATTTTGTTAAAATTACAGTGTTAATAACTATTTATATTGAACTTACAGGATTTAATGGTTGGCGATGAAGCTTCTAAGCTAAGATCTATGCTGGAAGTCAGCTATCCTATGGAAAATGGGGTATGTACAAAAAAAATAAACTTATTTGATATTTTAAGGTAACATAGTAAATATATACTTACTATTATGTTAGCAATAATGATGATCTGTCAAATATATTGTTCACCTACTCACATGAGATCTCATAGAGCCTAAAGTCTCTACAGCAAACGGCACAAACATTATTATAGGCGGCTTGCCAGAATTGTTCCCCTAAGGGGCAAGCAAGGTCTTCCTGACAAAATAAAATTATTGCAGGGTCCTAAGCTAAAATTACAACTGACGAAATGGCTACTGAACCTTAGATTTTATAGTGTAAAAGAATATCTTGAGTGCAAAACAGGTTATTTAATATTGTTTTTTGTTTTAGTGTAGTTGTAATTATGATATTAGTATGTAAGTAAAGATTTGCACGCTTGCTTGCAGGTAGAATATATGTGAGTAGACCTGACTAAAGTTTTGTGACCACTGTACTGTATTTATTGCAAATAAACGATATTTCAATTCATTTCAAGGTGTAACAAAGCCATGTGGCATCCTACACGGCCGCCCCCGCACCCAGAGAGTATGTTTTTCCTTTTTTTTTGGTACCGGGTTTGATTCCTGGTAGGGACACAAAAATATTTATTAACATAACAAAAAATACATTTAATTGATATTTTATTTATTTGCGATATTTCTCGAGTTTGGTACGCTGGAGACATCGACGAGCTTGCCACTTGTCATGATTGGCCTACCTGACCACCCCAAAAGGGTAACGGGATGATACTTTACTTTTTTTATTATTATTTATAAATATATACAGTATGTTCTATAGATCAATGTAAAACCGGGAATTGGTGATGGACCAGTGACAGTTTTATCATAAAAATAAAATGAAATTGTTATGTTTTTAAGGGTATATTCAAAGAGAAAATTAATACAATATAAAGGTACATTACCAGAATATTTATTTTATTATTCTGAATACAGACTATAGACGAAGCGAAGGAGGTATGTGTTGACCATGACAAATGGGCTCAATTGTCTCTTGACTACCCCGCAAGAGCTGGCTTGAAGATATGTATTGTTGATTTTGACTTCGTTGACAGATAACCTATATCCAATTCTTTGCTTTTAGGTGGTTCGTAACTGGGAGGATATGTGCCACGTCTGGGATTACACATTTGGAGAGAGCAAGATGAACGTTGATCCACACGAGACCAAGATACTTCTCACTGAACCTCCTATGAACCCAACCAAAAACAGGGAGAAAATGATTGAGGTAGGTTAAATTAGAGGTCCATAATGAGTGATGGTGGCTATTATATAACGGTTTATTTGCAGATATTATGTTAGGAACACACTGTACTTTAATCAAAAGTATGAAATATGGTCCTTGGCGCCAGATCAGACTGGAAAATTCTCATGGATACATTTGAACATCATTATAGGATCCCAGATGAACTTATTATTCCGTGGGAACCAAATATTCTAAAAGACCACAACATGAAGTCGAAAAAATATTTTGATCTCATAGAAGTAATAATCAGAAACAAGTTTTAGACTCAGCTTTACGGAGTGGAAATTGATGTGAAAGGAATTTCAGCAAAATCCATCTCTCTCTGCCGTCAATACATTTATGGAACAAGCTTTCAAGACGGCATTAACTGAATCATACAGTATTTGGTTGGGTAGGGATTTGTTAGTCACAAGACTAAGACACAACTCTTTTTATCTCTATCCCACACACGATGAAATGCTTAGAAATTTGTCTTCTTCTCCCCCCTTCACTTGCCTCAGGAAACAGATTATCATCTCATGCGATGGATGAGTCCTGTGATTGATTGTGATGACCATTGCTTCTCCGCACTTAGTCTCCATGATACCATTGTGCGTGACCTTTACTCCGTCATCGGAGCCACCCAATCCCCTCCAGGAAGGCCAGGAGACCCGTCACGTTCCTGCAGACCTCCGGAAGAGTTCCCACAGTCTGGAGGAACTTTAGTCTAGGCACAGCCACACTGCAGCACTCTATGAAAACATGCGCGGCCGTCTCTTCCTCTGCCATGCAATCTTTACACAGTGGGCTAAGGCTCAAGAGGCGTCGCATGAGGCACTTGTCAGGGCTCCGAAGAGCCTCCCTGGACTGTCTTGCAGTCTGTTGCCAATGTCCATATCTGTTCGTGCAGTCTAACAGTTCTTTGGCGAAGCCAACCTCGCAGGAATTGGAATGGTAGGGGGATTAGTGGTTCTGGGCCTGTTGATATTGTAGATGACCCCCTTGGTTCTACTATGAATAATCAACACCATCACAACTCCTAGAACACCTCCACTAGTGTTGTCCAATCTTGGTCTTGCTTTTTTGCAAACCAAGAACAAGACTACTGATATGGTTGCAAGACCAAGACTGCCCTAGTCTTGGTCTTGCGCAAGAGTCTCGCAAGACTCTATATTGCATTTTTTTTCCAAATTTTGCTAGTGTTTACTTTTTTGGGGTTAGGTTTTTGTTTTCAATAAAATGTAATTGCGTCGTATCCGTAATTTTTAAGGTATTTGGAACTTGGGAGAGCTCGTTTGCAAATAATTTTATTTTAGTATACCTAAATCCTACCAATACCTAATACCTAATGGACTTGGAGGTACAATAAATTATTTAATTTATTTGTGATATTTCTCAAGTTTAGTACCCTAAAGACATCGTGGAAAGGGATTTCCTTAGTACAATTGTAAAATAATATATATATTGAGTCAGAGTAAGAGTCTTGCAGAAGCCTTGCAAGACTCTTGTGCAAGACCAAGACCAAGACTTAGCCAGTGCCAGTGCTTTGGGCAACACTAACCTTCACTGCTGGAGATCCACATATTTATTAAAACTTTGAATTGTTTTTTGCAGGTAATGTTTGAGAAATATGGTTTTGACAGTGCATATATAGCTATACAGGCCGTGCTAACATTGTATGCACAGGGATTGATTTCAGGAGTTGTGGTCGACTCTGGTAAGTTTAGCATAAGACATCTTAACCTAAATCCACATTATGTGTTAGAAATTACTGACTTTTTCCAGATAGTCACTAATTTGTTCTATAATCACTTTTTCAGAGTCAGAGGTACCTCGAAGTACCTGGTAGGGTACAGGTTTAATTCGGGACACATTCATGCGTGGTTTCTGACCACCTAACAAGGAATACGGTCTTGAATACTTTACTTTTTACTCTACGAGATCTGGACTGCCTCCGTGGTCTAGCGGTTAAGTGTGTGGATTTAGACTCGGAGGTACTGGGTTCGATTCCTGGTCGGGACACAAAAAATGAAAATAAATACATTTAGAGACATCGACGAGCTTGCCACGTCATGATTGGCCTATAGTAAAGTTGGCTAAATGTGAATCCGCTTATTTATAAGCGTGGTCTCTGACCACCCCGGAAGGGAATTGGTTGTGATGATACTTTACTATATCTGGAGAATGTCTGATATATTTTTTTATTGACAACTTACTATTCCACAAGTTGGTATTAGTAGAACCAGGACCGACGGCTTAACTTACTCTTTGAACCAAGAAGACGGTGGTGTTGTAAATGTACGTAAGAAAAGTGTATTTCTCATTTGTACTTGCCGAGACTCAAACTGACATTTTTAACGAAATCATTTTTCTAATTTAAAATCCATTATTATATTAATATTATTGTTCCATAGGTGATGGAGTGACTCATATTTGCCCTGTATATGAAGAGTTTGCTTTACCACATTTGACCAGAAGACTGGATATTGCTGGACGTGATATCACCAGATATCTTATTAAGGTAACACAAAAGGGTATAGCACTAAAGCTTCGCATCCCTCTCACTCGCACATTTTCAAAGATTTTTTTTTTTTTTTTTTTTAATGACAGCTTATATAGCCAAAGACATTTTATATTATTTAGACAATACAATTAAAAAAGAAATAACAGTTAAATATAGTAATAAGATATAAATGAATAGTGGCAATTACACAGTGACTAGCAAAAGTAAAAGAAAAATAAAATTATAATAATTAAGTAGGTTAATGATTATTAATTATTTATTCGAAGGAAGTAAAGTACAATTATTTAAATAAAAAAAAATAAAAAAAACTTAACTATTTAAAACATAAATTACTATTAATAACAATAAACCTACTTAATAAATAAAAATACAACTAAAAACTAAAATAAAGAAAAAATAAAGTGCCAATGGCCAAGGTGCAAAGGCAAGTGCCTTTGGCCCAAATATTGCCCAGCCCTTTGGTCTCCTCAGGTGTTGATGAGCTGTTTTGACAAAACGCCTTGAAAATTTCATGTGCACTTGGTCCCCACGGCCCGAGAGATTATTTAATTGAATGATTATTTAATTTAATGATTATCTAATTAAAAATAAAGTCCAGTCGGCGTGTACTTATGAGAAAATTAATCAATCAGCTGTCTAGGAAATAAAATTACTAACATTTTAGAGATTGATAGGCAAAATCTTTTCACCACTTACTGAAAGAATTGGGCTTAAGCAGGTCTGCCGTCAATACATTTATGGAAAGAGCTTCCTAGGCAGCATTAACGGAATTGGTAGGGAGAGAAGCAGAATGCTTTGTAAACCAGCCTATGGTCGGTCACAAGCCCGAGACACAGATTTCTAATTTTTGCCCAGGGACCATGTTAAGCCGTCTCGGTTCCACTTAGCAAAGTGACATCAGAACCTCGCCAACCAGTCTGGTCAGCGTGGCAAGTGTAGGCCCAATTCTCTCATCTCCAACAGTTGAAGCTTACAACTGTGTTCTTGGGGCCGTGATGATTCTTAAATAATAATTATTTTTTACTTTTAGTTGCTTCTTCTTCGAGGATATGCTTTCAATCATTCCGCAGATTTTGAGACCGTTCGCATGATGAAAGAAAAGTTGTGTTACATCGGATACAATATTGAACAGGAACAAAAACTGGCTTGGGAGACCACTGTACTCGTCGAGCCTTATGTTGTATGTATTAATTTTAATTTTATCTACATTTATGTATATCAAAGCCCAATCTGTTCATGGTGAATTATTTAACTGACCCGATGATTTTTTTAAAAACTAAATTATTAAACTAACTTAATATTTTAAAACACATAAATTACTTAAAAATACAACTAAAAACTAAAATATTATAAATAAAAAATTTGCTCCAAACCGCTGTCAATAGGCAAAGTGCCAAGGATACTGGCAGCATTGCCACGTTGAATAGTAATGCTAAAAAGTTAAATACAATTGGAAACAAATCAAGGGGTATTCTAAGATCCGTATATATATATTTCTTTAATAATAATAATAATAATAATCTTTATTGCAAAATAAATATACATTACAATTCAGTTGTTACATAGGTTAGGGCATAAAATAAATCGTACATAGTAACAAAAACAGTTTAGCTGTGACATCTGAAATAGTTGGAGGACGGTGTTTCAGATGTCATTGTAGGAATTAGTACTTACAACATTCAATTTTACTCTAGACAATATTTATTTATATGTATCCGGTTCATCTACTGTTTACGTAAATACGATCACATCTCTGAATATCGTGCTAAGTTGAAGTGGCTACCTATTCGATGTCGCAGAAATCTCAGAGTTCTTTGTATGCTTTTTTCAGTTTTAAACGAGCCTGCGACACCGCGATACCTCAAGGACGGTTTTGCCTATCTCTCATCTTTCCATGATAAAATTATTCGCTCCTCTCACAACTCACTTCTTTCAATCCCCTCTCATCATTCCGGATTTGTTTCAAATTCTTTTGTCGTTGTCGCCACAAATTTATGGAATGATCTTCCTGTAAACATAAGATAAGCAACTACCAGATCTTCGTTTAAAAAACTTGTATATCTACACTACCTGAAAAGCTCCTCACAATATTAGTAAGTGTATATATGTATGTTTATGTATGTATTAGTATTTAGTATATTGATATCATAGTATATATAACAATATAATATGGAAGTGTATAATTAAGCTGTTAATTTTTCTTCCTAATTTTTTAATATTTCTTTCATTGCACCTATAATAGTTCAAATTTGTCCCCAAGGTTTGGCTGTCAGAAAATGTCTACGGGCATTAAGTCCGCCTTTGTACTTCGTGCAATAAAGTTTTAAATAAATAAATAAATATTTGCTGTAGGCAAGACTTAAATAATTGTTTGTGTGTATGGTTGGTGTGTGTGTGTTGGTGTACGTGGGTTTGAATGAATGTATATAAGTATGCATGTATTAGCAACAACCTATTTCTTATAATATTATTTTACGATTTTAAACAGGTTTTCAGTATCCTCATAAGTTAGTTCCTGAAGCCAGTTCCTAACGAGTACCTTGCACTTTCTGGAGGTTTGGGGATAAATAT
This sequence comes from Tinea semifulvella, assembly GCA_910589645.1. Lineage (NCBI taxonomy): Eukaryota > Metazoa > Arthropoda > Insecta > Lepidoptera > Tineidae > Tinea > Tinea semifulvella. The sequence continues at coordinate 2,806,364 of OU342619.1, read as the reverse complement.
TAAGCTTTTTATTAAACCTATTATATAGCCGGCTACTTAAAGTGATATAATGCCTTTGGGCCAACGCAACCCTACAGCATTTAGTGTCACATACTCGGTCCCTGGCTCGCACATGGTTGTTGATTTCATTATATGGTAAGGCAGCGTGTGTTCTTAATATGGTTTGAAGAATAAAGAGCTGCCTTACAGTAAGGACTTTGCTCTCTTGATATACCGGGGTTCTTTATAATAGGGTAGCCAACAGTGCTAACATCACATACTTATTTGTACGTTACACTAAATCAGAATCTAACTTGACTGTTCCTGCACCTTTATGGCCTACAATAGTATGTATATATATATAATTGTATTTTTTTATAGGCCATAAAGGCTTTTTTTTTATATATACATCATTCATCATTACAGCCCTTAGAACACAGCAACCTAGACCTCCACTGCTGGAGATGGGCCTTCCAGAACATATATCTGGAGAACTTGGCCTACACTCGCCACGCTGGCCAGACCTATATATACATATATAATTGGATTGGATAGAGAATTATATATACACATATATAATTGGATTTTAGCTAAATAAATAATGAGGTCATTAATCTTTTGTAGATAGTTATTATAAATATTAAGGTATAATTTTATTGTATTATATTTATATAGTATTAGTATGTATGTGTATATTATATATATACACATACATGCGAGGATATTATGTCAATTTTTTTTAATGACAATTTATTAACGATGCCACATGTTGGCATTAGTGGAACCGGGACCGACGGCTTAATGTGTTCTACTCACACGGGAACGGTGGTGTTGTGAATCTATGACTGCAGTACGTAAGAAAAGTGTATTTCTCATTGGTACATGCCGGGTGGGTTTGAACCGATCTTTGTAGGATTTAAGGTACGCATTCTTACAACCCAGCACAGCTCCAATTGCAATTATTCCCAAGAGTCTTAAAAAGTTCCGGTTAATGTAGAGCCGTTGCAATTTTTTTAATTGTTAAGAATACATAAGACGTTGTTTTAGCTTCCAGATGGACGTGTGATCAAAGTGGGTGGTGAGAGGTTCGAAGCTCCGGAAGCTCTGTTCCAGCCTCATCTCATCAATGTGGAGGGACAGGGGATTGCTGAACTTGTCTTCAATACTATACAGGTAGGATCATGATCATCATCGTCTTAGTTCTCCACTGCTGGATGTAGCACTCGAACTACCTCATGGACAACGTTGCCTGTCTCTAACTATGGGCTGAACATATAGATGGGATTGTAAAGCGAGGTTCTTATTAAATCAAATCAAAATAAACTACTTCCTTTGGTTCGCTTGAAACAATTTGGATACAGTCAGAACTAATATCTGTGCAATTAAATATAAATAAATATTTCCAGACAGCACAGCGCCATCTAGTTTCCGTGGTAAGCTACGAGGCTTGTGTTACGAAAACTAGATGGTTGATAAACTACATATTATACTTTTTTTTTGTAAATATATACATATTATACATATAAACACCCAAACCGAGACAAATTATACAATGTACAACTTGCCCCCGGTGGGAATCGAACCCACGACCTCCCGAGTTCACGGCAACGTTTGTTACCACTAGTCCACGGAGGCGGTCTAATAAAATATATTATAAAAATATATATAAAAATATATATAAAAATAATAAAATCAATACATTCAAATAATTAAATTTATTCAGTATTCAGCAATTTTTTTTGTATTTGTTTTATCTATAATAAAGTACCTGGTCATAATAAAGAACCTAATCGTATAAATAGTGCTTTTTTTTTTTGGTTCTCTTCTCCCGATGGATGGTGAATGAGATGATAGGGAAGGCAAAGGGTCTAGCCCATACAGCCAAGTCTAACGTAATATATCTTTCTTATTAATGAGTTAATGAGATCATCATCAAATTCCAGATGTTGCAGAATTTGATGCTTTTCTTGGAGTCACTCGCGGCACCATAGCTCAAACACGTCGGGTAAAATATATGAGTTGACAGCGCGGGAAAACCGCAAAAAATAAACTGCAACTTGTGCCCCATATTTAAAGTCCAATTTATCGTTTTCCATAATTATTCACATTGTAGCACATTATTAAACCAAGCAACACCACTTTTGACCAATAATATCCACCGTAAATAAATTTACAAAACAAAAACTTGCACTTGACATGTCCACGCAAAATGGCGCGAAGGACCGTATAAATAGTGCTTTGTAACTATTTCATACATAAATTTTAATCAATTGACTATTTAATTAAATTACATTTTAATGCTGAGGTAAAAGAGATGTTGTAATTAAATAAAAAAAAATACAATTAATTGTTAAACGACAATCTGTTAGTTGCCTGCCTTATGTTTACTGGAAGATCATTCCATAATTTTGTGGCAGCTAATACCAAGGAGTTGGAGACAAATCCAGAATGATGTGAGGAAACAGAAAGAAGAGAATTGTGAGAAGAACGTAAAGAAGACCGCCTCCGTGGTCTAGTGGTAACAAACGTTGCCCTGAACTCGGGAGGTTGTGGGTTAGATTCCCACCGGGGGAAGTTGTACATTGTATAATTTGTCCCGGTCTGGGTGTTTATATGTATATATTTACAAAAAAAAAAAGTATAATATGTAGTTTATCAACCATCTAGTTTCCGTAAAACAAGCCTTGTAGCTTACCACGGAAACTAGATGGCGCTGTGTGACCTGTCTGGAAATATAAAAAAAAAAAAAAATGTATTTAGTTAAGGCACGCAGCAAAAAAGTTGGGGCCTGGTTTTGGGCAATCTCTTTTATTATGTATTTAAATTGTTTTTTTTATTAGGCTGCAGATATAGATATGCGTAATGAGTTATACAAGCATATAGTACTATCTGGGGGGTCTACTATGTATCCCGGCTTGCCTTCACGTCTGGAGAGAGAAATTAAACAGCTCTACTTAGAACGAGTGCTCAAAAATGATTGTGATAAGCTAGCGGTATGTATATTTTTTAATTTTTTAATAATATTTATTAATGTCATCGTCATTACAGCCCCTAGAACACAGCGTCCTAGACCTCCACTGCTGGAGATGGGCCTTCCAGAACATATATCTGGAGGATTTGGCCGACACTCGCCACGCCTGGCCAGACGGCTTGGCGAGGATTTGATGTCAATTTTTATAACAATTTATTAACGATTCCACAAGTTTGTATTAGTGGAACCGGGACCAACGGCTTAACGTGCTTTCCGAAGCACATAAATTTAATGTACATTTAGTTTATTTGTGATATTTCTCGAGTTTGGTACGCTGGAGACATCGACGAGCTTGCCACTTGTCATGATTGGCCTATAGTAAATATGAATCCGCTTATTTATATGCGTGGTTTCTGACCACCCCGAAAGGGAAACGGTCGTGATGATACATTACTTTAAAAAAAAATAAGAAAATTAAGAAAAACCTAATACAAAATAGAAAAAAAACAAAATAGTTAATAATAAGTAAATAGTTTTTTTTTTTTTTTATACTAGCACAACATGTGACCTTGACCCCACCTGATGGTAAGTGGCGCGCAAGGTCCATGAATGTTAGCAACTGAAGTCAGTCACTCATAACTGCCATCAGTCCCCAACACTATGCCGGCTTCACTAGATGCTTTTTCACACTTCGCTTGAAGGACTCCAAGTTATAGGAAAGTGGAAACATAGAGCCTGGAAGAACATTCCACATCTTTATCGTTTAATGAAGGGGCAGACTGGTGCTTTAACTAATAATGTGCCCTGGGCTCCAAAATGCGATCTTTGCTATGGATACCCAGCCATTCCATTACAAACTATATAATTAAAAATATTAAAATTAAATAACTATAAATAAAAAATAATAAAAAAGAGACTTTTTTTTTACTGTGAATTAACAATTTTTTTTTTTTTTTTGTGTTGTGTAATAATATAGTTATGTATCTTTACAATATACATATGTATACAATATTTGTACGCCTCATGGCAGAACACAGCTGCACTTTTATAAACTAGGTTGATATATTAACTAGATTACCTGTGTTGAAACAAATAAATGATTTGATTTGACATCGACGAGCTTGCCACTTGTCATGATCGTGATGATATAGTAAAGTTGGCTAAATGTGAATCCGCTTCTTTATAAGCATGGTTCCTGACTACCCCGAAAGGGAAACGGTTGTGATGATACTTATTTTCTTTAACTAAAAAAATATTTTTTTTTGTCTAGAAATTCAAGATTCGCATAGAAGACCCTCCCCGCCGTAAGGACATGGTGTTCATAGGAGGAGCAGTTTTGGCTGAGGTCTGCAAAAACAGAGACAACTTTTGGGTCTCTAATGCTGAATACCAGGAACAGGTGAGGCCGGCATAGTGACAATCATATTTTTACACTTCATTAGGGATAAAAATAATTAAAATAGTCGTTCTAATTTCTGCTCCTGTATACATACAGTCGTTTATCAGACTCATAGGGGACCCAATTTTTGCTTTTGTATTATAATACTCGTTAATTAAACTTACAGAAGCCCCATATTTTTTGTTCTTGTATATAGTCGTTTATCAGACTCATAGGGGACACAATTTTTGCTTTTGTATTTAATACTCGTTAATCAAACTTTTAGAAGCCCCATATTTTTTGTATATAGTCATCAGACTCATAGTGACTTCATTTTTTTTTAATTGTATTATAATAGTCGTTGATCACACTCATAATAATAGTCGTTTATCAGAATCATAAGGGCCCCATATTTTTTTTGCTTTTTGTATAATTATATTTGTTATCAGATTCATAGGGACCCATTATCGTAATGTGCCCAGGTCCCCAAAGGTTAAAGATAAAGAACGCCTTGGTTGACAAACGAAATTCTCATTTATATTATTATTACTGCATAGTTTTTCGAATTGCCGCCATGCCCAGTAAAGCCGGCATAGTGTTAGGGACTGTATTCATGGACCTCGCGCGCCACTTACCATCAGGTGGGCGCAAGGATACATAAAAAAATGTAAAACTCACACGCCCTCATACTAAGCTCCTCCCTTATCACACAAAATAGATCAGACGGTTACCCGCACGGTGAATCCATGGGTTACTAAGTTTTTTAAAATTTTGTTTCAGGGATTATCCTGCTTAAGGAAATTGGGACCCCGCGCTGGTTAATTAGATAATAACTATAAATATAATTTATTCCATAAATGAAATTATTAAAATTGTATTAAATAATCCTAAGTTATACTTATAAGTAATTATGTTTTCTTAATCAGGTTTAACGATTGTGCTTCTATCTCGCTCGCACAATCCAAGATTTATTTTTATTTTTTTTATATATCAAATAAACAAATTTTAATTATGTTACCAACGACGTAAAACACAGATTATATAAATAGGTAACGTCAGATAGTAAAGTTAAACAACAATGGGGTGTATCACTAACTTTTTATCACGATAGATGGCGCATGATAGATGGTACCTAACATAACTGTCAGTTGCATAGAAAACTTGTATTAGTGATACACCTTATTGAGACTATTAAAATTTAAAATGGCGTTATATTGCTTCAGCCACCTTCAAAATAAAACTTGTCAGATTGGCTCCATATTTAACTTTAATCGTAACTTTTACAGAAGCTTCTTTTTTGTTTGACAGCTGGAAGGAAATGTTGAGTGGAATATGGGTTAGTGTATGTTGGGAAACTATCTGAATCCTATCCATTCTCCCTTATGTAATTTTTTTATTTTATTTATTTATTTATTAATAAAACATTACATGGCTTAACAGTAAAGCTCAATTTACCATGCATTAATACATACATTTTAATTAAAAATGGATTGTCAATATACCTATATTTTATATTTTTTTAATTTACTATACCAATATTAATATTAATAAAGCTTTAAAGTTAACAATAGTTATATACAGTATAAATTAATATAAAAAGAAAGAAAAGACAAAGAAATAATAATAATAAAATAAAATAAATCAAAATTCAACACTAATAAAATCAAAGAAAAAATAAAGTTAATACAAAACAATAAAATATAGAATAAAAAGTGAGTAAGTAGGTATATAAATAAATAAATAAATCTAACAGACAGACAGTGGATGGCTAATGGGCCTGGGTTGGGGATGGGGACTTTAGCATGTTTTCCCCGGTAGGTTCTCAGCGGTTATTCATGCACTTTAGTACTGGGCCTAGCCCTGGAGACAATAAAAGGGTCACAGTGGTTCACTGGGTAATGATGCGGCTGATGAACTAGCCAGAAGGAGGTCATCCACAATACCAACAGGCCCAGGACCAACAATCCCTCTACCGTTCCAATTCATGCGAAGCTGGCTTTGCCAAAGAACCAATAAACTGCACGAGCATATGTGGACATCGACCACAGACTGCAGACAGTCCAGGGAGGCCCTTCTCCTGGGCCTTGACAGAGCCAACGACACCACAGTGTCTAAAACTCTCGAATCACTGCAGCTTTGGTGTGACGTTGCGTCTCTGAGTGTATAGTTCTACAAGCTATACCACGGTGAGGTTCTTGTGGGGTGTTCTGAGGAGCTCCATAACCTTATCCCTTCTCCATACCCACTATCCCTACGCGTTCTCATAAATTTGGAGACTCGTACATCTGTCGCACGCTGAAAGAGATTATATTAATCATCTTTTCTACAACTGGCTGTAAGAATGTATTTTTTTGTTTTTTTTTTAATTTTTAATAGTTCTAAATCGCCGCCATTTTTACAAATGTTTATAAAATGCGTCGTTTATTCTAAAATTTTGATCCTTGACGTTCCAGTAATTTTGATAGCCATAAGCTCTTTTTTAGGATAAATTTATGTTAGTTTTTGTAAATCAACGACTCCTTATATATAGGTACCTCCATCAAAAAGGATAATTTCAATTATGGAACGCAATGTTGGAAAATCAAAATGGCGGCGATAACGGTTAATTTGTAATTTACTCGACTGAGGTTCCTTATTTTATTTAAAAGCTATTAACTTGAAGTTATGTGATTAAAAAAAAAAAAAATATGTTAAAATGTTTTATCCATAAATAAATCTCTGATTCCAAATCTCTGAAGATGTGGATTGCTCTCCCAGCCAGTGTGTTTTCCCACTCCTCTAACCTGGAGTCCTTTAAGCGAAGTGTGAAAAAGCATCTTGTTAGGCCGTCATAGTGATAGAGACTGATGCCGGTCGTTAGTGACTGGCGTCAGTTGCTCCTATTCTTGGACCTCGCGTACCTCTTACCATCAGGTAGGTGCGATGTCACATGTCGTGTTCAGTATAAAAAAATAACACTAAAATGCATATTTTTTTTTAGTTTCCCTATATATTTAATTGTATGCATGATACAACACGATTACACAATTTAAAAAATATATATGTTTTTTAATCACAATTAAAAAAAGATATATCTTTTTTATACACATTTTTTTTATTACAGTTAATAAATTTAGTTAATTTTAGCAAAAATAACTTAATATTTGATAATCATAATTAAGCCAAAAAGACTGCAAATTGTTTGCGCATTTATTTGTTCTTCAAATTTTTATTTTTATTAATTAAGTATTCTGTTTTTAAGTCTTAATAAAATTCGTGTCTACTTAAATACAGATTTTTTATTTTAATATCCTTATACGGCAATAAACAAGGTGGAAACGTTAAGTGACTATTTTCTATAGAAAAAGTATGTACCGTTTCCTTTCCGGGGTGGTCAGAAACCACGCTTACAACAAGCCAATCATGACAAGTGGCAAGTTCGTCGATGTCTCCAGCGTACCAAGAGAAATATCACAAATAAATTAAATATTAAAAAAATAATAATTATTAAATATTGTTTTCTGACCAGGAATCGAAACCGGTACCTCCGAGTCTAAATCCACGGACTTAACCTCTAGACCATGGAGGTGGTTTTCTATAGGAAACTATAAGTTTCAAATTTCGAGTTTTTCAATCACTTTTTTTTTTGATTCCTTCGCGCCATTTTGCGTGGACATGTCAAGTGCAAGTTTTTGTTTTGTAAATTAATTTACTGTGGCTATTATTGGTCAAAAGTGGTGTTGTTTTGTTTAATAATGTGCTACAATATGAATAATTATGGAAAACGATAAATTTGACTTTAAATATGGGGCACAAGTAGCAGTTTATTTTTTGCGGTTTTCCCGCGCTGTCAACTCCCATATTTTACCCGACGTGTTTGAGCTATGGTGCCGCGAGTGACTCCAAGAAAACCATCAAATTCTGCAGCATCTGGAATTTGATGATGACCTCATTACCTCATAAATAAGAAAGATATATTACGTCAGACTTGGCTGTATGGGCTAGACCCTTTGCCTTCCCTATCATCTCATTCATCATCCATCGGGAGAATAAAACCAAAAAAAAAATCACTTTTTTTTTTTTTGTTACATCGCCTTTCTTTAATTCAAAAAGCTCACGTTTGACGGCGTGTGCCATTAAAAATAAAATTTATGTAATTTTGTCGTAGATTTACAAAACACCACCGTTTTATTTTATTTTGGTATCAAACAGTTAAGAGCGATGGTGACCCGGCTGTAAGAACTTCCCTTAATAAAAAACCTAAATTTATATATACTATTACTACTAACTGACATTTACATTTATATTAACTGACATTTATATTTTTATAATTGTGTCTGTCTTAGCTTATAGTATGACAATGCCTATATACAGCAGCTATTATCTTAACTGACATTGACATTTATATTCTTATAATTATGACTGTCTTAGCTTATAGTGTGACAATGCCTATATACAGCAGCTATTATCTTAACTGACATTTACATTCTTATAATTATGTCTGTCTTAGCTTATAGTGTAACAATGCCTATCTACAGCAGCTGTAATGTTAAGCGTTATTCTGTATTTATAATTTTGTTATTTTATTATTTTATTGTTTCTCTTTCCAAATGATGGTTATCATGTACTGCTCCAGATCCACCAATATGTACTATAAAATGATATCGTTTTATATCAATATTGTAAAAATTGACGTGTAAAAGAGCAGAATACATATCTTTTTGTCCTATGCCTACTTGCAAAAAAAAAACCGATTTGAATTGAATAAATAGGTCGGTTAGAACCCCGGAATATTTTTTTCGTTACGTACTGTTGGGGCCAAGGCCCGTTGTAGGATGACTCGGGGTACCCTGACTGGTGAATTATGTGAAAGATGGACTGTATTTCGTTTGATGCGTTTATTTCTGTAGATGCGTCTACGACCCGCAAATGCCCGACAATGACTCCGCGGTACCAAAAAAATTACTTAAACTTAAAACTATTAGCCGACCGCAGAAAGGCTCCTCTCCGTGGTCGGTTAACTGATGTTAGAACATTTGGTCTTAACACGTACATCTGTCATTTACAACACCACCGTTCCCGTCGTTAAGCCCACTAATACCAACATGTGGAATCGTTAATAAAAAATAAAATCGACATTAGAAAAGTGATATCAGAACCTCGCCAACCCGTCTGGCCAGTGTAGGCCAAATTCTCCAGATTTTTCCGGAAGGCCCATCTCCAGCTGGAGGAGGAGCTGTGATGTTGATGATGATGAACAAACAACGCGACTGTCACTGAAACAATTTATATAACAAACAATTTGTACCAAAACTGTTAATACAAACAAATTACCTACATACATACATAAAATATTAAAATATAGCCAAACCATAAAAGATTACTAAAAACATGTAGATTGTATTGTCTCCGTGGTCTAGCGGTTAAGTCTGTGGATTTAGACTTTTTTTAAACTTATTTTGTTAGTACACCGGGTTCGATTCCTGGTCGGGACACAATAATATTTATTAATTTACATTAATAAATTTAATTTAATTGTGATATTACGCTAGAGACATGGCGAACTTAGCTTACCACTTTCCTATAGACTCGGAGGTACCGGGTTCGATTCCTGGTCGGGACACAAAAATATTTATTAATGTAAATAAATACATCTAAATAATATTAAATTTATTTGTGATATTTCTCGAGTTTGGTACGATGGAGACATCGACGAGCTTGCCACTTGTCATGATTGGCCTATAGTAAAGTTTGCCAAATGTTTTTAAAAAATCCGCTTCTTTATAAGCGTGGTTTCTGACCACCCCGGAAGGGAAACGGTCGTGATGATGATTTTCTATGTAGATTTAAGTCTATCCTATTGAATACCAAATTACACGGGCAACGCCGGGTCAAGCAGGTAGTGTATCGATAAATCCGTGGAAAGAGGATCTTTATCTAAATTTTAATTAACACATCTATATTTGTATAAATCATGGCCACGTGTAGTGAATATACTGATTAATTGCGACATAATTAACATTCCTATATAATAATTATGTCTGGATAAAGTCTAGCTGGAATCAGCATTTAATTGGACAATCTATCTATATATATAAAGGTGAATGTCTGTGTGTGTGTTTCCTATGCATTGCAAAATAATTTGACCGATCGGGATGAAACTTTGGGAATATGTTGTGTGAGCATCGGGGAAGGTTTCCGACATATTAGATTGCATAATAAGTAAATCGGGTTTGTTAGATCACTTATAACACGAGAACGGCTGTACAGATTTTCATGGTTTTTGATTTGTAGGATTTTTTTCGTCCCAAATAGCAGTATAACTATAAATAAAATTGAAAAATAAAAGAAAAAACATTTTCTCATACAAAAAGTTCGTGGGTTTCGTACCTGCCAAACAATGTTGGTTGTCAAATGGGGTGTATCAGGCAAAGCTTTTTGTAGATGTCGCTAGCGGCAATGGTACCTTGTTTTATACCTATATCGCATATTTTTCTAATGTTTTTGTAGTTTTTTTATTTTTATAACACTAACGTTACCTGTCTTAAAAGACAAATTAAGAAAGCGCACACCGTCTTTAAAAAGAAAAAAGGTTTTATTAATAGAACGGCAATTTTGAGATCACGATATCTTTAATTTCGCTTGGAAATCTCGATTTTTACACTTAAAAGCTGCTTACTTTCGCATTATATCGAGAAAATAATAAATTTCGTAATAAAAATACAAGATTCCTATGCAACTGACAGTTATATTAGGTACCATCTATCATGCACCATCTATCGTGATAAAAAGTTAGTGACACACCCCATTGGTATTAACAAAACCCCAAAAAATATTTTTTTTTTTTTTTTAAAGTTATTCCTTTCAACCTTCGGGACATTAAAACATAAGAGGTAAGGTTATGATAAATAAAAAACGAATATTAAGGAAAAAAAATGAAAATTGGGTAACTAGGTTTAGTTTTTACAAAGAGAAGAAAGATGAAATATCGTTCGAGTAGCTTTACCCTGTAATCGCTTTACTTTGGTTAGCAACAGAGCTATTTAGCATGTTATAAAAATATGTACTTATATAACAATAAATATATTTGTTTTTTGTTTTTTTTTTTTTTTTAAATTTATTCGAACTAATATACAAACAATATAAAATAATTACAATATTATTAATTAACCTAAAAAAATAAACTAAATCTAAATAACAAATTAAATATAATAAAAATTTTAGCAACCTTAACCTTACAATATAAAAATTTCCTCCAGGCCATTGTCCAGTGGCATGGTGCCCAAAACACTGGCAGCATTTCCTCGTTGAATTTCGATACTAATCTTTTCAGCGAGGAAGCTGCCAGCCCGTGGGTCACCAGAGACGTCGACTAGTTTTTTTATATTTCTTTAAATAAAGTTTTTGCCTCGAGGCCCCACGGTCCCATGGTTTCAACGGCAAAGGCCACAAATATATAATCATTGCAAATGTTTATATATTTGCGGCGCTTGACGTTTTGAGCTTGTTCTGCCGCCGCACCAGCTCTGACAGTAGTTCCTTGAAGATGGGAAGTTGCTAGCGTGTCTACCACATGTGACGTCCCACACTAGTGATTTTCCCAAACCATTTGATTTGATTTGAGCTTTATGCATGTCGAACTACTGTCTGAAGTGGCTTAAAGCGTCAATCAAGTCGAACATGGCCTTTATGTAACGTATGCGCAAACAAACAAGGAGTTCTTCGCGCCATTTTGCGTGGACATGTCAAATGCAAGTTTTTGTTTTGTAAATTAATTTACTGTGGATATTATTGGTCAAAAGTAGTGTTGTTTTGTTTAATAATGTGCTACAATGTGAATAATTATGAAAAACGATAAATTGGACTTTAAATATGGGGCCCAAGTTGCAGTTTATTATTTTGCGGTTTTCCCGCGCTGTCAACTCCTATATTTTACCCGACGTGTTTGAGCTATGGTGCCTCCAAGCTCGAATGCGAGTGATTCCAAGAAAAGCATCAAATTCTGCAGCATCTGGAATTTGATGATGACCTCATTAACTCATTAAAAAGAAAGATATATTACGTCAGACTTGGCTGTATGGGCTAGACCCTTTGCCTTCCTTATAATCTTATTCATCATTCATCGGGAGAAGAGAACAAAAAAAAAACAAAAAACAAAGTACAGCCGCTGCTTAGTAAACTCGTGTATTATGGGTTGGCGTAGCGATAAACCACGCCCCTGGCTGTACATTCCCTTTACATCGAAAGTTAGCGTGTAGATAGCGTGCTTCTAGTTCCGCAATCAAAGACCAGTCATCGGCGTAATCATAAATAAATAAATAAATAACGCGAGACACAATTAATTGCTTATTTTTTTAATAATTAATGATTATTAACGCCAAAAGTTTGACAAGCGATAGTGACCGTTATCGCATGGTATCAAGGTCCTTATTCATGTTTTTGTTAGCGCAAACACGTTGGGTTTGACTGATAGGTGTGATCAGAGAGATGGTAGTTTTTTTTTTCATTTCATTCATTCGTTCCTTACGTCACTCTTCAGCTATTGTTCTATAGTTGCATAGTTTTCTTTTAAGAGCATTTAACACGTGTTGCATCTCGCTCGCACAATCCAATATTTTCAAAATCTGACTATACTTTTGAGAAATGTCCTATCAACTTTTTAGGAAATAAAATTACGAATATTTTTGACATATAATCACTTTCATATACTTACCCAATTTTGGACAGAGAAAAATAGCAAAAAAACATTTATAATGATTTTCCTATCTAAAACAAATCTATGATTAATATATAGAGAGGAGCGCGGGCTCCACTTCATGGTACAGACTTAAAATAACTATGGAGCGTCCTTATGCTCCCGAGCGCCTACACATGGCCATTAGCTTCATCCCGAAGGTGCCCCGGAAGGCTACACAGGTGCGTGGGTCGTCCAGATGTCCGCGTTTCAGAAATGTAGCTACCTACTATAATATGAGATATAATTTCTAATATAAACATGGATTATTATTTATGTTGGTATTATATATATTTATATAGTATATATCTATTTATATATACATATATTGCTATTAGTTATTATACATGTTTACCCGACTGCGCGACGCAAAGGTGTTTATCAGCCTATGTATGTTTGTACCTTTGTGGCACACTGGAGACTGAAACGCGTGGTGCGATTTTGATGATTCGTTTTAATCGCGCGAGTGACACTGAAGATATGACATTAAACAAATTTCAGTGAGGCGACAACCACGCGCCATATTGAGGAAAAGAAAAAAAAAGTCGACACATTAAAAACGAGACCGCCTCATCTTCCCAACAATGGGTCCCGTGTCTGTTAAAGTCGCTATGTAATAAAAATATTTTAATGGTGTAGTTAAGTGGTTATCGAATTTTTTGGCGACGAAACACTTGGAATCGGTTCTTTTCTTTTTATTTTTATGTATTAAAGTTTTTACGCTGTTGAGTTGTTTTATTTTTAAATTAACTTTTAACTCTGCATTCCACAATGTCTTTGCTTGTTCTCCCAAAGTTTAGCTGTTGGAGAATCCCTTTAAAAGGTATAAGTTCGCCTATTGAGCAATAACTTTACTATAATTTTAATTTATGTATGTAGGTAATGTAGGTACAAGTTTTTATCAATCTTAATAATAGTTCATGCAGACGCATAAATGTGTGTAAATGACAGCTAAAAATGGGTCACTATCTCCTTGCCCATTCGTTTCGTCTTATATTCTGCCTTTTCTATATTCGTTGCCACTGTAGTCGCGTACACCGACCGATTCTGTGCATCAATAACGACAAAAGTTCAGTCAGTCACATTTAAATATGTCTCCAAACTCCGTAAGTACCTAACTTATTTATAGATATTTATATACCTACATTTCCTCCTAGTGACAGACTATAAAAATATAGTTTTTTGTTTAATTTGAGTTTTTGTACACTTTTACGTTGAATTATTGCATTGTTTTTGTGTTTTACTGCAGTTTAATCTCAGTGCATTCTTCAATTTTTAATTGGAATGATTTTCTTAAATTTTCCATTCGTTTTTATTGTTTTATTTAAATTAATAGGATATTTAACGTAAATAACAATTAGCCTAAATAAATTATTTTATTAACTAATTAATTCAACAATATTTTTCAAATTTTGAATAATTTCATTTGTTTAATTAAAATTAATAGGATATTTAACGTAAATAACAATTAGCCTAAATAAATTATTTTATTAACTTATTAATTCAATAATATTTATCTTATTTTATTTATTAACTGCCTCCGTGGTCTAGCGGTTAAGTCCGTGGATTTAGACTCGGAGGTACCGGGTTCGATTCCTGGTCGAGACACAAAAATATTTATTATCGTAAATAAATACATTTAATTATTATTTAATTTATTTGTGATATTTATCGAGTTTGGTACGCTGGAGACATCGACGAGCTTGCCACTTGTCATGATTGGCCTATAGTAAAGTTTGGCTAAATGTGAATCCGCTTATTTATAAGCGTGGTTTCTGACCACCCCGAAAGGGAAACGGTCGTAATGTTATTTTTTTTATTTATCTCATTTTTAATAATTCCATTTGTTAATTAAAATTAATAGTATATTTAACGTGAACAACAATAAGTCTAAATAAATTATTTTGTTAACTAATTAATTCGACAATATTTTTCAATTTTTTATAATTTTGTATTAAAATTAATAGGATATTTAACGTGACAAACAATATACACAAGCATATGGTCAGTACAGCCACTAGAACACAGAATCCTAGACCTCCGCTGTTGGAGATGGACCTTCCAGAACAAATATCTGGAGAATTTGGCCTACACTCGCCACGCTGGCCAGACGGGGGTTTACACACAGCAGTACATATATTAACACACACATAACATAATATAATTATAACTTATCTAATATATGTACCAATTAGGTGTCACAGCATTCACCAATAAAAATGACGAAGAAATTAGAAACTTATTACTTATAAAACAAAAACTAACAAATTATAACATAAAATATGACATCTAAAATTAAACTGCCTCCGTGTTCTAGCAGTTAGTCCGTGGATTTAGACTCGGAGGTACCGCGTTCGATTACTGGTCGGGACACAAAAATATTTATTAATGTAAATACCGATTAATATCTTTATTCGAAGTACTTAGATACAAAAATATTAAAATAAAATTGATTAAAAAACTAATTATAAATAAAACTAAAACTAAAAATACCTATGAAATTAAAACTATTCTACAAAATAAACTAAGGGCTTACCACCAGGGAGGGTACCTAAAACGCTCGCTCCTTATGTAAATACCTACATTTAATTTATTTGTGATATTTCTCGAGTTTGGTACGCTGGAGACATCGACGAGCTAGCCACTTGTCATGATCGGCCTATAGCAAAGTTGGCTAAATGTGAACCCGCTTATTTAAAGCGTGGTTTCTGACCACCTCGAAAGGGAAACGGTCGTGATGATACTTAAAATAAAATTATATATTTTTTAAAATAAAACTATAAAGAAAACATAAAAACGTAAACAAAACAATGAAAATAAATTACAAGCTACTCATATATTGATGGTTTGAAATGTTCGAGAACATTCTTTCTGAATACTTTGTAACGGTCATGAAATATGTCTATATCATTATTGGCACTGCAGAGACTACTGTAGGTGTTGCACATTCGGGATGTTGACGAATGTGAACCTACATTAGTTCTTGAGGGTAGACAGCAAAAGATCTCGGTTATAGGACGACGTGGAATATTGTAGGGTACTGTCAAAGAATCTATTGCAAGAGTTCGATACATCCAGTCATTGACCATTTTTTTTAATGTAACAGTAAAAAGTTATGGATCTATATGATTTGAGAGCAGTCATTTTGAAGAAATCTAAACGTTGGTTGTAAGGACATCGATGTGAAATTGCTGGGGCTTTGTATGCTAAATACCTGGTAAAAGATCTCTGAATGCTTTCAACTTTTTGATAATGTATTGCATATGAGGGATTCCATACTGAACATGCATATTCCAAGTGGCTACGGCGAGGGTCTGATGTCAATTAATTTTTTTTGATATTAATTTATTAACGACTCCACAAGTTGGTATTAGTGGAACCGGGACCGACGGCTTAACGTGCTCTCCGAGGCACGGGAGCGTTGGTGTTACGAGGGGCGTTCAAAATATTCTCGGTATTGATACGTTACAACCTCTTTTATATATATATTTGTTACTGGCCGCTAAGATTCATCCATTGACATTAAAAAAAAGTAAAATTGGAACCGAGATGTTCTTTTGTTTTTCTGCAATTGCCGAACAAACATGAACACCATGAGCGAATTAACAATTTTAACGAAATTAGAGCACCGATCCGTCATAAAATTCTTGACAAAACAGGGTAAAAATCAAAAAACCATAAAAGAGGAAATGGATTGTGTTTACCGTGAGTCTGCTCCTTCTTTATCTACTATTCAAAAATGGTCAAGCGAATTTAAGCGTGGAAGGGAGAGTATTGAAGATGACCCTAGACCTGGCCGGCCTGTAGTGGCTACCTCACAAGAAAATATTGATAAAGTGGAAAAACTTATATTGGAAGACGGCCGAGTGAAGGTAAAATCTATAGCTCAAGTAACCAATCTCTCTATTGGTACCGTACATGACATTATACATGACCATCTTAATATGTCAAAAGTAAGTGCAAGATGGGTTCCGCGAATGCTGACGCTTCTTCAAAAGGATATGCGTGTGGCTTGCTGTTCAGATTTTATCGACCTGTGTGGTGAAAATCCCGATGAGGTGCTGCAAAAAATAGTTACTGGAGATGAAACCTGGGTTCATCATTATGACCCAGAGAGCAAACAGGAGTCCATGCAGTGGCACATTAAGGGTTCAGCTCATCCCAAGAAGTTCAAGGTAATCCCGTCAGCTGGCAAGGTCATGGCCACAATATTTTGGGATTGTGAAGGAGTTTTGCTTATCGATTATAAAGAAAAAGGTGTAAATATCACAGGGCAGTACTACGCTAACGTTATACGTCAATTAAGAGATGCGATCAAAGAAAAGAGGCGAGGAAAGTTAACCAAAGGTGTTCTGCTTCTGCATGACAACGCCCCTGTCCATACTGCTCATATTGCCAAGGCAGCTATTGTTGAATGTGGGTTTGAAACTGTTACTCATCCACCCTATAGTCCGGACTTAGCCCCAAGCGACTTCTTTTTGTTTCCCAATCTTAAAAAGGATCTGCGTGGAAATAAATTTTCTGACGATGAAGCGTTGAAGACGGCCGTGGAGGAGCATTTTTACACCAAAGATAAAAAATATTTTTATGAGGGATTAAAAAAAATAATTGATCGATCTTATAAGTGTATGAACATAGGGGGGGAGTATATTGAAAAATAAAAATATCAAACTTTTCGTACTTGTTTGTTTTTATCCACATACCGAGAATATTTTGAACGCCCCTCGTATAAACGCAAGACAAATGTTCGTAGGAAAAGTGTGTTTCTCATTGGTACACGCCGGAATTCGTACCCACCTCTTTAGAATGTTACGGAAAGCGTTCTTACAACTATCTTTTACGAATAATTCGAAAAATAATATTTACAAAATATAAAATAAACTACAAAGTAATACTAATTTAAAAAACTATAAATATAAATTGTCCTCTAGAGACATCCTATCAGAAATAGTTCCAAGAAGACTGGCAACATTTCCCCTTTGTATAGCGCGGATAATACGTTGGCAGAAATGTCTCTAGATTTCTCCGTAAGCTGTTTGGACAACTCCTAGGCCAGACGCATGATCCTATCGTCTCGACCCCAAACTCGTAATCTGCACCTAGGTAGGCGTATTTGCGCAGCTTGAGGTTCTCAGCAGAAACCCGCGAGGCGGAGGCACACCGCCATGGTCAGCGTATTTCGATCAAGGAGTGTGCCAACCGATGCTGAGGGAAAAGCCTGCAACCAAAGACCTGACTCTCTAGTGGAAACGGCCATGAGGGTTGCACGCTCTTTCATGTTACTGGCAGATAAAATATCTTCCTGTACCAGTTTACACGATCCGTATCATAGTCGTTGGATTTTTGGTGAATTTGGAAATGAAACATTTGGACATGCTACTGACGAGGCATCTGACAAGTACGTCGGCTCAACGGAACCCAAAGATAGAAAAAAAAAAAAAGGGAAATGTGTGAATTTGAAGAAAGAAAAAGAAGTTCGGTTTAGCAATCGTGAAGGTGTTAAATATGCAAACCAATAGGCTGTAGGGTCACCTGTCGTGGTCAGAACTCCATTCCTAAATTTCAAAGATAATTTCAGCCTAATTTCATTACAATCGTTTTATTAACATAGGCGTGAAGGCGATAGTCCATGTCCATCTCTGGGTTCCAAAAAACTATATATGGAAAACGCCTTCAATATATTATTTTACCGGCATAGTGATAGTTAGACAATCAGTAACTCGTGTCAAGGCCGCCACTTAAGGTGCACCTTATCTTTGTATAAATAACAACTAATTACACCTCCCGCCTTCACTTGTTTTTTGTCATTAAAAAACAAAATGTCTACGATCTTAATGCTGTGCTTCTTTGCTGGGCAGCCTTCCTCAAACTTATAGTCTAAACAATAACACACTTAAATCCATTCCGAGACGTGTTTAAAACAATATTATTACCGCTTTGTCGTCACAAATGACAACATTCCTTATGCTTAGACTGCTCGCGATATCGAGGTGGATCACTCTGAGCGCCGTCAGTTATTTTATCATTCATTTCTCAAAGTACTCTCTCTCTCTCAAAAATCTTTAAAAACATTTGAATGTAGTTAAGCAAAAAGAATCCACATTAAGTTAATTTTAAGTTATGAATGAAAGTTTGAATGCGAGAAAAACCAAGGTACTAGTGTTTGAAAGAAGAAGAATGACAAACGTGACGATAAAGATTGATGATGAAACTCTAGAACAAGTAAATGAAATTATATATCTGGGCAGTGTTTTCACTGCGGATGGGAAGTATGATAGGGATGTTGAAAGAAGAGTGAACGCGGGAAATAGTGTTAACGGTGCCCTGGGGTCACTAATGGCCAGTCGAAATGTCAGTGACAAAGCTCGACTCGCCATACACAATGCCATGCTGGTACCAACACTTATGTATGGAAGCGAAACGTGGATATGTCAGAATACGCATGAGAGTAGAGTTAATGCAGTAGAAATGAGGTCTTTGCGTCGGATATGCGGCGTCACTTTGACGGACCGCATACGTAATGACGAAATACGCAAAAGGGTAGGTATTAAAGAAAGCATAGGGACAAAAATAAGGAAAGGTATGCTCCGATGGTTCGGACATGTTGAAAGAATGAGTGAAGAGAGATTGACGAACCAGATATATAATGCGAAAGTTGTGGGTAAAAGAGGCCCTGGCAGACCAAGACTTACCTATCACGATCAAATAAATAAAACAATAGCTGAAGGTGCATTAAAAAGCCACCAAAATAAAAGGGCATGTATGAAGAGGTTGATGAATGTCGAAGAAGCAAAAGAGGTATGTCGTGATCGTGTCAAGTGGCGCTCAATTGTCTCTGCCTACCCCGCAAGGGATTTGGCGTGAAGATATGTATGTATGAATGAAAGATACAGGCTTATAGATGTCAAAAATGCTACATATATTTTTTGTTATATTATGAAAAGGATGTCTCAAAATGTTTTTCGTTTTTGATATTTAAATAATATACATTAGTAATAATTCCAATTAGTTTTATTACACACTAAATAAAAGATCAGTTTGTAATATTTATTTGTATAAAATAACACTTTTTTACCTTTATTTTTTACTAAACTTTTGAAAAACCTAGAACTAAAATTCTTAATTACACGCTGGAGCATCGACCTAGGAATAGCTTTAATTTCGTCTGTGATTTTTTGTATTATCTAAATTGAGTCAAATCCCCGTAATGTCGTACGGAGCAGAGACGTGGACACTGACAGTGGGTTTGGTCCACAAATTCAAGGTCGCTCAGCGAGCTATGGAGAGAGCTATGCTTGGTATTTCTCTGATGGATAGAATTCGAAACGTTGAAATTCGTCGGAGAACCAAAGTTACTGACATAGCATTCAAAATTAGCAAGCTGAAGTGGCAATGGGCCGGACACATCTGCCGCAGAACCGACGACCGATGGGGTAAACGAGTTCTGGAGTGGAGACCATGTACGGGACGACGCCCCGCCAGATGGACGCATGACCTAAGGAGGGTCGCTGGTGGGGGTTGGGTGAGGGTTTTCTAAATAGCGCGTGCAGTGGCGAGTGGCGAGCCTTAGGGGGACCTATATCCAGCAGCGGAGAGACACAGGCTGATGATGATGATCCGAATTGGGTGGTAAAGGGTTGAAGACTCTTTAAGCACAGGAAATAAATCAGCAGTAGTTAGGTCTGGGCTCCTTGGTTAATGTTTCCTCGACGACTTATACTCTGTCAATAATTCGTGAAGAGCAGCTAGCAAGTCATTTATAACATGTGAAGTGGATCGATCTTGCTAGAAAAATGTGTTGCAATATTTTTTTATTTAATTTTAATTTAATAGTTTATTTTTTATTTAGTATCAAATAAACCGTATTAGAATTAATTCTGATGTCTTTTATTTAAATATATAAAAAAAAAAACATTCTGATACACCGTTTCTTATTTATTTATATAGTACACACATCAGTACATATATTATCACACACATAACATAGTATAATTATAACTTATCTAATATATGTACCAATTAGGTGTCACAGCATTAACCAATATAAAAAGAAGAAGAAATTAGAAACTTATTACTGTTAAAACAAAAAATAACTTTACAAAATATAACATAAAAATATGACTTCTAAAATAAAATTATTAATTTTTTCTTTTTTAATAGAACTACAAAGGAAACATAAAAATTGCATAAATTTGGTACCCTAAAAATGAAAACAAAACACTTGTTAAATAAATTATAAGCTACTCATATATTGATTATTATTATTATTAAAATACTTTATTGCACTTTAACTTAAAAGTATGTACAAAGGCGAACTTAAAGCCATTTCGGCTTTTTCTACCAGCTAACCTTTGGGAGAGTGAGACAGTATAATATGTGGGGTTCAATTTTGACCTTATTTAAAAATTTGAATAAACTACATAAATAGTATGTTTACATAGACTACTTAAATACTTATTAATATATAGTAGATATATATGAAGATAATATAATATTATTAAGAAGAAATATTTAAATTTAAAATATACTGTTCTGCTTGTTTAAAAAGAAAGTATTAAGTTGTTTTTTAAAGATGTGAATTGAAGGAGCTTGTCTGATGGTCAGTGGAAGTTTGTTCCACTGACGAGCAGCCGATACAGTAAATGAATCTGAATATCTGCTGGAAGTGTGGGGTGGGATTTTAAGTTGGTTGTTATGAGAAGAACGAAGAGGGCGGTCGTGCGAATCACAAAGAAATTCAAAGTGTGTTTTAAGATATGATGGAGCTATAGGGTTATAAATAATATTGTATAAAAAGTGATGAAGATGATTGTTTAAATTGTTCGAGAACATTTTTTCTGAATGCATTGTAACGGTCATGAAAATTCTTAGTTTTTACTTCTACTTTTTTCATTGGTGAATGCTATGACACCTAATTGATACATATATTAGATAAGCCATAATTTAGAAAGCACATCAAATACAATAGCATTGAACAAAATTATAACTTTGTGGCATTTGGGGTTGAAACAATGGGGGTATATTCTCTTGATACCCACAAATTCATAAAAGAGCTGGGTAAACGAATTTTCCAAGAGTGTGGCGATCCCAAATGCCATAACTACCTAAAACAGAATATGTCCATAATAAATCAACGAGGAAATGCGGCGAGCGTTTTAGGTACCCTCCCTGGTGGTAAGCCCTTAGTTTATTTTGTAGAGTAGCTTTAATTTCATAGGTATTTTTAGTTTTAGTTTTATTTATAATTAGTTTTTTAGTAAATTTTATTTTAATATTTTTGTATCTAAGTACCTACTTCGAATAAATATTTAATAGCCATAATTATATCATGTTATGTGTGTGATAATATATGTACTGCTGTGTGTACTATATAAATAAATTAATGATAACAGCCATATCGGAACCACGACAGACTGAGCAAGTTGTTAAGCTGGGACCTATAGGTACTGTCGCCATCTTATCTTAATCTTGCTTATATCGTCATGACATGTGTTGTTGAGTTCAGTTACTACCTGAATAGTATACGTTGAAGAGCGACCTTCGCCGATCTATTATACGTTTTTTTTTATAGTAGAAGGATGACAACCGTGACGATAAAGATTGATGATGAAACTCTAGAACAAGTAAATGAAATTATATATCTGGGCAGTGTTTTCACTGCGGATGGGAAGTATGATAGGGATGTTGAAAGAAGAGTGAACGCGGGAAATAGTGTCAACGGTGCCCTGGGGTCACTGATCGCCAGTCGGAATGTCAGTGACAAAGCTCGACTCGCCATACACAATGCCATGCTGGTACCAACACTTATGTATGGAAGCGAGACGTGGATATGTCAGAATACGCATGAGAGTAGAGTTAATGCAGTAGAAATGAGATCGTTGCGTCGGATATGCGGCGTCACTTTGACGGACCGCATACGTAATGACGAAATACGAAAAAGGGTAGGTATGAAAGAAAGCATAGGGACAAAAATAAGGAAAGGCATGCTACGATGGTTCGGGCATGTTGAAAGGATGAATGCAGAGAGATTGACGAACCAGATATATAATGCGAAAGTCGTGGGTAAAAGAGGCCCTGGCAGACCTAGACTCACATATTACGACCAAATTAATAAAACAATAGCTGAAGGTGCGTTGAAAAGCCATCGAAACAAAAGGGCATGTATGAAGAGGTTGATGAATGTCGAAGAAGCGAAAGAGGTATGTCGTGACCGTGACAAGTGGCGCTCAATTGTCTCTGCCTACCCCGCAAGGGATTTGGCGTGAAGATATGTATGTGTATGTAATACGCTAAAAATGGGTTGTATAACGAAATATGTGTGAGCTTGGACTACTTGTCAAAACTACGAGAATTATCGGAAAATGCTGAAAGGAGTGTCCGGACCGTTTCCCTTCCGGGGTGGTCAGAAACCACGCTTATAATGAAGCGAATTCAAATTTAGCCAACTTTACTATATGACAAGTGGCAAGCTCGTCGATGTATCTAGCGTACCAAACTTGAGACTATCACAAATAAATTAAATAAAACATTTTTAAAAAACATCACCTCGTCTAATTGTCTGCTCTGGTGACAAGAGGGCTGGTTCTTTCCTCGACCAGAGATTCAACATAGCGATTGAAGGAAATAAATGCGGCCAGCATACTTGCCGCCATGCCGCGCGGATACGATATCTTATTTTATAAATACATATATACATACTCGTACATAAGTCCATTAAATATATTTATTTAAATGAATAAATATTATTGTGACCCGACCGGGAATCGAACCCGATACCTCCGAGTCTAACGGTCCCTCTACTTAAGTATTCCTTTCAGCTGTCAAACGGTAGTGTCGGACGTCTCACTGCGATCGGATAATAGAACAGTCAAACTCAAGGTACATCGCGACGTACCTTGAAACGTCATTAAAGCGTGTTTTTGTGATTTTCGGCCTATATTTGTTTTATTTCTTATTAATAATTAGTTTAAACAAAACATTATTTTATTCAAATTAGTTTACGTTCCAAAATTTTAAAAATTATTTTTCGGGACATATGAATATTTAGAATATGGGAACGCAATCTTCAAGGTTGCCAGAAAAAAAAAACTTGTGAAGTGTGGGATGATGCACAGGAGTAATCAAAAACCAAAGTCTTCTGGTGTTCCTTTATTACTAAAGTAAATAACTAGTACATAGTCGCATTTTAATGACAATTTATTCACGATTCCACAACTGGTATTAAGTGGAACCGGGAACGACGGATTAACATACTCTCTGCGAGCCAGCACCGCTTTATCTATTAATTTAGGCAAAAATCAATATCTTTGTAACCCTTTTTTCACTAGTGTCCCGTGCTGTCACTTTTAGTTCCAGTTTTAGCCGTAGGACTTGAGTGGCGATCTCGATAAAAATAGTCGGTTAAAAGTAGGTAGATCTTGTTGATGTATCCAAAAATACAAAACCCTATATAATCGAATAATAATATATAAACATGATGTTTCATTGCAGACTCTAATGCCATTTCAGCTAAAATGTGTGTCTCATATCAAAACAGTTTTAATGATGTTTCAAAAGACACACATAGACAAAAAAAAAATCAATGAATTAGGTAGGTACCTAAATGAATGCAATTTTTCAGTGTTTGCCTTGTTTGTTCCAGATATTTCGTTGGGCGGTTATTATGTTAGCGTGTGTGTGTTTAGGTGTGATAGCTGCACCACCAAGATTGGCATCAGACCTGGGAGCTCATTGCGACACAGATGTAAGTTCTAATCCTATTTATTTCAGTAACGGGCCATCTATCAATTACGTCATACGTTACGGGGAGGGGAATTTAAAAAAAAGTATGATTTTGGCCGTGTTCACGTAGCTCGCTTTAAGCCATAAACCCCTTATTCCGAGACACGATTATAGTAACCTAAACACGCTTAAAGCCGTTCCGAGACGTGCATAAACTGTTTTGCCAAATCTTTGTAACGTCACAATGACATCATTCCTCGCGCTTAGACTGCTCACGATATCGAGGTGGATCACTCTGAGCGCTTTCAGTTGTGTCATTATGTCGCGCGCCATATTTAAGTAGGAAGTACATAAAAATGTCTGTAACACGGCAAGTTATTTAAGAAGATGAAAATAAATAAATAATATTAAACGTTACACATATAAAGCTGTAAAAGCCGAGAGAGGTGTGTTTGTTAGTATTTATACTTAAAAATATGGAATCCGCAATTTATCTTCTATACTTACATTTAAAAAAAAACTATTATGGTATGAATAAAAATGTAATTTAGTCCGTCCGAATTCAAAATCACGCTCTGAGCATCCAAATCTCTCTCTTAATATCATATTCATTCTAAGCGCTCTGATCATGATTCGGAACAAGTGGACGATAATAGTAACCTAAGCACGCTTAAAGCCGTTCCGAGACCTCCATAAACTATATTGCCAAAGTTTTGTGACGTCACAAATGCATTCATTCCTCGTGCTCAGACTGCTCACGATATTGAGGTCGATGCACTCTGAGCGCTGTCAGTGTTCTTGCGCCATTTTCAAGAAGGAAATAAATAAAAAATGTCTGTTTCACGGCAAGTTATTTTAAAACATCAAAATAAATTACAAATATTTAATTACTTACCTATAGGTAGCTAAAAATTTAAGCTGCATAGAGAG
This sequence comes from Tinea semifulvella, assembly GCA_910589645.1. Taxonomy (NCBI): domain Eukaryota; kingdom Metazoa; phylum Arthropoda; class Insecta; order Lepidoptera; family Tineidae; genus Tinea; species Tinea semifulvella. Next base: position 2,780,672 of record OU342619.1, on the reverse strand, counting down.
ACTTCTCAACACCGCAACGTATCGCCAGTCAATCAGACATCGCTGCATTGAGTCTAGAAACACTCCAGGTCTCGATGGAGTCGAAGGCTATCTTATAGTCTACATAAGGAAAACACAGTGGCAGATTATACTCCTCAGTTTTTTGTCAACGGTACTAAAATCATCCATTCTCTAGGCGATTGTCAAAGTCAAAGTTAAAATATCTTTATTTACGTAAACCTATTACAGGCATTTATGACATTTCATTAATAAAATTATTTTAAATGATTCTACTCCTGCTTGTAGAAGACTAAGCAGCAAAGTGGTCCAATAAGTAAGCTGTTAGCAGAAGACCAGCAGCTTAGCAAATTCCAGTGACCTGTTAATGTTTAATCTGACTGAGAAAGGAATCTGCAAGGAAAACTCAGCTATATCAGATTTACAAAATAAAACATATACAGAACTGCACCACAACGATCAATTAATAGAAGCTTTAATTCTCATACCGTTTGACTTAATGCCTGCTCTAGCTTATATCTCGTTAATATAACATACACAACATCAGTCTTGTTTCAAGCAGTGTTATTTTTATGTAAATATCTAAACCACAAATGTCACAAACTTTCAACGAGGACAACAAATAGGTGGTAGGCGGACTGATGGTGGTAATTTCCCCAGTCTGCCGGGGCAGCGAAGTATCCACCGTTTGTGCCGATTAACCCAGTAAAGTGTATCCATACGTTTTGGGATTAGGGTCGAATTGCCGTCATGCCCAGTCAAGCCGGCATAGTGTTAGAGATTGACATCTACCTTCGTGTCTAAATCCATGGACTTATGTATGTATATTATTAATATATTATATATAAATATAAAAAACTGATTCAACAAGAAACTGAGTCAAGTGCAAAATTTTTTTTTTGTCAATTAATTTACTATGGATATTGTTAGTCAAAAGTGGTGTTGTTTTGTTTAATAATGTGCTACAATATGAATAATTATGGAAAACGATAAATTGGACTTTAAATATGGGACACAAGTTACCGTCGAATTGAAGAATTGCCGTCATACCCAGTCAAACCGATATAGTGTTAGGGACTGATCTCAGTCATGAGTGTCTGATTCCAGTTGCTATCATTCATGGAACTCGCGCGCAAGGTCACATGTCGTTCTAGTATCAAAAAATATAAGTACTTATTGTGTTTTCGATCACAAATCGAACCTGGTTCCTCCACGGCTCAATCTATATAGTCTTAACCGCTAGAGGACGGATCCCGGGTGATTATTCTTATATCAGGTAGAGTTCAAGCAATTCTTGTAAGATCTAGAGAAATGCCCCCTTGGTCCTGCACATAAATTTCTGTCACGTGTCAGATAACAGCCCAGACATTATGTTGACTCATTAGTGCTGTAAATTAATTGCTAAGAAACTTTCCAGAGAACTTGCGACCTTTCATATTACGAACTCCAAAATTTATCTTATCTAAATACATACATATCTGTAATAACGGATTATGTATGAAATTAAATATTTTAATTGCAGGAAACGGTAACGAAACAATAATACGTCTAATATTTCGCCATAAGCATGCAAAAAATGTCCCAATGGATGAGATGATAGAGAAGGCAAAGGGATTTAGCCCATACAGCCATGTCTGTCATAATTTGTTCTTTCTTTTTATGAGTTAAAGAGGTTATCATCACATTCCAGATGTTGCAGAATTTGATGCTTTTCTTAGAGTCTCTCGCCCAAACATGTCGGGTATAATATGGGTGTTCACAACGCGGAAAAAATGCAAAAATAAACAGTTTTTTTATTTATTTTTTAATATTCTGCACGCCCACCTGATGGTAAGTGGTGTGCGAGGTCCATGAATGTTAGCAACTAGAATCAGAGACTCATGACTGACATCAGTCCCTAACATTATGTCGGTTTTACTGGGTATGACGGCAATTCTTCAATTCGACGGTAACTTGTGTCCCATATTTAAAGTCCAATTTATCGTTTTCCATAATTATTCACATTGTAGCATGTACATTATTAAACAAAACAACACCACTTTAGACTAACAATATTCATAGTAAATTAATTTACAAAAAAAAAAAACTTGCACTTGACTCAGTTTCTTGTTAAATGGGTTTTTTTTCTAGTAAAATATAATATATTAATAATATACATACATAAGTCCATGGATTTAGACACGGAGGTACCAGACACTAAGCTGTGACTAAATAAATATTGGAGCTTGTGTGGAAATAGACCTGTGCAGTTTTTTGCGACCGGCGCAAGATCAAAAAAAAAAATTTCAAGTGACACCGTACGGTGTACTGAAGACATATACACGCTATCGACGTCTAGTTGACTTGTACAGGTAACCTCTCCAGTAGACTGTAGCGTGTTTGGCCTACATAATAGTGCAGGCCTACTGAATGTATGAAACGCCGTCAATCAGGCAAAGGCGGCCCGAGCCATGTTACGTCCTGTTATGAATTCCAGCTTGCCGCTCAGGTTGAAGGTCCGGATCTACAAGATGTTCATCCGTTCTCGTCTCACCTATGCTGCGCCAGCCTGGCACCACCTTCTGGCCAAGACCAACAGGGACAAGATCCAAAGTCAGCAGAACATATCGCTCAGAGTGGTTTCCCGAGCGCCATGGTTCGTGCGTAATTCCGTCTTAGCTCGAGATTTGGAGATGCCTACTATTGAGGAGTTTGTCGTTGGCCTGACTAGACGTATGTTCTCTCGGGCCGACAACATCGCTCCGTCTTGTGCACGGCCCCCCAACGGGAGACCACTTCCTAGAGAAGTACTCCTGGAGGAGAGCTGAAGCAGTCGAACTTAGCCCCCCTGGGTTCGTGAGCCACACGGGCGCTGTTATACTAGTAACGGCGCCCAGCACTAAACGTGCATGAATTACCGGCGGGTGGTTACCCGCTGAGATCCTGCCGGGGAAAACGGGGGACTGTCCCCATCCCCAACCCACGCCCATTAGGCATCCGGGCCTGGACGACCCCACTGAGCTTGAGACTGAATGTATTTATTCGAACAAAAAAAATAAATTAGATTTTTCATATTTCGTTAGGCCACTTATCACTGTTGCTTTTGTTAGCAATAAAATAATATTGTTAAAAAGAGGTTTTAGACTAGATATTCGCCTGACAACATGCACGTGAAATTTCTAATTAAATTATTATTTTGAGCCCGGAACCAAAAAGGTTAATTACCTTGAGATAAATCTGGTAAAAACAATAAACAATTATACGACCTTTGACTGTACCACCAACATAGTAATATACAATTATAGACCTGCCAAAAAAACAGCAGACCACATTCACAGATGAGTATAATTTGCCGCTGTGTCTGGTGTTTGTGGACTACGTCGAATCCTTCGACTCAATCGAAACCTAGGCTGTTCTGGAATGCTTGAAGCGATGCCTGATAGACTATTTATACGTTAAAGTGCTAAAATGTCTCTATAGCTCTGCGACTATGACCATCCAGTTATCAAGACAAGACAAGATGAAAAGTCATGATCAATGTCAAGCCGAGGCCAATCTGCGTGGTGTAAATCGCAGCTCTCGAAGTTGTACAAGAATATGTTTACCTCGTACAGACTATCCAATTAGGAGTAGCTAACTTCAGCAAAGAAGCCGACAGACGCATTCGGATAGGATGGTTCTTACCACAATATTTCAAGACGAAGGTCTTTAAATAGTGCATCCTCTCGTCCCTCTGGTCCACAAATTCAAGGTCGCTCAGCGAGCTATGGAGAGAGTATTTCTCTGATGTATAGAATTCGAAACGTTGATATTCGTCAGAGACCGAAAGTTACTAACATAGCTTTTAAAATTAGCAAGCTGAATGGGGTGTATCAAACAAAGCTTTTTGAAGATGTCGCTAGCGGCAATGGTACCTTGTTTACACCTATGACGCATTATTTTTAAATGTTTTTGTAGTTATTTTATTTTTATAACAAAAAAAATATTTTTACTTAACGTTATCTACCTTAAAAGAGTAATTAAAAATGCGAACACCATCTAGGTTTAATTAATAGAACGGCAATTTTGAGATCACCATATCTTTGATTTCGCTCGGAAATCTCGATTTGTACATTTAAAAGCTGCTCACTTCGGCATAATATCCAGAAAATAATAAATTTAGTGATACCAAACAAGATTTCTATGCAACTGACAGTTATATTAGGGGTACCGTCTATCATGCGCCATCTATCGTGATAATAAGTTAGTGATACACCCCATTGGCAATGGGCCGGACACATCTGCCGCAGTACCGACGAACGTTGGGCAAACGGGTTCTAGAGTAGAGACCGCGTAAGCGGAGACACAGAGTGGGACGACCCCCCACCAGATGGACGGATGACCTGAAGAGGTCGCTATAATATCAAATATTTTTCAAGTCTGAATACTTACATAATCTTTGAGAAATGTAGTCTATCAACTGACATTCTCCTAGTTTAAATTGATCAGACCCGTTGTTCAAGACTCAGATTTTTGGTGAAGAGGAATTCCTTTAAAATCTTTGCATCACTTACTACAATGTGCCCATGCAGGTCTGCCGTCAATACATTTATGGAACGAGCTTCCAAGACGGCATTGAAGGAATCATACAGTATTTTTATACTTACATTTAATTCAGTCTTCGAAATATGTGTCTATTACCCCCCACCAGTTACACTTACCATTGTCACTTAAACTTACACCTTAATTAATAGAAATAAAGGTTATAGTTGAAAAAAATATATGTTTAGCAAAGTCACGTGATCGAATTTGTTTTACACAAATTTTAAGAAATTGTTTTACTATCGCAAATATTTCATCTTATGTCACTGTTGCTGGGTCAAATAGTGACCCAAAATATCGCGGAAATCGAAATAATATTTGCAATTTGTTATTAATTTTAACTATACTGATATAATAATTGCGATTTGATAGTAAGTTATTAAAGTTTAGGTGAAAGTTTTTTTGTTTGTTCTCTTCTCCCGATGGATGATGAATGATGTGATAGGGAAGGCAAAGGGTTTAGCCCATACAGCCAAGTCTGACGTAATATATCTTTCTTTTCTATGAGTTAATGAGGTCATCATCAAATTCCAGATGCTACAGAATTTGATGCGTTTCTTGGAGTCACTCGCGGCATTATAGCCCAAACACGTCGGGTAAAATATAGGAGTCCACAGCGCGGGATACCCACACTAAATAAACAGCGACTTTGCCCCATATTTAAAACAGCGACTTTGCCCCATATTTAAAGTCCAATTTATCGTTTTCCATGATTATTCACATTGTAGCACATTATTAAACAAAACAACACCACTTTTGACCAATAATATGCACAGTTAATTAATTTACAAAACAAAAACTTGCACTTGACTTGTCAAAATGGCGCGAATAATTTTTTTTCTTGTAAAATATAAGGTGATCAGTTAAGTCCATGGATTTAAACACGGAGGTACAGGACACTAAGCTCGAAAAAGTTATGTGACTAAATAAATATTTGTATGCTAGAAATAGCGAAGCATGTGATATAATAACGATTTCATGTTTCTGACAAATAAATTATTTCATTTCATTGTGTTGCGCGACAGGTGTTGCCCCAATTAATGACGAGTGTAGGCCAAATTCTCTAAATATATGTTCTGGAAGGCCCATCTCCAACAATGGAGGTCTAGGGTCTGTGACGACGATGACTGCACTCGTTATTTAAAAAATTGGTTTAAAATAGTTATTTGTTTATTATATAATTGTGTTATCTATTCCAATGTTCCGTAAAGTATAAACATTGGCAGACATTGTTTAATTAATTATTGCCAACAACAAACAATATCTGAAAAACAACCAAGGATCACTGAGATATAACTAAGTACTACATATAGATGGTGACGAGAAGAGCATCAGCCGTTCAATAAAACTAACTTATATGTGATAATTAGTGGCTTTATTCACATAAAATGAATTTAGATATAAAGTATAAACACAATTCTTACTGTCAATTATAATTTTGTTTTGTTTTATTGAACAGCTGATGCTTTTCTCGTCAGAGGGGTTAATCCGAAAAGAAAACGTATCGCATCTTGTAGACAGCGTTTTTTTGTGTTCTCTTTTTCCGATGGATGATGAATGAGGTAGGAAAGGCAAAAAGGGTCTATAACCCATACAGCCAAGTCTGACGTAATATATCTTTCTTTCTTATGAGTTAATCAAATTCCAGATGATGCAGAATTTAATGCTTTTCTTGGAGTTACGCGCATTATAGCCCAAACACGTCGGGTATAATATGCGCGGGAAAACCGCAAAAAATAAACTGCAACTTCTAATCACATTGTAGCACATTATTAAACAAAACAACACCACTTTTGACTAACAATATCCACAGTAAATTAATTTACAAAACAAAAACCAATGCTCGCCACTTAACGCGATCTTTCGCCACCCTCATCCAACCCCCAGCGACCTTCTTTAGGTCATCCGTCCATCTGGTGGGGGGTCGTCCCACTCTCCGTCTTCCAGTAAGTGGTCTCCACTCTAGAACCCCTTTGCCCCATCGTTCGTCGGTTCTGAGGCAGATGTGTCCGGTCCATTGCCACTTCAGCTTGCTAATTTTAAAGCTATGTCAGTAACTTTCGTTCTCTGATGAATATCAACGTTTCGAATTGTATCCATTAGAGAAATACCAAGCATAGCTCATCCTCCGTACGACATTACCGGGTTAAAGACCTTCATCTTCAACCAACGTGGTATGGACGATGAAAGAATGTGCCAGAGTTTCCCGAATGCCGCCCATCCTAGCTGAATGCGTCTGTCTTTTCTTTACCCGAGGTAGACACAGATTGGCATCGACATCATTGAACATGACTTTTGACTTTCATGGACAAGACCAAATTCATTCCGAGACCAATCTGCAGTTAAAGATTATTTTAACATGCTCGCTCGCAGATTTGCTCGATGTTCAGACAGTGTAAAAATCACGCTTTTTAAAGCGTACTGCACGTCTTTTTACACCAGCAGTCTGTGGGTGAGATACTCTAGTCGGGCCTACAACGCTCTGCACATCCAATACAATAATATCTTCAGAATGCTGATGGGACTGCCTCGACGAAGCAGTGCATCGGGCATTTTTGCGGAGGCGCGTGTGGATGGATTTCCGGCCAGCGTCGATACTGTGGAGAGTGAGAGACAGTGACAACAGCATTCTGAGGATGATATCGTCGCGCTTTGACAGCGCTTTTGTTAAGCGCTGGATTGAAGTTGTAACTGGGAATGTGTAAATTAAATATGTACAGCATTTGCGTAGTATAAATAAATGGCTACAAATATTTATGAATTTATATAAATTAAATAAAGTACCGATTATTCTGTTTGTTTTTAACTTTTTAATTAATGTGTATACCTACTAACATAGTTCTAAGTTAAAATTCTAAAATAAATAATTTATTATTATTATTATTAAAACAAAAAACACATATTGTTTTACAATAGTTAGCGACCCTATTGCAATATTGATTCTGTGGGCATTTAGCCGTCTTGTCTTTTGTTATTTGAATTGAATTGTTTTTTTTCTTTCACAGGATGAGCTATTGGACTTATGCCAGCGCTGCGCCAAGCTTACTCGCTCGCCACTAGCACTCACCGCTTGCTGTTCCCGCGACTTACTCGCCCGTTCATTTTGCGTCGACTTCGTGTATTTTGCAAGACCCAGCAGAGACTTCTACCAATAAACTACACAAGTAAGCTGCAGCGAGATACGGTCGAATTTGTTTAATACAAAAGGAATAAGTGAACATGCGGCACGAGCTACATTGTGTGTGTAATTGAAATTAATTTAATCAAATCAAATTTATTTATTTTCGTACGTAACACTTGGATAACCAATGGACCGAACTTACCAGCAATACAATAATTATAACTAAATCATTATTGTCCATAAGTATATACTCGTATATATATGTATATATTAATTTAATCGAAATATGTATTTACTAAATTAAATTAATATTAATACTACGGATAGGGATATAAGTCCCGTCCGCGTGGAATGATGGCAAGAAGGCTCTTTCTTCGCCCAAAGAATCAGTATTGCAATTCAGCGGGGAATGCAGCCAGCGTTCTTGCCATCATTCCACGCGGACGGGACTTATATCCCTATCCTTAGTATTAATTTTAATTTTATTTCCTATTTTGTAATAATTTTTTTTCGAATAAATGAATGTAGGTATGTTTATAATACCTAACTATAATTGTTATGTCAAATTAGTCATTATAATTGTGGCTGTAAAAAGGCCGTGGCTGTAAAAAGGCCGTGTCCGCTTGCCGTGTAGTAAGTAAATATCAACTAAACGTAATAAAAAACTCAACTAGAAATAAAAAAATGTCCTCTAGGGACGCCCCATCAACATTTCCCCTCTGTATAGTGAGGCTCGTTGTCAGAAATAATTGCCAGCCTTCTTGTCTGGGGCTGATAAATGTTCAATAGAGTCTGGGTTATAAAAGTAGATAACGAAAAAGCGCGGCAAATTAAAAAATATATTAGTTTGGTATCCCTAAAAATTTTCCATCGAACAATAGATCATCTACATGTGTTCAGATCATTATTTTACGGCAAAATAGAAACGAAAGTGAAATTCTTTCACTGAAAATATTTTTCGTTGTTATAAATTATACTAACCTAAGCAATTCAACACCACACGTAAACGTTTTTGTAGGTTGAGTTCAGCTACTTTTTCTTGTTGTTTTTCTTGGAATTTGGACATCATGTAAAACAATATCTTTCGAACTCCACTTTTAATAGTTTTATTTATACTTTACAACGCAAATGAGGAATTAACAACAAAACAATTCAAAGCAAATGTTTGATAACAGCCATATTGAAAAATTGATACTGTCACAATAGTGTTGCCATTTAAAAGTTTCAAAATAATTCGAATATCTACTTTCATTAGCCAGACTCTAGAGAATAGGGTGTATCAGGCAAAGCTTTTTGTAGATGTCGCTAGCGGCAATGGTACCTTGTTTTACACCTATATCGCATCATTTTTTAAATGTTTTTGTAGTTTTTTTATTTATATAACATAAAAATGTATTTATAATTAACGTTACCTACCTTAAAAGACGAATTAGGAAAGCGCACACCGTCTTTAAAAAGAAAAAAGGTTGAATTAATAGAACGGCAATTTTGAGATTATCATATCTTTGATTTCGCTTAGAAATATCTATTTGTACAATTAAAAGCTGCTCAATTTTATCCAAAAAATACAAGTTTTCTATGCAACTGACAGTTATATTAGGTACCATCTATCATGCGCCATCAATCGGATAAAAAGCTAGTGATACACCCTATTGCATGATGATTAAAAAACTTTAAAGGTGTGCTTACACCATGTAGAATACGCACCTACCATCGATTTTTCGACGATCTCAAACAATTTTTTTTTGAGAGTTAATGATGTCAGTCTTACTAAATTTGCCTTGGTTAAGGTTAACCAGGATATGTGTGCCAAAACTGTTTTATTTCAGTTAACTAAGCCTTCAGCTGTGTTCCATAACTTAAGCGCAAACGATTGCCAAAATAGTGGCTTATGTTATAACAGTTTTTTTAGCCCGATTTTTGCCGATTATAGCCGAGCTCACTTCTAACCACGTTAGTTATAGAGTTTTACACTGACCTTTATACTGAATTTTTCTTTAAAGTGAACGTCTTTAAAAGCGAACTTCAGTAAAAAAGCGCCAAGTCAAACATGATAATTATATAAACTTTGCGCTTAAATAACAGAATAAGGTGGGTTACTACTCTAAAAAACAAATAATAATAAATGTATTTCTTGTATAAACTGGTACATACGATAGTTAGGGGAATTCGATAATTGACTTCATATTAGTTCAATTGGGTGTGTCACTAACTTTTTATCACGATAGATGGCGCATGATAGATGGTACCTAATATAACTGTCAGTTGCATAGAAAACTTGTATTTTTATTACGAAATTTATTATTTTCTGGATATTATGCAGAAGTGAGCAGCTTTTAAGTGTACAAATCGAGATTTCCAAGCGAAAGCAAAGATATGGTGATCTCAAAATTGCCGTTCTATTAATTCAACCTTTTTTATTTTAAAAACGATGTTCGCTTACTTAATTCGTCTTTTAAGGTAGGTAACGTTAAGTTAAAATACATTTTTCTGTTATAAAAATGTAAAGCTACAAATAAATTAAAAAAATGATCAGTCATAGGTGTAAATAAGGTACCAGTGCCGCTAGCGACATCTACAAAAAGCTTTGCCTGATACACCCCATTGGTACATTCAGCTACACGCTTGCAATAATTAAATACAAACCTTTTATTAAACGTTTTAAAGCACAGGGGCCTAATTGTGGCGCTTTCGACTTATGTCGGTTCGAAATATTCAATAGATATCCATAGAAAACTGTCAGTTTCATTCGAGTAAATCGAGCGGACATTTTTTTTTTTTAAATCACAGTTTATTATATTAAACATATAAACAAAGTAGCAATAGTGGAATAAAAGCCAAAAAGATTTTATATTATTTAGACAATACAATTAAAACAGAAATAAGAGTAAAATATAGTAATTAGATTCAAATTAATAGTGCAATTGAACTGTGACTAGCAAAAGTAAAAGAAAAAAATAAATAATAATAATAAATAAGTGAAAACCAATAGGTTAATGATTATTTACTTAAAATAAATGAATGAATGAGCCTAGGCATGTCAAAAACGCGAGAATCGGGGCTCTGGAATTCTATATCTTCAGAATATAATATAATGTAATATAGAACAGAATATAATATATATAAATATAAACATAAAAATGGTTGTGTAGCCGAATGTACTATTATTTTTATTAGGACACGTATAGTTATTGCAATACAACGCAATTAAAAAAATACATACAGAATAACAAAAAAAAACAATAGTGTTGCGTGAACTCGTAACCGTATAACGTGTTGCGTAATATGTTACAGAACAAACATCTGTACGCGTCCTTAGACAATAAAGTTAGATATACCGCATGTAATTTTCAAAAGAGCAAATATTTTTTTAGAACCTCTATTTAAAATAAAAAGGTCATTTTTTTTAAATCATTGTCTGTCATGTCTAAAAATCGCAATATAATTTGTTATTATTAATTAATTTCGCTCACAGCCCAGAGACGAAATAGAGAGAAAGAATTACGTAAGTCAACGTTCGCGCGATCGTCGACCTCTCGCTACCTACTTGATTAGGGTCAGTACGAGTGGCGATATTTTTAGGAAAACTTCCCTGCACCGTAACTCAAGTTTTTATCACTGAATAAATAAAATAAAAAATACGTACTTCGTTATTTTTATTCTAGATTATAATTTAAAAATATTTGCTTTTTAAAAAAATCCACGCAGTAGATAAAAAATATATATATATTTTATATTTATTAAGAATTCGTTCGTTTAGGAGTTTTTGTGATATTTGTTTATAAATTTAATTTTAATTAGTAAAATTGTTATTGTGTTTACAATTATATTATATTACATTTTTTTATATTTGATTAAATCATATTTTTTTATATTTGATTAAACTGCCTCTGGTCTAGCGGTTAAGTCCACAGACATTTTAGACTCGGAGGTACCGGGTTCTATTCCTGGTCGGGACATACAAATATTTATTAATGTAAATAAATACATTTAATTAATATTTAATGTATTTGTGATATTTCTCGAGTTTGGTACGCTGGAGACATCGACGAGCTTGCCACTTGTCATGATTGGCCTATAGTAAAGTTGGCTAAACTTGAATCCGCCGGTTTCTGACCACCCCGAAAGGGAAACGATCGTGATGATACTTTACTTAGATTAAATCATTATATTATAATTTCAATAGGTGGTAATTTGCCCAGTCTGCCGGGGCGGGGAACTTTTGCCGTCCTGCGCAGTAAAGCCGGCATAGTGTTAGGGACTGATGTCAGTCATGAGTGTCTGATTCCAGTTGCTAACATTGATAGACCTTGCGCACCACATAACATGGTCGAGTATAAAAAAAATATAATCTATAAATAATTTAATTGTAAACTTAATATTTAAACGAATGGGATTTTGTTGTATAATTAATAATTTATTTTAATATATTAGTGTATATATGTATAAATACTACAAATTGACCAAAAAGTCTGCCTTCATATATGGCTGTGATTAATATAAGAAAAAAATCATAATAAAATGATATATGTTTATTAAATGATTGTTTTATTTTTTAAATTTAAGACTCTAAATAAAGGGCTCTAGCCACCATCGAGGTTCCAGCTCTTCTAGAGCCTGTTGGAGTTATCCGAGATGATGGCAAGAGATCCGATGGTATGACGTTGGTCCCCTGGGAACGGGGACGTGCTCTGGTGTGGGACGCCACGTGCGTCGACACCCTCGCCGCGTCGCATCTCAGGGGGACAGCGCATAAAGCGGGAGCCGCGGCGGAAAATGCGGAGTCCAGCAAGCGGCGCAAGTATGTAAGTATATTAAAAGATTAATATTTATGTCGTGGAGTCCAAGTGCAAAAAAGTTTTTAAAAGACATAACACCGCGTCTTGTCATCTCCTCCGGTGACAAGAGGGCTGGCTCTTTCTTCGCCCAAAGAATCAGTATTGCAATTCAGCGGGGAATTCAGCCAGCGTTCTTGCCACCATTCCACGCGGACGGGAATTATATCCCTATCCTTAGTATTAATATTAATGTTATTTTATATTTAGTAAATATTTTTTTCGGATAAATGTTTTAAGAGTAATTTAAGACTCTACCGGTGAAAGATAGTTTTTATCACTTTTTCTTAACTGAGTTTAATCCTGTTTATCCCCCTCGCTCGCACAATTTTAAAGATTATTATTTAGGTCGGAGTGTATCTTTGGGAAATATAGTCTTAAAACTTAGCTGTGGTGGTTCCATGAAGAGTTTGTCAATTTATTCATTATTATTATTTTTTTCAAATCACAGCTTATTATATTAAACATATAAACAAAGTAGCAATAGTGGAACACAAGCCAAAGAGATTTTATATTATTTAGAAAAAAAAAAACAGAAAATATAGTAATTAGATTTAAATTAATAGTGCAATTGAACTGTGACTAGCAAAAGTAAAAGAAAAAAAATAAAAAAAATAAGTGAAAACCAATAGGTTAATGATTATACCTAAGATATCACTTTCAATCCCAAAGACTCTGGACTATACACAAGGTCGATATTTTATGTGCCATTTTCTCGTTCTGACCTTGGCAGGAACTCGGCATTACGACGGATGACTCGGTTGTACAACGAGGTTTTCCTCGCGGACAGGACAATTGATATATTTAACGATAGGTTGTCAAGCTTTAGGAAGGTCTCCTGCTATCTTGCCTGGTGGTGTTTAGGAGCTAACTGATAGTTGTCGCTTGTTGGTGCAACTTTGGCTGTGAATTTGCGCGAAAGGTGATTTTGGGTCGCCGACTCTCGGTCTAAGTTTTTTTTTGTTCTTATTGTGCACTGCTGGTGACTGTGGTGTCGCTGTGTTGATTTGTTCATTTAATTCAATTATTTTTGTTTAGATGATACTGTTTGCATCTGTAAGTACTTGCGATATTCATTTTTGTTGTTTTCTGTAATTAATTGTTATTGTCATGCCTACATTATTTTAAAATTGTATTTTTCGGTTTCTGTGTTTTAGTAAACGATGTTACCTACCTGTTGAATACAATTACCATAGTGATATTTATAAAATAACACCGCTTGAAACAAGATGTACTGGGTAAAGTGGGTAAAAAATAAAAAAAACAAATATTTGCAAAAATCCATAAATTAATTTTATTAACACTATCTGACAATATTAACAATTCGATTTATGTACAAAACGTTTATTAACAATATTATATATTACAATACAAGGACAGACAACACGTCTTCTTTAGATTAGGTGAATTTAGGGCACTAAATATTTCAATCAAACAACCCACTGTAGCATCCAGCAGTCATATTCCATCAATATAGCGCAAACGTTACTAGTAATTCATTTATAATTAGAATTTTAGGCCGGCATAGTGGTAGGGACTGATGTCGGTCGTCCGAGGCTGGCGTCAGTTGCTCCCATTCTTGGACCTCACGTACCGCTTACCATCAGGTGGGCGCGGTGTCACATGTCGTGCTCCGTATAAAAAAAAAAAAAAAAAAAAAAAAATTCGTCGCGCATTATTTTTTTTTACTATAATTATACCTTCTTGAAAAACAAAATTTATCTTAATCTCCTCACCTTGGCATATATTATTTTATTAGTATTATATAATATGTATTTTATTGTATTTATTATTCGTATTTATTACATAAGTTCATTATGGGATAAATAATCCCATAGTTTATTAATATTTTATTATTAATTCTCTCTAATTTTTATTTTTTATTTATATCATTTTATTTTTCTGACTCTGCACCATAATATTCATTCTATTATATTCTCCCAAAGGTTAGCTGGTAGAGAATACCTTTATGGTATTAAGCTCGCCTATGTTCATCTTTTTACATTTTATATTTTGAGTGCATTTTACATTTTATATTTTATTATTATTATTGTGTAAAGGGAAAAAAATATATTTATTTATATATATTAAATGCCCGATCCAACTAACGTATTTAAAGTTACCGCTTTATAATAGAAAGAAAGATATATGTTTATTAATCGCAAAACAGATACAACTTACACAATTAAGATATAATATTTATAGCACAACGCGCCCCGACAAGCAACAGTACTCCAGGATATAGCCGTGCATAGGATATGGGGTGGCACGGACCATAAATTCGTATTAAAAAATGGAACTGGGCGCCCCTACACCCACAGCCACATCCCGAGGACCACCAGGCAGCCATCGAGGCGCGCTGCACTACAATTCACACCGATGAACGGGCCCTAAGCTTACATAGTTGGATCCGCGACGCTGTTCTACCGCTAGTACTAAAAAAATCAAATAGATTTAAAATAAATAATAAATAACAAGTAATTGCACATTTTTTTAAAGTATTAAAATGGATATAGTGTGTTATGCTTAAGAGATAGATATATGCCATTGGGGACTTTTCTGTAGACCTATATAAGATACACAATTCCACCATACATTATTTTGTTATATCTCAAAGGGTTTTGGCAGCATTTTCGTCGAAAGCTCCCAGATTGTTATTTTTTTTCTGACACCTCCAAAAAATATCGATAATGTATACAAAATCTTAACAAATTATATACTAAAATCTTCCTCTAGAACCACTCTACTTATTGATGAAAACAGCATAAAAATCGGTGCAGTAGTTTTTGAGTTTATCGCGAACAGACAGGCGGAGGACTATGTTTTACAATATGTAGTAATAGTGATGATGGTGATTCTCAACTCTATAAGCGCCCGACCTCAGCAATGTCTGTGCAAATATCAGTAGTAATTCCATCTAATCTAATCGGATTCCATTAAAATAATGTTTGCGCTTAAGTAATGGAATAGGGCTGCAGGTATTATTAGGTGGTCGCCTTTAACAATGATTTAAATAGCTACCTTAAATAATCATCTGCAACAAATAAAGTGTGTTAGATGTGTTTCTTACTTGATAAAATATATAAATTGAAGCTATAAAATTTGCCAAATATTTCGCCTCTCTTTGGAGCGGCGTCATCAGTGACAGTGACTGAAGGTCTTTGTCATAAATTTTGAAAAAGTAATTTTACCTTAATTAATAATACGATATAGATGCGTTGTTATTTATAATTAGGCCATTTTTTACATCTAGTATTTAATATTATTTAAAAATATAATTGTATATAATATTATGTGATACATAATACAAATAGCGTTGTTTTAAGTAAATAAGTAAAAAATAATAATTAGGACTCATTTTTACTTTTATGACAAAGGGTTGTCAGAAGCTACGCTATAAAATATTCCGGATCCCATTTAGCCAACTTTACTATAGGCCCATCATGACAAGTGGCAAGCATTTCTATGTCTCTAGCATGCCACACTCGATTAATATCACAAATAAACTATTGTGTCCCGACCAGAAATCGATCCACGGATTTTACCGCTAGACCACGGAGGTGGTTACATTTTATGACTAATAACAAATATAAAATGCGAATCCCCTTATTTTTAAGCGTGGTTTCTGACCACCATAAAAGGGATACGGTCGTGATGATAGTTTACTTTTTTCAATAATAGTGCGTTCCCATCCTCAACTGCCTCCGTGGTCTAGCGGTTAAGTCTGTGGATTTAGACTCGGAGGTACCGGGTTCGATTCCTGGTCGGGACACAAAAATAATAAATAAATACAATTAATTAATATTTAATTTATTTGTGATATTTCTCGAGTTTGGTACGCTGGAGACATCGACGAGCTTGCCACTTGTCATGATTGGCCTATAGTAAAGTTGGCTAAATGTGAATCCGCTTATTTATAAGCGTGGTTTCTGACCACCCCGAAAGGGAAACGGTCGTGATGATACTTTACTTTTCCCATCCTCATTAAACATTGTTTTACTGTAACTAGCTTCTCGGCAACTGTGTGCTGCAGTTTTTTCCAGCAGCAGAATTTTGCAAGTGTTCTTGACACACTGCCTCATGAACGAATAATGGCAATGAGTATTTTTATTTAAGTCAATTTTAATTTCTAAAATATTTTTACAATTAGTGCCCTAAATTTAGCTCTGTCTAAAGCCCGCTAGTGGCCTGCATCAATCTTTTTTGAGCATCACCTGTTAGTTACAACTCTGCACATAGCGATTACTAAAAACTAGATTTCTTATTTGAATTCAATTTAAAAAAACATTTTAATTGAATTTTAATAGAAATCAGTTTGCTATTTTTTTTTAATTATATATACATTAGTAGTTACGACACTAAGACACTATTAATTTAGGATTTAGGGTATATTTTAGAGATTAATAAACCAAACAAATTAATATATACCGCGTGTAATTGTCAAATGACAATAACAGAAAATACCTTCTCGTATCAATAAAACTTGTAAACTTCAATAACTCAGAACGGTATATTTTGAAATGTTCCATTAATGTTTTTGACAGACGATATTTAAAATGAAATAACTGTTTTAATAGTCGGCTAACCTATAAAATAGACCCTAAATATCAAAATTATCAGCCTATATATAGTTTGTTTATAACAATTTGACCTAAATTTGATAAAAATAACTTTAGTCTTAAATTATAGATTAGAACACAACAACAGCAGACCTAGCATGGCATGAATTTTTTTTTTATCAATTAACATTATTTAAAAAATTATATATATATAAAATTACAAAAAATAATAATAATATTCGTAAAAATATGATGTTATTATGAAATTTACATAAATAATAAAAGATCGGAAGACCTAATACTCCTGCGCAAAGCCTATATGTGTGGAGCACGTAAATTTTTTGTGCCGAAATTGTGTTGATCTCAACTGAAGTGCCTGATAAGATCTATGAGAAAAAAAAACTAAATAAGGTTATTTTAATAGAATAACTCGCTCTCAAATCACGTAGATCCATACATGACCTTTTACTATTACATAAAATTGTCAATGGCCAGACTGGATGTATCGAACTCTTGCAAAACATTTCCCTGAATATTCCACGTCGTCCTATAACCAAGATCCTGTGCTGTCCTCCATCAAGAACTAATGTAGGTTCACATTCGTCAACATCCCGAATGTGCAACACCTACAGTAGTCTCTGCAGTGCCAATAATGATATAGACATATTTCATGACCGTTACAATGTATTCAGAAAGAATGTTCTCGAACATTTCAAACCATCAAAATTTGAGCAGCTTATAATTTATTTAACAAGTGTTTTGTTTTCTTTTTTTTGTTTTTAGGGTACCAAATTTTTGCAATTTTTATGTTTCCTTATTAGTTCTATTAAGAAAGAGAAAAATGTATAATTTTATTTTAGAAGTCATATTTTTATTTTGTAAATTTGATAGTTTTTGTTAAATTGATAGTTTTTGTAATTTTTTTTCATTTAACAGTAATAAGTTTTTAATTTCTTCTTCTTTTTATATCGGTGAATGCTGTGACACCTAATTGGTACATATATTAGATAAGTTATAATTATACTATGTCATGTGTGTGATAATATATGTACTGCTGTGTGTACTAAATAAATAAATAACTCTTTGTTTTAAAAAAAAATATTAACAATAATTATTTCACTATACCAACACATTGTTTTATTTAATCTCTTAAATGACACGTTCGTTACTTAATATAAACAATTTAAGTAAATAGTTTTTTTTTGAGGTAACAATAGATAGAATGCCGCAGGGTATGTTATTCATGTCGTTTTATTAATTAATGTTTTGTGGAAATCTTTAGTAAGCTGTAACTCATTACTTTAAAAAATATTTAAAGCTATTAATTTAAAAAAAATACAACAGCCATGCTAGACCGTTAGTTTGACCATTATCACATTTGTTAAAATAATAGCCACCGGCCAGGGAGACCGGGCGAAAAACAAAAATATACGAAAATAAATACTGGTTTATTTAAATATTATAAACTTAAATAAAAAATAAATGCCCAATTGTTATAGGTAGGTCATTTTATGTATGTGCCCTTTGTATAAAACAATAAATAATGACAGCATTATTTATTTAAGATCTATATTTATAATTTATCTAAGATCCGATTATACCGTGTGTAATTGATAAAAGAGCAAATATTTTTTTAGGCTTCAGGTGTCATTAGAAGAACCACTCTTTAAAAAAGGTCACTTTTTTTTTTAAGATAAAAATCATTATCCATCGTAAAAAATATAATAATTGATCTCGCCCACAGCCGACAGACGAAATAGAGAATTACGTAAGTCAATGTTCGCGCGTTCATCGACCTCTCGCTACCTACTTGATTAGGCTGAGTATGAGTTGCGATATTTTTAGGAAAACTTATCTGCATCGTAACTTAAGATTTTATTACTAAATAATAAAAATAAAAAATAGGTATATTTTTATTATAGATTATAATTAAAAATATTCGCTCTTTAATAAATTCCACGCAATATATATATGGATCTTGATTTGTTTTTAATTGTAATTATTTTTTTAAATATATAATCGCGATTTGAACTCTGGCATGAACCAATGAGAAATACTTTTCTTACGTACATTTGGTCATAGATTTGTAGAATTTAAGGAACACGTTTTTACAACCGAGCCACCACCGCGCCGTTCCCGTACTTCTGAGATTACGTTAAGCCATTTGTCCCGGTTCCACTAATACTGATTGTGGAATCGTTAATAAATTGTCATTGAAAATTGAAATCAGACCTTCGCCAAGACGGCAGCGTGGCGAGTAAAGGTACTTCAGAAATTCCTCGAAGGCCTATCCCCAACAGTGAAAGTTCTAGGTGATGTGATAATGATGATGATTATATAAAAAAAAAACAAATGTCATTTTTTGACTCCAAATATAATGCAAATGTCACATTCATAAAATAACACATTGTTGCTTGAGGGAGTGTGGTCTCACCTTTATAAAAACTACACGTACGAGTACATTTAATTCGAGTAACTAAATTGACAGTTCTTTACATATATTTTTTTACTAGCACGACGACGTGGAACTTTGCGCACACCATCACCAGTAAATGTTAGAGACTCATGACTGACACACCACCAGTAAATGTTAGACACTCATGACTGACATCAGTCCCTAACACAACGCCCGCGCCGGCTTGACTGGGCATGACGTTAATTACTTTAATGGGTTTATCGGCACGAACGGCAGATACTTCCCCGCCCCGGCAAACTGGGCAAATTACCACCATCAGTCCGCTACCACTTATTTAATTTTGACTTATTATTATTTTTTAAATCTTTAACTAAAATATGTGTTTCGATGTAAAAAAATATATAATAAAAAAAAATAATAATGGTATAATAGATTTCTGTTTTTTTTTTTTTTCAAATTCGTAAAAAAAAAACTTTTTAAACTTTCGCGCACATTCGAAGTCGACCCGTGACCACGGCCAATGCAACTTAGCTGAAACGTCGGGAGAAATAAGTCTCTAAGGTAAATCGCGTAAAGACCCGTTAAAATTATAAAAATCTATTATGAATGTGCGCGAAAGTTTAAAAAGTTAAAAAAAAAAATAGTAAAGGACAAATCAAACAATCAAAATAAGTTGTAAAAGTATAAATTAAAAGCAGAACTGTCAAATTAGTCCGTCGAATTAAAAACTAAACTAATCTGTTTTGTAAACACAACTACCGTGTCGGTGTTCGAATCACAACGGGTAGAGTCTGACTCGAAAAAGTTCGCGCTTACATTTCGTATCCAAAAATTGCGCACTTTAACTTGCCAGACTTCAGCTTTGGCTATCGCCTAACTACAGCACTAGAAAACAAATTAAAAATAGCAATCTTTTGTGCTGAGGAAATATTATGACAGGAATTCTTTTATACAAGCTTTATGATTCCGAAAAAAAAAAATGCTTAATCTGTATTTATGTCGAAGCAAAATATATTATAAATTATATCATAAACATAGAGTCATTGAGTTCATTAAAAACAAAAAAAAAATGATAAACTAATTCGTTGATTCAATTCATTTATAAAATAATTCCAGAACTGATATATACTTACATAAAAAATATACTTATTTTATATCTGCATTAATGTATTTTCATAAAACCCCTAAGAAAAAAATAATATAGAAAAAAAGAGATTTTTTTAATAAGTCTTAGCACTGTTTATTATTGTTTTTTTAAGAATTATTTTTACTTCGAAAAATATTTGGACGTAGTAGTAGCAACAAGGATCCAATCCACATTATTTTAACTTAAAGTTATTATTAGGCCATGAAGTTAGAAAATAGATTAATACAACATTTACAATATGTCGAAAACGGTATTTTTAATTGTTTTTCATATAAGTAATAAAGTTCGTATTCGCACGGCGGCTGTCAAGGTCGAGCTTATAGGGTTGAGAATTGAATAATATTTTGTAATTATGACGCAACATCTGACGTAAATATCGAAATCCACGACGTAAGTAACAGCTCGAATGAAACTGACAGTTTTCTATGGAGATCTGTCGCTTTTCATTCGAATATTTTAAATCGACACGCAAATCGAAAGCGGCAAAATTAAGCCTCTGACTAAAATTCATAATTGAATTTCTAAAAAATTGTGGATTGGATCCTTTTTGCAAGACTGTGTCAACAAATTTGTAATATTTCATCAGGCCAAGAGAGCGTCAATTTTAATCTGGTTAATATACTATTATTCTAATCTATGGTCTAATCAAATAAGGTCCTTTTTCAAATACAATCCGAATTTCGTTTATTTCTTCACTTAAGATTTTTAACTGTCAAAAAGTTTAAAGATTTTAACGATTTCGGTCGGTAAGTGATGAAAAAAATGTTGCCACTTCTAAAAAAAAATCTAAAAATATATATTCTAAATATATAATATTTATTCATTTGCAACACTAGAAGCAAATGTGAGGTGGCTGCTGTCACACGGTAAAACTGTATGTATATGATAATTTTGCGGGCTATCAAATTTCGTCGCTAAATAGTTTGCAAAAAATGTTAATTTGACAAATAAATTGCGACATTTTTATGACTCGCTCGAATAGTTTATTTAAAAAAATATTCTTCGTCTATTTGAATAGACGTGTGTCCAATTATTTAGCAGACTGTTTATGGATTATCGCATTCGACAAGATAATGAAGCTGACGCGTCACTGGCGGCGGCGCAACGCAAAATAAAATGAATTTTATTTGAAAATTGTATTTTAATGTGGTAAAAGAGATGTAAATTTTTTTTTTAATAATACAATAAATACATAGGTATGATTATTGAATTGTTGTTGTCTTTCCTTAAAATCCTACAAAGGTCGGTTCAAACCCTCCCGGCATGTACCAATGAGAAATACACTTTTCTTACTGACATTTATTATAGATTTACTACACCACCATTCCCGTGGTTTGGAAAGCACTAAGCTGTCGGTGCCGATCCCACTAATACCAACTTGTGAAATCGTTAATTAATGGTCATTAAAGATTTACATCAGAACCCGTCTGACCAGCAGCGTGACTAGGCCAAATTCTCCAGATATATGTTCTGGAAGGCCCATCTGCAACAATGGAGGCCTAGGACGCTGTGTTCTAGAGGGCTGTAATGATAAAGATGTGTATCTTTGGGCCTGGTTTTTGGCAATCTCTTTTGTCACAAATTATTTGTTTTGCAGTCTTATATCACAAACAGGCCATTCTATGAAGTATTGGAATAACTTCTCAAATTACCTGGCTTTAGTCGTATGTCGAAATCGACTTGTAAGTATATCTATTAAAATATCGCTCTTTTCGAATTCGGCGAATTCGAATAACGGTCCAAAGTGTAGATCGTGGAAAAAGGACCAAATTTAAGAACACCATAAATAAAATTATACTAACGTATGTAGCGACTCCCCGTTTTGGACGGATAATATCCTACATAAGCGTGGTTACAAAACCGTTTCGAAAATTAACTCATTGCCTTTGGATATTTATTTTCAATTGACGTTACCTCGAAGATCGATGTCGTTTGATTAAAAATAGTAGATAATTTTCTATATAAATTAATCAATGGTACAATCGATGCACCCCACCTACTGTCCCGTGTTCGTGTCTCTTTGCCGATAAGAAGTCCTACTTGTCGCAAACGCAATTATTGGCGTCACTTTGCGGACCGCATACGTAACGTTGAAATACGTTACGGAAACGGGTAGGTATAAAAGAAAGCATAGGGACAAAAATAAGAAAAAGACATGTTTCTATGGTTCGGGTGTTATGTTATATATTATATATTTAATTAATAATAAAACGTCATCGAGGCATCAATTTGTCAAGGTAACGTCAATCGATACTAAATAAATATTATTTTCGTTGCCTTTACCCTGTTGGCGGGAAAGGGATGGCTATATGCTTCACTTTGTTGGAATTATAATCCAATTAAAATAATATTCACAGTTTATTTGCAGCTATGCTCACTCGGCTAGGTATAGTTGAGACAAGAAATCAAAGGGCATTTTTTTGTGATCTAAATATTAAAATGGAATCACTGCTTGATCGAAATACAGTGACCATGCCTTCATCTCGAGGCCCGGACTGTCCACCCGCACCAGTGTCGATGTGAACACCATGAGCTTTCTTGCGCTAAAGTGTTGGCCGCATGCCTCGTCACGCTGCTCTCAACGACGTCATACAAAGGGCTTTAGTCACTGCTGGAGTATCTGCGATTCTAGAACCCTCTGGTATTACGCGAAGCGATGGCAAGAGACTCGACGGCATGACCGTTTGGCAGCAACCCATTAGCCCAAACACACATCCAGGCGACCTCGTCAAGCGCGGCAGTTACTGCTGAGAACCTCAAGCTGCTCAAGTATTTGTACAGTACAACCTCAGTACTGGTTACGAATTTGGGCCGTTTGGAGTTGAGACGATGGGCCCATGAGGACACTCAGCCAAGTGTCTGGCCAAGGAGTTCTCCAAACGGCTAACGGAAAAGTCTGGAGACAGGAAAGCTTGCAATAATTTCTGCCAACGTATTAGCCTCGCTATACAGAGGGGAAATGTTTCCAGTCTCCTTATAGTTTATTTTTCATTAAGTTTAGTTTATATGTAATTAAATTTTACTATGATTTAATATCTTTTTAATTGGACTATACTCGTACATACCAACTTGTAAACTATACTTTTAAAACTGTAAAGTTCGTACTGATCAAGGTACAATACATACAAGTAACAACAGATAAGTCAAAATATGACTACAGCTGCCGAGAGAATGCGTTCGTCAAATGTGTTTTTCCATGTATTTAATTAATTTCAAGTCAAAAATATTAATTGAACGAGTCCTCAAAATTCATTCGATAATAGTTTATTGAACAGCTTTTAGGAACGCTTTCTCAGCGGCGTAATCAATGAATCAACTGTAAATGTTATGTAATTTTCGTGTACCTACATATTTTACCCGTACGTTGATCAGTACTAACATATTAAATACCAGCATTTAAAATATATATATATATATTTGAATACACAATGTCAGAGTAATTCCTCACGATCGTGTATTTCTTGGAGGCGCTGTTGTTCTTTAATTTTTTTCATTCGGGCGTAAATGGAGGCTGCTTTGTAATCTATTGGGCCATAGTCTTTCATTTCTGCATCAGCGTAGATCAGTGCATCATCAGGATAATATGGCTGTGAACAACAAATTGCGTTAATAACTTAAGTATATTTATATATCGTGTGTGTCAAAAGAGTAAATACTTTTTTTTTTATTCAGGTGTCATTAGTAGAACCTCTATTTAAAATAAAAAAGGTCACTTTTTTAAAGATAAAAACTATTATCCGTAAAATAAAACACTACAGCCTGGTGAATAAGGCAGTGTCTAAAAATTGCGATATCCATCGTGATAAATATCTAAAGGCTGATAGATAATGAGTGTTATTATTAATTGATCTCGCCCACAGCCGAGAAACGAAATAGAGAGATCGTAAGTCAACGTTCGCGCGATCGCCGCTCAGTATGAGTGGCGATATTTTTAGGACAACTTCTCTACATCGTAACTTAAGATTTTATTACTCAATAAATAAATAAAAAAAAACGTAATTTGTTATTTTTATTCTAGATTATAATATAGAAAAATATTTGCTCCTTAATAAATTCCACACAGTATATATAAATAATTGTCAATTTTATTATAATATTTATTATAGATTGTTATTTTTAAATAGATTTCATAGAAAGGAAAAGAAAATTCGGTATAGTAATTATGTAATGAAAAAGAAGAATAGCAAAATAATAAACTGTTAGTTGATTCATTTAGAATAGAATAGAAAGCAGAAGATAAACGGTTATTAAGAATGATAGATGAAAGAAGGAGACTTATAACTACCAAAAGTGGTAAAGCAAGTAGTAATTTAGACTAGCTATTTTTAATATGTAGAAAAATTTAAGACAATCTAGAAGAATGATAAAAGAAGATTGTCAAAAAGTCTATGGAAGTTAGGCTGAACTTGCGTCTGAACTAAATTGTCGACAAAAGAAGGCACAATGTACAAAGATCCTTAATAAAAATGAAATCGATAATTTAGTTGATGGGATAAATTGTCGTAATTTAAAAACAGTTAGGTTAAGTTTTCTGTTTAAGAAACGCACCAACTCCATTGCATATCAGGTTGACAAAAGACGACTAAGACTACAACTTAATGTCTAAAAACCTAGCTGAACCCCATTTGGATGGAACGGGGGGATAATAAAAGAAAAATAAGGTTTTGCAAAAATCCATAAATATTTAGGTAACAACTGTTAGGTATCATATTTTTTTCAATTATCGATATGTCTATTTTCAGTCGAACTGCACCACATTAGTTGACAAATGCTGGCGAAACAATTCAAATGACGTTATGTATTTATTTTATATTGATATCCCCATTCCTATAATGCTAAAAAAAATCCGCGGGTTCATAATTCAGCCTAATATATTTAGTACATGAATAATAATGACGCATCTACAGCCAACTTTCTGGCATTCTCCTTTAAAGGGTTAAAAAATAATGAGCTAACCATACTAGGCGTTGAAAAGCGTGATGTTATAAAACATACACAATGAATTACCTTTGTTCTAGAAAATGTACGTGTCACTCTTGGTAAAGCGGCCCTAGAACACAGGAAAAACACAACATCACATCATGCTCGGGGTAATTTAGGTCACAGAACACAATCTGCTATGCTAAGTGCTTTTAGCCAAAAATTCAATTAAAGTGGTATAATAATAACAACAAGAATACAGTTACTTGATACTATTCCTGAATAGATAGATACAACATACATAACGATATAAGTTCTTGAATTTATTAAAATTAACAACTACATATAATAAATTATCATCACAACCGGTGTTATTAGAAACCACGGTTTAAAAAAATTGGATTTACATTTAGCCAACTTCATCTCCATCATAACAAGTGGAAAGCTGGTCGTTGCGCTAAGCTAGACGGAGGCAGTTAGCACAAAATACATACATATAATACTACATACAATCGATACTCATACGTTATTAGGAGCTAATTTAGTAATGTAAATAAATCAGGTTTAATTAAAAGTAATGGAATGAGGGTAATCAGGAATTGTTTTCTTAAGTAATGTACTGTGCTGTTTTTTAGACTATTATTTGTATTTGGCTGAAGTATTAGAATTGAAATATCTTAAGCTTGAAGCAAATATTTTACAATAAGAGACTAACAAATATATTTCCAATATGTTCAAAATTATAGAGGACATGGTTTATTGTGTTCTGGAACCTGTATACAAAATGTCAACGATCAAAACTCAACGTCAATAATTTTATTATTGTTTTCTCTCATGGCAAACCTATTATTTTAATTACCTGAAGTTTGATGAAGTGTTTTCATCATTGACAATAATAATGTTTTATTTCTAATACAAATATTGTAAAGTTGTTCAGTTAGTGTTATATGTAAAGCACAGACCATAGCCCATTCTGTTATGAATTATGATGGATGCTTATTGATGAAAGTATTACTAAATCCCGTTGAATTATATTCTTTAAATCTTGGTTCTGATTAATTACTATTATTATGTGTTTACAGTGTTGTATGTGTGTGTTATTTGCAATGACTTACGTATCAAACGTCGATCTCACTGAAGCTGAGCGTGGCATATTCTGCCCGCTGACTCGGCTTGCGCGGATGGCTCGCTAGGCCACCTTCATTACTGGCGTCTCTTGACCCTACATTACTAGCATACGTATCGTACAATTGTCTATTCGAATTCACTGTATTCTTAAATTTTAAATTATGATTTCCTAAAGCTAAATCGGCGTATACCAACTTTTTATGCCTAGACTCTTTATGAGTCTTGTCGTCTCTGACATTTGGCCCCAATGTGTTAAAGTTAGGGTTGTAATTGTGAATATTTGGAAGGTTTCTTGTGGAATTCGATATATAATTCCCTTTTAGCAATTGCAGGTACGATCTCCGCTCACTCTCTGTGTAGTCTTGTGGATCTGGATAGTTGGGCTTTTCATAATTGTCGTATACGCCGACGCAGGACAATTTTTCTCTCAAGCTTTCAGACTTCTTTAGCCTGTTTAGTTTTTGTCCATACTTATCTCTACTTCTGTCTAATGTTTTCGTATAATACTGCGCATCAGCAGGCTGATATATCAGAGGCCCTATAGTATTATTATAAGGTCTTTCTTGATCTACCGACAAACGTTTATCTACTCTAATAGGTTGAAAGTAACAAAAGCTGTTGTGTTTTTGGAGAGGAATTTGAAAATTCTTTTTGTTTTTGCCTTTCGAGTTTATATTTACAAAATGATTGCGCTTTTGTAGGTATTGCTGTTGAAGGATGTTAGTATTCTGAAATGAAATACATCGAGGTGTTAGTACAAGCAAGTTAGATACAAAAACATTTAAACGAAGCGAACAAAATTCAAAATAGCAAACGTATAATAAGCATTTAGAAATTGTGATAGTTATATTTGGAAAAGCAATCCGGATATGGCAAGTGTTGGCTGATTAGAGTGTAGGTGCACCCCAGCTTTGTCTTGTACCTGATCTTGGTCTATCGTAGAACCAGCTTGTACAGAATTGCTTCGTCTTAGAAGATTTTTCTTTGGCACGGGCTTTTCGCTTAGCTTTGGTATTTGCAAAGTCTTATTTGGTGTTATCACTTGTTTCTTTGGAATAGCAGGTTTAATATTTTCTAGATTTACAGCTTTGCAAGATTCTGCGTTTAATTTACTTATAGCAGACTTAACAAGAGCCGTCGAGGGCAATGTTATAGGTGCTGTTTTCTTTGGTGTTGCTCCTATTATATTAGGTTTTACATTATCTGTTTTTTTGTCAGCAACTTGTAATTGTTCATCCTCTTCATCGTCCTCATTTTCCTCATTAGATTTAGGCTTTTTAGTAATTAATCCACTTTTAGACGTCCTGCTAAGAGTGTTTTGTTTTTTGGGATCGTTTTGTACTTTAGATTTTGATATAACTTCTTGTGATTTAGAAGGTCTAATAGGAGCATCTACACAGTCATATGATAATCTTTTAGTATTAATTAGCGGCATTGATAAATTTATATAAATATGATCTGATTTTGTCGGAGAAGAGAAAGGTGATATTTTAGTTCTAGGAGCTGGGACAGGTTTATTCAAAGATTCGGTGGAAACATTTTGTAGGGAATTATCATTGAATTCCTCGCACACTTGAATTGAATCAGTTAAATTTTGAAACTCTTCAATTCCGCTTATATTAGATTTAACTTTGAGCAAATTAGGATAGTTTGCGTATATTACTGTTTCATGAGTGTCTTCTTTAACTTTACCTGAAGTTTCATTACTCGTATTGTTATTTATTTCAGTAAAGTTATCACAGTATTCTGTGTTTGGATAGAACCTGCCTATACTCCTTTTTCTTACAACTCTCATCGATTGAAATTGTGGAAGTCTTCGTTGTGGATTTCTTGTATTGAGTGAAGCAAATTTTCTTTTGCCTGTTAGTTCTGGTTCTTCATCTATTGTCGGATATTGCTTTAAGAATGAAGCTTGCATTGCAGGAAGGTAGGGATTCAATAGTACGGTCTGATGAACTGGGTACAATTGTTGTATTGGAGATAGGAAAGGGATACCATAAGTTGTACAGTCAGCTGAAGGAGAAGAATAGTTTTGGACAAAAGGAGGACATACTACTCTTGGAGTAAAAGAAGGATTTGTTTGCAATTGTTTTTGCAAAGCTTCAATCGTTTTTGGCGGTCGGTTAGTGTCAATCACTCTCGGCTGAATCGCTTGCACAGGCTTTAGTAAACATGCGACATGAAATAAAAACAAACAAACGAGCAAATTAAAATTAAAACATTTAGCAAAAGAAAATACATTAAAAAAAATTATAGAAAGTCACACTTTGGTTTAATATTGTCGCATTTTAATATCAAACAATGAAAAAATAAAACATATAACAGAGTTGCCAAGGATTTAGTATAGGACGAAATAGAATAGATTAATTTAAATAATCGAATTATTAAACTTAACATATATGAAACTGGTGAAAACTTACCTTATTCGGGGGCTGCTGTAGGTGGTGAAATGGTAGATTTTCATACAATGAGTTGTCGTGGGGAGCAATATGACCATTATCTGCGCCATTCGTAGGAGGGCCTGGAAATATAGAAAAACATAATTTAGAAATAAGAAAAATTACAAAAATATTTACCTAATTAAAATAAATAATAAAATTAAGGATGTAAATGCATTAATAGATGATAATAAAGTTAGCACATTAAAAAAATGCAATATAATCGAAACTTGGTTAATCCGGTTTTAGATAATGCTAATTTATTTATTAAAGTTTACTTTAAAAATATTAATTAATTGGGTCATTACAAAAACTAAATAAGTCACGCACATTCTACAGCAAACTTTTCCTTAAAGCATTAAGGGAAGTTTGCAAGAAATAAGTTTATGATTTATGTAGGTTTTGTAATAACGAATTCAATTCCATTCGATTGGTATATAAAATAAAGATTTCGATTAAACCGCAGAAACACTTACTGTCAGATTTCTTCCTTTTCCTGATATTTCTCTCCATAATTTCATGTTTTGCTTCAATAGTCGTAGTTCTAATAGGCCTTTTGAACGACACAACTAAAAATACCATGCGAATATTAAAGGAAAATGCAAACAACACACATGCTTAAGCAGATGCTTCTAATATTATATCCAATTTGTATGTGTATACTTTTAGTAAATTTAATTTTAAAAATCAAATAATAATCAAATGACATGGAAATATATAAATTGTAGCTTGTTTGTCAAAGAATAATGATTCAAAATTTTACTAGGACAATTTATATATTTTCCAACTATAATGTGTAATGAAATGATAATGATTATACCTCCTTCTGTGACAATAACATTTGGTCCATCTCCACGGAACAACGATTTAAGTCTACTTTTTGGAACAGAATAACTAGACTTATTTAAATTGCTCGAGACTAGAGAAACAGCTCTCTTATTAGATTTGTTAATCTTCTTATATTGTCCAGATTCGTCTTCAGAAATGTCACTGTCGCTTTTTTTCCTAAGAGTTCTAAGTAAAGAAGCCACACGTCCTCGAGGTTTGCCACTTTTCCTTGAATAAACCACTTTAGGCGATTCTCTTTTAACATCCTCTGTTACCCCTTGATTTCTTTCTAAAAGCCCAAGTGTTGCTTCTCCAGTAGCTTCTTCACGCTTTTGCAATTTAAGTCTGGCTGGGTTTTTAGGACTGAGCGTATGGTTGGAGTTTACATGTACGAGTACTCCTGGTTTTGCTGGCCATCTGCTAGGTGGAGAAGACGGTTCATTGTCACGCTTACTTTCGGATTCTTTTGCTGCTATAGACGCGTTTATAGTTGCTTCAAGTTGAGATAAGTTAGCTTGTAGGCTGCTTCCTGCGTCGCCATCGCCAACAAGCCTCGCTTTATCTGGTGATCTATGTCTTAGAGACAGAGATGGCAGAGCTTGAGAAAGGATGGATTGAGCGATGGATACCTCGTGCTCGCGGCTTCCTTCGGGACTGTTTGTGGAAAGTTAAAACTTTGATACCGAGCTTTACACCAATTAGTTTAAACCAGACTCTATAAGCATAAATAAGGTTGTTGTATTGAATATATAATTTGAGTAAAAATACTTTTTCTTCAGTAAACATCACGAACTAACTAGAACAATATTTAATATAATATAACAATAGTTATTTAATGCTAAAAGAGTCTAGTTTAAGAAGTGGAGAATGATTGAAGTGTTTATGAAATAATGGGCTAGAAAGTAAATACAAAATGATACATAAAATACAATACGTTTACATAAATAAATGAGTATACAAACAAAGAATACATATACAATATTTATACATTGTGCGCATTAAAGAGAAGAATGCTTTCAACACAGCAGCATGCGATGCTTTATCAATTACTACATAAACATAAATCGATAGCCACAAAAATGATACTATGAAATAAAGTGAGTATCATGATTTTTTACCACAATTATATAAATGGTAATATATACAATATTAACCTACTTATTTCATAGTTAACACAACATAGAAAGCATTCTTAGAAAACAGCTAGACGTCAAACAATACATGTATTTCCCACTTAATTTTTAGGTTAATTAGGAATTAAAATATTGTATGAGGTGTAGAAATACAGTCAAAGAAATACATTATTGACCCACCAATCATAACAATAATTTATCGATAGAGCATCTATTTCTAACAGCTATTGGTTAATGTAGAGTGTAACTTAACATCATTATGACTTCATAGAAAGTATCATCACGACCATCGTCTCCAGGGTGGTCTTAAATCACGCTTTAAAGAAATGGATTCACATTTAGCAAACTTTACTATAGACCCATCGCATCATGACAAGTGGCAAGCTCGTCGATATCTCTAGCGTACCAAACTCCAGAAATATCACAAATAGATTATTGTGTACGCTTTTACCGATGGGCAATGTTAATACTGGAGTGTTTGGTGTTTTACAATTATTTTTCTCGTTCGGTGTGTCAATGTATAGTTTCTTTGAGTATTTAACTTCAAGTATAGACTAAGTACGGGGGGTACCTGAGTCGACGGTCGTCAGGCGAAGGACATCTGGGGTTAGAGCGGACAGAAACCTATGCAAAAATGTTAGTATCAAACTGGCATCTCTGGCACATGCAACCCTAACATTATTCTACACGACCTTATGCGATGGGATTTTATTTATTTATCATACTAAAATTAAATAATAAAAAATAATTATTGACACCAATTTATATACATAAATTACAAACTAGGAAATTATACAATTTATTTATTTATGATACATTGAGCTAGGACAGGCTAACAGAGTTGTTAGTAAGTGCATTGGTTTCTGCACTAGATAATTCTGTTAAGGCACAGAAACCAGATTGATCAGATTACAGTATTGTTATTAGTTTGACTCTTTTATTAATACAGTATAGTATTATTAACCCACCTAAGCTTTACAGGTATTTTTATATTAAGCTTTAACTGTGGGTAGTAATAAGTTTTGAATTTAGAACATGAATTGTAGCATCAACGCTGCCTGAATTTATAAAAAAGTTAGTTTTGGCGCCAACGTAATAAAGTTTTTTTAATTCAAATTAAATTTATGGCTTTAGTTGTTTATTAAATATGTATAAGAGTGAATTGTTATTTAATTTTCTCATAGAGGGAGATAAAAAGTAGAGTACCATTTTGGCGCAAAGATTTTTTCCTCTGGCATAAAGCGCACTCGCTGTGAACATATTTTTTATGAAAATCTTTTTTTGTCCAATATTACGTTTAGACACGCCGCTAGTTGAAGCTCTAGTTTCACTACTTACCGCGGCGTGGCGTGTACGTCTATTGGTATAAATACCGGGCGGCCACACGCAGCAGGGCGCACAATTATTTTTCGTCCTAGTGGACATAATTTTTTTTTCTCTCGTGTGACCTCGTCACCGTACCGCATAATTTAATTTTTCTGTCCCAACCGCCTTGCTACTATTATTTTTTCTTAAGTTTAAAATTACCACAGTGCTCTCCCAAAATATTAACGATTACTCAGAACACACACAGAACAGACAATAAACACTCCACATCATTCTACACTGACACACATGTGAGTATTAGTGGAACGTGGATTGTGGGGATCTGGGTAAGTTGCTTTCATTTCATATACGACCCCTAATTCGCAATATTATCCCGCCTAACCAGGCTTAACACGTAGGGTGTGAAGACGCTGCGTGGCCTGGCTATAGTTTTGGTGCCTCCTGTGAGGATTGAACTCCTCATTTTCTAGAAATTTCTTCGTTTTTATCACACGTTTACGTGTAACCCCGCATTTTCCTAAAATTTTGTGATTTTATGCATGTGGTAAATTTAACTTTTAAACCCGCGTTTTTTTTTTGTACCTACATAATTTATTTATTTTTTGTGTCGCCACCGCAATTTATTAATTTTCTATCATTTTGTTAATTTAAATTTAAATTAACAACGCATTTTTATATTTATTCTTTTTTTTATTTGTAGGCTATTTTCATATTTTACTATGTCTAAAGGTGTTAAGTCTCTAGGTTCTCAGCTTTCCATGCTGCACAAGTGTCGTGAAGCTTATTTTTCTCGTTTACAAAATATATTTGATAGTTCTTCATCGCTTAATACTAGTGAACGCCGCGAGGAGTTTTTATCATGCTCCGAAACTATCGATGACATTCGCAAAGATTACATGCAATGTCTTCGAGATATAAACGATACCAACACACTGCTGGATCCCGATTATTCGCCTAATTTTTCGGGATGGAGTGCTTTCGAAGACCTGTATTGTCGAGTACGTCGTATCAAAAATAAATTAACTCAGGTTTCATCAGACCCCGACACAGTCTGCTTTGAATCTTCAAAGCCTAGATTGCCGCCGATTGATATTCCAGAGTTTTTTGGTAATCCAACTCAGTGGGGTATTTTTTACGAAACGTTTAAAAATACAATTCACTGTAATCCAAAACTTAGTAAATCTGAGAAACTGTATTATTTACTCGGCAAGTTAAAAGGTAAAGCGCAACTTGTTTTCTCTGGCATTTCCCCCACCTCCGAAAATTACGAAACGATTTGGAAGTTATTATTATCCAAATACGAAGACAAGCGTTTTTTAGCTACTACTTTTCTCGACCAGATTTTTGACCTAAAACCTTTGCCCAATCCAGCCGGCGCAGCAATGATCGAAACTTTTATTGATAAATTCGCCGCGTCGATAGCCGCGCTAAAAGATTTAAATATTGAGAAATTATCTGATTACATTTTCATATATCTTGCTTTAAAACGTTTGGATAAGGATACTTCAAAGGCTTTCGAAATGTCCGTCCGAGATGTGGACATACCTAGCTACGATACTTTTATAAATTTCGTAAATGGGCAGGCTAAAATCATGCAACGTATAAATCCCGGCACTTCTAAACCTACTGTAAAAATAGACGAAAAACCTAAATATGTTTCTCCTAAAATCGCTCATTCTTATTTAAATACCCATTCTGAAAACTGTTTATTGTGTAAAGATTCTCATGAGTACATTTATAATTGTCCTAAATTTCTCGATTTTTCTCCTAACGAACGTCTTCATTTCATAAAAGAACAACAATTTTGTACCAATTGCCTCAGCCAAAAACATAGGTGGAGTAATTGTAAAAGTGCAAAAACTTGTAGGTACTGTAATTACAAACATCATAGTTTATTACATTTGCATCAAACAAAGTACCCAAATATGACTAATCCAGATACAAATTCACGACTACCCTCATGCGCTCAAACTGCAAAAAGTTCTCTCGTCTCGTTCTCGACCGCCGCACGGCCTGAGCAAAACACACCTCCCGCTCACACTTCCGATGGTTCAGCTGGCAACGTATCGCTAATGTCGGCTAACTTCGCGAATGACATAAACAAAAGATTAGTTTCTCGTAGTGTTTTGTTAGGTACGGCGCGAGTGAATGTTTTAGATCGTTACGGAAACTTAAAAATGTGTCGGTGTATCATTGATCCTGGTTCTCAAAACCATTTCATAACAAGTGAGTGTTGTCGTAGACTTGGATTAAGTGTAAACCAACTCAATCGTAAAACAATTATCAAAGGATTGGGTGATAACTGTAGCAGTACAAAAGGTAAGGTTTTTATTAATTTTTCATCTCGTGTTTATCCCGATCAATCTTACGATATCGAGACGTTAGTGTTGGACAAGATTACCGATAAGTTACCGACTTGTAAAATTAACTTAAATTCTATCGATTATTTACGAGGCTTATCTCTTGCCGACGAGGAGTTTGGCCAACCAGACTGTATCGATATATTGATCGGCGCAAAGTTATTTGTTGACTTATTGTTACCGGTAAAAATTACCGGTCCTCCGCATATGCCTTCAGCGTTTTCTACCACTCTTGGTTACGTGATTATGGGCGAAGCAGAAATATCCTCGGAATCTGACTGTACTCTTTCTTATTTTTCTACCACAGATTCCATTCACGATGATCTAAGCAAGTTCTTTAAGTTAGAAGATGTTAATGACGAGCCTATTTTATCCGACCAAGATAAACAATGTGAACAATATTATACTTCTTCGACGTCCCGCGATCCCTCTGGGAGATTTATTGTTAGTTTACCATTTAATTTAGAACCCGCTCGCCTCGGCGATTCGCTTAAAATTGCAACTAAACGTTTTTATAATCTAGAACGCAAATTTACTAAATATCCCGCATTCAAACGTCAATACGACGAGGTTATTCTCGATTATATAAACCAGGGTTTTTTATGTGAAATATCGGAACCCAAAAATTGTACTGAGGGTTATACCATACCTCATCATGGTGTACTACGAGAGGACAAACTGACCTCAAAGCTGAAGGTCGTTCTTGACGCCAGCTGTGCGACGGATTCTAAAGTTTCTTTGAACGATATTTTACATACTGGCCCACCTCTTCAAAACGATTTATTTAATATCTTATTAAACCTACGTCTTTTTAAAATTGCCATCACCGCCGACATACGTCAAATGTATCTCCAGATTATTGTACGTGAACAGGATCGCTCGTTTCAACAAATAATTTACCGTTTTAACAAAAATGAACCGCTTAAATATTTTTCTTTTAGCCGCGTCTTTTTCGGACTTTGTGTCAGTCCTTATCTAGCCATTCGTACAGTTCATGAGCTTGCTAAGCAGGAGCAAACTAAGTATCCCTTAGCGTCCGAGCTCGCTTTACGTGATTTATATTTGGATGACTTGGCCAGCAGCTTCATGGAGGTCCAGGAAGCTACGGAAGCCGCCGAACAAATTATTAATATGTTTTCCGCCGGTGGTTTCGAGATGGTCAAGTGGGCAACCAACTGTCGCGAGTTGTTGTCGTGTTTGCCGGAGTCATATCGTCTTACGGACCCGGTCAATCTTGACAATGATGATTCTCTTAAAGTTTTAGGTATGCAATGGCTCCCCGCTAGTGATGTATTTTTCTTTACTATCTCTCTCTCTCCGCGCTCTTGTACAAAGAGAAATATGCTATCCACTATTGCCCGTTTATGGGATATTCTCGGCCTCGTTGGCCCTGTTATCGTTTTCGCCAAGCTTCTTATCAAACAACTTTGGTCTCTAAAGCTTGACTGGGACGATACGCCGCCTGATCACGTGATCAACACATGGTCAAGATTTCAATCTGAGTTGTCACTTTTGGATCAGCTCAGGTTTCCCCGCCATTTAAATGTTTTTAAAAATAGTCGAGTTTCTATAGTTGGTTTCGGCGACGCAAGTGAACAGGCGTACGGCGCAGTCGTATACCTGCACGCCAACACCGACGGCGACTGTACCACGACGTTGTTATGTTCAAGGTCAAAGGTCGCTCCTGTAAAAACTATATCTCTCGCGAGACTCGAACTATGTGCCGCGTTATTACTCGCGAAATTAATTCGTGCTGTTTTAAGTAATTATTCTCCTCGTATCAATATCGAAAATATATATGCCTTTTCAGATTCAACTGTTACTCTTCACTGGATTAATTCCTCTCCGCACCGCTTTCAAACTTTCGTAGCGAATCGAATAAGCAAAATACAAAACTTATTAGATTCAAAATATTTTTATCACATATCCGGTATCTCCAATCCGGCAGATTGCCTCTCCCGCGGATTGTTACCTTCGCAGTTTGTTACACATCCACTGTGGTTTGTTGGTCCGCCTTGGATGGACATGGACGTATATCAGTGGCCTGTCCAAAAGTTTAAAGTCGATAATTCTGATAATATCCCGGAAATAAAAACTATCGCGCTTACTTCTACTAATCTTCTGGATTGCGTAGAAGAAGATTTTTTATATAAAATCGCACTTAAATATTCTTCGTGGGGCAAGCTGCTTAGGATTGTTGTATACATTTATAGATTTTTAAAACGTCTCCCTCATAATAAATTTATTTCTACTTCTGATTATAAAAATAGTTTATCACATGAATTGTCTGAGTATAAAATAGACTGGCAATTCATCCCTCCCATCGCTCCACATTTCGGCGCTTGGGAACCTATGATTAAAAATGTCAATTCTCATTTATTCCGCGTTGTAGGTAATCAAATCCTTACTTATGAGGAAATGACTACAGTTTTGTGTCAAATAGAGAATATTATAAATTCTCGTCCGCTTTGTGTAAATTTAAGCCAAGATCCCGGGGAACCGTTAGCTCTCACTCCGTCTCATTTCCTAACACTTACCCCACTGAAGTATTTACCATCGCCGCCAGTCGAAGATACTCCGTCGCATTTATTAGAACGTTATCAGTTACTCGATAAGCTTGTGCAGTCGTTTTGGGACAGATGGTCCTTAGAGTATCTTAGCACCTTACAGACTCGTCAAAAATGGAATGTTTCATCCGACAATGTCAAACTTGGAACTATTGTTGTAATTAAACAAGATGGTAAGATTTCTCCCTTACAATGGGAACTTGGTGTCATTTCAGAGGTCCATCCTGGTCGGGATGGAATAGTCCGGGTGGCCACGGTCAAAACATCAAAGGGTTTTTATAAAAGACCCGTGGTTCGCTTATGTCCGTTGCCAACGCAATAGACATATATTATTTTCCTTCCTTTTTTTTATTTTTTTTATTTTTGTTATTTGTTTTATTTTTGGTTTTCTTAGTTTTATTTTCCGCATGCATATATTCTTATATCTATTTTTTTTATTATTTTTCTTTGTTTGTTCCTTGTTTTGAAGGATTATTCCTTCAAGGCGGGGGCTATAGACACGCCGCTAGTTGAAGCTCTAGTTTCACTACTTACCGCGGCGTGGCGTGTACGTCTATTGGTATAAATACCGGGCGGCCACA
Organism: Tinea semifulvella; assembly: GCA_910589645.1. Classification (NCBI taxonomy): domain Eukaryota; kingdom Metazoa; phylum Arthropoda; class Insecta; order Lepidoptera; family Tineidae; genus Tinea; species Tinea semifulvella. The sequence continues at coordinate 2,742,756 of OU342619.1, read as the reverse complement.
CGCAGCAGGGCGCACAATTATTTTTCGTCCTAGTGGACATAATTTTTTTTTCTCTCGTGTGACCTCGTCACCGTACCGCATAATTTAATTTTTCTGTCCCAACCGCCTTGCTACTATTATTTTTTCTTAAGTTTAAAATTACCACAGTGCTCTCCCAAAATATTAACGATTACTCAGAACACACACAGAACAGACAATAAACACTCCACATCATTCTACACTGACACACATGTGAGTATTAGTGGAACGTGGATTGTGGGGATCTGGGTAAGTTGCTTTCATTTCATATACGACCCCTAATTCGCAATATTATCCCGCCTAACCAGGCTTAACACGTAGGGTGTGAAGACGCTGCGTGGCCTGGCTAACGTTATTTATTTATTTTTATTATACCATCGCATTTGTCGTGTGTTTCTTTGAAAATAAGCAGTTTTATTTATCCTAATATTATTATCTAATTATAATTCAGAGTTTATTAAAAAAAAATACCTAAACTAAAACTTAATTTGACGGAAATACATTTAGACATTTTAACTAAAAAGAATACAAGGCTAATTTGCTAACTTTAATTTATTTATTCTTCAATATTTTTTTCACTCTCATCATCATCATCAGCCTGTGTCTCTCCACTGCTGGATGTAGGCCTCCCCCAAGGCTCGCCACTTCACACGATCTTCTGCCACCCTCATCCATCCCCCACCAGCGACCTTCCTCAGGTCATCTGTCCATCTGGCGGGGGGTCGTCCCACTCTGCGGCTTCCAGTACGTGGTCTCCACTCCAGAACCCGTCTACTCCATCGTTTATCGGTTCTGCGGCATATGTGTCCAGCCCATTGCCACTTCAGCTTGCTAATTTTAAAAGCTATATCGGTGACTTTGGTTCTTTGACGGATGTCAACGTTTCTGACTTTATCTTTTCTCTCCATAGCTCGCTGAGCGACTTTGAACTTGTGGGCCAGACCTACCGTCAGTGTCCACGTTTCTGCACCATACGACATTACTGGAAGAACGCACTGGTTGAAAACTTTTGTCTTCAAACACTGTGGTATGTTCGATAGAAGATGTGACGTAGCTTCCCGAATGCTGCCCATCCTAGCTGAATGCGTCTATCGGCTTCTTTGCTGAAGTTGGCTACTCCTAATTGGATGGTTTGTCCAAGGTAGACGTATTTTTGCACAACCTCGAGAGTAGCGTTTTCCACGCAGATTGGTCTCGCTATAACATGCTCGTTGAACATGACTTTCGTCTTGTCCAAGTTCATACCGAGACCAACCTGCTGGGATGCCACATTTAAACCGTTCAGCATTCTGCTAAGATCCTCCAGCGAGCTAGCCATTATCACTATGTCATCTGCGAATCAGAGGTGCGAGATGTATTCTCCGTTGACTTTAATGCCACGGGTTTTTCACTCTACCGTGTCGGAAATTTTACTTAAATTTAGTTTGATTTTTGTAAACATTATCGTCGGCGATACCGTGAAACTTTATGCAGTAGTAGCTAAGTGGATAAACAAAAAAGGTTTAGTCAGCTAATACTAATTTAACTCTGGTTCCGAATCATGCTCAGAGCGCATAGAATGAATATGATACTGACAGTCGTTCCCAATTAAATATCACGATTTGGATGCTCAGAGCATGATATCAATTCAGAATGGACTAAATTTCATTTTTATTAATACCATATATTTTTTTAATGTATAGAAGATAAATTGCGGATTCCACATCTTTGAATATAAATACTAAGAAACAGCTCTCTCGGCTTTTTCTGCTTCATATGTGTAACGTTCAATGTTATTAATTTATTTTGGTCTTCTAAAATATTTTTTTTTTATTTCCTGCTTGAAAATGGCGCTCAGAGTGATCTACCTCGATATCGTGAGCGGTCTGACCATAAGGAATGATGTCATTTGTGACGTCACAAAGCTTTGTCAAAACAGTTCATGCACGTCTTGAAGCATGCTTAGGTTATTATTATCGTATCTCGAAACGATAGGTAAGGAATATGTATTCCAGATCAATTACTAATTTAGACAAGAAGACGAGGAAAAAAAGTAAAGAAAATATGTGCAATTATGTAAAATTGTGGCCAACTTAATAATTGATATTATTATATTTACATTATATTAACTACTGTTGGTTGCGCAGTTTCGCAGTATTACCGACGATATAATTATTGATGAAATCTACGTTCAATTATTATCGAATCGCGTTTCAGTATTCTTAAACATGTAACCTATCAGAATTACTCTCTTAATTAAAATGAATATTCATATGTCAGACTTTGAATTTAAAAAAAAGCTGTTGATACGGTACGCACTATATTGTTCACTACAAATGCGAAACTATAAACACCTACACGAAGTCACATCCACAGTTACCACAACGAGAAATTTGACGCAAGAGATAAAAAAAAATTGAAACAATGGGTCGCGAGCGATGATGGTTTGTCTTTACGGCTCGATGGCTAGCTAACTACTGATTTAAGTGCATCTGTTAGACGTAGTCTACTAGTTCCACGCATAATATCTTCGTACCGTATCTTCTCCTTTTATTTAAATTTAAGGTGACAGTTAAAATATTTAAAATTATGAAACGCAATCTTAAATGCTAAAATTGTTTTGTCAAATCCATGATAGCAATGTGGCTAAGTCTAAATTATAGCGTGAAAATGACAGCGACTCCGGTTCGATCGCACAAGCCCCAAGCATCAAACCAAACGTGTCAGTCAAAAACAAAAACCGGGCATAAAATATGTACAATTGTATCACTCTTGTTTTACACTTGACTTTGTCCAGATCATTACGCATAATACTTTTTCTATAAATAAACATAAATATGCAATCAGTTTTGTACTTTTATGTGTAAACCTAATTAATAATATGGTAGGTGTAACGTACCTTAGTGCATATCATTTATTCGCAATTAAATACACTTGAATTTTACCAATTTATAAATAATATTTATCAAATTTCATGATAGGAAAACGAATGATACACCAATGTTCAATGCAGCCACTAAATTAAAAGTATTCAATAAATACACTTTGTCGGATCATTAATGTTTACGTCAACAATGATACAATTACATTATTATTAAAAACTCTTTAAGAAGATTTAACGCTTTTGCACCCGTCTCGCTCGCACAATACAATATTTAAAAAAAAACAAGTGTAAGTGTAATTTAACGTATTGTAGTCTATTAACTTTCTAGGAAATAAAATTACGGACATGTAAGATATATTTTCACTTTTAGACAGAGACAAATAAAAAAATATTTATAACGAATTTTTTCATTTAGAAAAAAAAATATAGTAGAAAATATTTATAACTGACATAAATCATTAACATCTCTACCAACAAAAAAAAAGATTAAAAGTACCAAGTACACTGGCTGCATTCACACGTTGTACAGCAAAAGATTTTTTGTTTTAAAAAAAAATGATGTCTATCTCCAGAAACTTTTACCAGTTTTTTTGTTTTTGTACCAAACCAAATATATGATCAATATATATAACGTCCGTATTTTTATTCGCTAGTAAGTAGATAGACAACATTACTCAAAAGTATAGGACTTGGAAAATCTTTTAAAACATTGGATTATGCGAGTGAGAGGTATGCGAAACCGTTAAACCTAACATAATTTGAAATAATGACCTGTTGTCATCAAGACATGTCATCGTTTGAGGGCGGCATAGTGCGAGTGAACCAGGATTCGGAACGGACCAATGGCGTCGCTGAAAGGTTTTACGTACTAGTCTATACTTTATTATTCACACATAATTATGTATCAAGATTATTGTCAAAATTAATTTAATAAAATAAAACATGACTTATGAGGTTTTGATCATTTGACTTCAATATTCACACATACTATAGTGTTTAGAAAAAAAATGTGCAATAAGTAAATAGTATTTATAATAATAAATAAGACAGTTTAAATAAATAAATAAATTAAAAAAAGTACCTAGGGGGCATTTATTTGTTACGTAAGACGATTTTTGTAATTTTTTGACACTCTCCTCATCTTTTCTATAGTTTCTTACGTCAAAAATAATATTTTCTTGATGAAAATGTGATTTAGACCGTTCCGAATTGATATCACGCTCTGAGCATCCAAATCATAATATTTGATTCGGAACGACTGTCAGTTTCTTATTCATTCTAAGCGCTTGACATTTTTGACACACGAAATCGATCGTAGACGATACGTTTTCGGACAATTGTGCACTCTGCCCATCCCGCAGAGCGCTTAGAATGAATAAGAAATTGACAGTCGTTCCGAATCAAATATTACCATTTGGATGCTCAGAGCGTGATATCAATTCGGAACGGTCTAAATCACATTTTCATTCACATGATAGTTTTTTTTTTAAATGTATGGAAGATAAATTGCGGATTCCACATCTTTGAGTATATGTTTGTTAGTATTCAAACATACATCTCTCGGTTTATTCATCTTTATATGTGTAAAATAAAATTTAGTATTAATAACTAATTTTGGTCTTTTAAAATAACTTGCCGTGTTATAGACATTTTTTTTTCACTTCCTACTTAAATGTTAATTATAGATTTGTTTTAGAGGTAATATACAAACAGTATGAACGAATTACAATATTAAATAATTTAAAAGAAAACCTAATATTAAATAAACTTGAAAATGGCGCGCTACATAATGACAAACAACTGACAGTCTAAGCGCGAGGAATAATGTCATTTTTCACGTCACATAGCTTTGGCAAAACAGTTTTTACACGTCCCGGAACACCTTTAAGCGTGCTTAGGATACTATTATAGTGTTTCGGAACAAGGGGTATAGCTCTCTGTTATCTTAAAACACACTTTGAATTTATTTGTGACGAATTATGTTGGTTGTCATGACAACGAATCCTTTCAACAACCAACTTAAAATCCCACCCCACACTTCCAGCAGATATTCAGATTCATTTACCGTATCGTCTGCTCGCCAGTGGAACAAACTTACACTGACCATCAGACAAGCTCCTTCCATTAAAATTTAAAAAAAAACTACTTAATACTTTCTTTTTAAACAAGCAGAATAATATATTATCTTCATATATGTATATCTACTATAATAAGTATATATTGATTAGTATTTATGTAGTAGAACTGCACCCCACATATTTATACTGTCTCACTCTCCCAAAGGTTAGCTGGTAGAAAAAGCCTAAATGGCTTTAAGTTCGCCTTTGTACATACTTTTAAGTAAAGTGCAATAATTTAATAATAATAATAATTAAAGAGTCGGTCTTCTCCCCCCCTTTGTAAGAAAAAAAATATAGTCGATTCACTCCCCCCTAAATTCTTACGTAATAAATAAATTGCCCCTAGCCTATTTTAATAAAAATAAATAAAATAAAGTGATTGCAGCAAAATAAACTATAGTTTAATTTAAATCTAATAACTAAAAAATCAACCAATCTATTTAGCAAGGGGATACTAGTTAAATAAAATCACTGAATCAATTTAATTTTGTTACTATTTCTAGCTAACTCTTAACTCAGTGACTTTAACTTTAAAGAGTGTTTACCGAATGTGCTTCTCTCTCGCTCGCACAATCCAATATTGTCATATATTTTCATTTGCCTGAGTGTACTTTTAAGAAATGTGATCGATCAACTTTCTAAAGTCAAAACTTATTACAGGCATTTATGAAACGTCATTAATTTAATTATTTTGAATGTCTACTCCTGCTAGTGGAAGACTAAGCAGCAAAGTGGTTCGATAAGTAAGCTGTTAGCAGAAGGCCAGCAGCTTAGCAGATTCCAGTGATCTGTTAATGTTTAATCTGACTGAGAAAGGAATCTGCAAGGAAAACTCAGCTATATCAGATTTACAAAATAAAATATATACAGAACTGCACCACAATTCTAAGATATATAATTAGGGACATTTTGAAGATATATTCATTTTTATATACCTAATTTTAGACAGAGAAAAATAGTAAATTTATTTATAACGACTGTCCTCTGTGTTTACCCGACTGGGCGATGCAAATTCAAACATTCATCTTTCGGTTTATTCATCTTTATATGTGTAAAATAAAATTTAATATTAATAACTTATTTTGGTCTTTTAAAATAACTTGCCGTGTTACAGACATTTTTTTTTCACTTCCTACTTAAATATTAATTATAGATTTGTTTTAGAAGTATAAACGTATTGCAATATTAAATAATTTAAAAGAAAACTTAATTTAAATAAACTTGAAAATGGCGCGGGACATTATGACAAAAAACTGACAGCGCTCAGAGCGGTCTACCTCGATATCGTGAGCAGTCTAAGCGCGAGAAATGATGTCATTTGTGACGTCACACAGCTTGGCAAAACAGTTTAAGCGCGTATCGGAACACCTTTAAGCGTGCTTAGGTTACTATTATCGCGTATCGGAACGAAGATATGTTTTAATGACATATGTATGTATATTGTTTGTTCCTTTCTAGCACACTGGACACCAAACGCGTTACGTCTTCTCACATCAAATGATTCGACTTCATCATGCGAGTGTCACTGAAGATATGACATTAATCAAATTTCATTAAGGCGACAACCAGCCGCCATATTGTGGAAAAAAAAAATTAAGTCAACGAATTATATTGTTGGGAAGATTTGAACCTGGATAATGAACCTGAATCGTTTTAATGGCTCCTGACTATTAAAGTCGCTATGTAATCAAATATCCAATATTATTTTAATGGTCTAGTTGAGCGGTTACCAAACTTTTCAGCGACGGAACCCTTGGGCTTTTTTTTTATGTATTACTTTTATCATTCAAGATTTTTTTACGCAAACGGATTTTTTATTTTTAAATTAATTTACTAAATTACTGGTATTAATTATTGGTTACTGCCGGAATCCCATCGGTTCTCGAACCGTCTGGGATCTCTCGCAGTGACGGTAAAAGACCCGATGGATTGACCTTGGTGCCTTGGTCGATGGGACGAGCATTGGTGTGGGACGCTACTTGCGTCGACACCCTTGCTAGGTCTCATCTCCAGGGCACCTCTGCCAGGGCCGGGGCTGCAGCGGACTTGGCTGAAAAGGCCAAAAGTAGCAAATACGAGTCGATTAGCAACGACTACGTATTTGTGCCTTTTGGTCTTGTGACAATGGGTCCGTGGGGGCCAAGTGCAAAGAAGTTCTTTAAAGAGTTGTCTAAGCGCCTGGTTAATGCTGTATGTGACAAGAGGGCTGGCAGTTTTCTCGCGCAGCAAATCAGCATTGCTGTGCAGCGGGGGAACGCTGCACGTGTTCTTGGCACACTGCCACAGGAACAAATCATGGGTGAGTATTTTTATTTATAATTAGTTTTCTAATTTAGTTTTAATTTTTATTTCATAATTTAATTCTTTTATATTGTATGTACTACTTAAATAAAAAAGAATAAAACTAAAAATATTTACTAAAACAAATCTACTATTGTTTTATTTCTAAAATGTCTGCAATTTTATTTCCTAGTAAGTTAGTACACTACATTTTAGACAACTCAGACTTGATAAATGTTGCTCTGTGCAAGCGAGAGGCACGCAATAACGCAAAAATATATATAAGATTGGATATGCAATTAATTATTTATTATTATTTAAAATTACTTACTTCTCTCGTTCTTCTAATTCGACCCTGTTATTGTCTACTGTAAGGCGATCGTCAGGTTATGAAAGCAGCGGCCAAAAACAGACACAAAAAAATTAGTAGGCATTGCAAACATTTAAGTAGGTTTTTTAAGCGCAACTGTTAGGTATATACATTCCTCAAAAGTCTATCTATTCACTATTACAGGCGTTAATGACAATGAAATGAAATTAAATGAGAATGCTTCTCGTGCCATTCTGATTTATTTTTTATTTGCCGCCGATTTTAAATCCAGTGTTTTATCTATAATAAAGTACCTGATCATAATAAAGAACCTAATCGTATAAATAGTGCTTTGTAACTCAATTGACTATTTAATTAAATTATATTTTAATGCTGTGGTAAAACATATGTTGTAAATAAATTAAAAAAAAACACAATTAATTGTTATAATTACTGAATTGTATTTAGTTGAGGCACGCTGCAAAAAAGTTGGGGCCTGGTTTTGGGCGATCTCTTTTAATGAAACGAAACGAAATGTGTACAATTATTTACTATGATACTCTGTAAAAGTAAAGTATCATCACGACCGTATACCTTCCAGTCAGCTCTTTTTTTTTATTAAGCGGCAAGCTCGTCGATGTCTTTAGTGTACCAAACTTGGGAAACTCGAACCCGGTACCTGTAGGCAGTCATGACTGATAAATAGCTTTTCATGATCCACATGTAATTATTTAAATTATTTTGAATGATTCTACTTCCTGCTAGTGGAAGACTACACAGCAAAGTGGTCCAAAGACTAGCCGTGAGCAACCCAAAAACCGACAAAACGCAAAACCTCTGCTACTCGTAATTTAAGAACAATAACTGGAACGTATTCGGCAAACGCCAATATCAACCACTATAAATGTGTAAATATTTTGTAAATTTTTATTGGAAAATAACTTAAATGTTGTTTTTTTTTCACACTTACCACAGTTGCGCTTAAACAAACAATATTTGGCTACAGAAGTAATTAATAACCCTTAAATGCATGTTTGTATTTGGTTAACAACAATATATATCATCACGACCGTTTCCCTTCCGGGGTGATGAGAAACCACGGTTATATAGAAGCGGATTCACATTTAGCCAACTTGACTATAGACCAATAATGATAAGTGGCAAGCTCGTCGATGTCTCCAGCGTAACAAACTCGAGAAATATCACAAATAAATAAAATTAATAATAATAATAATAAATATTTTCAGACAGGTCACACAGCGCCATCTAGTTTCCGTGGTAAGCTACGAGGTTTGTGTTACGGAAACTAGATGGTTGATAAACTACATATTATACTTTTTTTTTGTCAGACCGAGACAAATTATACAATGTACAACTTCCCCCGGTGGGAATCGAACCCACGACCTCCCGAGTTCACGGCAACGTTTGTTACCACTAGACCACGGAGGCAAATAAATATTAATGATATTTGTAGGTTATTAATGTTAATTTGGAACAATATGCATTTAAGGGTTAGGGCCTGGCCACACCGGATGCGGAGACATAGATCTGCACGTCCGTTTCAACATAGTTATATTGTACGTACAGTGCCACCAAATTATCTGTGAAACGGCGAAAATAGGAACTACGGCCGCTAAAGTTTAGTGTTGTCAGTTTTCATTAGTAAATAATCCTTAATATAATAATCACATGAAGTCAGTCACTTCATGTTTTACTTAATTCCACGGCCGTTGAAACAGGCGACCTTGTCAAGCGGGGAAAGTGCAGCGGTTTTTTATAAGAACCTCAGCGCATTTATTAGCCTTATTAGCCTCGCCTAATTTTTCCAGTGTCATTGGGATTATCTCTGATAGGTCGTCTCTAGAGAACATTATTTTTTAAAATAGTTTTAGTTTTTAACTAAACTGTAATAATAAAGAAAAAATTGTGAAAAATAATTCTATACAAAAATTAAGCGATTTATTTTAAACCCCTGTATTTTCTGTCAAAAAATGTTCCAGGCGCATTTAACCACAGAAGAAAGAATCCACGCGCGCCGCCCACTACTTACTTACTTGTGATATAATACGCCAGAATTTTGTTTATTAATGTTTTTACTTTGATTCTTACACTAAATCATAGCGCAATGAGGCATTTCGAACGATTTAATATTAATGTTTATTCTGCAACGTACGAAGAGCAACTGGCGGCTGATTGCGCTCATATGTGCGCGCAACGCATTTCTTTGCCACGACTATTGTTATTACTACCGTCTATAGGAGTGTGCAGCGCGCGGCGATTTGTGCTTTGTGCATTTAACGAATAATCGTTGACACAAAAGTCGACGTCTGTAACATATTCCTATTAGATTTGAAATTGAACACGATTTTCTAATATGAAATGGTAATTTACTAATTACATTCTAATTCAATTCGGCGACAGTAGCGACGCCCGTTCACATATAAGTCGGTGGAACTGTACGTACATGTCTATTATACGTCCTTTTGGTGTACCCAGGCCTTTTATTCATAATGTTATATTATTTATTATTAACATAAAAAAAAACAATAAAAATGTTATTTGAGTAAAATTCAAAATGTAACGAAAAGTATTTGTCAAATATTGTAAAACTTACTAAAATATATTTATTTAATTTCAGATTTTTTAAAAATATATTTTGAGCTTTTCTCATTTATAAGCAATCAGTTACAAATATTAGTAAAACATTAATTATTAAAATGAACACACAAAAAAAAAGTTATTGAGGTTATAGATTATGAATTGCTTTTTTTTCTAGAAGCATTTCTTATTTCGTGATTGTATAGAACACGCCTAGACCATGTTGGAGAGTTCTGTTGGAGATAGCCCTTCCAGAATTGTCTGTAGAACTTGGCCTACACACGCCACGCTGGCCAGACGGGTCGTGTAATTTGTAAATACAATTTATTTACCATTCCGCAAGTTGGTAGTAGTGGAACTGGGATCAACGTGACAAAAGTACGTAAGAAAAATGTATTTCTTATTGGTACACGCCGGGAATCAAACCCACCTTATGTTAAGAAAAGCGTTCTTACAACCGAGCCACCACTAAATCTACAATCGTCAGCATTAGAACCCGTAGAACGCAGTCCTAGACCTCCACTTTTAGAGATGGGCCTTCCACAATTGTCTGTAGAATTTGGCCTACACAAGTCACGCTAGCCAGACGGGTTGACCGGGACTGACGATTTAACGTGCTCTCCTCACACGGGAACTACACAACCGCCACGGCTATCATGAGTGGGAACCACCACTCCTAGTGAAGATATTTTATTATTCTTCGTTAAAAATCATTCTGTATATAAAACATAATTATTTACGTTTATGTTGTGCCCTTATTCTTCTACAGGCGCATAGAAGAAGAAGTATTAGTAATGCACATAGCAGCAGAACCAATAAGGCTGCTCCACCCGCAGCTAGAAGTCGCGAAGGATTCCTCCACCACGGACGACCACCTTAAGAAAACAAAAACATTGTGTCACAATAAACGTCACTATTATAGCCCCCAGAACAAAGAATCCTAGTCGATATATTAAGGTCGATATCAAACTTGAGATAGTCTCTCCTTTACATCATCACGATCGTATCCTTTGGGTCAGAAACCACGCTTATAAAGAAGCGGATTTACATTTAGCCAACTTTATTATATTATTATTATTATTACAGCCCCTAGAACACAGCGTCCTAGACCTCCACTGCTGGAGATGGGCCTTCCAGAACATATATCTGGAGAATTTGGCCTACACTCGCCACGCTGGCCAGACGGCTTGCCAACTTTACTATAGGCCAATCATGACAAGTGGCAGTAATATCGCAAATAAATTAAATATTAATTTAATTTATTTATTTAAATTAATAAATAATATTGTGTCCCGATCGAAGCCGGAGTACCTCCGAGTCTAAATCTACGGACTTAACCGCAGGACCACGGAGGCAGTTAACTGACGTTCTGAACAACGTATATTAAACTATATACATCATCATGGAATACTTGGGTACGGTTTCGTCAACAACGTCAACATTACAAGGTTTTCACATGACAGCCCCTAGACTATAGTCCTAGACCTTCACTGTTGGAGATGAGCCATTCAGATTTTTTTGGAGAATTTGGCCTATCTTGCCACGCATGCCAGACGGGTTGGCGAAGGTCTGATGTCAATTTGTCGGTGTTCATTCATGACAAATGTATGTAAGATAAATTTCTCATTGGTACATGCCGGGGTTCGAACCGCTATTTGTTTGGATTTTAATGAAAGCGTCCCTATAGCTTTTTTTTAAGCTATTGCATAGCTTTTATTTACATTGGCCTATAGTAAAGTTGGCTAAATGTGAATCCGCTATTAAACGCGTGGTTTCTGACTACCCCGAAAGGGAAACGGTCGTGATGATACTTTACTTTACTTTTTGCATAGCTTTTATCGCGGGCTATGAGCGCGGCGACCGAATCAAGAAATTCCGTAACGAAATTAAACCTAACACCCCCCACTCCGACCGGCACAGCGTTGAAAGCCGTGCATCGTCCAACGTCGTTTCAGTTCGGCAGACTTCGGCACGGTATTTGTGTGCGTGCGACTAGACGTATGCGTGTAGACTAGCTGCTAACTGCTCATAACTGATTCTATCTCTTTTATACACAATGCTAGGTGAGACAGCGTGCTTTTTGACCGCGTCCACGAGTAATATAAAAAACTTGAATTGATATCAAATAATTTAAATTTATTTTCGAATATCGTTATATAGGTAAAAAATTTTTTCCATAAGTTGTTTTTTTTAATGTTTTTTTTTAAATTTAATTTACTTGAGTTTATCATCAAATTCCAGGTGTTGCAGAATATAATGCTTTTCTTGGAGTCATTCGCGGCATTATAACCCAAACACGTCGGGTATAATATGGGAGTTCACAGCGCGGGAAAACCGCAAAAATAAACTGCAACTTGTGTCCCATATTTAAAGTCCAATTTAACGTTTTCCATAATTATTCACATTGTAGCACATTATTAAACAAAATAACACCACTTTTGACTAACAATATTCACAAAAAAATAATTTACAAAACAAAAACTTGCACTTGACATGTCCGTGAAAAATGGCGCGAAAAACTCTTTACTTCTTTTTTGAATATGCATTTAAGTGTATAGAATTTAAATGATTTTATAAAAAATCAGTAAAAAACGACTGTCATACGTATTAATAAGTTAATTTGACAAAAATGTGCAAAAGCTATGCTTGTGTAATTATTATATCTATTTTTTTATTTATTAAAAACCAATTTTCTTTTTTATAGATTTATTTAAAACATTTTTTCCTATCTAAAAAAATATGTATTAAGTGTTATACCTCTTTCGAATCCTTATTAAATGTGGCAACATTTAAAATTACTTGCCAAACTGATGTAGTACATACTACAATTTATTTTTAGTACAGTCAGTTAAAGTTGGGCGGATTATTAACAGTAACATTGGAGCTGTTGGCTTAGAATTTAAGGTCACAAGTTACAGATAGTTTATATTCAGAATTATATTTAAAAAAAATATGGAAAAAAGTAAAGATTTGTAACAACAGAAGTTCAAAAACTATCACAGGGTGTACATTTTATAGAATAAAAAAAGCAATATAATGTATTTTTGAAATATCAAAAATAGGAAAATCTGATCATTATGATTAGGCCGTTGACTTCAGGGAAATCCTGTATAAAATAATTAAGAGATTTAAACAAAATAGCGTTACTGACTTTTAAGAAGCATAGACAATAAATATAGAACGAGACGACACAAAGCATAGACAACATCGACATTCTATACTTACTCATACTGTCCAAGTTAGCTGCAAATTAGAATTATTTATTAAATGAATAATATAGTAAATTTTTAATTTTTTAACTTTCGCGCACATTCATAATAGTTTTTATAATTTTAACGGGACTTTACGTATTTCTAAAAACTTTAAAAAATGATAAGTGGGTAGGTTTACATCTACCGCCCAGTATGTACGAGACTACACCGCATAGCTTCAGTCGACTAGCAACTTGGCTGAAACGTCGTGAGAAATATGTCTCGAAGGTAAATCGCGTAAAGACCCGTTAAAATTATAAAATACCATAGTAAATTTTATTTAATAAATAATTAAGTTTAAGGTGTTTGCTTCTCGCTCGCACAATCCAATATTTTCAAAGTTTTTTTTAAGTTTGAGTGTAGTTTTAGGAAATGTATCAACTATTATAGAACTAGAAATAAAAAACTTAATAGATAATATAAACAGTTAATAATAATAGCTATATATATACAAAAAAATAATTATGACAAAAAAAAACAAAAAAAAACAAAAAAAAAGTAAATAACAAAACTAAAAAAAACTAATAGATAATTTAAACAGACCAAGCGTCTGGTCAAGGAGTTGTCCAAACGGCTAACGGAAAAGTCTGGAGACAGGAAGGCTGGCAATTATTTCTGCCAAAGTATTAGCTTAGCTATACAGAGGGGAAATGTTGCCAGTCTTCTTCAGACTATCACTGAAGGGTCGTCTCTAGAGGACATTTTTTACTTATAGTTTATTTTTTATTAGGTTTAGTTTATATTTATTTTAATTTTTACTTTTAAGTAGTTTTAATTTATATTGTAATTATTTTATACTGTTTGTTTATAAATAAATAAATGATAGATTTGGTAGGTAAAAAAAAACAGTTAATAATAATAGTTATATATATATATACAAAAAATAAAAAAACCTACTTCCAAACTTGATTTAAATATAAGTCGTATCCGCGCGGTATGGTGGCTGACCGCATTTCCTCGCTGAATCGCTATGTCGATTCTTTGATCGAGACAAGAACCAGCCCTGTTGTCCCCAGAGCCGAGTTTTTTAAAAATGTTATAGCGCTTGGACCCCGCGGTCTTAAAGTCTTTACAGCAAACGGCACAAACACGTAGTATTTGATTATAGTCTTTTATTTAAATTATACCTACAATAAAACTAAAAAAAAAAGTTAAAAACTAAAATTATAACCCTATAATATGAAAAACTCATGCCTAAATTACAATGAAAATTTCAGTGATATTGATTTGTTCAGTGTTAGTGTTGCTAGATTAAAAAAAGAAATTAATATAAAATTATCTAAATGAATCATAATTGGAATGCTTGGAGAACTTTTAATAAATTTATTTTTGATTACTTTTTTTTTTTTTAATTTTCCATTATTTTACTATATATATATGTAGGTATATGATTTAGTTATATTTGTTATACAGGTATTGTTTTTAAGCTTATTCCTATTATTATTAATATATTTTTGCAAAATCTATGTTTAATATTTAAGTGGAAACTTTGCTGGATTGTGTAACTTTTAGAATTGTTGTAATTATGATTTAAGATCTGTATGTTTCCTGAATAAATAAAAATAAATAAATAAATTGCATTTATGAAGTATATATACTTACCGGCTACATCTCTTTCACAGGGTCTTGAAGGCCCCACACTATTTGTTGCGACGCATAAATACGTCCGATATTTCACAGCTCTGGCAGGTAACCTTGAAATCACAAAGAACCTCATCATCACCCATTGTCAACTTATCCATTAATTTAAGTAAACTCAATATCCTAGTAAATCTATTTTTTTTTACACTACTGTTAAGCTGTCACTTTTAGTTCCAGTTTTAGCCGTATGATTTGTTTTTTTTTTTTAAGTTTCTTTAAAGGACATTGTATAGAATACATAAGCCCTAAACACGTAATTTATTTACGCGCCATTTTGCGTGGACATGTCAAGTGCAAGTTTTTGTTTTGTAAATTAATTTACTGTGTATATTATTGGTCAAAAGTGGTGTTGTTTTGTTTAATAATGTGCTACAATGTGAATAATAATGGAAAACGATAAATTGAACTTTAAATATAGGGTACAAGTTGCAGTTTATCTTTTGCGGTTTTCCCGCGCTGACAACTCCCATATTCTCGACGTGTTTGAGCTATGGTGCCGCGAGTGACTCCAAGAAAAGCATCAAATTCTGCATCATCTGGAATTTGATGATGACCTCATTAACTCATTAAAAAGAAAGATATATTACGTCAGACTTGGCTGTATGGGCTATACCCTTTGCCTTCCCTATCATCTCATTCATCATCCATCGGAAGAAGAGAACCAAAAGAAAGAAATTTATTTACACAATATATGTTCATAACAGAGTTTATAACCGAGTTGGGGATCATTAAATTCCAAGTGCTGCAGAATTTGATGCTTTTCATGGAGTAATTCACGAGTAATATACGGGAGTTCACAGCGCGGGAAAACCGCAAAAGATAAAGTGCAACTTCTGCCTCATATCCTTGTATAGAGTTAAATTTATCGTTTTCCATAATTATTCACAACGTAGCACATTATTAAACAAAATAACACCACTTTTGACTAACACACATATCCACAGTAAACTAATTTACAAAACGAAAAACTTGGGACATATCCGTGCAAAATGGCGCGAAGAACTCTTTAGCTGTATGACTTCAAATTCAAATATTTTATTGATAAAAAAAACGCCTAATACAAAATAGCTTAAAAATAGTAACTAGACATAAAATAACAAATAAAAAACAAAATGCAACACTACTTTAAAATAAAACTCAAAAAAAATCCTGACAATCAGTTTAAAGGCCAAATTAGGAAACTATTGATAGAATGTTGCTTCTATTCGCTAAGTGAATATTACAACCACAAATTTTAAGTATTTTTATGTGTATTATAACAATTACCTGTACAATATGTTCTAATAATAATCTGTATGTAATAAGTGTGACTAAAATTATAAATATAATAATAAGATTTTAACATTGTAAGTAATGTTTAACAAAATTTGTGTGCCAGAAATGGCTGAATGTGCAGAACTAATTTACTATTACCATGTTCTATGCAAATAAATAATTTCATTTTATTTCATTTCATTAAAAATGAAGTAATGTAGGGGGCAGGCTGGTGCTTTAACTAATAATGTGCCCTGGGCTCCAAAACATGGGATCTGTGCTATGGAGACCCAGTGCTTTCCCATTTTTAATGGTGATGTTTTTTTTTTTCATCTATTTTAATTTTATATGGATAAAAGCTTGTGCAAGAGGGAGAGGAGAAGGTATGGGAAGAAGGATAGAGTTGTGGTCATGTATATAACATGGTCGACTTGGCACTGTGTTTTGTAACTTCATTTCGCTTTGAAAGGCGTTAGAGTAAAAGTAAAGTATCATCACGACCTTTTCCCTTTCGGGGTGGTCAGAAACCACGCTTATAAATAAGCGGATTCACATTTAGCCAAATTTTTGTGTCCCGATCAGGAATCGAACCGAGTCTAAATCTACGGACTTAACGAGTAGCGTTTTAAAAAGATCAGTTAGTGTCATTTTCTTTGCTTTCTATGCGAACACGAGGATAAAATATGGCTATGCATTTTTTTTTATACATGTGACCTTGTTTCCACCTGGTGGTAAGTGGCGCGCGAGGTCCATGAATGTTAGCAACTGGAATCAGACACTCATGAACCTAACACTATGCATTCGGCGATTCGAGGCTGAACCCAAAACGTGTGGGGACACTGTACTGAGTTTATTGGCACGAACGATGGATACTTTCCCGCCCATAATTAAAAAAAAAAAAAAAAACGGAATGGTATCCATAGGGGTTAGTAACATAGTGTTTGCTTATTCTATATTAGTAAAAAGAGAACAATTTGCATGCTTAATTATTATTAAAAAGCACAATACCTTAGATAGCTAGAAGAATCCTCGTCCCAGATCTTTTCATCAGTTATCGTGTCGTTTTCGTCCTTCAGGGTCCATTCGAACTTCAAGGCGCCAGTGCCCATGGGGTTGGCCAGGGCAGAACAAACTAAGACCTGCTCCCCATTGATTTCTACTTGAGTTATACCGCATTCGGGGGCAACTGGAAAATACGAAACTTTGGTTTTAAAAAAAGAATAGGCAAATGCTGTTCACGAGAACCGAACAATAAAAAAAAAACAACTAAACTAACATCACACACACATCACAGCCCCTAGAACAGAGCGTCCTAGACCTCCACTGCTGGAGATGGGCCTTCCAGAACAACAATCTGGAGAATTTGGCCGACACTCGCCACTCTGGCCAGATGGGTTGGCGAGGATCTAATTTCAATATTTAATGACAATTTATTAACGATTTCATGAGTTGGTATTAGTAAATATAAGTTCAATGTATTGTTCTTAAATTAGCAGAGGTTTTGCGTTTTGTCAGCTTTCGAGTTGCACACAGGCAAGTCCTAATTCTGACATACCTGGTGGGGTACCACTGTACCAGGTTTTATAATCTCATGGGTGAATTTGAAAGATATTTATTTATTGTTGTTGTGTAATTCTGCTATAGCTGAGTTTTCCTTGCAGATTCCTTTCTCAGTCAGATTAAACAATAACAGGTCACTGGAATTTGCTAAGCTGTTAGTCTTCTGCTAACAGCTTACTCCTTGGACCACTTCGCTGCTTAGTCTTCCACTAGCAGGAGTAGAATCAGTCTAAATAATTTAAATAATGACGTGTCAGAAATGCCTGCAATAGGTTTAAGTGAATAAAGATATTTTGACTTTGACTTGACTTTTGACACCTACGATCTATACCTACTGTCTAAATGTCCTAAAGATTTGGCTGTCAGAGAATGCCTAGTAAATTAGTCCGCCTTTGTACTTAGTGCAATTAAGTTTTTAAATAGATAAATTGTCATACTTACAAAGAACATCTAAAATCAAAGGCGAAGTGACTGATCCATGTCTGTTGTATGCTTCGCATAGATATTCTCCGGCATCGACTCGCCTCACCGGGCCGAATAGTAGCGTTGGCGTGGACGAAAGTGCCAGTTGTTTGCCTTGATTCGACCCAAATCCCTTACTTAAGGATTTACTGGGTACAGCTCTACGCCAAGAGTATGAGGGTTCTGGGAATCCCCTGGAAAATATAAATAGAAATATATATAGTCAAATTTTAATATTTTAAAATTACATGTGCAGAAATAGAAGAAAAAATGGAATCGGTAACTTTTTTATTTTTATACTAGCACGACATGTGACCTTGGGCCAACCTGATGGTAAGTGGCGCGCAAGGTCCATGAATGTTGGCAACTGAAGTCAGACACTCATGACTGACATAAGTCCCCAACACTATTCCGGCTTAACTAGATGCTTTTTCACACTTCGCTTGAAGGACTCCAAGTTATAGGAAAGTGGAAACACAGAGGCTGGAAGAGTATTCCACATCTTTATCGTGCGATAGATGTATGAGTCCCCAAATTTATACGTACGCAAAGGGATGGTGACTACGGTATGCGTGTGGTTCGGTTGCGGATTAGGTTATAGAGTTCTTCGGAGCACTCACCATAGTATAGCCGGTAGAACACGCTTAGAGAAGCCACGTCTCGGCGAAGCTGCAGGGATTTGAGAGTTCCAGATATAGTGGCATCGTCCACAATTCGAACATCTTGCCTCTGTAGGACATTGAGAGTATCTGTGAGGTACTTGGCGGAACCATCCCAAAGGTGAGAACAGTATTCTATACATGATCTGATCTGTGCTTTGTACAGCAACAGTCTAATTGAAGGCGGAAAAAGCCGCTTCATCTTGTTCATTATTCCGAGCTTTTTTGACGCTGTTTTGGTGATGCTCTCAATGTAGTTCCGGTGGCTAAGGTCTGAGCGTATTTCCACCCCGAGAACGTTACAGCTGGGTTGTAGATCCAGCGTTGTGCTCTGAAGAGTAGGGGGAGGAGAGAAGGGGAACTTCTTGGCCGTCAGCGCGCATGCCTGGGTCTTGTTGGCATTGAACTGGACAAGATTTTGAACACCCCACAAATAGATTTTGTAGAGGGTGTCGTCCAGTTCTGCCGTCATGATGCGCCGTAACTCCTCTAGTTGGTTGCCTCCCAAAGCTCGAGGACTCAAATACCTCCCGTGAGCCGAGCTGTCATCTGCATAACAATGAATGTTGACCAGAGACAACATATCATTGATATGCAGAAGGAAGAGTGTTAGTGACAACACAGAGCGTTCACTGACATGAGCTCAGACGCATTCCCATCTATAAGAACTCAAATGCTGCGCTCATGTAGGAAGCCAGCTATCCAGTCCACCAGCCGTGGGGGCAGACCATATGCCGGCAACTTGGAAAGTAAAGCCTTGTGCCGAACCCTATCGAAGGCCTTGGAGATGTCCAGACTGACCGCCAATGATTCACCATATTTGTCCATTGCCACATTGTTTTTTTTTACTTACCTAGCATGGCACATGACTTTTTGAGGTATTTCGTTTTCCACAACTGATACTATGGCTGGTGTAACAGTGATGTTTTCTGGTTCAACTGGAAGAATAAATAAATACATTGAATTATTTTTTAAGTGGTCCTAAACTACAAGGAAAGCAAAAAATGTTCAAAGGATCCCGGGGCCGATTTTGAAAAAATCTAAATATTACAAGGTTTTTTTTAAAATATATTTTTTTGTTTATTAAGGTTAAATAAATCATTTTTGACATTTGTTTATTTTTTAAGGAATTATGTATTGCAAGAGTATAATTTTCAGCAGCTATTTATTGTCATAATTATAGTACATCATCATCATCATTACAGCCCCTAGGCCACAGCGTCCTAGACCTTCACTGTTGGAGATGTGCCTTCTAGAACTATATCTGGAGAATTTGGCCTACACTCGCCACGCTGGCCAGACGGGTTAGCGAGGATCCCATGTTAATTTATTAACGATTCTATAAGTTGGTATTAGTGGAACCGGAAAAGACGGCTTAACGTGCTCTCCTCACATGGGAACGGTGGTGTTGTAAATCTATGACAAATGTACGTAAGAAAAGTGTATTTCTCATTGGTACATGCCGGGGGGGTTTGAACCGACCTTTGTAGGATTTAAGGTACGCGTTCTTACAACCGAGCCACCACCGCACGGGTTATATGTTTTCGTACATTAATATAGTTAAATGTATATATATATACTATTTGTATAGTTGTATGTAAATTATTATTATGTATTTTTAGGTATTTGTTTTAATGTCTGCCTATTTTAAGTGCCTCCGTGGTCTAGTGGTTAAGTCCGTAGATTTAGACTCAGAGGTACCGGGTTCGATTTCTGGTCGGGACACAAAAATATTTATTAATTTAAATAAATACATTTAATTTATTTGTGATATTTCTCGAGTTTGGTACGCTGGAGACATCGACGAGCTTGCCACTTGTCATGATTGGCCTATAGTAAAGTTGACTAAATGTGAATCCGCTTATTTATAAGCGTGATTTCTGACCACCCCGGACCCTTCCGAGGGGAACGGTCGTGATAATACTTTACTTTTTGTTTTTATGTCATTATATCACACTCTCAAAGGTTGGCTAGTATAAAATGCCGGGCATTAAGTTCGACCTTGTACTTCTGAACTGTTAAGTTTTTAAGTGCAATAATGATTTTATACACAAGGCCCATCTCCAAGAGTGTAGGTCTTTTTTTATTTATAATTTAGTATCGATGGATTAAGCTCAAAATATTATTTTTTAAATTACAAACTTACATTCAGTAGCGAATTTTGTGGTAGAATCGACCCCTGGTCCAGCGAGGTTACGCTCCGACCTACATGTGTAGCGAGCATTATCGCCAGCACGATCCAACACACGTCCTGTCCATGCTGACATGTTGAAGTACTGGAAAAAGAAAAAAAACAATACAATAATAAAATTACACAGAAGCTAATTTTATATTATGTAATTTATTCGAAGTAGGTAATTCGATACAAAAATATTAAAATAAAATTGACTAAAAACTAATTATAAAGAAAACTAAAACTAAAACTACCTATGAAATTAAAGCTATTCTACAAAATAAACTAAGGGCTTACCACTAGGGAGGGTACCTAAAACGCTCGCCGCATTTCCTCGTTGAATTATTATAGACATATTCTGTTTTAGGTAGTTATGGCATTTGGGATCGCCACACTCTTGGAAAATTCGTTTACCCAGCTCTTTTATGAATTTGTGGGTATCAAGAGAATATACCCCCATTGTTTCAACCCCAAATGCCACAAAGTTATAATTTTGTTTAATGCTATTGTATTTGATGTGTTTTCTAAATTCGGCTGTATGAGCAGCCGAACCGGCCTTTTTTGATGTAGAGGAAATGTGGCAAGCGGCAAAGGTATCCACACAGGTGGCATCCCAAACAAGACATCTTCCCTCACTCCATGGTACAAGAGACATACCATCCGGCCTTTTACCATCACTACGTGAAAGTCCTGATGGTTCAAGGACGGACGGGATTTTAACAGATTTTGAACCAAGACGTAAAGAAACTGCTATTCTTAAACTGTCCTTATCCAGGAGTGTACCAAGAGGAGCTGATGGGACGGCGTGAAGCCATGCACCAGCTTCCTTCTGGGTAGATGCTAACAGACGGGCACAGTCATAACTATTGTTTGAAATGTCTAGTATTGACTGGTATGATTTATTAATTAAAGGGATGTCCCAAGCGGCCTGGGAACATTTATTATCGGGTTCGCTAACGTCAGGAAGTGAATCTGTCCAAAGCTTTCTGGCGTCTACCACACAGTGTAGATCCAAGTCGACGTTTGATTTAAGAATTAAATCGACCAAGACTCTAGAGCTGTGGGCAGAAGCCAGGTAAGCTGGAATGGAAAGATCGGTTAAACGACGGAGACCAAGTCCACCTAATCTGATGGGTAAACATGCCTGAGACCATGATGTATTTGACAAGTTGATATTTAATACTTTTTCAATTGTGGACTTCAGGATGATGTCAAAATTATGAAGTTTGTCAAGAGCGAGCCAAGATGGACAGCATCTCAATAAGTAAATTAGTTTAGGAGCAGCCAAACAATTTTTAATTAAAAATAATGCTACATGTGGTTGCAAGGATTCACATTTATTCAAAGCCCGTTTATATGTTTCTAATTTTAAATCTAATGTATTAAAAATGGCTTCGGTTGTAACAGGAGCACCAAGTAAATTGAATTTTTATATAACCAGATGCAAGGTAAGTTATGTTTGAAGCGGTGTTATTTTTACCGCCTCCGTGGTCTAGTGGTAACAAACGTTGCGTGAACTCGGGAAATCGTGGGTTCGATTCCCACCGGGGGCAAGTTGTACATTGTATAATTTGTCTGGGTTAAGGTTATCTTAGACTATATAGAGATATTAATATTAAAAAAAAACTCTGATCATGTTTTCCAAAAAAATACTGTTTTTGAATTGACTTACCAAAATGCTTTGCGTGGCTTCGAAATCATTTCTGTTAACTTGCGGCGGGATGACAGTTTCCTTGATGTAGTACCGCGGGTTCGATGCCGGGTCGATGACTTCTCCGTCCTTTAGCCACTGGATTGGGCATAATGGTGCGCATTCCACCGTACAGGATAGCGAAATGTTCTAAAAAAGATTTATCATGATGATCTCTCACGAATAACAGAAGTGAGGATATAAACTAATGCATGTTTATTTATTAAGGTTTAACGCTGTTAAGACCCTATGTCCTAACATCAGTTAACCGACCACAGAGAGGAGCCTCTCCGCAGTCGGCTAATAGTTTTAAGTTTAAGTGTTTTTTTTGTACCGTCGCGTCGAATCATTGCCGGGCATTCGCTGTACGTACATGCAACTTCAGAAATAAACGCATCAAGCCAAATATACAGTCCATTTTTTATATACTACACCAGCCACCCTACAACGGGCCTTAGCCCTATCATGGTCCTTCGAACCGGATTTCTCCATGGTCGGTTAACTGATGTTAGGATAGGGTCTTAACAAACGCTTTTGCATTCCTTTCCACGCACAATCTAATATTTTCAAGACTATTTACTTTCTAGGAAATAAAATTACAATTATATTATTAATATATTTGTTTTAGTAAAATCGTTATAAATGTGTAAAATATGTAAAAAAAATCCGTTATCCTCGCATAATCCATTATTTCAAAAAGAAAAGAAGTCCGAATTTACTTTTGAGAAATAAAGTCTATCTTACTAGGAAATAATATTACAGACAATTTAGAGATACATTAATGTTGCTTAAATTCTACCTAAACGCATTTCAAATATCGCTCCCGGACCAAAGTAATCTGGTAAGGTGGGGAAAAGCTATGGAAAAGAACTATACATTGTGTGGTGCTACCATAGGAACTGCTAGACACACACTTGCAGGGTGCGTTACTCTTTTAGATAACGGCTATTACTTGCGCAGACATGACAAAGTCTGGGTGTTATCCGTGAAGCAGTAAGTCGTTCTATTGCAAGAGCCAAAAAGGGATTGACTACAAATGAAATTTTGACCACATTTAGTGTTCAAAGTTCAATGGAAGCCCACTTCGATTTTATTCCACTTGGCGCCGTATCAGACTGGAAAATTCTCATGGATACGTTTAAACATCATTATAGTATCCCAATAGCTCTATTCTGATACTTAACCGCAAACGTTATATAATGGAATCCGTTAACTATATATATATATATATATCACGCATTATATTATAATTATTTTGGATTGTAAGTTGACACGGTCTTTATACAGCGACGAAATTAATTTAAATTTATTATAATTATACATTATGTTATAATTATTTAGATTATAAGTTGACACGGCTATAATGCCTCGAATTTAGGTTAAGCTACAGTACTTGCTTATGGCAGCAGAGTTGAGAATTGAATAATATTTTGTAATTATGACGAAGCTCTGACGTAAAGAACGAAATCTACTAATAATGTTTGCGACTAAGTAACAACAGTAACAAGTAGGGCTGCAGATGAACTAGCTGTATCAGCCTATAGGCCAGACACTTTGTGTGAACTTCCAAGTCCGTGAAAATCAAATATTCCATAAGACCACAACATGAAGTCGAATAAATATTATGATCTGACAGAAGACATGATCAGGAACGGGTTCAAGACTCAGCTTTACGCAGTGGAAGTTGGTGCGAGAGGAGTTCCAGTAAAATCTTTGCACCACTTACTTGAATTAGAATCGGGCCTAAGCAGGTCTGCCGTCAATACATTTATGGAACGAGCTTCCAAGATGGCATTTACGGAATCATACAGTATTTGGTTGGGTAGGAAGAGGAGTAGAATGGTGGATGCGTCTTTTTGCGGAATAAAGTAAAAAAGGAGGCCTCCTTTGTAAACCAATCATTGTCGGTCGCAAGCCCAAGACACCATTCTTCTCATATCTCTTTCCTCACTAAAGATGCTTGGAAATATGCTTCCTAATATTTTATAGTAAAATAGAGTAATAAATTAATATAAATAATAATAATAATATCTTTATTCAGTAAAAAAGTTACAAGATATGAAAACAATAACAAATAAGTAAATGTTTTTCCTATTTTTTCTCTGTTAAAATTAAAAGTGATAAATGTCCAATATATACTTAATTTTATTCCCTAGATAGTTATTTAAAAGCCTGATAAATAAAAATAAGTAAATGTAATTAAATTAATTGTTACAACTATTATAAATACCTCGGATTTATAAAGCGCGCCACTGTACTGATTCATTGCTTGCTGAAAACTTGGGGGAGCTAAAAAGTAAAAAAAAATATGTTAATCAATATAAAAGAGTTTTTTTTTTTTTTTTTTTTTTAATACTAGTACACATGTGGACTTTGCGCCCTCCTGATGGTAAGTGGCGCGCAAGGTCCATGATTGTTAGCACCCGGAATCAGACACTCATGACTGACATCTAACTCTACGTTCCTAACACAATGCCGGCTTGCTAAGCAGACGGCAATTCCAGTCTGATCCCGTAACGTGTGGATACACTTTTACTGCGTTTATCGGCACAAATCTTCCCCGCCCCGGCAGACTGGGCAAATTATCACCATCAGTCCACCACCTATTTATAATGCTGCTGTGTTCCAGGTACTCTTAATTCGGGTAACTAATACTGGAGAGTGTAAGGTAACTAATACACTATGATCTGCGTTAAAAAAATATTTCATAGCTACTTATCAAAAAAAAAAAAAAAGATTTCGAAAATAATAAATTTATTGTTTAAAAACTAAGTAACCAATAATCCTTAATTAGTCTATATATTAATTGTAAACAACAAAATAGTCGGTTATCTAAGGTTAAGGACCTCAATCAATTCAGGTGGAAAAAACAAAATAATATCAATATTTACACCCAGTTTGTCTACCAAGATCTTTGACTAACACTCAAAGACTAGGCATAACGTAAATGAGAATTGGCCCCAAAAAATGTTCTTGGGCCATAATGATTACGTTTTTATTTGATAGTTAATAAAATATGTAATTAATTTTATTTATTTTACTCATAACGAGAATTGAAAAAAACATTTTTTTTACGATAATAAATAAATAGTTTCGATCCCGCCGATATAATCAGAGAATTATTTACACTTTGAAATCTGTGCTTTATCTATAATAAAGTACCTAATCGTTTTAATAGCGCTCTATTTTATGCAATAATAAATCTTAAACCAATTGGGATTCCTTCGCGCTATTTTGCTCGGACATGTCAAACTTTTGTTTTGTAAATGACTTTACTGTGGATATTTTTAGTCAAAAGTGGTGTTTAATTATGTGCTACAATGGGAATAATAATGGAAAACGATAAATTTGACTTTATATATGTCAAGTCGCAGATTATTTATTACGGTTTTTTTCTGGAACGCCCATCTCGAACAGTGGATGTCTAGGACTTTATGTTCTAGCGGCTGTGATAATAATAATAAAATGTAATCTTCGATTTCGATCAGTCCAGGGGCTCAAAACCCACTCGGAAAATGAATCTCCCACTGGGATAATCTTAACTTTGCTCATTTTTGTAATCTTAAGTAAGAACTATCAAGAACCCTTTGCAAGAAAAAATAAGACTTGATCGACCCCCTTCCCCCCACAATAGTCTTGCGTAATAAATGAATAGACCCTCACTTCTATATTTTCTATCCAATCAGAATAACTGACGACATACTTGTCTGTAAAAAACTGTTTTTTTTAAATTAATTAAAATTAAAATAGTTAATTGTGGATCATAGGTTTTTGGATAAGATAAAACATTATTAGGTATGGTCGCTATGTCCCGTCCGTTGGACATACAATATTTTTTTTATAAATTTTATTTTCATTTTCTTATTTTTATTTGGTTAAATTTAGTTTTTATTGTAATATAGTTTATTTAATTTAAGGTTTTGTTTGTAATAATTCCTTCGAACAAAAGTTAATTATATTACATTAAAAATAATTTTTACAATGTTGATGATGAGTGAGGGAATACTAACTGTTCAACAATTTTCGGAAAGAGTCTGCTACGCGAAGAATATTTTTTTAGATAGATAGCCATGTAGCTTTGACTTAAAACACTCTCATGTTTCCAACTTCACGGATGGATTTGGGAACTTTATTGAAATTTGTGTCAAAATAAACTCAAAGCTACCGGATACATATACTAAGTCAATGATTCTAAGACATAATAGCGACTGAATTATTATTAGTAAATACTAATTGCACTTTAAACCCAACATATAGAATAACAGAGTTATCGGCACAGTTAATGAGCGATGAAATTGGCAAAATATTTTTTATAGTGTCATTTTTTGCAGCAATTTTGTATCTGACAAATTCTATGTTGGATCGCAGTTTTATCATCATGACCTTCAGGGGTGTTCAGAAACCATGTTTTAAAGTAACATTTAGCCAACTTTACTATAGGTAGCTTAAATATTAATTAAATGTATGATATACATTAATAAATATTTTTGTGTCCCGACCAGGAATCGAACCCGGTACCTCCAAGTCTAAATCCACGGACTTAACCGCTAGACCACGGAGGCAGCTCGCTAGACAAATATAGTAGTAGAAGAGTCTTCTCACACCCCCCGCAGGGGGGAGTGGGGAATCTGTGTCAAGGTATTTGCCTTCTAACAGAGGTTGCGTTCGCTTTCCGTAACTACGGACAGGGCATGGGGTAACCATTAAAGGTTGAAGTATACGAGCCAGGCGGCGGAGCCGCGATCACGACTCCGTGATTGGTAGCAGGTGACGAGCGTAGCATTGTCCGGCGTCCGGCGGATGGGCGTGCAGAGGGGCCAGGTTTCTCACAAATGGGAAATCTGTCGCCTCTGCGCGCGCGAACATGGCAGCCGCCAGACGACGCACGAATTCGTCCAGTGTTTCCATCCGCATATCCCTATGGATTACATCGTTCCTCACGTACCGCGAGGCGCCGACAATGGTACGAAGCGTTAGGTTTTGTTGCGCTCAAAAATTTAATTATAGCCAAAAACTAGGATTGGGAAGTAGTAGGTCAGACCAGTGTGGTATCCCCACTACTATCTAGGTCATTCAACTTGACCCATATCATAGTGGGTGGGCCTCAACACATCGTCATCGAAACCGTGACCCTTGTGGTGAAGGTACCGTTCTATGTGCCGCCACAGTTCTATAATATATTTCTGGAGAATTTGGCCTTTTCTTGGCCAAATAAAAAAAAAAAAACATACCGAGAACATCGACATATAAGTTGGCAGGAGGCCCGGCCCCTGCAGCGTTGACAGCTTGGCAGGTAAAATTGGTCCGGTGGTCCAATGTGATCGGATCAATCGTCCACACGTCCGACACCACGTCCGGAATGACGCGCGATCCGCGGTGCCAACGGAACCTGAAAATAAACAGAACTATGAGTTAGACAGAAATACAGATTTTTCTTTTAATTAAAATCTTATTTTTAATTAAAATTGTACGATTGGTTTGGATATTAAATGACATCATTCATTTTGGTCTATTTTTGTACCATTTGTGCTGTATACAATAATAAAAAAAATGTAAATACTTGCGTTCTACACCGTCATCTAAAACAGCTAGTAATCAATAATTATTAAATAGACTATATTTCTTAAAAGTACAATTAGAATTGAATGACCTTGCGCGCCACTTACCATCAGGTGGGGCGCAAGGTCACATGTCGTGCTAGAATTAAAAAACAACTGACCTGGTGGCCTCAGGTCTTCCTCGTTCTTGTACGGAGCATGTAAGTTGTAAAGATCTATGTTTGACAGCGCGCCAGGGAGACTGTGTCAGTGTAGCTGGACCTGGAGGATCTGGAGTACAACAATCACTTATTTATTATTTTAAATTCCAACTAATTAAAACTACTTAAAAGTAAAAATTAAAATAAATATAAACTAAACCTAATAAAAAATAAACTAGAAGTTAAAAATGTCCTCTAGAGACGACCCTTCAGAGATTGTCCCAAGAAGACTGGCAACATTCCCCTCTGTATAGCGAGGGTAATACGTGGACAGAAATAAATGCCAGCTTTCAGCGATTCAAACCCACCCGACATATACCAATGAGAAATACACTTTTCTTAAGTACATTTGTCAAAGATTTACAATACCACAGTTCCCGTGCCTCGGAGAGCACGTTAAGCCGTTGGTCCCGGTTCCACTAATATTAACTTGTGGAATCGTTAATAAATTGTCATTAAAAAATTACATCAGATCCTCGCCAACCTGTCTGGCCAGCGTGGCGAGTGTAGACCAAATTCTCCAGATATATGTTCTGGAAGGCCCATCTCCAGCAGTGGAGGTCTAGGACGCTGTGTTCTAGGGGCTGTAATGATGATGACCTCATTAAAAATAAAATTTAAGTAAAAAACATTTATGTGTATGTATTCTATGTAAATATTACCCTTTTAGTAAGTATTATGTGTAGTGTATTGTATGTGTGTTATGTATGTAAAGAATGTATTGTTGTTTATGTAGTTTAATGTACCAATATTATAATAATGTCTGTACGTATTAGTATAAATTTATAAAATTAGTATAAATTTTTTTTTGGCACTCTGCCTGTAATAGATAACATTTCACAAAGGTTAGCTGGTAGAAGTGCCTTAAGGCATAAAGCTCGCCTATGCGTATGCTATATTTAACTTTGTGCAATAAATAATAATAATAATTATTATTATTATTATGATGATGAATTTACTACGAACAAAATTATTTTTATATTTATGTAAAAATATTGAATTAACCGAAATGTGTGGTGGTATGAAAGAATCAGGCGAAGAGACACAGGCTGATTATGATGATTAGGATCAAACTTACAATGAACAAGTAGTTCTTTTTGAGCACTTCTAGGTCCCCATCCTGCTGTGTTCTTGCCTCGACATGAGTAGTTGCCATGGAAACTGCGGCTTGTATCCTGGAGAAGGAGAAGGGAAGGCTCCACGTCGCTGCACAAGTTTGTACCATCTGGAAACGAAATTGCGGTCATCGCATAACGCTGTACTTGCTATACCATCTCACCACTCTAGTTTTATGTCCGACTCATTTGCAGTTGTTGCCGCAAATCTGTGGAACAACCTGCCCTTAAATATCCGACAAGCGCCCAACAGAATGCTGTTTAAAAGAATGGTCTTCACACACTTCTTGAATAGTTCCTAACAACTGAAGTAATATTGTATGTAGGTATGTATTATTATTTATTTGAATTTAGTATTATTATATATATATTTATGTTTTATATTAGTATTAGATTTAGATTTACTAGAATTTTAATTATCTATTTTCCTGTTTAAATATTTGCACCTACCTCCTACATACCATGTTCGTAATGTCCCTAAGGTTGACCGAGTAAGAATGTCTAGCGGCATTAGGTCCGCCTTTGTACATAGTGCAAAAAGTTTTAAATAAATAAAATAAATAAATAAGAGGAATACAATTTTTTTTTAAATGTGTTACGGATTTACTTGCAAAATCTTTATTATTATTATGAAATGAAATGAAATATTTATTTAGCAGATGAAAACGTAACATATATGACATTTGTTGGCCCCCACACCAGTGTTTTGTCCTGAAGGTAATTCCAAATAGACAAATTTCTACCACTAGGCAAAGTAAAGATAATTAAAACTATACAATAAATACAGGTGTATCCTATGTTTAAATAAGTGTAAATGATAAATAGTAAAAATAAGTGTAAGTTAATATATTTAATATTATTAACGACGACATTAAACTTTTACCGCATAGTCTGTTTAAAAAGACGTTGACTAAAGTTCTAATTGAAAAATCACATTATTCTGGGCAAGAATTTTTAAATGACCCAAATTGACATCTAAATATTAATTTTAATTTGACCACAACCAGAATTAGATACAATTTTTTTTTACTGTGAATTAACTTTTTATTTTATTTTTTTGTGTTGTGTAATAATGTAGTTATATGTATCTTTACAATATACATATATAAACAATATTTGTACGCCTCATGGCAGAACACAGCTGCACTTTTATAAACTAGGTTAATATATTAACTAGATTACCTGTGTTGAAACAAATAAATGATTTGATTTGATTTGATTTAATATATAAATACTAATATCGTTACGTATATGAAGATAAAGGAAGATATACAATTAAATGTAAATTATAAATACTATGTAATGTGAATTCTTGAAGAATCTCGGTATTTAGCCGGTTAACCTAATGATGTTCACAGTCCTCGGCCAAGTGAGCATCTTTTATTTTATTTGAAATTCTTTATTGCACTAAAACCTAAAATTAGGTACATAGGCGATTTAATGCCTGTTAGGCATTCTGTGACAACTAAACTTTGGGATGGTGAGAGATTATGGGCAGGGTGCGACAATCTAATAATAATAATCTAATTTATACTCTACTACCTCACGCTTCGTTCCATAGTAGATGCTACGCACTATGTGAGAAATGACGTCATCCTCCGCGACTTGCGGATGGAAACACTGGACGAGTTTGTGCTAGCCAAGGTAATGTTCGCACGGGCAGGGAGGTCAACTTTCCCACTCGTAAGAGATTTGGCCCCCTGCACGCCAGACCTCCCGAGGTTCCACGGCGCATGGCGCGCGATTTGATAGCCTGATCACGTTGACATTCCGCGGCCTCCGCCGCGCCCGCTCGTATTAAATTTAACCTATAATAAAGGTTCACACGCCCTGCCCGTAGTTACGTGCAGCGAATACTTTTGTTAGGAGGCCAACACCTCGTTACAAATTCCCGTCTTCCCCCGGAAGGGGGGGTCTGAGATGACTGACAGAAAAGACAAGCTTAAGTGTTAATTTCTAACCTCCAGATTCATCCTCAGTGTCGTTACAATCAGGTAAATGCTTCAAAGGCTCATGGTCCAGGTACCAGACGACCTCAGTGAGTACTGCAGGGTTACCAGAAGATACGCTACAGTTCAACGTAACGTTTCTTCGAGCTGGTTCCAAAACTGGACTCTCAACGCTCATCTCCAATACAACTTCTGGTTTATCTGTAAAATCAATACGCAAAGGTTAGATTTTTTGGTAAAGTTTAATTCTAGCCCATGTTACATTGCAGGCTCAAATAAAAGAACAATTATTAAAAAATCGTTCATTTTCAATATTTTCTGATGATGGTAATTTTCCGAAAAAAGAACGCAGTAAATAAAAATAAAAGATGTCGAAAAAAATATATTTTATTATACTAACACAAAACATCAACATCAGAGTGCCCTCTGCTGCTTGATCTTCCAGCAGCATTGGCCAAGGCGCAAGTATACAGTCCCTTGTCCGCTGCAGCAGCTGCTTTCACCACTAAAGCTAAATCCCCAGCGCTGTTAGGGCCACTTAGACCTTCGTAGCGAGCAGCATCAGCTGGGCCTAATTCTACACCATCTTTATACCTGGAATTTGAATATTACCCGTTTATTTTTTCCTTAGATACTATTATTATATTTATAGTAAAGTACCTAGAGTTTTTAGAGTCTGGATTTAAATTAATAATTTATATGATTATGATTGTTATAAATTTTTTATTATTTTAATTAAGTGACATTATTCTTTCTATTAAAATTTTCATTGCTTTTTTATTATTATTTTCCTTTTGACATATTTCACTAAAATTAAATAATTTAATTGAAATGATAAGATCGGTCCTTCGCGCTATTTTGCGTAGACATGTCAAGTGCTATTTGTTTTGTAAATTAAATTGCTGTGGATATTATTGGTCAAAAGTGGTGTTGTTTTGTTTAATAATGTGCTACAATGTAAATAATTATGGAAAACGATAAATTGGACATTAAATATGGGGCACAAGATGCAGTTTATTTTATGCGGTTTTCCTGCGCTGTCAACTCCCATATTCTACCCGACGTTTTTGAGCTATGGTGCCGTGAGTGACTCCAAGAAAAGCAAAAAATTCTGCAGAATCTGGAATTTGATGATGATCTCATTAACTTATGAAAAAGAAAGATATATTACGTCAAACTTGGCTGTATGGGCCCTTTGCCTTCCCTATCACCTTATTCATCATCCATCGGGAGAAGAGAACAAACAAAAGTACAAAAAATTAATAAAAATGACAATATCATGGCTAAATCACAATAAGCATGCTGTGTACACTGCTTTTGAATTGCAATCTAGAACTTAAGAAATTGCTGTAAATTGTGAACTGTATCGATTGTGATCTGTTTGTGTCCCTATAGTAAATAAATAAATAAATAAAAAAGTATTTCACTACTTACCATACAACTTGTGTGATGGCGGAAGGATTGCTCTGATATTGGCATTGTAGAAGAATTGTGGTGCCTTCAGTTACTGTGATGTTTGGAGGAGATACTTCTACTATTGGAGGATCTGGAAATATAATATTTTTTTTTAGTATCATCATCAAATATAAAACCTTTTAAAATAAGTTTATTGTTTTTTCCGGATACCACCCCGGGATAATAAGATCAAGTTATAGTAGTATTTATAGTCCAAGATTCCAGGGCCCCAGAGGTTATTTATTTACTCTGAAACCAAATGTATGGACCTTGACAGAGCTAGGTTTCGAATAGTGGTGGGGGTCTTGACCTGACACTGTGCCGTTAACAAACATCTCTATAGTCTAAACATTACAGACAGCCCACTATGTAGAGGATGCATGGCGGAGGAGGAGACGGCCGCGCATGTGCTCTTGGAGTGCGACAGTGTGGCTGCGTCTACACTGAGGTTCCTCCAGACTGCGCGGACTCTTCCGGAGGTCTGCAGGAACGTAACGAGTCTCCTGGCCTTCCTGGAGGATATCGGATGGCTCCACTGAAGAAGTAAAGGTCACGCACAATGGTCCAATAGAGACTAAGTGCGGAAAAGCCACCGTAACCACAATCACCAAATATATGGGATTAAATGCGTACCTGCTAGGTAGAGCTTTTTTGGAAGCTTTAAAGCTTTTTTTTTATACTAGCATGATATGTTCCGTTGCGCCTACCTGACGGTAAATGGCGGGCGAGGTCCATGAATTTTAGCAACTGAAATCAGATACTCATTACTGATATTAGACCGCCTCCGTGGTCTAGTTGTAACAAACGTTGCCGTTAACTCGGGAGGTCGTGGGTTCGATTCCCACTGCGGGCAAGTTGTACATTGTATATTATTTTTGTTTATATGTATAATATGTATATATTTACAAAAAATACAATAAAATATAATTAGTAGTTTATCAACCATCTAGTTTCCGTTACACAAGCCTCGTAGCTTACCACGGAAACTAGATGGCGCTGTGTGACCTGTCTGGAAATATTTATTTATTATTATTTATATCATGACAGCAATTCGAGCCTGATCCTGAAACGTGTGGATACACTTTACTGCGTTTATCGGCACGAACGGTGGATACTTCCCCGCCCCGGCAGACTGGACAAATTACCACTGTCAGTCTGCCTACCACCTATTAGGATTTTTTCACGAGATATTTTAGGCCTTAAATTCATAGTTCAATACCTTTTAATATCCAAAATATGTTTTGTCGTGCTGAAAGGGTTAAGTGGTAAATGGCAATGGCTGTTCTTTGCTATTAATGATATTCTTCTGCTACCCAGAATAAACACTTACACCAAACTTCAAGTTCCTTCGTAGCATGTATGGGTCTCTCGTTGGTCTCTTTCATGACTTCATTTTCGCCTTCACATTTGAATTTGGCGCCATTTTCAAAGCGAGTCGCCTCAAACGTCAGATTCGACACCGTTTCGTATGTACCGTCACTCTGGAATGTTTTAGGTTAGAAATAAAATTAATATATAAAGTTAAAGCTATACTGTAGATATTGTTAGTCAAAAGTATTTGTTTTGTAAATTAATTTGCTGTAGATATTATTGGTCAAAAGTGGTATTGTTTTGTTTAATTATATGCTACAATGTAAATAATTATAGAAAAACATATATTTGACACTATACACTGTGTAATTCTCAAAAGAGCAAATATTTTTTTTAGGCTTCAGGTGGCATTGGTAGAACCCCTTTTTAAAATAAAAGAGGTACTTTTTTTAAGAAGATTGAAATAAATGAAATTAATTTATTTGCTAAAAAACACATTTATACAACTATTATAAAATTAAATTACAAATTTAGAAACATTGGCACAGTCTTATAAATCATAAATGACGTTGATGACGTTGGTCCCCTGGGAACGGGGACGTGCTCTAGTGTGGGACGCCACGTGCGTTGACACCCTTGCCGCGTCGCATCTCAGGGGGACAGCGCATAAAGCGGGGGCCGCGGCGGAAAATGCGAAGTCCAGCAAGCGGCGCAAGTATGTAAGTATATTAAAAGATTACATATTTGTGCCGTTTGCTGTAGAAACTCTGGGCCCATGGAGTCCAAGCGCAAAAAAGTTTTTAAAAGACATAACACCGCGTCTTGTTGTCTCCTCCGGTGACAAGAGGGCTGGCTCTTTCTTCGCCCAGAGAATTAGTATTGCAATTCAGCGGGGAAATGCAGCCAGCGTTCTTGCCACCATACCACGCGGACGGGACTTATATCCCTATCCTTAATATTAATTTTTATTTTATATGTTGTAAATATTTTTTCGAATAAATGTATATATAATCATAAATAATAATTATTGGTCCAATAGGTTTCAATGTCAAATATAATTTATTAAATAATTATTCTAGATGTCAATTGTATTGCGTAATTAATAGTCAGGTACATAATTTTCTTTTCTATCATTTAAGAAGTCATTTACGGAGTAATAACATCATAAGTAGGTTGGTACCTAATGAAAAACAAATTACTCATTAGGAATTGCTGCCGATTACCGATTCAACGTATTTTAACAACGATACATTTGTCATAGATTTACAACACCACCGTTCCCGTGCTTCGGAGCGCACGTTAAGCAGTCGGCCCCGGTTCCACTGATACCAACTTGTGGAATCGTTAATAAATTATCATTGAAAACACATTTGATCCTCGATGACCCGTCTGGCCAGCGTGGCGAGTGTTGGCCAAATTCTCCAGATATATATTCTGGAAGGCGGCCCATCCTCAACAGTGGAGCTCTAGGGCCTGTAATGAAGTATCGTACATTAAGTTTTAATTTCTTCTTTTTTATTGGTGAATGCAGTGACACCTCATTGGTACATACCTATATTAGATAAGTTATAATTATATTATGTTATGTGTGTGTTAATATACATATGTACAGTATTCCCAAATTAATAATGCACATACAGATCTTCGCTAATTGTCGTATTCCCGGAAACACCCGTGGGGTGGCCAAAATGGCCAAGCCCATGTGGCGTGCGGCAACTATTTGGGTTGATGCGAATTTAATTTTGCGGTTAATTTTAAATATATAAAAATTCGAAGGACCTGCGGGACACACTAATAATAAGGTGTAGGAAAAGAGAAAGTGGAGACAGTGCGGAGAAATTAGATAAATGATCTGTCTCCAGGAAAAAGAAAGCATGCACTAACCTTCAGGCGTCTTCTCGGCTGATGTGGATCCATAGACACTAACACAAATTTCACGAGGAATTATAGTCCTGATGGTAAAAGTACACTCAAAGTATTTTGCGGTTTTATCACGAAATTTAAATATAACAGCGGTGCGGTGACACGCGTCGGCGGAGACACCAAAACGCAGAGTGCCGTGCAGTGTGCACTGCTAACGAGAAGCGGAAACGGAGGGAATATTAAAAGTGTGCCAACTAAAAAATGACAAATAACCCATTTAAAATAAATAGGCGCGAGCATCCCCCCGGCCTAGAAGGAACCCCTTCTAAGCAAAAATAAAAAATATAAACTAAAGATGCGGATAAAGAAAAAAAAAATAAAATAACTTAATACTACTATCCTATAGCTAAATTGTAGGTATTGCTAAGAGACTTGATCACTGTGTCGGCAGAGGACACAGGCGGACAACCGGACGTTCGTACGTACTAGTTTTAGTCTTAACTTGAGCTACACGCACGATACCATCCTTACCGGGAAAAAGACGCGTAACGATACCTAAAGGCCACTGTAGGGGCGGGACGTTGTCTGAAGAAATAATAACTACAGTGCCTATAGCGATAGGATTACTAGGCGTGTTCCACTTAGCTCTAACTTGTAAGTTATGTAAGTATTCGCACTTCCATCTCTTCCAGTACGACTGGACGAGGGAATCTAAAAGAGTAAACCTAGTAAGTAAGTTCGAGTTTTCAGCGCTGACGTCAGCAGCTGGAAAACAATCGAGACGTGCGGTGGTAAGAAAATGAGAAGGTGTTAAAGCGGAAGGTTCTGATGGATCAGAACTTAATAAATAAAGTGGTCGCGAATTAAGGAGTGATTCTATTTGATTTAGAACCGTTAGCATCTCTTCGTAAGTCAAGATCTGTTTTACGATGACGCGAAACAAATGTGTTTTTACACTTTTAACATTTGATTCCCAAATGCCCCCAAAATGAGGTGCATTGGGAGGGTTAAATCTCCAAACTATCCTGTGACTAGCGAGAGCATCGGAAAACGTACGATAATACTCCGAAGACCTAACAAACGTGTAAAGTTCGTCTAAATAAGACTTAGCACCAACAAAATTGGTTCCGTTGTCCCTATAGACAAACTTACACGGACCACGTCTCGATACGAATCGCTTGAAAGCATCCAAAAATGTTGCGGTACTTAAGTCCGACGCAAGTTCTATGTGAACTGCGTGCGTAACGAGACAAACAAATAAACATATGTACGCCTTTTGTGTGCGTACACCTCGCTTGCGTGTGAGTGTTATGTGAAGCGGCCCAGCGTAGTCGACGCCAGTATGCATAAACGCTTTACACTCTTGCAGCCGGCAAGCAGGCAAGTCGCCCATTGGCGGGAACGTTGCTCGCGGACTAAGCTTGAAACAAATATTACATTTATGAATGCGACTTCTAACGATACGTCGAGCTGATAAGATCCAATACCGTTGGCGGATAATTGACAAAAGAAGTTGCGGGCCGGCATGGTGGTTAGTACGATGATAATGATCTATTATCAAATCGACAACATGACCGGATTTAGGTAAAAGTATTGGATACTTATGCGAATAACTAATGTTGGCGTTACGTAATCGCCCACCAACTCTTAGCATATCGTTTTTAATAAACGGAAATAATTTCCGGATAGCGGGGGAACATAATTTATTATTGTTAAGATTGTTTATATCTAAATAAAAGGAAAAGTTTTGTAAATGTCGCAAGACGGTAGTCTCGGCGACATCTAAATCTAAAATAGTTATAACATTGTTGCGGGGAAGTTTTTTCATAAACCTTAAACAATATACAATACAGCGTAAGTACTTATGCCAATTGGAAAATCTACTGCTTAACGCGAGTAAAGGATGTTCGTCAGGCTGAGTGACGACATGAGATACGGTTTTAGTTTCAGGTAGGTCTGATTTACTTAAGGTAAAAGGTTTAATCGGCCACTCATTAATCGGCAACGAAGCCCACGATGGGCCGTGCTGCCACAACTCGTGTTCGACAAACCGTGCGGGTGTCAGACCTCGCGAGAGACAATCAGCCGGGTTCTCGATTCCAGAAACGTGGTAAAAACATTCTGTCTCGAGATTAGACTGACACTCGGCAATCCTATTGGCGACAAAAGTACTGAATCTGTGTGGGTGAGAATGTACCCAACACAGTGCGACGGTCGAATCAGAAAATGCGAATACATTTCTGATTTCGTGATGATACGATAAACAATCTATAACAAGGCGGGTTAATTTAGACATTAAGACGATCGCACACAACTCTAAACGAGCGAGTGTTACCACCTTAACAGGAGCGACGCGGGATTTAGCACAAACTAACTTAACAATAGGCGGGTTGTTGCCATTGACAACATGAATATAAATAACACAGCCATACGCCTTTTCACTAGCGTCGGCAAATGCTATCAGAGACACTTCGGACATCTTTTCGATACCGAAATGGCGCGGGAATGAAAGATTAGAAATAAGCGGTAACTCTGTGACATAAGATTGCCATAGACGTATAATATGTGAAGGCGGCTCTTCGTCCCAGTCCACCTTGAGCAACCATAACTCCTTAATCAGGAGCTTAGCGAACAAAATAACTGGACCGACCAATCCTAACACATCGTACAAACTAGCGGTAGCGGACAAAATATTTCGTTTCGTACAAGAGCGTTGCGGGGGGGTAACAATAAATTTAAAATTGTCGGAAGTGGGAATCCAATTTAGACCCAAAATTTTAAACTCATTGTCACTATTAAAATAAATATTCTCAGACTGACGATGAGAAGAGGGAATGTGTTCGAGTAACTCGAGTGAGTTACTCGACCACTTCACTAAGTCGAAACCACCGGCCTTAAACAATCCTATCAGCTGATTGGAAATCCTAACAGCATCTGATAAATCAGACGCCGAGGACGCAAGATCATCCATATAGACATCTCTCTCTAACACTGCGGCAGCTAATGGAAACTTGTCTCTTTCGTCCTTTGCTAATTGTCGCAAAGTACGAAGAGCAAGAAACGGTGACGAACGAAGGCCGAAGGCGACGCGGTTGAACTCGTAAGTCTGGAGCGGGTCGGAAGCTGAAAATCTAAATAATACACGCTGGTACTTGCGGTGCGGTTCATGTACTCCTATACATAAGTACATCTGCCGAACGTCGGCAAAGAATGCGATACGAAAGACTCGTACATCAAGTAATGTTTTAAATATATTCGCTTGCAAATTCTGTCCGGTTAAAAGTATATCATTTAACGACAAACCTGTATCAGTCTTGGCGCTGGCGTCCAGAACAATGCGCAGCTTGGTGGTTGCCTTGTCGTTACGAATGACAGGGTGATGCGGTATATAAAAACCGGGTAAAAGTGCAAGTTCATGCGGGACTAATGATAAATATTTCTTATCGAGATATTCTTGGATGACGTCACTATAAAGCCTACGTAACTCGGGCGACTTCTCAAACTTGCGTTCAAGCGAAAGAAAACGCTTTTTCGCGAGCTGAAAAGAAGTACCGAGTTTGCTAGGAGATTGACAAAAAGGTAAATCAACCGAGTAACGACCATCAGACGAGCGGGTGGTTGTTGTAACATATATGTCTTCACAGTCCTGTTCTAAAGGGCTGAGAAAAGTTTTGGCGGGAATTTCCTCTAGTTTCCAAAATTCTTCCAGAAGTTTATTGAGCGGTTCCTGTACTACAGCAAGATTATTTTGTGTAGTACTTATACGTGTCGTAGATAAAACACTGGGCGCATCACCTAATACAATATAGCCTAACGTAGTTTCAAGCGCGGATGGTGAGTTTATAGAACCAGTAATTTTATTCGACAATAATATCTCACTAAAAATGTTCACTCCCAATAAAATGTCAATCTCACCGGGCTTGTCAAAATGATTATCGGCCAGCGGTAGGTTTTTAATTTTATCGAGAAGCGAAACATCTACTTGTGAGTCGGGTAACAAACCAGTAACGCGAGGTACAATGAGCGGGCGAATAGAATAAACGTTACTGTTATAGGTGGACGAGAAATTGAGCGATGTAATGCCTAATAATTTCTGTGACGTACCACCGATACCCTGGACTTCGGAATAACGGTTTTGTAAACAAATAGGAAGAGAAAGTTTATTACAACACGATATAGAAATATAGTCACACTGTGAGCCGGGATCAATCAAGCAGCGAACGTAATGCTGCTGACCATAGCGGTCGCGCACAACTACTCTGGCTGTACCCAGCAGTGTAGTCGTTACAGTTGCGCTGACGTCACCACGAGACATATTGCACATAGCAACAGAGTCACACTGGACGGCGGCGGTAGCGGGTTCGAGTGCGGGACTAGAAGAAGAACTGGAAGCCATAACTGACTCGTTATGGGATTGCGGTGCGGGTGTAATAATATTACTACCGTGCGTTATATTAACACGATTAGTTTTATTATTAAAATGAAGTAAAGAATGGTGCGGTTGAGAACAATAAGAACAAAGGCGTTTAGATTTACAAAAAGAAAACTTATGTTTTGTACTTAAACAATTATTACAAAAATAATGTTTTTTCACAAAATCATATCGTTCACGCGGAGTCATCTTAATGAATGACGGACACACATACATGTGCTCGTGTGTAGGCCCTTTACAAGCTACACACACATCGCTATTACTACTAGACGATGAGACAAAAGAATTAGTTTTAGGAGTAGGGATAGATCTATGCGGTTTTGTAGAAGGTTTATTGAGCGGGGAATATTCACAATTTATACGGCATAATATTTTTGACTGTTCCTTAATGAAGGAAATAAAACTATCATATGTTGGTATGTTTTCTTTACGAACAGACATATCAAACAATTTTGTAGTTTCTGGATCTACTTTCTTTGTCGCGAGATATAACAAAACAAAATCCAACAAGTCGTTAAGGTTCAATTGTTTGAGAGCGCGCACAGCTGACGCGAATCTCTCAATAAACAGATCAAGACCAGACGAACTAGAAGAGGCGAGCGGTTTGAAATCGAACAGCTGATTTAGATAAGACGTGGCAAGCGAGCGGGTATCCTCATACTTCTCAATAAGCGTTGACCACATAATAGAATAATTCTCGGCAGTTGGAGGAATACCGGCACATACAGACAAAGCCCTATTTGACAGCTTGCCTATTAAATAGTGCACCTTTTCACTGTCAGATAAAGAATTATTATTATGTATGACGTCTAAAAACTGTCTATAAAATAATGGCCATTTACGTATATCACCGTCGAAAGACATTAACTCGATCGGCGGTAACCGAGGCCGGGACCTAGATATACATAAGTCATTGTTATTCATTACGGTATCCAAGTCTCGCGGGGTAGACGGCGCGGGCGCATGAGAACTATTTAGCTTATTAATAACGCGTTTAATACGACAATAAAGGTCTTCAAAGACCGTCCACGGTTGATAATCAACTATCTTGTTAGGTTTTAATGACAAAGAAACAGAAGAATACGAATCCATAAGACTTTGGAAGTCTGCTCTCAACTCATCCAAAGTCTCGGTTGTAGCAAGAAAATTCTCCTCATTCTCATCACTTGTATGAGCTAGTTTAGATAAATCGAAAATCGAATTTAATCTAGCAAATATTGCGTTGCGTTTGGTCTGCAAAAGAACTAACTTATTTTCTAGTTTAGATTCTTCCGAAGACATTTTTAATTAATAAATAAATAAAAAACGTGATGAAAATAAGAAAGAAATTGATTAAGATAAATATTAAATAAAATGTAAATATTGAAAAATGATTTTAAGTGCGAAATAATAAATAAAAAAGTAACCAAAATCTACTACTATAAAAATGACCGGAACAAAAAACATAAGTCAATGACCTGAGACGAAAATAAATACCTACAATAAGGCGCGGCGCGCGGGTCGCGTAGTCGCGGCGAATTTAGTCCTACCTACTCGCGTTATTTCTTCGATAACTTGTTGAGATTATGAAATTAAATGAATGTAAGGATATTTACGTGTACTGTATGATCTAAAGAAGATTATAAATTACTAAGAACCTATTTAGAGAAGCGGTGCGGGTTTAAAAAACGAAAATAAAAAAAAACGTGTCTCTTAGCAATTCCGACAAACACTATAGATTATACTAATAATTATGTATAAACTAATGATTTTAACATAACAAATACTGGTAATTTATCCGGTTCGAAGAACCAAACTGTGGGGTGGCCAAAATGGCCAAGCCCATGTGGCGTGCGGCAACTATTTGGGTTGATGCGAATTTAATTTTGCGGTTAATTTTAAATATATAAAAATTCGAAGGACCTGCGGGACACACTAATAATAAGGTGTAGGAAAAGAGAAAGTGGAGACAGTGCGGAGAAATTAGATAAATGATCTGTCTCCAGGAAAAAGAAAGCATGCACTAACCTTCAGGCGTCTTCTCGGCTGATGTGGATCCATAGACACTAACACAAATTTCACGAGGAATTATAGTCCTGATGGTAAAAGTACACTCAAAGTATTTTGCGGTTTTATCACGAAATTTAAATATAACAGCGGTGCGGTGACACGCGTCGGCGGAGACACCAAAACGCAGAGTGCCGTGCAGTGTGCACTGCTAACGAGAAGCGGAAACGGAGGGAATATTAAAAGTGTGCCAACTAAAAAATGACAAATAACCCATTTAAAATAAATAGGCGCGAGCAACCCGAATCATTGAATCGTAAGAGCCTAAACATTGCACTTGCATTTTGCACCTTGTTCGAAAGAAATAGAAGTTAATATCATGTGTACACAATCGAAAACAATTCGGGCGGTCGGTGACTGCATGTGTTCTCTCTGAGTGGAATTATATAGAGCTGA
Source organism: Tinea semifulvella (assembly GCA_910589645.1). NCBI lineage: Eukaryota > Metazoa > Arthropoda > Insecta > Lepidoptera > Tineidae > Tinea > Tinea semifulvella. Next base: position 2,699,552 of record OU342619.1, on the reverse strand, counting down.
TATTACACACCGTTCTTGGTTTTGTTTTCAAAGGTGAATTTAATTTCAACTTTTATTATCTTATTCAACTTTAAATAGTTTATTAATTTATTAGTTTATTTATTAGTTTTTATTAGTTTATTACACATAATTCTACTAAATTATGCATGAAGAAAATGCACTTACTACTCTATATACATATCGTCTTCCGACGCTCGGGGAATACGACCGTTGCCGAACAGTGACGAAGATTTCTATGCGCATTATCACTTTGGGAGAACTGTACTGCTGTGTGTACTATATATATATAGCCTTAAGTAACGTATTAAGAAAAGAAAAAAAATGTAAAATAAATTGAAATAACTTACCGATAGAACGTCTGCAGTCTGAAGACACCACATGAAACAAAAGAAAATTAATTAGTATCATCGTCACCTTTATTAATTCAAAAACTGTTGAAACGATGGGCCCGTGGTCCGAGAAGGCTCTTGTGTTCTCCCGCGAACTTGGTAAGAAACTACACTTGGCGACGGGTGACCCTTTGAGTAGAGAATATCTTGTTCAAAGGGTCAGCCTCGCTGTTCAGCGGGGGAACGCAGCGAGTGTCCTCGGCACACTACGCCCATCGAATAGTCGTAATTTTATTTATTAATTTTTAGTTTTTATAATTTAGTTCTTAATTTATTTTATTTTTTAATCTTTGTACTTTACTCCGAATAAAACTGTATCACTTAAACTGCGTTATTTTATTTATTACTTTAGTTTTTATTTTCTTCCCAACCCAACTGAATCGGAAGATGCAATTATCAGTTATGACTAATGAAAAATATATTTTTGACACAACCTAGAATTATTATTATTACAGCCCCTAGACATCCACTGTTGGAAATGGGCCTTCCAGAACATATATCTGGAGAATTTGGCCTACACTCGCCACGCTGGCCAGACGGCTTAGCGAGGATATGATGTCAATTTTTTATGACAATTTATTAACGATTCCACAAGTATTTTATTCCACTAATAGTCGAACCGGGGCCGACGGCTTAACGTGCTCTTCTCACACGGGAACGGTGGTGTTGTAAATCTATGACAAATGTACGTAGGAAAAGTGTATTTCTCATTGGTACATGCCGAGTGGGTTTGGTTCTTACATCCGAGCCACCACAGTGCCTTAAAAAAAATACATTATAATATGCTTTTTTTGTCACTTAATCGACGTAAATGTAAACTTTCATTTGAATTCATTACGTATTAAATCAGTGTTAAGCCCGAACGAGTTTCTTGTTATTAAACATTTGGAACCGCGTTTTAATAAGGAAATACTATTAAAATTGCATACATACACTAGGCGTTTTGAAGTCCTTGTGTTGTTCAGTTTTTCAGAATTAATTGGACAAAATTTCACTTTGTCTTCCGTTTTACTTTTTACAGAACTAGGGTTGGGCCGTTCATTGATATTATGTCGATATAATAATTAAACTATACTAAGTTATTCTATTGATAGAAACAAAAAAGTTTTCCTTAGAAACCATATGTCGAAAATGAAAAAAAAAATGGCTTCATCATACAAACTTTTTATTTAAATAGACATTTTGTATGGAGAAGGCAAAGAAAATAGTCACTTCCATATGGAATTAAGTTTCTTAGAAATAGTTTTTTTTAGTACTAGCACGACCTTAAGGACCATGTTGGGAAACTAGGTGATCGCTATCCATTTTCCATTATACAATCCAACCAACCATAAAGCGGCAACGCCATCTAACGGTGTCGCTCGGAACTAAAAAGTGACAGTTAAAAAAATATGAAGAATTAGCCGCGTTATTTTACCAATTTAAATTAGTTAAAACAAGAAATAAGTGTAAAAACTGTTCTAATCCAGTGCTCCGTGAATCCCTAAATATCCGTAAGTACCTAGATCTTATTCACAGCTAGTGAAATCTACGAACCGGCGATATTTATTTTTTATTTATGTACTATTCCATACAGTTCATGAATGTTAACAACTGGAATCAGACACTTATGACTTACATCAGTTCTTAACACTATGCCAGCTTGACTAAATGACTTTCATCAGTCTCTGACACAAGACGGCAATTCGAACCTGATCCCGAAACGTGCGGATACACTTTACTGGGTTCATCGGTGGATACTTCCCCGCCCCGGCAGACTGGGAAAATTACTACCATCAGTCTGCCTACCACCTAGATAGATAGATAAATTCTTTATTGCACAGAAAATAAAACATTTTACAGTACATAGGCGAGCTTAATGTCTAAAAGTCCTTAGGAGAAGTAAGCAGGGATTTGGGTGCATGACCACTAATGTTTGACAAAGAGTTTTATTGAGAAAACAACTTATAACTAAAGGAAATATATATATATATATATATATATATACATAATAAAGCTATGGTACTTATCTACCGATATATACATAAATAACACATAATTATACCCACTATAATATAATAAATAAATAATATATACACATGTATATATATTATATATGAATATATAAATGTACAAATAATACTCACAATAATATACGGACTCTGTAAAGTTATGTAGATTCGTCTTGCTTTTTGTGAAAGTGTTTGGTGAGCAAATTTTTGTAGTTCTCGTTGAAAGTATGTGCCATTTTGGGATCGGGTTCGAATTGCCGTCATGCCCAGTCAAGCCACTATCTATGACGTGTTAGGGACTGATGTCAGTCACGAGTGTCTGATTCCAGTTGCTAACATTCATGGACCTTTCGCGCCACTTAACATCAGGTAGACGCAAGGTCACATGTCGTACTAGTATTTTTTTAAAAAGTTCAATTTGATGTGAATTTTAGATTCATCTATATTATTAGTTTAACCGAAAGAATAGGTCTGTAGGTCTTCATAACATCGATGTTTAAGCACAGTGCAGTGCAGCCCTATGTTTTAATTTGATTACGTCGTTGAGCGAGCTACAAAGAGATATTTCTTTGCTTTTTTTTATTTTTCAGTCCATCTCTTTTTAACGCATCACTTAATGTCTTTTTTCTCTTTCTAATTTAGACAAAATGCTTATTTGACGTAAATCAAGGCAGGCGACTGGCACAGTTGTAAAAAGGTAAGTGCGCTTCTGGCCACAGCGACATTCTTATTTCGCTAAAGTAATATATATTATATACTTCGGATGCAGATCCCGGTTGTTAATGCTGTCCGCGGTGCTGCTGTCAATTCTACAGGCCTACATCACATCTCACTCACTGTTAGGGTACACTTTCCTGTAGTTAGGGCAGCCAAGAATTATTTAATTTAGAAATCTTTTATATTTAATTATTAATTTAATCCTTAATTTTTTTTTCTTTTTTAACTTAATTTAATTCAATATTGGATATCTGTAATTTTATTTGTGTTATTGTTTTTTGTTTAATTGAATTTCTATATCTTTTGGTTGTATTTCTTGTTTTTTCTCCTTTTCTTAGACACATAAGTATCAGTAATAAAGTATGTTTCCTAATTTGGCCAATGTATAAACTTAATTATATACTAACCTTTATGTTCTGTAATGTGCTGTGGAAATGAATTAATAAATAAATAAATAAATAGACCTCAAGGCGCCTACGGACTAATACCCCATAAACCGTCTCTCTTGCACTGTTGGCCCTGCGTGCCTTTGCAGCTAAGTCTAAGTTGTGGCTACGGAGTAAAGACCGTGCGAGTCACAAAGAAATTGAAAACGAGCTTTTAGGTAAGGGGGTGCATTGGGATTATAGAGAATGTCGTAAAGAAAGGAGAGTGTATGTGCAGACCTGCGATTTCGGATATTGAGCCACTTTAACTCTTTACGAAATTGGGAAACATGATCATACTTACGCAAGCCAAATACATATCGGATGCATATGTGAAATGTTGCCAGTCTAATTCTATCCCTTAAAAGCTAAAGAATAAACCTAGTTCAAAGCATTCTCCTTCCCCTCGACTATGGTGATGTTTGCAGCATTTATCTGTCAGAGAAGTTGCTCAATAAAATGGACCGGGTACTTAACGCGTGTATCCGGTTCATCTTTCACATTCACGACATTAGACCTTGCACCCACCTGATGGTAAGTAGCGGGCGAGGTCTATGTGTGTTAGCAACTGGAATGATGTGTGTTAGCAACTGGAATCAGACACTAATGACTGACATCTCCCTCATCATGGCGCGGTGGTGGCTCGGTTGTAAGAACGCGTTCCTTAAATCCTACAAAGGTCGGTTCTAACCCCCCCGGCATGTACCAATGAGAAATGCACTTTTCTTACGTACATTTGTCATAGTTTTACAACACCACCGTTCCCGTGCCTCGGAGAGCACGTTAAGTCGGTCCCGGATCCACTAATACTAACTTGTGGAATTGTTAATAAATTGTCATTAAAAATTGACATCATATCCTCGCCAAGCCGTCTGGCCAGCGTGGCGAGTGTAGGCCAAATTCTCCAGATACTCGTATATGTTCTGGAAGGCCCATCTCCAGCAGTGGATGTCTAGGACGCTCTGTTCTAGGGGCTGTAATGATGAAATGACTGACATCTCTAACACTATGCCGACTTGACTGGGCATGACGGCAATTCGAGCCTGATCGAGAAACGTGAGGATACACTTTACTGGGTTTATCGGCACAAACGGTGCATACTTTCCCGCCCCAACAGACTGGACAAATTACCACCATCAGTCTGTCTACCACCTATTTGTTGTTCTCGTTGAAAGTATGTGCCATTTGCAATGATGTCAAATGCCAAATTTTACTTTCAAGGAGAACTAATATTGTAAGCTTGCCATGGTGATATCTATATAAAAATAAAACAATAATGTTTTGTAATAAAAAAAAAAATGACAATTAAAAAAAAACCTGTGGCTCTACCCAGATGACCTACTTATCTCAACGTACTAGGTCCTTACTCTCCGCAAATTAATGTTTGACAACTTAAATTTTCACCTCTGTAATTACAGCTGAGAAAGCCTAATTCAACAATGAAACGTAATTAATATTTATATAGTATGATTATGACACACGGCCTCCTTCTGCGACCGAAAAACCTATTCTGGTATACTTTATTTTAATTGTATTTAATATAAAGACTGTTACATATAATTTGTTTGTTTGTGTTTTTTTCTCCCGATGGATGATGAATAAAGTGATAGGGAAGGCAAAGGGTCTAGCCCATACAGCCAAGTCTGATGTAATATATGTTGAATGAGATGTTTCAGAATTTGATGCTTTTCTTGGAGTCACTAGCGGCATTCTAGACCAAACACTTCGGGTATAATATGGAAGTTCACAGCGCAGATATAACGCAAAAAATTAACTGTAACTTGTGCCCTATGTTTAAAGTCCAATTTATCGTTTTCCATAATTATTCACATTGTAGCACATTATTAAACAAAACAACACCACTTTTGACCAACAATATCCACAGTAAATTAATTTACAACACAAAAACTTTGACTTTGATATTTTTTTACGCAGACGGGTTTTTATTTTTTAAATTAACTTTTTTTCACTTTGTATTTTCATAGGCTGCGGAAAAAGTAAGAGAGAAGTAGAAAAAAAAAACTAACACATGACAAATGTATGTAAAAAAAGTGTATTTCTTATAATCGCTGTAGATCATGTCTTTTTTTGGATTTTGGAGAAGTTCTTACAACCGACCGCTTGAATTAAATTAACTTTGCAATATATAATATATATAGCCTCAAAAATGATAACGAATTACAATCGTTAATAAAAACACAAGAATAAGTGTGTCCTCATTAATTTGGTCCGTTTTAATTATAATCGGGTCCACACTGGACGCAATTTGGTTGGATATTGTTGAAAATTATATTCTTTTAATTATGCCACTAAATCTAGTGTTAAATAAATTAAAACTGTCTTCGTGCAAATTGGTTTATGGGTTACCTTTATTAAAATTAAGTAGATTTTTTGTTTTTATTAGTTTTTTTTTTGTAATTGGCATCTAGTTTTTTATATAAGTAATCATTTATTAGAAGCTGTAAGTTTTCCTTAAAGATAAATAAATAAATGAATAGGCCGGCGTAATGTACTGATGTCCGTCGTCTGAGGCTGGCGTCTAGTGTTGCCGAATCTTGGTTTTGGTCTTGCAGTCTTCGTCTTGTTCTTGCTTTTTTGCAAGACCAAAGACAAAAAGCTAGACCACTGATATGTTAGCAAGACCAAGACCAAGACGTACCCTTGTCTTGGTCTTAAACTTGCGCAAGAGTCTCGCAAGACTGTTGCTCAGACATTTATTCCTAATTTTGCTATAATATATTTATTTGGTAACTGTTTTGTGTCTGTCATTTTTAGGGTTCAGAGTTAAAAATATCGAACCCATACAGTGAAATATCTCCAAACTACCTACTGCTCCGATATAATAAATAATAAATAAATAAATATTTCCAGACAGGTCACACAGCGCCATCTAGTTTCGTGGTAAGCTACGAGAGTATCCTATATAATCTGTGGCTACGAGGCTTGTGTTACAGAAACTAGATGGTTGATAAACTACATATTATACTTTTTTTTGTAAATATATACATATTATACATATAAACACCCAGACCGAGACAAATTATACAATGTACAACTTGCCCCGGCGGGAATCGAACCCACGACCTCCCGAGTTCACGGCAACGTTTGTTACCACTAGACCACGGAGGCGGTCAAATATATTAACACCCTTTCTATGCCAAATTTTATATCAATCTATTAATACTTGTATCTGGCTTAATGTTTATCGTACTATTTGCCTTAAATTTGCATATACATGTACGTATAATTACAGTGTATTTATAGCTCGTCACCACTATGCCGGCGACATAGATGAACAATTTCAATTACGCGACGACTTGAACAAACATCTATTACTTTAGCGACATCCTCCACCAGCGCTCTTTACGGTTTCCACGTTTAAGGCCAATCCACACTTACGCGTTTAGTATCGTATTTATTATAAACTAATAAGTTTGGATCTAAACAAGCCTGCCGTTAATACATTTATGTAGACGGCATTAGCGGAATCATATAGTAATAATGCCAACAAGACCCAGGCATGCGCGCTGACGGACAAAAAGTCATCAATATATACTTATTAAAGTAGATATACATATATGAAGATAATACATTATTCATCATTCATCATTCCAGCTCCTAGAGCACAGCGTCCCAGACCTCCACTGCTGGAGATAGGCCTTCCAGAACATATATCTGGAGAATTTGGCCTACACTCGCCACGCCGCTGGCCAGACGGCTTGGCGAGGATATAATGTCAATTTTTAATGTCAATTTATTAACGATTCCATAAGTTAGTATTAGTGGAACCGGGACCGACGGCTTAACGTGCTCTCCGAGGCACGGGAACGGTGGTTTTGTAAATCTATGACAAATGTACGTGAGAAAAGTGTATTTCTCATTGGTACATGCCGGGGGGGTTTGAACCGACCTTTGTGGGATTTAAGGAACGCGTTCTTACAACCGAGCCACCACCGCGCCTTATAATATATTATTAGAAAGTAGAAATTTGTGTAGTTAAAATATATTGTTCTGCTTGTTTAAAAAGAAAGTATTAAGTAGTTTTTAAAGATGTGAATGGAAGGAGCTTGTCTGATGGTCAGTGGAAGTTTGTTCCACTGGCGAGCAGACGATACGTAAATGAATCTGAATATCTGCTGGAAGTGTGGGGTGGGATTTTAAGTTGGTTGTTATGAGAAGAACGAAGAGGGCGGTCGTGCGAATTACAAAGAAATTCAAATTGTGTTTTAAGATAACAGGGAGCTATAGGGTTGTAAATAATATTTATTTATTTTTATTTATAAACTCTTTATTGCACAAAAAACTTAAAAGTAATGTACAAGGGCGAACTTAATGCCTTTCGGCATTTTATAACAGCTAACCTTTGGGAGTGTGGTAGAGGATTTTGCGGGGTGCATTATTATAAATATACAATTTACATACAATACATAATAATCGTTACATACTACTACTTAAATACATAAATATATATATATATACACAAATACGAAACCAAGCAAGTATATAGTACTGTTTACACACAATAAAATAGTATGATAGATAGGAAGATTGTATAAAAAGTAAAGAAGATGTGCTGATATATGACATCAAATTTTAAAAAAAAAAATAGTTCGACATTATGTATGGTCATAAGGATATAGACTAATAGTAAGTGGTGCGCGAAGTCCATTAATGTTAGCAACTGGAATCAGACACTAATGACTGACACTATGTCGGCTTGACTGGACATGACGGCAATTCGATCCAGATCCCAAAACGTGTGGATTTAGGTTTATCGGATACTTCCCCGCCCCGGCAGACTGGGCAAATTACCACCATCAGTCCGCCTATTATATATTATAAAACATCGTATTGGAAGATAACATTGGATTTTCACAACAAAAATTGGTTTGAAAAAATTCCTGTGGTTTATGTAACGCCCAGCCTAATTTAAAACCTCTCTTAACTTAGACGACACCCTACGATCTTTAATTAAAGCGACCTACTATCAAAGGAAAATTGAATTTCACACGAGGGCACAGACATAAAGTATACAGACGAGCCCAAATAATACAATCTATTTAGGTCAACTCGTTGGCCCTAAAGTAAGAGATGGAAAAAATGTAGTGGTGGGTCGTTGTCGAAGTTGAAAAACGAAACGCAACCGTTTTCGGTAACAGTTCTCGTTACAGCTGGTTTTAAGACGGTGCGGCAGTAAGAAAATAACGTAGGTTATATATATATATATATATATATATATATTATTTTCTTACTGCCGCACCGTCTTAAAACCAGCTGTAGCGAGAACTGTTTCCGAAAGTAAATAAATAAATATTTCCAGACAGGACACAGCGCCATCTAATTTCCGTGGTAAGCTACGAGGCTTGTGTTACGGAAACTAGATGGTTGATAAATAGATCTCTTCAATACTGGTACGGCGATGATTAGGCGGGTGATGGCAGGTGAGTACTTCGAGGGATTAGAATAGTTTTATATTTTCAAGTTTATGTATGCCTATGTGTATGTGTGTGTGTATATATGTATGTTTATTTCTGTTGTAGTTATTCTGTTATTGATGTAATGCCTATTCCTTAGTAATTCTTGTACTATTGTATTCATTTTTATTTTTAAATTTATTATCATTGTTTTCTTTGCTTACTTTTATTGTATCTGTCAGCGAACTCTTATTATTGGCTTTATCGTATTACTATTTTCTCCTATATATGTATAAATTAGCTGTAAGATTTCCTAAATAAATAAATAAATAAAATAAATAAACTACATATTATACTTTTTTTTTTTTTGTAAATATATACACACCAGTGTATAACAGTGTAAACACCCAGACCGAGAGAAATTCTACAATGTACAACTTGTGGGAATCGAACCCACGACCTCCCGAGTTCACGGCAACGCTTGTTACCACTAGACTAGTTTACCGAAAACGGTTGCGTTTCGTTTTTAAACTTCGAAAACGACCCACCACTAAATTTTGTACGGGATGACTTTGTATGCTCTTACTCTAGCTAGGCTAACATGTTATTCTATTGATAGAAATAAACAACTTTTCCTGAGAAACCATGTGAGGACGCAAGTTAAAAATAATTTTGGATTAAGCATACAAATTTTAAATTTAATAGTTTGTATGGAGAGTCTCTTCTGACATATGGTTTCTTATAAAAAGTTGTTTGTTTCTATCAATAGATCATACAAAATCGAGCAGAATATACAGGTCGCTCAGCGAGCTACTGAAGAGTTATGCCTATTTCTTAGATGGATAAAGTCCGAAACGTGGACTTACTGACATAGCCTTCAAAATTGGTAAGCTGAAGTGGGCCGGAAACGGCTGTTGCAGAACCGATATTCGTTGGAGTAGACGGGTTCTGGAGTGGAGAGGCAGAGTGGGACGAGCTCCTGCCAGATGGACTGATTACCTGAGAGGTCGCTGGTGGAGGATGGATGAGGGAGGCAGGAGATTGTGTAAAATCGCGAGCCTGGTGGAGGGCCTATATCCAGCAGGGGAGAGACACAGGCTGATGATGATGATGTTACAAATGTGAAAAAAATCATGAACCACCCGTCATTAAATTAAAATAAACAGTATGAACTGTTTTAAATGAGCCTGCGACACCGAAATACCTCAAGGACAAATTCGCTTATCTCTCTTCTTTTCTTGATAAATCTCTCCGATCTTCTCACAACTCACTTCTTTCCGTTCCATCTCATATCATTCCGGATTTGTTTCAAATTCCTTTGCGGTTGTTGCTATAAATCTGTGGAACAATCTGCCTATTACCATAAGGCAGGCATCTACCAGATCTTCATTTAAAAAGCTGGTCTACTCACATTTTCTAAATAGCTCCTAACAAAATTTGTAAGTTTTATATGTATGTTTATTATTGTGTATGTAATAGTATTTAGTATATTTATATTTATAAGTAGATTATATATAAGTAAGTTTATTATGTAAGTATTTATATCTAATTGATATGTCACTTATACTTTCCTTGCACCTACAGTTGTTCTAATTAGTCCCAAAGGTTTGGCTGTCAGAGAATGTCTACGGGCATTAAGTCCGCCTTTTGTACTTTGTGCATTAACGTTTTGAAATAAATAAATAAATATGAACGCCGGCTTATACGTCTTTGATGGAGGGTGTTAATAGGTGGTGAATGAGGCCGCGTGGTAATTTTTCATGCTGTCACCGGATCTTTAATAAGACACGGCTGACGCGGAAAAAGTGAGTAAAGGAATTTCTACATAATAATAATAATATTAGATATTATTATTATTATGTAGTAAAGAAATGCCGAATTTCCGAATGCCGCCTGTGCTGTTTTAGATGTTATGAGTGGACTGTATTTAAAAAAAAGATGCCTGCACCGGCTGACTCAGACCCACGCTCAGCTGTCCCACGCAAAATGCTGCGTGTAAACCGACAAGTAATATACGTACGTGAAAATATAAAATAGGATAAAAATAGGGAAAGCTCACCCCAGTCCATAAATTAGGATCACACGCACTTTGTCACAGTTTGTCGTACGAGAATGTTTTTTCACCACAAAATTGCGCGCACACGCGGCGAGACCTCGATCGCTTCTGCCGGTGCGCGCACCCCGTGCGTACGTGACCATTTTTTGTTGGCCACCCAATGGTACCCGCAAAATAATTTAGGAAGCGGAAAGGAATGCAATACAATACAACTAAATAAATATGTGTTTATATATCAGTGTAGAATGCCGCGAAAGTATTTGAACTATCAAAACTGAACATTCCCCCGCCCGAGAAAGGCTTAAGCCTTTATCAAAAAGTAATCCGCATAAAACAATCCTAACCGCAACCAGGTAAAATTAACCGCAATGTAATAAAATCAAACCGCAATGGAATAAACCCAAACCGCAATAAAATTAAAATAAATAAAACCGCAAAAAAAAAAGAAGAAACCGCAAAAATTAAAAAAAAAAAAACATAACATAACGTAAAATAACCGCAAAACCGCAAAATAAAAAAAAACTAAACTAAACTAAAAATAAATACAAAAAAACTATTCGATAGGTAGCCGACACAACTTCACGACCGGTCGTGTAAGTGTTCCCGAAGGTGTTGTTAGAACAACTACTCGGACTACCTTGTCTTTCCCAGGAAGAAGTTGGCTAATACGCCCTAACTTCCACCTTAAAGGGGAAACGTCTTCCTCCTTTATTAACACCAAGTCGCCTACCTTGGGAGGGTCCGTTTTCGATGTCCACTTATACCGCAGTTGTAAAGATTTTAAGTAGTCATCACGCCATTTATTCCAAAAATGTTGAGACATTTGTTGCAACATTTGGAACCGTGACAACCGAGACATGGCAACATCGCCCCAATCGTACTCTGGTACTACCGATAAAGGTCGACCAATTAGTAGGTGCGCAGGAGTTAGGACCTCAAATTCCGCAGGGTCTGAAGAAAGCGCACAAAGTGGACGACTGTTAAGAGCAGCCTCAATCCGTGTAAACAAGGTAGCGAGCTCCTCGTAAGTGAGTACTTGCTCACCTACAACTTGCTTCAGCAAGCCCTTAGCTGACTTGACTGCCGCTTCAAATAAACCACCGAAATGTGGAGCCGCAGGCGGGTTAAACCGCCAAGTAACATTTTGTTGAGCCGCCTTTATACTTAAATCTGACTGCGTCTCTTTATTCGCCAGATACCGCTGGACTTCGTTAAGATGTCGATTTGTACCAACATAGTTCGTACCGCAGTCAGAACGAATTACGCTAGGAAGACCGCGTCTAGACGTGAACCTAGTCAAAGCCGCTAAAAAACCTTCAGTGGATAGGTCACTAACAACTTCCAAATGAACCGCCTTGGAAGAAGAACACACAAAAACGCATAAATATGCTTTCATCGTCTTACAATTCCGCAACCGCGATGTTTTAATAATCAAAGGACCCGCAAAGTCCGTCTGTACCGTGTGGAACAATCCGCACGCATTTACCCTGTCACGAGGCAGGTCAGCCATCAATGGCTCCGCTGGTTTTGCCCGAAGCCGAAAACACCGCATGCATTTGAAAATGCAACCCCGAATGACTTGCCTCGCCGACAATATCCAATAACGTTGCTGTAAAACGGATTGTAAAGCCGTAGGACCTAAATGGCAGTGCGCAACATGATAATGATTTATTATTAATTTAGTTAAACTATTTGATTTTGGCAGTAATATAGGATGCTTGCAACCAAATGGAAGGTCCGCATTCCGCAAGCGTCCGCCAACCCGAATCAAACCGTCACCATCAAGAAATGGCATTAACCGCCGCAACCGCATCGAACACTGTCTATTCGTTTTTAAAGCCTCTAAATCCTGACTAAAGTCCACCGCTTGGACTAACTTTATTAACCGCAGCAACGCCAGTTTGCGTTCCGCAACAGTAATTATTCCGCAACTTTTACTGTCTTTATTTTTTGCATTAGATGCAAACCGCAAAATATATGCTACAACCGCTTGTAGCTTTGTTAAAGAACTATAACGATCAATTATAGATATATCTAATACCGCACTGTGTACCAACACCTTGGGCTTCCGCAAAGCTGGTAGGTCGATATCCGCCAAACCTACCAAACTTGATGGCCAATGATCCGCATCAGCCGCAAGCCACTGTGGTTCCCACCACAGGTGATGGTTTACTAATTCGCTAGCACTACAACCCCTGCTAGCTACATCCGCTGGGTTTAGATTGGTCGGCACGTGCCGCCAAACGATATCCAATCCGACATTATTAATCTGCGAAACACGGTTCGCTTCAAAAGTTTGTAAGAGGTGAGATGATATACGCAACCAAGAAAGAACGATGGTACTATCTGACCAACATACAATCTCATCAATCCTAATCTGATCTTTAACCGCATCGTAGACATACTTGACCAACCTACTTAAGAGTGTTGCCGCAGAAAGCTCCAGCTTTGGTACAGTAAGCTTGCATTTAACAGGTGCAACACGAGTCTTCGCCATGATTAGTGATGAATTCACGATACCGCATGAATCCACCACCCTTAGATACACAACCGCAGCGTACCCAAGTTCCGACGCATCCGCAAACCCGTGCAGTGCGGTATGCTTCACCACCGCTGGTAAAACACATCGCCCTAAACTAACCTGTTGAATATGTGGTAAACCGTCCACAATCAACGCCCACTGCCGACAGAGATCTTCGGGAGGGACATCTTCCCAACCAAGACCGAGTAACCAAAGCTGCTGCATCAGGACCTTTCCTTGAAACACGACCGGACCAATCCATCCTAAAGGGTCAAATGTCCTCGCCAACGTCGACAAAATCGTCCGCTTGGTGCAAATATTTCCCTGTGGAATATTTGTGTGGTAAGTGAAGATGTCCGAAGAAGGATTCCACTGAACGCCAAGTATCTTCACAAATCCCGCGTCATCCGCATTATCAAAAATAAGAGGTTTCTCATGATGCTCCGCTGGTATGTCTGACAGCAACCGCCTGTCATTAGACGTCCACTTCCGCAACTCAAACCCGCCTGATAACAACAACCCGCTGAGATCACTTTTGAGCTGCCGAACATCCTCCAGAGAACCAGCTCCGCCTAAAATATCATCCATGTAAACCGCAGACCGCAGGAGACGCGCTGCCGCTGGATATTGAGCCTCACCATCATCCGCTAATTGCTTCAACACTCGAATTGCCAGGTAAGGGCTAGATTTCATCCCATACGTCACCGTGTTGAGAGCATACAACCGCAAGGGGTCATGTGGTGAGTCACGCCAATAGATCAGCTGGTACCTCCTATCTTCCGCATGAATGACAATTTGCCGGAACATCATCCGAATATCCGCAGTAAAAACTACCTGGAAAAGCCGAAACCTACAAATGATTTGCATTATGTCCAATTGTAATTTTGGACCCGCGTGCAAACAATCGTTGAGGGACACACCAGAATTTGTCCGACAACTCGCATCAAATACAACTCGAATTTTATCCGAACCCGACTTGAAAATTCCGTGATGCGGAATAACATAATGCTCAGATTGAGCCAAATCCCTATCTGATAAGTTACATGGTAACATGTGACCAAGGTCTAAATATTCCCGCATAAATTTTAAATATTTATCCCGAAATTCTGGCTGTGATTGAAGCCGTTTCTCTATTGAATAAAACCGCTTTAAGGCCATGTGACGCGAATCGCCTAACTTCGGCCGCTCCGAAAGAAAAGGTAAACGTACCACATACCTACCGCTACTGTCACGTCCGTGTGACTTAGTAAACATTGTCTCACATTCTACATCCCTAGGATCCCGAATATCCTCAGGGATCTCCTCAATTTCCCAAAACTTCTCCAAATTATTATCCGCTGTAGACATAAAAGTTTGTGATACCGCACAATCCGCATAGTGGTCTGGCACATTATATGACACAGGCCCCATTAATACATACCCAAAAATGGTATTAACCGCACAAGGTAAGTTGTCACCAAATCGAAGAATACCGCCTCCGATCATGACACTACCAAGTAAATCCGCACCGATTAAAATGTCTACATGACGACTTTCATAAAATTTCTCATCCGCAAGAATTATACCGCTGAGTTCCTGCCTTAAATTAGGAGGAAGTGAAAAACTAGGAAGATTATCCGTAATCTTGCCTAAAATAGAAGCTTTAGTAATAAGTACAGGTTGAGTCACGTGACAGGGACGTAAACTCAACATTACACTACCGCGACAATTGTTGACAACCGCACCGCTTAAACCTGTAACCGCAACAATGTCAGATTTAAAATACCGCAAACCGAATCTTCGAGCACACTGCTCTGTAATAAAAGTACTCTGGCTACCGCTATCCAGAAGAGCACGTACATTATAAAAATTACCGCCACCATCCATCATTTGCACAACCGCAGTCGACAGCAACACTGTACGATGACACCGCAACGGGGCAACCGCATGTAGCGCTCGCTGGGGGAGAGGAGCAGTAGAAGTGCTCGCCTCCGGTTCCGCAGAATCCGCAGGACTACCCATATGTCCATCCGCAGGACCTGTAACCGTACCGCTACGTTCCGCATAATCAAAATGAAGTAACGAATGGTGTTTATCCGACTGACAAGAAGAACAACAGTTAGACGCACCGCATTTATAGATGGAATGAGAATTAAGGCACCTAAAACATAACCGATTGGTAACCGCATGTTGTTTCCGCACACGTGGTTTTAATGCGATAAACCGATCGCACCGGGTAATATGATGAAAATTACGCTTACAATAGTTACAAGCAACAGTCTTTTGACTTGTTGTTTGAAACGCCGCATGACTTTTAGTTGGTCCCGAAAACCTACCCACTGCCTTGTTACCGCGATCTATCGATGCAGTAGTAGTTGGATAAGTACATTCCAAAATTCTCACCTCACTTTCCAAAAAACTAATAAAATCTTGAAAAGTAGGCAACTCCTTACCGTCTAACTTTGCTTCAAAGTGTTTTTTCATTGTTAACTCAATTTTATTTAAATTAATATATAATAATAAATATGACCACTCCGCTACAGGGAACTTTAATTTTTCCAATGCCTTGGTAGTTTCTAAAATAATATTTAAGAAATTCCGCAAACTATTTAAACTTTTATTCACCGACGTAATAGACAACAAGTTGTACAAAAGTTTATCCGCCATCAATCTTTTATTACCGTAACGAGATTTTAATAAGTCCAATGCAATAGAATAATTTTCTCCCGTAATAGACAAATGTCTAATTAAAGTTTTAGGTTCTCCGTCTAAAACACCGACTAAATAATAAATCTTTTGAGTATCACTCAACGATGAGTCACTACCCACTAAAGACTCAAAAAGATCGATAAATGAAGCATATTCCTCGATTTTACCCGAAAAAGTAGGTAGTTGTAATTTTGGCAACAATGCCCTACCTATACTAGAATGTTCCGGGTGTTCCATCTTGCTATGCCCAACCTTGTTGTCCACAAATGAACCCGCTTGACTACCCTTAATGGCATAGTACATGTCCGTGTAGGTGGCAAACCTATCCTTATGTTCATCGGCATCAAAATCCTCCCCAGATAAGACTTGCAACTCTAAATGAAACTCCATAAAAGTCTGATACACCTTTTCCAAATCGGCATACCTAACTTGAAAGTTTTTACTAACTGACGGGTCAGATTTAATTTTATTTAATAAATCATAAGTAACATTTAAATTACATATAGCCATGTCATATTGGAGTTTTACTAAAATAATACGTTTAGAGGAAGCCGACGACATATTTATATTAAAAAAACCGAAAGAAAAAAAATAACTAAAAAAATCCAAAACTTAAAAATAAATACAACCGTTGAAATAAATTATGGGGTATTCCAAATTAAAAATAAAACAAAAATGTGAACAAAAAAAAAATTATTTTCCTAGGTCGGAATCGAACCTTGGACCGCCCGCTAAAGTAACGATACCGCGCTACTAACACCGCCAGGCCACGCCTAATCCACGATACCGCGTGAAACGTGAACGCGACAAGAAAAAAACCGAATTATAAAAACTACTCGTACAACGGAATGTTCAACTTCCACAGAACAAAAACTATACAATTTATAACCGAATGAATGTGTAAATACATAAATAACTTGTATAAATATGGATGGGAAGGACATACCATAAATGCTTAAAATGTGTATTTACTTATAATAAATATGTGGAAATAAAAATAATATACCGATAATTTGAAAAGTGTTAACTGTGACTTTAAACAAAGAAAAAAAAAGGCAAACAAATTACGTCGAACAACTGAGGTACATCTAAGGCATCCGTTGTCGAATGGACCAAGAAATGTGCTGTTTTAGATGTTATGAGTGGACTGTATTTAAAAAAAAGATGCCTGCACCGGCTGACTCAGACCCACGCTCAGCTGTCCCACGCAAAATGCTGCGTGTAAACCGACAAGTAATATACGTACGTGAAAATATAAAATAGGATAAAAATAGGGAAAGCTCACCCCAGTCCATAAATTAGGATCACACGCACTTTGTCACAGTTTGTCGTACGAGAATGTTTTTTCACCACAAAATTGCGCGCACACGCGGCGAGACCTCGATCGCTTCTGCCGGTGCGCGCACCCCGTGCGTACGTGACCATTTTTTGTTGGCCACCCAATGGTACCCGCAAAATAATTTAGGAAGCGGAAAGGAATGCAATACAATACAACTAAATAAATATGTGTTTATATATCAGTGTAGAATGCCGCGAAAGTATTTGAACTATCAAAACTGAACACCGCCCATCCTAGCTGAATGCGTCTATCGGCTTCTTTGCTGAAGTTGGCTATGCCTAGTTGGATGTCTGTCCAAGGTAGACATATTTTTGCACAACGCAGATTGTTTGTTAAACATCTCTTTTGTCTTGTCCAAATTTTGATATCGAGACCAACCCGCTGCCAAATTTAAGCCGTTCAGCATTCTGATAAGATCCTCCAGCTAAGCTATCCATTATTATTTATTTATTTTTTAATGAAAAACTTAATTGCACTTTGTACAAAGGCGGACTTAATGCCGTTAGACATTCTCTGACAGTCAAACCTTTAGGACATTTAGACAGTATCAATCAACTAGGTACAATATTATTAAATGACAATTTAATATATAATATAATTATAGTAGACATAACAACAAAATACATACTAATAATACTTAATAATTACATTTTTATACATATAGGTACAAGAAAAAGTATAAGTTATTCATTATATATATATATATAGTAAATAAAAAAAATGTAAAGAATTTTTTTTAGTTAAAAGAAAATATTTGTACACATTGCTCTTGAATATTGCACGATTACTATGTCATCTTCGAATCGGAGGTGCGAGATGTATTCTCCATTGACTTTAATGCCGCAGGTTCTTCAGTCCAGCATTTTAAAGATATATTCCAACGCGGTAGTAAACAGTTTCGATGATATAACGTCACCCTATCGTACACCTTTACGCAGTTGGATCTATCTGTATGTACTCGTACATGCTGGCCTAGTATCTGGACGCTCATAGTCCCAGCATCATAAAGACATCTCGACACCTCAACGTATCGCCAGTCAATCAGACATCGCTGCAAACAGTCCAGAACAACCCAGGTCTCGATAAAAAAGTTCAATTTATAAAAATAAACATGAAAGTCGAAGAAAGCGAGCTGAGTTTAACGATGCTAAACAGTCGTAAAGATAAGAAAAAATAAGAAAAATTTAAGCTTAAGAAAGAAAGAAACATTAACAAGTGGATCTCATTTCATTATCGTCCAGAAAGTTATCAGACGATATTTATCAATCAGACATTTTGTTCAACCTCGCCAACTTTCGGGTTAGGACGAGTGTCCGTTTTCGTCAATTTTTCCTAAATATTTATTAAAACGTATGTGGCCTATTTACGATTGCTTAATAATATCATAAACAATAATAGGTGTGTACAATATTCGACAGCTGAAACGGGTTAAACTTGTACGAGGGTAAATGTCATTGTTGGTGACTCATACATCTGTCGCACAATAAAGATGTGGAATGCTCTTCTAGCCTCTGTGTTTCCACTTTACTATAACCTGGAGTCCTTCAAGCGAAGTGTGAAAAGGCATCTAGTCAAGCCGGCATAGTGTTAGGGACTGATGTCGGACATAAGGGTCTGATTCCAGTTGCTAACATTCATGGACCCTGCGCGCCACTTACCATCAGGTGGGCACAGGGTCACATGTCGTGCTAGTATTAAAAAAAAAAAAAAAAAAAAAAAAAAAAAAACGTAGTTTTCACTCTTTTTGTGTTTTATTCCAATATTTATAGAATTATATTTTATTTACGTTTTTATCAAAAGCTTACGTTTTTGACGTAGTCTTGTTCTAAATTTACAAAAATATACAAGACAATCATGACTGAGTTCAGTCCCTAACACTATGCCGGCTTGACGGCAATTCGAGCCTGATCCCAAAACGCGTGGATACACTTTATTGGGTTTATCAGCACAAACGGTGGATACTTCCCCGGCCCGGCAGATTGGATAAATTACCACCACGCCTACCACCTATTTGTTGTTCTAGTTGAAAGTATGTGCCATTTGCAATGATGTCAAATGCCAATTTTTACTTTCAAGGAGAACTAATATTGTAAGCTTGCAATGGTTTATTTTATATAAAAGTAACACCGCTTAAAACAAGACTTACCTAATTTATCTAAAATTCCTGGTTTGCATCATAGTTACAATCAGCTCTACCCTGACGCTAAAAATTATGCTTCGCTCTGAGACAGTTCTAAATTGTAAAGCAAGATTGAATTAACTAATTTATTTCATCATGTGACAACCTTAGAAAAAAAGTGAGCACCTATAACAATTGTAATCGAATGACTACTAACGATGATCTAAGTTAGTCACGTCAATATAAGTATTTGGTCGCAAAGATATTGCGGAAGTCGTGTGTGTAAAGAAATTTATAATCATCTTGTACACGTATGTATATCAACGAGCAAGAGATATTGAACGTTATCTCAGAACATTAGTCAGCGTGAGTGACGTCACTTAATAATAAATATTGTAAACTGCCACAAAATAAATCTGCTTAATATTTTTTTTTAACGATTATTTTAACACAAAGTAAAATAAATAATAATGAATTGGAATCTACTATTATAAAAGCAAATAGTTCCTTTTGGCCAAGTGTAGATTCTATCGTACATACATACATATCTTCACGCCAAATCCCTTGCGGGGTAGGCAGAGACAATTATAAGCCACTTGTTACGATCACGACATACCTCTTTCGCTTCTTCAACATTCATCAACCTCTGTATACATGCTCTTTTGTTTTGATGGCACCTTCAGCCATTGTTCTATTTATTTGATCGTGATAGGTAAGTCTCGGTCTGCCAGGGCCTTTTTTACCCACAACTTTCGCATTATATATCTGGTTCGTTAATCCCTCTTCACTAATTCTTTTAACATGTCCGAACCATCGGAGCATGCCTTTCCTTTTTATTGTGCCTATGCTTTCTTTAATACCTACCCGTTTGCGTATGTCGTCATTACGTATGCGGTAGGTCAAAGTAACGCCGCATATCCGACGCAACGACCTCATTTCTACTGCATTAACTCTACTCTAATCGGTGTCAATAAAAACATACCTCGTTTCTGTGGCGATGTTAATCAATGTGTTTTTTACGACTGTATTTTTGGCTCAAGTATTTTAGACTATAAACTTTTTATTATTATTCTTTTGTCATATCTCGTTAAGAAATTTCGACGAATGTGTTGGTCGAATCCGGTCTTTTGTTTCTTGGGAGTGAAAAAGCGCGGTAACACAAAAAGTGAGAAAGTCGCGATAAATTCCTAATCTTTATCTTTTTCAAGACATTTAATTACGAAAATGTTTAATTTTTTAACCCGCAGATTCATTTTAATTTAGCAGATAACAGTGTTATCATTTTAATTATTTTCTTGATGAATATTTTTTAAACTGTGCCAAGATTAATTCCGAGTTTCCGAATGAATGATTACAATAATCCATGTTTAACATGTAGTTAAACGCCACTCATAGCAAAATGTTAACCTTGCGTTAACTTGAGAGGGTTTAGGTATGAAGGACAGCATAGGAACAAAAATAAGAAAAGGCATGCTACGATTGTTTGGGCATGTCAAAAGAATGTGAAAGTTGTGGGTAAAAGAGGCCCTGACAGACCGAGACTTACATATCACGATCAAATAAATAAAACATTGGATGAAGGTGCATTAAAAAGTCTTCGTAACAAAAGGGAATGTATGAAGAGGTTGATGAATTTCGACGAAGCGAAAGAGGTATGTCGCTATCATGTCAAGTGGCGCTCAATTGTCTCTGCCTACCCCGCAAGGGATCTGCAGTGATACATAGCTACATAGCATTTAGTTGACACAGCCTATTTACAGCCACGATTTTATATTAAGTAATTATTAAGTTACAATTACCTTCCTTATGACAATAATGCTATTATAACACACATAAATATCACGATCAAATAAATAAAACACTGGCTGAAGGTACATTAAAAAGCTTTCGTAACAAAAGGGCATGTATGAAGAGGATGATGAATGTCGACGAAGCGAAAGAGGTATGTCGTGATCGTGTCAAGTGGCTCTCAATTGTCTCTGCCTACCCCGCAAGGGATCTGGCGTGAAGATATGTATGTATAAATATGGATTATTACCTGTTACGGTCCAACCATGATTACCTAAATTATGTTTATTTATATTTTTTGTTTTACGTTATTTTAGTGCTGACAATATCCAAGTTGTTACAAGATAATCTAAGGAAATAAATAATTTGATTTGATTTGATATGTATGTAAATTTACGGACCTTAATCACCGGAACTACATTGAGAGCATCACCAAAACAGCGTCAAAAAAGCTCGGAATACTGAACAAGGTGAAGCGGTTTTTCCCGCCATCAATCAGACTGTTGCTGTACAAAGCACAGATCAGATCATGCGTGGAATACTGTTCACACCTTTGGGATGGTTCAGCCAAGTACCTCACAGATGCTCTCAATGTCCTACAAAGGCGAGCTGTTCGAATTGTGGACGATGCCACTATATCTGGAACTCTCGAATCCCTGCAGCTTCGCCGAGATGTAGCTTCTCTGAGCGTGTTCTACCGGCTATACTATGGTGAGTGCTCTGAAGAGCTCTATAACCTAATTCCTTCCTCCCCATTCCGCAACCGAACCACACGCACAGGTCAGAATATGCACCCACATACCGTAGTCACTATCCCTTCGCGTACCTATAAATTTGGTGACTCATACATCTGTCGCACAATAAAGATGTGGAATGCTCTTCCAGCCTCTGTGTTTCCACTTTCCTATAACCTGGAGTCCTTCAAGCGAAGTGTGAAAAGGCATCTAGTCAAGCCGGCATAGTGTTAGGGACTGATGTCGGATATAAGGGTCTGATTCCAGTTGCTAACATTCATGGACCCTGCGCGCCACTTACCATCAGGTGGGCGCAGGGTCACATGTCGTGCTAGTATAAAAAAAAAAAAAAAAAAAAAAAAAACTTAACCGCTAGACCACGGAGGTGTAATACTCCGTAAGCACAGTTTTTTCTATCTGTGTTCGTGTCGACTGGCCACCCCTAATGACAAAGCCTCAGATTGATGGTAAAATAATTCGTGCGACGCGTCCGTTTAAGTTTTTTTTGTTCCCGCTAAAAACGCTGACATTGACTAATGGAGGGATTATTTTTTTATACTTTGACCTCATTTTCTTAATCAAATGTCCCTTCATGCTTTTAGATTATTAGAATAGTTTACTTCTGCGTTCATAAATGTCTACCTTTGTGGTCTAGCTGTTAAGTCCGTGGATTAAGGCTCGGAGGTACCGGGGTCGATTCCTGGTCGGGACACAAAAATATTTCTTAATGTAAATTTTAGTTTTTTATTGTATAACTTTTTTATTCGAAGTTAATTATAGTACATTAAATATTAATTAAAAGCTACCTAAATAATAAAATTAAAAATAAACTAAACTATAAATAAAAAATGTCGTCTAGAGACGTCCCATCCGAGATAGTCCCAAGGAGACTGGCAACATTTCCCCTCTGTATAGCGAGGCTAATACGTTGGCAGAAATAATTGTCAGCCTTCCTGTCTCCAGACCTTTCTGTCAGCCGCTTTGAGAACTCCTTGGCCAAGCGCCTCGCTGACGGTCCCCATGGGCCCATCGTCTCGACCCCAAACAGCGCAAATGTGTAACTGATACCAAGGTTAGCGTATTTGCGCAATTTGAGGTTCTCCGCAGAAAAAGCCGCACTTCCCGCGCCTGACGAGGTCGTCTGGATGTGAGATGGAGCTAATGTATCTACACACGTCGCATCCCACACCAGAGACCTGCCAAGTTTCCACGGCCCAACAGTCATTCCGTCGGGTCTCTTGCCATCGCTCCGCGCAATCCCAGATGGCTCTAATATTGCGGGTACCCCAGCAGTGACAAGAGCCCAATTTTTTATTAAAAAACTTTATTGCACAAAGTACAAAGGCGGACATAATGCCCGAAGACAATCTAATTTTTAAGTTAATTTAATAGGATTAATATAATACTTACATCATATATATCATAATATCAATATACTACATACTAATAATACACATTATTATACATAAACATACATATATACTACTTACTAACGCTGTCAGGAGCTATTTAAGAAGTGTTAATACACCAGTTTTTTAAAAGATGACCTGGTAGTTGCTTGCCGTATGATGACAGGAAGATCGTTCCATAAATTAGTAACAACTACTACGAAAGAGTTAGAGACAAATGCAGTGTGATGTGAGGGAACAAATAGAACGGAGTTGTGAGAAGAGCGAAGAGATTTGTCATGGAAAGAAGAGAGATAGGCGAAATTGTCTTTAAGGTATTTCGGTGTCGCAGGATCATTCAAAACCAAGAACAGGAGACAGAGAACTCTAAGATTTCTGCGACAACGAATTGGTAATAAATCAAATCAAAATCAAAATCAAAATAATTTATTTCCATTGGTTTTCTCAAAACAACTTGGATACAGTCAGAACTAATAAAATCAATACAATTTTCAAAACATATGTACTAATCAAAGTGGTAATAATGGTTGGACCATAATCAATAATTTATTTATTTATTTATTTAAAAACTTTATTGCACAAAGTACAAAGGCGGACTTAATGCCCGTAGACATTCTCTGACAGCCAAACCTTAGGGACAAATTTGAACAAATATAGGTGCAATGAAAGCAATGGTAAAATATACAATTAAAGAATGACTTAACATATATTATATACGTACTTATATAGTTTTATATATGTAATATATTATCAATATACTAAATACTAATACATACACAATATTATACATAGACATACATAAATACAACTAACGTGGTTTTGGCCTATTTATAAAGTGTGCATAGACCAATTTTTTAAATGACAATCTATTAGTTGCCTGCCTTATGTTCACCGGAAGATCATTCCAATAATCCATATTTATGTATGTTATGCACAACATTATTGCTATAAGCAAGTAAAACTAACTAACTTAGAAACTACTTAAATAAGATCGTGGCTGTAAAGAGGCCGTGTCACCTTACAATCTAAATAAAACATTCTATGTCAAGTAAACTTAAATTTAAATTCGTGGCTGTAAAAGGGCCGTGTCAGTTTACATTCTAAATACTTAATAATTATGATGTATAGAAATTATATACATATGTCAGATAATTTATAAATGTATAGAACAAAAAATAATAATAATAAAATAATAAAAAATAAAATAAAAAAGACGTCATCTTATAATCTAAATACTAATAATGATATGTCAATTAAACATAAATTCATAGCTGTAAATACATAATATTTAATTTATTTGTGATATTTCTCGAGTTTGTTACGCTGGGGACATCGACGAGCTTGCCACTTGTCATGATTGGCCTATAGTAAAGTTGGCTAAATTTGAATCCGCTTATATATACGCGTGGTTTCTGATCACCTCGAAAGGGAAACGGTCGTGATGATAGTTTTAAATATCTTTGTAACCTGTTTGTATCCTCTTACAACAGATCTATAAGTGTTGTTTCATGCGGTGTTATTGTTATTTATATAGTAGAAATTCGTCAAGTGCCCAACAGATCACTTTTTAAGAAGATGGTTATTCACATTATTTAAACCTCACAGTGTAAGTAATTATATGTAGTGTATATAATATATTTATAGTCTTGTTTGGGATGCCACATTTCCTCTACATCAAACAAGGCCAGTTCATACGATCACATCTCTGAGTATCGAGCTAAGTTAAAGTGGCTGCCAATTAGTTGTAGTACTCTATAAAAATTTCCTTTTCTCTTTTCTCTTCATGACAGGTCGTTGCAATCATCGCATAACTCTACCCTTGCTATTCCCTCTCATCACACTAGTTTTATGTCCGACTCCTTTGTAGTTGTTGCCGCAAAACTGTGGAACAACCTACTCTTAGATATCCGACAGGCGTCAAATAGAACATTGTTTAAAAACATTGTTTTCACACACTTCTGGAATAGATCCCAACAACTGTAAGTAATAATGCAAATGTATATGTTACAAATGTATTATACTTAAAAGAGTTGGGTAAGCGAATTTTCCAAGAGTGTGGCGATCCCAAATGCCACAACTACCTAAAACAGAATATTTCTATAATAATTCAACGAGGAAATGCGGCGAGCGTTTTAGGTACCCTCCCTGGTGGTAAGCCCTTAGTTTATTTTGTAGAATAGTTTTAATTTCATAGGTATTTTTAGTTTAGTTTTATAGTATGTAGTATATGTAGTATTGTGTACATATTAGTATGTATTTGTCTACATAGATAAAATATTTAATTTGGATTACCTTAAACCCATTTAATGGTTGCACCTACCTCACAACACAAATGGTTTCATTGTCCCAAAGGTTGGTTGCTAGAGAATGCCCAGCGGCATTAAGTCCGCCTCTTGTACATAGTGCAATAAAGGTTTTAAATAAAATAAATAAATAAAAATATTAAAAAGGTTAGTTGTAAAAGAATGCATTAAGTTTGCTCTTTCTACACTACTTTCGTAATTTTGTGCAATAAAGTATATTATTATTTGTTTCATGCCAAATATTTAAATAAGCCGTACTTACATGATTTATTTGATTAAGGATACATTAACATTTCGTGGTAAACTCTATTTGAAATCAAATTCGCTCTTACTACGTAGGCCTTAAGAGTCATGTAATATCAAAAGTGTAGTCACACCATTGACTTATATATAAGTACTATAGAGAGACTATTCCATGGTCTGCAACTCTAGTACAAGATTGTCTAATATTATAAGATTGGCGCCATCCAAATAGGCTTAGGTAAATACGTCTGTATAGGCGTTGTTCCCCTTTCAAGCAAAATTAAATATTATTCAGACAGATTGATTTCACGAGGAGAGGGAATTCCTTTGCACAGACAAGTCTAGTCCAAGTTTTTGGTTTTGTAAATTAATGTACTTTGCATATTGTTAGTCAAAAGTGTTGTTATTTTGTTTAATAATGTGCTAACAATAATTATTAAAAACGATAAGTTGAACTCTAATATGGAGCAGAAGTTACTACTCCTATCTATGGCCTAATAAAAACAAAAAAAGTGTCGTAACTTAATAACAGCACGCTAAAACATTATCGTCGAACCAAACTATTAAAATAAGTAGCGCAGTTGATTGATTTTAACATATTTTTAACACGCAAGACGGATATCTTTCTTTACTCACAAACTACCTCCGTGGCCTAGCAGTTAAATCCGTGGATTTAGACGCGGAAGTACCGGGTTCGAATCCTGTTCGGCATACAATAATTTATTTGTAATATATCTCGAGTTTTGTACGCTAGAAACATCATGATAAGCTTATAGTAGATCTTTAAAAGCGTGGTTTTGACTACCTCGAAAGGGATAAGGTCGTATATATACTATACTTTGCTTTTAAAATTTCGGCGCGCGTTTTCTATGAGCCTTGATTGATGCCGCGGCATCAAAGCATGGCGCAAATATCTGGTCACAGTGTCGGTTTAATAAAAGTTCAATGGGTCAAACTGACCTTTTATAATTAATTTAAAGGGTTTATACCTCGGATTAAATATTTGTGTTAAAACTGTGATTACTTTTACTAAAACACTGTCTGTAATTAAGTACCTTGAGGTAAATGACCGCTTAACTAAATTTTAGAACATTTTCATAAAAAAGTGACTTTAGATTACTAAAAGTGGGGGCCGCGGCGGGAAATGCGGAGTCCGGCAAGCGGCGCAAGTACGTATAGTATAGTATATTAAAACATTATAATTATAATTACATACAACAATCAACTTGCGATTCCTCTGCACTCTTCAAGCAGATATTCAGAATCTCTCACTGTTTCTGCAGCTCGTGAATGGAACAAACTTCCATTGTCAATCAGACTGGCACCGTCGTTGAACATATTTAGGCATCTACTAACTTCTTATTTTCTTAAAAAGCAAAATGAGATATAATTTCTAAACTTAACATGGATTGTTATTTATGTAAGTATTGTATATAAATATATTTATATTTATGTGTATGTATTTATAATGTGTATATTTAAGTATATATTTATTGCTATTATTAGTTATTATACATTTTTCCTTTTAACTCTGCATCCCACAATATCTTTTGTAGTTCTCCCAAAGGTTAGCTGTTAGAGAATACCTTGAAGGTATTAAGCTCGCCTATGTACGAGTACTATATTTTATTTTAGATATTTATTGTGCAATAAAGAATTTTTTACTTTACTTTACTTTACATATTAGTGCCGTTTGCTGCATAAACTCTGGGCCCATGGAGTCCAACCGCAAAAAATATATATTAGACATAACACAAGTTGTCTATTTCATTACAGCCCCAAGAATACAGCGACAAGAATCCTAGACCTCCAATGCTGGAGACGACTTTTCAGAACTGTATATCTGGAGAATTTGGCCTACCCTCGCCACGCTGGCCAGACGGCTTGGCGAGGATATGATGTAATTTTTTTATTAACAATATTGACAATTTATTAACGATTCCACAAGTTGGTATTAGTGGAACCGGGACCGACGGCTTAACGTGCTCTCTGAGTCACGGGAACGGTGGTGTTGTAAATTTATGACAAATGTACGTAAGAAAAGTCTCATTGGTACATGCCGGGTGGGTTTGAACCGACCTTTGTAGGATTTAAGGAACGCGTTCTTACAACCGAGCCACCACCGCGATATATTTAGTGCAGTTAAAAAAATTATAGACAGATCATTATAAAAACATGCAAATTTGCATTTAAATTTCAAAATATTAAAAATTCAATAATTACATTTATCGCTATTCTTAGTCATTTGGACCCTATTTAAAGTTAATGTTCCGGTATTTGAGTTCGACTGTAAAAAGAAAGATCAAGATCACACGACATTATTTATTAACTATCAAATTGACATAAATTTATACGGAGTAAAGTACAAAGATTAAAAAATAAAATAAATTAAGAACTAAATGTGTTTTTGCGCCGTTTGGAGTTAAAACTCTCGGGCCGTGGGGACCAAGTGCACACGAAATTTTCAAGGCGTTGTCAAAACACGTCAACACTTCGGGAGACAAAAGGGCTGGGCAATATTTGGGCCAAAGGATCAGTATTGCCATTCAACGTGGCAATGCTGCCAGTATTCTTGGCACTTTGCCCATTGGCAGCGATTTGGAGCAAATTTTTTATTTATAATAATTGTTATTTTGTGTTTTCTTCATTTTAGTTTTTAGTTATATTTTTATTTATTAATTAGGTTTATTTTTATTAATAGTAATTTATGTTTTAAGATGTAAGTTTTTAGTTTAATTAATATTTTATTATTTTTTTAAATCATTGTACCTTATTTCCTTCGTTTTAAAGACCGAAAAAATAATAATAATAACTAAATTATAAAAAATAATTTTAATTTTATTAACTAAAACTCAAAATACATAAGTCAAAAAGACATAAGCAGCAGCTGAAAACGCTCGCTCAGGTTCTACGCTGGTTTTATTTGTTTGTGGCAATACCGAATACGATTTGCATCACCTACTGAAGGATTTGGGCCTAAAGCAGATTTGCCATCAATACATTTATAGAAAAAGCTTCCAATACTGCACTAACGGAATCATACAGTATTTGGTTGGGTAGGGAGTGGAGTGGAATGGTGCATGGTGAGGGTATTATCGCGCTAAAATAAAAAAGTTCGGTTAAGTCCGTGGATTAAGACTCGGAGGTACCGGGTTAGATTCCTGGTCGGGACACAAAAATATTTATTAATGTAAATAAATACATTTAATTATTATTTAATTTATTTGTGATATTTCTCGAGTTTGGTACGCTGGAGACATCGACGAGCTTGCCACTTGTCATGATTGGCCTATGGTAAAGTTGGCTAAATGTGAATCCGCTTATTTCGTGGTTTCTGACCACCCGAAAGGGAAACGTGATGATACTTTTTTTAAAATAAATAAGACGGCCTCCTTTTCAACCAGCTTATTGTCGGTCGCAAGCCCGAGACACCATTCTTCTCATCTCTTACCACATACATGAATCCATGAAATGCTAAGAAATTTGTCTTCCTTCTAATTGTCATCCACTATTAAGCTATAGTCCAAATTTCAGATCTCTTTCAAATCTCAGACATACTCGTAGATGAATAAAAACTTTTTAATAAAGAGTGAAGCAATACCTTAACACGTCCATCGTCCTCAGCGAAAGGTTCGCTGCCGTTGAACCACTTAAGCCGGGCTGCGGGCTTAGCACCGTACGTAGCGCAACTCAGAGTCACTAAGGTTTTGTGGGTCACGTGAGAGCCTGCGCCAGACACGCCAATCTTATTTGGCGGCACTGAAATGTAATAATAAAAATGTATAGTATAATTTTTCGAAGTACTTAGATACAAAAATATTAAAATGAAATTGATTAAAAAACTAATTATAAATAAAACTAAAACTAAAAATACCTATGAAATTAAAACTATTCTACAGAATAAACTAAGGGCTTACGACCAGGGAGGGTACCTAAAACGCTCGCCGCATTTCCTCGTTGAATTATAATCGACATATTCTGCTTTAGGTAGTTATGGCATTTGGGGTCGCCACACTCTTGGAAAATTCGTTTACCCAGATCTTTTATAAATTTGTGGGTATCAAGAATATACCCCCATTATTTCAACCCCAAATGCCACAATGTTATAATTTTGTTTAATGCTATTATATTTGATGTGCTTTCTAAATAAACGGCCTTTTTTGATGTAGAGGAAATGTGGCAAGCGGCAAAGATATACACACAGGTGGCATCCCAAACAAGACATCTTTCCTCACTCCATGGTACAAGAGACATACCATCCGGCCTTTTACCATCACTACGTGAAAGTCCAGATGGTTCAAGGACAGACGGGATTTTAGCAGACCATAAACTTCTCTTTATAAATTCATTTAAGGCTTGGTGTCTGAAGAATCTGCCTGCGCTCTTTTGACAACTAAGCCCGTGTAGACCCATTTCATCAACTTGAGAACCACACTTGCATATGTGAGGTTGACATATTTTTAAACCAAGGCGTAAAGAAACTGCTATTCTTAAACTGTTCTTATCCAGGAGTGTACCAAGAGTGTAACAAGCAGATAGGGCGGCGTGAAGCCATGCACCAGCTTCCTTCTGGGTAGATGCTAACAGACGGGCACAGTCATAACTATTATTTGAAATGTCTAGTATTGACTGGTATGATTTATTAATTAAAGGGATGTCCCAAGCGGCCTGGGAACATCTATTATCGGGTTCGCTAACGTCAGGAAGTGAATCTGTCCAAAGCTTTCTGGCATCTACCACACAGTGTAGATCCAAGTCGACGTTTGATTTAAGAATTAAATCGACCAAGACTCTAGAGCTGTGGGCAGAAGCCAGGTAAGCTGGAATGGATATAATTAACTTAAAAATAATAAATTTAAAAAAATATTATTAAAATCTATATACGTGTATATAAAGGTGAATGTATGTGTGTGTGTTCCCTATGCATTGCAAAACTACTTGACCGATCGGGATGAAACTTTGGGAATATTTTGTGTGAACATCGGGAAGATTTCTGACATATTAGATTGCATAATAAATAAATCTTAATATATAAAACAAAGTCGGATTTGTTAGAACACTTATAACTCGAGAACGGCTGGACAGATTTTCACGGTTTTCGATTTGTTGGATTTGTCTCCGTCCCGAATAGCAGAATAACTATAAATAAAATTGGGAAAATGAAGAAAAAAATAAATAAAAGTAAAAACATTTAACCATAAAAAAGTTTGTGGTATTCGTACCTGTCAAACAATTGACAAATATATATGGATGCGTTCAGAAATTTATATCAAGCTCTATCAATATAGAATTGAGAAGATCCAATCGGCGATTAGCATTGCGTATAAGCATTTGACATTGTGGATTTCTACGTGCTAACTAAGGTTTACAAACATTCAATGACTGTTAGGCAGTACGAAGTTCGCCAGGTCAGCTAGTATTAAATAAAATAATAATAATAATTCATTTATTTCGACTTGATCCATATATGTTAGTAACAATTTAACTTAGAACTATGTTTGTAGAAATACACATTAATCAAAAATTAAAACAATGCAAATATAATAATTATTGTCTATTGTGTGTGACATTAAGTCACAGCCCCATAACATTGGGTAACGCAAACGCTGTACAGATAAAGATCCAAACTATATCACTATAAACTATCAAATAAACTACACTACAAATAAAACTAAAATTATAACCGTTCGATGGGTATTATTATAACCGTAGTCCGAGTTACGTTCTCTCTCTCTCTTGTGTGCTTGGGGAAACTTGGCGACGGGTGACCCTTTGAGTAGATAATGTTTTGTTCAAAGGGTCAGCTTGGCCGTTCAACGGGGAATTGATTTACTAAAAGTCTCAAGATTCGATTTTCCGTAATAATAGTATTATTTTTCTACCGGATAGTAACCATTATACCTATTATTGAGCCGAGATCAATTTTTATCTTAGCAAACTTGCAAATGGTAAGGGTTGGCTTAAAGATCGGGTCAAACGACTCAAGTTTCAGAATGTATTTAGGTCGATACCTCTACGACCTTCACGATTTGACCCTGTTAACTTAAGTGTTAGAAATTTGTATTTATTTATTTATATAGCCCTTTCAGCACGACAAAAAATATTATGGATATTGAAAGGTTTTTATAACTTGGAGGTCCTTGTGGTCCATACATCTCATAAAAATATTGGAAAAATTCCTCTCCTAGTAAAATAATGGAAATTAAATCCACTTATACATGTGTTTTTATTTACTTGTCATAAAATATAATTAATAAGTAGCTAGATGAGTGTACAAACTTTTATATTTTATACTAGCACGACATGTGACCTTGCGCCCTCCTGATGTTAAATGGCGCGCAAGATCCATGAATGTTAGCAACTGGAATCAGACACTTATGAGTGACATCAGTCCCTAACACTATGCCGGCTTGACTGGACATCGTTTCGAAGCGACAAAACAGAATTTGGCGAACGCTAGTTTTTTTTGTAATAACGCACGTTTGGTATTGTCCGTGCTGAAAGGGTTATTACAGTACATATACTATCACACATATAACATAATATAATTACAACTTATCTAATATATGTACCAATGAGCTTTACACTTTTCTTACGTACATTTGTCATACATTTTCAACAAAACTGTTTCCGTACCTCGGAGAGCGCGTTAAGGCGTAGGTCCCGGTTACACTAATGCTTACTTAAATCATTAATAAATTGACATAAAAAAAATGATCAGACACTCGCCAACTCGCCTGGCCAGCGTGGCGAGTGCAGGGATAATTCACCAGAAAATTCTGAAAGGTCCATCTCCAATCTCTCTAGGGGCTGTGATAATAATTATGTCTTCGTATGAGAAAAAAGGGTTAGTCTGTTTGTAAGTACTTTTTCCAAAAATAATTAAAATTCTTGATGTACAAGAAACATTATGTTACCACAAAAAAGTTTGTCAGATTCTAAACATTCACATAATTAAAGTTTAAATATCATTTGATAATTGTTAATTTAGTATCTATTTTACTTGTGTACAGTTTTTTTAAATACGAGTATGATTTACGAAAATTAAAAAATCATTTTTTTTAAATAGATATTTTGAATTATTAGGGATGAGATACTTAAAACATCTCGAACACCATGGCCAAGGGTAAGCCAGTAACTTGACTTGAATAGAGTATTAACATTTGGCTAATTGAATGATTTTCGAAAACAGTTAAATTAGCTCAATATCAGTTTTTGCAGCTCTACACATCTTCTTGTCTTTCTTTACTCAATCGTCTACAATCCGATAACACCTTCGTATTTAAATGTCGATTTGAATTTCTTTATGACTCTCACGACCGCCCTCTCCGTTCTTCTCAGAATAATCAACTCATAATCCCGTCTCATAGTTCCAGCAGATATTCAGATTCGTTCACTGTGTCATCCGCTCGCCAATGGAACAGGATCCCACTGAAGATCAGACAGGCTCCCTCTGTTCATATTTTTAAACGTTTACTTACCACCTACTTTCTAAACACGCAAAACAGTGTTTTTTAAAATCAATATTACATTTTATTTTTGTGTTGATTTTTATTTTTAAGATTTGTCATTTACTGTTTATTAGTCTGTAGGCTTATTTTTAATATTTTATAGTTATATGTATGTATTTATGTATTTATTTATTCTTATATGTATTATTAGTATGTAGTTTATCATAATAAATTTGCACTCATACATAGGTTTTCCACACTCCCAAAGGTTGGTTGTTAGAAAACGCCTGGCCATTAAGCCCGCCTATGTACAATTTTAGTGCAATAAAGTATTTATAAATAAAAAATAAAAAAATGATTCTCGATTCATTCTTTATTCATATTCTAACATGACCTATCATAAACATTATTACAGCGGCAAGAATTAGTCGAAAGAGTCGACACTGCTGAATATAAACCATACAGAATATATTTCTGTAAAATTTCCTACGTTGGATTGACAAGGATCCTTAGACATGTTTTTTTGACAATTTATTAACGATTCCGATAGTTGATATTAGTTAAACCAGAACCGACGTCTTAACGTAATCTACACTATTATTAATTAATTTGCCTTAAATCTACGAGACGTATGAGGTCAAGAAATAGCTCTCAAAACATAATCCGGTCAAACTTCACTAGTCGAAACGGAACTTATGTCAAGTTTCGGAATGTATTAGTGGATGTACTGGCGATATTGTTTGGGACTATCGGAGAGGGTCCCCTAATGACTATTGGAATAACTTTGCGACGTCAAAGTGAGGATTAAATAGATTTCGATACTACAGACTTAGTTCAACCGTGTCTATTGAATAGTGAATCATTTTCGCAATATTGAATTAAAGTTGGCAGACACGTGGCAGTTGTTGATGGCAGTGGTGGCTCGGTTGTAAGAACGCGTACCTTAAATCCTACAAAGGTCGGGTCAAACCCACCCGGCATGTACTAATGAGAAATACTCTGTTATTGTTACTATATAATACTGTGCAATTAGATTATTTGAAAAAAATAAAATATTATGTGGTTTTTATATTAATCAAGTCCTTTAGTACTAGAGCTGTCATGATGATATTTTAATCGCACAGCTAAACTATATAAAATAAGCATTTTGCCTACTTAAATTGTAAACTGTAATTTATCCAAAAATGCATATATAACTGAATACAATTTAGCCCAAATCCCCATACAAGTTGAGGAACCATTGAAGTTGAATTTCTTTCGCTATATGCCTTGGAACCATGAGATGGACACAGGCTTATTAAATCATCAATTGTTTGTCTTACCTTCATGTCTACTGAACTTTATCGCTCATAAATCGTGCCGGTATTGTGTAAGTGTAAATTAAGTGGATACATGATACAGTTCCTAGTATGGTGGTCTGAGGTTGGTTGCCTCTCGATATTGCATGGTGGTAAAATTCCACGACCCTCATTATATTTAGTGATTCACCGCAAAGGTTATCGATAAAATTAATTAATTAATAATTTTATCCGAGATGATGGCAAGAGACCCGATGGTATAACGTTGGTCCCCTGGGAACGAAGACGTGCTCTGGGGTGAGATGCCACGTGCGACGACACCCTCGCCGCGTCGCAAATCAGGGGGACAGCGCATAAAGCGGGGGCCGCGGCTGAAAATGCGGAGTCCGGCGCAAGTATGTTATGTAAGTATATTAAAAGATTGCATATTTCTGCCGTTTGCAGTAGAATCTCTGGGACCAGGAAGTCCAAGCTCAAAAAAAGTTTTTAAAAGACATAACACCGCGTCTTGTCGTCTCCCCCGGTCCGGACAAAAGGGCTGGCTCTTTCTTCGCCCAAAGAATTAGTATTGCAATTCAGCCGGAAAATACAGCCAGCCAACATTCCACGCGGACGGGGCTTATATCCCTATCCGTAGTATTAATATTAATTTATGTTATATATGTTTTTTTAAATAAATGAATAATTATTAAATTAAAATTAATAGCAACCCTTCGCAAAAAAAATGTGTAGTTGTCGCAGAAATCTTAGGGTTCTCTGTCTCTTTTTTTTAAGGAAGTTTTAATATTGTAAGACTTTTTTATTTATATATATTATTAATTAGTTTATATTATATTTATTTTCTGCATGTTGTTTTAACAAACCAGCAATGCTCTGACAGTTGACACCCACATATTTTTTCTTTTATTTTTCTTTTTGTGTACATTTTGTTTCTTTTTTTTTTAAATGTAAATAGTAATAATATATTTAGAGGGAGTCTAGGCGTTGACTGCCGATTGACAGACCTATATATATAGGCTTAGTTCGGCTGCAAATGTCTGTTTTCCTGTACCATAATACATGATGATATATGTTATTGTTTTTATATCTTGTAAACTTTACTGAATAAAGATATTATTATTATAATTATTATAGTTAGCACTTGACATGACACATGATAATAATTATAACAAAAATGTTGCAACCTTCAATCGAGAATCGGATCTTTGTCGACATTTATCGATAACATTGGCTACGGCACATCACTATCTAGCCACTTATTAGCTATAGGGTACCGGCAATTTATCGTGGGGTCACAGAATTGGGCCCTACACTTGGCCACTTAGAAACTAACTTTCCTAGAATGTGCTGTTATATGTAAAATATAGGCACTTGGTTGTGGCATCTTGATTTTACATGAAGCTTAAAATTAGATTTATAAAGCCTTAAAGTTCCTTTGGCGCCATATTTTCATCACAGCCCATGAACACATAATTCTTGACCTCCACTTCTAATGTTGGCACACGGGTAAATCGTTATAAAAAAATTCAATAGGCATAAATCAAGAAACTGCTACTTCGGTTTAGCTCGCAAAGTGTGGGCAGTTTGCTTCAGAGTTCCCCTAACAGTTTTAGTACATTCAAACACATACAATGCAGTTAGTTGTAATATTTTAAGAAATTTTGTATCCCATATGCTCTATTGACCACCGGCGGCCCGAGCCATGTTACGTCCTGTTATGAATTCCAGATTGCCGCTTAGGTTGAAGTTCCGGATCTACAAGATGTTCATCCGTTCCCGGCTTACCTACGCTGCGCCAGCCTGGCACCACCTTCTGGCCAAGGCTAATAGGGAGAAGATCCAGAGTCAGCAGAACATATCGCTCAGAGTGGTTTCCCGAGTGCCATGGTTCGTGCGTAATTCCGTCATAGCTCGAGATCTGGAGATGCCTACTATTGAAGAGTTTGTCGTTGGCCTGACTAGACGTATGTTCTCTCGGGCCGACAACGGACACTTCAAGCATCTCCAGAATATCGCTCCGTCTTGCGCTCGGCCCCCCAACGGGAGATCACTTCCTAAAGAAGTGCTCCTGGAGGAGAACTGAAGTAGCCGAACCCAGATCCCCTGAGCTCGTGAGCCATACGGGCGCTGTTATACCAGTAACGGCGCATGAATTACCAGCGGGTGATTACTAGCTGAGATCCTGCCGGGGAGAACGGGGGCCCATTAGACATCCGGGCCTGGACGACCCCACTGTCTGTCTGTCTGTCTATTGACCACAGTGAGACATATTCTGGTGGTGGGTATAATTTTAATAACTTCTATTCTGTTTTAATAACTTCTACTCTGTTTTAATTTTCTATGTTCTTAAGTTGCCTTCCTCCGTCCTTTCTCTTCAAATAAATAAATCATTATCACAGCCCCTAGAACACAAATAAACCTCCACTGTTGGAGATGGGCCTTCCAGAATATATATCTGGAGAATTTGGCCTACACTCGCCACGCTGGCCAGACTGGTTGGCGAGGATCTCATGTATTTTTTTAATTCAATGACAATTTATTAACGATTCCACAAGTTGATATTACTGGAACCGGGACCGACGGCTTAACGTGCTCTCCGAGGCACGGGAACGGTGTGTTGTAAATCTATACAAATATCTACAGTTGAACTTAAGAAAAGTGTATTTCTTATTGGTACATACCGGGGTTCGAACCAACCTCTTTAGGATATTAAGAAAAACGTTCTTACAACCGAGCCACCACCTCTCTTCTTCTATAACAACTGAAAATCTCATCCCATTTCAATATCTTATATATATATATATATATATATTATTTCAACTATAAAATCTGAACAAAGTTTTATCCAGTAGTAGAAAGACACATGACTTTAAAACAGTATAGATTTTTTATACTAACCATTGACGTCAAGAAGTACGTGGTGTTCTATGGCATCGCTACTGGCGTCGCCTCCAGCAGCAAGCGCGGATAGAGCAGCCGAAGTCACATGACAAGACAGTTTGGCGCCCAATTCCTCTCTCGTTACAGTCAATGGTAACGTCAACTTTAACGTCTGGTTGTCCGGCGTCGATGTACGAGCTGGAAAGAAGAAAATATTTTTAATAAAGAATTAAATTTTAAAAATAAAAAAATACTGTGTAAAACATTAAATTTAACGAAAAACTGAAAAGAAATTAATAAATTAACTTTAAATAATAAAAAAATCATGCCAAGGGTTCCGTTGCCTAAAAGTTTGAAAACCGCTGAATTTAATATAGACCTTTATTGAAAATTTAAATGATAATAGTTCCTAACCAACTTTAAATCGTTATAGATCCTAAATGCTCACTCGAAATGAAAAATGATAAGAAAAACTTTAACATGGTTTTCAAATACCTATTCGATGATACCCCATTCATTTTTTTCACAATATGGCGTCTGGTTATCGCCCTACTGAAATTTGAATAATATCATATCTTCAGTGACACTCGCATGATTAAGACGAATATACGAAAATAGAAAAAAACAAGTCCAAGGGTTCCGTCGCCAAAAAGTTTAATAACCGCTGAGATTATTTTTAATAATAATTATATATTTTATTACATAATAGCTTTATCAGTCGGGACCTATTAAAAACCGAGACCGGCTCAAATCATGAAATGAGTCACGACTGTTAAAGTCGCTATGTATAAATTATATAAAATTATTTCATTGGTGTAGTTAAGCGGTTATCAAACTTTTTGGCGACGGAACCCTTGGGCTTGTTTTTTTCTTTTTAGTATTAATTTTTTTCTTTATTTTTTTATTGAAAGTTATTTTTTACGCAGTCGGGTTTTTATAAAGAAATTGTTCTAAGACTCATTGAGGACTCTGGTGACAATAAGGCTGGCTGGCAGTCTTTTGTCTCAAAAAATAGGTATTTTAATTCAGAGGGGAAATGCTGCCAGTATATTGTGCACCATACCGCAGGACAGCGACAGGACATCTTGGTGGGGTTCTTTTTTTTTTTGTTTTTTTGAGTTCTGATCCTTTGAATAAATAAATGTAATTTAACTTAACGTAGAAGCGGCAAAGACATCAGCTACCGTAAAAATAAAAAAACTACGTCCGTTTAAACGGTCGCCGGTAATACGGGAACCGTTTATCTGTGAAAAGGGCCTAATAATTATCGATTAAAAAATTCGCAGAATAGTACCTACGTCAATCACAGAATAGCAAGTCTGATTGACGTCGCGTAAAAATACGTCGGGGAGCGCCGTGAGTGATGCACGCGACGCGACGTCCAGTGATGGATGGACGTGAGCATCCAGCAGTATGGCGGGGGCTATAGCTGGAATATAACTTGGATTTCTCTGATGAACATTCGAAACGTTGACATTCGCCAGAGAACTAAAGTTAATGACAAAGCTTTTAAAATTAGCAAGCTGAAGTGGTAATGGGGCGGATACATCTGCCTCAGAACCGACTTACGATGGGGCAAACGAATTCTAGAGTGTAAGAGTGGCTGCCAATTCGTTGTCGCAGAAATCTAAGAGTTCTTTGTCTCCTTTTTTCTATTCTAAACGAGCCTGCGACACCGAAATACCTCAAGGATAAATTTGA
The DNA here is from genome assembly GCA_910589645.1 of Tinea semifulvella. Classification (NCBI taxonomy): domain Eukaryota; kingdom Metazoa; phylum Arthropoda; class Insecta; order Lepidoptera; family Tineidae; genus Tinea; species Tinea semifulvella. The sequence continues at coordinate 2,660,086 of OU342619.1, read as the reverse complement.
CTATCGTTCTTCGTTTCACGACAAATCCCTTCGTTCTTCTCACAACTCACTTCTTTCTGTTCCCTTGCATCATTCTGGATTTATTTCAAATTCTTTTACAGTTGTTGCCACAAATTTATGGAACAATCTCTTCGTTCAAAAGATGAGTATCTACACTTTCTAATTAGCTCCCAACAATGTTAATAAGTGTATATATGTATATTTTTGTGTGTATTTAGTATATTGATATTACAGTATATATAAAAGTATACTATGTAAGTATATATAATTATGTTGAATTTATCTTACTATATATTAATATTTATTTCATTGCACCTATAAATGTTCTAATTTGTCCCCAATGGCTGTCAGAAAATGTCCGGAAAGGCCAGGGGCCCTGTCACTTTACTGCAGACCACCGAAAGAGTTCCTGCAGTCTGAAAGGATCTTCAGCATAAGCGCAGCCTGTCGCTGTCATATCAAAATGACAATATAAACTCTTTGTATGTATTTACGTAACGTATTTCTTTTTTATACTAGCACGACATGTTACCTTGCGCCCACCTGATGTTAAGTGGGGAGCGAGATCCATGAATGTTAGCAACTGGAATCAGACACTCATAACTGACATCACAAACACTATGCCGGCTTGACTGGACATGGAGGCAATTCTAGTCTGATCCCAAACTTTACTGGGTTTATCGGCACGAACGGTGGATACTTCCTCGCCCCAGCAGACTGGACAAATTACCGCCATCAGTCCGCCTACCACCTATTTGCTGTTCTCGTTGAAAGTATGTGCCATTTGCAATGATGTCAATTTTTACTTCCAAGGAGAACTAATATTGTAAGCTTGCCATGGTGATATTTACATAAAAATAACACCGCTTAAAACAAGACTTACTTACTACAGTCGGTCCATCTCGACGGACACATTGTATGGACATCGGATTGTGCCGGGATGCTCTCTGACCCGACATGACATCGCGGCACTGTATTAAACTATCCTTCATCTTCTAACCTCTGTTTGTGAACGAATTTCATGTTTATCAAAAAACTTTTATGTAACCAAAAGTAAAATATCATCACGACCGTATCCTTTCGGGGTGGTCAGTAACCACGCTTATAAATACGCGGATTCACATTTAGCCAACTTTACTATAGGCCAATCATGACAAGTGGCAAGCTCGAGAAACATCACAAAAAACCTGTAGACCACGAAGTCATGTACCAATGTGGATTTTATAACACCATCGTTCCCGTGCCTCGGAGAGCATGTTAAGCTGTCGGTCACGGTTCGGCTTATACCAACGTAATCGTAATAAATTTGTCATTAAAAATTTACATTAGATCCTTGGCGAGTGTAGGCCAAATTCTCCAGATATAAGTTCTGGAAGGCCCATCTCTAACAGTGGAGGTCTAGGAACGCTGTGTTCTAGGGGCTGTATAATGAAATAAACGTATTTTTTTTTTGGATTTTAAGGAGTGCTGTTTTTACTACCACCGCTCAGACAACAAAATTAAATTAATATTTCGCCTCTTAACACCGAATAAACAAAGCCCAAAGCATTCTGAAATACTCTTAACCATTAAAATGTAAATTTTATTTGTAAAATAACAGACATCTCATCTATTATGTTATTTCAAACATATTTTAAAGTTTATGTTCCGAAAATACTTCAAACATCCCCTAAATTTAACTTAATTTCATATAAAACGTATTATTTTAAAGATGTGAATTTCGAGAACCGTGATTTCAAATAGATATAACGTTGTATTAATAAAAAAGTTGGAAGTCAAAATATTGAGTCTCCAAATTTACGTTGGCGTGTTGTTTTCAAACAGATTGCAAAACCCAACAAATAAGATATTATATAGTATTTAAAACTATACCAATATGTAAAAAACTCAATCAAATTTATTTTTTTTGGTTATTTTCTTCCGATGGATGATAAATGAGATGATAGGGAAGGCAAAGGGTCTAGCCCATACAGCCAAGTCTGACGTAACATATCTTTCTTTTTAATTAGTTAATGAGGTCGAATCATCATCATCGAATTCCAGATGCTGCAGAATTTGATGCTTTTCTTGGAGTCACTCGAAGGACCATAGCTCAAACACGTCTGGAAAAATATGGGAGTTGACAGCGCGGGAAAACCGCAAAAAATAAACTGCAACTTGTGCCCCATATTTAAAGTCCAATTTATCGTTTTCCATAATTATTCACATATAAAATATTGTGTCTGTCTTAGCTTATAGTGTGACAATGCCTATCTACAGCAGCTATAAAGTTAAGCGTTATTCTGTATTTATAATTTTGTTAAATTTATTATTTTATTGTTTCTCTTTTCAAATGATGGTTATCATGTACTGCTCTAGATTCACCAATATGTACTATAAAATGATATTGTTTAATATCAATATTGTAAAAATTGACGTGTAAAAGTGCAGAATACATCTCTTTTTGTCCTATGCCTACTTGCTAAATAAACGAATTGAATTGAAATAAATAAATTTAATAAAAATAATTAAATAAATTTTTGCTAAAATTAAAAATAAACTAAACAAAACCTTAAATTAAATAAACTAAAAGATAAACCTAATTAATATAAAAACTAAATACTTACAAATATCTTGATTATAATCTACATGTCATCGAATCCAGGAGAAGATGAACCCAATGTTCCGAGGACTCCGGCGACGTTGCCTCGTTGAATGGCAACACTGATCCTCTGAATAAGATATTCCCTACTCAGAGGATCACCACGCTCGGATGGCAACGCTTATGTCGCGTATTAAAGATTTAGCGTCCTCAGACCAAGGGCCCATCGTCTCTACGGCAAATGGCACAAAATGGTAACGGTTTGCCAACTCTATATACTTATTACGTTTACCATTTGCAGCCAATTCAGCCGCTGCACCTGCTCGTTTTCGTGTCGCGCCAACACGACGAAATAAAATGAATAAAATAAACTGATTCCAAACACGCAATGGATTGGATAAACTCGTTGGTGGATAAAATGCTAAGGTGAGCGGCAAGTTATCGCCAGTGGGAGGGGGTCAGAATCTACTCAAGCATTGCGGCTGATGAACCGTGATGGCTGCACCTGTTACCTTTACCCTATAATGTCAAGGATTCGAAAAAAATCGGCTTTAACACTTCGTAAATTAGCATTTCGGTTACCAAAAGAATTATTATATTTTACAGCGATTATTATTAAAATAAAAACTGCCTTCGTGGTCTAGCGGATAAGTCCGTGGATTTAGACTCGGAGGTACCGGGTTCGATTCCTGGTCGGGACACAAAAATATTTATTAATGTAAATGAGTACATTTAATTTATTTGTGATATTTCTCGAGTTTGGTACGCTGAAGACATCGACGAGCTTGCCACTTGTCATGATTGGTCATTGTAAAGTTGGCTAAATGTGAACGCTACCGCCAATCATGACAAGTGGCAAGCTCGTCGATGTCTCCAGCGTACCAAACTCGAGAAATATCACAAATAAATTAAATATTATGTAAATAAATACATTTACATTAATACATATTTTTGTGTCCCGACCAGAAATCGAACCCAGTACCTCCGAATCCTAAGTCCACGAACTTAACCGCTAGACCACGGAGGCAGTTAAAAAGACCATAATACATTGTCAATTGATTTGTTATTATTTGTTACTTGTCATACTTGTCAAAAAGTAGCCTCACCGCTCGTTTTTTTTAAGAAATGTTAGCATTGTTAAAAAAGTGGTATTTCTTAACAAAAACGACATTTCACGCTGATAAGATAAGATAAGATAAAAATTCTTTATTTGCATAAATGTTAGTCTAATTTACAGGTCTTATAGTAAACTAACTTAACGTAACAACATTTGCCAAGTAAATTAGCGAGCAAATATATCAAACATTAATATAATTTTTTTAAAACTTTTAAATAACAAAACAGTTGTCCCTGTTCCTTGGTGCTAACAATCTCCTAAACCCTTACCAGTCTGGTTTCCGTCCTGGTCATAGCACAACTTCAGCTTTACTTAAAGTAACTGAAGATATCAGAAAAGGTATGGAGGATACTAAAGTCACAGTACTTGTACTGATTGACTTTACAAACGCCTTCAACACGGTAGATCCTGATTTGTTAATCGCTACGTTGTCTCGTCTTAATATATCATCAGAGGCCCTAGCATGGTTCTCACAATATCTCCATGGTCGCCAGCAGCAGGTTCGTGCTGATCAGGTGTCATCGGAATGGTGCGAGTTGGACACGGGCGTCCCTCAAGGTGGTATTCTCTCCCCTTTGTTGTTTTCATTGTTCATTGACGCCATCACTGCTCTACTTCATTGTGAGTATCACCTGTATGCAGACGATTTGCAGCTCTATGTGCAGTCAAATATCAACACGGTTAATAGTGCAATAGCTTGGCTTAATTCAGATCTCAGTAGTATACATTCATGGTCGAAACGATTTGGGGTCGTTGTCAATCCGAGCAAGTGTCAGTCAATCATAATAGGAAGCTCACGGCTGTTAAGCAAAATAGACGTAAACAGCATTGACCCTGTTCGGTTTGACAACGTCCCTATTGCGTATTCCGGCGAGGTGAAGAATCTAGGTGTATACCTAGATTCTAATCTGAGTTGGACAACGCACGTTACTAAAACTAGTAGTAAAGTTTTTGCTTCACTGCACTCTCTCAATAAACTTAAAAATTTTCTGCCGTTAAAAGCTAAAATAACCCTGGTTCAAAGCCTTCTCCTTCCTCTCCTCGACTATGGTGATGTGTGTAGCATCGATCTTTCAGAGATGTTGCTCAACAAGATGGACCGGTTACTTAACGCATGTATCCGGTTCATCTACTGTTTACGTAAATACGATCACATCTCTGAATACCGTGCTAAGTTGAAGTGGCTACCTATTCGATGTCGCAGAAATCTCAGAGTTCTTTGTATGCTTTTTTCAGTTTTAAACGAGCCTGCGACACCGCGATACCTCAAAGACGGTTTTGCCTATCTCTCATCTTTCCATGATAAAATTCTTCGCTCCTCTCACAACTCACTTCTTTCAGTCCCCTCTCACCATTCCGGATTTGTTTCAAATTCTTTTGTCGTTGTCGCCACAAATTTATGGAATGATCTTCCTGTAAACATAAGACAAGCAACTACCAGATCTTCGTTTAAAAAACTCGTATATCTACACTACCTGAAAAGCTCCTCACAATATTAGTAAGTGTATATATGTATGTTTATGTATAGTATTATGTATGTATTAGTATTTAGTATATTGATATCATAGTATATATAACAATATAATATGTAAGTGTATAATTAAGCTGTTAATTTTTCTTCCTAATTTTTTAATATTTCTTTCATTGCACCTATAATAGTTCAAATTTGTCCCCAAGGTTTGGCTGTCAGAAAATGTCTACGGGCATTAAGTCCGCCTTTGTACTTTGTGCAATAAAGTTTTAAATAAATAAATAAATACACACATCAAAAGTGTCTAGGGATCAACATATATTTTTGCAATAACTTTTCTCCTGATTGATATTCATTAAAATTTTCTTTAAGGATTGATCAAATAAAATGTTTTCGTTTGTCTACAGTAACGATAAACCAAGTCACCTTTGCATTAGTAAAAAAAATTGTCATTTTCCTAATAAAGGGATTTTTGACATTTGAACCACTAACATTAAAGTTCGAAAAAAAGACTGAAATAACAGTTTTTTTTTTAATTTTATTGGGTAACTTACAATTAATAATCCGTGTTTCTACCGCGAACACTAACAACACAAGAACATCGGTTTGGCATACTCAAAATGAGTTCATCCAAATCACGCTGTGGAATGGCCGCCCATGTTCGTTGCAACAACAAAAAAAGGTCTTCTTGCGACTGGATACCCTCCATATTCGGCAGAGCTCTTCTCTGAAGAATATCCCATGCATGCTCAATCGGGTTCAAGTCTGGCGACTGAGCAGGCCAGGGCAGGACATTGATGTTAGCTGCGGCGAGAGTCTGTCTTACAACTCTTGCGGTGTGCGGTCGTGCATTATCATGCATTAACTGAAATAAGGGACCGATATGCACTTGTAGAGGAACGATGACGTCTGATACAACCGTCTCAGCATAAATTTGAGCGTTGAGGTTGCCTCTGATCCAAATCAACTCAGTTCTTCCGCCGATCGAAATACCCGCCCATACCATGATGGTTCCACCACTATAAGGATGGACTTCCTGGCAGGATTTTAATCGCTGTTGGCGTCCAGGGGTTCTCCAGTGTCGTATACGTCTTGTATCCGGCCTCATACCAAAACGAGACTCATCAGAAAAGCACACGAAACGCCATTGTTCTTCTGTCCAATTTCTGTGTTCAAGAGCCCATTGATATCGAGTCCTACGATTGTGCATTGCTATAGGTGGTACCCGTAGCGGTCTTCGGGAATGAAGGTTCACTTCATGCAAGCAGTTTCTGACTGTTTGGTCGCTAATTAAGTTCCCTGAAGAGCGATGAAGGCTCACGGCTAACATCATGGCGGTTATTGTTGGAGTTCTTCGAGCTGTGATTTGAATGTATCGGTCTTGTCTCCGTGTGGTGCAGCGATACCGTCCTCCATGGCGCTCAGCCACGGTACCAGTGGTTCGGTAACGTGTCCAAAGTCGACTGATAACACTCTGACTTGTATTCAGAGCTAAAGCCACAGTACGTTGCCGGGAACCAGCTTCTATCATTCCCACGGCTCTGATCATTTCTTCCCTGCTTAAATGACGTCGCCGCTCCATAATAACGTTGGTTTTAATCAGTAGTAGGGAAACAGTAGCACTAATAATGTCTTCAATGCGTCTTATGTTTTTATAGGGAAAATATTGACAGCTGATTTTCATCTTTTACTCGAATTTGATTGACAGTTCCTGTTTTAAATTATGAAATGCACCAAAAAGGATCCATATAAATTTATAAAATCATAAATTTATTACAAAGCCACATCTCAATCACAAGAAATCCGCATAAACATGCTTGATCCCTAGACTTTTTTGATGTGTGTAAATAAATAAAATATGTCCAAAAACTTACATGTAGGTATTCGTACAACATTGTCAGCTTAAACTTTAGGTATTACAATTGTCAAAATATTCTTTTAAATTATAAAACATATTTTATTTTAACCAAATTATTAATTGATTTTTAAAAACATTTTTTCCCAACAATTTTAATTTGTTGGGTAATTTATTATAAGTTCGTATACACATGATTAGGCAATTTTTATTACATTTTATTCTGGATTATGAAGTTGCTACGAGATGTTGGAAATGCTACAAAACGAACGCGGCCATAGTGGCAACGTTAAGCTTGTGTGTGTTACGTTTGCTGAATGGTCAAAAACCCTTTTTTTAAAGAGAGCTAGTTCATATTTAATCAACTTTACTATAGACCCATCATGACAAGTGGCAAGCTCATCGATGTCTTTAGCGTGCCGTACTTAAGAATTGACATAGCTAAATGAAATATTTTTTGTTTTTTTGACTAGTAATCGAACTAACACTTTCACAAAAAGCAAGACGAGTCTACATACCTTGACTAAATCGGTATATTATTGTATGTATATATATAAATATAGTATGTAACCAGTATATGTATGTGTTATCTATGTATGTATTGTATGTATTTATATTGACCGCCTCCGTGGTCTAGTGGTAACAAACGTTGCCGTGAACTCGGGAGGTCGTGGGTTCGATTTCCACGGGGGGCAAGTTGTACATTGTATAATTTGTCTCGGTCTGGGTGTTTATATGTATAATATGTATATAATATGTAGTTTATCAACCATCTAGTTTCCGTAACACATGCCTCGTAGCTTACCACGGAAACTAGACGGCGCTGTGTGACCTGTCTGGAAATATTTATTTATTTATTTATATTATAGATTCAATATCGTTATTTTTTTAGTTATAAGTTTTTGACTCAATAAATCTCTTTATCTCAAATATTAGCGGTCATGCACCTTACAATCCCTGCTCACATCTCCCAAAGGTTAGATGTTAGAAAATGTTTTTAGACATTAAGCTCGCCTATGTACTGTAAAATGTATTATTTTCTGTGCAATAAAGAATTTATCTATCTATCTATCTAACCCAGCGAATAAATACGTGCATAAATAAACTGTTTGTGGGTAGAACTGAAAAGTCCACAACTAAAGGGAAACACAATCCGAAGGCTTAAACACACAAAATGAGTTTATAAGCTGATCCTAATTTAATTTGTTTATGGGATTTCATCGTTTCTGGATTAAGGCCGCAGTTCCACTATATCACGATTCCATAATAATGTTATAAATGTTTTTGTTGACTGTATTTTTTTCTTAATACTGTTTTTTTTTTTTTTTAGGTAATTAGGTCGGTATTAGTTCTGTTAATTTAATAGATTTAACTGTTAGGTAGGTGAATTATTTGTTTATATAGTGTTAGGAACTGATGTAAGTTATGAGTGTCTGATTTCAGTTGCTAACATTCATGGACCTCGCGCGCCACTTAACAGCAGGTGGGCGCAAGGTCACATGTCGTCCTAGTATAAAATATATATATATATATAATGAAAATATAAAACGATTTGCAATAGTTACTTTTTTTCGACGTTTGCTGTAGAAACGATGGGCCCGTGGGGATCGAAACTTAAAGCCTTTTATAAAGAAATTGTTCCAAGGCTCATTGATGTCTCTGGTGACAATATGGCTGGCAGTTTTTTTCCCAAAAATTAAGTATCATAATTCAAAGGGGAAATGCTGCTAGTGCCACAAGACAGCGATTTGGAGGAGCTATTTTTTTTTGTATTTAATTTTTATTTTCTATGTATTATTATTATTTTTTTAGGTTAAATTTAGATTTTGGTGTAATATAGTTAGTTTAATTTAAGGTTTTGTATGAAAAAAATTATACTTAAAAGAAACTTAAAAAAACGTCATTCAGGAATGAATTCCCGCGTTTGCACAGGCTTGTCAAGTCCAAGTTTTTTGTTTTGTAAATAACTTTACTGTTAATATTGTTAGTCAAAAGTGGTGTTATTTTGTTTAATAATGTAAATAAATGTGATAATGGCTAACTTCATTTATTTTGTCCAATACTGTACAAACATGCCTATAATTTAAAAAAATAGTACGCTCGGACAGCTAGTGCTAATGGAAACCTTGTTTATGAAAAGTAAATTATAAGTTGGAATAAGTTTATTTTGGTGCATTTAATTTAAATCTAACCTTTGTATGTATGTTAACTTATAGTTATAAACGAATTATTATGTTATATATGGGGCAGAAGTTACAGCTTATTTTTCTGCGGTTTTCCCGCGCTGTGTACTCTCATATCCTTGACGCGATTGGGCGATATTGACGCGAATTATTCTATGAAAGGGATAAAATTCTGCAAGACCTGAAATTTGATGAAACCCAACTCGGTTATGAACTCTGTTATTATTGAATTGCGTGTTTCATTACAGTTTTTTATAATTTTAACGGATCTTTACGCGATTTAACTTAGAGACATATTTCTCCTGACGTTTCAGCCAAGTTGCATTGGCCGTGGTCACGGGTCGACTGGAGGTATGCGGTGTAGTCTCGTACATACTGGGCGGTAGATCTAAACCTACCCACTTATCACTTTTTAAAGTTTTTAGAAATCACGACTCACGTCGAAATACGGAAAAGGGTTGGTATGAAGGAAAGCATAGGGACAAAAATAAGGAAAGGCATGCTACGATGGTTCGGCCATGTTGAAAGAATGAGCAATGAAAGATTGACGAACCAGATATATAATGCGAAAGTTGTAGGTAAAAGAGGACCTGGCAGACCGAGACTCACATATCACGATCAAATAAATAAAACACTGACTGAAGGTGCATTAAAAAGTCTTCGTAACCAAAGGGCATGTATGAAGAGGTTAATGAATGTCGACGAAGCGAAAGAAGTATGTCGTGATCGTGTCAAATGGCGCTCAATTGTCTCTGCCTACCCCGCAAGGGATCTGGCGTGAAGATATGTATGTACGACGCTTACGGTCGATTTTTCCCGGCGTCGAAACCTATTGATTACTGGATTCCACGACGAAGATAGCCTATAACCCTCTCGAATGAAATTTTTGTGTTTCTTTATTTTTCAACAAAAAAAAAACCCCTAGATCAGAGGTTCCAAATTTTTTTGCCACGGATCCCTAATTGATTATACTTTTCCTAGAGGAACCCTAGCAGCTAGGGCCTAGATAATGACTAAAAAATACGAGTATTACCTTGTTGTTTTTATATTTTCATGTTTGATTTGAAAATATACATGAAAAACAATTATATGTATTAAAAAAACATTTATTAAATAATGAAATACAATGTAACTAGGTAAGTAACGAGTACCTAGATGTTTTTATGAATTTAATGAGAAGAATGAAATTTAATCACGTATTTTCTTAAAATAGCACTAAAATTGGGCTTAATGTCTGACAGTTGAATGCGAAGTTGTGTGCTTAGTGTAAAATGCAAGTTTCGGAAAACGTAACTGCTGTAGTTACGTTTTTTTATTTTACATTGCGTGTTATTGCAAGTTTGGCTATAATAACAGGCAATGAACATCGAAAATTCAGTAAAAAAACTCTACTACTATAGTTGCGTTTACGAAACTTCACTGTCACACTAGGCATACTGGAGCTGCTTTTTTTCAACGAATGTTTTGTAAATTTTTGGACGGAACGCGGAACCCTTGTGGCTCTTTCACGGAACCCCAGGGTTTCGCGGACCACCTTTCGGGAATCACTGCCACACAATACACAGCGTTCTAGACGTCCACTCAAGTCCACTGTTGGAGATGGGCCTTCCAACACATATATCTAGAGAATTTGGCCTACACTCGCCACGCTGGCCAGACGGGTTCAAGGACAATTTATTACCGGTCCTCAAAGTTGGTATTAGCGGAATAGGGACCGAGGCACGAGGTGGTGAAGACAAATTTCTAAGCATTCCATGGATTCACCCGTGCGGGTGCCGGGTCCATCGTGTGTGGGTAAGAGATGAGAAGAATGGTATCTCGGGCTTGCTACCGACAATAGGCTGGTTTAGGAAAAGGAGGCCTCCCTTTTTTATTTTATTGCGCGATTATACGCTCACCATCCACCATTCTACTCTCTCTCCCTACCAAATACTGTATAATTCCGTTAATGCCGTCTTGGAAGCTCGTTTCATAAATGTTTTGACGGTAGACCTGCTTAGGTCCAATTCTTTTAGTAAGTGATGCAAAGATTTTGCTGGAACTTCTCTCGCACCAACTTCCACTGCGTCATGAACCCATTGCTGATCATTTCTTCTGTGAGATCATAATATTTATTCGACTTCATGTATTACGTCACAAATCTATGATAAATGTAAGTATTTCACATTGGCACATGCCATGGGGATTTGAACCGACCTTTGTAGAATTTCAAGGAACGCGTTCTTACACCGAGCCACCACCGTGTTTAGGAATGATGTCTTCTATACAATGTCCTTTGGAAGTTAATAAAAATAAAACATCACAGCGAGTTTAATAATTGTGTTAAAACTGTTCTCCTGTTCGGATTTAAGAAGCAATGGTCAAATAGAACAAAAAGTTGGAAAAAGGACTTTCAACAAATCCTTTTAGTCGCACCAGAGACTTTCAACAAAGCCACCCAAAGTCCTTTTAAAAGCACACATAATAATTACACCATTTTCACCCTTAAGCCTATCGTAATAAGAGGTTGTACCGAGATTTTTTTAGCTCAATCGTATTGGAAAATTTTACGACTTTCGTTACTTTGAAACTTGAAACTTTATTATGAATCACTTTCGACTCGCCTGGCAAGTATTTGTACCAACCTAAATCACCTGGCATTTTTTTAGAGTCCAGAGCTTTTACAGCAAACGGCACAAATAGAATAAGAATAAAGAATAAAAACGTTTATTGCCACATCAATTAATATAAGATCTAGAGCACAATATTTTAAAATAAGTTTATATGATGTGGTAAGGGTCTTGGCTCAGCTTCAGTCAGCTGTACATCACATAATGTGGTGCACTAACTGACGCTGTTTTTATGCCAAAACCCTAGCTCACGTACAGGTTTAACTAAATTAACAAGGGGCATCAAAAAAACGACGATAGACACAAAGAAAAAAACCTGAATATAAAATGTTGTATATAATATACTATAAATTATATTATTAAAGATAATAATTATATAATAAAATAAATATAAAATAGTCAGTACATAAATCATACAATACAAATATGTAATATTATTATTTACATACACATAAACTGCCTCTGTGGTCTAGCGGTTAAGTCCGTGGATTTAGACTTGGAGGTACCGGGTTCGATTCCTGGTCGGGACACAAAAATATTTATTAATGTAAATAAATACATTTAATTATTATTTAATTTATTTGTGATATTTCTCGAGTTTGGTACGCTGGAGACATCGACGAGCTTGCCACTTGTCATGATTGGCCTATAGTAAAGTTGGCTAAATGTGAATCCGATTCTTTATAAGCGTGGTTGCTGACCACCCCGAAAGGGAAACGGTCGTAATAATACTTTACTTTACTTTTTACATACACATCTTCACGCCAGATCCCTTGCGGGGTAGGCAGAGACAATTGAGCGCCACTTGACAAGATCACGACATACCTCTTTCGCTTCGTCGACGTTCATTAACCTCTTCATACATGCCCTTTTGTTACGAAGGCTTTTTAATGCACCTTCAGTCAGTGTTTTATATTTAAATATTATTATTTTTGCCGTGTAATATAGTTTTTAAATAAAGATAAAGATATTAAATGTAATGTATAAAGTGAAAAAACAAAATAAAATAAAAAACATCTATTTGACAATATTCATTATTTAGAATCTAAACCATTTGGAGATTTGCGAGAAAAACCAAGGTACTAGTGTTTGAAAGAAGAAGGATGACAACCGTGACGATAAAGATTGATGATGAAACTCTAGAACAAGTAAATGAAATTATATATCTGGGCAGTGTTTTCACTGCGGATGGGAAGTACGAAAGAAGAGTGAACGCGGGAAATAGTGTTAACGGTGCCCTGGGGTCACTGATCGGCAGTCGAAATGTCAGTGACAAAGCTCGGCTCGCCATACACAATGCCATGTTGGTACCAACACTGATGTATGGAAGCGAAACGTGGATATGTCAGAATACGCATGAGAGTAGGGTTAATGCAGTAGAAATGCGGTCGTTGCGACGGATATGTGGCGTCACTTTGGCGGACCGCATACGTAACGTCGAAATACGGAAAAGGGTTGGTATGAAGGAAAGCATAGGGACAAAAATAAGGAAAAGCATGCTACGATGGTTCGGGCATGTTGAAAGGATGAGCGATGAAAGATTGACGAGCCAGATATATAATGCGAAAGTTGTGGGTAAAAGAGGCCCTGGCAGACCGAGACTCACATATCACGATCAAATAAATAAAACACTGACTGAAGGTGCATTAAAAAGTCTTCGTAACCAAAGGGCATGTATGAAGAGTTAATGAATGTCGACGAAGCGAAAGAGGTATGTCGTGATCGTGTCAAATGGCGCTCAATTGTCTCTGCCTACCCCGCAAGGGATCTGGCGTGAAGATATGTGTGTATGTATGTACCATTTGGAAATTATGTATAATAATAAAAAAAAAAAAAAAAACAGATTAAGAAACTAATTATAAATAAATCTAAACAAATATATTAAATATTAATTAAATAAACAAAAACAAAAAAAAAAACCTGATTTAAATATAAATCGTATCCTCGCGGCATGGTAGCAAGAACTGTTTTTAAATAAATTAATACAGAAATTGTTCCAAGGCTGATTGATGTCTGGTGGCAGTTTTTTCTTTCAAAAATTAATTATCTAAATTCAGAGGGGAAATGCCAGTATTGGGTTTTTTTTTTATGTTAAATTTAGTTTTTGTTGTAATATAGTTCATTTTATTTGTAATAATTCCTTTGCACATATATTTTTAAATAAATAATATCCCTAATATAGACATCAGAGTATTTCTCATTAATTGTTTGGATAGAGACCAGAAACGTAAGACAATTTGGGCGTACTTGTAAAGCAATCTTGGGTCTTGTAAGTCGTACCGATGTACGAGTAAACATTGGGAAGGGGGGATGTTGGAAATGTGGAGATGTTGAGAATGGGCGGAAGAAAAGGGGAGGGGATTCTCTAATAGAGTTCCCAACTTAGAATATGCACTTTAGACGTAATTGAGTTTACAGTGGAGCTTTTGTCAAATTTCAATCGGCGCCGTTGACGTTTTATGAACAAATTTCTAGTTCAAATAAAATTAGCAAAAGGTATGCTTAGGCAGTACTCTGTTTCATAATTCGCAACCCTTCATCATCATCAGCCTATGTCTGTCCACTGCTGGAAGTAGGCCTCCACCAAGGCTCGCCATTTCACACGATCTCCACCAGCGACCTTTTTCAGGTCATCCGTCCACCTGGCGGAGGGTCTTCCCACTCTGCGTTTTCCTGTACGTGGTCTCCACTCGAGAACTCGTTTATTCCATCGGTCATCGGTTCTGCGACAGATGTGTCCGGCCCATTGCCACTTCAACTTACTAATTTTGAAGGCTATACGGTAACTTAAGTTTTCTGACGGATGTCCACGTTTCGGACTCTATCCATCAGAGAAATACCGAGCATAGCTCTCTCCATAGCTTGATGAGCGACCTCATACTTGTGGACCAGACCCATTGTCAGTGTCCACGTTTCTGCTCCGTACGATAATACTGGAAGAACGCATTGGTTGAAAACTTTCGTTTTCAAACACTGTGGTGTATGTTTGATAACATGATGTGGCCTAACTTCCCGAATGCAGCCCATCCTAGTTGAATGCGCCTGTCAGCTTCCTTGCTGAAGTTGGCTAAGGCTAGTTGGATAGTCTGGCCACGTATTTTTGCACAACTTCGAGAGAGGCGTTGCCCACGCAAATTGGTCTCGGGATGGTATGACCGTTGAAACTGACTTTTGTCTTGTCCAAGTTTATTCCGAGACCAACTCGCTGGGATGCCACGTTTAGGCCGTTTAGCATTCCACTAAGATCTTCCAGCGAGCTAGCCATTATAATCGCAACCCTTAATTTGTCCAAATTCTGCATTCCTGTTATTATTATTTATTGTAAGTTAAAAAAAACTCTATCTTAGCCGAAATTACATCGGCATTACATGTATTACAGAATAATACGAGTAGGTGGTGGCTCGGTTGTAGGATAGGTGGTGGCTCGGTTGTAGGATAGGTGGTGGCTCTGTTGTAGGATGGAGATGACTCGGTTGCAGGACCGCTTTATAATCTTAAAAGGTTCGCGTTTGAACCCCGGGTTAGATTAGATTTACAACTCCACAGTTCCCGTGCCTCGAAGAGCTTAAGCCGTCCTGGTTCCACATCACCGTGTGGAATTAATAAATTGACATCAAATCTTTGCCAATTAGTCTGGCCAGCGTGCCGATTTTACATTAAAATTACAAATTTACGGATTATACGAGAATAGGTGAGGCTCAGTTGTAGGATAGGTGGTGGCTCAGTTGTACAATAGGTTGTGGCTCGGTTGTAGGCCGGATTAACATGGATTTACAACACCACCAATCCAACATTTTGTTTTAGCTTAGTCTTAATCAGACTGTGATTTATCATTAGTAGGTATAGTATTGTGTATATATTATATTGTATTGTTAATATTTTATTTAGGTAGGCAACGCAATATATTGTCAGCAGCGGATCCAACGTAAATATTGAATAACTTGAGGGTATGTCAAATTTTACAAATTGGAATTTCCAAATAAAGCTATTGCTCATTGACCATGGCCTATGGGACTATTCCATTGGCAATATTGAAACTCCTAATTATATGATGGATCAAAAGGCTTACGCAAAAAACTGCCTAACTGTCAAACGCGTATGTTATCCTCATGTGCGAAACGCCACGACTGCCCCCGAAGCTTGGACTAATCTGCAGCGTGCATACGAGAATGCTTATCCCTTTCAGAACGGACTGTACCAAACGTGCGTTCACAAAAAAAAAGATTTTGGCGCGAAAATTTCGTTTAACTGACTCGACACGGCGTCGATCGTTCGTGCGTTTATCTAGCTAAATAGTGTAAAAGGAATTGCGGGGCGGCGGGGTGTCGGTGGCGATCCAGACTTCTTCAAACATGGATGTTATATTTGTAGACGACCGCGGCCGGCGTAAGTATATTTTTTTTAGTTTATACTTTATTATTACATTGTGTTTTAGTTTAATTATGTACTTTAGACGTTAAACTATTGTTATACGACAATTTTTTTGCAAAAATAATGGTAATTGATATCATAATTTGTCCTCGAAATTTGAACGCTGTACAATAAAACCGGGAACGCACGTACGTGCGGGGGGGGTTCTAGGAGGATAGGTAGAGGTGGGATTTTTTAAATTATTTTTCCCAAACACTCCATCCCTAAGACACCCAATATTAGGCCTCAGATCTTTCAAATTCAGATTTATTTTTTTTCGTTCTGAAAGGGTTATGTATGTATTAGAATGTAATTATTAATAAGTATGTATACGACAAACACTGACTGAAGGTGCATTAAAAAGCCTTCGTAACCAAAGGGCATGTATGAAGAGGTTAATGAATGTTGACGAAGCGAAAGAAGTATGTCGTGATCGTGTCAAATGGCGCTCAGTTGTCTCTGCCTACCCCGCAAGGGATCTGGCGTGAAGATATGTATGTATGTATGTATGTATACGAGTATGTTATCTGCATTAAAACTCTTCAAGTTTATTTAGTATTGCACCTACCTTATGTACTTACTGCTCTCGTTGTCCCGAAGGTTTGACCGTCATAGAATGTCTAGCGGCATTAGGTCCGCCTTTGTACTTTGTGCAATTAAGTTTAAATAAATAATCCCGTGCCTCGGATAGTACGTTAAGCCTTCCACGGTTCCAATACTATCAACTTGGTGAATCGTTAATTAATTGGCGAGTGTAGGTCAAATTGTATATATGTATATTACATATGTTCTGGAAGGCCCATCTCCAATACTGGAGGTCTAGGACTCAATGTTTCAGGGGCTATGATCTGTGATCTATCATCTTCAATAATGATACCCTTGACAACATAAAAAATAAATAAATAATAAAACAGTCAGATGGCAGACGTCAGTATTCCTGTAGGATTAGAGACGGGACAAAAGTTATTTTTTTTTCCAATTTTCCACTCACCCTAAACAAATACCTCGGATGGGAAACGAATCACAAAAGCAAACTATACATACCGCCCATTGACTTGAAATAATGACCTGGGCTTTCATCTTTATCATTTATTATTTAAAACTTTATTGCACTATGTACAA
This sequence comes from Tinea semifulvella, assembly GCA_910589645.1. NCBI lineage: Eukaryota > Metazoa > Arthropoda > Insecta > Lepidoptera > Tineidae > Tinea > Tinea semifulvella. The sequence continues at coordinate 2,642,738 of OU342619.1, read as the reverse complement.
GGGGCGGGCTTAATGCCGCTAGACATTCTCTGACAGCCAACCTTAGGGACAGATAAAGCATTTAAAGTGAACGGTAGGTGCAAGTAAAAATCCAATATATTATAACTAAACGATCACATTGTAAGCAATAAACAATATGTAAATTATATACACACATAAACACATACATACATACACACAATATTACATACAATACAATCATCATAGCTTCTAGAACACAAGAGTTCTAGACTTCCACTATTGAGCTGCCGCTCTGGCCAGACGGGTTAGAGCGGGTCTGATGTAATTGTTTTATGACAATTTATTAACGATTTCACAAGTTGGTATTAGTGGAACCAGGACCGACGTTTAACGTGCTCTTTACGTTTATAGATCCCTTGCGGGGTAGGCAGAGACAATTGAGCGACAATTGACACGATATTTATTATTTATTTTATCTCTTTCGCTTCGTCGACATTCATCAACCTCCTTATACTCGCCCTTTTTTTGTTTTGAAAGCTTTTTAATGTACCTGAACTAGAGTTTTATTTATTTGTTTTTTTTATTTTTATTCTTTACGTACCGCCATACATTCCCACCGGAATTCGGCTAAGTCCAAGGTTACAAACACAAGTACAACACATTTGTCCTGCCTGGAGAGTGCTATAAGGCAAGGAACAGAACTGCAGGTTAAAGCAGTGTCAAAGGAAATTAAACAAAAGAGAAATAAAAACGAAAAAAACATTAATATTTGCAGTAAAAAATATACAGCTGTAAAATGGCCTTGTCAGAAATATATATATAATTATATAGGTATGTCAAAAAAATATATATATATGATCGTAGTATGTGAGTCTCGGTAAATCTATGACGTTCGTAACGGGTCGGCGAGGAATATCTATATACATCGATGGTATTAACTTTTTATCCGAGAATAAAATAATAAAATTAAATGCCCAGTGCAATATTACAAGTCAAAAACAGTTTTTTCTACACACAAAAAAAGTTTTAACAATCCACCCGTTTTTTGATAGGACAATATGTCTTATGGCTTAAGGTTTTGAGGTCGAAATCGCGTGAAAAAACTAACGGGACAAGTTTTGCTTGTGAATAAACTGTGTGACGCTGGAATTGGTGTAAACGTTTGCGGAACTGAAACAGATGATTTGTTTATTTAATTGACAATGCTAGGTCTCTGAATTTTGGATGACCGTGCTACTACACGGCACGCTTAACTGGTGATGCGGAATACTCTCCCAGACAGTGTGTTTCCACATTCCTATAACCTGAAGTAAGTGAAGTGCGAAAGCATCTTGTTAGGCCAGCATCAGAGACGTTAAATATATTTCAAGACAGGGCAAGAAACCAAACGGTATGAGAATCAAAGCCAGACCAATAGGTACAAAAATAAATTTGTGCATGACAGTCATTGCCGAGCACTTTCGAATTGATTATTTTATTGTTTCTCGGACAATATGCCGATCTGGGTGCTACGAAAGTATAAAACACGTTTTTCTTCAACAAAAGAACTTCGAGTCCATTTCAGAATCATAGCAAAATATAATTGACACAAAAGACAATGACAATTAAGACATAACAATATTCAAAGTATAAAAGTAATGAACACAACAGCGGTTTAGTCCGTGGATTTAGATTTTTATTTATACAATTTCACAGCATTATTAACTTATTAACACAGTTAAACTTATATCTAAACACATTTACGAAATTACATTTTGTTAAATAAACTTTTAAAAACATAATTAAAAAGGTAGCTAGCTCACTTTAGACATTATTTATTTAAAACGTTATTGCACGTTATACAAGGGGCGGACATAATGCCATTATCTGACAGCCAACCTTAGGGACAATGTGGACCATTTCAAATGTAAGGTAGGTGCAAATATTTAGCATCAACGTATGGTAAATATTATAATAATAATAAATAAGTCTATATACATATAAATACAATTATATTACTAAAATACATACTAATAACTATGATATAATAAATATTAAAAAAAAAAAAAAAAAAAAAAAAAAAATTCTCGCCAAGCCGTCTGGCCAGCGTGGCGAGTGTAGGCCAAATTCTCCAGATATATTCTGGAAGGCCCATCTCCAGCAGTGGAGGTCTGGGACGCTGTGTTCTAGGGGCTGTAAGGAATACATAAAATACGATTACATAACCTATGTAACTGCCTCCGTGGTGTAGCGTTTAAGTCCGTGGATTTAAACTCGGAGGTACCGGGTTCCATTCCTGGTCGGGACACAAAAATATTTAATAATGTAAATAAATATATTTAATTAATATTTAATTTAATTGTGAAATTTCTTGGTACGCTGGAGACATCGACGAGCTTGCCACTTGCCATGATTGGCCTATAGTAAAGTTGGCTAAATGTGAATCCGCTTATTTATAAGCGTGGTTTCTGACCACCCTGATAGGGAAACGGTCGTGATGATATTTTTTTTACATAACCTATGAACCATTTAAATAATGCGATAATTTATTTGTAATATTTCTCGAGTTTGGTACCTAGCTTGCCATGTGAATTCCCTTCTTTATAAAGCGTAGTTTCTGACCACCACGAAAGGGGTACGGTCGTGAACGTGTTATTGACATTTTATGATGTAACCTGAAGGCACTTTAATTAATATTTATATACATAGAAAGGTGTCGATGTAACGTACCTGTAATTAATATTCTAAATTATAGTGCCAAAAGATAATAAATATATAAGTAATTGATTGATTCTGGCCAGCATACTCGTAGTTGTAGGGACTGATGTCGGTCAGTGGCTGGTGTTAAATGCTCCAATTTTTGGATTGGTTAGCAAAACCGCTTACCATCAGGTGGCGATGTCACAAGTCGTATTTAGTATCGTACTCGGAACAACTGAACATCGAAGCAGATGTCTAGTTCTATATTCGCACGGAATTCCAATGCATTTCTCGCATGCATTCACTTACATCCGGAATTCTCCGGAAATATTTTCCACCATTCTAAATTTGAAATGTGAAGCGAAATATGGGACTGACTGCAATGATTTTGAAATTAAGTGGATGGAGCATTAGAGAATAAATGGGTTCTAAAATCGTCAATCTTCGTGATCTCTGTTCCGTGAAACCACAGACGTGCAAGATAGCAGAGTAAGCGTGTACGCGCCGATCGCGATAGTTCGACCAATTTTAGATGATTAGGCGTTATTGTGATTCGTGGGTACATAAACAGACGTCCTAATTTGTTACCGCTATACCCTTGTCCTGTTTCTTTCTCGCCGCTTCCTTTCTATATTACCCATCACGCTCACAAGTCCAAAGGCCGGCGCTTGCGGACGGAAGAGAGGCAGCGCCTATATAACTGGCCGCGCAGCAGGCTATAAGTCATCGTCGTCGTCGTCGTCGCGTTTGGCCATATTGCAAGAAGAGAAGACGATAATCTAGAAAAACTTCCAATCACGGGCAAGGTAGACGGTTAAAGAACCAGAGGAAGAAGCCCCAAGCGATTGACCAGGTGACTGACCACCTGAACATCCCTGTACACCAGGTCATCCACTACTTCGAGGACCGAAACCGTTGGAGATGGCTGGTGGATTGCGACGGAGTTACGATCCCCATTAGTGGAGTACCGACTAAGGAGGAGGAGGAGTCACAATTTAGACGCGCGGTCGCAATGAATGTAGGCTCGTGACTATAATTTTAATGCTACAGCATCAAAGCTTGGCGCAAAAATATTTTTCACGGTGTCGCGGTTCTGCACTATCAGTTCATTGTTGTTTTTATTCATATTGTTGTTGTACAACTTTTGTTACTATTTAAACTAAACGCGATTAGTTTCAGTCAAAAAAAGGTCACAATGACGTAAATAATGTACCTAATACAAAAAAAAAATGGTAGGTGACGACGTCAGCTTAATAATCTTGTTGAAACTGGCATTGCGAACGGTGGATGCGATTAATCAATCATCAGTCTGCTTAATAATTGGATGCACTTTGATTCGATTAAAACAGCAGAATCGTATCGAATTCATCTGTCAAATTTACGATTTTCGCAAACTATTAGCGACGGAATTTAAATACAGTTTTACCGTTTGACAGTAGATGGCTGACATTTTGGCATTTGGTTCTAGTGTTGCAAATACATTGTACATTGATATAATACAAATATTAGGGTATAAAATAAGTTTATATGGAGCTGTTATATTTATGTTTTGTAATAATATATACCTATCTTACGTATAACTAATAATAATTTTGTGGTACTTAAAGCGGTATCTATGATTAGTTGATCTTTGTCAGACATTGATCGAGAGAGTCTGCGTGACCGCTTACAACGCTCTGCGACCACTTCGACCCGGCACATACTATCGTTCTCTTCTATTCTGCGCTATATGCTATGCTACAAGTATTCTAAGCTATGTTAACCTCGTCTGAAATTGGATTGTATTATTGTCAACGAGGTCAATTACGAGTATAAGATTGAATGGTCATTGAGCACATTCTTATACAAAAAGGTATTTTTTTTCCGGATGTAAAAAAAAGCTTTGTATGTCTTGAAATCAGTCAATCTTTAAGCAGATAAGTGCTCCTGGAGGACAGCTGTAGTAGTCGAAACTATATTCCTCCATCCTGCCGTGGAAAGCCCCATTATCGTACAAACGTTCCTCTAGACACCTTCCAATGTACGGCCTGGTAGGCGCCCGGGGTTGCTTCAAGCATGCCGCTGCCAAAATATCGAATAATCTTCCGCCAAAACGCGATACTTAGAACTATACCCACTTTTCGTAAAATATGTGTAGCACTGCTTGTGAAGACCCAGCTGGGTCGGCTCCCGTCTAGGTTTCTGTTTTTTAATTTGTTTTATTTTCTTTGTTTTTTAAATTTCTTCACTCATTTTTTTTGATTGATTTTTATATCTTTTATTATTATTACTGTTTCACTAAATTTATATATCGGCTATGGTATAATAACAGAGGTTGTTGGAACCGGCTTTTTTTTTTTTATCTTTTTATTAACCTTAATTTTCGGAACAACTAAAAACTGATTTTATTTTATCCATCCGTGCCTGGACGAACCCTTTTACAAAAGCTGTCTTTTACAAATATTTATATTCAAATGATTACCAACACCTAGCCAATTACGGAATAATATTATTTTCACTAAACATATAGTATAAACGGGTTATAAATAATATAAACTACTTAAAAAATAAACATAAAATTAAAATAAAGAGACAATATTAAAATTTTCTATCTACGCATAATTATGTTAAGTGTATGTATATGTGAATGTGTATTGACAGTGTAGAAATGAAATGAAATGAAATGAAATAATATTTATTTGTATGGAATATGGTAAATAGGTACATAGTTTTAGAATAGCTCACATACTCCGCCATTTCTGGCACACAAATTTATACTAACTTAATTAATTACTAATTTATACACTGAAAATAATTTACGTAATAAATAAAATGTCATGAATTTAAGAAATTTCGCATAAGATAATACTCGTATGCGAGATTATGGTCAGTTGATTAATACAATTTATTACAATTATTTATTACAATTTCTAAATTTGTATGAATAAAACTCGCTTAACGAATAAAAGCAACACTCTGTTAATAGCTTCTTGATTCTAGATTTAAACTGATTATTGGGTAATTGTTTGAGAACCTCTGGTAACTTGTTATAAATACGAATGCACATAATGTAAGAGTTATTATCGAAAACTCTGCTTTTTGGTGTCTTAGTATAGGCAATAGTGTTTGGATGTCGACTACTTTTAAAGACATCTTTTTGGTAAGTAAATAGGTCACTGTGTGTCCTAATAAACGTGACTACTTCGTATATATACATGCCTGTTATAGTCATAAGATTTAGGCTTTTAAATAGCGGCCTGCAAGAGTCAGTGGGGGCTGCACCGCATATAGCTCTTACACACTTCTTTTGGGCAATCAGTATTCTGTTAATTTTTGACGAGTTACCCCATAGTAATAATCCGTATCGCAGAACTGAGGCTACGTGTAGGTGTGTGAAGGTGTAATATGTACGAGTAAGTGTGAATGGGTGAAAATGTGTAGATTTACAATTACAGATTACAATCTACTTATATAACTATAAACTATACCTAATAACAAAAATAATTTACTTAACTATAAATAAAAAATGTCAAGTAACGTCCTATCAGTTATAGCCTCAAGAAGACTGGTAACATTTCCCCTCTGTATAGCGAGGCTATTACCTTGGTAGAAATAGTTGCCAGCCTTCCTGCCTCCAGACTTTTCCGTCAGCCGCTTTGACAACTCCTTGGTTGAGGATCCCCAAGTCAAAATATTAAATATTATTGTTGTTTATTTGTAAAAAGCCACCCAAAACATTTTTTTCCTAACTCTTGGAGATAATAGCAATTTTAAAACGCGTTATCCTAGAAGAATAATTATTCCAGCGCATTAAAGTACCCAATATAGCCGATATTGTTATGCAATCGCCACAAAGATATTTAATAAGCTTTCAGTTACTATAAGGAAGCTGCCACTAAAACTGTTCAAATTAAGAGTCAAACAAATGCTGGTTAATAAATGTGACTAAATAAATATTTGTATGCTAGAAATAGCGAAGCATGTGATATAATTACATATAATAATTTACATTCCTGTACCTACCATGTTTCTGACAAATAAATTATATCAATCAAATACAAAAAAAAAACATATTCGAAAATATTTTTATAAAATATGGTGTCTTAGAAATATATAGTATTCAGGTTTCGATTCAACATAAGCTAGGGAGAGGTGTTGAATCAGCTATTCACAGAGCCAAGTCGAATATTACAAAGAAAATTTTAAGAAAATATTTAAAATTGAGAGCGTGTCATAAGTGTTCGTATTTTAAAATTCACGTCCCACGCCCAACGGATCCCGTATAGGACTTGAGAGGAATTCCTGAATACCTCAGCTGGCTTAACAATTTAAAAACCCACTATCCAAAAACTAAAGAGTGGTCAAAGTTTAAATATATTTATTCACGTAAACCGTTTACTACTCTGCTAATGGAAGACTAAGCAGCAAAGAGACTACCAGCGGTGTTGGTTCATAAATGTCATCATCCCCTGCTACCCTCATCCAACCCCCACCAGCGACCTTCTTCAAGTCATCCGTCCATCTAGCGGGGGTGACAGACGTGTCCAGCCTATTGCCACTTCAGCTTACCAATTTTGAAGGCTATATCGGTAATTTTGGTTCTCCAACAGAATTCCACGTTTCGGACTTTATCCATCAGCTACCGAGCATAGCTCTCTCCATAGCCCGCTGAGCGACTTTAAATTTGTAGACCAGATCCACTGTCAGTATCCACGTTTCAAACACTGGGGTATATTTGATAAGAAGATGTGGCGCAGCTTGAATAATTATTTTTAAAAAATCTTTTTTAATAAATAACAATAGTGGAACACAAGCCAAATATTTAATATTATTTAGACAATACAAAAATATTCGTAAATATAATAATAAAAGTTAAAAGTAAGTTAGTAATAATAATATATATATATATATATATATAATAAATTGTAATTGTGGTGGCTCGGTTGTAAGAACGCGTTCCTTAAATCTTACAAAGGTCGGTTAAAACCCACCCGGCATGTACCAATGAGAAATACATTTTTCTTACGTACATTTGTCATAGATTTATAACACCACCGTTTCCGTACCCCAAAGAGCACGTTAAGCCGTTGGTCCCGGTTCCACTAATACCAACATGTGGAATCGTTAATAAATTGTCATCATATCCTTGCTAAGCCGTTTGGCCAGCGTGGCGAGTGTAGGCCAAATTCTTCAGAGTTCTGCAAGGCCCATCTCCAACAGTGGAGGTCTAGGACGCTGTGTTCTAGGGGTTGTAATGAAATAATTTGTAATAGCAATAGGTTAATTGAAGTTTACAAAAATAAGAAAAAGATACCTACAAGCATAAATTTATTTAAAAAATAGTATTAGCCAGCAGAGTAGGTAATATTATTATGTCCTCTTTAAAATGTATTATTAGGTTTTTAAATTAAACAGCTGTCACCTTACCTTCGAAATTTACATTTTGAGACCGTTATTAGTAAAACTTGCTCGCGTGTTCTAAAATTAGGTACCTTGTAAATTTGAAAATGGAACGTTGTGTTCTTTTTTGTTTTTATTAATTATCTGAATTGTTTATTTATTTTAAATTTGTTTATTTTTCAATTTTTAATTATTCGTTTTGTATTAATTATTACACAACATGCACAAAATACAAGTGGTAGGTGCATAATGGATAATAAATTTATTTATTTATTGAATTCCTTAAAACTACTTAAAAGTAAAAAATAAATATAAACTAAACCTAATAAAAAATAAACTATAAGTAAAAAAATGTCCTCCAGAGACGACCCTTCAGGGTTAGTCCCAAGAAGACTGGCAACATTTCTCCTCTGTATGACACGGCCTCTTTACAGCCACGATCTTATTTAAGTAGTTTCTAAGTTAGTTAGTTTTACTTGCTTATAGCAATAATGTTGTGCATAGAATACATAGATATGGATTATTGCCTGTTTACGGTCCAACCATTATTACCACTTTGATTAGTACATATGTTGTGAAAATTGTATAGATTTAATTAATTCTGACTGTATCCAAGTTGTTTTGAGAGAACCAATGGAAATAAATTATTTTGATTTTAATTTAGAAAAAAGATGGTGAAAATTGTTTAAAGATGTGAACGGAGGGAGCTTGTCTGATGACCAGTGGGAGCTTGTTCCACTGGCGAGCAGCAGATACGGTGAAAGAATTGGTTATTTATTGTTATTATTTAAAATTTCATAATAAATTATTAACTAAAATCTCCAAATACCAGTACTAAATGTTCACCTGCAAACGGCATATAAATTAAGCCTAATTTTATTTGTTCACATAATTTAGGCTACTTGTATTATCAGGCAAATAAAAGCCGACAATCTAGCCACCCCGGGTGCATGATGCGGGCCAAGTTGCCAGGGTAATATGATAATTTTCCCCACAACACACGGTTATTGCCCATTTTCCGGCAAACTTCCTGTTTTAATTGGATTTGTTACATGTGACCCGAATTATGCAATATTTGCGCCTCTTTATGCATTTTAATGCATTCGCTTAACCCCAGTTTGGGACAGGGTGTATCAAGAATGCATGTTTTACATCGCCACTGCCTCTCGACCTCTGCCGAACACGTTCAATTTATTGTATCAAATATAATACAATAAATTGAACGTGGCCTAGTGGTAACAAACGTTGCCGTGAACTCGGGAGGTCGTGGGTTCGATTCCCACCGGGGGCAAGTTGTACATTCTATAATTTGTCTCGGTCTGGGTGTTTATATGTATAATATGTATGTATTTACAAAAAAAAAAATATAACATGTAGTTTATCAACCACCTAGTTTCCGTAACACAAGCCTCGTAGCTTACCACGGAAATTAGATGGCGCTGTGTGACCTGTTTGGAAATATTTATTTATTTATTACTTGGCATATGGGCAAGTAGTCTATCTTAAATCTGACATGGGGTACCACTGTACCAGGCATTTTAATCTCATAGCTAAATTTAAAAGGTTATTAATTGATCGTTGTGGTGTAGTTCTGTATATGTTTTATTTTGTAAATCTGATATAGCTAAGTTTTTCTTGCAGATTCCTTTCTCAGTCAAATTAAACATTATCAGGACACTAAAATCTACTAAGCTGCTGGTCTTCTTCTAACAGACCACTTTGCTGTCTTTCACTAGCAGGAGTAAAATCATTCAAAATATTTTTTATTAATGACGTTACATAAATGCCTATAATAGGTTTACGTGAATAAATATATTTAGACTTTGACTTTGCCACTAATACTATAAATGCCAAAAAACCTTTTGTAGTATTGTTTACCAGTTTTTAAACATGTGACTCTCGATACACACACTGATACTTGAATAGCGACCACGACCACTCAGCTAAGATTGTAGTGACTAAAAATAAGGTATATCCAGCAGTAGAGGTCTAGAACTGTCTACAGTCTGAAATGAACTTACCGTCTATGCGTTCCTTTCCGTTGAACAGCCAAGCTACTTTTGGCTGAGGTTTCCCCCCTTTCACGACGCATGTAACGTTGGTTCTACTCCTTTCAGCAAGGGGCCCCAAAACAGACCCATCTGCAAGCTTCTCCCCATCACCAGATATAACTTCCACTGATTCTGGGACAACTGTGGACAAAAAAATACAATATAAGATAAGGTTTATTTAAAAAAATATATTAGGGTCGCCAACAGTGCCACAACGTCAATCCATCATTCTTGTTCATCATCATTCACCGCCTCCGTGGTCTAGTGGTAACAAACGTTGCCGTGAACTCGGGAGGTCGTGGGTTCGATTCCCACCGGGGGCAAGTTGTACATTGTATAATTTGTCTCGGTCTGGGTGTTTATATGTATAATATGTATATATTTACAAAAAAAAGTATAATATGTAGTTTATCAACCATCTAGTTTCCGTAACACAGGCCTCGTAGCTTACCACGGAAATTAGATGGCGCTGTGTGACCTGTCTGGAAATATTATTATTATTATTGTCCTTTTTCTACAAATACTGTATGATTCCGTCAATGCCGTCTTGGAAGCTCGTTCCATATATGTATTGACGGCAGGTTAGGCTCTTTTTTTTTTTTTTAAAGACGGTGAATCGATAAATCATCAATGAATCCTGCCTGAAGGACAAAAGCGGGTGGGGGGTTACAGCCCGACTAAAACCCTATAAACCGTCTCTCTCTCACTTGGCCCTGCGTGCCTTAACAGCTAAGTCTGAGTCGTGGCTACGGAGTGAAGGCACTCGTTCGCCGCGTCATGCAAGCATGCGAAGCAAAAGTCTACTCGACGGCAGCAGACCCAACCTGAGGGGTAGGGGTCTGCGGTGGAGCCATCGAGGGGGAAATGGGGGACGAAGACAGCGGCGGCTGGATCGGCGGCTGGAACGGTGGTGATGGTGGTAGGGTCGGGGGGTCCTTAGTTTGGCGGCCAGAGGACTTGGCGGAGGCCTCAATCAGTTGATTGAGCCTCGTCGTGAGCGGGTCATCGATGTCGTGCAGGTTAGGCTCAAATTATTTCAGTAAGTACTGCAAAGATTTTTCTGGTTTATATAATACATAATACGTTACATAATGGAATCTGTTAACTATGTATATATAACGCTATTAAAGTTGATATTTGCACTATATATGTTTGATATATTATTTTGAATGTCGAGCGCTTATAGAGTTGAGAATTAAATAATATTTTGTAATTATGACGCAACCTCTGAAGTAAATAATGAAATCCACTAATAACGTTTGCGACTAAGAATAGGGCCAACGCTATAGAACTACAATGAGGTATGCATATATACATATACAGGTACAACTGAGGTATTATAGTATGAATTCTGAGTTCTGTCAGAAGAATAATAAACTATGTAGTGAATATTATAATATTACAAACATAAATTTATGAATAATTTATTGTTACTAATAAAAAAAGAATTTAAATTAGAGCGAGCCGTTTAAAAAAATCTAAATTAGGTAACGTTTACAAAATTATGCGGTACTTAACAGCAAACGTCACCTCGAAACGACCTTAGTGTCTATTCGACCGGGAAAACTCATCCGAAAGGATAGATATTTCAAATTTTAGGTTCATTCATCATCATTACAGCCCCTAGAACACAGCGTAAAACCCCACTGTTGGAGATGAGCCTTCCAGAACATATACTCGTATCTGGAGAATTTGGCCTACACTTGCCACGCTGGCCAGACGGGATGGCGAGGATGTAATGTAAATTTTTAATAATAAATAATTAACTATTCGACAAGTTGGTAATAGTGGAACCGGGACTGACGGCTAAATGCTCTCCGAGGCACGGGAACGGTGGTGTTGTAAATCTATGACAAATGTACGTAAGAAAAGTGTATTTATCATAAGTACTTGCCGGGGGGGTTTGAACCGACCTTTGTAGGATTTTAAGGAAAGCGTTCTTATAATCGAGTGGTGGCTCCATTTTTAGAACGCTCCACCCGCGCCTTTGGGTATATTAAAAAAAAAATGTATTTTAGAATTCAGGTTAGGTTCCATCGTGTGTGGGTAAGAGATGAGAAGAATGGTGTCTCGGGCATTGTTCTATGTCTTGCGACAAGATGCTCATCATTCACCATTCTACTCCTCTCCCGACCCAACCAAATACTGTATGATTCCGTTAATACCGTCTTAGAAGCTCTTTCCATAAATGTATTGACGGCAGACCTGCTTAGGCCCAATTATTTGAGTAAGTAAGCAAAGATTTTGCTGGAACTATTAATATTGTATAAACCTAACTAGTAATAAGAAACCTCAATAAATGATATTATTAATAATAATAATAAATGTTAACGTGAACGGGTATCTACAGTAATTTGTGAGATTCTGAAGAACTTGACTCTCTCTTACCATGGTAGCCAGAAAAATCCTATTTATTTCTTAAAGTAATAATTAAAAAAATAATTGATGTCCTCGAGAGACGTCCCAAGAGGACTGGCAACATTTGCCCTCTGTATAGCGAGGGCTAATACGATGGCAAAATAATTGCCAGTCTTCATGTCTCCAGATTTCTCCGTTAGCCGTTTGGACAATTCCTAGACCAGACGCTTGGCTGAGGGCCACATCGTCCCATCGTTTCGACCCCAAACGGCGCAAACTCGTAATCTGTACGTTATTCAAAAAGCAATTCCAGTCAAACCAACCCATCTGGCCAGCGTGGCGAGTGTAGGCCAAATTCTTGACATCAGTCTCTAACATTATACCGGCTTGACTGGGCATGACGGCAATCCCGAAACGTGTTTATACACTCTACAGGCTTTATCGGCACTAATGGTGGATACTTTCCAGCCCCGGCAGACTGGGCAATTCACCACCATCAGACCGCCTATCTGTTGTTTTCGTTGAAAGTATGTGCCATTTGCAATGACAAATGCCAATTTTTACTTTCAAGGAGAAGTAATATTGTAAGCTTGCCATGGTGATATTTATATAAAAATAAAACTTGAAACGGGATTTACTATAGTCACTTACTACTCTAGTTCTAGGGGCTTTAAAAGGTATAGATAAAAAGGCGAGCTTAATGCCGTAAATGCATAATCTACCAACTAACCTTTGTGACTGCAATAAAAATATCTAGGGAAAAATAAATATATTTGGTAAAGTAGGTATTTAAAACGGTCATATTCATCCGGTCGATTAGGGAATATTGCGTAGCTAAAGCACGTACTAACAATTAACATAATTTTTGTTTAACAAAAGGAGGGTCCGGAAAAATTAAAGCTTGTTGAAAAATATTGGTTACGACTAAACAAGTCTTTTCTCTTCCATTTTCGGTTAAATTATGTTTTTATAAACTTTATACAAGTTTATTACTTCAAATTTCGTTCCTTAATGCCTTTTCATCCCACTCGTTTGCTTATACTTTTGAGTATAGTCTTCTTTGACAATTGTATATTTATTTATTTAATATTTTATTGCACAAAGACAAAGGCGGGCTTTAATGCCGCAAGATATTTTATATATATAGCCAACCATTGGGATAACTTTAAACACTTTACTAAAAAGTAGGTGCAAAAATAAAGGATAATAAAAAATAATATTTATTATTATTTCTGCCAACGTATTAGCTTAGCTATACAGAGGGGAAATGTTGCCCGTCTTCTTGGGACTATCACTGAAGGGTCGTCTCTAGAGGACAATTTTTACTTATAGTTTATTTTTTATTAGGTTTAGTTTATATTTATTTTAATTTTTACTTTTAAGTAGTTTTAATTCATATTGTAATTATTTTATACTGTTTGTATATTATTTCATTAATGTAAATAAATACATTTAATTAATATATATAAAAAAAAACTAGATGTTAGAATATATAATATACAACGTGCTAATATATACTTATATACTTGTATAAACCTACATACATACATAATAATATACTTACTAGCGTTATTGGGATAGGAAATGCGAATAGACCATTTTTTTAAATAGCGATCTGGTGGTTACCTGCCTGCTAAGAGGCAAATTGTTCCACAAATTTGTGGCGACAACGACAAAGGAGTTTTTCTTTATTATGTATGAGTGGAGGTGTAACAGCAGGAAAAGGTAAAGTATCATCACGACCGTATCCCTTTCGGGGTGGTCAGAAACCACGCTTATAAAGAAGCGGATTCACATTTAGCTAACTTTACTAAAGGCCAGTCATGACAAGTGGCAAGATCGTCGATGTCTCTAGCGTACCAAACTCGAGATATATCACAATTAAATTAAATATATATAATATAATAATTCAATATATTGGTCCCCTGGGAACGGGGACGTGCTCTGGTGTGGGACGCCACGTGCGTCGACTCCCTCGCCGCGTCGCATCTCAGGGGGACAGCGCATAAAGCGGGAGCCGCTGCGGAAAATGCGGAGTCCAGCAAGCGGCGCAAGTATGTAAGTATATTAAAAGATTACATATTTGTGCTGTTTGCTGTAGATACTCTGGGCCCATGGAGTCCAAGCGCAAAAAAATATCTTAAAAGACATAACACCGCGTCTTGTCGTCTCCTCCGGTGAGAAGAGGGCTGGCTCTATCTTCGCCCAGAGAATCAGTATTGCAATTCAGCGGGGAAATGCAGCCAGCGTTCTTTTTTTTTTTTTTTATTATACTAGCACGACATGTGACCCTGCGCCCACCTGATGGTAAGTGACGCGTAGGGTCCATAAATGTTAGCAACTGGAATCAGACCCTTATGTCCGACATCAGTCCCTAACACTATGCCGGCTTGACTAGATGCCTTTTCACACTTCGCTTGAAGGACTCCAGGTTATAGGAAAGTGGAAACACAAAGGCTGGAAGAGCATTCCACATCTTTATTGTGCGACAGATGTACGAGTATGAGTCACCAAATTTATAGGTACGCGAAGGGATAGTGACTACGGTATGTGGGTGCATATTCTGACCTGTGCGTGTGGTTCGGTTGCGGAATAGAGAGCAAGGAATTAGGTTATAGAGCTCTTCAGAGCACTCACCATAGTATAATAAAATTACTAAAATTGCAAAAATACTAAGTCCAGCTTGTTACGCTATTAAAAAAATTAATGAATATTCTGGTACTGAGGCAGCCAAATCCGTTTACCATGCCTATTTCAGTAGTATCATGTCATATGGACTATTGGTGTGGGGAACAGCTGCTGAAGCGAACAGAATATTTATTCTCCAAAAAAGAGCAGTCCGCTTCATAGCTGGAATTAGGGCAAGAGACACTGAGCCTTCAAGAAACTTAATATACTAACTATGGCTAGCACATACGTAATGCATTGTTTGGTGTATGTGAGGGAAAATATGGACCAGTATCATATCAGAACTGTGAGAAGTGCTTCACGACAAAAAGAGTCGTTAGCCATTCCCAAACACAGGTTAAGTAAGTTTAGCAAAAGTTTTATTTGTAACTGCGTTAAACTGCACAACAATTTAACTAAAGAAATTAAATGTTTAGAATATAATGAATTTAAAATAAAAATAAAATCAGTATTAATACAAAAATCTTACTATACAGTTGATGAAGCGTTAAGGGATGTTAGCATAGGCTAGTCATATTATTTACATTTAAGGTACTGTTACGATAAACTGTAGCACATTATGTTATTATTTTGACAATGCTTATTTACAGCTAATACTGACATATTTAATAATTTATTATATATATATATATATATATATGTGTGTATGTATATATATATATATGTATGTATATGTGTGTATATGTATATATATATGTATATGTACGTGTATGTATATATGTATATATATTTATATAGTTGACAAAGGCTTTTTTCTGCCGCTTTAACTAGAATTTGCTGTTAATTATTAATTACTCAAATGACATTTAAATTTAATTAGTTAAGTAGGTATGTAATGATATATAATTTTACTGACAAAGCCCATATACAGCCGCAACAACAGTTTAATTTAATTTATTTACCTAACGTAGGTAGATATTTATATTTAATATAGGTACCTATATTTTTGGTTATTTTTTGTTATTGTGTTGATGTTCCTATGTCACTACCAGTTCTGTTTCTTGTCTTCACATTGCACTCTCCAGGCAAGACAGATATTTTAACGTTAAATATATGTTGTGTACAATTTTGTTTAAATTATATTGACTTAACCAAATTCCGGTGGGAATGTACGGTGATACACTAAGAATAAGAATAAGAATAGCCGGTAGAACACGCTCAGAGAAGCTACATCTCGGCGAAGCTGCAGGGATTCGAGAGTTCCAGAGAGTTTTCACCATTCCGCGCGAACGGGACTTATATCCATATACTTAGTATTAATATTAATTATATTTTATATGTATAAATTAAATATTAATTAAATTTATTTATTTAAATTAATAAATATTTATTGTGTCCCGATCAGGAATCGAACCAACCAACTTAATCCACAGACTTAACCGCTAGACCACGAAGGCAGTTTGTATGTATTGTTTTAAATGTTATTTTCATTTTCAAAGTTCAAATTCCAATTATAACAAAGCTTTTTCACAAACATTGTTCTTTTAGCAATTACAACAATAATAGTGCAAAAGCTGTGCCATTAAAAGATAAGAAAGATTTAGTTTTGTTGTTTGCTATTGTTTAAAATTACATAAAGTTTTATCTCGACTGAAAAACCTTTCGGGGCAGTCAGCTTTTAAAAGAAGCTAACTATACTATACATTAACTGTTAACTGAGGCTTGAGTCGATTTACTTGCAAGCGAGTGTAATTGTTTGTCAGAACGCTCGTATTCTCCATATTCTTGTACGGTTCAGAGACGTGGACTATAAAAGCCGCAGATAGGGCAAGAATTGATGCATTTGAGATGTGGTGCTGGCGTAGTTTGCTTAATATTCATTGGACCGCACGACGCACTAACGTTTCCGTGCTCGAAGAGCTCAAACTTGCTAAGGTACAGAGACTTTCTGCCGTCTGCTTTACCCGAATTCTGCAATATTTTGGCCACATTGCTAGAAGAGGCGCCGACAATCTGGAAAAACTCTTAGTAACGGGAAAGGTAGACGGTAAAAGAACAAGAGGAATAAGCCCCAAACGATGGTCCAGTCAGGTGACTGACCACCTAAACATCCCAGTACACCAAGCCATCCACTGAGCCGAGGACCGCAACCACTGGAAACGGCTAGTGGATGGACTGCGACGGAGTCACGATCCCCAACAGTGGGGTACCGACTAAGGAGGAGGAGGAGGAGTGTAATTGTATAAATGCATGCCGTCACTGGCGAAACATGTGAGTTGTCTATAAAAAACTGAGACCATACTCGAATCTGTAACCATGTGTTTTTTTTAGCAAATAAAATATTTCATTTATTTCATTTCGTTTCGTTTCATTTCATTTCATTCAACTCTTGCAGTTGCCATATAGTGTTTATATAAGTGCAAACTAAAAAAAAAGTGTTTATAATAATAATAATAATAATAAATTATATAAACATTTATTCGAAAAAAATATTTACAAAATATAAAATAAAAATTAATATTAATACTAAGGATAGTATAAGGGTTACCTAGACTAGTGTGTTTTATAGTATTGTGTATTATTATTAGTATTTACTATATAGTATACTCGTAATAGTAGTTTATGAAACTGTTGCATAATAAGGGGTATTATACACGAGTCATAGTATCACACGAGTGTTTTAATATCTAGTTATGTGCAGTTTCATACACTAAATTATCTACGTCGTATCTACATTGGGATTGAACCTACTAAATAAAAGATAAAAGTTAAGAGTAAGAATTTTAAGCATGAATAAAAAAAAATCACACGAAATGCTATACAATAAAACGTATAGAATGGCGCCAATTTTTTTTTTTTTTTAAATGACCATGGTACAGAATACATAAGTCCTAAACAATGAAATGGCGTTAAAACCTAGCTTATGACCGCGGTACGGTACGCGCTATGGCGGGCGCTGCCATAGACAAGTAAAAATTGGAATCAAAACTTTTATGTAATTGAACCTTTGCCTTAAAAAAAATAAGTGTTATTTAATATGTATGATTCTTTTTTTAAAATGAAATATAACATTATATTTTTAGAGAAAAAGTGTTATAATGTGATTTTATTTTAAAATTTCAACAGTATGTTTATAAAGTATGTCAATATAAATTCGTTTTGAAGTTTGTAATTCGCATTTTACGATATGAGAGTAGATAAAAGTATATTATGTAAGTAAACATGTCGTTGAATTAGTTAATATCTAACTTTTGTTTTCATTGCACCTATAATTGTCTAATTAGTTACCAAGTTTTGACGGTTTTTATTTTTGTAAGCCAGTGTTGTTTTTGCTGATTGTACCTAGTACGTAGTAGTTCCTACTGAGAACTGAACCTAATACCTTATCTAGCCAGGACATCCTTATCGCGATTAATTAATTCGTCGAGTGCATCGACTATATATCTGATAGTGGCACATCATTAGGGCTAATGGCTAGCTTGCACTTCACACTCGCACCGTGTGATTCGCCTGGTTTGTGCCAGGTCGCCCTTTAATGTACTGTTAACTTAAGGAGTATTTAAGACTGAGTGGTATATCATTATGCAATCATGATGCTTCTAACAAAATGCTTTCTCCGTGGTCTGGCAGGTCTACGAGTCCTCGTCCTATGTCCTGGTCGGAACACAATAATTTATTTGTGATATTTTTCGAGTCTGATACGCTAAAGACTAGCTTGCAAATTGTCATAATGAGTCTATATTTATTTTAATTCTTTAATGCACTTAAAAATAGTACAGAGGCGAGCTATAATGCAAGAAGGCATTCTTTACCAGCTAACCTTGGGGATCGAGTAAGGTGATAGGCAGGATAAAAAAAAAGAAATTTTAATGATACAGTTAATAAGTTACTTAACTAATTTTAATATACTACAAATTATAGCTACAAACATAAACATACATAAACTATACATACAAGTACATCATATACATTATAACTTAAATAGTAAATAGTAGTCTATAGTAATGTGAAGCGTGGTTTCTGGCCACACCGCAATGATATTATATTGCACTAACAAAATGTTTTTTTACAATTCGCCTAGATGACTACAAGTTCCACATCTTCAGCGTGCGGCAGATGTATTAGTCTCCAAACCAATTGACTAGGTCAGCAACTCTAGTTGATTTGAGTTGGAAAACTAAGAATATACACTGACGGCTTCAAAAAGATAAGACCACGGGGGCGGGTAGGTTCTCTATGGACTTAAACATCCATAGCAACAGTTCTTGACCCCCTCAACAATATATTCCAGGCGAAATGTGTGGGCATCCTGATAGCAGAGCAGTAACTTAAGCAAACGCATTCTTTCTGGCCGTCCTTCTGGCCCTTAAAAGCAACTGAATCAACTCTTCGCTGATTTTTGACTGCCACCTAGCCCTTGAAGCAGCACTCTGTGCAGAGTCAATAGAGTCACGCTACAATGGATATAAGGCCATAAAGATTTACTGAGCTATGATGCGGCCGATGAACGGCCAGAAGTGGGTCATCTACATCATCAATAGGCCCAGTACCAATAATCTCCCTACCATTACAGTTTATACAAAGCTCCGCCAAGGAACTGATAGACCGTACAAGCAGATTTGGTCATCAGCGACAGACTGCAGACAGAGAAGCCCTTTCCAAGGGACAGGAACGTTAAACCTTTTTTAAAGTCTAAACAGAGCCATAGATTGTCATAGATTTACAACACCACCGTTCCCGTGCCTCGGAGAGCACGTTAAGCCGTACGCCCCGGTACCACTAATACCAACTTGTGGGATCGTTAATAAATTGTCATAAAAAATTGACATCATATCCTCGCCAAGCCGACTGGCCATATTCTCCAGATATATGTTCTGTAAGGCCCATCTCCAGCAGTGGAGGTCTACGCTGAGTTCTAGGGGCTGTAATGAAAAATGAAAAAAAAAAAACAGAGCCAAGCTCCGTACAATGGAAGGGGTGATGACGGGGCACTGTGCCTTAAATAAACACTCAGAGGATGTACCTCCATATTACAGAAACTTCAAAGGCTTAGTGTGGCTACACCAAGACTGAGGTTCCATCAGACTGCGAGGACTCTTCCGGAGGTCTGCAGGAACTTTGCGGGTCTCATTCGCTTTATGAAACAGTTCAAAAAAAAGTCTCAAGGATGCAGAAAAATACCCAGACTTACTTGTATCTATGTGTAAGTATGTACCCTAGTTGACGAATCCGGATGATCAAAATAATAAAAAAAACAACAAGATTTTGTCCAAGTAAACCTGACCCGATCGTTAGAGACGTGCGGTTTATCGATAAAGGAAATGTCGATGTCGATAGTTCGATGTTTAAGTTTCAACTTTGCGGGACCGATGGAGGGTTGAAAATTGAATTTGCGTTTCTCAGTTAAGTGTTTGCGGTGAGAAGTTTCTTCTAGGTGCTATCTTGTGAACTTTATGTAATAGAGCAATGGTCATCGACGTATATGAGTAGGTACTTATCAAATATAAAATATTAAAAATTGTATCAGAAATATTGTGAATTTGTTCTTTGTGGCGTAAAAAACTAAAAAATTAAAAATGTGTACTCAATAAAATAAATTAGGTATACATAGAGAAGACAAATTTCTAAGCATTCCATGGATCCATTGTATGGTCCATCGTGTGTGGGTAAGAGATGAGAAGGATGGTGTCTCGGGATTGCGACCGACAATAGGCTGGTTTAAGAAAAGGAGGCCTCCTTTATTTTCTATTGCGCGATAATACGCTCACCATTCACCATTCTACTTCTCTCCCTACCCAACCAAATACTGTATGATTCCGTTAATGCCGTCTGGGAAGCATGTTCCATAAATGTATTGACGGCAGACCTGCTTAGGCCCAATTCTTTCAGTAAGTGATGCAAAGATTTTGCTGGAACTCCTCTTGCACCAACTTTCACTGCGTAAAGCTGAGTCTTGAACCCGTTCCTGATCATTTCTTCTGTGAGATCATAATATTTATTCGACTTCATGTTGTGGTCTTTTGGAATATTTGATTCCCACGGAACGGTAAGTTCAATAAAGTATGTAAAGTTGACCGAAACGTATAGTTTTGATTTGTTTTTTTTTTTTGTACAAAATATATTGTGATGGCGTGCGAGGTCCATAAATGTTAGCAACACAGTATGGCGGCTTGACTGGGCATAACGGCAATTCGACCCTGATCCCGAAACGTGTGGAAACACTTGACTGGGTTTATCGGCACTAACATTGGATACTTCCTTGCCCCGGCAGACTGGGGAAATTACCACCATCAGTCCGCTTACCACCTATTTGTTGTACATGTTTAAAGTATGTGCCATTTGCAATGATGTCAAATGCCATTTTTTTATTTAAGGAGAACTAATATTGTAAGCTTGCCATGGTGATGTTTATATAAATATTAAACAAACTTATCTGTTACTTATTTACCGTGAATAGTGAATAGGTGAGCGCAAGGCTAGACCTTAAAATATTTAAAAAAATCCCTTGCGGTGTAGGCACAGACAATTAAGCGCCACGATCACGACATACCGAGTTTAATTCATAGACATTCATCAACCTCTTCATATATGCCCTTTTGTTACGAAGGCTTTTTAATGCACCAATGATTCTTCTTCTTAGTCGCTACACTCTTGGCAGAGTGGTCGTGGTCGCCATTTGAGTGCTAGTGGCACGCTTAACAAGCCGTCGCCACTCCTCTCGGACCCCGGCTTTCCTAGTGCACTCATGTAGGGGATGATCCATTGCAACCTTCACCTGATCGGTCCATCTCATCGGAGACCTACCACGCATCCTCTTGCCATCGACTTTCCCCTGGACTACCAAGCGCTCGATTGATGTTTCTCCACGCCGTGACACGTGTCCGAAGAAAGTGAGAATGCGTAATTGTACAGTCGAGGAAAGGCGCTGTCTGATCTCCAGTTCCTTGATGATTAGTATTAAATAAATAAATAAATAACTACGGATGCTGTATAAACCAAAATATATTATCTACATTGTCAGGCAATGTTATGCGGTTAGGTCGCCATATGCTTGCGGGTACAGTAATCTGCCCAAATATATCGCAACGAAGCAGGTCAGCTGTGACCTCACCATTAACTATTCCTTCCTTCAAATGTGGACATTTATTAAAGGCACAAGACCTACATCACAAACAATACAATCTATACTAATAACTGGCTCCGTAGTCTAGCGGTTAAGTCTGTTGATTTATACTCGGAGGTACACACAAATTTATTTATCACTTAGCCAAGCGTTAGGCCAAGGATTTGCCCAAACGGCTAACGAAAAAGTCTGGGGATAGGAAAGCTGGCAATTATTTCTGCCAACGTATTAGCCTCGCTATACAGAAGGGAAATGTTGCCAGTTCTGTCCCTAAAGGAACGTCTCTAGAACACAAATTTTTACTTATAGTTTATTTTTTTATTATAAATTATAATATTTAATTAATTTTTTACTTTTAGAGTAGTTTTAATTAAATACAAATAAATTTCTTTATTATATACACATATATATGCATAACTGGCTCCATGGTCTAGCGGTTAAGTCCGTGGATTTAGACTCGGAGGTACCGGGATCGATTCCTGGTCGGGACACAAAAATATTTATTAATGTATATAAATACATTTAATTAATATTTAATTTGTTATATTTCTCGAGTTTGGTACGCTGGAGACATCGACAAGCTTGCCACTTGTCATGATTGGCCTATAGTAAATTTGGCTAAATGTGAATCCGCTTATTTATAGCCGCGTTGTTTCTGTCAACCCCGAAAGGGAAACGGTCGTGATGATACTATATACATATATAATAAATTATTTAGTAGACTCGGCCTCTATACAGCCACGAATATAAATTATTGTTAATGGTATTTAGAATATAAGATGACACGGCACTTTTACAGCTACGAATATATGTTTCATTGATATATTATTATTATTTACATTGTAATGTGACACGGCCCGTTTACAGCCACGAACTAGTATTAAGATTTGATATTTATTATTATTGTTAGATTGTAAGCTGACTCGGCCTTTTTACAGCCACGAATTTATATTTAGTTGACACGGCCTATTTACAGCCACGATCTTATATTAAGTAGTTATTAAGTTACAATTATTCGTACCTTGCTTATGACAATAATGCTATTATAACACACATAAATCTGGATTATTACCTGTTACGGTCCAACCATGATTACCTAACTTGTTTTTGTTTATATTTTTTATGTTTTCGTTTTATATTATTTTAGTGCTGACAATATCCAAGTTGTTACAAGATAACCAAAGGAAATAAATGATTTGATTTGATATATTATGTATATTTGAAAAAAAAAAAAAAAAAAGATTATTCTGACCACAAAGGGATACTGACGTGATGATACTTTACTTAATAATTATTAATATTATACCATGATTAGTGCTATGAAGAGCTCTATAACCTTATCCCTTTGAAATTTTACCTCACATACCGTAGTCACCTTCCATACGCCTAAGTATAAATTCGTGGTATCATACATCTGTGCGTTTCCACTTTCCTTTAAGCATAGTGTTGGGGACTGATGACAGTCATAAGTGTCTTATTCCAGTTGCTACCATTCATGGATCTTGCGCGCAAGTTACCAACAAGTAGGCGCAATGTCACATATCGTGATAATATAAAAAAAGGATTACTTCCAAGATCTAGACCAATGGCCGATGCCTAGGACGTTAAAAGTACTAAATCATTGCCAAATAAAGGAGCTACCAGATCGTAAATCTCGAGATCTCCGCACAAAACCGACTTCAATTCCAACGCCTTACAAATCTTTACCACTAATTAATGGCATTTTTTCATTTGTTAGCAGCAATTTATTGTCATTAACCGCAAAACCAATGAGATATACGCTTTCCTTATGGTATCGACTGACCAAGCCATTTTAATGTAAGGTAACACGTTACGATATAAGCATCCGTATAGTCAGTACAGTGAGCCAAACCGCTCGATGCGAGCTACGCGTTTTCACTCGCGGTAGTCGAATTATTTGACAAATTTCTTTACGATTTAATTTAATTCGTTTATTTTATGTAATTGGGCATAGGACAAGACATTTACAATAAGTATACTAAAATATTAGGCTACCTAATTTCACAGCATTCTACCAGGTAGAACGCCATGAAACTACACAACCTTACTTAAATGTAGAGCAGTGCGTTACAATACAAACAAAAAATAACATTTTACAAAAAAAAAGTGATACGTGTGATTAAAGCTAAGCGTCCACATGTCGGTATCGTACGCAACGGACGCATCGCATCAAACGGATATTTTTTTCACAGTGCGTCCACTGTATCGGCAGCGTACGGATTACCGACGGTGAGTACCAGCATTCAGATTGACGATGCCAGTTCATTTGGATTTTCGTAGTGAGCGTACGTGTGGAGTCTGCGAGAATGGAGGAAAGCGATGAAGAACAATTTGTCGTTGTAGCTTGTTTGTTAACAGAAGATTAAAAAAAAAAAGGTAAAAAAAGGAAACATAGTATCTGGATACACAACATATTCAAGAAGAGATCGGAACATGAAGAATATCACACCCTATTTCCTGATTGTGCACGACGATGCAGAGCGAGCGCGCGGGGTGCGGGGTGACGTCATCGGCACGCATCGCAAAAGTCTCCTTTCGGAGCAAAGGTGTCAGCATTGCCGATGTGCGATGCGTACGATGCGGACAGGTGGATGCACTTATATGCGTTTCTATATAAAGAATACTATGATCCGTTGTGTGCGATGCGTACGATACCGACAAGTGGACGCTTACCTTTAGTGTTACGTTACGCCATCGTAATAATAATAAATATTTCCAGACAGGTCACACAGCGCCATCTAATTTCCGTGATAAGCTACGAGACTTGTGTTACGGAAACTAGATGGTTGATAAACTACATATTATACTTTTTTTGTTGTAAATATATACATATTATACATATAAACACCCAGACCGAGACAAATTATACAATGTACAACTTGCCCCCGGTGGGAATCGAACCCACGGCCTCCCGATTTCACGGCAACGTTTGTTACCACTAGACCACGGAGGCGGTCAATAGGATCAATAGTAATGTTTCTGCTTTTAAACAAATTATAACTCCAATAACATTTCAGTTCGTCTTGTTTCAAGCGGTGATATTTTTATATAAATATCACCATG
The DNA here is from genome assembly GCA_910589645.1 of Tinea semifulvella. Classification (NCBI taxonomy): domain Eukaryota; kingdom Metazoa; phylum Arthropoda; class Insecta; order Lepidoptera; family Tineidae; genus Tinea; species Tinea semifulvella. The sequence continues at coordinate 2,617,475 of OU342619.1, read as the reverse complement.
GCAAGCTTTTTTTATATTTATTAATTTATTTATTCGTGGGAAAATTTACAGCCTTTACAAAATTATGTATACAAAAAATATGTCATCTTAAAGCCTTACAAATTTTCACTGTTAGCTATATTGAAAAAAAAAAAAACAACATAATCAGTACAATAAAAATGAGATACGAAATAACAATTGCATTTGTATACTGATCCCGTTTTACAACTTAAGAATCATACAATATAATAAAAATAATATACTAGCACTACATGTGACCTTGCCCCCACCTGATGGTAAGTGGCGCGCAAGGTCCATGAATGTTAGCACTGACATCATAACGTACACTTTACTGGGTTTGTCGGCACGAACGGTGGATACTTCCCCGCCCCAGCAGACTGGACAAATTACCACCATCAGTTCTACCACCTATTTGTTGTTACCACCTTGTTCTTGTAGAAAGTATGTGCCATTTGTAATGATGTCAAATTCGATTTTTTACTTTTAAGGAGAACTAAGCTTGTCATGGTGATAATTATATAAAAATAACACCGCTTGAAACAAGACTTACTTAAAACATATTCTGGTAACCCAATCTCCAGCAGTGGAAATCCAGAACTCTGTGTTCTAGTGGTTGTATGATGATGATAAATTGAAAATTAATTATAATTATAACTTTAAGACATGTGTACCAAAATCTACATTTAAACAGTGTGTTGTTTCTAATCGGTTTAGGAGTTGTATTATACAGCCGGGTGAGGCCATAACTTGTCGAGTTACAGGGTGTTGCTATTGACCTATATCTAAATGGACCAATCCATTTTGGTATGGTGGATCGCGGCTTTGAATTATAGCTCCAGCATTGGGAAGAATGTCTAGCGGCATTAGGTCCGCCTTTGTACATAGTGCAAAAAGTTTTAAATAAATTAAATAAATCCTGGTCAGATTATAGCAGTACAAAGCTACTCCAAAACTAGAATTATCTGTAGAAAATATATAGTTTCATGCTTTGTCTTATTATATATTATATTATTTATTAATTATTATTATATTATATTGTATTAGATTATATTATATTATATATATTACACATACAGTAGTTTTAAGATTAGTTGTAGTTTACCTTTAGTTTTATAATAAACCTACTAACTTTGTCTAGTGGTAGAAACTATCTGGAATTACCTTCAGGGCCCCTGCAGGACAAAACAAGTGTGGAGGCCAACAAATGTCATTATTGTTAATTGTTTTTTATCTGCCTAAATAAATATTTCATTTCATTTGATATATATAATGTCTCGACGTACATGATTTGATTTGATATATGTATATTTGAAAAAAAAAACAAGATTATTCTGACCACCCCAAATGGGATACGGACGTGACGATACTTTACCTAATCATTATTAATATTATACCATGATTAGTGCTCTGAAGAACTCTATAACCTATCCCTTTGGAATTTTACCCCACATACCGTAGTCACCTTTCATACGCCACTATCCTTTAACCTGGAGTCATTCAAGCAAAGTGTGAAAAAGCATTTAGTTAATCCGGCATAGTGTTTGGGACTGATGTCAGTCATAAGTTCCAGTTGCTAATATTCATAGACCTTGTGCGCAACTTACCAACAAGTGGGCGCAAGGTCACATATCGTGCTAATATAAAAATGGATTACTTCCAAGATTTTAATGTTCTTTTTTGGATTTTAAGGATATCATATTTCATCACCCCTAGAACACAGCGTCCTAGACCTCCACTGCTGGAGATGGGCCTTCTGGAGAATTTGACCTACACTCGCTACGCTGGCCAGACGGCTTGGCGAGGACATTATGTTATTTTTTTATGACAATTTATTAACGATTCCATAAGTTGGTATTACTGGATCCGGGACCGACGGCTTTAACGTGCTCTCCGAGGCACGGGAACGATGGTGTTGTAAATCTATGACAAATGTACGTAAGAAAAGTGTATTTTTCATTGGTACATGCCGGGGGGGTTTAAACCGACCTTTGTAGTATTTAAGGACCGCGTTCTTACAACCGAGCCACCACCGCATTTAAGGATAGCGTTCTTGCAACTAGACCACCACTGCTTGTGTTAGACACTTAGTTTGGTCTTTAATGTTCCGGCATTTTTATATAGGTGTATGAATGTTGCATCTAATTAGGCGAGAGCGGGCACTGCTGCACGCCCTGTATACTGTTACGCTGACAAAATACAACACGCTGTAGTATAGTTTTATAGTTCTCAAAAAACAAAATTACATCTATTCTCCACAATATTATTGGTCAAAAGTGGTGTTGTTTTGTTTAATAATGTGCTACAATGTGAATAATTATGGAAAACGATAAATTGGACTTTAAATATGGGGCACAAGTTGCAGTTTATTTTTTGCGGTTTTCCCGCGCTGTTAACTCCCATATTTTACCCGACGTGTTTGAGCAGTGGATGGTTCCGCGAGTGACTCCAAGAAAAGCATCAAATTCTGCAGCATCTGGAATTTGATGATTACCTCATTAATTCATGAGAAACAAAGATATATTACGTCAGACTTGGCTGTTTGGGCTAGACCCTTTGCCTTCCCTATCATCTCATTCATCAGCCATCGGGAAAAGAGAACAAAAAAAAAAAATCTTGACATATATAATTATTATGTAAGTATTTATATATCGTTATAAGTAAATGAAATTTTATATCTGGGCAGTGTTTTTACTGCGAAAGGGAACGATAGAATAGTGTTAACGGTGCCCTGGGGTCACTTATCGGCAGTGGAAAACTTAGTGATAAAGCTCGGTTCGCCATACACAATGCCATGTTGGTACCAACACTGATGTATGGAAGCGAGACGTGGATACGTCAGAATACGCATGACAGTAGGATTAATGCAGTAAAAATTAGGTCGGTCCGTCGGATATGCGGCGTCACTTTGGCGGACTGCATACGTAACTTCGAAATACGATAAAGGGTTGGTATAAAGGAAAGTATAGGGACAAAAATAAGGAAAGGCTTCGGGCATGTTGAAAGGATGAGCGAAGAAAGATTGACGAACCAGATATGAGACTCACATATCACGATGTAATAAATAAAACACTGACTGAAGGTGCATTAAAAAGTCTTCGTAACCAAAGGGCATGTATGAAGAGGTTAATGAATGTCGACGAAGCGAAAGAGGTATGTCGTGATCGAGTCAAATGGCGCTCAATTGTCTCTGCCTACCCCGCAAGGGATTTGGCGTGAAGATATGTATGTATTATGTTATTTATTCTTACAAATTTTTAGGGAGTGGTGAAGTCTTTAAGTTTGCTTATATTTTGCAATATATCTATAAAATAAAAAATATATCTTCTTAGTACCTATATCTATCATACTATTTGTATTGTGTGTAAACAGTACTATATACTTACCTAGTTTCGTATTTGTCTATATATATATATATGTATTTAAGTAGTAGTATGTAACGATTATTATGTTTTGTATGTAAATTGTAGATTTATAATAATGCAACCCGGAAATCCTCTACCACACTCCCAAAGGTTACGAGTAGCTGTTATAAAATGCCGAAAGGCATTAAGTTCGCCCTTTTACATTACTTCTAAGTTTTTTGTGCAATAAAGATAAATAAACTACACTACAAATAAAATTATTTATTTATTTAATCTTTCTGTATGCGATATTATTCTAAGGTTATTGTACTGTTAGTGAAATGGTTATAAATATAATTGTAATATGCCTATTTACGATACCTCGTAAAATATCGATGTTTTATCTATAGTAGCAATCGACAGCAATGCACAGTTCACTTCATTTTACAACGAATGAGGTTTGGCGTGCGTCTGACACTGAAGGCAGTATTCTTGTACAATATTTTACATTTTACAAATCGATCGTGTTGCGGTCACTGCGATCAATATATATATGGAGTCCTCCTCCTTAGTCGGTACCCCACTGTTGGGGATCGTGACTCCGTCGCAGTCCATCCACTAGCCGTTTCCAGTGGCTGCGGTCCTCGGCGCAGTGGATGGCTTGGTGTACTGGGATGTTTAGGTGGTCAGTCACCTGACTGGACCATCGTTTGGGGCTTCTTTCTCTTGTTCTTTTACCGTCTACTTTTCCCGTTACTAAGAGTTTTTCCAGATTGTCGGCGCCTCTTCTAGCAATGTGGACTAAATTTTGCAGAATTCGGGTAAAGCAGACGGCAGAAAGTCACTGTCAAGCAATTTTGAGCTCTACGAGCACCTAAACGTGAGTGCGTCGTGCGGCCCATTGGATTCTTAGCAAATGACGCCAGCACCACATCTCAAACGCATCAATTCTTGCCCTATCTGCGGCTTTTATAGTTCGTGTCTACGAGCGTTCTATGGCGAGTAGCGACCTCTATATTTGAATAAGGACAATACAAGAATAATAGGTAATATTTATATTATGAATTAATTTAGAAATATATATATCCTCCAGCAGGTTAAAAATACTTGACAAAGTGCACAAATAAATGTTTTCGATTTGGTAGAGGAATCAAGACTGAGTTCGCGATAGAGAGACATAAGTTGCTACAACGTCCGCGCACAATTTATTATTGTTCGCTTGAGTGAGTTGTCGAAAACAAAGATTTGTGCCGCAGTACAGGACTGTGCCGCACAGTTCAGCACACTGATGGAATCTCGCCCTTACAATTCCTTTTTTTTATACTAGCACGACATGTGACCTTGCGCGCGAGGTTCAAAAGTCCCTAACACTATGCCGGCTTGACTGGGCATGACATGTGGATACGCTTTACTCGGTTTACCGGTGGATACTTCCCCGACTCGGAGGACTGGGCAAATTGCCACCATCAGTCCGCCTACCACCTATTTAATTGTTGTTTTCCTTCACTTTCAATAAATTAAAAATCGTAGTATAAGAATTGGGCACTTTGAACTAGTGACGTCCTAATGTATCGATCCTTTCATTCGATTGAAAGAACTCCTTTTATTTTGCTAACGTTTTCTTTTCAAAGTGGCGACAGCTCGCACATTTCTATTAGCGGGTATTTGAAAAACGTACAGATTTATTTTATTAGTATTTGTTGATTTGTGATGTTTAAGTCGTATACAAAATTGATTATTATAAGATTGCGTTCCGATGTTCTAAATAGTTATTCCATCAAATTGCTTCTCGCTCTAGGTCTTTTGACTGCTATAAGACTGTTTCTTTGAAAATTAATAGTTATAATTTAAGAAGGCAGGCGCTAAAAGGCGCTATATATTTAAAAACATATTAGTATAGATAGTCTTGGTTCTCGAGCTGCAACGACGTACTAAATACATACATATATAGCTGTGACGTCGAATCTTCGCCTAGTTCACAAGATACATACATACATACATATCTTCACGCCAAATCCCTTGCGGGGTAGGCAGAGACAATTGAGCGCCACTTGTCACGATCACGACATACCTCTTTCGCTTCTTCGACATTCATCAACCTCTTCATACATGCCCTCTTGTTTCGATGGCTTTTTAATTCACCTTCAGCTAATGTTTTATTTATTTGATTATGATAGGCAAGTCTTGGTCTGCCAGGGCCTCTTTTACCCACAACTTTCGCATTATATATCTGGTTCGTCAATCTCTCTTCGCTCATCCTTTCGACATGCCCGAACCATCGGAGCATGCCTTTCTTTATTTTTGTACCTATGCTTTCTTTTATACCTACCCTTTTGCGTATTTCGTTATTACGTATACGGTCCATCAAAGTTCACAAGATGAGTGAGATATCGGTACAAAATGGCTTGGCTTAGGCATGCGGTTTCTTTGCCTATTGAAAAAATATCTATCACAGACAAAACTCTTTTAAAACTTAATCTGTGGTGCGTTCCATATTTAAATGGTGAGTTTTGATTGGATATACATGAACTTGAATTCGATATAGCCATCGCAAATAAAATGCAAAAAGAATTTCAAGAAAAAACACTAATATTATTGTATACCTACTCGTCTATTTGGATATTATTAACCGACTTAAAAAAACGAGGTTCTCAATTCGACTGTATGTCTTTTTGTATGTTTGTTACGCGATTTCTCCGGCAATAATGAATTAATTTATATGATTTGCGCCGTTTGGGGTCGAGATGATGGGCCCATGGGGACTTGGCCAAGGAGTTGTCAAAGCGGCTGACAGAAAGGTCTGGTGACAGGAAGGCTGGCAATTATTTCTGCCAACCTATTAGCCTCGCTATACAGAGAGGAAATGTTGACAGTCTCCTAGGGACTATCTCGGATGGGACGTCTCTAGAGGACATTTTTTATTTATAGTTTAGTTTATTTTTAATTTTAGGTAGCTTTTAATTTATATTTAATGTGTATTAATTTCATTCCAATTTGTACTAAATTACCTTTTGTAGGTTCTTTAATTAATGTTTCGTGTAATATAATTATATTAATGAAACAAAAAAATTTATACGATTCTTTTTTTGTTTTGTAGGTCATTTATAAATCAAGTATTAATATGTTATATAGGTACTTGATGCTTCTAATTTATTTATAATGCAATTTTTTATTAAATTTACTTTCAATTAATATTTGCAACTAAAAAAGACCTAAAAGACAACAGACTATTTTATTATTATATATTTTTATTGGTGTTTATGTATTAGTATGTAAATTATTAATATGTATGTTTAAATATTTGTTTTTATTTCTAATGCACCCGCAATCGTCTACCACACTCCCAAAGGTTAGCTAGTATAAAATGCCGAGAGGCATTAAGTTCGCCCTTGTACTCAACTGTTAAGTTTTTAAGTGCAATAAGGAATTTATAAATTATAAATATGTACCTGCACTTGTTTTGGATATGTACAATAAATAATTAATTATTATTATAACTGAATGTGGATAAAATAAAATTACTGAACTAAGGTATTGGTATCAATGGAAGTAAATTTAAAAAAGGCGCAAGAGATATGTGGCAACCGTAACAAAAGCGATCTCTGCCTACCCCACAAGAAAATAAATATAAACCGCTTAAGATAACCGTATTTTAAAAAAGAACAACAAATTCACCAAAGCTTTCCATAATTCAGCAACGACCGTTTATGCCGAAGAGCTATAACATCGATTGTCAATAAATTCACAACACTACGACTTAAGTATCGATATATCGAAATCGCTGAGCTGAGAGGCGTGGATCGAGGAGTAGATTCAATTCGATTCGCACAAAGTTCACTCGCACGAAGAAGTTAAAACATTTAAATTACTACAAATAAAGAAAAAACTATTTATTAATTAAAAATACAACTAAAAACAAAAATAAACAAATATCATAAATAAAAAATTGCTCCATTTCCACTAGCACAAAGTTATTCAAATAATGACATGTCACGAATTCTTTTAATACGTTTACGTAAATAATTGATTTTTCGAAGAATTCCCCAAATTACTAGTTTGTTTTTCGATCTGTGGTATTTTAAATTATTATATAAATTTTTGTACATGACACAAAAGTAACAATAGAAAAAAGCTAGTTATAACTAAAGTTATTTTAAAAAAATGATACAATTTTCACGCTAAAGTATCTGCATTTATTATGCACAGTATCCAGTAGTTCATCCATATTATTAAAATATTTGCTAAATTTAGTTATGTTTTACTACGGGTGCCTGTTCCGTCTCATCGAGCCTAGAACTCGTGGCTCAGAACACTCGTGAATCACGATATGTGACACCGCGATACATGTAGATTTAGCACGCGAAACTTCAGAGCTGTCAATCTGTAATGCCTCCGTGGTCTAGCGGTTAAGTCCGTGGATTTAGACGCGGCTTGGTCAGCCACAATAATTAATTTAATTTATTTGTGATATTCTCGAGTTTGGTACACAAGAGACATCGACGAACTTGCCACTTGTCATAATGGTCCTATAGTAAATTTGTGTAAATGTGAGTCCACTTCTTTAAAGCCTGTTTTCTGACTACCCCGCATGTGATGATGATGTCAATTTATAATTATGTTACGAGCATGTTATGGCGCTGTCTAATATCCTATACTTCAGGTTTGATGATTTGATTCCATAACAGATTCGATCAGGTTATAGGAATGAGCTATAGAATGAATATTAATTGATCGTTGTGGTGCAGTTCTGTATATGTTTTATTTTGTAAATCTGATATAGCTGAGTTTTCCTTGCAGATTCCTTTCTCAGTCAGATTAAACATTAACAGGTTACTGGAATCTGCTAAGAGCTTACTTATTGGACCACTTTGCTGCTTAGTCTTCTACTAGCAGGAGTAGAATCATTCAAAATAATTAAATTAATGACGTTTCATAAATGCCTGTAATAGGTTTACGTCAATAAAGATATTTTGACTTTGACTATGAGCGTTTCGCTTTGGATCAACTCGCACTTTTAATGCGAGATACAAAAGTGCGAATGTGCACTTAACCCAAACATTAGACTGAGTGAAAAGATGGCGATAGGCCAACATCGATAATAACACAGTATGCTACAGTACAACACTAAATTTTTATACACCTATATTGGCACGGTTTTTTTTAACATTTCAGCTTAAAATTTTACGAGAGTGAATTCCGGTCTTTTGTACGGATATGTCAAATCCAAGATTTTTATTTTGTAAATTAATTTACTGTTGATATTGTTGGTGCAAAGTGGTGTTATTTTGTTTAATAATGTGCTACAATGTGAATAATTGTGGAAAGCGACAAATTTGACACAATTATTAGGCATTAGGGCATACGTTGCAGTTAATGGATTAAATTGACGTGGATTTAGATTTGGAGGTATCGGGTTCGAATCTTGTTCGGGTCACAATAATATTTTTTTATTTAAATATAAATTTAATTTATTTGTGATTTCTCAAGTTTGGAACTTATTGCCTAAATGTAAATCCGCTTCTTTTATAAGCGTGGTTTCTGACCATCCCGCAAGGGAAACGGTCGTGATGATGATGAAGATGTCAGGAAGATTCAAGAAAGCTCGCGGGTTTATATCCCAATAGAGCGGTTTGAACTGTGAAGTCGTCGATTCTGTTACATAATTACCCTGAAATATTAACCTTAAATTCAACCGGCTGTCTTAATTTTAAAGACATTAAAAGCGACAAGAGATGATTATCTTTACGAAATGTGTTAATTTTGTGTGAAATTATTTTAATTATGTCGCGCCTGTCATCCACACATGGGAGTATCCACTAAACCTTATTACATACAGTTTAAGAACGAAATTGGTAAAAAAGTGTGTAGTCTGGAATGTGGTGACACACTGACATATCTTGTCGTGGAAAATATTCATTAGTAATTTTCACAAATCGTCACGTCAAGTTATAACGCGTGATTCGGTGTGGTCTTACTTTAGACTAATATGCTATTATATTGGGTTGGGTTCTCGACCTGATGGCAATTTTTTTATGACAATTTATTAACGAATCCAAAAGTTGGTATTAGTGGAACCGGGACCGACAGCTTAACATGCTCTACGTACTTTTGTCATAAATTTACAACACCACTGTTGCAGTGCCTTGGAGAGCACGTTTCGGTCCCGGTTCCACTAATACCAACTTGTAGAAACGTTAAAAAACTGTTGTAAAAAATTGACATCATATCCTCGCCAACCTGTCTGGCCAGCGTGGCGAGTGTAGGCCAAATTCTCCAGATATAGTATGTTCTGGAAGGCCCATATCCAACAGTGGAGGTCTAGAACGCTGTTTTCTAGGGGCTGTAATGATATTCGACATATTTAAAATTGATTTTTTTGCTGTTTAACTGTAAAACATATTCTTCTTTAACATATCGTCATGATCGTAGAACAGTGACGGATCTGCTATATTTAAAAAAAATTATGGCGGCCATTTAAAGTTATTTCAACTGTTTTTTTGTCTCTTCTTTTTTAAGTTAATACAGTCTCATAATAAGGGCAAACCTTCTAGATTTCATTTTGGAACCCTTTTTAACATTTGCACTATAAATTACAGATTACAAACAATATAAAACTATATATAAAATCTGATTTTTTAAACCAAGTTATAATAATTCCTATTATTTGCTATCGAAATAATGCAAAATTATGTTTATTATTTTTAATCCAACACTGTTCTACGATCATGACGAATAAATAAAATGACTTTTTCCCTGTTTTGTGGGTGAGTGTAGATTTTAAAATATCTGTGTAAAGATGAAATTGTAGAGTCCATGCGACAGGGGACCGGTGCCAACTACCAAACGAGATTAAAATTTTGTTTCTACCAACGCCTTTAGATAAACAAGCAGAGCGTACGATGTCATGGCAGGACCACAATCATAAACACATTTTAGAATGAAATAAATCATTAAAACAAAAGCGATTTTAAATATAAATCTTTAGTATAAGCATTCAAGTATTAATTCTTTATTTTGTCACCGTACATTCCCACCGGAATTTGGTTAGGTTTATGATTAAGTATATAATTTTATTAGGTACGAGTGTTATGTTATATAATTTACTTACTACATACTCGTATACCTATCGTGCCTGGAAAGTGTTATATTCGAGCAAAGAACAGAACTGGCCGTAGGAACCTTATGATGAAGACACTTAAATGCGGCTGTAAAGGGGCCTTGTCAAAAGAAAATATAAACAAAACATACGTTTATTTGACTTGACAAGCAGTACACCCCCTGACCGCTGCGACACATCACTTTTGGTTAGGGACGCTAACTAAAGGCCAATCCTTAGTGGGTGTTTAACTTTGAAATTAACAGAGACGATCAAAAGAATACATAGCAAGTTGGGTCTTGCTGCTAAATGTTGAATGGTGCAACTAACCTTATTCTACCATTTTTTTTTCGTCAGTAAATCCTTACCTACCTACGGGAGTTGAGAAATGTGGTAAACTTTCTAGGAAATTGAATTACGGACATTTTAGGCATATTTTTATTTTTATATACCTAGTTTTAGACAGATATGCAAAAACATTAATAACGATTTTACTCTATTTTATTAAAACAAACCTATGATTATTATATATCTTAAATGTCCGTTATTTAGTGGTATTGAGTGTTGCAAGATTTCGATACATCCAGTCCGGCCGTAATAATAATAATAATGGTCAGAAAAGTCTCTACATGGCAGACACAGGGCCGATCTTAATCAACGTCATGTCGAAAAAGAAGCGTCGAACGTATGGTTAAAAAGTGGTGAACTGTTTACTGAGATAGAGGCTTTTATGATTGCAATACAAGATCAAGTAGTTTTAACCCGTTTTTAATATAATTAAACAACCTAACCTACCACAGACCTTTGTATACTCTGCAATAGTTCTTCCAAAACAATCCAACATATAACGGGAGCTTGCAAATCATTGGTGCAATCAGATTATAAACATAGACACGACCAAGTAGCTGCAATAGTACACCAAATATTAGCAAGGAAATATAAATTAGTAAATCAAATTGTTCCATACTACAAATACAAGCCAAGCACCGTTCTGCAAAAGGACAGAACGATTATAACCGACAAAACACTACACTACAACCGACCTGATATTACTTTGATAAACTAAGAAAACAAAAATAATTACAATATAATTTAATAGATATAGCCATACCTAACACTCATAACTCAATAACTACACATACAGAAAAAAATACTTAATACAGAGACCTTGCAATAGAGCTTAAATCCCAACTCAAATAAGAAAAAGTAACAACTAGTATCTACGACCGGAGTAATACTCAAAAAATTACATGACAGCCTCAAAACTAACATTAACATAGACCAGCACACATACAGACAATCGCAAAAATCCACAATCCTTAATACTTGCCATATAGTCAGAAAGTTTGGAGTTACAGAAGCATGATGCTCACTTGGCCGAGGCCCGTGAACATCATTAGGTTAACCGGCTAAATACCGAGATTCTTTAAGAATACACATTACATAATAATATTAATACATTATTAATTGTACAGAACCAAAAATAGTGTGGGTACAAAGGCGAGCCTAATGCATATAAATATAAATGCATTTTCTACCAACTAACAGTAAAAGTTCCAAAGTGACCCGCGAGATTGACACTCATGGTCCAGCCACATTGACGCTCATGGTAGGATCTAAAGAGAAATTTCAACAACAAATCACGAAAAACATTGAAAACTTTTTCACGGCGAAAGCGAAAATTAAAAGAAATCAAAGGACTTTTGTGAAAAAGTTTTTTTATTAACAAACAACAGGGGAGCGCCCTTGACGAATATTGAAATTATAATTCGACCAAATTAGGGAAGGTATTCCTTTGAATAGGTCCATATTTAATTGCAGGTTTAGTAAAATGCGGCAGTGGTGCGGTTTAGGGTTATGTACTAGTTCCATAGAGCACTCCCACAGAAGAACTAGTTCTAACTTTGCCAGATCTCCCGCTCCTTAGTTAGTTTAGACTTGTAATAGAGAGAGAACGGGAGCGGCGAACATATGTATGGATAATACATAACGTATGCATGGATTAAAATAAACTATTATAATTATTTTTCCAGCTATTGATGGCAAGCTAGAGACATTAAATATGTAATAAGACAGGTCAAACTGCCTTCGTAGTCTAGCGGTTAAGTCCGTGGATTTAGACTTAGATTAGAAAAATAATAATAATGTAAATAAATACATTTAATTAATATTTAATTTATGTGTGATATTTCTCGAGTTTGGTACGCTGGAGACATCGACGAGCTTGCCACTTGTCATGATTGGCCTATAGTAAAGTTTGGCTAAATGTGAATCCGCTTCTTTATAAGCGTGGTTCCTGACCACCCCGAAAGGGAAACGGTCGCGAACGGTATGAGAATCACAGCTAGGGCAATGAATTGTATGACAGTCATTGTCGGTTATGGTTGACTTCGACGTGCACTTATAAAATTGATTATTTTATTGTTTCGCAGACAATATTCCGACCCGAGTGCTACGGAAGTAAAAGAAAAAAAAGTCGTGTCAGTTTATTTCGGTAACTAAATGTTGATTAAACTAATATTGTTTAAGTTTAAAATACACGAAACATTCTAGATGTCACTTTCTTTAAATAACAAGTCATTAGAAAAAAGTTCCGCTACTCGATTATAGATGGCGATATTATATATATACACAATTATAGTCTTAAAAACGCCAATCATAAGGTTGAAATTGGCTTCATCCAACACTCAGTAACATGTATATTTTTTTAAACTGTTACGACCATTTCGTCATGATCGTAGAACAGTGTCGGATTTAAAAAAATACCCATAATTTTGCATATATATTTATATATAGTTTTATATTGTTTGTGGTCTGTAATTTATAGTGCAAATATTAGAAAGGGTTCCAAAATGAAATTTAGAAGGTTTGCACTTATTATGAGACTTAAAAAGTGACAAAAAAACAGTCGAAATAACAGTTGAATGGCCGCCATGAAAATTTTAAATATAGTAGATCCGTCACTGTTCTACGATCATGACGATTTGCATTAAATCTAATTATCTTTTGATATCTTTAGCGTACACCGTATAACGTACTCGTATGATAATGCTAACTACGAAACACGTAGCGTATATAAAAATATTGATAATAGATTATTTATATCCTTTCTGCAATAGGACGATATTGTGGTAAATGTTGGCTTAGTGGTAGTTTAAAAAATAATGACACTATTTGTAATAAAATGTCATCTATGCCCGCTCTATCTACTTGACCTCGCTGGCTTAAGCTATGTTATGGAATAGAAATAAAATCGTTTAAAATTGTGAATTCTGTTCTAAAATTGAATAAGGCGGATGGACATAAAGTTTGTCGTCGGGTCGCGATTGTGCGGATATAATCCGAACATATCTGACAGTTAAATTTTCTTCTTCCACGATAAATCTTTACGTTCTTCTCACAACTGTCTTCTTTCTGTTCCCTCACATCATTCTGGATTTGTCTCCAACTCCTTCGTAGTAGCTGCCACAAAATTATGGAATGATCTTCCAGTAAACATAAGGCAGGCAACTAACAGATTGTCGTTTAAAAAACTGGTCTATTCACACTTCATGAATAGTTCTAAACCACGTTAGTAAGTTGTATTTGTGTTTGTTTATGTACAAGTTTGTGTGTACGAGTATGTATTAGTATTTAGTATATTGATATTATAATACATATATAAGAATATATAAGTAGGTATATAATATTTGTTGAATTATCCTATAATTGTATAATACTGTTACTTTCATTGCACCTATATTTGTTCAAATTTGTCCCTAAGGTTTGGCTGTCAGAGAATGTCTACAGGCATTAAGTCCGCCTTTGTGCTTTGTGCAATAAAGTTTTTAAATAAATAAATAAATTGCGTATTGCAGTTCTCAACCATGTATAACTGGATGACACGGCTTCGTATTTTTTTAGTGTAAAGAATAATTTTGATTTAATTTGAATCACATAAAGGAACCCGTCTAAACTAGCCCGTAACTGGCTATACTATGGAATAGCCTACAAAATAAATATCATTGTACAGTCCGCTGCAGTTTTGACCGCTGAAATCTTAAGCCATATTTCGTGCAGTACAAAAGGCCCAGCTTCCAAGGCCATATATTAACTCAAACAATACTGAGAAAGGTGGCCAGAACTGGATAACAAGCACCAAGCTTCGCTATACAAGAAGTACCGAATCACATCGACACTATATACACAGACCGGTCCTATATTACTAATTAATACAATTGAGTTTATTATTCTCAGACACCATGCCCTTATTAGCAGATTGTATTTTATTTATTTATTTTTATTTGAAAACTTAATTGCACTATATACTTAATTAAAATCGACAGTGGCCAAGGGTGAACGCTTCAGCTGCAATCGATATCCTTTGCCTCACCCAATGTTTAAGAAAAGAACTGTCACATTGATTAACTCTTTTGTTTTCGCTACAACGGCTGCTTCGCAATTCCTCTTAGGTTCTCAGTTTAGTAAAATGGAACCGGTTCTTTCAGGAATTTTATTTTCATTACGTGATTCAAACTACTTACGCCAACTTTTTTAAGTTTAAGTCATATTTCTTACATATTCAAAAGGAGTTATTATGTTTATTTATTGTTTGTTAATAAAGTTATTTTCTGTTGTTTTTTTCTTTAATGTTTAAGATAATTTTAAATTTATACTTACTTAATACTTAACAAGAAGATATATTGTTTTTTTACTGATTTATTATTACTACTAACTATCTAGGTATGTAAACAGAAAATAGAAGATAAATGCATATGAGAAGACTGAGTCATTAAGTTCTGTTTGATTCTAATGTTATTTTGTAGAATTACTTAAAAGTTACAATAAAAACTACTTTAATATTTGTTAGTGTTTTATGTTGCGCGTCGCAAAGAAGGGTTATGTGTTTATCAGCTTATGTATGTATGTATGTTCCTTTGTGCCACATTGCAGATCAAACGAGTTGGCAGATTTTGATGATTCTCACGTCAATCGATTTGTCTTCATCACCCGTGTATCACTGAAGATATGAAATTAATCAAATTTCGTTAAGGCGATAACCAGACATCATATTGTGGGAAATAAAAATAAAAAAATCGACGAACCATTTTGAGTGGGGTATCGTCGAATAGGTATTTAAAAATCATATTAAGGTTTCACTTATCAGTTTTTATTTCGAGTTACCATTTAGAATCTATAACGATTTGAAGTTGGTTTTATTAATACTCGCTCAATGAAATGATAAAATTGCGAAATTTACCATCTTATAACAGACTGCCTGCGTGGTCTAGCGGTTAAGTCCGTGGATTTAGACTCGAAGGCACCGGGTTCGATTCCTGGTCGGAACACAAAAATATTTATTAATGTAAATAAATACACTTAATTAATATTTAATTTATTTGTGATATTTCTCGAGTTTGGTACGCTGGAGACATCGACGAGCTTGCCACTTGTCATGATTGGCCTATAGTAAAGTTGGCTAAATGTGAATCGCTTTTTTATAAGTGTGGTTTCTGATCACCCCGAAAGGGAAACGGTCGTGATGATACTTTACTTTTTTTTTTTATAACAGACAGCGATAACTAAAAAGTATAAAACAAAACAGTTAATTTAACGTTGGTCTGAAACAGCATAGAAATGAATAGTGCAATGTCGGACTATCCCTTTATTATACGTCTATGCAGTTTCAGGAAACCAATACAATAAAGTTGAATTTGGAGCCAAAATTGTAGGTAACTAAAGCTGTTCTCACATGATCTTCTAAGATAACAATGTGTATAGGAATCTGATCTTTAATATATTAAAAATAGGAGCGATAATGGTGTGAAATTGCAAAGCATTCTGGAAACATTAGGTAGCTTGAAATAATTATCTCTGCATACGCTTTAAGGTCAAGTTATACAGAATCTGCATCCGTTTTAGTCCTGCGTGGGCCTTCCAGAACACTTCAGATTCTGTCAATTTGGTCTTCTCAATTTCTACATAGTAGAAATTTATGGTAAGTAAATGTTTATGGTGTAAAAAATTGTGTAACTTGTCTTTAAATATTTTGAGAGATGGAGCTTGTCTGATTACCAATGGATTACCAAAGAATGTTTAAATAAAATTTGAAATTGCTGCATTGTGCGAGCGAGATACTTGATAGCTTGTTACTCTCTTAAGTTACATTATTTCCGTGTAATAAATAACTCCCCATGTCAGTAAAGCGTGCTAAAATGATATGGTGTGTACTGTTTATCTCAGGAAAAATATTACAAAGATTAAAAGGAGTCACAAATCAAACGCAGGAAAACTGCTAACACTTTGCTCAGAGTGGAGGAAGTTTGCCAAAACAGAGGCTATGCGTCTTCTTGCGGTAAATATCAAAACGGATGTACACTTGCAAGTTTTATAATAATAATAAATTCTTTATTGTACAGAACCAAAAATAGTGTGGGTGCAAAGGCGAGCTTAATGCTATAAATGCATTTTCTACCAACTAACCTTTGTGAATGGGGAGTCATTATAAGAAACACACCACGGTTGCAGTATTCCTCGACATGGAGAAGGCATTCAACAGAGTCTGGCATAACGGGCTGCTGTACAAGTTGTCCCTATCCCCTACCCCTGTTAGGATCGTCAAGGTATTGGCCTCCTTCCTTAAGGGCAGGAGCTTTCACGTAGCAGTGGAGGCCGTGGCCTCGAGTCCACGTCCCATACGAGCCGGCGGTAGCTGCCTTTCTCCGTCCTGTTACTCCTGGTTCACCAACGACATACCGCTGGCGGAGGGGGTCGAGCTAGCGCTGTTTGCTGACGACGCCGCGTACTTCACAGACTCTAGGGTCTTGAGATACGCGGTGACGAAGATGCAGCGCTGTCTCGATCTTCTCCCCGAGTGGCTCTCCCGTTGGAGGTTGTCGGTGAACACCAGGAAGACTCAGGCAACGTTCCTTGAGACTGGACTGAGAAAGAAGGCTGAAACCCGACCGTCCGCTTCTGTTGAACGGCGTGAGTCTACCGTGGACTAATCCAGTAAAATACCTGGGCGTCACGATAGACAAACGCATCAACATGCGCGCCCACGTGAATGCCACTGTGAACATGGCGCGGGTGGCGAGAGCCAAACTTCGCCCAGTGTTTGCATCCAGTTTGCCGCTTCACACGAAGCTACTCATATTCAAGTCATATATCCGCAGACGCCGCACCGGCCTGGTACGCTCTCACCTCAGCTGCGCTGAGAGCACGTTTACAAGCGCAACAAAACCTAACGCTTCGTACCTTTGTCGGCGCCTCGCGGTACGTGAGGAACGATGTAATCCATAGGGATATGCGGATGGAAACACTGGACGAATTCGTGCGTCGTCTGACGGGTGGTGGTGGGTTTCCCACTTATGAGAAACCTGGCCCCTCTGCACGCCCGTCCGCCGGACGCCAGACAATGCTACGCTCGTCACCTGCTACCAATCACGGAGTCGTAATCGCGGCTCCGCCGCCTGGCTCCTATACTTCAACTTTTAATGGTTACCCCATGCCCTGTCCGTAGTAACGCAAAGCGAACGCAACCTCTATAAGAAGGCAAATACCTTGACACAGATTCCCCACTCCCCCCTGTGTGAGAAGACCCTTCTACTACCATTATAAGCGGGTGCAGAAATACTATTGTGATCAACAATAATGAAATATTAATACATACTAGAAAAAAAGACAGGTAAAAGTAGACTGCGCCCCACATTATCGTGTCCGACAGCCTTGCTGGTTAAAGATTTAATAATCCTATTTATCTCACTGCTGAGCACAGGTTGAAAGTTGAAAGAAGAATTGTCAAGATGAGAGATAGAATTTATCTGTGACATAGTAACGGCCTTTATCGCAGGATTTAAGGTGATTGGTGCTGTTGAAAAATGCTGATTAAGGCCATTAATATCTACAGGGAAATTAGAGTCAGATTTTGGTTTACCAAAAAAAAGTCAGCACCTCTATTCATAAAAATTAATAAATATTTTTTACTATTTAAAATAAGCACATTGAAAATATTTTATCATTTAAAATAAACAGGCAAATATTTATAGGTATTTGTGATGCCAAAACTCTGCATCGAACCTGCAGCGGAAGACGGTAAAATTCAACATTTCGAGGGAGCTTAGACATATTCCACGCCAGTAGGTGTGGCATTGTCAAAGATATCTGTATCATCAATACAAATAACGCAAGATATACGCTATTTTCGCCTTTAACTTTTGGCAACAAAGGCGAGATTCTCGTAAAGTTACTGGCTCGACGAAGGGTATATATTTATTGTCACGTAAAACAGTTTCTTGGCCACTAGCCTAGCAAACAAGTAAAACAAATTGTTGGGTAGTTTGAATATCGAACGCCGGATCATGCATCAGCAAATTGTTTGTTGAATTTACAACGCCAATGTGTGTTCTCTTTTCGGATTGGTTGTTTTTTTTTGCTGGCTCAGACCACATATAATAGGTACTAATTTACAGAAAAATATTATTATTATTTTGGAAAAAAATGCTGGGTGAATTGATTCTTTTATTTTTTACATACTTCTATTTAAATACAATTAAAAACAAGACTTAATTCGAGTAATGTCAGGATTAAATTATTTATATTTTTTTGTCCACGACCAAGAATCGAAGCCGTCTAAATATAGTCTCATCTGCTAGATTATGGTTTTCTATTGGAACTTGGAGCCTTAGTACTAATAAAAATGATTTTTTTACATGACCTAGTTTCATTTATACATTTTTGTTTCACGCCAGATCTCTGCGTTACATGACACGATCACGACATACCTTTTTCACTTCGTCGACATTCATTCTCTTCATACATGCCCTTTTGTTACGAAAGCTTTTTATTGTACCTCTAGCCAGTGTTTTATTTCTTATTACAAAGCATTTAAGTTCAAAGTCCTATGTAATTGAACATAAATTCGCCGCTGATTATAACCTATAATAAAGTGAACGAATCAAAGTCATCGACAAATGTGTCCCTCGTGTCAAAACTTTTAAATAATTCATTAGTAAAGTTGCAGTTAAATCGTAATTTGCGACCTTTTTGTTTTCGCACGAATTACGTAAACGACGACTTTTCGAAAGAATAATATTTATACCATTTTTTTTTCTAATAAGTTTGTAAAATACGTCTTGATTGTTAAGTTATAAGAATTGCCATCATCTATTTTGGGCTATTTTTGTACTATTTGCGCTGTGTACAAAGATAAAAAAACTATAATTAAGTTATTTGGAAAATAAAATGTATGTATGTAGTTTTTGTATCAATAATTTCCTTTAGTTGTCATAATATTTTAATAATTTTGCACACCTTAATTATATAAAATTAATTGTTTTTTTTTTTTTTTTTTTATAAAATCAAGCATATATATCTACAGACCATTAATATGTTTTCACAAATAGGAAACTATGAAAGCAAGCTAAAATTAGGATAATAGAGAAATATATTAAGTATGAATAACAGTTTAGGTATTAGTCCAAATCCCCAAACAAGATGAATGTCCTTTATGACAGATGTAGTTATAAACACACCGTATTCGTTTACGTTAACGTGACGTTGTGAGTCCCCCGAACTAGGTCAATAACGTTGCATCCCCCACCAGAATTCAGCCATCATGAAGTCAATTCCAACGGCCTTGGTAGCTCTTTTCCATAGTTTTTAGGTTCTAGTGAAACCTTCCCTTGGTTTTCGCTATTGGATTCAAATTTATTAGGGAATTGGACAAGATGTGAAGACAGTGTTTGAAGACAAAAGTTTTCAACCAGTGCGTTGTTCCACAAGTTCAAGGTCGCTCAGCGAGCTATGGAGAGTGCTATGCTCGGGATTTATCTAAAAGATAAATTCAGAAACGTTAACATCCGTCAGAAAACCAAAGTTTTTAAAATTAGCAAGCTGAAGTGGCAATGGGCTGGATACATATGCCGCAGAACCGACGCACGATAGAGTAGACGGGTTCTGGAGTGAAGACCACGTACTGAAAGACGCAGAGTGGGACGATACCCCGCCATATATATGGACAGATGGCAGAAGAACGTGTGAAGTGGCGAGCCTACATCCAGCAGTGGAGAGACACAAGCTGATGATGATGAAGTTTTTATAGTTCTCTAGCACGTCATTTACGATTTCAGAGTAGTTATTTGGAGATTTTAGTAACTTCAACAAATTACGTCCACGCAGGTATTTCCAAATTGTTAATTAACATATGAATGCAGTTTTTTTTTAATATTCTTATAATGTATATATGTGGGCCATTTAAAAATCCTGCTTCTGTCTTTAGTATATGTTAAAGGGTTTCTAAACTTTTTATTTTTCACCACAAATGAAACAAAACACATTTATATCATTGAGATATATATATACATGTCTGCTAGTATATATATATATATATATATACTAGCACGACATGCGCATACCTGATGGTAAGTGGCGCGCAAGGTCTATGAATGTTCGCAACTGGAATCCGACACTCATAACTGACTTCAGTCCTTAACACTATGCCGGCTTGACTGGGCATGACGGCAATTTAGGCCTGATCCCGAAACGTACACTTTATTGTGTTTATCGGCATGGATCCAATCCACATTTTTTCAGAAATTAATTTGAATGCCTATCAGGTCCTCAGGATAATATCTCTAATAATATAAACGATCCGATAAAAAAAACAATTTTAGACATATACTATATGTTGGACTAATCGCAGTTTCAATTTTAAAGGCCTAAAACTAAAAATAATTATTTATAGAAATGTAAGCACCTGAAAGTACTGATTACAGCCAATATTCAGAATTGAGTTTAGTCACAAAAGTACACGTAGAAAAAAAAAATAGTGGCACCCTTTTTTACCCGTCCATAATAGTGATCTGTGATACATAAATGACAATGATACATTCAAAAACAAGCTTATCACACGGATGAAGCCGGGTCAAATAGTAGAATATAAATCAGCATAGCGACAAGACAAATATGAATCGCGGCCTCGAGTACCGACAACAAAAGAAGGAAGGAAACATAACACTTTTCACTCTACAAAAATATAAATATTTTGCCAGCGAATTTTATTCCATTGCCATGCTGTCTGTACCTCACGTTTGTTCACACATTTTGATACGTAAAAATCTATTTGAGCTGTATTTTTAAGTGAATACAGTGTATTTGAGTTTGCTTGTTTTGCTGACGCTCCAACAGGATATGTATCGCTCACCATGCATAGTTGCATGCGATGTTTTCACACGATAAAGTTTAAATTTTGATAAATTTATTGCCATTTTTATGACTTTTCGCTTGTTTTGTGTGTAGGTCAGAGGGGAGTTATTAAGGTTTTTATTTTTTAATCTGCAACATTTAATGTTTTGTATGGTAAGCAAAAAAGCTGGAATTCTATTATACTGATATAAAGATTAAATTTGGATATTGTATTCGAAGTAATATGCAAATATTGTAATAATGCAAGGCGCGGTGGTGGCTCGGTTGTAAGAACGCGTTCCTTAAATTCTACAAAGGTCGGTTCAAACCCACCCGGCATGTACCAATGAGAAATGCACTTTGCTTACGTACATTTGTCATAGATTTATGTCATAACTTAAATCTCGTGAGAAGAAGTGGGGATATAGATTCAAACAAAACAACATCTATACGGAATCCGTCTTAGCTTTTGCAGACGACTTGGCGGTGATAACAAGAAATCCCAAGCAATGCCAGGGCTTGCTGAAAATAGTGGATGATTTCTGCTCATGGACAAAGGGAATGAGAACGAAACCATCAAAATGCTTCAGCCTATGTCTGGCTAGGCGAAACACTACATTTACGTCTTATGATCCTGGACTGAGTATAGCAGGGCAGAGAATAGCTCCGGTAAATGAAACCATGCCCTTTAAATTTCTTGGCAGAAGGATAAATTTTCAGGGAAAAACACCATCCCTAGAAGTAGTTGTAAAACAATTCACTGACGACATGAATAGGGTTACTCAACAGCCTATAAGCAATGTCAAAAAAGCTTGGATATATGACAACTACTTAGCATCTCGCCTCACTTGGCCTTTCCTAGTATATGATTTCAACAAAAGCAATCAAGTCTGGACGCGGACGTCATAAGAACATTGAAGTCTTGGCTTGGATTAGCCCAGGGTGCTGACTCCTCAACATTCTTTAGAGGACGGAGAAACTTCGGAATGGATCTGAAAAGACCATCTAAATTATACAAACATCTACGTATAAGCAAATATCAAATTCTAACCAGCTCCCAGGATAATACAATTTCATCCCTTCCAAGAGACCCTCTGGTCTCAGATATGGAACCGAGACTACTATTCTTCAAGAAATTCATGACAGGTGCCCAGACTGACAAAAGAGGCATTGGCTGGAAGAAAAAAGAAAGTGACAAAGAGGTTATAAAATCCTTCCTCAGGAAAGATGAAAAGCATGAATACAGAGTGCACGCGATGACTCTAGAAGTTCAAAATGACTGGCTAACTTTGGGCGATTTTTGCATCCCTCCAGCCCTAAAGTGGCGCACACTAATGTACGATTGGTCTCCGGCGTTGCTAAAGTTCTACCTAAACGCTTTTCAAATGTCCCTCCCGGACCAGAGTAATCTGGTAAGGTGGGGAAAAGCTACGGAAAAGAACTGTACATTGTGTGGTGCTGCCATAGGAACTGCTAGACACACACTTGTAGGGTGCGTTACTCTCCTAGAAAAGGGCTATTACTCACGCCGACATGACAAAGTCCTAGGTGTTATCCGTGAAGCAGTAAGTCTTTCTATTGCAAGAGCCAGAAAGGGACTGACTACAAATAAAACTTTGACCACATTTGTAAAGGAAGGGCAAAGCACGAAAACTAAATGCAAGCCCACCTCGATCCTTGGCGCCGCATCAGACTGGAAAATTCTCATGGATACATTTGAACACCATTATAGGATCCCAGATGAACTAGCTGTATCAGCCTATAGGCCAGACATCTTAGTGTTTTCTCGGAACTTGAAAAAAGTTATCCTTATTGAACTTACCGTTCCGTGGGAATCAAATATTCCAAAAGACCACAACAT
Organism: Tinea semifulvella; assembly: GCA_910589645.1. NCBI lineage: Eukaryota > Metazoa > Arthropoda > Insecta > Lepidoptera > Tineidae > Tinea > Tinea semifulvella. Next base: position 2,594,014 of record OU342619.1, on the reverse strand, counting down.
GAAGTCGAATAAATATTATGATCTCACAGAAGAAATGATCAGGAACGGGTTCAAGACTCAGCTTTACGCAGTGGAAGTTGGTGCAAGAGGAGTTCCAGCAAAATCTTTGCATCACTTACTGAAAGAATTGGGCCTAAGCAGGTCTGCCGTCAATACATTTATGGAACGAGCTTCCAAGACGGCATTAACGGAATCATACAGTATTTGGTTGGGTAGGGAGAGAAGTAGAATGGTGGATGGTGAGCGTATTATCGCGCAATAGAAAAAAAAGGAGGCCTCCTTTTCTTAAACCAGCCAATTGTCGGTCGCAAGCCCGAGACACCATTCTTCTCATCTCTTACCCACACACGATGGACCCGGCACCCGCACGGTGAATCCATGGAATGCTTAGAAATTTGTCTTCTCTTCACCACCGTTCCCGTGCCTCGGAGAGCACGTTAAGTCGTCGGTCCCGGTTCAACTAATAAGTACCAACTTGTGGAATCGTTAATAAATTGTCAATAAAAATGGACATCATATCCTCGCCAAGCCGTTTGGCCAGCGTGGCGAGTGTAGGCCAAATTCTACAGATATATGTTCTGGAAGGCCCATCTCCGGCAGTGGAGGTCCAGGACGCTGTGTTCTAGGGGCTGTAATGAATGCAGATATTTAAAATAAATAAGCGGCTGGTAGTGTTGCCTAAAGCAAGACTTACACTAGTATTCTCCTATGACCGCCTCCGTGGTCTAGTGGTAACAAACGTTGCCGTGAACTCGGAAGGTCATGGGTTCGATTCCCACAGGGGGTAAGTTGTACATTGTATAATCTGTCTCGGTCTGGGTGTTTATATGTATATATTTACAAAAAAAAAAGTATAATATGTAGTTATCAACCATCTAGTTTCCGTAACACAAGCCTCGTAGCTTACCACGGAAACTAGATGGCGCTGTGTGACCTGTCTGGAAATATTTATTATTATTATTATATTCTATGACGTTTTCGCAACAGCTGCTTAACTCAATTGTCAAACGCTCAGATTCTAAGGATGCGTTTGACAGCTGAAAGAAATAATTTAGTGGAGGAGCCGTTGCGAAACGTCTTAGAATATGGGTGCAAGACTGATTCAGAACAGCTGGTCTCGGTCTTCGTCTTGATGTTCGCTTATTTGTTAGAAAACACAGCGACATGTTTAGAAAGATTGGAGTTTTCAGCGCTAGAAGTAGGAGAAATTCCTATGATCTTATTGTAGTTATTAATCCTAAAAATACTAAATGTAATAAAAATTTCCTCATTATATGTAGGTATACGAACTTATAATAAATTTCCTAACAAATTAATATTGTTGAGAAAAAATGTTTTTAAAAATCAATTAATAATTTGGTTAAAAGAAAATATGTTTTATAATTTAAAAGAATATTTTGACAAACGCAAATCAGCTTTGCTGTGCAGCGAGGGAATGCTGCAAGTGTTCTTGGCACACATCCATATAAACAAGTCATGGGTAAATAGTTTTATATATAGTTTAGTTTTCATTTTTAATTTAGTTTATATATTTAGTAGCATGCCCCAATATTTCGGTTCCAAATTTAACAAATTTTTATCGCGCCGCTCTGCAAATTGCTCTCCGCATGTCCATTTCCACTAGGGAGTCGGGTCTTGCAGGCTTTTCCCTCAGCATTGGTTGGTACACTCTTTGATCGATATACACTGGCGGTGTGTCTTCGTCTCGGAGCTCGGACTGTCCACCCACACCAGCGGAGAGCCCGTGGAACATCACGTACACCATAGGCTTTCTTACTTACACTAGAAGTGTTGGCCGCATTCCTAGTCACGCTGTTGGGTACGCTATAGACATCGACGAGCTTGCCACTTGTCATGATTAGCCTATAGTAAAGTTGGCTAAATGTGAATCCGCTTCTTTATAAGGGTGGTCAGAAACCACGGGCATATGGTCGTGACAATACTTTACTTTTTTATTTTTGATTTAAAAAAAAAACTTTTCAAATTGGTCGAGTTTATCTTGGCACTTTTGGCCTGTAACTTCACACCGGTTGTTATTCACGTTTTATTTTGTTTTTTATTTCTTAAAACACGCTTCATTACAAATTCCAACCCTCCTGTCTCATTATTTTGATCGTTAACGTTGAGTTTTTAGTGACCATTGCGTCACGCTAAAGGCTTCAGCACACCGGTGTCAGTCGGCCGAGAGGTCTAGAAACTGGTGTGGAAATTTGGAACAGTCAATTGTATACAAAGTTACTTAAAAAAAGATTCGGAAAATTTATTCGAAGTTAATTACATTACAAGTACATTAAATATAAATTAAAAGCTACCTAAATAGTCCCAAGGGGACTGGCAACATTTCCCCTCTGTATATAACTGCCAGCCTTCCTGTCTCCAGACCTTTCTGTCAGCCGCTTTGACAACTCTTTGGCCAAGCGCCTCGCTGACGGTCCCGATGGGTCCATCGTCTCGACCCCAAACGGCGCAAATTCGTAACCGATACCAAGGTTGGCGTATTTGCGCAATTTGAGGTTCTCCGCAGAAAACGCCGCTCTCCCCGCGCCTGACGAGGTCGCCTGGATGTGAGATGGAGCTAATGTGTCTACACACGTCGCATCCCACACCAGAGACTTGCCAAAACAGTCAATTGTTAAATTTTGATTTATAAAAAAAATAGTCGCGCTGTAGTACTTGGTAGAGAGAACAAAATTATAGAGTCCTTCGCGCCATTTTGCGTGAACATGTCAAGTGCAAGTTTTTGTTTTGTAAATTAATTTACTATGAATATTATTGGTCAAAAGTGGTGTTGTTTTGTTTAATAATGTGCTACAATGTGAATAATTATTGAAAACGATAAATTGGACATTAAATATGGGTCACAAGTTTATTTTTTGCGGTTTTCCCGCGAGGTCAGCTGCTATATTTTACCCGACGTGTTTGAGCTATGGTGCCGCGAGTGACTCCAAGAAAAGCATCAAATTCTGCAGCATCTGGAATTCGATGATGACTTAATTAACTCATGACAAAGAAAGATATATTACGTCAGACTAGGCTGGACCCTTTGCCTTTCCAAACACCTCATTCATCATCCATCGGGAGAAGAGAACAAACAAAAGAACTAAATTATTGTCTATGGTTTAAACATAATAAAGTTGTCATTCATTCAAATAACGAACTGACTGATTCGTTCAATTTGTTTATCTCGTTCAATTCTTTCAAATTATTCAATTCTTATACTTATACATTTATTGCCATTGTTGTTGTCAACAAGCCAGTTAGCTAATTGGCTAAAAAATATTTAAATTTTAGCCAATTAGCTGTATATGTATTATGTAAGTTCTTAGTACGATATCATATGGTAAAATACTTAGGAAATAAACAATATTATTAAATTTAGGCGCACACTTATTTGGTTGCAGGCTCAAACATCGAATTTCGAATATAATATAAATATAAATATTTCCAGACAGGTCACACAGCGCCATCTAGTTTCCGTGGTAAGCTACGAGGCTTGTGTTACGGAAACTAGATGGTTGATAAACTACATATTATACTTTTTTTTCTGTAAATATATACATATAAACACCCAGACCGAGACAAATTATACAATGTACAACTTGCCCCCGGTGGGAATCGAACCCACGACCTCCCGAGTTCACGGCAACGTTTGTTACCACTAGACCACGGAGGCGGTTATTAAAGTGAAGCATACCTAGAATGACATGGGGTACAAAAAGGGATACTAGCCATAAACCTCCTTGTACATAGCTATTAGAAATATTTATTTACTATGTTTTTTTGTCAAGACATTATTTGGCGACTGTAAGGCGTACGCATTCGGTGTGCATTGCCTTTTAACGATAACGCACACCGCGCCGGTAATGTGATGGTCACGTATCGTGGAGGTCGTCATCAACGCACAATGATACAATTACAACGCATTACCTGTAAGCTAGTGACGTCATAGTTGATGTATCGATTAATTATGACAAGTGACTTAGCTCTAGCTGATAATTACCATTATGCCGGCTCGACGAGTAATTCTATATATATTATTTTTAAATCACAGCCCTCTTATATTATACAAATTATATATCCATACAAATTTGCTATTTAAAATTATGCCATTTTTTTTATCTTTTCCGACATAGGGTTTCTTAGGAGTAGTTTTTTTTTCTTCTATAAATAGAATTACATATTATTCTAACGTAAGATACAAAGTCACACAGTACATATATATTATTGTGTTGAGAGCTAGCTGACAATAAAAAAATAATGTTGATGTCTAATATGTTAGACTTGGCCGCTTCTCTGGGTGTGTTCTACCGGCTATACTGTGGTGAGTGCTCTGAAGAGCTCTATAACCTAATTCCTTCCTCTCCATTCCGCAACCGAACCACACGCACAGGTCAGAATATGCACCCACATACCGTAGTCACCATCCCTTCGCGTTCCCTCTGTGTTTTCACTTTCCTATAACCTGGAGTCCTTCAAGCGAAGTGTGAAAACGCATCGACATAAGTGTCTGATTCCAGTTGCTAACGTTCATGGACCATGCGCGCCGCTTACCATCAGGTAGGCAGGTTACATATCGGCTAAAATAAAAAAAAAAGTATAATTACTTAATAAAGCTATCGATAGAGCAGTCTGTAGGCTTGAATACGTGACTAGCAAATCAAAAAGGTCGGAAGGTCCTATAATAGGGGTCCAGGGTCCCCATTTCACGTGACATTAGACCAAAGTCCTCGCCAGTGTAAGCTGAAACTGCTATTCAACGCCCCATCAATACTGTAATTTTACTTTATTTCATGCAATTGTGGAAATGTCAGCAATACAGATGGGCACAATTTGGATGATTACAGAAGGCTTAAATTCTCCAATTTTTTTTTTACTAAGGGCCACTGTTTTTGTGCTTTGAAGAACACATTACGCGTCACGATTCGATTCTGAACTTGTGAAAACGTTATGAAATTAACAAAAAACTTTACTGCATAAAACATGAACATTAATTACAAATTCATAATCATCACAACCGTTTCCTTCTCGGGGTGATCAGAAACCACGCTTATAAAGAAGCCAACATTTAGCCAACTTTACTATAGGCCAATCATGACAAGTGGCAAGCTCGTCGATGTCTCTAGCGTACCAAACTTCAGAAATATCACAAATAAATTAAATATTAATTAATTAAATTAATAAATATTATTGTGTCTCGACTAGAAATCGAACCCGGTACCTCCGAGTCTAAATCCACGGACTTAACCATGGAGGCAGTAATCAAAAACGGATTAAAAAAAACAATTTGTCAACAAGATCTATAACCATTCTAAATTTTAAGTAACTCAGACTAGTAGTTCTCGAGATACTAGTTTGCGGACAGATACTCACATGGATTCTTTACTACAAATAGAAACAAATAAATATCTCCAGTCAGATACCGAGACCAGCTGTTCTGATGCAAAACCAAGACCAAGACTAGTCTTCAACATAAACTACCCAATAAAATCTTGACACAACTTTTGACTAACAATATCTACAGGGGCCATGGGGACACTCAGCCAAGCGTCTGGCCAAGGAGTTGTCCAAACGGCTAACGGAAAAGTGTGGAGACAGGAAGGCTGGCAATTATTTCTGCCAACGTATTAGCTTAGCTATACAGAGGGAAAATCTTGACAGTCTTCTTGGGACTATCACTGAAGGGTCGTCTCTAGAGGACATTTTTTACTTATAGTTAATTTTTTTATTAGGTTTACACATACATATACATACATATCTTCACGCCAGATCCCTTGCGGGGTAGGCAGAGACAATTGAGCGCCATTTGACACGATCACGACATACTTCTTTCGCTTCGTCGACATTCATTAACCTCTTCATACATGCCCTTTGGTTACGAAGACTTTTTAATGCACCTTCAGTCAGTGTTTTATTTATTTGATCGTGATATGTGAGTCTCGGTCTGCCAGGGCCTCTTTTACCTACAACTTTCGCATTATATATCTGGTTCGTCAATCTTTCATCGCTCATCCTTTCAACATGCCCGAACCATCGTAGCATGCCTTTCCTTATTTTTGTCCCTATGCTTTCCTTCATACCAACCCTTTTCCGTATTTCGACGTTACGTATGCGGTCCGCCAAAGTGACGCCACATATCCGCCGCAACGACCGCATTTCTACTGCATTAACCCTACTCTCATGTGTATTCTGACGTATCCACGTCTCGCTTCCATACATCAGTGTTGGTACCAACATGGCATTGTGTATGGCGAGCCGAGCTTTGTCACTGACATTTCGACTGCCGATCAGTGACCCCAGGGCACCGTTAACACTATTTCCCGCGTTCACTCTTCTTTCAACGTCCCTATCGTACTTCCCATCCGCAGTGAAAACACTGCTCAGATATATAATTTCATTTACTTGTTCTAGAGTTTCATCATCAATCTTTATCGTCACGGTTGTCATCCTTCTTCTTTCAAACAATAGTACCTTGGTTTAGTTTATATTTATTTTTACTTTTAAGTAGTTTTAATTTATATTGTAATTATTTTATACTGTTTGTATATTACTTTAATTATATTAAAATCTAAAGTGAAATAAAATCTAGTATAATTGTAAAAAAATATAATAGACGATATGCAGTACCCAATAGGCGTGGCCCCGTGAGACCGACAAAAGCGGAATTCTGATATTTTTCAAGGAAATTTCTAGATATTTTTCCGATGGCAGAAAACTCAGTGATAAGCTTGAATAGTTTTCCATTTTGTCCCGAAAGGAATACAGAGTGCCCGCTCCACTCCGCTTCTTTATTTTATTGAATGAGGTACGTTGAATTATATACAAAAGACCAGGTACCATCGTTGATTAGCAAAAATTTACTCATTTTACACTACTTTTACAGGGGAATGGAATACAGAGCTTTGGCCGTGTAAATGGCGATACGAAATAAATTTCATTGCGCATTATTTTGATTTTGATATATATCCTAAGGTATTTATTTAATTTGCATGTAATTAATCTTCGTGAAATGCTTAAGCCAACTAACGTATTTAATATGATAAGCATTATTACCGTATTTGTGTAAATAGCTTTCCAATTACCGCTTCATAATTGCCTATTTTATTAAGTATTAAAAATTTTATAGTATCCTTAATGCTCGGTATTTCTCTGATGGATAGAGTCCGAAACGTAGACATCCGTCAGAAAACCAAAGTTATCGACATAGCCTTTAAAATTAGTTAGTTGAAGTGGCAATGGGCCGGACACGTCTGTCGCAGAACCGATGACCGATGGAGTGGAGACCACTCACAGGAAAACGCAAAGTGGGAAGACCCCCCGCCAGATGGACGGATGACCTGAAAAAGGTCGCTGGTGGGGGGTGGATGAGGGTGGCAAAAGATGGTGTAAAATGGAGAGCCTTGGGGGAGGCCTACATCCAGCAGTGGAGAGACATAGGCTGATGATGATGATGCTGGTCCTTAAAAGATAGACATATTCCATCGCGAACTTTTCTGTAGACCTACATCAAAATAATGCGCAACGAAATAAATTTCGTATCGCCGTTAACACGGGCAAAGCCGGGTAAACCAGCTAGTTTGTCATATTCTGGAGTTTGGCACGCATGACGTGATGGGCTTATACTAATGTTGGCTAAATGTGAATCCACTGGTTAAAAAGCGAATCCACTTATTCAATATGCATTAACACGCAAAACAAAACACTGCATGGAACCATAAATAGGGTTTTAATGCCCGGTCATAAATATAGTCAATGTTCAGGGTGCAATTTTTTTTCTCGATCTTTTATACCAAAAGTATTTCCTAGATTTACTCTTATCCGGTTTGGGTAAATTATGCCATTTGCGCATGCACTGTTGGTGGTTTTTCACTCAGGATAGCCTTACATTTACAAATTGGATTTTGAGAAAGGAATTTAGGTTTTAGAGGTAACAGACTATAATGTGTTTTTCTTTACTTGAAATATTGTGTAAACAAATTTAATATCATAGTGACCATAGACTATTAGTAGTAGCGCCCAATAGTAGAAGTGTTAATTTTATTTTTTATTTGTAGTAATAAATAAAAGATATTAAATTTCCGACTGATGGTGGTGAATTGCCCAGTCTGCCGGGGCGGAGATGTATCCACCACTCGTGCCGATAAACCCAGTAAAGTGTATCCACAAGTACCGAGATCAGGCTCGAATTGCAGTCATGCCCATTCAAGCCGGCATAGTGTTAGAGACTGATGGAGTGTCTGATTTCAGTCGCTAACATTCATGGGCCTCGCGCGCCATATACCATCAGGTGGGCGCAGGGTCACATGTCGTGCTAGTATAAAAAAAAAAAATAAAAAAAGATTTTTTTTTAAGATTATTTTATATTTCATCTAAGTAGATACAAAAATAATAAAATAAAATAGATTAAAAAACTAATTATAAATAAAACTAATCTAAAAATAAATAATTTTGTATATTACGATTTAATTGGATAAGTGACTAATATATTGAACTAGGAGACACTATTCTGATTATTTGGAAAAAAGGTGGTGAGTAATTATTTAAAGATGTGAACGGAGGGAGCTTTTTAATCTGACTGAGAAAGGGAGTGATGTAACTAATTTATAATTTTGTTCATAATTATATGATAGTAAATGACATAGATAACATCAAAGTGCTTCGACATTATTTCCGAGTATTGAACACTGAATAGTGTATTTCCTTTCAAGAATATAATATTTCCAAACACCTAACAATTTCATCTATCATAATCTAAAATTTATATTGTAGTAATGAGCTGAGTTGGAGTTAATTAAAAAAAAAACAAAACGTTTCGTTATATATATATTGATGAAAACATTTTATATGTCCGTAAAAATTTGCATCTATTTCCTAAAAATAGCGACCTACATACACGCAATACAAGGAACAAAAACAAATTATTTACATCAGCTTCCAGGCTTAGCAAAGTGAATCGTTCGTTTGTAATACAATGTTAAAAGTATTTTAATAAACTACCAGACAGTGTTATGGTTTTGCCCATTAATACATTTAAAAATCACATTAAAAATAAATTAATGCAAAAAGGCTATTATACTGTTAATGACTATATTAACGATAAAAAAGCTTGGATATAAAATTATAGCATTTTAATACGTCTCGTAGTTTGACAATGCCTCTGTACGGCAGCTAATAAGTATTATAATTCATTTATTACACAATTTGTATTTAGTTATAGTCTAGTTTAGTATGACAATGCCTTTATACAGCAGCTATAATTTTAAGTTACCTTCTTTTTTTTTTCTTCATAATTGTTTGTTCTAGCTTATAGTATGACAATGCCTCTTTACAGCAGCTATTATCTTAACTGACATTTACATTTATATTTTTATTTTTATAATTGTGTCTGTCTTAGCTTATAGTATGACAATGCCTATATACAGCAGCTATTATCTTAACTGACATTGACATTTATATTCTTATAATTGTGTCTGTCTTAGCTTATAGTGTGACAATGCCTATCTACAGCAGCTATAATGTTAAGCGTTATTCTTTATTAATAATTTTGTTATTTTATTGTTTCTCTTTCCAAATGATGGTTATCATGTACTGCTCCAGATTCACCAATATGTACTATAAAATTATATCGTTTTATATCAATATTGTAAAAATTGACGTGTAAAAGTCCAGAATACATATCTTTTTGTCCTATGTCTACTTGCAAAATAAACGAATTGAATTGAATTGAATAGTTACAGCCCATAGAACACAGCATCCTAGACCTCCACTGCTGGAGATGGGCATTCCAGAACATATATGGACGGATGTTAAATATACATAGAAATACTTATAATTCATATTGGCCTAATTTCTGTTATTCGATTTAAAGAAGTAGTGGTAGCTCGTTGTCGAACTTATTGAAAACGAAACGCAACCGTTTTTCAGAGAACGGAAACTAGTTGCAAAAAACGGTTCTCGTTGCAACTGGTTTTAAGACGGGCGCGGCGAAAGCTTATGAAAATAACGTGTTATCTTTTTAAACACATCAGTATGGAAACGGTTAGAATAAAATAATACGATTAATCGAGTACTTATAAAATCACTACATATAAAATAAAGTCCTCCGCCCGTCTTTTCGCGATAAACTCAAAAACTGCTGCACTGATTTTTATGCTGTTTTCACCAATGGATAGAGTGGTTTTCGAGGAAGGTTTTCGTATATAATATTTAAGTTATTTAAAACTTTATTGCACTATGTACAAAGGGCAGGATTAATGCCGCTAGGCATTCTCTAGCAGCCAACCTTTGGGACAATACTGAACATTACAGTCATGAGGCTAGGTGCAAACGATTGTAAGATAAGTTGCCAAATAAATTCATTTAATCTTACATACACTAGATATTAAAATAAATACACATACATACATACAAATATGTACACAATAATACATATACTACACACTATATTGGCTACTATATACTACATACAATACATACTTATATACGTTGTGAGGAGCTCTTTAGGTAATGAAAGTAAATCAGCTTTTTAAACAGCGGTTTGCTGGGTGCTTGGCGAATTTCAACAGGTGAACTGTTCCAGAGATTTGCGGCCACTACTGCGAATGAGTTAGACTGAAAGCTAGAGTGATAAGAAGGGATAGACAGAACAGAATTGTGTGACGATCTAAGAGATCTGACATGAATTGAGGAGAGATAGGTAAATTTGTCCTTGAGGTATTTGAGGTGGCAGGCTCATTTAGTATAGAATATATAATAATTTGTTAAGGTTTTTTATACATTAAGGATATTTGTTGGAGGTGTCGGAAATAAAATTAGGCCGTCTCGGGAGCTTTCAATGAAAACGCTGACTTAACCCTTTAAAATATAACAATATGTTGTATGGTGGAATTGTGTATCTTATACAGGTCTACAGAAAAGTCCTAGATGGCATATGTCTATCTCTTAAGGATAACATACTATATTCATTTGAATATTTGAAAAAATGGGAAATTATAAATCGGTAATTGGAAAGCTATTTACACAAATACCTAATTAATCCTTATTATTTTAAGTACGTTAGTTGGCTTGAGCATTTTATGAAGATTATTTTTTCACTTTTAACCATTCAAATTACTTCAATACCTTAGGATATGTAGCAAAATCAAAATAATGCGCAACGAAATTTAGTTTTTATTTAATTTTTTAAAAAGCATACATATTTAATTATAGAAAAAAACTATTTTGCTAACCATACAGGAAACAGTTGCGACAACTACGACTGAATAGGTAGTTTCCGCAACGAATACTGCATCGTCGCAGAGCAAAAAACGGTTATTAAAAACGGATCGTCTTTGCCCACCACTAATTAAACTTATCATAGAAGCTTAGAAAATAATTACCTTTGCCGTGCCATTTCAATTTTGCTGTCCATTCATAACCTATAAAAGTTTTTGAACACGACAGGACGCCGGTCTTTCCGCAAAACGCCGCGAAATTAAGTCGTACGATGTTCCGCTCAAGTTTCCAAGATGCAGGAGTTCATAAATAAAGTTTCTGTGATATCGAACGGAATAGTGGAGTTAATTAAAAAGTATGCTTCTGAAGCTTTGTCGCCGTATTCTGTTTAGTTAACCGCAATCGTTAAGGCACTTATTTTTATTTATTTAGGTTTACAAACAGTACATATCTTCACGCCAGATCCCTTGCGGGGTAGGCAGAGACAATTGAGCGCCATTTGACACGATCACGACATACTTCTTTCGCTTCGTCGACATTCATTAACCTCTTCATACATGCCCTTTGGTTACGAAGACTTTTTAATGCACCTTCAGTCAGTGTTTTATTTATTTGATCGTGATATGTGAGTCTCGGTCTGCCAGGGCCTCTTTTACCCACAACTTTCGCATTATATATCTGGTTCGTCAATCTTTCATCGCTCATCCTTTCAACATGCCCGAACCATCGTAGCATGCCTTTCCTTATTTTTGTCCCTATGCTTTCCTTCATACCAACCCTTTTCCGTATTTCGACGTTACGTATGCGGTCCGCCAAAGTGACGCCACATATCCGCCGCAACGACCGCATTTCTACTGCATTAACCCTACTCTCATGCGTATTCTGACGTATCCACGTCTCGCTTCCATACATCAGTGTTGGTACCAACATGGCATTGTGTATGGCGAGCCGAGCTTTATCACTGACATTTCGACTGCCGATCAGTGACCCCAGGGCACCATTAACACTATTTCCCGCGTTCACTCTTCTTTCAACGTCCCTATCGTACTTCCCATCCGCAGTGAAAACACTGCCCAGATATATAATTTCATTTACTTGTTCTAGAGTTTCATCATCAATCTTTATCGTCACGGTTGTCATCCTTCTTCTTTCAAACACTAGTACCTTGGTTTTTCTCGCATTCAAACGGAGTCCTTTTTCTGCACATCCCTCCTTCATTCTTGTGACTAGTGATTGCAGTTGTTGTTCGGACGATGCCATAAGAACAGCATCATCTGCATAAAGCAGGCAGTTCACCACTAGATCACTCATCTTTATCCCACAGTCACTCTCTCTCACTCTTTTTAGGCATTTGTCGAGATATAGAGTGAATAATCTAGGAGAAAGCACACAACCCTGTTTGACGCCCATGTGGGATTCAAAGCAAGGCGACATACCTCCCTCCACCCGCACACAAGCTTTGCAGCCCTTGTATAGGGACTGTATAGCTTGTAGCAGTTTGTCATTCACTCCATACTCCGGCAATATGTCCCAAAGCTTCTTTCTTACAACTCTATCAAAAGCCTTTTCCAAATCCACAAAAGCACAGAAAACCTTCTGGTTTAAGGCCAAAAACTTCTCTGTGATATTGCGGAGCGAAAAGACTTGGTCAGTGCATCCTCTTCCAGGTCTAAAGCCTCCTTGTGCCTCCCATAAAAGACCTTCAGTCTTCTCTTGCAAGCGTTTCGTGAGAATCTTGCCATACATCTTGCTCGCCAAACTGATCAAACTAATCGCTCGGTAGTTGGCACAGTCCAATCTAGATCCCTTACCTTTGTATAAAGGAACGATGACTGATTGCCGCCAGTCCTCCGGCACTCTTCCCTCCTGCCAGCAAAGGTTGCACAGTAGGTGGAAAGCGTTCCAGACCGGTATACCTCCGTATTTGATCATTTCAGCGAGCACTCGATCTTTTCCCGCTGCTTTGCCACATTTCAGGCTTCTAATTGCCGATTGCAATTCTTGCACACTTATTTCCTCCTTAAAAGTGGACGTTATAGTTGTGGATAGCTCTGGAGGTAAAGTACCCGTCGTGACGTCGTTAGGAGTACCACTAGCATACATCTCGCTAAAATATTCAACAGTAAGTAAGTATAATCATGTTTCCTAATTTCGTAAAGAGTTAAAGTGGCTTAATATCCGCAATCGCAGGTCTGGACATAGTCTTTCGTTTCTTTACAACATTCTTTATAATCCTAATGCACCTCCTTACCCAAAATATCGTTTCCAATTCTTATGTGACTCTCACAGCCTTTAATGATAGGTATTAACAACACATTTGACGCCGTGGTCTAGTGGTAACAAACGTTGCCGTGGGTCCGATTCCCACCGGGGGCAAGTTGTACATTGTATAATTGGTCTCGGTCTGGGTGTTTATATGTATATATTTACAAAAAAAAAAGTATGTGTAGTTTATCAACCATCTAGTTTCCGTAACACAAGCCTCGTAGCTTACCACGGAAACTAGACGGCGCTGTGTGACCTGTCTGGAAATATTTAATAATTTATTTAGTTATTATGGTTTTAGTATGTCCAAAATAGACTTCCTAAAAGCACCGGCAGTCGAGGCAATGATGTCTATAAAATCAAATTTGTTATTGTATGTGTCAACCAGTCGGTATATTGGCAATTGTTTACCCGCGTTAGTGCGGCAACTTCCTACTGAGAACAGCTGAAACGGTTGATAACTAATGACACCTGAAGCCTAAAAGTGAACGAAGAGTCTTTTCATGTGTGACGCCAAGATACGTAAAATAATTCTTTAAATATTTGGGTGTAGACGGCTTATGTTTATGTTTAAAAAACCAGAATTTGGCCACTGAATCACGATATAACGCCAGGTTTTCTCCTCTATTTGCGAACTCCTATTTCAGTTAATATTCCTCACCTTTATTAAATACCTTTATTTTACAAATCAATTTGCGGGATTCTGCGAAGTTTGTGCATGAAAGTTTTCAATAAAGACGATAGTTCAGTTACGGATGTCTTGCTTAAACTAGTTTGAAATGTTCAAGGGTAGGGAATACATAATAGAACATAGGGTCCTAGACATCCACTGCTGGAGATGGGCCTTCCAGAATTGGAGAAATTGGCCTACACTTTGGCCACGCTGGCAGACGGCTTGGCGAGGATATGATATCAATTATTTATGACAATTCATTAACGATTCCACAAGTTGGCATTAGTGGAACCGGGACCGACGGCTTAACGTGCTCACCGAGGCACGGGAACGGTGGTGATGTAAATCTATGACAAATGTACGTAAGAAAAGTGTATTTCTCATTGGTACATGCCGGGTGAGTTTGAACCGACCTTTGTAGGATTTACCACCGCGCCACTAGTTACAGTACATAGTTTTATTCGTTTTTTTTTATATAATATTAATAAATAAAATTGAAGTAAAAGTATCATCACGACCGTATCCCTTTAATACGTTGGCAGAAATAATTGCCAGCCTTCCTGTCTCCAGACTTTTCCGTTAGCCGTTTGAACAACTCCTTGGCCAGACGCTTAGCTGAGTGTCCCCATGGGCCCATCGTCTCGACCCCAAACGGCGCAAATTCGTAACCTGTACTGAGGTTGGCGTATTTGCGCAGCTTGAGGTTCTCAGCAGAAACCGCCGCACTTCCCGCGCTTGACAAGGCCGCCTGTGATGGGGCTAATGTGTCTACACATGTCGCATCCCATACCAGGGACCTGCCAAGTTTCCACGACCCAACGGTCATGCCGTCGGGTCTTTTGCCATCGCTCCGCGCGATCCTAGAGGGTTCTAGGATCGCGGGTACTCCAGCAGTGACAAAAGCCCTTCAAATGATGTCGTTCAAAGCAGCGTGACTAGGAATGCGGCCAGCACTGGTGTCCGAGATGTCCCACGGGCTCTCCACACCGACACTGGTGTGGGTGGACAGTCCGGGCTCCGAAACGAAGGCACACCGCCATGGTCAGTGTATTTATTTAAATTAAATAATATTATTGTGTCCCTCGACCAGGAATCGAACCCGGTACCTCCGAATCTAAATCCACGGACATAACCGCTAGACCATGGAGGAAGTAATAATAATAATAATAATAAATTATTTATTGTACAAAACCAAAACAAGTGCAGGTACATAGGCGAGCTTAATGCCGTAAATGCATTTTCTACCAACAAACCTTTGGGACTGATTTATGTAGTGTATAAGCAGTACAAAAATAAAACTAAAATAAATATTTCCTACGGATACGGATATAACTCCCGTCCGCGTGAAATGGTGGCAAGAACACTGGCTGAATTTTCCCACTGAATTGCAATACTGATTCTTCAGTTAATAGTTATCTCGTATTTATAGTATTATTATGGATATTAGCCACTAAAAAGCCACTTCACCACTTATGTAGGTCAGCAATTTGTTAAGAAGTCAGGTAACAAACGAAATCCTGGCATTGTTATTTGTAATGCTATAAGCTGTTTAGTGCGAGACTCCTAACCCGTTTAGAAGGGGGGATGTATTGTCGTCTGATAGTCAAAACTGCGTATGTCGATTTCTAACGACTATTTTGATTTAAAGAAGTGTACAATGACATTAAATATATAAATTTTAAATTTAAGAAAATGGCATATTCACATTACTTAAACAACTCCCAACAACTGTACATGTAGTATATATATTATTGCATACATATTTGTATGTATTGGTATGTGTATTAATATGTATAATTGTATCATAGAATAAGTTTAGTTTACTTTTATTATTCTTTAAAATTAAGTTTCATATTTAAGCTCTTTGCACCTAAGGTAGGTAATCAAAATTAATTGAGGCAGCTAGAGAAATCCTTGTACATAATTTAATAAGGTTTTTAAATAAATAAATAAAATTACCTAGAAAATTAATACATACATACATATCTTTACGCCAAATCCCTTGCGGGGTAGGCAGAGACAATTAAGCGCTACTTGTCACGGTCACGACATACCTCTTTCGCTTCTTCGACATTCATCAACCTCTTCATACATGCCCTTTTGTTTCGATGGCTTTTCAACGCACCTTTAGCTATTGTTTTATTAATTTGGTCGTAATATGTGAGTCTGGTTTGCCAGGGCCTCTTTTACCAACAACTTCCGCATTATCGGGTTCGTCAAACTCTCTTTATTCATCCTTTTAACATGCCCGAACCATCGGAACATGCCTTTCCTTATTTTTGTCCCTATGCTTTCTTTCATACCTACCCTTTTGCGTATTTCGTCATTAATATACAATTATAACACATTTAAAATTGTTATTTACGGACATACATGGTTTCTATTCTTGGGTGACTATTATGCGATCTCCCAAGAAAGGAGAGCCCTCTGAATATTTATTATTTAATCCTTACTGCTCGCGGGGGACCGAGAACAGGTCTATGCAACACAGAACCCAGATTATTCAGTTGCTAATGTTAATTTGTCTTGAATACGTAAACTTAAAATGCATAATGTCTTCATTAAACGCAATTGAGATTATTCAAACATTATCAGACGTGGAATTACTAGAGGTAGATTAATTTATTATGTATAAATTATTAATTTATCATCTGTAATTTACTATAACATCTTTGTTATGTACATCGATATAAATACATATATAGATAGGCCCTAACTGATATAAAAACGTTTCTACGAAATTAATCTAAATCTCAAAAGTCTATTAGTTCGTAGTCGCACCTGATTGGTTAATTCGCTCTGAGCCAATATTGATGCGTGGCAAGCATTATCTCTACACATCAATGTTTCTATAGCTATGTCCAGTTGCACTAATAATCACTTACAACATAATTACATTATGATATTATCCAAAAATATTATTACTATTATTAATAAAATTTCTTAAACATATAATGTATCATAATTGAATGTAGTTTGACATGTTGTGGTCACCTGTTACTGGGGTACCATTCACTTATGTTTTTTACTGTTTGCTTCTATTGATAGAATTGGATTCAATGTGTTCTCTGGTGATCCTAATTAAATAAATAAATAAATGCATTCTGTCCGCCGTACAGAGCAAAGATATGGACACTGAGAGTTGGGCTATTCCATTGACTTTAAAATGTGTAAGTAGTACTTCAACAATGAACCAACATGTCTGTCGCAGAACCGATGACCGTTGATGTAAACGGGTTGTGAAGTGGAGACCACTTACGGGAAGACGCAGAGATGGACGTATAACATAAAAAAGGTTGCTGATGGGGGCTGAATAAGGGTGTGCATTGGGAGAGGCCTATATCCAGCAGTGGAGACACACAGGCTGATAAAGATATAATAAAATTAAGACAGCATTTTATTAAAAAAACGATTTTAATTATATGGCAACCTAAAATAATTATTACTGTATGTACACACACGTAATTTAGAATACTGAAAATACGTATTCTACATATAATTAAAAGTTACAATTGTGTATGTGTGTGTGTGATATAGTAGGTTCTTTAGTAATTAATTTGCTCGCGCTACATTTCTATGGCGGCGTAATCTAGAAAATATGTGGGATTTGCTTCGGAGTTCATTGATAGTTCCATAAATTCGAACACTGCAATTGTATTATCCATTATACCTGGCCAAGGTATACATATGTAGTACTAACGTATTTATAAATATAAATGGTGCACTATTGTCCACAGTGGGAAATATTTTGGTAGCGGATATCATTCTAATGCCTCCTACTGTATCGTTTCTTAATTGTTCTTATACTGCCTGTCTCTGTTCTTTCTCTTCGAATAAATAAATAAATCATGAGTAGCATAATCTAAAAAATATAAAATAATTATAGGTAGGTTAGTTCGTACTGGGTGACACGAGCCTAGCCATTGGTCAGGGGGTCTACTCTGCTACTTTGTCTAGAAAAAATACTAATTCTTGGATCTGCTCGAACAGCAAGTGGATAATAAAAAAGTCTGGTTTTCACACTTCACTTTCTCAAAACAATTTTAAGCACGATTTAGGGTACAACCCAGCTTTGGAGCTTTCACACTAAAATCTCGGTGATTTTCAATCCACACGGCCGAGCGTAGATTTTGTACTGGATTTAACTTTGGCGCCTCTAGTAGGCGTAGTAGTTGTAGATTACAGAACTACTTGCGATCTATAGACGATCCTACCAGGTTTAGTGGTAGGAATTTTGGAATGAATGTGTGCCTTGATGCTTTCGTTGCGGCTTCTTAGATATTTACTAGGAATTAATAAATTCATTTGTAAAAATAACATTCGTTTTATTTACTTTACAAATTGAGAGTGACATAATATAAACAAGATTTGACAAATAATATATTTATAAAAAAGGTAAAGAACTACAAAAGGTTAGGTCACGCCACATACTCCGCCACCAGTGAATCAGAACTTTTCAGAGAACTCGCCAAAATGCTAGGAGCAAATCACATCCACACAACAGCATACCATCCACAAGCCAATGGCACGATAGAACGTTGGCATCGGACATTTAAAACAGCAATAATGTGCCTTGTACTTTCGTTGCGAGATATTCATTAGGAATTTATAAATTCATTAGTAAAAATAACATTCGTTTTATTTACTTTACAAATTAAGAGTGACATAATATAAACAAGATTTGACAAATAATATATTTATAAAAAAAGATAAAGAACTACAAAAGGTTAGGTCACGCCACAAATGTAGGTGGTATAAAGTTGTGGAGGTTTCTGTTGGAAGCCTTAATATAGGTTTAAAATTTCATGATAGGATTCGTCACTCTGCACATAACTCTTTAATGGCTTTTCCTTGGAACCGTACTTCCTCTGTTTCAGTGATAGCTGTCACTATGGAATGTCCTACCTTTAAACATTTGACAAGAAAGCACTATGCAATTCAAATTGCAATATACGTTACTTTATTTGTGTATTACTCATATAATGTTATATTTTTAATCATTCGTTGTAATAATTCCCCGTTTCAGCACAAATTACAGGCGTAACGCGTTCTTTATTAGGGCAGGTGAGTTGTTCAATGATCTTAATGTCGATATTGATTTTTAAAATTCTACTACTACGTCTATAAGACGCGCGATAACCGACGAGCACTTCAGGCGAATAGAGGTTGTATAGGTAGTATGTCAGTATTGATTTGGACTATTTTATATGTTTTTTTTTTAAATATAAATTCTTATATTTTATTTTTATTTTTGTTAAAGGTGCACCTAAAAGTGGAAACTGTTAATTGGCTTTATTGTATCTAATCTTAAGTTTACTAGTGTAAAATAGATGTAAGTTTTCCAAACATAATAAATAAATAAAAACATAAATAAATAAGTATATTGTAGTTTGCATATTATTGTGTATATAAGTTATTGTGTCTAAAAACTTTAAAAGTGATAAGTGGGTAGGTTTACATCTACCGCCCAGTATGTACGAGACTACACCGCATAGCTTCAGTCGACCCGTGACCACGGCCAATGCAACTTGGCTGAAACGTCGGGAGAAATATGTCTCTAAGGTAAATCGCGTAAAGACCCGTTAAAATTATAAAAAAAACTATATAAGTATATATTCCCCAGTTTATGTAGTGTATGTATATAATTATTTATGTAGTTTAAGTATTATTATTTTTATGATGTTTATCATATACCTATTTAATTTAACTAGTTATAAGTACGTCTAATAAGTGGTTTCATTTATTTGTGTTTTTTTTATTTTGCCATGCCATAACTTCTTTTTCTTGTTCCGATGGTTGATGGTAGGAAAATGCCAAGCGTATATACGCCTTTTGTATTAAACAATAAAGTTTTTAAATATAATAAATATATAATCCCAAACGCCATAACTATCTAGAACAGAATATTTCCATTATAATTCATCGAGGAAATGCGGTGGTAAGCTCTTAGTTTATTTTGTAGAATAGTTTTAATTCTATAGGTATTTTTAGTTTAGTTTTATTTATAATTAGTTTTTTAATCTATTTTATTTTAATATTTTTGTATCTACTTCGAATAAATAAATCTCATTATAAATATATAATAAAAATAATATTTTATAAAATGGTTTAGTTTAGCATAAGACCGTCCGCTGCTCTATCACTTGGGGACGGATTACATTTATTTTTTACATCACGTTTTATCTTAATTTTGTATCTAAATGCTAATTGTCGCAAATGCGGATGGGTTTATTAAATGATTAAGTATAGAGTTAAGTTAATTAATATTAATAATTTATTTATTTATAAATTCTTTATTGCACTTAAAAAAAACTTGACAGTTGAGTACAAGGGCGGACTTAATGCCTCTCAGCATTTTATACTAGCTAATGTTATCTTTTAATGTAACATAGTTATTATTACATTATTATCTCAGTGTTTAAACATAAGTTAAGAATGATTAGCAATATAGTTTTGTAAAGTAGGTGGCGTTGTGTACGAACGTAGTCGTGTGCTGATTTCTGATTGGTTCAATAACGATGTTACGAGTCGCTTTAATGAATGGTGCGAATCATATCGCGCCAGATTACAAGAACACAGCAGACGAGTCGGTCGTTGCGCGCCTTTAAAATAGTGAAGGTTGTAAATAATTATTGGAAATGGAAATAAATCATACAACATTGAAGACTGGTTTAATTTGAGAAATTAGTCCTAACACTAACCTTTGGGAGTGTGGTAGACGATTGCGGGTGCATTAGAAATAAAAACAAATGCTTAAACATACATAAAAATAATTTAAATACTAATACACAAATACTAATAAAAATATATATACATTCATTCAAACCCACGTACACCAACACACACAAACACCAACACACACACACACACCAACACACACACACTAACCATACACACAAACAATTATTTAAGTCTTGCCTACAGCAAATATAAATAAATATTGTCTAGAGTAAAATTAAATGTTGTAAGTACTAATTCCTACAATGACATCTGAAACACCGTCCTCCAACTATTTCAGATGTCACAGCTAAACTGTTTTTGTTACTATGTACGTTTTATTTTATGCCCTAACCTATGTAAAAACTGAATTGTAATGTATTTTTATTTTGCAATAAAGATTTTTATTGTTATTATTATTATTAATAATATATTTATTTAACTAAATTTATGTAAAAAATACATAACAAAACGAAGGAAAAAATATGTATAATTTACACAACAAATAAAAAGAGACAGAAATAGATATCAGGTAGTCGGATTATTTTGTCTAAAATTGATCTATTTAGTTAAGAGGGATGATTCTATTTAACATTCTCAAACTCAATTTGTCATAATAGTCTAACGGCTCGTCCACTCAACCATCCCTTCCAGCTGTCAAACTAAAATAAAGTCACCGTCATTGTGACGTTTAAAATTCAAAATGATTTCGAATGTACCAGCTTACGACTGACCTTGAAAATAAAAGTGGGACAATCGGCTCCATTTTTAACTTTATCGTAACAATTACAGAAACATCATATAAATATTACGTAAATTACAATTACCTACTTTTCAGTAAAGTTGCCAATGGTTGACTATGATAAAATGTCTTGCGGCATTTTAGCCCGCCTTTGTCTTTGTGCAATAAACTATTTATTTATTTAGTACACACAGCAGTACATATATTATCACACACAAAACATAGTATAATTATAACTTATCTAATATATGTACCAATTAGGTGTCACAGCATTCACCAATATAAAAAGAAGAAGAAATTAAAAACTTATTACTGTTAAAACAAAAAAAAAAAATAACAAAAACTATCAAATTAACAAAATAAAAATATGACTTCTAAAATAAAATTATACATTTTTCTCTTTTTTAATAGAACTTATAAGGAAACATAAAAAATGCACAGAAGAGAAGACAAATTTCTAAGCATTCCATGGATTCACCGTGCGGGTGCCGGGTCCATCGTGTGTGGGTAAGAGATGAGAAGAATGGTGTCTCGGGCTTGCGACCGACAATTGGCTGGTTTAAGAAAAGGAGGCCTCCTTTTTTTTCTATTTCGCGATAATACGCTCACCATCCACCATTCTACTTCTCTCCCTACCCAACCATATACTGTATGATTCCGTTAGTGCCGTCTTGGAAGCTCGTTCCATAAATGTATTGACGGCAGACCTGCTTAGGCCCAATTCTTTCAGTAAGTGATGCAAAGATTTTGCTGGAACTCCTCTTGCACCAACCTCCACTGCGTAAAGCTGAGTCTTGAACCCGTTCCTGATCATTTCTTCTGTGAGATCATAATATTTATTCGACTTCATGTTGTGGTCTTTTGGAATATTTGATTCCCACGGAACGGTAAGTTCAATAAGGATAACTTTTTTCAAGTTCCGAGAAAACACTAAGATGTCTGGCCTATAGGCTGATACAGCTAGTTCATCTGGGATCCTATATTGGTGTTCAAATGTATCCATGAGAATTTTCCAGTCTGATGCGGCGCCAAGGATCGAGGTGGGCTTGCATTTAGTTTTCGTGCTTTGCCCTTCCTTTACAAATGTGGTCAAAGTTTTATTTGTAGTCAGTCCCTTTCTGGCTCTTGCAATAGAAAGACTTACTGCTTCACGGATAACACCTAGGACTTTGTCATGTCGGCGTGAGTAATAGCCCTTTTCTAAGAGAGTAACGCACCCTACAAGTGTGTGTCTAGCAGTTCCTATGTATTGGTACCTTAAAAAAAACGAAAACAAAACACTAAATATATAAACTATTAAATAAATAAATAAAAAACTAATGCGTATTCTGACAAAATGAATGATGTTATTTGTAAATAAAACGAAAATTATATGCATAAATATCTTCTTGCTAATTACTTTTAAAGCGCTCCAATAGTTGTTTTGCAGAGTACTGCAAAAGTACTCAGCTTGATTTTCTCATTAATCCCCACTCTAAATATAGTGAAAACTATATGTTTTGTTGCAGAGTAAACACAATGCCCTAGGGACTGAATTGAGACTTACTGATATAGAGATGTGCTGCACATTATATCGATTCATCTGTATTTTGCCTGCCTCCGTGGTCTAGCGGTTAAGACTGTGGATTTAGACTAGGAGGTACCGGGTTAGTTAGGATAAAAAAAGGTAAATAAATACATTTATTTAATATTTAATTTATTTGTCATATTTGTTTGGTATGCTGGAGGGCTTGCCACTTGTCATGAGTGACCTATATTAAAGTTGGCTAAATGTGAATCCGCTTATTTATAAGCGTGGTTTCTGACCACGGCGTAAGGGAAACGGTCGTGATGATAGTTTACTTTACTTTATCTGTATTTTATCATGTTTTACCATTTATAGAATACCCATGTAATATTTTTTTTTTACCTATAGAATAACTCAGAAAGTTTTTCGTTTTTTGTATTTAAATAAAATACATCAGAATTATTTCTAATACGGTTTATTTGATACTAAATAAAAGATTGATTATTAAATTTTATGTGTGAAAACCAACCGTTTGCAAAGGGCTACAATTGCAACACATTTTTCTAGCAAGATGGATCCACTTAGCTGATCTTTATGAATTATTGACAGAGTGATAAGTCGCCGGGGAGACATTGACTGGCCACCAAGGAGTAAAATAAAAATAGTAGAGTCTACAACCCTTTACCACCAAATTTGGTTGCTACAAAATCCACAGACGAAATGAAAGCCATTCCTAGATTGAAGCTCCAGCGTGTGATTAAGAATTTTAGTTCTAAACGAAAGTAAAAAAAGGTAAAGAATAAGATTTGTTATTGACAAATAAAATTTACAAACTCATCTATTATTTAGTATCATTTAAAACTAATTGGAATTAATACTGATGTCTTTTATTTAGGGATCAAAAACGAAAACATTCTGAGACATCCTTTACTTCGGGTCCCTATATGACAGGCTAAACTAGCTATACATATGTATATACATTGTATAGTTAACGAATTATATTATATAAACTTTGCGCTAGTTTATATATATATATATAAACTCCAGCACATCATCTCATTGTCAAGACAAAAGTCTTCAACAAATGCCTTCTCATATATTAATAATATATTTGTTTTAGTAGTAACGGTTAAGTAAAATTAAAGGTATACTCGTATGACAGTAAAAATATGTCCAAATGGTCCGTATTTTTTTTTTAGAAAGTTGTACTCTCAGGCTTATACGAGTAGAATCTTTGAAAATGGATCGTGCTAGTAACAGAGACCGTTAAACAATTTTAAGATATATCGATAAACAGCAGTCCCATCACTATATGGGATTTGTTCGCGTATTGACACAACGTATGAGGCAGCTAATGCATTAAGCACGATTGCTGCGAGCGTTGAGTAACGAAGTGGAACGTAAATAAAATAGCGAATTAAATCCCAACCAAGCCAAATCTAAAGGGAGCGATCTCAATTCTCTCCCTTTTAAAGTACTATAACATACTTTTCTCTGTTTTAAACTGAGTCATGCTACCTATTAGAGTTGCGCCGAATATTCGTTTGATATTCGGTATTCGGTATAAAAATAAATGCTACTCTCGAAGTTGTGCAGGAATACGTCTACCTTGGACAGACTATTCAGCTAGGCGCTGCTAACTTCAGCAAAGAAGCCGACAGACGCATTCAGCTAGGATGGGCGGCATTCGCGAAACTTCGACATATCTTCTCATCGTCCATACCACAGTGTTTGAAGACAAAAGTCTTCAACCAGTGCGTCCTCCCCGTAATGTCGTACGGAGCAGAGACGTGGACACTGACAGTGGGTCTGGTTCACAAATTCAAGGTCGCTCAGCGAGCTATGGAGAGAGCTATGCTTGGTATTTCTCTGATGAATAGAATTCGAAACGTTGAAATTCGTCAGAGAACCAAAGTTACTGACATAGCATTCAAAATTAGCAAGCTGAAGTGGCAATGGGCCGGACACATCTGCCGCAGAACCGACGACCGATGGGGCAAACGGGTTCTGGAGTGGAGACCACGTACGGGACGACGCAGAGTGGGACGACCCCCCGCCAGATGGACGGATGACCTGAGGAGGGTCGCTGGTGGGGGTTGGATGAGGATTGCAAAAGACCGCGTGCAGTGGCGAGCCTTGGGGGAGGCCTATATCCAGCAGTGGAGAGACACAGGCTGATGATGATGATGATTCGGTATATTCGGCATCTTTTCCACTATTTGTATTCTGCCGAATTATTCGGTTTTATTTATTTATTTATTCGAAGAGAAAGGACAGAGACAGGCAACATAAGAACATGGAAGATAGCAACAGAGTAGAAGCAATTAAAATTATAACCGCCACCAGAATATTTCTCACTGTGAACAATAGTGCACTCTTTGTGCGATACAA
Organism: Tinea semifulvella; assembly: GCA_910589645.1. Taxonomy (NCBI): domain Eukaryota; kingdom Metazoa; phylum Arthropoda; class Insecta; order Lepidoptera; family Tineidae; genus Tinea; species Tinea semifulvella. The sequence continues at coordinate 2,568,508 of OU342619.1, read as the reverse complement.
AATTCGTAAAAGATCACCTTGGCCAGGTATAAAACAAAACAACTGCATTGTATGAGTTTGGATGCATTAAAACTGTTGTCTGGCCAGAGCGTGGCGAGTGTAGGCCAAATTCTCCAGATATATATTCTGGAAGGCCCATCTCTAACAGTGGAGGTCTAGGACGCTGTGTTTTAGGGGCTGTAATGATGAAAAATTTAACAAATATTTCTTGGTTAAATGAACCAGGAACACCGGCAGCATTCTGGCATGAGCACTGGCTACTTTAGTTTTTTGTTTTTATTATTGTTCACAACGACTATCTCCACAAAAACCTCTACAATTTCTTTTTCCAGTTTCTCAATTAAAATTTGTTATTTTTAACATCTAGGACTAAAACGTTTTACTATTGAGTGAAAGAAAATTCTTATTGACAACTGTTTTACTCAATAAATAATTTTTAGCATGCAAATTTTGACATTAACATTGTATTCCAATAAATTGACAAGAACAATATTAAATATAAACTATATACAAATAAATATTGTAAATAAACATCTATTGACATAAGCATATTGTATGCCGATAATATGGGCAGATTGCATCATCATGACATGTACATACAACTGTAATTAGAATAAGCAATCTATACAAAAAATAATATTGAATTTGAATGATTGTTTTTATTGCGAAAGGAAGGTTTTTTTTTTTGTTAGACTCGGATATTTATTGTGTTGTTTTGTGTATAGGTCTTATTTTTTACGAACGGTGGTAACTAGAGAACCTTTTACCTAAAGTGTAGCAGTGGAATTCTACATATTAAGGTTAATCGGGTAATTTTCGCTCGTTTTAGGGATTATTACGGTAATAACAGGCTAATGTAAAAAAAAAAGGAAAATGGTAGGTAATTCAAAATAAATTGTGATCGCTCCCTTTAGATTTGGTTTTGAGATTTATTGTATCGGAACCTATCATTGACTGCTATTATATTTGCTTGTGAGCTTGTTGTTTAACAGAATATATAATAATCAATCCCGGCTGTCGACGCTCGCAACTGTATTTAAGCATTCATGCAAAATCTAACTGTCAAAAGTTTTGCAAAATATTGAGTTGACACAGATGGAAATGCACAACGCATACACTTTTTCTCTTTATTTTACATTATATCTTATATTATTTGTCTTTCTCTTTGAATGAATGAGAAGGAGCGATCATTGTGTCTACCTTACTATAGGCCCGTTGTTGTGTGTTCGTGGGAGAAATTTAGAAATAGTTTTTGATTTGTAGTTATTTATGGTTTTGTGTAGCTTATATACTTCTCCAGGGCCAGCATCCAAGCTAGGGGATACTTAAACCTGCTAAACTCAGCTGGAAGAAAACACCAGGACAAAGTATAGGAAAGACAGGATACTCACACCGCGTGGCAGGAGTCCAGGTCACGATTTCACGGCACAATAACTTATCACTAGATCGATTCTTACACCACAGCTCAATGTTTATATTGTCCTTTAAATTGCTTATTAAATTATTTAGTTAAATGTTTTAATATTTGATTATAATGGTGTCGCTTGCACGGGCGACGAAACCAAACTCTCTTCTAACTCCACCCGTTTTTACCAGAGGGCGTAAGCATACACCATATGAATTCACCGTTGTAGCTTACGTTCCCGCGTTTATTTAAATAGTGAGTTTGATTATGGATAAAGGTTGTGGAAGGAATCAAAAGGAGAGGATGATACCAAGCCACAACACCCGTCATAGCGGCAAGCTCGTCCCATGTTTTGGAGATGGACCTTCCGGAGAGACTATAAATTTGACTCTATATATGGGGCAGAAGTTGCCATTTATTTTCTGTCGTTTTTCCCGCGCTCCCGACGTGTATGGGCGATATTGCCGTGAATAACTCGGAAGTAAATGAATGCATCAAATATTGTCAAAAATAAAAATCTAAAATCAAAACACATATTTGATGATCCCCGACGAAGTTATGAACTTAAAATAATAAATAAATATCGTGTTTAGGACTGATGTATTCTGTACAATGAATGTCCTTTAAATAATTAAAAAAAAAAAACGAGCAACAAGGATTCTTTCGCGCCATTTTCCACGGACATGTCGAGTGCATGTCTTTGTTTTGTAATTTTTTTTATTGTGGATATTGTTAGTCAAAAGTAGTGTAGTTTTGTTTAATAATGTGAATAATTATGAAAAATGATGATCCCGACGAAGTAATGATCTTAAAATAATAACGCAGTATAAATAAATATCGTGTTTAGGACTGATGTATTCTGTACAATGCCTTTAAATAATTTAAAAAAAAACGAGCAACAAGGATTCTTTCGCGCCATTTTGCACGGACATGTCAAGTGCATGTTTTTGTTTTGTAAATTACTTTATTGTCGATATTGTCAATCAAAAGTGGTGTAGTTTTGTTTAATAATGTGAATAATTATGAAAAATGATAAATTGGACACTAAATATGGGGCATAAGTTGCAGTTTTTTAAAGTTTTCCCGCGCTGTGAACTCCTATATTAAACCCGGCGAGTTTGGGCGATAATGCCGCGAGTGACTCCAAGAAAAGCATTAAATTTGATCTTTAATTTGATTTGATCAGCAGAATTTTTAATTAGAGCTTGTAATACTCTTAATACATTCATTGATGAAACTGATGTAGATATCTTTCATGACAAGGTGATGGCAGTGAGAAATGCGTTTAACTTAAGGTTCTTTAAACGATAATAGTTTTTGTTATTGTACAGTTATTAGTTTATTGCATGAAGTGATAGTTTGTAGATGCTTTCATCGTTCATAATATGTATTATTCTAACACTACTAGTGAAAACTTGTAAATGACTTTCTGTTTCTATTTTTGTATCTATACTTGTAAATTCATTTATTACTAGGTACTTACTGTAAGTGTGGAAGTCTGTGACTTGTACAGTGTTGCAATCTTCGCCGACTTGGAGATACGTGATTTCGCAACGAAACACTCCTTCGTCTGCGGCCTGCACGCTTGTTACCACCAGCTCAGCAAACGACGCGTTGGGCTCGTGCGACACTGATAATCTGGAAACAAAAAAAAAGTATGTTCATATCCTTATCATCACAATAGACCACACAATTCCAGCACTTCTGCAGATGCTCACTACTGCCCAGACTAACGAGGGTTTTGACGTAAGTGTTGCGGAACAAATAGATATTTGACACGGACGCATGATCCTAATATATTTCATGAGGTACAAACACCAGAGATCGTAAGGATTCGACTTTTTTCTCTAGAAACAATAAAAATGTAAGACACGCAATTTAAATACAAAATAAAAGATGAATAAATCTTGGTAAAATCTTAGTACATAGATAATTGTTGTTCTTAGTATTTTTTTTATTATAACACATCTTTTCACCTTTCCCAGTGAGCTACAAAAGTATTACCCTATCTCGGTCTTATCCTTAAATTTTTTGCAAGATTTATTTTTATAATATTAATAATAATAATATATGTATATATATATATATATATATTTCCGATTTATTTTAACTGTATTTATGTTGTTCGTATTGATTAATTAAACACGTATGGATGATATCCTTCTAAACTTTCGCATTTTATTATTACATTTTATTATTTCGTATATATTTAAATATTGCATAAAATCTTAACTTATTAATTTAAATCTCTTTATTGCACCATGTACAAGAGGCGTGCTTAATGCCGCTAGACATTCTCTGACATCCAGCCTTTGGGACAATGTAGAAAGTTAACGAGTGTAATTAGCAACACATATAATAGTTAGAAATAATTAGGTTTCATTAAAATGTTCAATAAAAGTCCTAGTTCGAGGCAATAATTTATTAACATTGTACAAAAATAGCCCGAAATGGATGATGTCATTAGTCTTCACCACCGTGAGAGCACGTTAAGCCTATGCATCTGGATGACAGAACTTATAATTTATTCTAAGCCAATACTCAAGATTGGCAAATATTATTTTCCCATGGCGAAGTCGTGAAGTATATTTTTAAATATGGAAAGTGGATTGGCGGAAGTTCGACGAGAAAAGGGGGTTTGGCGCCAAAAAACATTCCAAAAACTTGCCTTAAGGCGATATCGCGCGTCAACGGAGCAAAAATACGTCTATATTATATAACATAGAATAAACAATGTTGCAGAACTGACAATAATTTAGTAGCTAATCGATTTACATTGATTATTACATACGTACATACCGCGTGTAATTGTCAAAAGGAAAATTTTTTTTTTTGGCTTCAGGTATTATTGGTAGAACTCCTTTTTGAAATATTAAAGGTATTTTTTTAAAAGGTATTCATTATTTGATTTGACAGCCTCCGTGGTCTAGTGGTAACAAACGTTGCCGTAAACTCGGGAGGTCGTGGGTTCGATTCCCACCGGGGGCAAGTTCTACATTGTATAATTTGTCTCGGTCTGGGTGTTTATATGTATAATATGTATATATTTACAAAAAAAAAAGTATAATATGTAGTTTATCAACCATCTAGTTTCCGTAACACAAGCCTCGTAGCTTACCACGGATATTAGATTGTGCTGTGTGTCTGAAAATATTTATTTATTATACGAAAATCATAACACTACTGTATGGTATTTTAATAATGCTTTCTTCATGTAAGTGTTATAGTTAATTGATCTCGCTAACAGCTGAGAGACGAAATAGAGAGAGAAACAATTACATAAGTCAACGATCGTATCGACGGTCAGTATGAGTGACGACAATTTAATGAAAACTTCTCTATACCGTAACTTAAGATTTTATTACTGAATAATTAAAATAAACAATACGTAGTTCTTTATTTTTATTCTAGATAAAATATATATATTATTCTAATAATAAAAATATTTGCTCGGTCGGAATACAATAATGTATATATCTCGAGTTTGGTACGCTAAAGACATCGACGAGTTTGCCACTTGTCATATTGGGCCTATAATAAAGTTGGCTAAATCCACTTCTTTAAAAGCGTTGTTTCTGACCTGCTAGGATTACGGTCGCGATATTATTTAACTTTTTTTTTTGTATAAAAACTATATGTATGTGTTATCTATGTATTGTATGTATTTATCTTATAGATTTAATATCGTTCTTTTTTAGTTATAAGTTTTTAACTCAATAAATCACTTTATCTCAAATATTAACGGTCATGCACCTAACAATCCCTGCTCACATCTCCCAAAGGTTAGCTGTTAGAAAATGTTTTTAGACATTAAGCTCGCCTATGTACTGTAAAATGTATAATTTTCTGTGCAATAAAGAATTTATCTATCTATCTATAAAATACTACTGTAAAAGTTTTAAACGATTTCGCATACCGAATAACATTATCCATTCTAGAAGATTTGTCAATCTATGGCTGATCGTGGAAAAGTTGTTGAGGAAAGAAGGGCTTTAAGACAAAAGGTGTGCTAAGTACCTCAGCGGGGGTACCTTGTAGGACTGCATGTTCACAGCGGGGGTACTTTATAACAACCAAAAACATCAACCTGTATTTTGTATAATAACACTCATGAATGTATGGTACAGGCTGTTTATATTATAGAAGTTTTATAAAAACTATACGTAACATATTGATTTTAGACTTTATACACTACTATATAATTTATTCGAAGTTAATTAGTACATTAAATATAAATTAAAAAGTACCTAAATAATAAAATTAAAAATAAACTAAACTATAAATTTAAAATGTCCTCTAGAGACGTCCCATCCGTGATAGTCCCAAGGAGACTGGCAACATTTCCCCTCTGTATAGCGAGGCTAATACGTTGGCAGAAATAATTGACAGCCTTCCTGTTTTCAGACCTTTCTGTTAGCCGCTTTGACAACTCCTTGGCCAAGCGCCTCGCTGACGGTCACCATGGGCCCATCGTCTCGACCCCAAACGGCGCAAATTCGTAAATTCTCCGCAGAAAACGCTGCACTTCCAGCGCATGACGAAGTCGCCTGGAAGTGAGATGAAGCTAATGTATCTACACACGTCGCATCCCACACCAGAGACCTGCCAAGTTTCCACGGCCCAACAGTCATTCCGTCGGGTCTCTTGCCATCGCCCCGCATAATCCATAAATACACTACTTAAATAGTAAGACTGCTTTCGTGGTGTAGTGGTTAAAGCTGTAGAATTAAAACGTGGAGGTGCTGGGTTCGATTCCTAGCCGAGAACACAAAAATATATATTTAATTTATTTGCAAAAATTTCTCGATTCTGGTACGCTAGAGATTTCGACGAGCTTGCCACTTGTCATGATGGGCCTATAGTAAAGTTGGCTAAATGTGAACTTGTTCCTTACAAAAGCGTGGTTTCTGACTACCCCGCAAGGGATACGGTCATGATTATACTTTTAATTAAATAGTTAAAAATAAATTAAAATTTAAATAATAAAAAAATACTATTCATTCATTACTACTTCTAGAACGCAGCGCCCTACACTATTGGAGCTAGGCTTTCCAAAACATATGTCTGCATAATTTGACCTATACCGCCCCGTGGTTGCTAAAGGTCTGATGTCATTTTTTTTAATAGCAATTTATTGGCAATTCCACATGTTGGTATTAGTGTGACCGGGACTGACAGCTTAACGTGCTCTTCGAGGCACTCTCGGCGGTGTTGCAAATTTATGACACATGTACGTAAGAGAAGTGTATTTCTTATTGGTACATGCCGGGAAGGTTTAAACTGACCTTTGTAGGATTTAAGGAGAGCGTTCTTACAACCACCGCTATTTCGAGCCACATCTATTATAATGATATATTATATCTGGAATTACTGCGGCATAAACATCAATGGAGAATTCATCTCACACCTCCGATTTGCGGATGACATAGTCATTATGGCCAGTTCACTCAAGGATCTTAGCGGAATGCTGAACGGCTTAAACGTAGCATCCCAGCGGGTTGGTCTCGAAATGAACTTAGACAAGACGAAAGTCATGTTCAATGATCATGTCAAGCCGAGGCCAATCTGCATAGGAAACGACACTCTCGAAGTTGTGCAAAATTACGTATACCTCGGGCAGACTATCCAATTAGGAGCAGCCAACTTCAGCAAAGAAGCCGACAGACGCATTCAGCTAGGATGGGCGGCATTCGGGAAACTCCGGCACATCCTCTCATCGTCTATACCACAATGTTTAAAGACTAAGGTCTTTAACCAGTGCGTCCTTCCGGTAATGTCGTACGGAGCAGAGACGTGGACACTAACAGTGGGTCTGGTCCATAAATTCAAGGTCGCTCAGCGAGCCATGGAGAGAGCTATGCTTGGTGTATCTCTGATGGATAGAATTCGAAACGTTGATATTCGTCAGAGAACGAAAGTTACAGACATAGCTTTTAAAATTAGCAAGCTGAAGTGGCAATGGGCCGGACACATCTGCCGCAGAACCGACGATCGATGGGGCAAACGGGTTCTAGAGTGGAGACCACGTACGGGAAGACGCAGAGTGGGACGACCCCCCGCCAGATGGACAGATGACCTAAAGAAGGTCGCTGGTGGGGGTTGGATGAGGGTAGCGAAAGATCGCGTTAAGTGGCGAGCCTTAGGGGAGGCCTACATCCAGCAGTGGAGAGATACAGGCTGATGATGATGATGATGATGATTATATCTTTATTCTGGGAAACCTATTACAGCCATTAATTTAATTATTTTGAATGATTCTACTCCTTGATACCAGCAGCTTAGCAGATTCCAGTGACCTGTAAATGTTTAATCTGACTAGAAAGGAATCTGCGAGTAAAACTCAGCTATATCTATATCTGATTTACAAAATAAAACATATACAGAACTACACCACAACGATCAATTTAACAACAACCTTTTAAATTTAGCTATGAGAACCTATGAGATTATAATAAAGATCTACGTTTATCGTAACCTGATTGCTGAAAGTCAAGTGTGGTGTAGGCCGACCTTTAAGGGAAATGCTTAAACCTCACCTTTTAACTTGGTCTTTATTAAGATTTTTATGAAGTGGTACAAAGACAATATTATAGGAACCAGTCCAATAATTTTATTTATTTATTTATTTCAAAACTTTAATGCACGAAGTACAAAAGGCGGACTTAATGCCCGTAGACATATCCTGACAGCCAAACCTTTGGGACTAATTAGAACAACTGTAGGTGCAAGGAAAATATAAGTGACACATCAATTAGATATAAATACATATATAATAAACTTACTTATATATAATCTGCTTAAAAATATACTAAATACTAATACATACAAAATAATAAACATACTTATACAACTTCCAAATTTTGTTTGGAGCTATTTAGAAAATGTGAGTAGACCAGTTTTTAAAATGATGATCTGGTAGATGCCTGCCTTATGGTAATAGGTAGATTGTTCCACAGATTTGAAGCAACAACCGCAAAGTAATTCGAAACAAATCCGGAATGATGAGAAGGAACGGAAAGAAGTGAGTTGTGAGAAGATCCGAGAGATTTATCATGAAACGAAGAGAGATAAGCGAATTTGTCCTTGAGGTATTTCGGTGTAATTTTACTATTAGATATTACTGGTTGAACTTCTAGGAGTGGACTGCATATTTTTAATTAAGAAGAATATTAATAGTTCGGTGGTACTATTGCATCAAATTTTATGTTGCTTACGTTTAGGGCTATCCCTGATACACATCTAAGCTAGGAGATAGTGAACCTGCTGAAATCAAGTTTTTTAGAACACACAACACCTACCGCTTACATCTACCGCTCATTATGCACGAAGGCTTCACCGCGCAGCTCCAGTCCAACCTGTACATATATGTCTATGGAATAGCGTGTTTTTTTCTAAAGTGGTGTTTCCGTTATCGTCGTTAAGGTAGAGTTGCTGCGAAAAAGGAATTTGGGTCATTCGATGGTTTTATACTAAAATCTTTGTTCCTCCTTCATTTCGTCAAAGTACCTACTCCAATTTCGTGGTTGGCTTTTGTAAAACAAATATATGTTTTATTATTTTATTACAAACTAAACACTGATTAATAATAAACAAATTAAATTCTATTACATTTAAATAAATACATTATTTATCTTCGGCCTTCGCAAATACGACCACATCTCTGAGTATCGAACAAAATTAAAGAACAAAAGTTAGGCTACCAATTCGCTGTCGCAGGAATCTCCGAATTCTCTGTTTACTATTTTCTATACTCAACGAGCCTGTGATACCAAAATACCTCAAGAGTAAATTTGCCTATCTCTCTCCATTCCATGATAAGTCTCTTCGCTCTTCTCATAACTCTGTTCTCTCCATTCCCTCTCACCATACAGGATTTATGGCCAACTCATTTGCTGTTGTCGCCGCAAATCTGTGGAATGAACTACCGGTAGAAATCCGACAAGCATCCAACCGAAAAATGTTTAAAAAAATGGTGTCATCGCATTATTTAAATGGTTCATAACTTATGTATGGTACTATATGTATTATTAGTATTTAATATATCATAGTTATTAGTATGTATTTAGTAATATCATTGTATTTATATGTATATAGATTTATTTATTATTATTATTATATATAAATATTTTCACCTACCTTACATTTGAAATGGTTCACGTTGTCCCTAAACTGCAGCGTTTCCGACCGAAAATTCAAAACACGATATTTAACTATACATTTTCATTTGTTACCCGTGAGTAAATATAAACAAATTAAAACCTTTGAATACCTTTAGGTTTAGGCACCATAATTTTAGTTATATTTGTCAACTTTTGCTAAGGATAAAACTCGTGCATAAACAGATCATATTCGCGAGCACGGGCGCGCGGTTTTTTGGAACCATTTTGGCCAAACAAAAGGTAAAGATTTTTTATAATAAATAATTCTTATAAAATAGGTTTCTATTGTCTTACAAAATACATTATTTTTTACGCCATCGAACATCCACTATTTTATTATTATATGTGAAATAGGGTGGGACTACTCGTCACCAAGTCACTGCCACCAGTAGTAACCTATTGTGACCTCCCTAGACTAAACTCGGGGCTTAAACTGTGAGCACCCAAAATGGTGTTTCGATTGTGATGCAGGGCATAACAGTCGCATAGGAGATGGACTGGTGTTTCAGACATCTCGCGACAGAATCTGCACTTATCTGTCCACTAGCAAAACTTGTAAAAAAATATATGCTTATTGTGTATTTAAGACTATATTTGTGTGCATACATATATAGTGACGCCATCTATGATCGATTAGCGGAATTTTTGCGAAAATCACTTGTCATTTAAAGAAAGTAAAATTCTAGAATGTTCTGTGTATTTTAATTGAAAACTTTGAACAAAATAGTTTAATTAGCATTTTCTTACGATCTATTTGTCAATCCGGTGGTGCTATGTGATACACTTGGATAAGTCATTATTCTATTTTTATTTATCTCTAAATCTGATTGGATTGATTAACCATTATTGAAACCAACGTAAAAAACTTTTTTTTGTGTAACATACTTATATTTGATTAAATTAAACCATAGTTAATTAACAGTAGGACTTTTGTTGTTATTTTGGAATAAGTGGATTTGCTGTCGGTACCACTCAAGTGGCAGAGTACCTGTCTACTTTTTCTATGAAGGCTGGTTTACTGTGCGCGACTGGTATAAAGTTTTAATGGGCTGTGCGTGGCACTGGTACTACAGGAAAAGGCTGCCATTGGCTAATGCGCAAACGGCTCGTGGTTACATGTAAAACGTAGATATTCCGGAACCGCTTCTGTTTTTAAGAACCGAGAATCAAACCAATAATTGATTGTGTACCTAATGTAAAAGAGTTCTTTTTATCTATAATGTACCACTTATTTATTGAATAAACACTTTTTAATATTATTATTATTATTTCAGTTCTTTATCGCAAAGGAACCGGTATTTCCCGGTTCTTTCGGTATTTTCGGTTCTTGGTAGTTTTTGTTATATAAAAAAATATTATGCTTCAAAAGTAAAACACTAATAAATATTTAAGTATTTTTTATTGTAACTTTTAAGTAATTACAAAAAATAACATTAGAATCAAACAGAACTCAATCACTCAGTCTTCTCATATACATTTTTTTAGTTTTCATACCTAGTTAGTTGTAATTTTAAATCAGTAAAAAACCCGAAACTACCCAAAGATCTGGTAATCAAATTTAATTTCCCAGTTCCATTTTACTGAACTAAGAACCGAGGTAGTTAATATAGATAAATAATATTGAAAAGTGGAAGAAACCCTAAAAGCACATAACGTTATTCGTTAATCGGTATTAACACGAATAGACGTAAATCAAATATCATTGATATCACTTATACTTACATGGTTTTAAGTAAGTAGTAAATAAAATATAAATAAATATAAAACCATTTTGCTAAAAACATAGTACAAGTCCTAAGTGCAAGTGCAGCCTATATATTTTTTTCTAAATATTAAGTAATTTACATTAATTTGAAACTTATTTTATTTCTTCGCATAAATATATCATAAATACTTAAGTTACGACACTATAACATTTTCCTTGAACCAATAACTTTATTTTTATGCTGTTGTGGCGTGACCTAATCATTTGTGTTTATTAATAAATATTTTATTTGTCAAATCTTGCTTATATTGTGTCACTGGCATTTTGTCAAGTAATGTTATCTTCACGAATGAATTTATTATTTATTCAAAAGCGTCTAAGCACTCTCCTGTAAGTTAGTAACGTCGTTTCGTTATACGACCGACAACGCGGATTGTGCATTTTGGATATGGTTGAATACAGTCATCTACATAAAACTAAACGCAAGAAACAACTTGGTTTTACTACAATAATGTTAGTGCGTCTCAGAATTTAATAAAAAATATTAAAAATATTATTTACAGTTATGGATGGCAGCCCTAACTAAGTCCAACCCTTAACAGGTACAGTGGGGTACTTGTGCACCCCTCCTTTCATTTTTATACATTTTCCTATTTTTAGCATTTATTTTAATGTACAGTCGGCCACAATACAAACTATACATTTGATTCTAATGCTTTCCAAATAAAGCATATTTTTGTGTGTATTTTTGTATGATATTTATGTGTGACAATTTTATCGTATTGCGTGTTTTTTAATTAAAATAAAGTGTTATTTTTTAACGTTTCATTACGACTATTTAAATAAACACTTTCGGTGCGGTGGTGGCTCGGTTGTAAGAACGCGTTCCTTAAATCCTACAAAGGTCGGTTCAAACCCACCCGGCATGTACCAATGAGAAATACACTTTTCTTACGTACATTTGTTATAGATTTACAACACCACCGTTTCCGTGCTTTGGAGAGCACGTTAAGCCGTCGGTCCCGGTTCCACTAATACCTTGTGAAATCGTTCATAAATTCTCATTAAAAATTTACATCATATCCTCGCCAAGCCGTCTGGCCAGCGTGGCGGGTGTAGGCCAAATTCTTCAAATGAAAATTCTTTAAAATTGTTCTGGAAGGCCCATCTCCAACTTTCATATCAGTGATGTTATCTAATAGAATAGTAAATGAACCTGGTTGGGCATGGGGGCATTCCCACGTAATTCATATTTCTCGGCAGAATCTCTGCTGCATATTTAGTGCTGGACGCTGTAATATTGTGTTTCTTTATTCTTATAACTAAGATTACGTCTGTCAGCAATGTCGAAAGCTAGGCGGAATGCCCAAGATGTGGAATGCACATTTGCTTCTTTGCGACGATCATTAGAATATGCTAGGAAGCACTTTTAGAAGTACTACTGACAGTTGATCGTAGCGTAAAATGTACCTTAGCCTAGCTTTTAAGATGAATCGTCAGCCGTCAACGGACGATCGTTACTCAATACTATCTACGATCTACAATAAGTTTAATTGTGATATTCTCGAGTTTGGTACGCTGGAGACATCGACGAGCTTCGCCCTCGTCATGATTGGCCTATACTAAAGTTGGCTAAATGTAAATCCGCTTCTTTATAAGCGTAGTTTCTGGCCACCCCGAAAGGGAAACGGTCATGATGATACTTTACTTTTTATTTTACTCACCACTGGAGTCATTCAAGCGACGGACGTGTGACAAAGCATCTTGATAGTCCAGCATAATGGTAGGGACTGATGTTGGTGGTCATTATGTGAGTATGTGAATGATGTACCCATCTGTCTAATGGAATAAAAAATCTAATCTACCCTAAACCGTAATAAAACGTGATAAATCGTTAAATAATTTGATTGAAAAGAAACTTTACTGCCGTATTAAACCGCACTAAAACATTGCCGAAAATGCCCGCTGAAGGGTTACTGATGCTGCCCCATTAAAACTTTATTATTGTCACGCGAGATTTTACTACTCCTCTATCTCTATAGACTTAAGGGTTAATTTTGCGCAATTTTATTTTAACTCGAACTATCGTCGACTGTACAATAAAATGAACTTTGAAAATTTTACTATCCATTGCCAAATTAGCTATCCCGCGGCCCATAAACACTAGTAATAACACATTTATGTTAGCACAAAGTGCTGCCAGTTTATTTTAAGTGTGTTACTATAGAATTTATTATTAAAATGTAGCACATACTTGCGATTACCAGAGACATCACTACCACTTCACGATCATCATTACTATGCCATAATATAAAACAAAATCCACCGCCGCGTGAACGAGTGCCTTCACTGCGTACCCGCGACTTGACTTAATATATATATATATACTGATAAACATACACATTATTACATACACAATATGATAAATATATAAATAACTACTACACAGTAAAAACAATAACACATATTTAAATTAAACTACATGTTGACGACTGGCTGGTGTTCACATACTTTTATGTATATAGTTTTGAAGGAATGTTTGAGTTGTCACGGAGACGTAGTAATGTGTTACATAATAATAAATAAAATTAATAATTTCTGGAATTTTAATAAATCATAAGATCCACCCTTAACACTACACATAACCATAAAACAAACAAAAGAGAAAATAGTAAATACTTGTACAGTGCCTGTTATGGTCGTGTTCGAATGTAAGTGTAAAACAAGATCTTCTTCGACAAGAGAAATTCTTGTCAGTTTTCGTAAGTAATAGTTAAATAAACTAATTTTATAAGTTACAATTTAAATACACACAATACTTGTAAATATAAGTAGTATCTAGTAATAATCTAAATAGTTTCCTCCCCTATTTGTGACGCAGTGGTATGTGTTTAATTAATTATTCCCAGCTATCAACTGTCACTGTAAACTTTAGACAAACATTAAGGACGCGATGTGACGCTTTACCGCGGCTAATTTAAGTTGTTTATTAAATATACGACAAAATTAAAAGTAACGAAAAGCGATGGTGGTCTGGTTGTTAGAAGGCTTTCCTTAAATTTATTGAGCTCTGAGGCGAAATGTAAATAAACCATCAAAAAGGTATTTAATGTTGGACATAATGTTTATCAAAAAAATTATGCATACATAAGCTTAATTGTACGTATGTCTTGGCATAAGTTGTCTAGTCTGTGGACCGGCATCTGTAACATACTCTGTGGTCCCGCGTTGTTAAAATGGACAAAAAAACGGGAGGCCCTTCGCGACATTTTGCGTGGACATGTCAAGTGCAAGTTTTTGTTTTGTAAATTAATTTACTATGGATATTATTGGTCAAAAGTGGTGTTGTTTTGTTTAATAATGTGCTACAATGTGAAAAATTATGGAAAACGATAAATTGGACACAATATGGGGCAGAAGTTGCAGTTTACTTTTTGCGGTTATCCCGCGCTGTCAACTCTAATATTTTACCCGACGTGTTTAAGCTATGGTGCCGCGAGTGACTCCCAGAAAAGCATCAAATTCTGCAGCATCTGGAATTTGATGATGATCTCATTAACTGATGAAAAAGAAAGATATATTACGTCAGACTTGGCTGTATGGGCTAGACCCTTTGACCCAAAAAAAAAACGGAACATACGTGTACATACATATCATCACGCCAGCTCTTGGCAGAGTCGATTGAGCACACATTAGTCACAATCTACAAGTATATACCATACGTCTTTCGCTTTTTCATCACTTTTGTCATCTTTTTACATGCCATTTTGTTTCGTACGCTCTTTACTGCACCTTCAGCCAGTGTTTTATTTATTTGATCGTAACAGGTGAGTCTTGGTCTGTCAGGGCCTCTTTTATATAGTACTTTCTCATCATATATCTGGTTCGTCCATCTTTCGTTGCTCACCACACGAACCATCGTAGCATGCCATTCCTTATTCTTCATATTTCGTCGTTATGTATGCTGTCCGACAAAGTGGCACCGCATATCCGACGTAGTGATCTCATTTCTATTGCATTAACTCTACTATCAACGTAGAAGCTGCAGTAATTCGAGAGTTTTAGACACTGTGCAATACTGTGCATAGTCATTCGCAAGCCTGAGACACTGTTTTTTCCATGTCATCCCCGACATGATAGAAGCATGGTTAATCCATCGAATGCCAAGTCTGTATTCCTTTTTAGAAATAACTTATATCTCTATGATCTAAATAAATAATGTATTAGATTCAAGTGCTATTTTAAGTGCGGATATTAAAACGTATCAAATGGCCGTTTTATATTATGATTGTTACAATAAAACTTTACCGCATCTGCGTCCGCTAATAGACCATAAAGACCTGCGCCGGCAGTATTTAGGTACATCCAGAGCATCAAACCAGTGTGTCTATTATATCATATCTACCAACAAGATGTCTTTAAAAGTAGTCGACATCCAAACACTATTGCCTATATTAAGACACCAAAAAGCAGAGTTTTCAATAATAACTCTCGTATTTATATCAAGTTACCAGTGGTTCTCAAACAATTACCCAATAATCAGTTAAAATCTAGAATCAAGAAGCTATTAATAGTGTTGCTTTTATTATGCCTCCGTGGTCTAGTGGTAACAAACGTTGCCGTGAACTCGGGAGGTCGTGGGTTCAATTCCCACCGGGGGCAAGTTGTACATTGTATAATTTGTCTCGGTCTGGGTGTTTATATGTATATATTTACAAAAAAAAACAAACATAATATGTAGTTTATCAACCATCTAGTTTCCGTAACACAAGCCTCGTAGCTTACCACGGAAACTAGATGGCGCTGTGTGACCTGTCTGGAAATATTTATTATTATTTATATTTATTTATTCGATAAGCTAGTTTTATTCATACAAATTTAGACATTGTAATAATTTGTATTAATCAACTAACCAAAATCTCGCATTCGAGTATTATTTTATGCCAACTAAATCCATGATATTTTATTTATTACATAAATTAATTTACATTGTAGTAATTAGTTATTAATTTTAGTATAAATTTGTGTGCCAGAAATTGCTGAGTATGTGAGCTATTTAAAAACTATGTACCTATTTACCATATTCCATACAAATAAATATTATTTCATTTCATTTCAACAAGTCCATTCTGGAGGAACTGGAAACAAGACAGCGCCATTGAGCGCCTGGTAGTTCAGGGAAAAGTCAATGGCAAGAGAATGCGTGGTAGGTCTCCGATGCGGTGGACTGACCAGGTCAAAGCAGCAATGGATCACCCCCTACATAAGTGCGCTAGGAGAGCTGCAGTTTGAGAGGAGTGAAAACCACTTTGCGAAGAGTTTAGCGACTAAGAAGAATCTACGTCTTCGTAGGATTCTCCAGTACTCCGGACACATTGCTGGAAAATGAAATGCCTAGAAAAACTGGTTACTGGCAAGGTGGAAGGTGTTGAATTGGGTTCAATGCCTTTACAACAGAAGAATGGTATTGTCTCTAATGTCAATGTTGGTGTGTGTCAAGCTGATTATTCATAATGTTGATAAATAAACTAAATATATTATTTACAACTGTATAATTGAATAGGAGAAAAATATCCTCTACTCAACAGGTTATGGGCCCAGCATATTTTTTCTCCAGTATATAATTACCAGATGCAGCTGCAAACCTACTATCTGTAAATAAAATTATAAAAAATGGAAACAGCGTTCTTTTCAATAATAAGGGAGGATTTATAATTGACAGCGAAGGAACAACTAGAGCTACAGCTAAAGAATCTAATGGAATTTATGAATTAAATACAGAGAGATCAATGATAGCTTATGGTTCGACGGAAATAACAGATGACCAAACAAATTTATGGCATCGTAGACTGGGCCATTTAAACAGAAAGGCTCTAAATATTTTACAGAAGTGGTCGACTGGAATGGATAAATATAAAAGGCACGATGGAATATGCGATATATGTGTCAAAAGCAAATTATCAAGAAAACCATTTAAAACAAGTACGCGAGAGTCTAGTAAATTACTAGAACTAGTACATACAGATCTTTGTGGACCAATGGAAGAAAAGTCCTTTGGGAGAGCGAGATATATTTTTTTACTTGTTGATGATTTTAGTAGAAAAGTATTTGTTTATTTCTTAAACAAAAAGTATGAGGTGCCTAAAATATTTATGGAATTTAAGGCATTTGTGGAGAATCAAACAGGAAATAGAATAAAAACTTTAAGGTCCGATAATGGTGGTGAATATACTAGTAAAAATTTTGAAGATATACTTAAAAAAATTGGTATTAAACACGAGAAAACAGTTTCATATACGCCACAACAAAATGGTGTGGCGGAAAGACTTAACAGAACAATAATTGAAAAGGCAAGAAGCATGATATATGATATGAATCTTTCTAAGGGATATTGGGCTGAAGCCACAAATACTGCAGCATATTTATATAATCGCTCACCAACCAAGAGTATTAAAGGAAAAACTCCAGAGGAAGCATGGAGTGGAAAGGTTCCTGACCTGTCTCATTTAAAAGTTTTTGGATGTAAAGCACTTGTGCATATACCCACCGAAAAGAGACGTAAATGGGATGCCAAAGCAGAAGAACTTATATTTGTTGGTTATTCTGAAGATGTTAAGGGGTGGCGATTTATTAATGAAAAAACAAAGGGAATTTCTGTAAGCAGAGATGCTGTATTTTTGGAAAGTTTTATTTTCAATAATAAAAACAATAAAGATGATGTTATAAGAGATAGTGATTTACAAAATAATGTTTTACTTAACGAGGAGCATAAAGAAAGCAATGTTAATAATTGTGTATCACAAAATGAGAATGGGATAGTTACTAATGAGATAATTGTAGAAAATGAATACCTCACTTTTATTCACTTCATTTCTTAATCTGCAAAATTTTGAAGTATGTCCTTTTTTACCACAATTGAAACATTTTATACATTTTTATAATGTTGCTATATATGTTGATGATTTTTTAATATTTTATGATAAGAAAGAACTAGCTATGAAATTAAAGGATAATTTAAAAACAGTATTTTTGATGAAAGATATGGGTGAAATAAAAAGATGTCTTGGCATCAATGTTACGAGAGAGAAAGCAGAAGGGAAGATTTGGATTGATCAAAGTGATTATATTAGAAATATACTCAAGAGATTTAATTTGCATGATGCCAAACCAGTTTCTACTCCAATGGAGGTCGGAATTAAATTAAATGAAGACAACAGTAAAATATTGGAAGATGTTCCATATCTCGAAGCAATTGGAAGTTTATTATATGTTTCACAAATGAGCAGACCAGATATAGCATATAGTGTTAACATTTTGAGTAGATACAACAGTAATCCCAAAGTTGTACACTGGAAAGCCGTAAAAAGAATATTTAGATACTTGAAGGGAACAATAAATTACAAATTAGAATACAGTAAAGATAAAAACAAAAATCTTGAATTTTACTCTGATGCTGATTGGGGCAGTAATCCAGACAGACGTTCTATCACTGGAAGTTGTACACTATTACAAGGTGGTTTAATTAATTGGTTTAGTAAGAAGCAAAGAACGGTAGCGATGTCAACTGTAGAAGCAGAGTACATGGCTCTATCATTTACTGCACAATAAGTTCTTTGGCTTAGACAATTAATAAAAGAATTACGTGGTGATGTGGATGAACCGATGACAATTTTATGTGACAATGTCGGAACGATACATTTATCTAAAAACAAAGTTATAAGTACTAAAAGTAAGCATATAGATGTACGGCATCAT
The DNA here is from genome assembly GCA_910589645.1 of Tinea semifulvella. NCBI lineage: Eukaryota > Metazoa > Arthropoda > Insecta > Lepidoptera > Tineidae > Tinea > Tinea semifulvella. Next base: position 2,549,484 of record OU342619.1, on the reverse strand, counting down.
TTTATAAGAGATTTAATAGATACAAAGATTGTTAATGTACAGTGTTCGATATTTCGTTAATTGAGTCGTTTGATTTGAATATTCGCGGTAACGCCTTTGTGCGCCGGCTCACTTTGCGTCGATGACGTTCCATCGTCTCGACGCCCTCTAGCAGTAACTAGCGGACTATGCTTGGTGCACTTCCGGTTAATGACGTTTCCGCCAAAAAACAACGCTCTCTGTCGTGAGAGTCGAAGCGCGGTCGCCGGTCGAAGCATATCGTTGCTCCCCAAATTAATTCGTATTTATTCGCTGTGATTGTGCCGTGGACCTGCAGTAATTTCGGCTGTGATCCTCATCATCATCATCCATTTCGCGACCCGTTGGCTATCAAAACCACCAAGGAATTCGGTCACCAGTTCGAGACCCGGAATAAAGGTTAGTTGCTGCTAATTTCATTTCTTTCGCTCAATTTTCGGAGTATTTTCACCAGCGCCTAGTCGTTTCCCGTTCATAATGGTCCTTCACCCGCATATTTCGTACTAATTAGTAGCTAAAATCCTAAAATTCCGTCGAAATTCCTATATTTTTCATTTTTATTTTCCTACCCCAAAAAAACATTTTTTTTAATTCGTTCATTTTCGCATTATTTATTATTTTATCTATTACAATATATTTATAATCGTAAATAGTATAAACGTAAATATCGTATTCTAAAATAAAATCTTATATTTTTACACTTTTGATCGTAAATTATTAAAATCAATTCATTAAAAAAGTGGCCTATTCTCGAGAACAAACCGATCCGATTTCGATTTAATTTCGTTTTAATTTCGATTCAATATGACTTCGGAAGTTGAATTGGTGGGTTTATTGCATCGTAGAATTTGTATACAAAATGAATTAGACACAATTGTGAGATTGGGTTCGGGAGCCCGGCATGATGTCGATTCGTTTCGGAGATTTATGGTTTCTTGTGCAGGGTTAAATCGTTTACAAGATCAATTTGAGTCTCTTCAAACTCAAATTGAGAATTTAGAATTATTTGATAAAAAAACCCTTGATAGTAGTCACTCGAATGTTCGTGCTGAATTAAGCGATTCCATTAGAGATATTTTGGCAATTAAGTTCGAATTAGACGAGAGTAGACATGTCACAGATAGTCATCGTGAGTGTTCGACTAGTTCAAAGGTTGACAAAGGTCTCGTAAAATTGCCAACCATTTCAATTCCTACGTTCTCCGGTGATTACATGCAATGGAAATCGTTTCGAGATTTATTCACTTCGTTAATTGATTCAAATTCGGATTTGTCAGATGTCGCCAAGTATCAATATTTGTTGTCGTTCGTTCGTGGTGAGCCAGCTAGGTTACTTAAGGGCCTGCCACTCACTCATATAAATTATTCAAAGGCTTGGGACATTTTAGAATATCATTATAATAATGACAGACTTATAGCCATGCACCACATGGAATCTCTTTTTCGACTACCCTCATTAAATGCACCATCAGTTTCTGGTTTACGCACTATCGTAATCGGGTTCGCAGAAAATTTAAGTGCATTGGAATCGTTAGGGTTTCCTGTCGACCAATGGGATTTCATGTTGTACTATATGTTGTATAAAAAAATCGATTCAGACACTCGTCGTAATTTTGAACGTACTATTACGTCTAATCGCATCCCTAAGTTAAGGGAACTGCGAGAATTCGTTGATCGCGAAGTCGTGTCATGGGAAAGTTCGAAGTCTGTTCTATCAGCTCGTGCAAGTACTACACCGACTTCGTTTGTTAAGCCGTCTTCGTATAAACCGTTTTCGTCTTCACTTGTAGCTTCGTCGTCATCGTCTGATTGCGCATGTTGTCATCGTAATCACTTTATCAGTTCGTGCCCACAGTTTAAAAGGAAACAGTCGTATGATCGGTATCTTTTTGCAAAGTCAAAACGATTGTGCTTAAAATGCTTGAAACCGATGCATGATTTGGACGAGGCTTGTGCAAAGATTTCGTGTTCCATTTGCCAAGCTAGTCATCACAACGATTTGCTTCATTATGCAAAAAATACCCGAGAAGTGGAAGCTAGCGTAAACGAAAGTACCGCGTCCAGTCCAGATGCTGACGAGGACCAACAAGTTGTGGCTTCTCTTTGTGCATCAGTAAGCACATCAAAGCAGGCAGTCTTGTTATCAACAGCAGTCGTCTCAATTCGTGATTCGTGTGGAAATTTTCACTTAGCTAAGGCTTTGGTTGATTCGGGTTCGGCAGTGTCGTTTGTGTCAGAGTCGTTAGCACGTCGCTTGGGGCTACCTCATCGTAAGTCAAATATGTCAATTTCGGGCATTGGAGACTTGAGGACTAGCGTCAAGGGAGAAATATCGACAGTAATAAAATCGCACAACGGACGTGGTCCATCGTACGAGTTTCGTGCCTTGGTCTTACCTAGGGTTACCAGCAATAAGCCGACGTGTGAGCTTAATACCAATTCGTGGTCATATTTAAATTCGTTGCTTCTAGCCGATCCGTATTTCGATAAACCTTCTCAGGTGGACATTTTAATCGGCAGTGACATTTTCGGTGAGATCGTCTTAGGAGAAGCTGTTCGAGGTCCTACGGGTACTCCAACAGCCATTTCGACTTCGTTAGGTTGGATTTTGATGGGCAAGGTCAGTTCTGAATTCGTAATCGGCCACCATCAACCAACCAATTCCAATTCGATTCGAGGTAAAGTTTCGTATTTCGTAAAGAAAGGAACAACAAATTTTCGATCTTGATTAGAGTCCCTTGGCATAATATAATTTAAATAAGTTTTCCTTTTATTCATCAATAGCATTTTTTTTTGTTCTCATGTTTTTTTTTTTTTTTTCTTCTTCGTTTGTTCGTTATTTGTTGTATTTGTGTTGGATTAATTGAATGAGTGTCAACATTTTTTTTCGTTTCGTACGTTGACTCATTGAATTTATCGTAACACAATTAAAATTTTCGTTGTACTCGAGTAGTTATCAGAGGTTAATGAGCGTTGATATATATATATTTCGTTTCGTTCGTATATCTAGCGTTGTATTTATCTATCGTAACTCAATTCATTCGTATTTCGTAAAAAAAACCATATCGAAATCATTTCGTTTCAATATTTTTATCTTTTTAATTTTGAACAAGAATAGACTTCATTTCGTTTGCTTCTGTCTATATTGACTAGCATGTATTTCGTTCTCGCTCGGACTTAGTTAACTTATTAGAAGGTAATCTGTTTTTTTGTTTTTGTATTTTTGTTTATAATAAAAATAATTGCCAAGGAACGCAATTCGAGTTAAGCATCGTGTTTCTCGATGCGTTGGTGTTTTTATCTTTTCGTTAGTTTTGCTTTCAACAAATAATTTTGTAATTTGCTAATAATTAATTACGTTAATAATTTGTAAAATATTAGTTTATTTTGTCAACCTTAACTCTTAAAGACCTATCTGAGGTTTTAACTTAAATTAGTATTCAACTTAATATAGTATTTTACTTTAATTTTTTTATCAAGTCATGCAATTTCGTTGTTCCATTCCATAAGCATGAACTATTTTTTTTTTGTTTTGTTAAATTAATTTATATTCGTTATTTTAGTCAGTTAGTTCTTGACATCGAATAAAGTTTAATGTATGTTAGTTGGTTGTATTTTGTGATTGGTTCGTTGTTGATTTATCTACTCGTATTCTTTGTTAGAGGAATGTATTTTTTTTCCATTTCAGTAAATTATTTTTGAATCGGTTGCTTAATGAATGCATTCCATGTTGTACTCATCCAATGATGTTGCAGTTCGTTCGTTTAAATCAAAATCTACGTAGGACATCTTCAGAGCCTTTGTGTTAAAATTATTTTCGTTACCTACGACATAATTTCATAAGATTTTGTTTTATTTTTAAATTATTTGATTTTGATACATATTTCACCCCATATTTATTTATTTCGTATATTCAAATCGTTTATTTTATTGTTTTCGTTTATTATTCTATTTATATTTCGCTTTTTATTCGTTTCCCTTTCCCTCCCCATTTTCTCGTGGTTAAAATCATATTTTAACGGTGGGCGGTGTTCGATATTTCGTTAATTGAGTCGTTTGATTTGAATATTCGCGGTAACGCCTTTGTGCGCCGGCTCACTTTGCGTCGATGACGTTCCATCGTCTCGACGCCCTCTAGCAGTAACTAGCGGACTATGCTTGGTGCACTTCCGGTTAATGACGTTTCCGCCAAAAAACAACGCTCTCTGTCGTGAGAGTCGAAGCGCGGTCGCCGGTCGAAGCATATCGTTGCTCCCCAAATTAATTCGTATTTATTCGCTGTGATTGTGCCGTGGACCTGCAGTAATTTCGGCTGTGATCCTCATCATCATCATCCATTTCGCGACCCGTTGGCTATCAAAACCACCAAGGAATTCGGTCACCAGTTCGAGACCCGGAATAAAGGTTAGTTGCTGCTAATTTCATTTCTTTCGCTCAATTTTCGGAGTATTTTCACCAGCGCCTAGTCGTTTCCCGTTCATACAGTATTTACCCACAGAAGACATGTTGGCAGATATATTTACAAAGCCACTAGCGAGACCGCAATTCGAAAAGCTAGTGAACTGTATCGGTCTAGTTAAAGGATGAAATATTTATGATTTCGAGTGGAGGATTTAATTTTAATTTAATTATGTTGTTATGCATTAAAGTGGAGGTGTTGAATTGGGTTCAATGCCTTTACAACAGAAGAATGGTATTGTCTCTAATGTCAATGTTGGTGTGTGTCAAGCTGATTATTCATAATGTTGATAAATAAACTAAATATATTATTTACAACTGTATAATTGAATAGGAGAAAAATATCCTCTACTCAACAGGTTATGGGCCCAGCATATTTTTTCTCCAGTATATAATTACCAGATGCAGCTGCAAACCTACTATCTGTAAATAAAATTATAAAAAATGGAAACAGCGTTCTTTTCAATAATAAGGGAGGATTTATAATTGACAGCGAAGGAACAACTAGAGCTACAGCTAAAGAATCTAATGGAATTTATGAATTAAATACAGAGAGATCAATGATAGCTTATGGTTCGACGGAAATAACAGATGACCAAACAAATTTATGGCATCGTAGACTGGGCCATTTAAACAGAAAGGCTCTAAATATTTTACAGAAGTGGTCGACTGGAATGGATAAATATAAAAGGCACGATGGAATATGCGATATATGTGTCAAAAGCAAATTATCAAGAAAACCATTTAAAACAAGTACGCGAGAGTCTAGTAAATTACTAGAACTAGTACATACAGATCTTTGTGGACCAATGGAAGAAAAGTCCTTTGGGAGAGCGAGATATATTTTTTTACTTGTTGATGATTTTAGTAGAAAAGTATTTGTTTATTTCTTAAACAAAAAGTATGAGGTGCCTAAAATATTTATGGAATTTAAGGCATTTGTGGAGAATCAAACAGGAAATAGAATAAAAACTTTAAGGTCCGATAATGGTGGTGAATATACTAGTAAAAATTTTGAAGATATACTTAAAAAAATTGGTATTAAACACGAGAAAACAGTTTCATATACGCCACAACAAAATGGTGTGGCGGAAAGACTTAACAGAACAATAATTGAAAAGGCAAGAAGCATGATATATGATATGAATCTTTCTAAGGGATATTGGGCTGAAGCCACAAATACTGCAGCATATTTATATAATCGCTCACCAACCAAGAGTATTAAAGGAAAAACTCCAGAGGAAGCATGGAGTGGAAAGGTTCCTGACCTGTCTCATTTAAAAGTTTTTGGATGTAAAGCACTTGTGCATATACCCACCGAAAAGAGACGTAAATGGGATGCCAAAGCAGAAGAACTTATATTTGTTGGTTATTCTGAAGATGTTAAGGGGTGGCGATTTATTAATGAAAAAACAAAGGGAATTTCTGTAAGCAGAGATGCTGTATTTTTGGAAAGTTTTATTTTCAATAATAAAAACAATAAAGATGATGTTATAAGAGATAGTGATTTACAAAATAATGTTTTACTTAACGAGGAGCATAAAGAAAGCAATGTTAATAATTGTGTATCACAAAATGAGAATGGGATAGTTACTAATGAGATAATTGTAGAAAATGAATACCTCACTTTTATTCACTTCATTTCTTAATCTGCAAAATTTTGAAGTATGTCCTTTTTTACCACAATTGAAACATTTTATACATTTTTATAATGTTGCTATATATGTTGATGATTTTTTAATATTTTATGATAAGAAAGAACTAGCTATGAAATTAAAGGATAATTTAAAAACAGTATTTTTGATGAAAGATATGGGTGAAATAAAAAGATGTCTTGGCATCAATGTTACGAGAGAGAAAGCAGAAGGGAAGATTTGGATTGATCAAAGTGATTATATTAGAAATATACTCAAGAGATTTAATTTGCATGATGCCAAACCAGTTTCTACTCCAATGGAGGTCGGAATTAAATTAAATGAAGACAACAGTAAAATATTGGAAGATGTTCCATATCTCGAAGCAATTGGAAGTTTATTATATGTTTCACAAATGAGCAGACCAGATATAGCATATAGTGTTAACATTTTGAGTAGATACAACAGTAATCCCAAAGTTGTACACTGGAAAGCCGTAAAAAGAATATTTAGATACTTGAAGGGAACAATAAATTACAAATTAGAATACAGTAAAGATAAAAACAAAAATCTTGAATTTTACTCTGATGCTGATTGGGGCAGTAATCCAGACAGACGTTCTATCACTGGAAGTTGTACACTATTACAAGGTGGTTTAATTAATTGGTTTAGTAAGAAGCAAAGAACGGTAGCGATGTCAACTGTAGAAGCAGAGTACATGGCTCTATCATTTACTGCACAATAAGTTCTTTGGCTTAGACAATTAATAAAAGAATTACGTGGTGATGTGGATGAACCGATGACAATTTTATGTGACAATGTCGGAACGATACATTTATCTAAAAACAAAGTTATAAGTACTAAAAGTAAGCATATAGATGTACGGCATCATTTTATAAGAGATTTAATAGATACAAAGATTGTTAATGTACAGTATTTACCCACAGAAGACATGTTGGCAGATATATTTACAAAGCCACTAGCGAGACCGCAATTCGAAAAGCTAGTGAACTGTATCGGTCTAGTTAAAGGATGAAATATTTATGATTTCGAGTGGAGGATTTAATTTTAATTTAATTATGTTGTTATGCATTAAAGTGGAGGTGTTGAATTGGGTTCAATGCCTTTACAACAGAAGAATGGTATTGTCTCTAATGTCAATGTTGGTGTGTGTCAAGCTGATTATTCATAATGTTGATAAATAAACTAAATATATTATTTACAACTGTATAATTGAATAGGAGAAAAATATCCTCTACTCAACAGAAGGAAAGAGACTGCTAAGCTGCTGGTCTTCTGCTAACAGCTTACTTATTGGACCACTTTGCTGCTTAGTCTTCTACTAGCAGAAGTAGAATCATTCAAAATAATTAAATTAATAAAGTTTCATAAATGCCTGTAATAGGTTTACGTGTATAAAGATATTTTGACTTTGACTTTGAGACCGAGAGGCCGAATCCCGGCGATGGTCTGACTGAATCCGCTCCACGACCAACACTAGCGTCCATCATGCTATGCATGCCGCCGAAGATAGTGGCGCATCAAGACGCACACCAATTCATCATGAGGAAATACGATGCAAGGAGGCTCACAGCCTCACAGCCACGTGAAGATTGTATTTTGCTAACCACGTGCAAATCCAATAAAAACAACATAAATGGCCAACAAAGGTAAAACTAAAAGCATTTTTATTCCCAGTTTATTTTGCTGACTTAACCAAGGGTTTAAGGCCTTTGAAAAAAGCGTGCGTGCCATTATTGTATACTGCTTAGTTCTCTCATTGAAGCTGCTGTTTTCTTTTAATCCTATTTCAAGGCATCGCTATTCTGGACTTACTCGTTTTTTTTATTTATTTTTTTGCATCAAAACTTAAAATTAGGTACATAGGCGTGTTTAATGCCTGTTAGGCATTCTCTGACAACTAACCTTTGGGATGGTGAGAGATAATTTTTTCTTAATTTTTTTTCTTTTTATATGATGAAATACACATATTTATTCACAGTTAATTAGTACATTAAATATAAATTAAAAGCTACCTAAATAATAAAATTAAAAAATAAACTAAACTATAAATAAAAAATATCCTCTAGAGACGTCCCATCCGAGATAGTCCCAAGGACACTGGCAACATTTCCCCTCTGTGCAGCGAGGCTAATACGTTGGCAGAAATATTTGCCAGTCTTCCTGTCTCCAGACCTTTCTATCAGCCGCTTTGACAACTCCTTGGCCAAGCGCCTCGCTGACGGTCCCCATGGGCCCATCGTCTCGACCCCAAACGGCGCAAATTCGTAACCGATACCAAGGTGGCGTATTTGCGCAATTTGAGGTCCTCCGTAGAAAACGCCGCACTTCCCGCGCCTGATAAGGTCGCCTGGATGTGAGATGGAGCTAATGTGTCTACACACGTCGCATCCACATCAGAGATTTTTTAAATTATTTTAATTTAGTCGTCTAGCGGAGTTTTTCCCCAAGCTCCCGAGAGTACGCCAGAGCCTCCTTGGACCACAGACCCATCGTTTCGACTGCAAATGGAATGAAGTTTACGATGATCTCCGCTGTGAGACAGAGTGTGTCAAAACATGTGGATTGTATAGAATTAACGAGAACCCATCCCGTTGCCTGCCATCAGACCTAACTATTTTTTTAAATAAAAAAAGGTTAAATAAGAAAAAATAAGGTCATATCTCATTAAATCCATCCGGCACTCGACTTACACTGCTCCGTCGTTCAACATCTACAAGGCGTAGACTAAGTGGTCCATAGGTGGACGGCACGTTGTCCACCAGTGACCCACGCGTGGTCAACGAGTGAATCTTGCGTGGTCAACGAGTGAATCTTGCGTGGTCAACGAGTGAACCTCGCATGGTCAACGAATGAACCTTGCGAGATCAACAACTGGATACCGTGTGGTCCACGAAATTTCGATTATTTTCTCAGGAATTGGCACTAGTGTAGACGCAATCACCATTAAAAGCAAACAAGAGAAACAAGTTATCACTGAATGATCCACTTGCCGTCTGTGCATTTTCTTTCTAGCTATGCGATTCGGTGACAAGCACAATTATATCCTAAATTAATCAAGAATAGACTTGCAGATTTCCTTTTGCTATGTCTCTTTGCTTTTTTCTGCCGACTAATTAGATTTTTTAATTATTTGTGTCCTTTGAAAACATTCCTCTTATATCTTTCGCTATTGGAAAGTAATTTCAACTCCTTTTATTTGTATAAAACCTTTCAAGTTTCCTTAGCCAACTTCACTATAGGCCCATCATGACAAATGGTACGATAGAGACATCAACGATGATGTCTCTAGCGCACCAGACTCGAGGGCTAATAATAAATAAATTTAATTATTTTCATTTTTTTTCATTACCTTCATAATTTGCCCATTTATCCTTACATAAACATCACACATACACAAATCTCACACATACAGCCTTTCGATATATATATTAAAACATACAGCGTGGAATTTGTTAAAAAGCAAATATTTTTATATTATAATCTAGAATAAAAGAAGAAGACAAATTTCTAAGCATTCCATGGATTCACCGTGCGGGTGCCGGGTCCATCGTGTGTGGGTAAGAGATGAGAAGAATGGTGTCTCGGGCTTGCGACCGACAATTGGCTGGTTTAAGAAAAGGAGGCCTCCTTTTTTTTCTATTTCGCGATAATACGCTCACCATCCACCATTCTACTTCTCTCCCTACCCAACCAAATACTGTATGATTCCGTTAGTGCCGTCTTGGAAGCTCGTTCCATAAATTACGTATTTTTATTGTAATTATTCAGTACTAAAATCTTAAGTTACAGTGTAGAGAAGTTGTTCTAAAAATATCGCCACTCATGCAGAACCTACTTGTAGCGCGAGGTTGACGATCGCGCGAACGTTGACTTACGTAAATCTTTCTCTCTCTCTATTTCGTTCTCAGTTGTAAGCGAAATCAATTATTAATAATACTCCCCAGCCTTTAGGTGCAGTAATGTTTTGCTTTTCGGATAATTATTTTTATCTTTAGGTACTACTAATCATACCTAAAGCCTAAAAATAATATTTGCTCTTTTGACTTTTGACTTACACGCGGTATATAAAATTCTGGCGTCGTTCCTGGGAAAACGACGATTTCACGTCGCTGTGGAGGATCACATCTCTGTGGAAAAACCCATTTTAGCTGGGGTTCCACAGGGTAGCTGCTTATCTCCCGTACTCTACGCGCTGTATACCAATGATATTCCTACTCTCTCCGAAGTCCTGGAAGAGGGTGAGCAGGATGTCATGCTTGCACTGTTTGCAGATGACAGTGCCTACTTTAGCTCTTCTTCAAGTCAATATGTTGCTGCAGATAAAATGCAAGACCTTCTGGATCTCCTTTCTGCGTGGTTGGACAAATGGCGCATGTCAATCAATGTCGGCAAAACTGCTGCATTGGTGACGTCTAGATGCCGGCTACCTCCACCATTACAGTTTCGGGGACAGGACATCGAGTGGACTCCCACCGTCAAATACCTGGGCTGCATCATCAACAGGACGTTAACAATGGGTGAAATGGCCTGCCATGCCGTTAATGAATGAAATGAAGGCGGCCCGAGCCATGTTACGTCCTGTAATGAACTCCAGTTTGCCGCTCAGGTTAAAGGTGCGGATCTACAAGATGTTCATCCGTTCCCGACTTACTTATGCTGCGCCAGCTTGGCATCACCTTCTGGCCAAAACCAACAGGGACAAGATCCAGAGTCAGCAGAACATATCGCTCAGGGTGGTATCCAGAGCGCCGTGGTTCGTGCGAAATTCTGTAATTGCGAGAGATCTGGAGATGCCTACTATCGAGGCATTTGTTGTCGGCCTAGCTAAACGTATGTTTTACCGGGCTGACAACGGATCCTACAAGCATCTTCAGGATATCGCTCCTACTTTCGCACGGCCCCCGGAGGGGAGGCCACTACCTAGGGAGGCGCTCTTGGAGAAGAACTAAAGTAGACAAATCTAGGAGACTAGATTCGTGAGCCACAAGGGCGGTGTTGTAGTAGGAACAGCGCCCAGCACCAAATGTGCGTTGAATCCCCGGTGGGTAGTTAGCCGCCGAGATCCTGCCGGGGAAAACGGGAGTTTATCCCATCCCCAACCCAGACCCATTGAACATCCGGGCCTCGATGACTCCGCTGTCTGTCTGTATAAAATTTATTGATTTGTTACACTCATATGAGTATGCACCGATCAAAAACCATAGCATGTACGAGTATACACAATAATAGGTCAATGGAACGACACAATAAATTCAAATATTTTTTTTACAAAATCTGCAATATATTTCATTTTAAAATGCATACACGTCGCATCGTTCACGACCAGTGTTGCCATTATTCAAAGCCGCAATACTGCTAACAACGATTAATTAGAGCTAGCAATACAGGCTTATAATAATTCAAACACGGTGGTGGACTATTCTGGCAACACTTAATCACGAATCGATTATGGTCGACGATTGGTGTTTCTATTTGATTTGTACAATGCCACTGTCACAGGGACGTCACCGACAACGAGATGACGGCACCAAAGTATAGCGATGCATTGAGGCTGGGTTACACCAAAACGAATGCTCTGTTATTGTATCGATTAAAGTTAAAAATGGCGTCTAATGTACTAGTTTTATTTTAAAGGTCAGCACAGCGGTACGACCTAGCTGTTAGGCCGCCTGTCCACTGCACGCCCGTCACCCGAGCTCCGAAATCCTCTCCAGCCAAACAAAACTCGGATCGAAATAATCTCGTGGTGGTAACGGCAGCGGTGGACAATGGTTAAAAGACCTCCATACTTACATACTTACCTAGCCGTAAATATAAGTATTAATTGTGTTTTGTTACTTTAAAAACATAAAATTAGTGTACATAGGCGAGTTTAATGCCAGTTAAGCATTTTCTAACAACTGACCTTTGGGAAAGTGAGAAATCATGGGCAGGGTGCAAATAAATATAATACACGATACTTTCTTATTTTAGTACATATATATACTACATAAAAAAAGAACTACATATACTACACACTTTAAATATATAACTTATTATATACTACATACACAAAATATAATTATGAAAAAATATCTATATTGATGAAGTTATTTCCTGTTTATTTAAAAATAATTTTATTTATTTTATTTAAAACTTTATTGCACGTTATACAAATGGACTTAATGCCGCTAGACATTATCTGACAGCCAACCTTAGGGACAATGGGGACCATTTCAAATGTAAGGTAGGTGCAAATATTTATATATAATAATATTAAATTAATATTACTAAATACATACTAATAACTATGATATATCTAATACTAATAATACATATACTACATATGATACCATTAAATAACTTATGAACCATTTAAATAATACGATGACACCATTTTTTTAAACATTTTTCGGTTGGATGCTTGTCGGATTTCTACCGGTAGTTCATTCCACAGATTTGCGGCGACAACAGCAAATGAGTTGGCCATAAATCCAGTATAGTGAAAGGGAATGGAGAGAACAGAGTTATGAGAACAGCGAAGAGACTTATCATGGAATGAAGAGAGATAGGCAAATTTACTCTTGAGGTATTTCGGTATCACAGGCTCATTGAGTATAGAAAATAGTAAACAGAGAATTTGGAGATTCCTGCGACAGCGAATTGGTAGCCACTTTAATTTTGTTCGATACTCAGAGATGTGGTCGTATTTGCGAAGGCCGAAGATAAACCTGATACAGGAGTTGAGTAACCTGTCCATCTTATTGAGCAACACCTCTGATATATCGACACTACACACGTCACCATAGTCGAGAAGGGGAAGGAGAAGGCTTTATATTTAATAATGTCGTTACTAAACTTTTAAAAACATTGGCAGATGGTGTTTGTCTGATTTATAATGTGATAGATAGCAATTACAACATAATCATCATTCTCTAGAACTCAGAGTCTTAAGACTGTTGGAGACATAAGCATTTCAATCACTTTCGGAATTTGGCCTACATCCGACCAGACGGGTTAGCGAGGAAGTAGGTATTTTAAGTATTCATTAGCCATTTGCCTCTCTGAGCGTGTTCTACAAGCTATACCACGGCGAGTGTTCTGAGGAGCTCCATAACCTTATCCCTTCTTCTCTATTCCGCAACCGAACTACACGCACAGGCCAAAATATGCATCCACATACCTTACCCACTATCCCTACGCGTACTCATAAATTTGGAGACTCTTACATCTGTCGCACGCTGAAGATGTGGAATGCTCTCCCAGCCAGTGTGTTTCCCCACTCTTATAACCTGGAGTCCTTCAAGCGGAGTGTGAAAAAGCATCTTGTTAGGCCGGCATAGTGGTAGAGACTGATGTCGGTCGTGGTGACCGGCGTCAGTTGCTCCCATTCTTGGACCTCGCGTACTGCTTACCATCAGGTGGGCGCGATGTCACATGTCGTGTCCAGTATAAAAAAAAAAAAAGCAATACATAGACTAAAATAATTTAAGAAGTTGAATTTTTCGACTTCTTTAAATTACGTCGAAAATAATGTTAAGAGTAGAGTCGAGCAATAGCAACAAGTTACTTACGAAATTCAATGGGGTGTATCACTAACTTTTTATCACGACAGATGGCGCATAATAGACGGTACCTAATATAACTATCAGTTACATAGTAATGTTGTATTTTTATTACGAAATTTATTATTTTCTGAATATTATGCAGAAGTGAGCAGCTTTTAAGTGTACAAATCGAGATTTCCAAGCGAAAGCAAAGATATGGTGATCTCAAAATTGCCGTTCTATTAATTCAACCTTTTTTTTATTTTAAAGGCGGTTTTTGCATACTTAATTCGTCTTTTAAGTTAGGTAACGTTAAGTTAAAATATTTTTTTCTGTTATAAAAATAAAAAACTACAAGGATCCGTCATAGGTGTAAACAAGGTACCAGTGCCGCTAGCGACATCTACAAAAAGCTTTGCCTGATACACCCCATTGTTCGTCAAATTATTTAACTTAAATTATAATTTCAAGAATAGCGCTGTAGTAGCTGATGCGCTGCGGTTACATGATTTATTTCTCGGTTTCAAATGCTGATGTATCGCGTGAGAGATATTAAGACGTGTTAAATTACGCTATTAGTAAGGTTTTGATTTAGAAACCGCGGCTTAAATGGAGTATACACGAAGCTTATAATAACTCTACATAAGTTTTTGTTTATTTATTTATTAGGTACACGTTAATATACAGGGATCTTTTAATATATGTGGTGGCTAAGGTTGTAAGAATGCTTTTATAAAAAAAAAACTAAATTAGTTGGCTCGAACCCTGGCATGTACCAATGAGAAATAGACTTTTCTTACGTACATTTGTCATTTATTTACAATATCACCGTTCCTTGGAGAGCACATTAAGCCGTCGGTCCCGGTTTCACTTCTACCAACTTGTGGAATCGTTAATAAATTGACATTAGAAAAGTGGCATGAGAACCTCGCCAACCCGTCTGGCCAGTGGCGAGTGTTGGCGAAATTCTCCAGATATTTATGGAAAGCCCATTTCCAACAGTGGAGTTAGGGTAGCGTTTAAGAGGCTGTGATGTGATGATACAGGAAACATTCTAAGGTGTCATTAAATAAGGCATAACCGGGTAAAACAGCTAGTTATCTATAAAAGTAAGAAGAAAAATAAAATGGCTCTTCCTACATCAACTATAAACTTAAAAAAGCTCTCGTTACTCCACTCCATCGTTAGTTTGTTTGGCTGTTCAGCACGACAGTTCTCACCGGGTGACGCTTGAGTAACTGGACCTCCAATGCGCAGTGTGGCAGGCATTTAAACGCGCTAAAAAACCAACAAGGAATGGCAAAGCGCACTTAAGTTATCAAATATGTGACAATAGTATCACATGCCCGTGCCACATATATAAACACTTATTTGAACACATTATAGACTGACGACACTCTCAAACCGTAGACTTATAACTGATATAACAATATTGTACAATATTTGTCGAGGCCTACTTAGTTGTCCAAACCTGACAGAAGGTATTTATTATAATGCCCCCTCGAGACAGACTCGCTCCTGCGATCTCTTTTATGTCTGCCGCGTACGTACAATATCTGGCATGGCGCACCTGTACGTGGGATGTGCGACACGTACAACAGGCGTTTATCGGACGTGGATATATTCAGTAACTCCCGCGCCGCCTTCAAAGCCAAAATCAAGAAGCTGCTTCTTTCGGCTTAGCTCACAAAGTGTGTCAGTTTGCATTTAAACTCATACAATGCAGTTGTTTTGTTTTATACCTGGGCAAGGTGATATTTTACGAATTTTGTATAAAATTAAAATTCAAAAATATTTATTGTATAGATTAATAAATTTTATTCGAAGTTTTAATTATAGTACATTTAATATAAATTAAAAGCTACCTAAATAATAAAATTAAAAATAAACTAAACTATAAATAAAAAATGTCCTCTAGAGACGTCCCATCCGAGATAGTCCCAAGGAGACTGGCAACATTTCCCCTCTGTATAGCGAGGCTAATACGTTGGCAGAAATAATTGCCAGCCTTCCTGTCTCCAGACCTTTCTGTCAGCCGCTTTGACAACTCCTTGGCCAAGCGCCTCGCTGACGGTCCCCATCGTCTCGACCCCAAACGGCGCAAATTCGTAACCGATACCAAGGTTAGCGTATTTGCGCAATTTGAGGTTCTCCGCAGAAAAAGCCGCACTTCCCGCGCCTGACGAGGTCGCCTGGATGTGAGATGGAGCTAATGTATCTACACACGTCGCATCCCACACCAGAGACCTGCCAAGTTTCCACGGCCCAACAGTCATTCCGTCGGGTCTCTTGCCATCGCTCCGCACAATCCTAGATGGTTCTAATATTACGGGTACCCCAGCAATGACAAGAGCCCTTTGGATGATGTCGTTGAGAGCCGCGTGACGAGAAATGCGGCCAGCACTTCTAGCACAAGAAAGCCCGTGGTGTCCGAGATGATCGACTGGTTCTCCGCATCGACACTGGTGCGGTCCGGGCTCCGAGACGAAGGCACACCGCCATGGTCAGTGTATTTCGATCAAGGAGTGTGCCAACCGATGCTGAGGGAAAAGCCTGCAACCAAAGACCTGACTCTTGACCTTCTCTAGTGGAAACGGCCATGAGGCGAGATTGTATAGATTGCTTATTCTAATTACAGTTGTATGTACATGTCATGATGATGCAATCTGCCCATATTATGGGCATACAATATGTTTATGTCAATAGATATTTATTTACAATATTTATTTGTATATATTTCATATTTAATATTGTTCTTGTCAATTTATTGGAATACAATGTTAATGTCAAAATTTGCATGCTAAAAATTATTTTATTGAGTAAAAACAGTTGTCAATAAGAATTTTCTTTAACTCAATAGTAATTTTTTAAAGAGATTAGAATGTTTATTGACAAATATTCCTATTTCAAGGATATACATCGCACACAGAATGCACTATTGTTCACAGTGAGAAATATTCTGGTGGCGGGTATAATTTTAATTGCTTCAATTCAATTCAAAAATTCTTTATTGCACTAAAAAATATTGTACATAGGCGAGCTTAATGACTAAGCATTTTCTAACAACCAACCTTTGGGAGTGTGGAGAGGTAACAACGAAGGGTGAAATTTATTATAAAGACTTACATACTAATATTACATATACTGAATAAATATATACATAAATACCAGTGTCGATGCGGAGAACCAGTCGATCATCTCGGACACCACGGGCTTTCTTGTGCTAGAAGTGCTGGCCGCATTCCTCGTCACGCGGCTCTCAACGACATCATCCGAAGGGCTCTTGTCACTGCTGGTGTACCCGCAATCTTAGAACCATCTGGGATTGTGCGGAGCGATGGCAAGAGACCCGACGGAATGACTGTTGGGCCGTGGAAACTTGGCAAATCTCTGATGTGGGATGCGACGTGTGTAGACACATTAGCTCCATCTCACATCCAGGCGACCTCGTCAGGCGCGGGGAAAGCGGCGTTTTCTGCGAAGAACCTCAAATTGCGCAAATACGCCAACCTTGGTATCGGTTACGAATTTGTGCCGTTTGGGGTCGAGACGATGGGCCCATGGGGACCGTCAGCTAGGCGCTTGGCCAAGGAGTTGTCAAGGCGGCTGACAGAAAGGTCTGGAGACAGGAAGGCTGGCAATTATTTTTGCCAACGTATTAGCCTCGCTATACAGAGGGGAAATGTTGCCAGTCTCCTTGGGACTATCTCGGATGGGACGTCTCTAGAGGACATTTTTTATTTATAGGTTAGTTTATTTTTAATTTTATTATTTAGGTAGTTTTTAATTTATATTTAATGTACTTTTAATTTTATTAACTTCGAATAAATAGTATGTTAATATTTTGACATTTATAATTTTAATACCTACATATCTATATATGTTATAATTGCTTCTACTCTGTTGCTATCTTCTATGTTCCCATGTTGCCTGTCTCTGTCCTTTCTCTTCGAATAAATAAACATGTCTAGCGCTGGCATAAGATTTGTACAAAAAATCTAAGTTCAGTCTTCAAGCGTCGATTCCAACTACAGAATTGAAAAATACAACGAAGTTACAAGTTAAATGAAGATAGTCTACAATTTCAACCAACAAAGCGCTGAATTAGTACAAAGTTGCAAAAATGTTTGCTACTTTTAAAGCGCTTTTTAGCTTACAGCGCTCGCTTCATTTAACTTTAGCTTGATGCTGTATTGAAGTACGGATAGCAAAATAAAGATATAAATAAATATTTAGACTGCATTTCCACCAGAGATTTTATTTTTTAAACAGAAATAAACACTTCTATTTATCTTGCGGTCGTAGATTTGCTGCCAGATAGAATTACCTAACGTTTGAAAATAAGACTACAGACTTTAAGAAATGGAAGTTAATGTATTAAAAAAAAATTTAGTTAACAAGACTAGAGATATACTACAAAAAAACTATTAATTAATTAATTTTGCAGCGTATTGCTCGCAGTCTAATGTTTGAAAAGTCAAGTGTCAAAACCTGAGAGGAGTTTTTCGCGCCATTTTGCGTGGACATGTCAAGTGCAAGTTTTTGTTTTGTAAATTAATTTACTGTGGATATTATTGGTCAAAAGTGGTGTTGTTTTGTTTAATAATGTGCTACAATGTGAATAATTATGGAAAACGATAAATTGGACTTTAAATATGGGGCACAAGTTGCAGTTTATTTTTTGCGGTTTCCCGCGCTGTCAAATCCCATATTTTACCCGACGTGTTTGGGCTATAATGCCGCGAGTGACTCCAAGTAAAGCATCAAATTCTGCAGCATCTGGAATTTGATGATCCCCAACTCGGTTATGAACATATATTATGCAAAGAAATTACGTGCTTAGGACTGATGTATTCTGTACAATGTCCTTTAAAGACAATTAAAAAAAAAAAAAAAATCAAAACCTGACAGGTGACGTCCTAAATATGTGCAAGGCAAAGGATGTCGATTGCAGCCAACAATATTTATTCCTTGGCCGCATGTAAATACGATCGTTACACGTTTACAAATTAACTACAGACAAATTAGCTTTTGCGTTTGTGGTTTACGTGTTTTAGAAGTTTTTTTGCTGTCAGTTTTTTTTTTTTTTTCATATTATATTTTATAATTTGCGGGACACAATAATTTATTTATTGTATCTTGAGTTTTGGTACGTTAGAGACATCGACGAGCTTGCCACTTGGTATAAAGGTCATAGGTCCAACTATAACTACAGGTGTTACCATAAAGTTGGCTAAATGTAAATCTACTACTTTAAAAGCGTGGTTTTTGACCTAAAAGGGATACGGTCGTGATCTTCTTCTGATGGATGATGAATGAGATGATAGGGAAGGCAAAGGGTCCATACAGCCAAGTCTGACGTAATATATCTTTCTTTCTTATAAGTTAATGAGGTTATCGTTAAATTCCAGATGCAGAATTTGATGCTTTTCTTGGAGTTACTCGCATTGTAGCCCTAAATATGGGAGTCCACAGCGCGAGAAAACCGCAAAAAATTCACTCCATTTTGTGCCCCATATTCAAAGTCCAATTTATCGTTTTCCAAACTATTCACATTGAAGAACGTTATTAAACAAAACAACACCACTTTTGACCAACAATATTCACAGTAAATTAATTTACAAAACAAAAACTTTCACTTGACATGTCCGCGCAAAATGGCGCGAAGGACTCCACATTTGTTTTCTTCTCCCGATGGATGATGAACAAGGTGATAGGGAAGGCAAATGGACTAGCCCATACAGCCAAGTCTGACGTAATATATCTTTCTTTTTTATGAGTTAATGAGGTCATCATAAATTCCAGATGCTGCAGAATTTGATGCTTTTCTTGGAGTTAATCGCGGCATTATAGCCCAAACACGTCATATTTAATGTCTAATTCATCGTTTTACATAACTATTCACATTGAAGAACGTTATTAAACAAAACAACACCACTTTTAACCAACAATATTCATAGTAAATTAATTTACAAAAAAAAACTTGCACTTGACTTGAAATTTCAAAATATTCTGTTAAAAACATTCCCGGTCTTTAAACATAACTCAATGCTACGGGCATATTAAATTTCCCTACGCCTACCGCCTGTAATACGATTTGTGTAATTTTAACCAGAAGGCCGACTTTTCGATATTGCTTATTTTATATATTTACAAAAAATACCTTTTATTATATTTGTGAAAAATACATTTCATGATTTTGAGTTCCGCATTTCATATTTCAGTTATTATATTATTGTAATATTGAGTTAGAGGTAATAAGATTTTACTTATTTTATTTGAATGATCAGGAACGGGTTACAGACTTTACGGAGTGGAAGTTGGTCTAAGAGGAGTTTCAGCAATTTTTTCGTAGCATTTACTGAAATAATTGGGCCTAAGCCCTCCCGTCAATACAGTTATTGATGCGGTCTCGCATGGTAGCAGGTTCAATTCCCAGTAAAAACGCATCCAAAACGTTTGCGACTGACGTCACGAGCTACGGGCCAATGACTATCAAGTTGCCATATCAGTTGCAATTTTGCAACATCCTTCGCGGTTGTTTTTATTATTATTATTATTATTATTTTTTTGTAATATTTTTATATCATTAAATCTCGCCAAACCATTAAAGTTTGTTGGCGAGAAAGGTCGCTCGTTAGTAACAATTTATGTTTTTTAGTGTTTCAGAGGTTAATATTACAATTTTATTTATGTATTGAATTACAGGTCAATAAAAAACCTTCTTTTAACAACTGGCTTAGTCAACTCAGGTTTCTCTGCCAAACAGTGCAGTTCATTCCAGAGTTTAGGAATCATGTATTGTGATGTTCTCTCTCCGTAGTAGTTAACAGCTGTGGGTTGCAACAATCTACCCCGAGCTACAGATCTAGTGTTATGATTACTTCGGGCTTTATGCTTATAATTTTCAGAGTAATAACTGTTAAGTGCTATCATATAATTAACTTTTTTGTGTACTTCCATAATTTAAATCATAATTGGAATGCTTTTGGTGAATATTAGTGATCTAAACCTACCTATGGCCATCACACACGTGGATACGTGGATTGCTGTGGGGTGAGGTCTAGGACGCTGTGTTCTAGGGGCTGTAATGATACATACACACATACATAAAGTATTATCACAACCGTTTCCCTTTCGGGGTGGTCAGAAACCACTCTTATAAATAAGCGGATTCACATTTAGCCAACTTTACTATAGGCCAATCATGACAAGTGGCAAGCTCGTCGATGTCTCCAGCGTACCAAACTAGAAAAAACACAACAAAAAAAATATTATTTAAATGTATTTATTTACATTAATAAATATTCTTGTGTCCCGATCAGGAATCGAACCCGGTACCTCCGAGTTCAAATCCACGGACTAAACCACGAAGGCAGTTAAGTTCTTTATTTGTTAAAAAAAAACCTACTTACAAAATCTAAGTGTTGGCCCTGTGTGCCTTAACAGCTAAGTCTGAGTCGTGGCTACGGAGTGAAGGCACTCGTTCGCCGCGTGATAATAAGCGGCGATGATGGTTGCTCCTACCGCTTTTATTACCTTATAGCTGTTTGACCCGGCTTCGCTCGTGTAGTAATCTGGTCATCATGTGCCATCGATTTGGTAGATGTGGCAAATGACATAAAGACTATATAGGTACTTTAGTTGAAAAGAGTTATATGCCATTTGAAAGACAAAACTCTACCAATTTATGTTTCAAAGTTATTTAAATATTGTTATGGGTAAACTATAAAAGGTAGACATATGCTCTCGCGGACTTTTTTAAAAATAATGTTAAGATGAACAATTCATCCATAGAGCATTTTTGTATAACTTTAACTATATGCTCAGCGCATGTCACGGAAGGCCTCAGAAACGATACTTTTCCCCCGTTTTTAAAACATTTTTGGTTACTGCTCCACAACTATAGGACCTAGCGTGATATTATATAGCCTATGTTACTTCTGAATAATGCAGCTTTCTAATGGTGAAAAAATTATTGCAATCGGTCCAGTAGTTTTTGAGTTTATTCATTACAAACATACAAAAATACAAATCTTTCCTCTTTATAATATTAGTATAGATTACCTTTAATAGATTTCCAGAGAAAACTAGAAAAAACCATTTACACCAACAATTTACGAGTATCTGAGCACATACACTGAGTTATGTCACGTTTGGTACTAAAAAGTTTATAGCTTGACCGTTTTTGTGCTGACCGTACTCTTAGCTACACATTTTCTTGACTATAGTCTATTTATTTAATAATATTTATACAAAAATTACATAGTATAAGAATTAGTTAGTTTTTTTATTAGCTTAGTTTTAATTTTAGTTCATAAGTGACAACGCCCAATTACAGCTGCTATAATTATATTTGACATTAAAATTATTGAATAATTCAAATTCAAATTCAAAATCATTTATTTGTTTAGACACAGGTTAATATTATAAACAACAGGTATAGGTTATAAAGGTGTACCAGTCCTCTGCCCATAGGGCGTACAAATATTACTAATTGTGGATAGCATTTAAATTTTAATACATACACGTGAACAAAATTGAGATACAATAAAAAAAATATAAATGACAATATTATTCATATGTAAAATTTAATATAATTAAATTAAAAGTTAAGCAAAATGTCATGTAATTATATTTTTGTCTGTAAAAAAGTCATTGATTGTGTAGTATGTCTTGTCAATTAGTATATATTTAAGTCTTCTCTTCATTTCTCCTAACTCTAGCTCCTGTAGTCTCAACAGTATTTTATTATATATATTTGCCGTCATGATTAAAGCACTTTTATGTAACAAAGCTTTCTTGCTAACTAATGGGTATATTATATTTTGATGACGTTTACTTCTGAGACGGTTTTGGTATAGTCCAGGATTCGTTTTTACGAATAAAACTGATTCATAGATGTACAGACTAGGGAACGTCAATGACTTTAATGATTTGAAATATGGCTTGCAACTGTCCGTACTAGGTATTTTGCAGATTGCTCGTATACACTTTTTTTGTGCTTTAAATATTATTTCCCGATCAGTACAGTTACCCCAGAAAATAATTCCGTACCGTAATGTAGATGAGACATAACCATGGTATGATGAAAGCAGCACCTTTTGGTTGACAACCTTAGACAGCATGTGTAAGGCATATGAATATTGGGTTAGTTTTTTACATACTACATCTGTTTGTGATCTCCAGGATAGATCATTATCAATTTGTCATTATTATGATTATTAGACAATGTTTTTGATAAGTACAATACCCCTTTACAGCTGCATCCAACCTTAGTTTATATAATCAATGTACGACTATATAGTAGCAGACTGTTCCTTGCTTTCTCGTATCCGGCTATTTTTCTGTGTCATTGTATTAATTACATTGCATATAAAAAATGGTAAACTTTGACAAATCCAAGTGTTCCCAGAAACAAGGTTCCTACAGATAATTAATAAACAATAAACAACAATTCGTTCCCGACAGGGGCCAGAATCGACATTAGATATAGGTATAGAAAAGTTGTTCATGATTGTCGAAAATTTAACAAGCCAACTAACGTATTTAAAATGACAAGGATTAATGCCATATTTATGTAAATATCTTTCCAATTACCGCTTTATAATTAACCATTTTTTTAAGTATTAAATTCTGTAGACCTATATAAGATACACAATTCCACCATACTTTATTTTGTTATATCTCAAAAGCCGGCTAAAAGGTTTTTTTCTTAAACCTTCAACTAATATTGTTAATGTATAAAAAAACTTAACAAATTATATTTGAGAACCACTACCACTAACAGGTACCAGGTTCGATTCCTGGTCGGGACACAAAAATATTTATTAATGTAATTAAATACATTTAATTTATTTGTGATATTTCTCGAGTTTGGTACGCTGGAGACATCGACGAGCTTGCCACTTGTCATGATTGGCCTATAGTAAAGTTGGCTAAATGTAAATCCGCTTATTTATAAGCGTGGTTCTAACCACTCCGAAAGGGAAACGGTCTTGATGATACTTCTGAGAACCACTCTATACATTGGTGAAAACAGTATGAAAATCGATGCAGTAGTTTTTGAGTTTATCGCAAACAGACATACAGACAGACAAACACGGGTTTTGTTTTATAATATGTAGTGATGATAAATAGTTTTGGTATAAACATTATACCTAAAAGCGTGGCCAGTAAAAAAATATATGTCAGTCATTATTTCCGCGAACATTAAGTTGGCTGTTGTCGCGGATTTCATTACCCCGTTTTTTAGTGCTGATAGGAACGGGTGAGTTTTGGGGTTCTTTGGAACAAACACTTGCAAAAGCCTTCGAAACAAATTGGCATGTACGAGAATGAAGTGGTTAATGAATGCCGACGAAATACATAAAGATATGTATGAGCATATACTCGCACTTAATTAATGAATTAGTTTATAAAATCAAAAATCAAAATCAAAATAATTTATTTCCATTGGTTTTCTCGAAACAACTTGGATACAGTCAAAACTAATAAAATCAATACATTTTTGACAACATATGTACTAATCAAAGTGGTAATAATGGTTGGACCGTAAACAGGCAATAATCCATATCTATGTATGCTATGCACAACATTATTGCTATAAGCAAGTAAAACTAACTAACTTAGAAACTACTTAAATAAGATCGTGGCTGTAAAGAGGCCGTGTCAGTTTACATTTTAAATACTTAATAATTATGATGTATAGAACATAAAAATATATATAATAATAATAATAAAAAAAGACGTCAGCTTATAATCCAAATACTAATAATGATATGTCAATTAAACATAAATTCATAGCTGTAAATGGGCCGTGTCATCTTATATTCTAGTAGCATTAATGTTAATTAATATTCGTGGCTGTAAAATGGCCGTGTCACCTTACATATTTATATAGTACACACAGCAGTACATAATATTATCACACGCATAACATAATATACCTTATTTAACATATCCAATTAGGTGTCACAGCATTCACCATAAAAAAAAAACCATTGTATGTCTACAATTACGACTAGAAGCGCGTTCACGCCTGGGCCTCGATTCTCGCGTTTCTCTCTCGCGCCACAGAACCACGTATTTTTATTCCAAATTCGCTCTTGACTGGTTTTGCGTTTCAACCAAAAGGAATTTAAGAGCCCCAGTGCCTATAACAGTTTTTGTGTCATTTTCGGTGAAGTTTTCATGGTTTTTAATACACTTTGCTCTGTGCTATATTTTTAAAATTTCAATGTTTTATGAAACAATATTTTTATTGCGCGTCGTTTCCGCGTGATGAAATTTCGTAATGCGTTTTCGTTGCTGCATTGTAAGAGTCATTACGTGATTGTTGTATTGTGTGAACGATTGAATTAGGTTAATTATCATGACGATCGTAATCACATAAATGAGTTCGACTATTTCATCTTAAAATAAATTCAACAACATAATTACTCGTATTTATACTTACATAATACAGGATGTCCCAGAAGTCGACGTCAAGCCGGAATCGGGCGAAGTCATAATAGTTATCAGAAAAATATTTAAAAAATTCTTAGTCATATATTTAAAAAGTTATAGGTATTTTTAAAAAAATCGAGTAAATCTACACCCTGTGACAGTCTTTTAACTCCTGTTGCTACAAATCTTAACTTTTCTTTAATTTTATTTTTCTTATGTAATCCTGAATAATGCATCTGTAAACTGTTGCCTAAAATTTACAGCCAACTGCCCTAGTTCGGAAGAAAATGCCACTTTTTTCCCAAGCAAGTATTCCAAATTAATACTTTGTCCATGTTTAACTGAATGTACTGGAAAAAAAATGTACTACGCGAGTTTGGCAAGTAACCCTAAAAGTTGGCCGTTTTAACGAAGATCTGGTAGACGCTTGCCTTATGTTTACAGGGAGATTGTTCCATAAATTTGTGGTCTAATAATCATCATCATCATCATCCTGTGTCTCTCCACTGCTGGATATAGGCCTCCCCCAAGGCTCGCCACTTCACACGATCTCCTGTCACCCTCATCCAACGCCCACCAGCGACCTTCCTTAGGTGATCCGTCCATCTAGCGGGGGGTCGACCCACTCTGCGTCTTCCCGTACGTGGTCTCCACTGGTCTAATAATATGTGGCAATAATTGCCTACTGAGCAATTGATGAAGCCAATGTCAAATAAGTAAAATATCTTCACGACCGTATCATTTTCGTGGTAGACAAAAAAAAAGTGACGTTTAACATCTTAGTACTTACTGTTCATTGTATTTCATGTAATCATTAAATGAGCCGATAAATCTTTTTTTTATAATAAAATATTTTTGCTGATAATATTTGGACAAGAAAATGTTGTAGGTTATTTGGTAGCGAGGTTGGAGGCCGTAAGTGTCGGATAATGTAACCTAATCCTAATAATTCTGGTTATAACGCCGTTATCCACAGACCCTAACAATCTATTTTCTCATACAGGCAAGACATTTTGATATACATTGAAGTGGTAAAAAATAACATATTCAGATTTATTTATTATTATTACAAGCCAACACTTACAGCTAATGCCAAACACGGTTTTTAGTCAATTTATACAATAATATTACATACATTAAATTTACTTCAAAAATTCACTTATACAGCCAATTGTAATTACATAATTACACGTTATACAAATAAAATTATGTTATTAATAATTTATATTTACATCAATTACGCTGATTTTTGTAGAAATTAATTCTAAATAACGTCCAGCTGATGTCAGAAATCTCGGCTCGGAGTACGAAAATATGTCAATACAGCAATCATACGCCAAGATATTGTTAATAAGAGTCAGTGCGTGATACAAGGGTGTCGTTTCGATGGCTTTCGTTCGCAATTTAGGTATTGCAATTAATGGCTGCTGACGAGCTCTTAAAAGGTACGGGGCACCCAATCTTTCAAGAATAAAGGAGTGACAAGTTATAAATACGTATAAATAAGTGCTCTGAAAACTACACTCGTATAACCTTCCTCTCCATTCCGCAACATACTATTCTTACTTCTGTGATGGTTTCGCTACAGATGCTCTCAATGTCCTGCAGAGGCGGGCAATTCGGATAGTGGACGACACTGGACGAATCACTGCATCTCTGATGATACAATCTATACAATAGTGGGTGTTCTGACCACCGTTCGTGCCGATAAGCCCTAAAGTGTATCCACACGTTTCGGGATCAGGCTCGAATTGTCGTCATGTCCAGTTATGCTGGCATAGTCTTAGGGACAGATGTCAGTCATGAGTGTCTGATTCCAGTTGCTGACATTCATGGACCTCGTGCGCCACTTATCATCAGGTGAGTGCAAGGTCACATGTCGTGCAAGATTAAAAAAAAAACTCATTGTTACATGCCGCGGTTCGACCCACCTTTTTAGGATTCTATGGACAGCTGTCTTCCAACCGACCCACCACCGGTCATGTCGTGCTCAGTATAAAAAAAAACTAGTTGTAACCGTATTTCGGATTTAAGCCGAAATATATGCAACAAAAATAACAAGCAATGTACAACGAAAAATGGAAACAATCACGAAACTTCAAAAAATATAGACATAATATGAAATTGTGCGTTGTAAAATAAAGGGGCCCAAAACGATGGCTGGCATGTTACGAGGTTATAAAATCACGTGACTCACCCTATGTAAAGGCGTTTACACACAAAGGTTATGACAGTTAGGTTTTGACCTCATCAAAATGAAATGTTTGACCTGATTACTATATAATTGTGTATTGTATGTATAGTTTATGTGTAGTATATTATAATTAGTTAAGTAACTTATTAACTGTACGATTAATGCCTCCGTGGTCTAGCGATTAAGTCCGTGGATTTAGACTCGGAGGTGCCGGGTTCGATTCCTGGTCTGGACACAAAAACATTTATTAATGTAAATAAATACATTTAATTAATATTTCATTTATTTGTGATATTTTTTAAGTTTGGTACGCTGGAGACGTCGACAAGCTTGCCACTTGTTATGATTGGCCATAGTAAAGTTGGCTAAATGTGAATCCGCTTATTTATAAGCGTGGTTTCTGACCACCCCGAAAAGGAAACGGTTGTGATAATACTTTCTTTTCTTTCTATGATTAAAATATCTTTTATTTTCATCCTGCCTATCGCCTTACTCGATCTCCATGGTTAGCTGGTAAAGAATGCCTGCTGGCATTATAGCTTGCCTCTGTTTTAAAAGTGCATTGAAGAATATAATATTAAATCAAGA
The DNA here is from genome assembly GCA_910589645.1 of Tinea semifulvella. NCBI lineage: Eukaryota > Metazoa > Arthropoda > Insecta > Lepidoptera > Tineidae > Tinea > Tinea semifulvella. The sequence goes on along the minus strand of OU342619.1, from coordinate 2,521,595 downwards.
TCAATTTAAAATATTTGTTAATAGGTTTTGCTTGGTTACTATTGAATTTGGTTAGTAATTCTGAGATGTAAATACTCTAAATATGTTATTTTATTACAGTTCCTAGAATATAGAGCCCTAGAGCTCCATTTTTAATGGGCCTTCCAGAATATAATATATCTAGCCAAGTTCTCTTGGCTTACAGACTGTCTCCGTAGTCTACGGTCAAGACCATAGATTTAGACGCTAATTTATTTATTTTAATGTGATATATCTTGATTCTACTATGCTAGAGACATCGAGCTTGCCACTTGTCATGATTGGCCTATAGTAAAGGTGGCTAAATGTGAATCCGCTTCTTTAAAAAGCGTTTCTGATCACCCCGCAAGAGATACGGTCGTGATGCTACTTAAATTTTACTCGTCGAGCTGGCCTTAAGGGTTGCCAAAGATGTGATGTCAATATTGATGACCATTTATTAACGATTGCAAAAGTTGGTATATGTGGAACCGGGACCGATGGGATTAACGTGCTTTCCTAGACACGGTAATGGTTATGTTAATAATCTATAATTTGGTATTTACCAAATTTGTACAAAAAATTATTAATAAATAATTAACTCAAACAATTTTTAGTTGTAAAGTTACAGTGGTACTTTAAAACGACTACAAAGAGATACTTCCCAGGTCAAATTATCAATGTCTAACGGGTACTTTAATTGCGAATTCGGAGGTTACGGCTGTATTAAGTATTATGTTATGTAACATTGTGAATGGCCGTTAAAATTTTCATTAGTAATTTCTTGTTTAATTGAAATTTTGACAGTTTTCCTGTGACCTTCATACCTAATATAATAATATTACTGGACTGATTTGATTTGATTACCACGGAAACTAGATGGCGCTGTGTGACCTGTCTGGAAATATTTATTTATTTATTTATATTTAAGCAGATATTTTGCTGGATTGTGTAACTTTTAGAATTGTTGTAATTATGATTTAAGATCTGTATGTTTCCTGAATAAATAAAAATAAAATAAAATATTCTTAATTTTTTTTTTTTTTATGGCATTAGTAACAATTTGCCAGTGTCAAAGTTAGGGTTTCTTAATGTTGTACGGTGATTTTCTTTTGACAGTTGTAATGTATAGACCACGCGATCTTAAAATATGGGGAACAATTTTGCGAAAACAGTTCGCCAATTACGTCAAGTATTCGGTCGCAATAATGCGCCAAATGAATTGACAGTTAGGCTTTTACTCACAATTACAAAATTTAAGACGAAATTTAAGCTGATGGATCAGAAAATTATTGTTCATCGTCGTCCTTGTCGCTCGATATAGCCACAGTAAGGAAATATGTGGCCGAGATTCCAGGAACTTCCACTCTTCGTGGTCAAGAATTAAACATTTCCAGAAGCTCTATGCAACGAATTTTGGTAAAAGATCTGCATTTGTGTACAAGGTTCAATTGGTGCAAAAAAACATCAATTTTTTATTTAAAATCAGTCCGGCTCACTTGTTGGGGCACCTATATAACAAATACTATACCTACTAATTATTAATCAACTGAAGAGTTAAAACTAAAGTAGGTACAGAATAAATACAACACTATCTAAATATAGGTTTAATCCTGGGCCTCATAAACAGTAGTTAGCTAGTCGTAAATTCCCACGTAAATTTACGACAGAAACCCGTACGTACATGTGTTTCTACAGTCCACTAAATTTAATCATGCATTATTATTTATTAAATATAATACAGCTGCAAAAATGGATATTTAATGTAACATGCAATGCAACTGCCTCCGTGGTCTAGCGGTTAAGTCCGTGGATTTAGACTCGGAGGTAGAAGGTTCGATTCCTGGTCGGGCCACAATAATATTTAATAATAAATACATTTAATTAATATTTAATTTATTTGTGATATTTCTCGAGTTTGGTACGCTGGAGACATCGACGAGCTTGCCACTTGTTGATTGGGCTATAGTAAAGTTGGTTCAATGTGAATCCGCTTATTTATAAGCGTGGTTTCTGACCACCCCGAAAGGGACACGGTCGTGATGATACTTTACTATACTTTTTTATGCAATTAAAAATTTCCTATAATTTGGAGTCCTTCAAGCGAAGTATGGAAAAGCATCTAGTCAAGCCGGCATAGTGTTAGGGACTGATGTCAGTCATGGGTGTCTGACTTCAGTTGCTAACATTCATGGACCTTGCACGCCACTTACCATAAGGTGGGCTCAAGGTCACATGTGAAGTATAAAAAAAAAAAAAAAAGGATTTTACATCCAATTTTTTTTATAATACTATAACGACATGTGACATTGCGCAATTCGAGCCTGATCACTAATGGTATTAGTGGAACCTAATATAAATTTTGGTGCAATGAAGAATAATAAATAAAAAAATATTAAAATGTACTCGAGCTAAAACTGTCAGTCAACATTAATTTTGACAATCTAACGTTTGCTGGTGTTAACCAGCAAACGCTGATCCAAAATATGATTATAAAATATTTTTGAAAATAGTTCAGCGGATGTACATTTATTAACTGTGCATTTTAAATTGTCATGTCATTTGTCAGCATTTTTTCGCTATTCGAATTACAAAACGTTCCAATTTTGAACGATTGACGTGACAAGGGTTCAAATTAAAACGTCATGATCGTAGAACAGTGTCGGATTTAAAAAAATACCCATAATTTTGCATATATATTTATATATAGTTTTATATTGTTTGTGGTCTGTAAATTATAGTGCAAATATTAGAAAGGGTTCCAAAATGAAATCTAGAAGGTTTGCACTTATTATGAGACTTAAAAAGTGACAAAAAAACAGTCGAAATGACAGTTGAATGGCCGCCATGAAAATTTTAAATATAACAGATCCGTCACTGTTCTACGATCATGACGAAAAAGATCTTAAACGACGCATGCTCTTTATAGTAACTTGTATAAGAACTAATTTGGTTTGACAATGAACTTATGTGGCTGAACGTTTCGATGATAGAAAATAGCCAGTTATTAAAACGATGACAGGAGACATCGCACATTAACCCGACACTGGTGACGTCAATTTACGATAATTATTACGAAAACATTACATCATTGGTGACGCCGGTCTCAAGCTACGGGTTTTTCAAACGGGAATTTAAAATGCACGGTTAATAAATTTACATCCTTTGATTTTTTTTAAAGTTTTTTTCAGTTAAGCAAACTTTAGATTGTCAAAATTGATATTGACTACCAGTTCTAGGTCTACCCCCAAAGCTGGTGGGCTCACCGGCTTCCTACATTAGCGTAGCATTCGTGTTCTGGTGGATGGAAATGTGTCTGGGCTCATGTCATTGAACGCCGGTGTGCCGTGTTATCCCCGACTCTGTTTCTTCGGCATATCAATGACATGTTGACCCTAGGTAACATTCATTGCTATGCATATGACAGCACGGCACATGGGCAGTACCTGAGTCCACGGGCTATGGGAAGCGCCGTTCCCTGACGGCAGAACTGGACGACACCCTTCGCAAAATTTCTGTGTGGGGTGCCCAAAACCTAGTTCAGTTTAATGCCAATAAGACCCAGGCATGCGCGCTGACAGCTAAAAAGTCTCCATACTCTCCTCCTACTCTTCAGGACACAGTGATGGAACTAAAACCCAGCTTCAACATACTTGGGGTGAAAATACGCTCAGATCTCAACAACCGAAACTACATTGAAAGCATCATCAAAACAGCGTACAAAAAACTGGGGATACTGTACAAGGTAAAACGTTTTTTTTTCGCCCTCACTCCGTCTTATGCTTTATAAAGCACAAATAAGGTCATGCGTGGAATACTGTTCTCATCTCTGGGATGGTTCCGCTAAGTACCTTACAGATGCTCTCAATGTCCTACAGAGGCGGGCTATTCGAATAGTGGACGATACTACAGTGTCTAAAACTCTCGAATCGCTACAGCTTAGCCGAGATGTGGCCTCCCTGAACGTAATCTACAAGCTATACTACGGTGAATGTTCTGAAGAGCTCCACAACCTTATCCCTTCTTCTCTATTCCGCAACCGAACCACTCGCACAGGCCAAAATATGCATCCACATACCATAGCCACTATCCCTACGCATACATATAAATTTGGAGTCTCTTAAATCTGTCGCTAGCTGAAGATGTGGAATGCTCTCCCTCCCAGCCAGTGAGTTTCCCCATTCCTATGACCTGAAATCCTTCAAACGAAGTGTGAAAAAGCATCTTTATGGGCCGGCATAGTGGTAGGACTGATGTCGGTCGTCTTAGGTTGGCGTCAGTTGCTCCCATTCTTGGACCTCGCGTACCGCTTACCATCAGGTGGGCGCGGAGTCACATGTCAGTATAAAAAAAAAATATTTTAAGTATATTTATTTCAAATTCTTTTTTGCATAAAAAAAATATATAAAAAAATCTCAATACCATATACTAACAAAGACTACTTTGAGAGCATCACCAAAACAACGTCCAAAAAACTCGGAATACTGAACAATATAAAGCGGGTTTTCCCGCCTGCACTAAGCCTTATGCTGTATAAAGCACAGATAAGGTCATGCGTGGAATACTGTTCTTACCTCTGGGATGTTTCAGCTAAGTAATGTAGACAGATAGCATCTGCTCTCAATGTCCTGCAGAGGCGGGTGATTCGGATAGTGGACGACACCACAGTGTCTAAAACTCTCAAATCACCGCAGCTTCGCCAAGGCGTTGCCATCTAATCGTGTTTTACAAGCTATACCACGGTGAGTGTTCTAAGGATATCTTCACTATTCCGCAACCGAACCACACGCACAGGCCAAAACATGCATCCACATACCATAGCCACTATCTCTCTGCGTACTCATAACTTTGTAGACTCAAATCTGTCGGTCGCTAAATATTTGAAGTGCTTTCCAGCCAGTATGTTTCCCCATTCCAATAACTTGGAGTCAACAAGATCTTGAACTATTCCAAATTTCCAGTAAATCAGTCCTTAAGATAGTAATCTTAATCTTGCGTCAGACTAAGATTAAGAGTGAAAGACCAAGACCAAGACGGCTGGATTTACATCTACTAATAGTCAAATTTTGGTCTTGGACTTTGGGTAACATTAGACACCTTGTATTGATAAATAACATCTGACTAAGGGTAAACTAATTTATAGCGCGGTCGAGACGGGATCGAGGTTTCCGAATGGATTTTCGATTCATTACTTAAATTAACCCCTAATTAACCCTCATGTAAGGAATGTAAGGGGTAATAAAGTAGGTACGTAAATTATAAACTTTTCATAAGGTAATAATAAATATTTCCAGACAGGTCACACAGCGCCATCTAGTTTCCGTGGTAAGCAACGAGGCTTGTGTTACGGAAACTAGATGGTTGATAAACTACATATTATATCTTTTTTTTTTTGTAAAAATATACATATTATACATATAAACACCCAGACCGAGACAAATTATACAATGTACAACTTGCCCCCGGTGGGAATCGAACCCACGACCTCCCGAGTTCACGGCAACGTTTGTTACCACTAGACCACGGAGGCGGTCAAATATATATGTATATAAATAAAAAAAATATATATAGATTTTGACGTTTTATACCCCACATCCATTCCTGAATTTCAAGGATCATTACTGCCAAATTTCATTAAAATCGATTCAGAAATAAAGGCGTGAAACGGTGGTCTTATAAATTTATGACAAATATATATTCATTAATAGTACATACTTTATTCAAATTATTATTATTAGTAATAAAAACGAGTGTATACTACTTAATAATAAAAAATACAACTAAAAAATAATCAAAAAAAGGAAAAAAATAAAAACAAAAAAAAAAACTTGCTACAAATCACAACCACCAAAAACCAATGGGCAAAGTACCAAGGATACTGGCAGCATTGCCACGTTGAATGGCCCAAATTGATTTTTTTGGTCAAATATTACCCAGCCCTCTCGTGTCCCGGGGTGTTGATCAGGTGTTTTGACAATACAACGCCATGAAAATTTCATGATTTTCCATGCACTTGGTCCGAGACTTTCAACTCCAAATGGCGCAGAAAGACATCTTCCAATAAGCTGAATGTATTTCCGCCGTTTGAGGATCTCTGCTTGTAATGCAGCAGCGCCTGGGTTCTTGGACGTCAAGAACAGGAGAGAAGGCGCAAGAGTGTCTACACAGGTGGCATCCCATACTAAAGGCAGACACATCCACCTATGTACCAGCGTCATTCCATCGGGCTGGTTGCCATGCCACTGGGTTCTAAGATAGCTGGCGAACCCACAGTCACAAGGGCTCGACAAATGATGTACTTAGTAAGTCTTGTCTCAAGAGGTGATTTTTTATATAAATATCACCATGGCAAGCTTACAAAATTAGTTCTCCTTGAAAGTAAAAATTGGCATTTGACATCATTGCAAATGGCACATACATTTAACGAGAACAACAAATAGGTGGAAGGCGGACTGATTGTGTTAATTTGCCCAGTCTGCCGTTCGTGCCGATAAATTCAGTAAAGTGTATCCAAACGTTTCGGGATCGAATTGCCGTCATGCCCAGTCAAGCCGGCATAGTGTTAGGGACTGATATCAGTCATGAGTGTTTAATTCCAGTTACTATTTAGTATTTAGACTGTAAACTGACACGGCCTCTTTACAGCCACGATCTTATTTAAGTAGTTTCTAAGTTAGTTAGTTTTACTTGCTTGTAGCAATAATGTTGTGCATAACATACATAAATATGGATTGTTGCCTGTTTACGGTCCAACCATTATTACCACTTGTATTAGTACATATGTTTTGATAATTGTATTGATTTTATTAGTTCTGACTGTATCCAAGTTGTTTTAAGCGAACCAATGGAAATAAACTATTTTGATTTGATTTGATTTGACTAACATTCAAAGGCCTCGCCCGCCACTTACCAACAGGTACCGCAAGGTCGCATGTCGTGCTAGTATAAAAAAAATAATGTATTATATTAGAATTTTCTGAGATCTTAAATAGCCACAACTGGGTCCAAACTTTAAATAAATGTAATTTTTTCGTTCCGTTGTAGAAAAATCCTCAGCCGCCCACTTTTGGGATGTGAACACAAAAATTCCATTAGAGGAAAAGTTTTAATTCCCCCACTAAGTTTTATCTTCTTTTTTGTCAGAATAAGTGCGCCACTTAGGTGACGTCTCTTCCGTTGTGCTCCATCTGACGCCCTACTTCCAACGTTTGAATTTTATTTTTTTAGTATCCGCATTATTAGACATTATATTTATTTAAAAAAAAAATCTAAAAATATATAATGACGTGACATAATATCGCTTCACATTCTCTGCCTGTCAGAACTTCGGGACAACGAGAGCATTTATTTGAGGTTGGTGCAATATTTTATATAATTTGCTGGTTAGAGCTCTTGTTTCTTATTAATGCTCTAGAGATGTGGTGTTGATGGAGAATGTTGGGCATATCATGAATAGAGTTCCGCACTAACGGATTAGTTAGAATCACGCATTCTCACTTCGGACACGTGTCACGGCGTGAAGAAACATCCATTGAGCGCCTGGTAGTTCAGAGGTTGCGTGGTGGGTTTCTGATAATATGGATCGATCAGGTGAAGGTTGCAATGGATCATCCCCAACATTGTGCATCAGGAAAGCTGCGGTCGGAGAGGAGTGGTGACGGCTTGTTAAGCGTGCCACTATCACTCAAATAGCGACCACGACCACTTTGCCAAGAGTGTGGCGACTAAGAACAAAAAAATACGTGTGGCACTCGGGGACTGCCGCGGTAAAGCTATTGCATAGCATTTTTTATCAACTTATGCAATTATAATTATTTATTTATACAGTATTTTTTTACGCAGCCAAAACGCATGCTGTCTCACCTAGCATTGTGTCTAAAAGAGATAGAATCAGTTATGAGCAGTTAGCAGCTAGTCGCACGCACGTAAAACACCGTGCCGAAGTCAGCCGAACTAAAACGACGTTAGACGATGTACGGCTTTCAACGCCGCACCACTGTGCCGGTCGGAGTGGGGGGTGTTAGGTTTATTTTTGTTACGGAATTTCTTGATTCGGTCGCCGCGCTCAAAGCCCGCGATAAAAGCTATGCAATAGCTTAAAAATATAACCATAATACATAACACCAAGTCTTGTGGTGGTGTAATGGTGACAAGAAGGCTGGCTTAAATAAAGAACCAGTCTTGCAAGTACATATATCCCTATCCTTATATATATTAGGATTAATAATATTTTTATTTTATATGTTGTAAATATGTTTTCCAAATAAATCATTGATTATTAACAATCAGTTTTATTTAGATACCTACCTACTATTTTAATATTTTCGTCATTACGTATGCGGTCCGTCAAAGTGACGCCGCATATCTGACGCAACGACCTCATTTCTACTCCATTAACTCTATTTTCGTGCCTATTCTGACATATCCACATTTCGCTTCCATACATAAGTATAGGTAATAAGGGTACGTATTAAAGAAAGCAGACTGACAGAAATGAGGAAAGGTATGCTCCGATACCGCGATGTTTCGGACATGTTGAAAGAATGAATGAAGAGAGATTGACGAACCAGATATATAATGCGAAAGTTGTGGGTAAAAGAGGCCCAGGCAAACCTATCACGATCAAATAAATAAAACAATAGCTGAAGGTGCATTAAAAAGCCATCAAAACAAAAGGGCATGTATGAAGAGGTTGATGAATGTCGAAGAAGCGAAAGAGGTATGTCGTGATCGTGAGAAGTGGTGGTGCTCAATTGTCTCTGCCTACCCCACAAGGCGTAAGGATATGTATGCATGTATTTTATTATTTGTAAAGGTACAATGATACTGGCGGAAGCTTCATATTTACATCAACATGTACGCATCCGGTTTGCTCATGCCTTAACGCTTAAAAGTTCACGTAATATTTTTAAAAAACTTTACCCATATTTTTACAATTCTTTTCCTAGAAAATTGGATTCTCCTAGTTCGCAATCTTGATCTAGCAATCTGAAGATTTAATTCTATCTGCCAATGAGAGTAACTCAACCTAGAGTTTTACTTCTACGGCTGGAGGACGCGAGAGTATCTACTCCCAAGAATACTAAATAGTCGATCTCAAGAAATAAGAATAAAAAAACTTTCCAAATTGACATATAAAAACAAAATTAAGAAAGAACTACTGGAACAACTGAGTAGCAAAATCGATAGATTATTTGTGTAAAAAATAGTGTGCGATTGGAAAGATACAAGCTTTATTATTTTTTTGTTAAATAACACTGCCACCTAATCTATTATAGTCGTATTTTATTTAATCTTTAGTGAACTTAAACTGTGCTAATAAATATAAATATAAATAAAATATAAATATTTTCAGACAGGTTACACAGCGCCATCTAGTTTCCGTGGTAATCTACGAGGCTTGTGTTACGGAAACTAGATGGTTGATAAAAATAAGCGGATTCACATTAGGCCAAATTTACTATAGGCAAATCATGATAAATCACTTGCAAGCTCGTCGATGTCTCTAGCCTACCAAACTCGAGAAATATTACAAATAAATTAAATATTAATTAAATGTATTTATTTAAATTATTTATTGGACAACCTTAAAGTTGTAATTTTATTCGAAGTTAATTATAGTACATTAAATATAAATTAAAAGCTACCTAAATAATACAATTAAAAATAAACTAAACTATAAATAAAAAATGTCCTCTAGAGACGTCCCATCCGAGATAGTCCCAAGGAGACTGGCAACATTTCCCCTCTGTATAGCGAGGCTAATACGTTGGCAGAAATAATTGCCAGCCTTCCTGTCTCCAGACCTTTCTGTCAGCCGCTTTGATAACTCCTTGGCCAAGCGCCTCGCTGATGGTTAATATTATTTAAATTATTAAATAATATTGTGTCCTGACCAGGATTCGAACCCGGTACCTCCGAGCCTTAATTAATGTACTTAACCGCTAGACCGCGGAGGCAGTTGCATCAGCAGTTGCTCTTGCATCCTTCTCTCTCTTGGCCCTTAAGATCTAAAAGTAAATTCCATTTATGAAACAAATAAATAAAACTAGGTTAGAATAAATCCGAAATAAATTGTACAGTAGGGATCGAACAAGAAAATATTCCCACATAAATAGAACTGGTTCAGTTTCCTATTGACAATATTTTTCATCACAAATGAGAAATTACTACAAAACCTTATTCCAAGTTGTTCAAATCAGGTGGATGAAAAACCACACACTCACATTAAGTTTCCAAATACAATCTCAAAGAAGTATGACGTTTATTACAATAAAGATAAGGGTGTTACTTCTGTGTTAGATGAGAAGCAATTTGTAGTAGCTAGGAACGAGGTATCGCACCACGCGTTTGTCGTATAAATCAGCGTGTTCCGAAGGGAAATAAAGTAAAATGTAGCCGTATGTAAATCGAGCCAATAGGCCTCTTTGGGTAAAGGGGGTAATATCGGATCGGTTATGAATTATGGCCCAGAATTCGGGTCTATCTATTGTCAGATATTATAGCCATAAAAAAGGTAGAGGCGAGATTTTTTTGTCCGAAGTATTTTCGACCATTATTTAAAACAAATTCGCTCCATTAATAGGCTAATGTCAATTTTTCAAAATTGTTTATTTGCGTATACCTGGAAAAAATCTTTAGTACTTGTACATTCAATCGTATTTATGGACATTTCTCTTTCGCCTACATTTTGTGTTATTTTTATTATGTGTGAATAGGGTGGGACTACTCGTCACCAAGTCACTGCGACTGGTAATGATCTATTGTGACCTTCCTAGACTATAGTTCGTTCGCTAGCCCTACGGCTTTAAGGAACATTAGTATGGGCTTAGGAGCGAGGCTTCGCACCTCATCTGGGTTAAATCTATGAGCACCCAAGATGGTGCTTAGGTTGTGATGTAGGACATAGCAGTCACAGAGGAGAAAAACTGGTCTCTCAGACACCTCGCGACAGGATCTGCACTGTTTTTATCAAGCCCATGGTAAACATGTCGCTTCAGTTTGCAGTGACCAGTTAGGGGTCTAGTAAGACTTGTTCATTTAGGTTTGCATAGCTGAAGGGCTTTCTCCGTGGCCTATAGTAAAGTTGGCTAAATGTGAATCCGGTTATTTATAAGCGTGGTGTCTGACCACCCCGAAAGGGAAACGGTCAAATCAAAATCAAATGATGATACTTTATTTATTTTATTAAAATTAAATTAAAACTATATTTTCAAGGCGTTGTCAAAACAGCTCGTCAACACCTCGGGAGACAAAAGGGCTGGGCAATATTTGGGCCAAAGGATCAGTATTGCCATTCAACGTGGCAATGCTGCCAGTATCCTTGGCACTTTGCCCATTGGCAGCGATTTGGAGCAATTTTTTTATTTATAATAAATTTTATTTTGTTTTTTCTTCATTTTAGTTTTTAGTTATATTTTTATTTATTAATTAGGTTTATTTTATTAATAGTAATTTATGTTTTAAGATGTAATTTTTTTTTTTTTTTTTTAATTCATGACGTTTCATAAATGCCTGTAATTTTACGGAAACTAAAGTCAGTATAATTTTAGGTACTTACTCTGATAAAATAAAGATTACAATCAAATAAAAATCTCATTTTTTTATAATAGTAAACTACATATTGTGCTAACAAATATTCTTTTACAGAGAAATCAGCTCTATTCTTGTTTAACACAAAGCGTAATATTGCAGCGAAGCACGTAATGCAAATATTAAACACTAATAAACGTGGTTTTGTTTGATTTGGCACGGTGATTTCAGCTTTAAGTTAAAGTAATAAAGGTTACTTTTGAACGGGAAGGTAAAACGTGATGTGTACGTTGTAAACTTAACGCCGGTGTCACACTACGGATATGCGAGTAATATTATAGTCGTGATAGCAACAGGGAATACGAAAAGCTTGCGACTATTTGCTTTATTTACAAAATATTTTTTTTTTTTCAGAAAAACAATATGAAGAAAAAATCACGGCCCTTATTGTCAATATGTCAGGCTGTAACTATACTGAGAAGCCTGTCTCAATTTAAACTATTAATAATATATATAAAATAATTTTGATGATGTAGTTTAGCGGTTATCAAACTTTTTGCCGACGGAACCCTTGGGCTTATTTTTTTCTTTAGAAAGAAAGAAAGAAAGAAAAAAAAATATTTGTCACAAAAAACACAAGCAGTAAAAACAATAATAATACAACAACCAAAATAGTGTGGTGACAAATAGGGAATCAGCTCAGCAATAAGCTGCAACACTCGGTCACAGCGCTGATTTTCAGCTGATCCCTCACAATGATATACTATGGCTATATAATTTGGCTAATCCTCTAAATAAATAAATAATGTTTACATAGTATTGCAACCGAGTTTTCTTGATTAGGCGTGCTGCTGCAATGATTGTTGAGATGTGAACAAATACGAGTAAAGTTTGTTTTTAAAAGTGACCACCGACTTTAACTTTACAGTTTTTAATTAAAGTATTTTTATTTTTAAAATTAATTTAGCAAAAAAAAAAGAAATGAATAAATTTGAAACTACAAAAGCAAATAGATATAGTAAATTGTTTGTTTATTTACTATTACGTGACGTCATCCAGCAGCCATTTGCAACTGTAACGTTTCCGAACGAAAATTCTAACACGATAATAAAAAAATCATTTTAAACGCGATTTGAACGCTATAAAAATCTTACATTTACAGTTTATAATAAATAATAAATTTAATATACATTAAATATAAATTAAAAGCTACCTAAATAATAAAATTAAAAAATAAACTAAACTATAAATAAAAAATGTCCTCTAGAGACGTTCCATCCGAGATAGTTCCAAGGAGACTGGCAACATTTCCCCTCTGTATAGCGAGGTTAATACGTTGGCAGAAATAATTGCCTTCCTGTCTTCAGACCTTTCTGTCAGCCGTTTTGACAACTCCTTGGCCAAGCGCCTCGCTGACGGTCCCCATGGGCCCATCGTCTCGACCCCAAACGGCGCAAATTCGTAACCGGTACCAAGGTTGAAACGCCTTTGTTAATGTGAGCCACCTTCTCTGCAATCGCATCTTAAACTTCCTACAAGATGCCGACTCGTCCGATGCTACATATTTTCCATTCTCCTGTATGGTGTCGAATCATGGACCCTGACAAACACAATGTCGAAGAAGTTAGAAGCTTTTGAAATGTGGATATACAGGAGAACGTTGAAGATATCATGGAAGGACAGAGTAAGAAACGAAACTGTCTTGCAGAGGATGAACAAAGGCGTTGAACTATTGAAAATGGTAAAGCGAAGGAAGTTGGAGTATTTGGGACACATCATGCGCAATAAAAAGTATAGCTTGCTGCAGCTCGTCATGCAAGGCAAGATACAGGAGACCGGGGAGGAGACGCAGTTCCTGGCTCAAGAACCTCAGGGAGTGGTTCGGGATGAGCACCAGATCCTTGTTCAGGACAGCGGCCAACAAAATCAAAATCGCCTTAATGATAGCCGACCTCAGATAGGAAATGGCACCGTAAGAAGAAGGTTGGCTATAAAAATCAACCACATCCAACCAAAAATGAAACACTTCGTTGATCTAAGATTTTACAGTAAATAATAAATAGGGTGAAAAACAACGTAGAATGTAAGGGCATATTCCATGCCTCACTTGAATAATTTTTATGGCACCTTTACAATGATTTATGTGAGTTAATGTACAAGCAGGAATTATGTTTGCATAAAGACGTGTACGGTCGTCTATGGATGAGACTACCCGAATTTATAGCAACTTGGTCCTTCTACTAGAAGCTATAAAGACTACACCTGTAGACCATGTAACATTGGAAAGATTTGTAGCCTGTGGAAATGAATAAGAATGAATTTGTTACGTGACTCGATCATATTTATTATACTATTCTAAAGCTGTACCTGAGTACGTGCTTGATGGATAAAGTGGAAAGGAAAGTTGTATATTTAGAGCACTTGACATCATTTTTTTTTTTTTTTAATTTTTAATTGCACCAAAACTTAAAATTAAGTACATAGGCGAGATTGTCTGTTAGGCGTTCTCTGACAACTAACCTTTTACGGTCGCTGAGGCAACAATATGTTAAAAACGAGTAATTGAAGAGGTAGATAGCTAACTTAAGAATATATATTAATACAATAAAACTAGATAAATAGATACATATATAAATACTATAGTATATAAATATAGTATGTACAATAAATATATAAATACGAAGAAGCACTTACAGTGTATATTGACCGCCTCCGTGGTCTAGTGGTAACAAACGTTGCCGTGAACTCGGGAGGTCGTGGGTTCGATTCCCACCGGGGGCAAGTTGTAGATTGTATAATTTGTCTCGGTCTGGGTGTTTATATGTATAATATGTATATATTTACAAAAAAAAGTATAATATGTAGTTTATCAACTATCTAGTTTCCGTAACACAAGCCTCGAAGACTAGATGGCGCTGTGTGACCCGTCTGGAAATAAAAATAAAAAAATATTAGAAAAAGGAGACGAAAAAAAATATGAATTTTCAATTTCTCCCCAAGCCTTCTCAATCATATCTCTTCTTATATATATTTTTCGAACAATTTAAAGTTGTACAAACTTGGGTAGTTATCTATTTCTTCAATAAATTTATCATTGAATTTATGCTCCGCCGCCATTTTGCTAATTATTCGTAAGGGACGCGCGTTGCGAGCGATCGACACCGCGACGGGTATGTATGTATGTGAGATACTCCGCGACGACTCGTCTTCGAGACTCGCGTAGGATACTAGTCGTCTGTGAGTATCGTAATGTTAGAAGGGAAGTTGTTTATATTATCCTACAAAATTGTAGTGACATCAACTAACGTCACTGTTGTATATAGCTTTGATAAACTGACAACGTGTCGTATGCCCGAGCTTGTATGGCGAATATCAGTAACCAAAACACTTATTTATAATTACTATTGCAGTTTTGTGTTATGTGCAGTGCTTGGCTAAGATGGAAATAGTGTGTGTCTAACTCTTTTGTAGTTGTTGCTACTAATTTGTGGAATAATCTACCTGTCAACATACAGCAAGCAACTACCAGAAGATTATTCAAAAACTGGTGTTTTCACACTTTCTAAATAGCTCCACATAGCGTTAGTAAGTATATATATGTATGTTTATGTATAATAATATGTATGTATTAGTATTTAGTCTATCAATATTATAATATTTATTCCATATAAAGTGAGTAAGTAAGTATATAAAAGGAATTGACTACAAATAAAACTTTGACCACGTTTGTAAAGAAAGGGCAAAGCACGAAAACTAAATGCAAGTCCACCTCGATCCTTGGCGCCGTATTAGACTGGAAAATTCTCATGGATACATTTGAACACCATTATAGGATCCCAGATGAACTAGCTGTATCAGCCTATAGACCAGACATCTTAGTGTTTTCTCGGAACTTGAAAAAAGTTATCCTTATTGAACTTACCGTTCTGTGGGAATCAAATATTCCAAAAGACCAAAACATGAAGTCGAATAAATATTATGATCTCACAGAAGAAATGATCAGGAACGGGTTCAAGACTCAGTGGAAGTTGGTGCAAGAGGAGTTCCAGCAAAATCTTTGCATCACTTACTGAAAGAATTGGGCCTAAGCAGGTCTGCCGTCAATACATTTATGGAACGAGCTTCCAAGACGGCATTAACGAAATCATACAGTATTTGGTTGGGTAGGGAGAGAAGTAGAATGGTGGATGGTGAGCGTATTATCGCGCATTAAAAAAAAAGGAGGCCTCCTTTTCTTAAACCCGCACGGTGAATCCATGGAATGCTTAGAAATTTGTTTTCTCTCTAATTAGCTGTTAATTTGAATAGTTATTTATTTCTCGTATTATTATTATCTTTATGATTGCACCTATATTAGCTTAAATTGGAATCTAGATAAATACCTAGATTCTTAGATAGAATAAGATGCAATAAAACCACATAGCTATACAATCTATTCCTAGAAGCTCAACCAGTAAGTATAGTCTAAGAATGGGACATTTAGCATCAAGTGTATACGGTATTGAAGATAATATTATTTGCAGTGTTTGTGGAATCACATGGAGTTTAATCCTTGGTCATGAATAATGCATAAATCTCTCCACTGCTGGAGTATCCCGTATGCGACCACATATCACCTTTTCGAAACAAATTGAAGTGGTTAGCCATTCGTCCTCGGAGGAATCGCAGAGTACTGTGCATGTTATACTCAATACTTAATGAGCCCGCTACTCCCAATTACTTAAAAGAGTGCTTCACTTATCTTGGCGCTACCCATGACAAAACTCTCCGTTCTTCCTCTAATTCTACTCTGTCCATTCCCACTCACCATTCTTCTTTTGTCTCAAAGTCCTTTGCAGTTGTAGCCGCAAACCTCTGGAATCAGTTGCCTATAAACATCCGGCAGGCCCCGAGCAGGGCTATCTTTAAAAAACTTGTATATGCACACTACATGAAGTCATAATAAACTTAGTTTATTTATAGCGTTGCTGATAATTATACTTGTATTTGATATGGTTATAGATAGTATTACATTTTATTTTATATGTATGTATATTATTATTGTTTATATGTATGTATTTGCATGTAGTATTAGTATGTAGATATGTAAATATTATTTATTTGTATGTGTATGTAAGTATGTATTAATTTATATATGTCATTATATTGTCTAATTAAGCCTGTAATTATACTACCTTTCATTGTTTAATTGCTCTTGTTGTCCCGAAGGTTTGACTGTCATAGAATGCCTAGCGGCATTAAGTCCGCCTTTGTACTTTGTGCAATAAAGATTTAAATAAATAAATGTGCCTTTTTCAACTGGCTGCTGCTGAGCGACCTTAAATTTTTGAACCAGAGCCACTGTCAGTGTCCACGTCTCTGCTTCGATATTGCTAACTGGCATAATCTTTAACATTTTCATTTTTTTTCCTTTATTATTGTATCATAAAAAAAAAAAAAAAAGTATCATCACGACCGTTTTCCCTTTCGGGGTGGTCAGAAACCACGCTTATCAATAAGCGGATTCACATTTAGCCAACTTTACTGCCGGCCAATCATGACAAGTGGCAAGCTCGTCGATGAATTATTGTATCATACTTTATGATTTTACACTATTTTGTCTTTACCGTAGTTTTTTTTTTAATTTTGTACTGTAATCACGTTTTCACTGTAGTATTTCTTACAGCTCTATGGATGTTATCAAAAAGATTTATGCTTCTCAAACATTTGTCTTCTGTATGAATTATAGCTTCAAAAACGTCTTTGTCGTCAGAAGCAGATATATTAGTGGTGACACTAATCCCAGAGTATGTAATGACACAAAATCCCTTCCGACGCAAAACTGCAAGCTTTTCATGCCTAATCCGCTCATTTTCGCTAAGGATAGGAAAAAGGGCGAATTTTTCTCCACCCGCGTGTACAAACAGTGCTAAGCTGTGGCACACACCCGGAAAAAACGTAAGATCTTAATCCTAACAAACTGTGAACCCAAATTTGTCACGCCTTGGGGACTAGCAATGTTTTTGCCGAGAACATCTTGGAAGCGCTACTTACAAATATAATATATATATAATATTACAAAAATATAATATTAATCTGTTAAAGTATCATCACGACCGTATCCCTTTCGGAGTGGTCAGATATCACGCTCTTAAAGAATCAGATTCACATTTAGTCAATTTATTTGTTAATGTATTTAGATGATTATTATTGTTTTTTTACTTTTTTTATTTACGATGTACTCGCTGACAATTTGTTTTAGTTTTGATAATGATTTTGATTTAATTTAATATTATTTTAGTTTTAATTTAATTTATGATTCGATTTAATTTAATTTGATGTTAGGTTCGGCCTAATTTTAATTTAAGTGCTGTCTATAAAATAAAAAACATTTTGGCTAATGTATAACAAAATTCCTTTCGTCAAATATGTAATTTAATGCTGTGATTTTGTAAAACCAATAAATAAAATAAAAAATAAATTATTTTTCTTCAAGGAAAACTTACAGCTTTGAACAAATTACTACTTATATGAAAAAACTAGATGCAAATTAAAAGTTTCCCCAAATTTTTAATACAATAAAAAATATATAAAGTTAAACAAGCGAATAATATAAAATAAATAGCGTGTAATTTACAAAAGAGCAAATATTTTTTTAGTCTTCAGCGGCCGTATTCTGTTACTTAGTCGCAAACATTATATACGCTATTAAAGTTGATATTTGCACGGCCGCAGTCAAGATCGAGCGCTTATAGAGTTGAGAATTGAATATTTTGTTTGTAATTATGACGCAATCACTGGCGTAAATAACGAAATTCACTTATAACGTTTGCGACTTAGTAACAGAATAGAGCCGCAGGTGTCATTAGTGTAATCTTTATTTAAAATTAAAAATTAACATTATCCGAAAAACAAAACACTACTGCATGGTAAATAAGGCCGCGTCTTAAAATCGTGATATATACCTAAAGGCTGGGGAGTGTTATTATTAATTCATTTATTTATAACCCACAGCCGAGAGACGAAATAGAAAGAGATAGAATTAGGTAAGTCAACGTTCGCTCGAACGTCGTCCTCTCACTACTTACTTGACTAGGCACTGCATGTGTGGCAATATTTTTAGGACAACTTCTCTGCAGAGTACTTTATGATATTGTTACTGAATAATTAATATTAATAAATACGTAGATCTTTTTTTTATTCTAGATTATAATATAAAACTATTTGTTCTTTAATAAATTCCATGCAGTATATATATATATATATATATATATATTATATTATACAGCTCTTCTCACCCAAGCAATTCCGGCAGTAACCAACGCCCGGTGGATTAAATTATTAAAACAACCTTAGCGGAAACGACGACCCGCTTTTTTCTGACAAGATAGGCTGTGGTAACCAAGCTGATCAACGATGCTGCCGCATCAATAATGTTTTATACATATTCTAAGACATATGTATGTATCATCTACCAAAACCAAAGGCAACTTCGAACCAACTTGTTAAAGGCTTACAACTCAAAACCCATACAAGACGTTAGAACTTTTAATGATCAGAGATTTCAAATACTATTTCAGACAAAGACGATAATCACGAACCAGTCCATTAGTACATTAGGTATTTGTAGATTCGCTGGCCCTAACCCAAGTGCATGAAACAAGTAGCTACTTAAAGTGTCTAAAAATTAGCAGGGTGAGAAAGAAATGGGCATTCCGCCTAGATTTCTGACAGACGTAATCGATCTTAGACGATTCGTTTTCGAACGAACGATTGTGCACTTCGCCTGCTGGTGTCACGAATCAGATTAACTTTATATGGGCACCAGTGGCCAATTCCTAACAAATATATTTTTTAAGGAAATAAACGCTTCTTTATTATTATTATTATTATTCGAAAATAACACAAACATAAAAAATATTTAAACATGTTTAAGTGTGCGAGCGTGAGAGATGCAACGCAACATAATGAATAGAATAGTACTGGTACTATCCTAATACCGGCAACTATTTTAAGGCATTATTAAATTTTGCCAAGATATTCTTGGCTATTTGAGAGTTTTAAACACCTTCATTTTGCGCTCGTAAAATAGTAGATTTACGTCTAGAATATAATTTTGTGAGTAGTTAAAATTTAGTATACCGTCCGAGGAAGGTTGAGAAACAAAGCTAGCTATGATATGCTCTTCATACTGACTGAACAACGACCAAAGACATATATAAACATGCACCAATCGCTAGATATTCAGACAAGTCAAAGT
The DNA here is from genome assembly GCA_910589645.1 of Tinea semifulvella. Taxonomy (NCBI): domain Eukaryota; kingdom Metazoa; phylum Arthropoda; class Insecta; order Lepidoptera; family Tineidae; genus Tinea; species Tinea semifulvella. The sequence continues at coordinate 2,501,827 of OU342619.1, read as the reverse complement.
CAGAGCTTTGTTGAGTTGAGCTTTGTAGTTGCAGAATAATATGTATGTAATATTAACTAATATTAACGTTAATAAATTGTCATTAAAAGTTACATCAGACCCTCGCCAACTCGTCTGGCCAGCGTCTAGGCCTAATTCTTTAGAAATTTCTGGAACCTCCAACAGTGAAGGCCTAGGACTCTTGTGTTTTACTACTCACATATGACGCTGACATCAAGTCATACCTACATTGCATGCTGAAGCTCAGTATCACATTATCACAAAGCCTATATTATATAATATAAAAAAATTATAATATTAATTCATTACGGTTGTAACATATTAGGTTAAGATTTTTTTGCAATAAAGAATTGGAATTTGAAAATTAGAAGGATTGCCAATACCTACAGAGACAAGGTGCAAAGTCAACAGAACATATCGCTAGGGGTGGTCTTCCGAGCGCCATGGTTCGTGCGTAATTCCGACATAGCTCGAGATCTGCAGATGTCTACTATTAAGGAATTTGTTGACGGCCTGACTAGACGTATGTTCTATCAGGCTGATAACGAACACTTCTAGAATCTCCAGAACATCGCTCCGTCTTGCTCACAGCAACCCAACGAGAAACCACTTCCTAGAGAAGAGAAGAAGAAGGAGAGCTAAACCGAACTGAGCTGGAACCGAAACCCCAAAGGTTTGTGAGCCACACAGGAGCTGTTAATTTAGTAGCGGCGCCCTGTACCAAGTGTATATATGTCCCCATCCCAGTCCTATTTATTATCCATTATCTAAAAGGACAACAATAAAACAATCTAATTAGTATTGGTCTCAAGATGTATTTTGGGGCCACCGAGTCAAAAAATAAATTGTAAACGAACTAGCCTCCAATACACGTCTCTGGCATTAAACGGACAGCCGAAACAGTTTGCGATGGTAGATTAATTAATTGGGGATAATTTTGCTGAAATTACATAAGCTTTATATTACCTCATTACGTCGTAATCTTGTCTCTGTTAACCGTAAATTATATTCTCAGAATTACCTGAAACAATAAAAAAAAATTTTTTGGTTATTTAAATGTTATTATATATATATGTGTGTTACTGTTTGTGAACCTAAATAAATAAAAATAATAAAATAAAAAAATCTCAATTAGAGAGACTTTATTTTCGTTTGATATCTGTTGAGTGAAGAAGCCATTAACGAAACGTCCTAGAAGACGGGAATAGAAGTCTGTGTTCTAGTCTAGGGGCTGATGATTGAAGTGTAAAAAAGCATCATTTTATGCCAGTCATCCGTTGCCTATGTCCTTTTTCACTTACAATAGGGATCGTAGTCACCTGTGCTCAGTATACAAAATATTGGATTTAAAAAAAAACCCGAAGCTTCTCCAAAAATTAAATATCTAGCGTTAATAAGTTAATTTGGACCGTATCAATCCAGGCCACTTATCTGGTTATACACGCATTTTGCAATTTCGTTCTTAACCATATAAAAAAAAGAGTTGTGGAGTATAGCCAGATGTGTGTTCGGGTGTTACACGAGCTATCCATTAGCCTCGTCCGAATCAATTAGTAAAACGTAACGGTATGAAATAATTCGTTTTATTTTAAGTACATCGGAATATCGGACACATATACTGTACAATACGGTCATGTCAAGCCGAGGCCAATCTACATGGGCAACGCTACTTTCGAAGTTATGCAAAATTATGTCCACCTCAGGAAGACTATAAGATGTATAGGCAAATATCAAATTCTAACCAGCTCCCAGGATAATACAATTTCATCCCTACCAAGAGACCCTCTGGTCTCAGATATGGAACCGAGACTACTATTCTTCAAGAAAGTCATGACAGGTGCCCAGACTGACAAAAGAGGCATTGGCTGGAAGAAAAAAGAAAGTGACAAAGAGGTTTTTTTTTTTTTTTTTAATACTGGACACGACATGTGACATCGCGCCCACCTGATGGTAAGCAGTACGCGAGGTCCAAGAATGGGAGCAACTGACGCCGGTCACCACGACCGACATCAGTCTCTACCACTATGCCGGCCTAACAAGATGCTTTTTCACACTTCGCTTGAAGGACTCCAGGTTATAAGAGTGGGGAAACACACTGGCTGGGAGAGCATTCCACATCTTAGAGGTTATAAAATCCTTTCTCAGGAAAGATGAAGAGCATGAATACAGAGTGCACGCGATGACTCTAGAAGTTCAAAATGACTGTCTAACTTTGGGCGATTTTTGCATCCCTCCAGCCCTAAAGTGGCGCACACTAATGTACGATTGGTCTCCGGCGTTGCTAAAGTTCTACCTAAGCGCTTTTCAAATGTCCCTCCCGGACCAGAGCAATCTGGTAAGGTGGGGAAAAGAACTGTACATTGTGTGGTGCTGCCATAGGAACTGCTAGACACACACTTGTAGGGTGCGTTACTCTTCTAGAAAAGGGCTATTACTCACGCCGACATGACAATGTCCTAGGTGTTATCCGTGAAGCAGTAAGTCGTTCTATTGCAAGAGCCAGAAAGGGACTGACTACAAATAAAACTTTGACCACATTTGTAAAGGAAGGGCAAAGCACGAAAACTGATAGTGAGAATTCACCACTAAGGAAGTATCCACCGTTCGTGCCGATAAACCCCGTAAAGTGTATCCATACGTTACGGGATTAGGGTCGAATTGTCGTCATGCCCAGTCAAGCCGGCATAGTGTTACGGACTGATGTTAGTCGTGAGTGTCTGATTTAAGTTGCTAACATTCATGAATCTTGAGCGTCTCTTACCATCAGGTGGTTGCAAGGTGTTACATGTCGTGCTAATATATAAAAAAATAAAATATATATAAATAAATATTTCCAGACAGGTCACACAGCGCCATCTAGTTTCCGTGGTAAGCTGCGAGGCTTGTGTTACGGAAACTAGATGGTTGATAAACTACATATTATACTTTTTTTTTGTAAATATATACATATAAACACCCAGACCGAGACAAATTATACAATGTACAGTTCACGGCAACGTTTGTTACCACTAGACCACGGAGGCGATATATAATAACTGTGACTACAACTTATTCTAAATACAAGATCAATTTATAATAAATAAATAATTATATTAATAAAATAAAAGTGACATCAGAACCTCGCCAACCCGTCTGGCCAGCGTGGCGAGTGTAGGCCAAATACTCCAGAACTTTCTGGAAGCCCCATCTCAAACAGCGCAGTTCTAGGACTTTGCGTTCTACTCGCCGTAATGATAATGACGAAATAATTATGTTTCATCGATATTTCAAGATTTTTTATATAAATTCGAGTATCGATATTTTCATCAACTTGCAACCCTGAGTGTCACACGGCTGGTGTATAATTGCAATTTAATTAAAATTAAAATGAAAACTGGAGTTTGCGAGGGTAGAGTGAGAAACGAATGAATCTATTTCTGGCATCGCTATTTGATGAAGACAAATGTCTTACAGTAGGTGAGAGGAATTAATTCTCTCGTCCTATAAGCAAAGGGTATAAGTCCAAATTAAATCAAGATTTATTAAAGAATTTCCAACATACTAACAACACAAAACATTTAACCTGAAAACAGTAGAGAGCTTTGCATACTTGGGTTTTAGCATTAGCAATACAGGCTACACGAGGCTGAAACTAGAAGACCCATCAAAATCACTAAGAACGCCATGTCTCAGCTACACGAAATTTGGATGGACAGAACTAAATCCAGACTTGTTCGGTTACTAGTTTTCTTCATATTCCTATATGATGCTGAGACATGGACCATTAGGAGCGCATCAACGTCTTCGAGATGTGGTGCTGGCGGAAAATACTAGGAATCTCATGAACAGAGCATCGAACCAAAGTTTCGATTTTAAAACAACTTAAAATATCGACTAGGCTGTCCACCACATGTCTTCGTAGGATAATCCGGTACTTCGGACACATTGCCAGAAAGAGAGGGGACAACCTAGGAAAACTCCCTGTTACTGACAAGGTGGACCTCCGAGATGCTGTGTATGCTGGTTGGATTCAAGATCTAGTTGCTTAAAACAAAGATTGACAATATTACGTTGCTTAGTTATTTGCCATAAGGGGTCGCGTTGATTTATACCTGCACAAAGTAGGCGGTCCCACTTTATGCATACTAAACACGACATGTGACATCGCTCCCACCTGATGCGATGCGGTACGCGAGGTCCAAGAATTGGAGCAATTAATGACAGCCAATAATGATCGACATCAGTCTCTACCAGTATGCCAGTTAACACACAGGACTCCACGTTATAGGAGTGAGGAAACACAGTTTTGCAGGACATCAATGTCATCAATGCATCTGTAACGTACTTAGCGGAACCATCCCAGGGGTGGCAACAGTATTTCACGTATAACATTATTTGTGCTTTTAAAAATGAAAATATAGAAAAGTCTACTCAAAACTAGACTACAAAGTCTGTCTTAAATGTCATAATATAATAAAGTGACATTCCCTCATTCCGAATCGCGCTCAGAGCGCTTAGAACGAATATGACACTGACCGTCGCCGTCGTTCCGAATCAAATATCGCGATTTGGATGCTCAGAGCGTGATATCAATTAGGAACGGTCTAAATCACATTTTCATTCATAAAATGTTAGTTTTTTTTTTTAAATGTATGGAAGATAAATTGCGGATTCCATATCTTTGAGTATGAATACTAACAAATATACATCTCTCGGTTTATTTATCTTTATATGTCTAAAGTTTAATATTATTAACTTATTTTGATCTTTTAAAATAAATTGCTGTGTTACAGACATTTTTTTTTCCACTTCCTACTTTAATATTAATTATAGATTTGTTTTAGAAGTAACATACAAACAGTATAAACGAATTACAATATTCAATAATTTAAAATAAAGCCTAATATTAAATAAACTTGAATATGGCGCGCGACATAATGACAAAAAACTGACAGCGCTAAGAGCGATCTACCTCGATATCGTGAGCAGTCTAAGCGCGAGAAATGATGTCGTTTGTGACGTCACACAGGTTTAGCAAAACAGTTTAAGCGCGTATCGGAACACCTTTAAGCGCGCTTAGGTTACTATTATCGCGTATCGGAACGATAGGATTATGTGTTATGCCTTTATTATTTATTAATTTTTGAAATTATCCTATATTAAAAAAAAATACGGACATAGGACAGTTTTAACTGGAAAATTTTAAACTCTCTCAGTATTCAAACTCGGAGTGATAAATTGTCATAAGAATTAGGAGTCAAATAGTGGAAATTGACCCAGTTTTATGGGAAATTACATTAACTGGGCCCCAATTCTACCAAATCAAGTTTGTGACGTCATCGTTAACTTACATTGTCCTATTTTTTTTTTTTTTTTTTTTATATATATAGTACACATAGCAGTACATATATTATCACACACATAACATAGTATATTTATAACTTATCTAATATATGTACCAATTAAGTGTCACAGCATTCACCAATATAAAAAAAATAAAGAAATTAAAAACTTATTACTGTTAAAACAAAAAAAAAAATTAAACAAAACTAACAAATTTACAAAATATAACATAAAAATATGACTTGTAAAATATTTTTTATTTTTATTTTTTAATAGAAGCAAATAAACAATAAAAGGAAGGAATCAATAGGTGTTAAAATTATCTATTTACAAGTATAACAAAAACGCCCACTCCAGACAGCCAAAGAGCTATTGACGAAAAAAAATTGCAAAATAAAAAATAGTGTCGAACGTGCCAGTACTAAAACGTGGTACTAATTGGTCGCCGAGTTAAGAGCTCTGTACTGTTTTTTTTCTTTTTCAATCGCGATTTTTCAATTTGAAACATTAAATTGTGGCCGATGGATTTTATTCGATTGCAAGCAAGCTGTCTTTCAGGATCACCTTTAAGCTATTTTAAGCTCCATTTACGCCGAAATTCCATTTTATCTATCATTCTATATCTAAGCAAGTCTGTCGTCAGTACATTTTTGGAATCTAGTTCCAAAAAAAAGCTGAATTATTCGTTGCGCATTATTTTGATTTAGCTATATCTCCTAAGGTATTTATTTAATTTGCATTGTGTAAAGGGAAAAAATAACCTTCATGAATTGATCAAGCCAACTAACAAATTTAAAATAATAAGGATTAATACCTTATTTGTGTAAATAACTTATCTTACGCCCCCTTATCTTAGTGATCGTTCGAGTACCTGCGTGACTCGCACTTCCGCTCCCTTCGCTCTACTCACAACAATCAACTCTCAATTCCTCTTCACTCTTCCAGCAGATATTCAGATTCTCTTACTGTTTCTGCAGCCAGCCAATGGAACAGGCTACCTTTGTCTAATAGACAGGCTCCGTCTTTAAATATATTCAAACAATTTATTAATTACATACTTTCTCAAAAAACTTCCACTTCTTGACATAGATAATTATTATATTAGTATTTATTTAATTTAAGTATTTATTATATCGTATGACATATTTATATATTGGTATGTTATTTATACTTACTATGGTAAATTTATGATTTTTCTTAGCACCCATTATAATAATTTCTCACTCTCCCAAAGGTTAGCTGGTAGAGAATACCATACGGTATTATGCTCGCCTATCTACATTATTTTTAATTGTGTGTGCAATAAAGAATTATATTATTATTATTAACTTTGTAAAAAAAAAAACAAAAAAAAAAAGCGGATTCACATTTAGCCAACTTTACTATAAGCCAATCATGACAAGTGGCAAGTTACCTTAAGTAATAGAAACAAATATGCCATCGCAGACTTTTATGTAGACCTATATAAGATACACAATTCCACCATACATTATTTTGTTATTTCTCAAAGGGTGTAGGCAGCGTTTTTTTTTGTGGCAAGCTCATCTATGTCTCTAGCGTACCAAACTCGAGAATTATCACTTTTTTTTGGACCCGTCTCTGCGTCTAAATTCACGGTCTTAACAGCTAGACCACGGAGGCAGTCAAATTTTATTATATTTTGTTTATTTTTAATAATAAATAATCTTATATTTTACGGAGGGTGTGTTGTGGGGTGGGCAGAGACGTGAATAGTACCGTAACGTGGACATGGAAAGGAAGTACATAAAAACACGACGTGACATCGCTAACTCTTAACACACAGAGCAATGCCAACAAACAGAGACTACTTTTTTAACAACGTACTTGTATGCTTAAGTTAGGATTAAGATTTAAATTATCGTTAACTAAACAAACAAGAGAATACTACTTTCACGAATACGAAAATCAAACCAATTATGCCGCGAATATGAATAATAAACCTACGCTCCGGCAAATACGAATATAAAACCTACTGTCAGCTAATACAAATATCTAACCTACTCTCCGGCGAATACGAATATAAAACCTACTGTCAGCTAATACGAATATCTAACCTACTCTCCGGCGAATACGAATATAAAACCTACTGTCAGCTAATACAAATATCTAACCTACTCTCCGGCGAATACGAATATAAAACCTACTGTCAGCTAATACAAATATCTAACCTACTCTCCGGCGAATACGAATATAAAACCTACTGTCAGCTAATACGAATAACTAAACTACTCTCCGGCGAATTCGAATATAAAACCTACTGTCAGCTAATACGAATATCTAACCTACTGTCCGGCGAATACGAATATCAAACCTACTATTTGGCTAATACGAATATCAAACCTACTCTCCGGGGAATACGAATATAAAACCTACTATCAGCTAATACGAAAATCAAATCTACCCTTCGGCGAATACGAATATCAAATGAAATAAATGAATAAAATAAAATAAAATGAAATCGTTTTTTATTTATACACGGTACATAGTATGTTATATATGATAAAAAGTTTTTCATGATCCACTAGATTATGGCATGCAAATTTTTAAAGACATGCGTTAAAAATTATGTAATATTTGACCTCGTCGATAAAACTAGAGGCCAATACGCAGCAGACAGAAAAAATATAAAACCCAACACACACGAGAAAGCATTTAATTCTTACATCAATAAGAAATGAAATGTCCGCAATAATTCTTTACTTTCAACTAGTTTCGGCAAATAGTCACACATTTACCCGCTATCTCTACTTTGTTTCCCTGTTCTGTGCTCCCTAGGGTAAAATTTACCGATATAACTCCGTAGTATGAAGATTTATTTGAGCCCCTATATCTTATCTTATACGGTACAAACGTTTTATACGTTCCTATTGGATCCAAAATAAGGTTAATGGTTCGATTACTACGAGCTTCTCTTGGAAAATGTCAACCAAATACTATCACAAACGTAATCCCTTTAAAGGTGGTCAGAACACACACTTTTTTTTATAAAGCGGGTTTAGATTTAGTATTTACCATAGACCCATCATGAAAAGTGTCTATCGTATCAGACGCGAATGGTACATAATGGTTTTTATACGTGTTTAACTTGGTCAGTATTAAAAGAAAGAAAGAAATAAATTTATTTGTCGCCAAACCATTTCTTGCCAGTATCCTTGGCACTTTCCCTATTGGCAGCGATTTGGAGCATTTTTTTTATTTATAATATTTTTATTTAGTTTTTCTTTATTTTAGTTTTTAATTGTATTTTTAATTTTATTTTTAATTTATTTTTTATTAATATTAATTTACGTTTTAAAATTTTAGTTTTTAGTTCAATTAGTAAAGTATAGTATCATCACGACCGTTTCCCTTTCGGGGTAGTCAGAAACCATGCTTATAAATAAGCTGATTCACATTTAGCTAACTTTACTATAGGCCAAGAGTTGTAATGATGATAAATTTCGTAGCATTCCATGGATTCACGGAGTTCGTCGTGTGTTGGAAAGATAGAGGAGAGAATGGGGACTCGGGCAATTCAGCTCCTCTCCCTACCCAACCAAATACTGAATAAAAAAGTTAAGGGAAGTATCATGACGACCGTTTCCCTCACGGGGTGGTCAGAAACCACGCTTTTTGATATAGAAACCGATTCACATTTAGTCAACTTTACTAAATGTTCATCATAAATCGAACCAGGTACCTCCGAGTCTAAATCGGACACGGACTTAATTGACCTACGGAGGCAAATACTGTATAATTCAGTTAATGCTGTCTAGGAAGGTCGTTCGTTATGTTATGGGCAAGATTATGTAAAACAGCTAAATTGGTCTTCCGGAAATGGAGTAACTTTTGGGAAAAGAATGAAAAGTCCGGACTACTCGTATTTTCAATACAATCGAATCCAAAAGTAAGGAAATGTAATAATTTAAATTCCCCCCAAGTTTTGGGTAGCTATAGAAATATTCCAACGGTGAAATTGTCTCTCAAGCCGAATATTCAAATCTATAGAGACGATTTAGACATTTATTAAACATCGCTCTGTTGGGGAATATTGTTTATTATTCGTCCATAGGAACCTATAGGAACACTTGAACTTGTCTCGGTTAGAATTTCTACTTAAAAATATGATGTAACTAAATTGATGTAATATATAGGTTAACAGTAAATAAAGAATATTGGATGGATTGAGCTGCCGTTGGCTAGGAACAGTCAGATAAGTCAGTTAAGCCAATAGCCAGGAGTATAGGAAAAAAGGCGCGGTGGTGGCTTGGTTGTAAGAACGCTTACTTAAATCCTACAAGGTCGGTTCAAACCCCTCAGCATGTACCAATGAGAAATACACTATTCTTACGTACATTTGTCATAGATTTACAATACCATCGTTCCCGTGCCTGTGAGAACATGTTAAGCTGTCGGTCCCGGTTCCACTTATACCGACTTGTGGAATCGTTAATAAATTGTCATTTAAAAATTGACATTAGATCCTCACCAACCCGTCTGGCCAGACTGTTCTCGAAGGCCCATCTCAAACAGTGGAGGTCTAGGACGCTGTATTCTAGGGGCTGTAACGATGATAGGAAAATAAAAACACGTGTCGGGATATGTGGGTTAATCTGAAGTATACTGGGAACAAAATAATCTCAGTTCGCCATACACAATGCCATGTTGGTACCAACACTGATGTATGGAAGCGAGACATGGATATGTCAGAATACGCATGAGGGTTAATGCAGTAAAAATGAGGTCGTTGCTACGGATATGCAGCGTGACTTTGGGTCAAATACGAAATATGGTAGGCATAAAAGAAAGCATAGGGACAAAAATAAGGAAAGGCATGCTACAATGGTTTGGACATGTTGAAAGGATGAGTAAAGAAAGATTGACAGGTATATAATGCGAAAGTAAAAGAGGCCCTGGTAGACCGAGTCTCACATATCACGATCAAATCTGATTGTAAAAGCATATTATGCTGTCGATGAAGCTTTAAAGGTAATGATATAAGTGAAAATTTGTAAGGCTTTGAGATTAGATATTTTTTGTATACATAATATTGCAAAGGCTGTAAATTTTCCCACGAATAAATAAATAAATTACATAAAATATTTTTGGCTTAAGAACTAATAATCTATAATACTATATTTTTATGGCCTAGTTATAAGGTGATTTTTCTGAAAGTAAATACACAGTCTATAGATGTAATTCTTTCCAGTATTGAAAATTTGAATTTTAAATTCCAATATTAGTGATAAAATCCCCAGTTGAACTTTCAAACTATGCAGATTATTTCCGGGAACCGCCGTACACTTCATGAAATGGTCCATAAATACCTTCACGCGCGAAGTTAGCCTATTTTGAAAATTGATTAAATTTTGGCAATTCGAGATGTGGTTTTGGCTTCTTTTATTCTATACAATTGTTGCTGTACAAAGCACAGATCAGATCATGTATAGAATACTGTTCTCACCTTTGGGATGGTTCCGCCAAGTACCTCACAGATGCTCTCAATGTCCTACAGAGGCGAGCTGTTCGAATTGTGGACGATGCCACTATATTTGGAACTCTCGAATCCCTGCAGCTTCGCCGAGATGTAGCTTCTCTGAGCGTGTTCTACCGGCTTTACTATGGTGAGTGCTCCGAAGAACTCTATAACCTAATCCCTACCTCTCCATTCCGCAACCGAACCACACGCACAGGTCAGAATATGCACCCACATACCGTAGTCACCATTCCTTCGCGTACATAAATTTGGGGACTCATACATCTGTCGTACGATAAAGATGCGGAAAGCTCTTCCAGCCTCTGTGTTTCCACTTTCCTATAACCTCCCTTCAAGCGAAGTGTGAAAAGGCATCTAGTCAAGCCGGCATAGTGTTAGGGACTGATGTCGGACATAAGTGTCTGATTCCAGTTGCTAATATTCATGGACCATGCGCGCCACTTACGATCAGTTGGGCGCAAGGTCACATGTCGTGCTAGTATAAAAAAAAATCTTCATTGCATTAAAAATACATAAGTACAGGCGGGCTTATTTTTAACAACCAACATTTGGAATTGTTAAGAGATAATAACGAAGGCAATAATTTATTAAAATAGACATATAGTAGATAAATTCTTTATTGCACAGAAAATAATACATTTTACAGTACATAGGCGAGCTTAATGTCAAAAAACTAGAACTTTCTAACAGCTTACCTTTGCGAGATGTAAGCAGAGATTGTAAGGTGGATGACCGCTAATATTTAAGATAGGAAGATTTATTTAGTAATAAAACTTACATACATACATACATATCTTCACGCCAGATCCCTTGCGGGGTAGGCAGAGACAATTGAGCGCCATTTGACACGATCACGACATACCTCTTTCGCTTCGTCGACATTCATTAACCTTTTCATACATGCCCTTTGGTTACGAAGACTTTTTAATGCACCTTCAGTCAGTGTTTTATTTATTTGATCGTGATATGTCAGTCTCGGTCTGCCAGGGCCTCTTTCACCCACAACTTTCGCATTATATATCTGGTTCGTCAATCTTTCATCGCTCATCCTTTCAACATGCCCGAACCATCGTAGCATGCTTTTCCTTATTTTTGTCCCTATGCTTTCCTTCATACCAACCCTTTTCCGTATTTCGACGTTAATAAAACTTATAACTAAAAAAGAACGATATTAATAATATAAAAAAGTAAAGTATCATCACGACCGTTTCCCTTTCGGGGTGGTCAGAAACCATGCTTATGAATAAGCGGATTCACATTTAGCCAACTTTACTATAATAATAATAATAATAATAAATTCTTTATTGTACAGAACCAAAAATAGTGTGGGTACAAAGGCGAGCTTAATGCTATAAATGCATTTTCTACCAACTAACCTTTGTGAATGGGGAGCCATTATAAGCGGGTGCAGAAATAATATTGTGATCAACAATTATGAAATATAAATACATACTAATTAAATATACATATCCTACATATTAAATAAATATATACATAAATAATAAATACATATCTAAGTACATTGTAGAAAGTTATGGTAAGTTTTTCTGTTTATGGTGTAAAAAATTGTATAACTTGTCTTTAAATATTTTGAGAGATGGAGCTTGTCTGATTACCAAAGGTAGTCTGTTCCACTGGCGAGCTGCAGATACCGAAAAGGAGTCTGAATATCTGCTGGAAGAGTGGGGAGGGATTTTAAGTAAATTGTTATGGGAAGAACGAAGTGAAAGACCGTGCGAGTCACAAAGAAAATGAAAACGAGCTTTTATAGGCCAATCATGACAAATGACAAGCTCGTCGATGTCTCCAGCGTACCAAACTCGAGAAATATCACAAATAAATTAAATATTAATTAAATGTATTTATATACATTAATTATTATTTTTGTGTCCCGACCAGGAATCGAACCCGGTACCTCCGAGTCTAAATCCACGGACTTAACCGCTAGACCACGGAGGCAGTTATATGAGGCATTAATAATATAAATACATACAATACATAGGTAATACACATACATATTGGTTAAATACTATATGTTGGGTACTCCTGAGCAGCTCAGGGCTCCGGAGACACCGGCTTTGATTAACATCAATATTATACGCAGTTGGTGGTTGTGTTTTCCTTTGTTTTGGGAGAAATTAGGCTGGACCAAGAGGCCTGATGTTGACTCCACAGAGAACACCTAAACCTGCTTATTTCACACGGCGATAAATATCAAAACTCGCAACGGAATGGTATGAAAAGAGGACTTACGTGAGGATCGGGATGCAGGATAACCTTTGATCACTGCGTTGGATGCTTCCACACTTAATTTCACTCTTTTATAAAATAATGTTTGTAAATCGCACGCGCACGTTTGGCAACCCACTTTTTTCTTCGTCGTTCTCGCCTCGGCCACATTGGCGCTAGGCTCGGGTGTCACGAATTAGATCACGTGACACACAAGATGACAGGGCGCGCGATATTTAAAATCTTGATATGAACGGTTTGGAGAAGGAACGTAATTAGGAACACCAGGGAGGGGAGGATGATACAAGGACTGTTACGAAGCCCCGACATTTCCCCCCACATGAAATCAGCAAGGGATTTCACAAAGTGAACACTGTGGTGCCCAAATCCTGTCTCAACCATTAGATATATGTACTCGGATATTACAATGATTGCGGGAATTGACCTACTACAATATTTGACTTAAATTATAATACCTCAGAATACTAACAATTTTAAATTAAATCTAAATACTTTCTCAACTAAGAATTCTTAATCTAACTTACATTATAAAAATACAAAACAGATCTAGTTTGCTAGCGGTAAAGGACAGACCTTTACTACAGGCCTTTTTAGTGACCCTTTACTAGTACGCAACGTAACAACTCGGACTATACCATCTATACCCGGATGTACTTTTTCAATGCGACCTAATCGCCATTCTAAAGGAGGTAAATTGGGCTCCCTAATAGTGACCAGATCACCTTCGGCCAGGTTAGGCTTACTTGAGGAAAACCATTTAGACTTTTGTTGCAACGTATGCAAGTAGTCACGTTGCCAGCTTCGCCAAAATGACTGGGTCAATTTTTGTAGTAACTGCCAGCGAGAGCGAAGCGGCAACTTTGCATCGGCCAACTGTGGCTCCGGGAGCGAAACTAGCGGTCCTCCGGTAATAAAGTGACCGGCCGTCAAAACGTCTACTTCGCACGGATCTGACGAGAGAGCACAGAGTGGACGAGAGTTGAGCATCGACTCAACTTTAGAAATTACAGTTGAGAATTCCTCATAAGTGAGGGTTTGATTCCCAATGACACGTTTTAAGTGATATTTGGTGGACTTTACTCCACTTTCAAATATTCCCCCGAAATGAGGGGCCCCCGGAGGGTTAAATGTCCAAATAATGGATCTATTTGTTATCTGATTTTGTACATTTTCTGTTTTTACAAGTTCAAACATTTCGTTTAAATATCTCTTGCCCCCAACAAAGTTAGTGCCGCAGTCCGTGAGAATGGAGCGGCAGAGACCGCGGCGCGCCACGAACCGATCGAGAGCCGCAATGAACGCCTCGGTTGATAGTTCGGTTACTAGTTCTAGGTGAACTGCCTTGGTCGATAAACAAATTATCAGGCATAAATATACTTTATAGGAACGCGCATTACGTCTTCGGCTTTCTTTACATAAGAACGGTCCGCCAAAGTCTATGCCGACATTTTGGAAGCACCTAGGTTGATTTATTCTGGTAGCTGGTAAATCGCCCATAGTCGGCTGACTAATAACTGGCTTTACTTTAAAACACTTTACGCATTTAGACAGACGCGAACGTATAAGATTTCGAACGCCTAGAATCCAATACTTGCGTTGTATTAAAGATTGTAACGTACGCGGCCCGCAATGTAAATACTGTAAATGAAAATGATCGACTATAAGCGTAGATAATTTGTCTTTCTTTGGCAATAGAAATGGATGTATCGAGTTTTCTGTTAAACTTGAATTTCTTAACCGTCCCCCCACACGGAATACTCCCTCCACGTCTAAATAAGGGGACAGTTTTTGTACATTTCGACCACACGGAAGATTTGCCTTGACCTTTTCGATTTCGCCTGCGAACGATATAGATTGTACGTATTTAATAATAAATATATGAGTATCTTGCAACTCCGAGGTGGTCAGTGGGGTCAGACGACGACCGGCCACTGGCAGCCTGCAGTTGGTAATAAACCGTCTTATCCAAGACATAACACGCTGTAATCGCGAAAAGGAAGAAATATTCTGCACTAAAGAGTTGATTATGCTATCCGTGGTGTCAGATTGAGTGAGATGGACTACTGACTTAAGTTCTGGAACTGTATCTGTAATATTTATGCGACTAGATGGCCAATCGGACGGAGCGTCGACGAGCCATGCTGGACCGAACCACCACATGGGACAGTCGGCAAGCTGGGAACAACTAAGTCCACGACTACAAAAATCCGCAGGATTATCTTGAGTAGATACGTGACGCCAGTGTGATGTTGCTACGGCGTCAATAATCTGCACGACCCGATGCGCGACAAAAGTTTTTAGGCGGTGCGGTTCGGTGTGCAGCCATGACAAAACGCAACTACTGTCAGTAAACGCTGTTACGCTACTAATATTTAATTTATCGCTAAGCAAAGTGTACATGTGTTTTAATACGCGAGATAATAAAACTGCCCCGCACAGCTCTAAACGATTAACTGTCAGCGGTTTGAGCGGAGCTACCTTGGACTTAGCAATTAATAACTGAACCTGGGCACTATTTTTTGTACTAGCCCGTAAATAAACGCAACAGCCATATGCCTTAGTAGAACCATCACAAAATCCAATTAATTGAAACTCTGTTACTAAATTTGGAACAATTAAACGTTGTAACCGGATTGTTTTTAAATTATTTAATTCCGACAGGAAGTTTTGCCATTCCTGGGCAACATCTCTCGGTACAACGTCGTCCCAATCTAATTTTATACGCCAAAGATTTTGAATTAATAATTTTGCTAATAATATAGTAGGTGTCAACCATCCTACCGGATCATAAATACGCGCAATATGTGAAAGTATTGAACGTTTTGTAAACTCGACGTTTGGTTCAGAAACGGAGTAGGTGAAATAATGACCAGACGGGTCCCACGAGTACCAACACTGATGTATGGAAGCGAAACGTGGATATGTCAGAATACGCATGAGAGTAGGGTTAATGCAGTAGAAATGCGGTCGTTGCGGCGGATATGTGGCGTCACTTTGGCGGACCGCATACGTAACGTCGAAATACGGAAAAGGGTTGGTATGAAGGAAAGCATAGGGACAAAAATAAGGAAAAGCATGCTACGATGGTTCGGGCATGTTGAAAGGATGAGCGATGAAAGATTGACGAACCAGATATATAATGCGAAAGTTGTGGGTAAAAGAGGCCCTGGCAGACCGAGACTCACATATCACGATCAAATAAATAAAACACTGACTGAAGGTGCATTAAAAAGTCTTCGTAACCAAAGGGCATGTATGAAGAGGTTAATGAATGTCGACGAAGCGAAAGAGGTATGTCGTGATCGTGTCAAATGGCGCTCAATTGTCTCTGCCTACCCCGCAAGGGATCTGGCGTGAAGATATGTATGTATGTATGTATGGGTCCCACTGGACGCCTAATATTTTTAACGTATATTGATTGCTATCCTCACAAAACTGTTTTGGGGATTGACAATGTTCTGAAGGAATTTGTGCGAGGAATTCTTTAGAATTGCTACTCCACTTCCTAAGATCAAATTGAGCACTTTTTAATAAATCGACTAATTGATTTTTTAGTTCCAATGCGTCACTAATAGATTGCGCACCGGTCAATGCGTCGTCCATAAAAACGTCCGTTCGCAGTACCTCGGCCGCGCGCGGCCAGCGATCGCCCGCGTCGTCCGCTAGTTGTCGCAGCGTTCTAATCGCTAAATACGGCGAGCTACTAACACCGTAAGTCACCGTATTCAGCTCGTATTCGACAACCGGATCGGACGGCGAGTCGCGCCACAGTACGTGCTGACAATGTCGATCTTCGGATCTTAGTAAAATATTTCGATACATTTTTGATATATCTGCCGTAAAAACAACAGCATGTAATCGAAATTTAGTTAATATTTCTACAATATCCGCCTGTAGTTTAGGGCCTGAGAATACTATATCGTTTAGAGACAATCCGTTACTCGTTTTTGCACTCGCATCAAACACGACTCTCAGCCGAGTAGTCGTGCTGTCTGGACGAATGACGCAGTGATGTGGAATCACGTAACGTGCCGAATTATTCGAAGCTATGGGCTGCATGTGTCCCAAAGCCGTATATTCGCGCATAAAATCGACGTAGTCCGCTCTTAATTGATCGTGACGACCTAGACGCCGTTCCAGATTAACTAAACGTGTAAACCCATGCTTATAAGAATTTCCAAGATCTGAGCTAGGCTGTTTTAACAAAATTGGTACAACGTATCTACCCTCTTTATCGCGAGTGACTAACTTTGAGTACATACTTTCGCATTTATCGTCATCTGGTATCGCTATCCGAGTCCGGGGCGGTTCTTCTACTTCCCAAAAACGTTTCACGACATCTTCGAGATTAAGAGTAGAAGAAACCAATGCCGTTACCTCTGAACCGGGTCTATCATGACATTCTAGTTTTCCCGTGAGTACCCAGCCAAACACGCTGTGTAGTGCGGTGGGTAGGCCCGGGCGGGGTGTAAGCCG
Source organism: Tinea semifulvella (assembly GCA_910589645.1). Taxonomy (NCBI): domain Eukaryota; kingdom Metazoa; phylum Arthropoda; class Insecta; order Lepidoptera; family Tineidae; genus Tinea; species Tinea semifulvella. Next base: position 2,484,282 of record OU342619.1, on the reverse strand, counting down.
CTGTCCGTCATAAATGTCATGAAACATTTCAGCGCCTAGCAACAATTCGACGTCTGACGGTTTGTCGAAGTCGTCGTCAGCTAACAATAAATGTTTATAATTCTCGCGTACAGATAAAGGGATCTCTGTCATAGGTAACCGCGACGTAATATTCGTAAGAACGACGGGTTTAATATTGAAGTGAGGCAGGTCGGACGTCCTCGGTCTTACCGTGCAAGACGTGACCCCTCTTACTTGTTGTACTGAGTTCTGACCTAATCCAGAAACAGAAATATTGCAACGTCGCAAAGGAAGCGCGAGCCGTTGCGCACAAGATGCTGTAATAAAACAATCTTGTGCTCCGCTGTCGATAAGCGCGCGGACAAGGTGAGCGTCGCCCGTGGGAGATGTAACACGCACCACGCACGTGCCGAGTAGCACGAGTGTGCGGCTGTGCCCCACGTGCGCGAGGCTGCTGCTGGTGGACGGGACGGGCTCGCTGGCCTGGACACTGGCGAGGACGGCTGGAGTCGCGACGTCGTCGGAGTGCAGGAGCGAGTGATGTCGACCGCCGCATTTTGAGCATTTTGACTTTGAAAAACACTCGTTGGCACTATGTTTAGGTCTTAGGCAATTAAGACACAGAGACTTGGCGTTTACAAAATTTAAACGACCTTCATGATTGAGAGAAATGAATTTATTACAGGAATATAAATTATGCTCATTTTCACAACACAAACAACGTTTTATATTATATTTCGATTGAATTTGTGTTGTTAAGTTATTACTTTTATAATTGGACTTAGTTCTGTTGTTGGCCGGAAATTTTGCAAGTTTAGACCCGCTTTGGTATGAGTCAACGATTTTATATTCAGTCGTTTCTAATATTTTGACGTAATTTTTAAGGAAATTTAACAGCTGATTAAAGGTTGGAATATTTGAATCGTTTTGTAATTCGAATCGTTTTCGCGTATCCAAATCTAACGCCCGCGACGACAAATGAAACAATATAAAATCCCCCAAGTTGTCTATTTTCATTTCTTTTAATGCATTTACCGACTCAAACAAAACGTTGACTAACCTAGAGAGGTCATTGACATTTCCATTTTTTAACGGCACGAAATTATAAATTTTGTCTAAATAAGTCGCAGCGATTATTCGATCATTTTGAAACCTTTCGTATATAGAATTGTATACTACAGGATAATTTGTATCTGTGACTGGCAAACCTTTGGCCATGGCCAGTGCTGAACCGCTAAGACAAGAAATAAGATAATGAGATTTTTCTATATTTGACAAAGATTTATTATCCTGAACTAACCGCCCGAATGTGTCGCGAAAGGTCGGCCAGTGTTCAATATTACCGTCGAATTTTGGTAATTCTATCTTCGGTAATAACGCAACCGATTTTTCGTATTTCGGTTCACTTTCCGAAACATTTTTAACCTTTTCGTTGCTAAGCAATGTTTCCGATATTTCTAAAATATCGTAATACATTTCGTCAACGGCCTCTGCCCGCTTCATGTCCACGGAAACGGTTGGGTGTAATTTTAAATTTAATGTATTTATTTCCACGCATATTTGTAGAAATTCATTTCGTATGTTATCAAGATTTTTAAATCTTGAACGAAATGCTCCTATCTTTTTTTTATTACTCTGTGCTTCTCTTGCCAGATCATATACGATTTGTATGGCTCGAAATATGTACTCTTGCTTACTTATTAGCGAAGCTAATTGTTCTTTCGACATTTTTGTTATTATAAAATAATATTAACTGCAGCAATATAGCAAACTACGTATAATTCCAAAAAACAATGAGTTGCAAATTCATACAACAGAAACCTAAACGCAAAATTAATGAATCACAAGTACTTTTAAAATTGAACGTTATAATCCTACCAATTTAAGACGCTATCCGAGTACATACAACCATGAAGAAAACACAAGACCACACAAACTGGACGTATAATACTGATGCATTATTTTTTTATCGAATGAACTTATTTTATACATTAGGTAAAGAGTTTTCGTATGAAATTGAACCTTTTTAATGGATATAAAACTTTCCAAGGGTATCCGGCTCGAAGGACCAAATCAAAGTTGATGTTGGGTACTCCTGAGCAGCTCAGGGCTCCGGAGACACCGGCTTTGATTAACATCAATATTATACGCAGTTGGTGGTTGTGTTTTCCTTTGTTTTGGGAGAAATTAGGCTGGACCAAGAGGCCTGATGTTGACTCCACAGAGAACACCTAAACCTGCTTATTTCACACGGCGATAAATATCAAAACTCGCAACGGAATGGTATGAAAAGAGGACTTACGTGAGGATCGGGATGCAGGATAACCTTTGATCACTGCGTTGGATGCTTCCACACTTAATTTCACTCTTTTATAAAATAATGTTTGTAAATCGCACGCGCACGTTTGGCAACCCACTTTTTTCTTCGTCGTTCTCGCCTCGGCCACATTGGCGCTAGGCTCGGGTGTCACGAATTAGATCACGTGACACACAAGATGACAGGGCGCGCGATATTTAAAATCTTGATATGAACGGTTTGGAGAAGGAACGTAATTAGGAACACCAGGGAGGGGAGGATGATACAAGGACTGTTACGAAGCCCCGACACTATATATCTATAGATATAAAGTAGAAATGGTTGTCAACCGCCTTCGGATCATCGGATCTATACATCCGGCCCTTGCCAATCTGTCTGGCCAGGCGTGGCGAGAGATGGCCAAATTCTTCAAATACAGTACAGTACCAATTCTTCTAAAAAAATACTATTCGCTTAAATATTCTATACGGCACTTTTATAGCCAAATATTATTATTATTTGTTCCAACAATAATATTAGAAGGCCTTAGGGCGGGTTCGCCTGATAACATAAGACTTATGGCTGAATGGCAAGTTAATGCTAACGGCATACACTTTAATAGATAAGGAATACAGTTCGTATTTCTATGGCAAATTTTTGAATACGTTCATTTTTGGTTTGATGATATCCCCTAGAAATGTCTCACTGGCTTATTCTTGTTCTTTATAAAATTCGTTATTATTGTAAACAATTTTTTATGTGATCTCTCGCACTGGTATTTCTATAACCTGCAGTTAAAGAGCGAAAAATTATCTGTCGGTATATACCACTCGGACCACCCAGATAGGCGCTATGTGTACGATATAAAAATATATATATAATTACCTACTTAACATCGACACTTTTTTTACTAAACATAATCAGTGGAGTATATATCCCCGGTTGTATAATGGATTATTAAATCCCCTTTTTACCCAGCATGTACATAGTAATACAGCACGGTGTGGCTCACTTATTTTAGTAAAAAATCAAAGTAAAGTATCATGACGACCGTTTCCCTTCCGGCGTAGTCAGAAACCACGCTTATATAGAAGCGGAATCACATTTAGCCAACTTTACTATAGGCCAATCATGACAAGTGATGTCTCTAGCGTACCAAACTCTGGAAATATCACAAACTAAATTAATAAATATTATTGTGTCCCGACCAGGAATCGAACCCGGTACCTCCAAGTAATTAGTATTCATGGACTTAACCACTAGACCATGGAGGCACTTATTTTAGGATGCAGGGAAAGACATCAAATCATCTTTATTTGTAAAACGTTGTTATTAAAGACTGCTGCTAGTTGATAGAAAAGTAGAAAAGAGGCCGAAAGAGTAACCTGTTTGCAGAAGACCACCAGATTAGAGATTCTAATTGCCTGTTAACGTTTAATCTGACTGAGAAAGGAATCGGCAAGGAAAACTCTGTATTTCTATGCCACAAGAAGATAAACATACAAAAGCTTTAGGTTAATCAATATTGGATGATGATTATAATTATAATTGTAGTTATTATTTTTATCATTATATCGTTGGGGTAAAACTCGATCGAAATCAAATCGTTTAGAAGAATAGCACCCCTAGGGTTTAGGACAATGGTCGAGATACTGATCCCTGCGGCAAAGATAGGATTAATAAGACAATAACTTATATTCGAGTGCTCTGATACCCATCCAGACGTACACAGTTTGATTCCGGTCCACGAAACCTTTAAATTTTAAGTCTAAAGGTGGCCATTCACGAGCCATCCAACAAACTAAATGGCGTCTTTAAATAATAAATATTTCCAAACAGGTCACACAGCGCCATCTAGTTTCCGTGGTAAGCTACGAGGCTTGTGTTACGGAAACTGCGGATGGTTGATAAACTACATATTATACTTCTTTTTTTTTTGTAAATATATACATATTATACATATAAACACCCAGACCGAGTCAAATTATACAATGTACAACTTGCCCCCGGTGGGAATCGAACCCACGACCTCCCGAGTTTACGGCAACGTTTGTTACCACTAGAGGCGGTGAAATTTATCTTCAATGCGAAAAACATGCGTGAAATACTGTTTTCACCTCTGCAGCTCTGGGTTGGTTCCGCTATATAATAATAATAAATTGTTTATTATCAGGCAAACCTTACAACCAAAATACATATAAAAATATCATTAACTTAAGAATAATAAAATTAATTAATCCAAAGCTTCCGTATCTTCATCTTCTTGTGGTCATAGAAGTACAACCTTATCCCTTCTTCCCTATTCCGTAACCAAACCACATGCATTTTATTCACCCCCGTCACCGTATACCGTACATATAAATTTGGAGACTCTTACATCTGTCGCACGCTGAAGATGTGAAATTCTCTCCCAGCCAGCGTTTTTCCCTATTTCTAAAACCTGGAGTCCCATCTTGATCAGAGGCTAATATAATGGTAGAGACTGGGCGCGATGTCAAATGTACAGTCATAAAAAACCTTATTGTCGTCTGGACGCACTTTTAAACGGATCGTGAATTATTTAAAAGACTTTATTGCACAAAGTACAAAGGCGGACTTAATGCCCGAAGACATTCTCTGACAGCCAAACCTTAGGGACAAATTTGAACAATTATAGTTGCAATCATAGAAATAATAATAATACTATAATTTTAAAAGGTAATTTTATAGCATTAATATACACTTACATCATATAAATCTTAATATCAATATACTAATAATACACAATATTATACATAAACATACACATATACTATTTACTTACTAACGCTGTCAGAAGCTATTTAGGAAGTGTGAATACACCGGTTTTTTATGCGTTTCTCTGCCGCCAGTGAACAACGTCAGTAGCTGTACTCATAGATAGATAAATTCGTTATTGCACTTTTTTTTTTTCATTACAGCCCCTAGAACACAGTGTCCTAGACCTCCACTGCTGGAGATGGGCCTTCCAGAACTGGATAAATTTGGCCTACACTCGCCACGCTGGCAGACGGCTTGGCGAGGATATATTGCACAATAAACAAAAACACATTCAAATGTACATAGGCGAACTTAATGCCTAGTGACATTTTCTACCAGCTACCCTTTGGGATAGTGAGCAATGATTGTGGGTGCATTAAATCACTAATTTAAAATCGAGATTTATTAAAAATCTTAAAAGATGATAAATAATTAGACTATTCGGATGCTTCGATCAAAATGGTGCGTCCGTTTAGATATATGGTCAGTGTCGGGCTTAAAAGAATTAAATTATCAAAAATTTATAAATACATTAAGGTATAAAATAATATTAAGGGAAGTTACGCCACATCCTTTTATCACAACGAAAATCTTCAACCAATGCGTTCTTCCAGTATTGTCGTACGGAGCAGAAACGTGAACACTGACAGTTGATCTGCTCCACAAGTTTAAGGTCGCTCAGCAAGCTATAAAGAGAACTATGCTCAGTATTTCACTGATGGATAGAGTCCGAAACTTCCGACATCCGTCAATAAACCAAAGTTACCGACATAGCCATTCAAATTAGTAATTTAAGTGGCAATGGGCCGGACACATCTGTCGCAGAACCGACGATCGATGGAGTAGACGGGTTCTGGAGTGAAGACTACGCATAGAAAACCGCAGAGTGGGAAGACCCCCACCAGATAGAAGGATGACCTGAAAAAGGTCGCTGGTGGATGCTGGATGAGGGTGAGCTTTTGGGGAGGCCTGCATTCAGCAATGGAGAGACATAGGCTAATGATAATGATGATCAGCAATGGAGAGACATAGGCTAATGATAATGATGATAAAAATAATCTATTGAGAGACATAGGCTAATGATAATGATGATAAAAATAATCTGTATATTTCCTACAAATTTCATCAAAATCGATCCAGTAGTTTGGGAATTATTTATTCATTTATTTGAAGAGGAGAGTCAGAAATAGACAATAAATAAGAACAAGAATAAAACAATAGAGTTGAAGCAATTAAAATTAAAGTATTTCTTATTTATTTAATACTTTATTACGCAAAGACAATGGCGGGCTTTAATTCAGCAAGACATTTTATCATAGCCAACCATTAGGACTTTAAACACTTTACTGAAAAGTAGGTGCAAAAATAAAGGAAAAAAAAAAAAAAAAATTTTTACTAATTAGATGAATAAATACGAGTATATAAGTATGTATTACTACGTATATACTACGTAGATTCGTAGATACGTAAATTCCTCGCCAAGCCGTCTGGCCAGCGTGGCGAGTGTAGGCCAAATCCTCCAGATATATGTTCTGGAAGGCCCATCTCCAGCAGTGGAGGTCTGGGACGCTGTGTTCTAGGGGCTGTAATGATGAATGATGAAAATACATACTTATATACTCGTATAAACTTACATACATACATAATAATATATTTACTAACTTTATTGGGATAGGAAATAGCAATGTTACATGTTACCTTGCGCCTAAATGATGGTAAGTGGTGCGCATGGTCCACAAATGTTAGCAACTAGAATCAGACATTCGTGACTGGCATCAGTCCGTGAGCATGGCGGCAATTTGAGCCTGATCCCGAAACGTGTGGATACACTTTACTGGATTTACTCGGTACGAACGGTGGATACTTCCCCGCCACGGCAGACTGGGGAAATTACCACCTATTGTTCTCGTTGAAAGTATGTACAATTTGCAATTCAAGGAAAACTAATATTGTAAGCTTGCCATATTTATATAAAAAAAAAAAAAAAAAAGTATCATCACGACCGTTTTCCTTTCGGGGTGGTCAGAAACCACGCTCATAAATAAGCGGATTCACATTTAGCCAACTTTACTATAAGCCAATCATGACAAGTATAGTATATTAGTCGTATATTATTTATTTTGTTGTTCACAAAACAATAAATTTCCTCTATCATATTATGCACAATCAAACAACCCTTTATTACGAACGTGACGTGAAAAAACATGGTGGTTAAGAATAAAAATGGTGCCAAAAAAAGAGTCAAGCATTCAAAAGTAGGATATCAATATTAGTCGGTAGGATAATGTGTTTATTTAGGAACGACCGGCCTTTTATATTATATTTATTTCCATCCCTTCCTGTTCACTATACATTTACCAAAATTCGACTTCTAAGTCGGTGTCAAATACATTGCTGGTTTTTATTTAAGTCTTAGGGGACTTAAGGTACAGATAGACATCCTACTAAAAATGCATGCTTCGCAGCTGTCTATATTTGGCTGCCAATTTGTTGTCGCAGAAATCTAAGAGTTCTCTGCCTCCTTTTTTCTGTTCTAAACGAGCCTGCGACACCGAAATACCTCAAGGATAAATTTGCCTATCTTTCTTCGTTTCACGACAAATCCCTTCGTTCTTCTCACAACTCACTTCTTTCTGTTCCCTAACATCATTCTGGATTTGTATCAAATTCTTTTACAGTTGTTGCCACAAATTTATGGAACAATCTCCCTGTAACCATAAGGCAAGCGTCTACCAGATCTTCGTTCAAAAAACTCGTTTATCTACACTTTCTAAATAGCTCCCAACAATGTTAGTAAGTGTATATATGTATATTTATGTATATTTTTGTGTATGTATTAGTATATTGATATTACAGTATATGTTAAAGTATATTATGTAAGTATATATAATTATGTTGAATTTATCCTACTTTTAATATTTATTTCATTGCACCTATAAATGTTCTAATTTGTCCTCTGCCGCAGAACCGATGAGGCAAACGGGTTGAAGTGGAGACCATGTACGGCACGACGCAGAGTGGAACGTCCCTCCGCCAGATGAACGAATGATGGTTGCGAAATAAATAAATATTTTCAGACAGGTCACACAGCGCCATCTAATTTCCGTGGTAAGCTACGAGGCTTGTGTTACGGAAACTAGATGGTTGATAAACTACATATTATACTTTTTGTTTTCGTAAATATATACATATTATACATATAAAAACCCAGACCGAGACAAATTATACAATGTACAACTTGCCCCCGGTGGGAATCGAACCCACGACCTCTCGAGTTCACGGCTACGTTTGTTACCACTAGACCACGGAGGCGGTCGCGGGCGAAAGACCGCGTGTAGTGGCGAGGCTTAGGAGAGGGCTATATCCAGCAGTGAAGAGACACAGGCTGATGATGATGATACGATAGAGCACCGATATCCTGCACTACAGGGCAACCCCGTGATACTATTTTATGTATGCATTTTGTGACGAGTATATAAGCAAAAAAAGTATATTATTATTGTGTGTGTGTGTGTATGTATGCAATATTTATTGCATCTGTGTCCGTGACGTAAGTCCATCCGTAAGTAAGGCGGCGGCTGAAAATCTCTATCTCTAGGTTGTAGAGGACGCCGAGCTGAACGACTTTTTGTCGCTATACATGGTAGGCCAAGTAGTTCCCGCATAATCTTTTTTCTATTTTTTTTTTCATGTTTAGTTTAATAATTTGTATTATGCTATGTGTATGATTAGGCGACAAATAAATATATTTATTTCAAAAAGGTCGGAGAAGTGAAAGAGGTATGCGTAAAGGAATTGGCACAAGGATAATTATGATTTTTTAATTCACATCATTTAGCTCGCAAAACATTGGACACCATTGTATTAAAAATATATAGGTCACGATTAACAGTCAATGTACATCAAAACAATAATAAAATCACACAACATTCGGGTCAAATACAGGGGGATCCGACCCGAGGCAGTGGACAGTGTTTTGCAATCCAAACTGTTTGCAGAACACCCTATGAATACTAACATTCTACTCTTTAACTTTTTTGTCCTGTATAACGTTAAATGTCATATTTTGACAAAGTATTTTTCGTTTAGCAATATATTAAAGAGGGTTCTACGAAAATATTAAAACATGACACTTTACCCATAAAATAAAAAATAAAACGAAGGTTCAGTGGTCCAAGAGGCCCTGGCGTTCTCTTATGAGCTTGAAACTCCGCTTAGCGACGGGTGGCCAGATGAAAATGGTTAAAGGTTGAAAATGGTCGTTCAACGGGGGAACGTAGCGAGTGTACTCGGCTCACTGCCCACCGGACGGTCATAATTTTAGTTTTTAATTTTATTTGTAGTTTATTTATAATTTAGTGTTTAATTTTATATTTCAAAGTCAAAGTCAAAATATCTTTATTCACGTAAACCTATTACAGGCATTTATGAAACGTCATTAATAATTGTTTTAAATGATTCTACTCCTGCTAGTAGAAGACTAAGCAGCAAAGTGGTCTAATAAGTAAGCTGTTAGCAGAAGACCAGCAGCTTAGCAGATTCCAGTGGCCTATTAATGTTTAATCTGACTGAGAAAGAATTCTGCAAGGAAAACTCAGCTATATCAGATTTACAAAATAAAACATATACAGAACTGCACCACAACGATCAATTAATAACCTAAATGAATAAATTAATAAATAAATTATGTAAATATTTTTTATAAAACATTTAAGTTTTTTTTTTTTAACTTTGTACTTTTTTTAACTTTCTACTCTGATACATCTAACTAATCACCGGAGGCAGTATCAAGACAACTCTTATCCCGGACTAACTTTACAAATACACTTTGCTTGCTAATATACGAATACTACTATACACGTATATATAGTATAATTTTGCTCCTGCCTCTCATTCACTCATTTTGTCTTAGGTAAATAATCATTAACCTATTGGTTTTCACTTATTTATTATTATTATTATTCTTTTACTTCTGCTAGTCACAATTCAATTGCACTATTAATTTAAATTTAATAACTATATTTTACTCTTATTTCTGTTTTAATTGTTTTGTTTAAATAATATAAAATCTCTTTGGCTTGTGTTCCACTATTGCTACTCTGTCTATATGTTTAATATAATAAGCTGTGATTTTTTCTAAAATAAATAAATAAATAAATAAATAAATACTTGAAATAAAAATCATTTTGATTAATAATTTTATACCTCATTTCTTAAATAAAACGATGAATCTATATAACCTAAAATTAAACATATTATATATGTAAAAAAACTAAATTGAGCCTAAAAAAGACTTATAACAATTAAATACTTTAAAATAGCTCAGTGTATAGTGTGTGCTCAGTGTATAAATTAAGACATCATTCATCAATAATTACAGCCCATAAAACACAGATTCTTAGCCTTCACTGCTAAAGATGGGCCTTCCAAAACATATTTCTGGAGAATTTGGCCTACAGTAAGCCAAGTTGGCCAGACGGCTTAGCGTGCTCTTCGAGCCACGGGAACGGTGGTGTTGTAAATTTTTGACAGATGTATATCTAGATCTATATATTGTTTTAAACCGGAATTATTCAAAATATTTCGTTACATCTTAATATATAAAACATGGTTCGGGCATAACAAATCCGATGGTTCGGGCATGTTGAAAGGATGATCGAAGAGAGATTGACGAACCAGATATATAATGCGAAAGTTGTGGGTAAAAGAGCCCCTGGCAAACCAAGACTTGCCTATCATGATCAAATAAATAAAACATTAGCTGAAGGTGAATTAAAGAGCCATCGAACAAAAGGGCCTGTATGAAGAGGTTGATGAATGTCGAAGAAGCGACAAGTGGCGTTCAATTGTCTCTGCCTACCCCGCAAGGGATTTGGCGTGAAGATATGTATGTATGTATGTAGGTTTGTCAGAACACTTATCAAGAATGGCTGGACCGATTTTCATGGTTTTTGATTTATTGGATTTATCTTCGTCCCGAACAACAGAATAACTATTGATAACATGGGAAGTTTGACAAAAAAAAACAATAAATGCAAAAAGATTTTCCCATACAAAATGTTCGTGGTGTTTCGTACCTGTCAAACAATGTTGGTTGTCAAATTATATGCGTGCGTTCAGAAATTTATATTTAGCTTATTTATATAATATAGAAGGACTTTTATATAAAATAATTCAAACGATAATACTATTATAATCTACAAATAAACTAAAACAAAAAACCTATTTACAAAACCTAATTTAAATATAAATTGTATATTTAAATAGAATCGGCATGGTGACAAGAACGCTGGCCGCATTTGGTCTGACTGGTCTGACTTGTCTGTCTGTCGTCGCGAAATCGTCTGTGATTTTTTTTTAAATTGTTTTGTGTGAGTATCAAGGAGATCTAATCCTTTCCAACGAGGCCGTAATGCAATTAGACCACAGAACATTGCAAATTAATTAAATGATGTCTTCATTGACGACAAATTGTACGAGAAGAGTGCCGCGTTGGTATGGCACGAAGTAGGGCCCTACTGTGATATGCGTTCTGATTCTCTTGATCGTATTTACACAGTTCATCCAAAGAATAATGAATATTTCCATTTGCGGTTGTTGCTGGCAAATGTTCGTGGGCCGACATCATTTGCCTTCCATAAAATCATAAATTCAGTTCAGCTAATAAGTAACACGACATTCATGCGGTACGAAGTTCGTCGAAGCTAGCTATTTATAATCTATGAAAGAATTGTTTATCATCATAAGGAAACAGGGATACCTATATTATCGTATAGAATAAATGTGACAAATGTGCAAATATGTAGCTTCTCTGAGCGTGTTCTACCGGCTATACTATGGTGAGTGCTCTGAAGAGCTCTATAACCTAATCCCTTCCTCTCCATTCTGCAACCGAACCACACGCACAGGTCAGAATATGCACCCACATACCGTAGTCACCATCCCTTCGCGTACCCATAAATTTGGTGACTCATACATCTGTCGCACAGATGTGGAATGCTCTTCCAGCCTCTGTGTTTCCACTTTCTTATAACCTGGAGTCCTTCAAGCGAAGTGTGAAAAGCATCTAGTCAAGCCGGCATAGTGTTAGGGACTGATTTCGGACATAAGTGTCTGATTCCAGTTGCTAATATTCATGGACCATGCGCGCCACATACGATCAGGTAGGCGCAAGGTCACATGTCGTGCTAGTATAAAAAAAGAAAAAAAAAAGAAGAAAAAAAAAGAGATTAAAAAAAAAAACCGATTAAATTATTTAATCAGGTCTAAAAGGGTTAGGGAAAGTGTTATTACTACCGAGCCACCTCCCTCATTAATTCAATTATTTATTTATTTATTAATTATAAACTTAAAGATTTAAAACTTATATCTTTTGAAGTAATTAATGAAATGTAACCCCATACGATAACGTTAATTTGGTGACGACAAATTTAAAACGTTATAAAATATTGAAAAAGTCAAGCTGGTAGCAAATAAGATTGAACGTTGAATATTTGCAATCAAAAGATATTACGTGATCGCAACAATGCAACCTTCGGCATATTGCTATTGACTGTTGACTTACATTCAAAAACATGGCCTTTTATAGAAAATATTGGCCTCGAACATTTCATATGTGTCAGAAAATTTGGATTTCTTACCTCAGCTAAACAGCCCAAAAAGTGGGAGCCCCAGCAAAAGCGCAGTCTATAATCAAAGACAACGTGTTTATGTCCTTTGCTGTAAAGGCTAGGCTCGTATATTCAGGCACTACATTTAAAAAAAAAATATCACCTCTCGTCTTATTGTCTGCCGCTCTCTTGGAGCTGGTTATTTCCTAGCTTAGATATTTGGCATAGCGTGGAATCATCATCATCATCTTGTGTATCTCGGCTGCTGGATGGCGCCTCCCCCAAGGCTCGGAACTTCACACGATCTCCTGTTACCCTCATCCTGCGACCTTCTTCAGGTTATCCGTCTATCTGGCGTCTTCCCGTACGTGGTCTCCATTCTAGAACCCGTCTACTCCATCGTTTATCGGTTCTACAACAGACATGTCCAGCATATTACAAATTTTGAAGGCTATATCAGTAACTTTGGTTCTCCGACGGATTTCCTTCTTTCGGACTTTATCCATCAAAGCATTATAAACAAGCTTAGTTCTCCCATTGTCCGCTGAGCGATGTTAAATTTGGACCAGACACACTGTCAGTGTCCTCGTTTCTGCTCCGTACGACAGCACTGGTTGAAAACTTTTATCTTTTAACACTGGGGTATGTTGGATAAGATGTGGCGCAGCTTCCCGAATGCCGCCCATTCTAGCTGAAGCGTGATACGTCTGTCGTCTTTTCTAAAGTTGTAAAGTATAGTAACATCACGACCGTTTCCCTTTCGGGGTGGTCAGAAACCACGCTTATAAATAAGCGGATTCACTGCTGAAGTTGCATATTCATTGACTGTGGTGGGTCAGCTAGTTTTAAGTAAAATATAGTTAATGTATATTCCTTCGTGGTCTAGCGGTTAAGTCCGTGGATTTAGACTCGGAGGTACCGGGTTCGATTCCTGGTCTGGACATGAAAATATTAATTAATGTACGAGTATATAAATACATTTAATTAATATTTAATTTATTTGTGATATTTCTCGAGTTTGGTACGCTGGAGACATCGATGAGCTTGCCACTTGTCATGATTGGCCTATAGTAAAGTTGGCTAAATGTGAATCCGCTTATTTATAAGCGTGGTTTCTGACCACCGCGAAAGGGAAACGGTCGTGATGATACTTTTTATAGTTAATGTAACATTTGGGACCAACTAAAAAGTTGTATTCCTATACCGAATCCTTTATCGTAGTCAAAGTTATTGACTCTCCGGCATATTTGCAGACAATATGAATTCACATAGAAAATGAAAATTGCACTTATTATTTACATTCAAAAATAAGAATAAGAATTTTGTTGAAGTAAAAAAAGGAATCAGGTAATATCTTTCTCAATATCTAAACGTCGGATCTACTATTTCTATGTGTTTTTAAGGCGCACAGCGGGGTAAGGCGGAGTGCACAATCGCCCGAAAACGATTCGTCTAAGATCGATTACGACTGTCAGGAATTTTAGAAGGCGAATTTGTCCAAGATTTTTGACATTTCTGACAGACGTAATAGATCTTAGACAATGCGTTTTCGGACGATTGTGCACTCCGCCTCACGTGGCAGATCTTTGATGATATTCGTCAGAGAACCCAAGTTATTTATTTATTTTTATTTATTGGATACCTTATAAATTTATTCGAAGTTAATTAATTTACCTTAAATATAAATTAAATGCATAAATAATAAAATTAAAAATAAACAAAGTATAAATAAAAAATGACCTCTAGAGACTGAGAGAGAAACTGCCTCCGTGGTCTAACGGTTAAGTCCGTGGATTTAGACTCGGAGGTACCGGGTTCGATTCCTGGTCGGGACAATATTTATTAATGTGAGTAAATACATTTAATTAATATTTAATTTATTTGTGATATTTCTCGAGTTTGGTACGCTGGAGACATCAACGAGCTTGCCACTTGTCATGATTGGCCTATAGTAAAGTTGGCAAAAAAATCAGCTTATTTATAAGCGTGGTTTCTGACTACCCCGACAGGGAAACGGTCGTGATGATACTTTACTTTACTTTTTTTACCTCTAGAGACGTCCCAAGGAGAATGGCAACATTACCCCTCTGTATAGCAAGGCTAATACGTTGGCGGAAATAATTGCCAGCCTTCCTATCTCCAGACCTTTCTGTCATCCGCTTTGACAACTCCTTGTCCAAGCGCCTTGCTGACGGTCACCATGGGCCCATCGTATCATCAATTACAGCCCTTTTCTAGCAGCTCTTCTAAAGAACACAAGAGTCCTAGACCCCCACTGCTGCATTACAAGCACAAAACCTCAAACGGCGGAAAAACGGCTTATTGAAAGATGTTTTTGCGCCGTTTGGAGTTGAAACTTTCGGGACCAAATGCACAGGAATTTTTCAAGGCGTTGTCAAAACAGCTTGTCAAAACCTCGGGAGACAAGAGGGCTGGGCAATATTTGGGCCAAAGACCATTGAACGTGGCAATATCCTTGGCACTTTGCCCATTGGTAGCGATTTGGAGCAAATATTTTTATTTTTAGTTGTAAATTTAATTATTAAGTATTTTTATTTTTATTAATAGTAATTTATATATTTTAAAAGTTTTTTTTTTTTTGTTTTTCATCTATATAATTATGACAAAACTAAATATTATATCCGATGGGAACAAAGGACACTTGCTGCGTTTCCATTTCAACGGCAAAATATTTTCTACTCAAAGGATCACCCGTCGCCAAGCGGAGTTTTTTCCCAAGCTCACGAGAGAACGCCAGAGCCTCTTCGTACTTGAGGTACCATTTAAGGATAAAAACTGACTTCGGAGCGAAAAAAAGATTAACATAACAATCTACAATTTCTCAACAATATCTGCAAACGAATCACCTGGGTTGTCACATTTTTGTTTTATATATCGTAAGCAATAATGACCTTATTGACACTTGTAAATAAGGGTCACAAATGCTTGCAAATGTCAACTGAATTGTCAATTTAAGTTTAAAATATCCGCAAGCAATAACAATCTTACTAACACCTATAAATTAAGGTCACAATCGCTTGTATACGTATTGTATTGCCATAAGTGACCGACTACAAGTATTGCGGACAACCACACTTGTAGTAGTCGTATTTCAATAATAAACTCTAACACAAACTATTAGGTGTTGAAGTTGTTTAATAATTAACAATTCTGTCTATTTATTTCACGAAGACGTGTAGGCAAATGAACTTGCTGAATAATAATTCTATAAATCGGGTTTTAAAAAAAAACTAAATTTACACTAATATTATAAATGTATATTTAGATAAAAAAAAATATTGTAAATTATTTTAAATAACTAAATTAAAAATTAAACTAAAATCTAAACTAAATATTCAACTTTTAAATACGTCAACCAATATGGCAGAGCGTGCTCGTCTTCTGGCGGTGTCGAAGTGGGAATCGGGACTGTGGCTCCAGGCTCTCCCTTCATCTTTTGTTGGAACTCTTTTCGACAACAAATGTTTCAGCACCATAACCAGCCTACGTCTAGGAGCTCCTTGCACTTTTCCACATCGCTGCCAATGTGGAGACAACGTCGGGGCACTCGGCCACCACGGCCTTTCCTGCAGCAAGAGCACAGGTCGCATCCCAAGGCACGCCTGTCTCAATGACGTCATTCGTCGGGCCCTTGTGTCTGTGGGTTCGCCAGCAATATTAGAACCCAGTGGCATGGCCCGCGACGATGGCAAGCGGCCCGATGGAATGACGTTGGTTCCATGGAGGATTGGTTTGCCTTTAGTGTGGGATGCCACCTGTGTGGACACCCTGGCGCCTTCCCACTTGTCCTTGACCTCTAAGGACCCAGGCGCTGCTGCATTAAAAGCAGAGAACCTCAAGCGGCGGAAATACACTCAGCTTATTGGGAGATGTGTTTTTGCGCCGTTTGGAGTTGAAACTCTCGGGCCGTGGGGACCAAGTGCACACGAAATTTTCAAGGCGTTGTCAAAACAGCTTGTCAACACCTCGGGAGACAAAAGGGCTGGGCAATATTTGGGCCAAAGGATCAGTATTGCCATTCAACGTGGCAATGCTGCCAGTATCCTTGGCACCTTGCCCATTGGCAGCGATTTGGAGCAAATTTATTATTTATAATAATTTTTATTTTATTTTGTTTTTTCTTCATTTTAGTTTTTAGTTATATTTTTATTTATTAATTAGGTTTATTTTTATGAATAGTAATTTATGTTTTAAGATGTAAGTTTTTAGTTTAATTAATATTTTATTATTTTTTTAAATCATTGTACCTTATTTTCTTCGAATAAAATTTAATATTCACCCATGACTTTATCATGTGGCAGTGTGCCATGTGTGTATTGTTTGTCTAGCATTCATTACTATATTACTCAACCGATTTTGATGTAATTTGGCAAATATGTTCTTCGGAACCCTAGGACAGACATAGGCTATATGCTGTCATTTTCTAACCACGAAATCTGACTCCACAGCCATTTGTCTTGTCAAAACTGGAAGGAACTAAAAAGGAAACACAAGCCCAAAGTTTCCGTCGCCAAAAAGTTAGAGAATCGCTGTTGTTAACTAATATACCGCGTGGAATTTATTAAAGAGCAAATGTTTTTATATTTATAATCTAGAATAAAAATAAAGAACAACGTATTTTTTATTTTAATTATTCAGTAATAAATTACGGTGCGGAGAAGTTTCCCTAAAAATATCGCCACTCATAAAGAGCCTAAATCAAGTAGGTAGCGAGAGAACGACGATTGTCTTTTTTTTTTGTTTATACGACATTCCTTCTCAGTCGTAGCTCTTCTCAGTCGTAGCTGTGACATTATGGAACAGCCTACCTCTTAGTATCCGTCAGGCACCCAACAGAAGTGTATTTAAAAGACAAGTATATTCACACTTTTTAAAGATGCAATAAATATTCACAATTCATATTGTTATTGTAATGTAGTTGTATAATATAAATATTAGTTTATGTATATACGTTTAAGTAGTTTATGTATGTATTATTTATGTAGTGTATGTATTATTATTATGTAGTTTAGGTATTAAATTTATGTATTTATTTATTTAGTTATAAGTACGTTATTTAAATTAACATCAAAATTATTTAAATATTCTTTATTTTATGTTTGTTTTATAAACCTACCATATATTGATACAATGTCCCGAAGGTTGATGGTAAGAGAATGCCAATCGGCATTACATACGCCTTTTGTTAACAAAACAATAAAGTTTTTAAATAAAAATGAAATAAACATGTGACACCGCGCCCTCCTGATGGTAAGCGGTACCAAGCGAGGTCCAAGAATGGGAGCAACTGACGCCAGCCTCAGACGACCGACATCAGTCCCTACCACTATGCCGGCCTATAAAGATGCTCTTTCACACTTCGTTTGAATGTCTCCAGGTTATAGGAATGGGGAAACACACTGGCTGGGAGAGCATTCCACATCTTCAGCGTGCGACAGATGTAAGATTCTCCAAATTTGTATGTACGCGTAGGGATAGTGGCTACGGTATGTGGATGCATATTTTGGCCTGTCGAGTGGTTCGGTTGCGGAATAGAGAAGAAGGGATAAGGTTGTGGAGTTCTTCAGAACATTCACCGTAGTATAGCTTGTAGAACACGCTCAGGGAGGCCACATCTCGGCGAAGCTGCAGCGATTCGAGAGTTTTAGACACAGTAGTATCGTCCACTATTCGAATAGCCCGCCTCTGTAGGACATTGAGAGCATCTGTAAGGTACTGTAACGGGTACATGTAGGTTACAGAGTTTCATTGGCATTTTAAGAAAGAATAGGATTGTCAATATACGACAATGACAGGATTGATGGGTTTTTGTTTTAAAGAAGAAAAAGAAGAAAAAAAAAGAAGATCGGGGAAGCTCGGACCGAGAGGTCGACAGAGCGAGTATTTTTATAAAGATTAGGATTAAAATAATAATTAGTTAATGTCTACCGCGTAATAGTGTCCCTCGTAGATAAGTGTTTAGTTTTTATAGATATGTAATTATTTATAAAATATAAAGTATAAAAAAAGTTTTATGCATTTTTGATAAAGAAAAAGGAGTTCCGTAGAATCCTCTCCGTAACAATTAAAAGCAACTACATTCAACCGCAGGCGTTGGATAATCTTGTAACTGCAAAGGGCAGGTTACAGTACTTAGCGGAACCATCCCAGAGGTGAGAACAGTATTCCACGCATGACCTTATTTGCGCTTTATAAAGCATAAGACGGAGTGAGGGCGAAAAAAAACGTCTTTAGGTATTTATTACGATTGATATCGCGATTTTCAGACGCGGCTTTATTTACCATGTAGTAGTGTTTTGTTTTTACGATAATGTTTTTTTTTTTTAAAAAAACCTTTTTTATTTTAAATAGAGTATACACTGACACCTAAAGCCTAAAAATAAATTTGCTCTTTTGAAGACGAAAGTTTTCAACCAGTGCGTTCTTCCAGTGCTGTCGTACGGAGCAGAAACGTGGACACTGACAGTGGGTCTCGTCCACAAATTTAAGGTATAGATAAAGTCAGAAACGAGGAAATCCGTCGGACAACCAAAGTTACCGATATAGCCTTCAAAATTAGTAAGCTGAAGTGGTAATGGGCTGGACATGTCTGTCGTGGAACCGGTGAACGATGGAGTAGACGGGTTCTAGAGTGGAGACCACGTACGGGAAGACGCAGAGTGGGTCGACCACCCACTAGATGGACGGATAACCTAAGGATAGTCGCTGGTGGGGGTTAGATAAGGGTGGCAGGAGATCGTGTGAAGTGGCAAGCCTTGGGAGGCCTATATCCAGCAGTGGAGAGACACAGGCTGATGATGATGATGATGATGACAATTCCGCGCGATATAGAGTGTTATGGTGTGCATATATTAAATAATCAGGTACTACGTATATTAACTGTGTCCTTTTTACAGGTCATAATAGGCTGATAAACACATAACCCTTTGCATCGCGTAGTCACAAATTTTTAATTTATTTGAAACAGTTTTGGTCTATGACTACGATATATCACGCCCGCCTTTCGAATATAAAACATGTGTATCGCCATGTCCAGTCTTCAATTTACATAACAAGAATACAGTTGGAACGTAACGTGCGACTATTGAAACTGGACCACGTTCATACAAGTATATTCATCAGGAATGAATTTCAAACGTCACATTTTGTACATTTTACGAAATACTGTTATAATACTAAAATTTCTTGCAGGATCAGCAGCCATCCACCTGTTTGCCTCCGTGGTCTAGCGGTGAAGTTAGTGGATTTACACTCCGAGGATCGGGACACAATAATTTATTTATGATATTTTTCGAGTTTGGAACGCTAGAGACGTCGACGAAGTTGCCACTTGGGCCTATAGTATAGTTGGCTAAAAGTGAATCTGCAAAAGCGTGATTTCTGACTACCCCGATTCTGATTACTTTACTTTCCTACTCTTCAGGATATGCTGAAAACCCAACCACAAAAACTACATTGAGAGCATCACCAAAAGACTGGGGATGACAGACTTATGCTTTATAAAGCACAAATAAAGTCATACGTTGAATACTGCTCTCCCCTCTGGGATGGTCCACTAACCTTGCAGATGCTCTCAATGTCCTGCAGAGACGGGCAAATATCCCATTCAGTGGATAACACTATACGTCAATACGAGTAAACATATATATATTTTTTAAAGAATTTTATTTATTCGAAGTTAATTAATATACTATTAATATAAATTAAAAGCTACCTTTAAAAAGCTAGCTAGCTCTATGTTTCCACTTTCCTATAACCTGGAGTCCTTTAAGCGAAGTGTGAAAAGGCATCTAGTCAAGTCAGCATAGTGTTAGGGACTGATGTCAGTCATGAGTGTCTGATTCCAGTTGCTAACATTCAAGGACCTTGCGCGCCAAATATCATTAGGTGGGAGCAAGGTCACATGTCGTGCTAATATAATAAATAAAAAAAACTAAAACAAAACGTTATTAGTGGATTCCGTTATTTACGTCAGAGCTTGCGTCATAATTACAAAATATTATACAATTCTCAACAGAACTCTATAGCGTGATATATATGTAGTTAACGGATTCCATTATATAACGTTTGCGCGCAAGTAACAGAATAAGGTAATCAGGAATAAGGAAACACACTGTCTGAGGTAGCATTTCACATCTTTAGTCTCCAAAATTATATGTACGTACGCGTAGGGATAGTGGCTAAGGAATGGAGGTGCATATTAAGGGATAAGTTTGTGGAGCTCTTGTGAGTATTGGAGTGATAATAATGAAGCCATTCTTGACAAGAATGAGTGTCAAATCGAAATTGTGTGTGACATAGGTTAACTGCACGACACTAAATTGGCTTTACAAGCTTCACTACGTCGGCTCAGTAAGTGTGCTAATTACGTTGCAATAAGGCAGACCGCATACAAGAGCAAACATATTTAGGTCCGAATACTTTTCTACAATCTTACTACGAAACGTATGTTGGTATGGTTAATATATGTTTTTATTATTATTATTTTCACACCGCATTCGTCTTCAACATACATCTTTGGAACCAGTTATCGGTGGACATCCGTCAAGCTACAAATAGAACACTATTTTAGAAACTGATGAAAAGAAAATTCACCCTAAGCCTTTGGGACAACTAAAGCAGTTACGACAAGATAAGGCAGGTGCTATCAAAACTATTAGAAAATATTAGACGTCAACATATTTTTCATTACAGCCTCTAGAACACAGCGTCCTAGACCTCCACTGCTCTCCAGCAGTGGAGGTCTCCAGCCCATCTCCGGGCTTTCCAGAACTGGAGAATTTGGCCTAAACTCGCCACGCTGGCCAGACGGCTTGGCGAGGATATGATGTCAATTTTTAATGACAATTTAATAACGATTCCATAAGTTGGTATTAGTGGAACCGGGACCGACGGCTTAACGTGCTCTCCGAGGCACGGGAACGGTGGTGTTGTAAATCTATGACAAATGTACGTAAGAAAAGTGTATTTCTCATTGGTACATGCCGGTACCAATTAGGTTTGAACCGACCTTTGTAGGATTTCAAGGAAAGCGTCCTTACAACCGAGCCACCACCGCTCTGATTTAGAAGTTAAAAATAAAAGCAGTTTAAATGTTTTATAATAGTTGTTGTAATAAATTAAATAGCCTAGTGTACGGCCAGCTTAAGACTACTAATTACGTTGCACTATCTGACAAACCACAAAACAGGCTATACGTTTCCGATTAAATGTGGTTCTTATCACAAGAGAATAAGATATGAATAGCCAAATGTGTGGCTTGAGTAGTTAAGGCTGCCTATCCATTAGATGTGCTAGGGCAGTACTAGAAAATGACCGGTGTGCGAATAGTACCTATCGCTGTATAACCTTTTCTTACGTAAATTTGTCATAGATTTACAACACCGCCGTCTCCGAGCCTCGGAGAGCACGTTAAGCCGCCGGTCCCGGTTTCACTAATACCAACTTGTGCAATCGCTAATAAATTGTCTTATACGAGTAAAGTTGGCCAACCCGTGTGGCGAGTGTAGGCCAAATTCTCCAGTTATATGTTCTGGAAGGCCAATCTCTGTGTTCCATGGTTCTGTGATGAAAAAAAAAAGAATCTATATTTTATTGTTATACTATCTGTTTCTCCCCGGCTTTGCTCTCGCAATAAAGTTATCCGCAACAAATCTTTCAATTAATCGTATGATGAAATGTGACAATTAAAAAAATAATCGGTTCAGTTTTTAGCCGTGAAATAACAAACGAACTGTCAGACAAATTGCTGTGGTGTCGCATGTCGTTGTCTGATAACGTCATATGATAGCCAATGTCCGTCTTAGGGATTATCCATAATCACAGTCCTAGAACTCGACTGGACATGGCCTTCCAGAATACATTTATAGAGAACTTGGGTTTCTCTCGCCATTCTGGCCAAACATGTAGCATCATCATCACATCCCATAGAACACAGAGTCCTAGACCACTGTTAGAGATTGGCCTTCCACAAATTTCTCAAGAATATGGCCTACATTCGCCACGCTGGCTAGGGTAGTTGAATTGGTGAGGGTCTGATGTAAATTTTTAATAATAATTTATTAACCAATTCACAAGGTATTAGTGGAACCGGGACCGACGGCTTAACGTGCTATCTGAGGCGCGGGAATGGTGTTGTAAATCTATGACAAATGTACGTAAGAAAAGTGTATCTCAAATAGGTACATGCCGGGGTTCAACCCTATTTTTTTTAGATTATAAGCAAAGAGTTCTTACAACCGAGCCATCACCGTTCGAAACAGGTCTCATATTAAATTAGAAAAATTAACTAAATCAAAACGAATTCATGAACAAAAATGTTCGGCTGCAGAGATTTTTGGAAAACAATTACGTTTAAGCACACCAATAAACCAATCGCTAACTTCACCATACGAACTTCATTTTCCATAATTGAACCCACTATCATAAATAAAATCTCAACCAAATCTCCCTCTTAAAAACACTGTTCATAAGGCTTACAATTGCATGCAATACATAAGCTTAGAATCTTCAGGCAATATTCGTACTTAGAGTCTCTAAAATACTGACTACAATGGTGTGTCCAACGTTTTACGGATTTTCTTCACTATTTTGTTACGCATAGAATAGAATTTCCTGTAATAATAGGCTTATTAACCATCAAGTCGTCAAGGGATTTCAACCTTAATGTAATATGACGTTAAAGTCAATATCGTTTGTAGATATAAATCTAGTTTGGCGATCTTAAGGGTTACCAAAATTTATTTTTAGTATCCGGATAAAACTGTGTACAATTATAGACGAAATGTAACTTCTCAACGATGAAGCTTTATGTTCAATGGAACCCGTACTCGATTCAGAGGCAGTATATTGAGTCTATGTTGACTCATCAACACTTATTTCTAGGAAGTGTACAATACCCCAAACTTTCCTTACGCCCCTCAAGGCTCTGTAAACAAGAACTCACTCCAACCAGAGTTATGGGTCTTCTAATAAACAATAGAACCAATCAGATAACACCTATTGCTGACGTACGGTTTTACCGTACATCGCTGTGTCGACAAACTTACGACTTGGCGACACAGGCAGCTCTCATCATTTCGAATCAAAAGCGCCGTGTGTTCGCACTGGTATTAACCATCAAAATTTGGTCACGTTGGGCCATCAAGGGTGCCTCATATCCTTATCATGTATATACTCGTAGATAGGCCCTCACTGATAAAAAAACGTTTCTGCAAAAGCAATTGAAATCGCAAAAGTCATGTAGCTGCACCAAGAGTCCCGAGCTAGCAAGCCACATTTCCTTTATCTCAAAACAGGCCGGTTCAGCTGCTTATATAGCAGACTCTTAAAAGCTCATAAAATATAATAGCATTAAATATAATTATATCTTTGTTACATTTGGGGTAAACAATGCGGCAGGATCGCCATACACCAACACTGATGTATGGAAGCGAGACGTTGATACGAGTATGTCAGAATACTCGCAAGCATGAGAGTAAGCGACGAAATACACAAAAGGTATAAAAGAAAGCATACGAACAAAAATAAGGAAATTCTCTGATGGTTCGGGCAGGTTGAAAGGATGAGTGATGAACCAGATATATATATTTTTTATTTATTTATTAAAACTTTATTGCACAATATACACAAGGGGCGGACTTAATGTCGCTAGACATTCTCTGACAGCCAACCATAGCGACACTGTAGAACAATAAAGACGTAAGGTAGATGCAATTAGAGAAATATGATTACGTAATAAATATGCAATATTATCTAAACTACAATAATAAATACTATAATAAACTAAATACTAATACTACATACACATAACGTTTTATTAATACATTAGGTACATACATTACATAACATTAATACATACACTACATATAATAATATAATAAATAAATTAAATGCGAAATTAAATTATAAAGTAAATGCGAAAGTTGCGGTAAAAGAAGCCCTGGCTGACTGTTGACCCTGGCTGACTTTTGCATAAATAAAGATAGCTTGTCACTTAGTAATAAGGTAAAGTTCGCTAAAGTTAAACCCACTAGTCAAAAGGCGTTTTTTTTACCACCCCGTATGGAATGTTGTAATAATATTATTTTACAAAAGAAAAACATTAATGTATCCTGATTTTAATATGCATCATGGTATCATTTGCCAAGCGTCGTCATCCGTGGACAGTTAATCTCCATCTCGCGAGTGGAAGTGTCGGAGTACTGTCCGATTCTGTCCGATCTCCGGGCGAAATAACGGTTCTCGCAAATTGGTATAGCTTATTTGATACGGCCCGTAGACGTATTTAGAAGGACCAGTAAACTGTCAAATTCCATGCGACTCGCAAAATATGCTATTGTGTTGACTTTTCTAAAAAAGTTAAATTTTTAAATTTAGTTTTATGTATATTTATTTAATTTTTAAATATTTTCACTTAAAGGTGAGATATGATAGCAGTACGAAAGCTCAATGGTAATTATGTTATTAACTACCAAGCGGTTAATGCAGTAGAAATTAGGTCGTTGCTTCGGTTATGTAGCGTCAAGTTGGCGGACCGCATACGTAAATACTACGAAATACGCAAAACGGTAGGTATGGAAGAAAGCATAGCGACAAAAATAAGGAAAGGAGGATGGTTCGAGTCAAGAAAGACTGACGAACCAGATATATAACGCGAAAGTTGTGGGTAAAAGAGAGGCCCTGGTAGATCAAGATGTTTGATGAATATTGACGAAGCGAAAGCAGTTTATCGTGATCGTGAGAAGTAGCACTCAATTTTCTTTGCCCAAACAGCAAGGAATCTGCCGTAAAGATATGTATGCACTACTACGACAACATACACAGATACAGCCATCATGGTCTATCACAGCTATGTCTGCTCACTGTTACGTTACGGCATTATAATCTGGGGTAATTCAGTAGATATAATGAGCTTGTTCATAGCACAGAAAAAGTGTATTCGTGCTATTGGAGGTCTAAAGTGGACTGACTCTTGTCGTCCTTTATTTAAAAAATATATGATACTCACCTTACCATGTGTATACATCTTTGAGGTATGCAAATTTGTTAAGTCAAATTTTGAGCTGTATCAACAAAGTAATAATAATGGCAAACGTTCCATCACACACACATCCTTAGCAATGCCTATACCTAAATTAGAAATCTTTAGACGAAACGCCTCCTATATGAGCGCTAAAATATATAATTGTTTGCCAAAGGTATGGACAGAGATGCCTTATAAAAGATTCTGTACAGTACTGCATGCGTGGCTAGTTCAGGAATGTTTCTATACTTTGGAGGAATACTATGTGTATTTTAAGCAACACAAAGGTTTTTGTGAAGTAAAGTTACTAAAGAAGCAACGCTGAGTTTTTTAGTAACTTTACTTCTATAACAGTTGTTGTAAATTTTTGCATGCTTATGGCGAAATATGTGACCCATTTAATATTAATAAGACCTAATATTGTTTGTTACCATGTTTCCTGCAAATAAATATTTCATTTCATTTCATTTCATTTCATACGAAAATTCTCTACCATACGTTAGAATTGTAATTTTATTGAAATGTCAAAGATAATTGTAAACCTATTATAGGCATTTGTGACACGTCGTTTTAAATTATTTTGAATATTTCTACTCCTGCTAGTGGAAGACTAAGCTAAGTAAGCTGTTAGCAGAAGATGAACAGATTACCAGATTCCAGTGACCTGTTAATGTTTGATTGAGATACAAATAAATGAATAAAATAAATAAATATTTCCAGACAGGTCACACAGCGCCATCTAGTTTCCGTGGTAAGCGTAGCTTGTGTTACGGAAACTAGAAGGTTGATAAACTACATATTATACTTTTTTTTTTTTTATAAATATATACATATTATACATATAAACACCCAGACCGAGACAAATTATACAATGTACAACTTGCCCCCGGTGGGAATCGAACCCACGACCTCCCGAGTTCACGGCAACGTTTATTACCACTAGACCACGGAGGCGGTCGATACAGAATTATAACAACAATGATTAAATAAATATCTTTCAAATTCACCTATGAAAATACAATACCTGGTACCCTTATCAGGTATGTCAGAATTAACATAGGCTCACCCGTGTGCAACCTGATGGCCGTCAAAACGCAACCGATCACAGGCGTAAAGCATGTGCCAGCCATCCCCCCGCTTAACCAGGCGCTCAGAGTGTGTACCGAAACCCGATACAAATGCCACCACTGTAACTACCTTCTAAGGAAGGGACTGTCCTTCTAATATAGGTCGATGACAAGGCCTGAATTGTACGGAGTTCGTGTGAATTGGATTCGGCAGCTATACATTTTATGATATGTTATAAAATTTTATTTATATGTTGTGTCTGTAATTTGCCTAAGGTTTTGCATACTATACCATTTCCATTGCTTTCCATTTCCACTGCTTCAATTTCTAAAAACAATTAACTTTATTTATTAAAAAGATATGCGTAAATGAGGATTCTTCAATCACAAATTATTAGTGAAATCAAATTCAAATTTTAAATATCATTACAGCATTTGTGACACGTCAATATTAAGATATTATTTATTTACAAAACATAAAATATTAATTACAAACTACTTTAATAAAAATAATTAAATCACCTAATAAAAATAATATTTTTTTTTTTTAACAATATGTGACAAAAGGTATAAATACCTACACCTGCACGACGCTGTTGTTCAACCTGTTCCTGTTCTCACGTAGTAATAACTAGTTTTCAATTACAGGGTGGATACTTATAAAATAAAAGATTAATTAACAAAATTATACTAACAAGCTAGGCAGAGTAGGATGAATGAGGCTCTAAAATAATAACATTGTTGCATGCCCTTATACATATATATATATATATAAATACATTTTATTTGGAATGAATACAAAGTTTGGATGGCAGAGAATGCTAGGCATTAAGTCCGCCTTTGAAGATAGTTCAATTAAGTTATAAATAAATAATACAAGTATAATTTTATTATTTCGATTCCGATAAGACCAAAAATGGCTGTTGGACTCCTGTCAGTCATCGATAACTACCATGTGACAAACTCAACTATAGTAAGATATGGTCACGCTGGAAAATAAAAATAGTTCGGAATATTTTCATCATATTTATTTTAAAACTTATCTGACTTTAAAATATAGTTAGAAAAATCGGAGATAAAAAATATTAAACTTTATTACAGCGTAGCAAGGCAACGACGTAGATGACTACGCAGTAGCACTGTTACGACAACTACGAAACTTCGTAGCATCAAAAACTTTAAGAAATACAGAAACCTACCACTGCTCTCTTACAACTGAGCTACCACCGGTCTCTTCCAACTGAGCTACAACTGCTCTTTTACAACCGAGCAACCACCGCTCTCTTACAACCGAGCAACCACCACCCTTGCGCCCCGCTTGTATGTGTAGTACGAGTATAGTAGACATGTAAGTGTGTTGTCCGTATGTGCAAGACTGTGTCTGTAAAGAGAGTATAGGGAAGGCTGAGGAGAGCGGGGAGTAGAGCTGAGGGAAGAGGGACAGTAAGTTTAAATAAGAATCGTTCTTTAAAAAAATGTGTTACAACTTTTAAAATGTTTTAAATAAAGAACGATAAAGTCTCGAACGTTCCAATTTCAAAAGTGTTGTGTACTCTGGAATCGGAAGTGTCGCGGCAACTTGTTTGTGCAAGTTGGCCAGTTTGAAATTGTGCGTGAAAGATAACAGTTTGGCAACATTATTATTATGTCATTTTCTTATTTTTTTTACCAATTTTTCTTTTTTGAGTTCGCATTGTGCAAGTTTTCAAATATTTAGGTTTTTGCATCATCTTCTATATACATATGTATATCATGTTCAGATGATGAGGTTTATTTATTGCACTATAATTACTAATTTAATTGAACAAAGGCGGACTTAATGCCGCTAGGCATTCTCTGACAGCTAAACCAAGAACCAAGGACACTAGGACAGTTTTCAAGGTAAGTAGGTGCAATAATAAAAATAAAATAACAATTTATAAAACAAATACATAAAAATAATTCTTACTATTACATATATAAATATTATTTTATTATTTATTTATTAAAAAAAAAAAACTTTAAAGGAATTAATATTAATACTAAGGATAGGAGTATAAGTTCTGTCAGCGTGGAATGGTGGCAAATGGTGGCTGCATTTCCCCGCAATACTGATTCTTTGGGCGAAGAGAGAGCCAGCTCTCTTGTCACCTGAGGAGACAAAACGCGGTGGTACGTCTTTTATGATGTTATAGTAAAGTATATATCGAACTCTACATTTTACCAAATTTTTTGGCAAATGTTTAAATTATATAGTTAAATAGGTGGTAGGCGGGCTGATGGTAATAATTTTCCCAATCTGCCGGGGCAGTTATGTATAAATAAATAATAAATAAATATTTTCAGACAGGTCACACAGCACCATCTAGTTTCCGTGGTAAGCTACGAGGCTTGTGTTACGGAAACTAGATGGTTGATAAACTACATATTATACTTTTTTTGTTGTAAATATATACATATTATACATATAAACACCCAGACCGAGACAAATTATACAATGTACAATTTGCCCCCGGTGGGAATCGAACCCACGACCTCCCGAGTTCACGGCAACGTTTGTTACCACTAGACCACGGAGGCAGTATCCACCGTTCATGCCGATGAACCCAGCAAAGTGTATCCAAACTTTCAGTGCTAACAATCATGGACCTTGCAAGCCACTTACCATCAGGTGGGGGCAAGGTCACATGTCAAGCTAGTATAAATAAAAAAAGGAATCGGTTCAGTAGTTTAAGCGTAAAGACGAGATAAGAGAGAGGTAAAGATTTTTTAGCATTTTAAATTTTGTTTAATATTTTTTTTTGTTATTACATTTTAAAATAACATTTAATTTATTATTAACTTATATAAGTGAATAATAAGTAAGTAAGTAACTAAATAGAAGAATAAACTATAAATTAAAAATGTCCGTAAGACGTCGTCCCATCAGAGATAGTCCCAAGAAGACTGGCAACATTTCCCCTCTGTATATCGAAGCTAATACGTTGACAGAAATAATTGCCAGCTTTCCTGTCTCCAGGATTCTTGATAAGCCGTTTGGAAAACTCCTTGGCCAGACGCTTGGCTGAGGGTCCCCATGGTCCCATCGTCTATGGTACCGAGGTTGGCGTATTTGCGCTGCTTGAGAAAATATTTTTTTTTTATATATAAAAGTGGATTTCATTTGGATAACTGATCAGTGGAGGTCGCTCTTAGGACTTATACATGATTTAAACAAGCTCTTAAGTTAAACAAACAATGAAACACAATTCTTAACTGATATTTTCTGCTAACAAACAGGTCAAAATGAAACCGTATGCTGGCATTGGAACACAAATCAACGTCATGTAGCGCCCAAGCCGGGATCTGCCTGGATTTCAGTCTAGATTTATACCTAGTCCAGCGATTCAATTTCTAAAAACCAGCCACTACTAGATATTTTATTTTACACAGCTAAATTGAGTAGAAAAAGGAGTCAAGGATTGTGGATGGGGAGTGTTATCTACGTATATAGATATATTATTTATTGCACAGAAATAAAACATTTTACAGTATATAGCCTAATCATTAGTTTAAGGGACTCCACGGCATTATCTATGGACTCCACTAGTATTGCTGTGGTTCAAGTACAAGTTGTACAACCATTTTTAAACTCTTAGATACGACAACAGAGAAGCATCTTCCTAAACTGAAATTAATTCACCAAAATATTCAGAGCTTCTCTAGCAAAATACTTGACATTGAATTGTTAATTGAAAAATATAATTTAGATTTAATATGTATAACAGAATCCTGGCTTAAAGCGGAAAAAATGTGCTTTAATGTAAATAACTTTTTAGTAGCTAGTTTCTTCAATAGACACTCCTGTGAAGGTGGCGGTTCTATTATTCTAATTAAAAATACACTTAAATATAAAGAGAGAAAAGATATTGTAAAACTTTCTCTTGAACGGGTTTGTGAGATTTCATGTGTGGAGATGGACACATGTATTATTTTATGTATATACAGGCCACCAGCCTCGGCCTTGTCTATTTTTATTGGGATTATGGAAGATGTTCTGTCCAAAATATATGACCTAAATAAACGTGTCTTTGTATGTGGGGACTTTAACATAGATATTCTAATTGATTCAAGTGATAAGCAAAAACTTATCTCTCTTTTTAATTCATTCAATATGAAAAACATATTCGCAGAACCAACTAGGATTACTCCAACTAGTCAGACTTGCATTGACAATATATTTTCCAATTGTTGCCTTTTGGAAAATTCTATTATTGCAGGTGTGCGTTCTGATCACAAATGTTTGATGATTAGCTTTGAGTCACAGATCAAAGCTGTAAATAAGATAATTAAGTATAGACCTTTAACTGAAAATAGATTACAAAATCTCCATAATAAGGTTTCCAATAATATAAGTAGCTTCAGATATAATATAAATGATCCAGAATCAACTTATTCACATCTACATAAAATAATAACTGAAGAATTTAACAAAGTATGTAGAATAAAATCGAAGCAAATAAATAATACAATAAGTTTTGCAACCTGGGCCACAAAAGGCATTAGAAAAAGTAGGAACAATTTATACGATTTATATGATCGGAGGTCTTTTACATCTGATCCAAAATTCCATGAATATGTTAGAAGCTATTCAAAAATTTTCAAAAAGGTTTGTTCATCAGCCAAAGCTAATTATCTTGGCTTAAAAATTAAACAGTCAGAAAATAAATCTAAATGTGTATGGAATGTAATAAATACTGAAACAGGTAAAAACGGGCATAATCAAAGTGATCTAGCAATTAGGCAAAATGGTATAATGGTAACTGAGAAAAATAAAGTTGCCAACATACTCGAATATTTTTTTACTAATATTTCTTTAGAAATTACAAATTGTATTAAATCATCAACTGGTACTTCTATTAATATTTTAAATCAGTATTTCAATAGACCAAATATTCCAGATTTTTATTTTAAGCATGTCTCATTTGAGGATATAATTAAGAACTTTAAAATGTTAAAAAATAAAAAGACTGAAGACTTGTGGGGCTTATCTGTTAAAGCAATAGACTCAATAATTCATACTATTGCACCCATCCTAGCTGATATATTTAATGGTTGTGTTGATAAGGGCATTTTCCCAGACCTTATGAAACATAGCAAGATAGCGCCAATATTTAAATCTGGTTGTAAGACGGATCCTAGCAATTATCGACCGGTGTCCGTATTACCAGCTTTGAGTAAAATTTTCGAAAAAATTATACTATCCCAGTTACTAAAACACTTTAATGAAAATAAAATATTGCATAATCAACAATTTGGGTTTACAAAAGGAAGAAACACAACTAATGCTGGTACTAAATTGATTGGAGAAATATTTGATGCCTGGGAAAACTCTGAGGATCTTATTGGGGTATTCTGTGACCTGTCAAAGGCATTCGATTGTGTAGATCATCAAACACTGCTTGGTAAATTAGATTATTACGGTGTTCGTGGACAAGCTTCTAATCTAGTACAGTCCTACTTGTGTAATAGAACACAATGTGTTAATAATAATGGCAGTGTCTCGAAAGGGTCTCTTGTTAGAATGGGTGTCCCGCAGGGCTCAATACTAGGTCCATTCCTTTTCCTAGCATATATCAATGACCTGCCCCACATGGTACAAGAAAATGCGGAAATAGTTTTGTTTGCTGACGACACTTCTCTTCTATTTAAAGTTAATAGGAAAGATAATATGTTGTTGACAGTAAATCGTACTTTGGCGATGGTCTCGGAATGGTTTACGGCTAATAATTTGGTTTTGAATTCTAATAAGACAAAATGCCTTAAGTTTTCATTACCTACCGTGCCAAAAATCGACTGCAGTGTGATGTTGGGCGGTTCTGCTCTTGAATTTGTTGAATCCACTGTATTCTTGGGCATCACAGTTGATCCCAAACTGCAGTGGGGAGCTCACATTAATACCTTATCCAATAGGTTGAGCTCAGCTGCATATGCTGTCAGAAAGATTAGGCAGCTGACTGATGTGGCAACAGCAAGACTAGTATACTTCGCCTACTTCCACAGCATTATGACTTATGGTCTCATAATGTGGGGCTCAGCGGCAGATTTAGACTCTATTTTTATTCTCCAGAAAAGAGCCATTCGAGCAATTTATGGCCTGAAATATCGAGACTCGCTCAGAAGCATATTTCCTGACATTGATATAATGACATTGCCTTCACAATATATATTTGAAAATATTCTATATGTAAGGAATAATTTAAAGTTATTTAAAAAAAATGGAGACATGCAGTCTCGCAAATTAAGAAATGCTGACAAGCTTTATATTTCTAAATTTAGGCTTCAAAAAACAAATAAAAGTTTTGTGATTAATAGTATTAGACTATATAATAAATTACCAAAACCTGTAACAGAATTAGGAGAAACTAAATTTAAAAGTAGTATTAAGAAAATTCTAATTGCAAAAGCATATTATAAAATTAATGATTTTATTAATGACAAAGATGTGTGGAATATTGCCGCTCTGCAAAGATTAGAGAATTAGTTAATAGCACATTAGGTTCTTTTTTAATAATCTATTTTTATTTTTGATTAACTTTACAGTTATTATGTAGAAATATTTTGAATGTAACAATTAGTTACTAATACATTATTGACTAATTAGTAAATACTGTTTATTGTGATACAGTAATATTTTTTTATTACCTTATTATTATAATATAATTATTTTTTATGTAACATTTAGTTACTATTATGTATTTATTATTTTATTAAGTAATATATAAGTTTGTTAACGGAATTGCATGGCAACATTTGGGTACTTAGGAAGTAATTGTTATGTTTATGCTTGTGTGTGTCTCGAAAGTCATTCTTAGTGTTCAGGTTCTCATGGTGTGGCGTGTCCGGTGGTCGCCCCTTCCTTAGAAGGTCATTGCAGTGGTGGCACGTGTGTCGGGTCCCGGTCCGCACCCTAAGGGCCTGGTTGAGCGGGGGGATGGCTGGCACATGCGTTATGTCCGTGATCGGGTGCTGCTGTGGGGGCCTGGGACCTCTGCCGAACACGTTCAATTTATTGTTCTTAAATTAGCAGAGGTTTTTGCGTTTTGTCGACTTTCGGGTTGCACATAGGCATGTAGTCTACCTAAATTCTGACTTGCCAGGTGGGTTACTGCTGTACCAGGTATTGTATTTTCATAGGTACTGTTAACTAAATTTAAAAGGTTAATAATTGATCGTTGTGGTGCAGTTCTGTATATGTTTTATTTTGTAAATCTGATATAGCTGAGTTTTCCTTGCAGATTCCTTTCTCAGTCAGATTAAACATTAACAGGTCACTGGAATTTGCTAAGCTGCTGGTCTTCTGCTAACAGCTTACTTATTGGACCACTTTGCTGCTTAGTCTTCTACTAGCAGGAGTAGAATCATTCAAAATAATTAAATTAATGACGTTTCATAAATGCCTGTAATAGGTTTACGTGAATAAAGATATTTTGACTTTGACTTTGACTTTGACACTATAAACATTATCTAAGAGCAAACCTTTGGGGGGAGGGAGCAGGGATTGTGGGTGCATGACCTTACTACTTATAACTAAAAATAATACATAAATCTATTATTACACATACTACTACTATTGAACTTACCGTTCCGTGGGAATCAAATATTCCAAAAGACCACAACATGAAGTCGAATAAATATTATAATCTCACAGAAGAAATGATAAAAAACGGGTTCAAGACTCAGCTTTACGCAGGAGAAGTTGGTGTGAGAGGAGTTCCAGCAAAATCTTTGCATCACTTACTAAAAGAATTGGGCAGGTCTACCGTCAATACAATTATGGAACGAGCTTTCAAGACGGCATTAATGGAATCATATAGTATTTGGTTGGGTAGGGAGAGGAGTAGAATGGAGGATGATAAGCGTATTATCGCGCAATAAAATAAAAAAGGGAGGCCTCCTTTTCTTAAACCAGCCTAAGCAAGCGCGAGACAACAATCTTCTCACCTCTTACCCACACACGATTGACCCGGCACCCGCACGGTAAATCCATGGAATGCTTTAAAATTTGTCTTCCTCTACATACTACAATATATGCCTTTCTATTATTATCATTTTGCTGTAACTACATGATGAATCTAAATATCTCCTGGAAGAATGTGGCGGAATTTTAAGTTGATTATTGAAAAAGGAGCAAAGAGAACTACCGTGTGTGTTGCACAAAAATTGAAAGCGATCTTTAAGGTAAGGGGCGCCATTAGATTAAAAAGGATATTGTAAAGAAAGGTATGTGAAGTAGGGAGCGATTTCCGATATTGAGCCATGAGGGTAAGCGATACGCATAGTACAAGAATGGGAACCTGACGCCAGCCACAGATGGCCGAAATCAGTATCTACCATGCCGGCGTAAGATGCTTTTTCAAACTTCGCTTAAAGGACTCCAGGATATAGAAATAGGGGAACACACTGGCACTGGCTGGGAGAGCATTCCACATCTTCAGCGTGCGACAGAGATACACCAAATTTATATGTACGCGTAGGGATAGTGGCTACGGTATGGGAGTGCATATATTGGCCTGTGCGTATGGTTAGGTTGCGAAATAGACAAGAAAAAATAAGGTTATAATAGACACTTCTCCGACCACTCACCGTAGTATAGCTTGTAGAATACGCCTTAACTATACTACTGAGCCGATTTTGACAAAATTTGGTAGTGATGTTCCTTGGAATCCAGACACGTAAATAAGCTTCATTATATCAATATCTAACAACGACATGTGACCCCACGGTCTTATGTATGACTGCCTATTTAATTCGCCATCACGGAAATATTTATGAATCATTTTTAATGAAATTTGGCAGAGATGTTCCTGATAGGCACGAATAAAACAACGGTTTATTGCAGACATCGTTATACATAGCTACATAGATATCAGTTCCTTGGAACACAGAGACCAATATACGCTATATGACGTCATTATAATAACGCGATATGTAATCCCGGAGCCACTTGGAGGACATTTTTTCATCACATTTATTTTCATACGGCATTCATAGAGTTCTTTTTAGATCCACTGTTTATTTATTTATTTATTTATATAGTACACACAGCAGTACATATATTATCACACACATAATATAGTATAATTATAACTTATCTAATATATGTACTAATTAGGTGTCACAGCATTTACCAATATAAAAAGAAGAAGAAATGATAAACTTATTACTGTTAAAACAAAAAAATAAATTTAACAAAAACTAGCAAATTTTACAAAATATAACGTAAAAATATGACTTCTAAAATAAAATTATATTTTTTTTCTTTTTTAATAGAACTATAAAGGAAACATAAAAATTGCATAAATTCTGTACCTTAAAAAACGAAAATAAAACACTTGTTAAATAAATTATAAGCTACTCATATTTTGATGGTTTGAAATGTTCGAGAACATTTTTTCTGAATACATTGTAACGGTCATGAAATATGTCTATATCATTTTCAAGCCGGCATAGTGTTAGGGACTGATGTCGGACATAAGGGTCTGATTCCAGTTGCTAACATTCATGGACCCTGCGCGCCACTTACCATCAGGTGGGCGCAGGGTCGTGCTAGTATAAAAAAAAAAAAAAAAAAAATGGCACCTTAGACTGACTACTGTAGGTGTTGCACATTCGGGATGTTGACGAATGTGAACCTACATTAGTACTAGTACTATTGTTTCGAGTATACATAATAATATAAAATCTTATTAGCTTGAGATCTAATGATCTTAAAACTGTAATTGTATGTCCTTGTTATAAGCTGTGTTTTTTCTGAAAATAAATTTATAAATAAAAGATTGCGTTCCACTGGTATCTTTGTTTACATTTTTCTCAAAACACGATGAATACGGTATAGTATTTTACATGTTTCCATGAACACCAAAAAACCACCCAATTAAGTTGACAGACGACAGGCCACTTAGTTGTACAGAAAAGCAGTAGAAGCTCACAACTTGCGGTCACCTGACGAATGGATGACGGCTTAGTACTAATTAATCCAGAACTAATTTAAACTAAGCAATAGTGACCATTATATCAACTAGCAGAAGTACTAAAATTCCAAAATACTGACACCTGCAAGGAATAACATTGTAACCGAAATATATTTGTTTAAGGTTTTATGTTGGATATTGACCTGATCCACACATCCCCGTTTACTTTCAGACAACCCAGTGCTGTGAGGAGAACCTTGAGCAGCTTCGACAATGCAAATTATACCATTTGCTTCATGTATCTACTGATTGAGGCCTCCGCCAAGTCCTCTGGCCGCCAACCTAAGGACCCCTCGACCCCACCACCACCGTTCCAGTCGCCGATCCAGCCGCGCCGCTGTCTTCATCCCCCATTTCCCCCTCGATGGCTCCACCGCAGACCCCTACCCCTCAGGTTGGGTCTGCTGCCGTCGAGTAGATTTTTGCTTCGCATGCTTGCATAACGCGGCGAACGAGTGCCTTCACTCTGTAGCCACGACTCAGACTTAGCTGTTAAGGCACGCAGGGCCAACAGTGAGAGAGAGACGGTTTATTGGGTTTTAGTCCGTAGGCGCCTTAGGAGGCCTCACGGTGAGTCGGGCATGCGACCCCCTCCGCGTTGGCCCTTCAGGCAGGGGGCGTATCATTAATGATTTATCGATTCACCGTCTTTAAAAAAAAAAAATAGAAAGTTTTTTTTTTTGTGAACAGCATTTACAGATTTTGGAAAATAATGTACAGTAAAAGAAAAAGAAAAACATGAGAAAACTGTAGTCGCACCTAAACTAATTTTATTTTTTTAATTGTAGGATTCAAAGGGCTTAGTGAGAATCAGCGCTGCAGCAGAAATGTACAGCCTATGCTGCCCGTTTGTTGCAGTAATTCACTCATTTATTCTGTCTCACATATTTATCATGCCTATTTTTTTTTGGTATTTTTATATTATTTTGCTTTATGCCTCGGTGGCACCGGGTTTGATTCCTGGTCGGGACACAAAAATATTTAATAATGTAAATAAATACATTTAATTAATATTTAATTTATTTGTGATATTTCTCGAGTTTGGTACGCTGGAGACATCGACGAGCTTGCCACTTGTCATAATTGGCCTATAGTAAAGTTGGCTAAATGTGAATCCGCTTATTTATAAGCGTGGTTTCTGACCACCCCGAAAGGTAAACGGTCGTGATGATACTTTTACCTCTATTTTACTAAAACAAATCTATGATTATTATATATTCTAAGTGTCCGTAATTTTATTCCCTAGAAAGTTAGTAGACTACATTTAATAATAATAATAATATAATATAATCTTTAAAAATGCCGGAACGTGCGAGCGAGACGGATACAAAAGAAAAAACCTTAAACTGAAACAGAAATCGAACCTGACATCTCTTTCCTGAAATCTATGTGTTTAGTATTTGTAGGGACCCGAATAGGGCTTAGGTTTTATTACTAGTAACACACACACATTTTATTTTTATGCATGTATTTTATATATGGTACTGGGTTAACAATAGTGTGGCAACACTGACAATTCGGATTTGCGCGCCTTTGGTCGAAGCTAAAAAGCTTGGCGTGAAATTTAACTTTAATTGTACTAAAAGTGGTGAAAGATCAGCTCCCAGGAGTAGTTTGCGGTCTCCTGAGAGGGTGTGAATATTTGTTCGTGTTTGAAGAGCCGGGCCCGGCGGATGAGCGACATAGATTCCGCAAGACATTTCTTGGCGGTTGCAGCTTTTGGTGAGTGCATTCCGTATTTGTTTTGTGGAACCACGGGGGTGTTGCTTGGGTCTATCTCATTATATATTAGTATATCTTTATTCACACCGGAGCCTTGTGATCCTAATTACCACACCTCTTATTCTTGCACCTTACGCCGGATCTCTTTTCCCGCCAAATTGCGGGGCGGGAAAAATACAAATAAAACATTGGTCAACATTCGAGACGGATTTGAACCTGCGGTTTGTTATACTTTACTATTTTGTTGTCGTGGTGCAAAAATAAGGGGTTAATTTTGTAAGTACAGGGCGGGAATATAATATAGTACATTATTTATGTATTTATTATTATATTTATGTATTTAAAAACACATAAATACACTACATGAAATTGGGTTCATGCAAATGCATAACTTTCCCGCTCTTTTGTTCAGTCAGTCATTTTCGGCGCGAACTTGCTAAACGTCATCAGTCGAGAGTTTGACAGTTCGCGTATTTTACCGGTGTTTGAATTTTCTCATTTGTTTATTGTTAAATAGTGGTTAAAATGCCTAAAGCAAACAAGAAAACTGTGTTAAAATTAAAAATGGATATTGTTACTTGTTATTTTGACGATTTGTTCGACCTTTGTCAAAAGGAATTCGGTCCTGATGACCGAATTATGTTTAAAGTTCGTTGTGCGGATTTGGAGTCAAAATACAAGGAATTTAGTGATTATTTTGCTGACCTCGCCTATGACGAGGAAGGGGGACATTCCGAGGATCCCATGGGTATGTTTAGAACGTATAATGGTTATTACTACTCAATAAAAGCTAAGTATGAAAGTATGTTTGGCGGTTTTGAGGTTAGGACTTCAGATATGAAAGGTAGTAAATCTTTCTTACCTAAAGTGCATATTCCGGTATTTACAGGTAAATTGGAGGAGTTTGCCTCTTTTATGGAATTGTTTAGGTCCTTAGTAGGTGACGACCAGTCTATTTCAGACATTGAGAGGATGTACTATTTAGTAGGATCATTGACAGGGGAAGCTAAGGCTTTAGTGCAGCA
This sequence comes from Tinea semifulvella, assembly GCA_910589645.1. Lineage (NCBI taxonomy): Eukaryota > Metazoa > Arthropoda > Insecta > Lepidoptera > Tineidae > Tinea > Tinea semifulvella. The sequence goes on along the minus strand of OU342619.1, from coordinate 2,444,747 downwards.
CCTTTCTATTTCGGCTGCAAATTATTCAGTAGCAATAAGCCTACTAAAAAATAGGTATGACAATAAGCGGTTAATTGCGGATAAGCTTATTAATAATATGTTAAGTTTGGGACAAGTCAATAGACATTTAAACTCATTAAAATCTTTTGTAAATATTTTGTTTGAAAGCACCAAGGCTTTGGAGAAAATGAGTTTTCCAATTGTGGACTGGTCATACCTTTTGTTTTTTATTAATTATAATAAGTTAGATAATAACTTAAAAAAAGGTTTTGAGGATAAGCACTTATCAGAATTATTACCTACATTTGATGAATTATTAAATTATTTAAATAGTGAAGTGCGGGTACTGGAAACTTGTTCCAGCTTCAATGCGGTTGAAAGACCGCCTTCAAAACGTATAAATAAAGTATTTGCTTCCACAACACCTGCTAAAAATAATTTAGCTTGTACTTATTGTAATAAAGGTCATTTAATATTAAAGTGTTATAAGTTTTTAAATTTGGTACCTCAAGTTAGGAAGCGTTTTGCTATGAGTAATAATTTATGTTTTAGGTGCTTACATAAACATCACATTGAGTCATGTACTTCTAACACTGTCTGTGATGTATGCGGTTCTATGCAACATAATAAACTGTTGCATTTTAATAGGTTAACACAGCCTAACCTTGTACACAATGTGGTAGGGGAACGAGGTGAAAACGTGGTTGTGAATAATACTAATGAATTAGTCTCTAGTGATGTGCCCAGCACATCAAATATAAATAATGCGGCAACTTCGTTGCACAGTTCTCAGGGAGGTTACAAGCAAACAGTTTTGCTATCAACGGCTGTAGTCCAATTAAAAGATCAGGTAGGCAATTTTCACTCGGTAAGGGCTTTGTTGGATGGGGGTAGCCAGGGATCTTTTATAACGGAGGACTGTGTAAATAGGTTAGGTTTACATAGATATAGGGCAAATGTGAATATAGTGACAGGGTTAAGCGGTGCTAGTGTAACTCAGGTCAGGGGTGTGGTGAACCTTACAATACGTTCCCGTTTTGTAGGCAGACCAAGTTTGGTGACTGTGGGCACTATTTTGGATAGGATCACTGACAACCTTCCCAACTTTTCATTGCCATCGACTCTAGGAGATCAGTTTTTTCATATAAATTTAGCCGATGAGAGGTTTTATGAGAGTCGGTGTGTGGATATTTTGATTGGTGCGGACCTACTAGGGGATATAATATTATATGATAGTATTATTAAGTTGGGTAATGGGTTGCCAGTGGCTATAAATAGCATTTTTGGATATGTTTTGATGGGACCAACAACATACAAACCTGACCATACCAGGGCTTGTGTAACTCAAACCTTTTCTATTTCAGTGTCTTGTGATAAAATATTGGAAAGGTTCTGGGAAGTGGATAGCCTACCCGAAGAAGTGGTTGACCCTAGGCATGAGGAATGTGAGCAGCACTTCCTTAATACCTATAGCCGCAATGACTCTGGTCATTTTGTAGTTCGATTACCATTTTCAAAAGACCCACAGGGTCTTGGTGATTCTTTTTACTTGGCCAACAAGCGTTTCTTATCTCTGGAGAAACGGTTGCATGTAAATAGTAGTTTTAAGGATAAGTATGTTAGTTTTATGAAAGAATATTTGTATATGCAGCATATGTCTCCTTTTAATGGTAATTTAAGTAGTAGTCACTATATAATTCCCCATCATGGGATTTTTAAATCTGATTCTGATAAAATCAGAGTGGTTTTTGATGCCAGTTGTCCGACTACATCGGGGCTGTCATTAAATGATTGTTTGTTTTCTGGTCCTAAACTACAAATGGACATAATGGCCATTATTTGTAGGTTTAGATTGGATGCTGTTGTATTTACAACAGACATTCGTATGATGTTTAGGCAAATTAATATTTCTGAAGAGGATAGGCCATATCAGCTTATTCTTTGGAGAGATTCTCCTCATAATCCCATAAAATTATACCAACTCAATACAGTGACTTATGGCATGAAATCGAGTCCGTACTTGGCTATGCGGGCTTTACATCAGTTGGCTGATGATGGAGAAGGGGAGTACCCAGAAGCAGCACAGTTATTGCGTACATCCGTGTATATGGATGATATCCTAGGCGGTTCTTCATCGGTAGAAAAAGCAATTAGGTTAAAAACCTCTTTAGTTAAGTTGTTAGGTTCAAGTGGATTTGAACTTAGAAAATGGGTATCAAATAGAGCGGAATTGCTATCGGATATAGCAGATGACCACCTTGAAAAACCTCATATATTTGATAATGATGACAGTACCAGTTTTGTTAAAATACTTGGAATTCAGTGGAATCCAAGAACAGATAAATTCACATACCACCTTCATTTACCTTCATTAAATTTATGTTCTAAGCGTACAATTTTATCAACAATAGCTAGAACTTTTGATCCATTGGGATGGATAACCCCAGTCATTCTTCAGGGTAAAATGTTAATGCAAGAGTTATGGTCTATGAAATTGGAGTGGGATCAGACTCCACCACCAAATATAATTTATAAATGGGATTCTATTGTGCGGGATTTAGTGTCTGTAGAACAGATAGAACTAGAGCGGCTAGTTTTACCAATTGATAGTACACATTGTAGCTTACATGGTTTTGCAGATGCCTCCGAATATGGCTATGGAGCTGTAGTTTATTTTAGAGTGGTTGATTCTAGCGGTAGAGTCAAGTTATCAAACATGATGGCAAAATCTCGTGTAGCACCGATTAAGACAAAGCTAACGATTCCAAAGTTAGAACTTTGTGGTGCTGCTTTGTTAGTTAAGGTTATTAATTATGTTATTAAGTCTTTGAATGATAAGGTAGTTTTATCAGAGTTGGTGTGTTGGTCTGACAGCACTATTGCATTATCTTGGTTGCGAACCCCTCCTCATCAATTACAGGTTTTTGAGGCGAACCGGGTTTCACAAATTGTAAATTGCGGCTTAAACCTTGTGTGGCGGTACGTACCGTCCGACATGAATCCAGCTGATGTAGCCAGTAGGGGTTGTTCAGCTAGGGATTTGTTGCACCATAGTCTATGGTGGGGGCCTATATGGTTAATAAAGGAGTGTGAATCATGGCCTGAGAATTTAGTGAAACCAATTGCGGATATGCCTGGTTTGCGAAAATCGACCTTGGTCTCTCACGCTGTTGTAGAGAAGTCGGATTCCTCAATTTTCAAAAGATTTAGTTCTTTAGATCGTTTAGTGACTGTTGTTGCATATTGTAAACGTTTTATTGAAAATTGCCGTTGTCGTACAAACCGTGTAAATAATAAGGTTTTGTTAGTTTCAGAACGTAACAGGGCACTGGATTGTTTAATTAGGTTAGTTCAATCTGATGAATTTGCATCGGATTTGCTTTTATTGTCTCGTGGTGTACAGTGTTCATTAGGGTTGCGTAGGCTCACGCCTTTTATTGATAAGGGTGGATTATTACGTGTTGGAGGTAGGTTAAGGAATGCGAATATTTCGTTTGATAAACGACATCCAGTTGTGCTTCCGAAGTCACATCCATTTACTTATTTGTTATAGATCATTTTCATAAGGTTTATTGCCATATAGGGGCAACCGCACTGCAGTCTATACTACAGTCGCGTTTCTGGATTATTTCTGCCCGACAAGTTATTCGGAGTCGGTTGTACAGATGTATTTATTGTCTAAGAACTAGACCTATTCCAGATGAGCCTATTATGTCTAGTTTACCAGCTGATAGGGTAACAGCAGTAGGTACATTTCATAGTGTACAGACGGATTTTGCGGGTCCGTTCCTTATAAAAGCCTCTCGTATACGCAATGCCAAAATTGAGAAAGCATATTTGTGCGTATTCGTTTGTTCGGCTTCTAAAGCCATTCATTTAGAGGTTGTCAACGATTTAAGCACTGAAGGTTTTATAGCGGCGTTGACACGTTTTGTTTCAAGGCGGGGTTTACCAAAACTTATTAGGTCCGATTGTGGTACCAACTACGTTGGTGCTAATAAACATTTAAATGATGTTCAAAGGTTCCTGTTGTCACAAGATAACCAGGAATTTCTCGTTTCGGATGCGTCTAAGCGCGGTATTGTTTGGTGGACTATTTGAGGCTGCTGTAAAATCGGCCAAATCATTATTGCATAAAATAGTAGGTACTACAGCTTTAACTTTTGAAGAGCTGTCAACAGTCTTTATTAGAATAGAAGCTGTATTAAATTCGCGGCCTTTGTGTCCTCTAAATCTGGGTGATCCAGATAATTTAGAGGTCTTAACACCCGCCCATTTGTTAATAGGTCGATCTTTGATGGCATTACCTGAATTTAATGTAGATCAGAGAATGTCATTACTTTCTAGGTATAAATTGGTCCAAAATATGTCACAACATTTTTGGAGACAGTGGAGCTGTCAGTATTTGCATACACTGCAAATGAAAACTAAGTGGACATCTTTAACTGATCCACCAAAAATTGGGGACCTCGTTTTAATAAAGGACGATAATTTGCCTCCTTTATCTTGGAAACTTGGTCGTATTGAATGTCTACATCCTGGTAAGGATAATGTAGTCAGGGTAGTAGAACTTCGCACTTCGGCAGGAATGTTAAAACGCCCGGTTGTAAAGATTGTTCGATTACCAATTGCGGATTAATTAGCTAGTATTTTATTTTATTGATGTATGTTTTTTTGAATTTATATTTGTTTTGTTAATTTAGTCATATTTACTTTGAAATGTAATGGTCCTTCGAGTATTTCTTTTATTATTGTCAATGCGGTTTAAATTTTGTACTTATTTAATTTTTATAATATTGTTGTCAATGTAATTGTATTTTCATTGACCTTTGTATTGGGATTCCAAATGCGGTTGGAATTTGTTTGTTTGCCACAGGACCAACGGGTCGTCTGGTAACAGTTACCATAGTTTGTATATAGCCTTGTCTTTTGTTGTTTTTATTTGCTTGTTTTGGGCATTTAGCTATTTGGTTTTGTGTGTGTTAGTTATACCTACTTTGTAAGATTGTCTGAACATACGCCTCTGTAGCAATTGAATTCTAAATGTGGTTGGGATTCATCTGCTGTTTTTTTTTGTTTTTGGAGAAAGACTTTTCAGTCTTCCTCGGGCGCGGGGATGTTTAGTATTTGTAGGGACCCGAATAGGGCTTAGGTTTTATTACTAGTAACACACACACATTTTATTTTTATGCATGTATTTTATATATGGTACTGGGTTAACAATAGTGTGGCAACACTGACAATTCGGATTTGCGCGCCTTTGGTCGAAGCTAAAAAGCTTGGCGTGAAATTTAACTTTAATTGTACTAAAAGTGGTGAAAGATCAGCTCCCAGGAGTAGTTTGCGGTCTCCTGAGAGGGTGTGAATATTTGTTCGTGTTTGAAGAGCCGGGCCCGGCGGATGAGCGACATAGATTCCGCAAGACATTTCTTGGCGGTTGCAGCTTTTGGTGAGTGCATTCCGTATTTGTTTTGTGGAACCACGGGGGTGTTGCTTGGGTCTATCTCATTATATATTAGTATATCTTTATTCACACCGGAGCCTTGTGATCCTAATTACCACACCTCTTATTCTTGCACCTTACGCCGGATCTCTTTTCCCGCCAAATTGCGGGGCGGGAAAAATACAAATAAAACACTATGTCTATAACCACTAGGCCACAGAGGCAGTTCAAAATATCTTTAATGAATTATAGCCCTGGTTGTTCGGGCCATTCCATTTCCGCTGAAACTTTTGACCCCTGAGGGGAAACTACGAATACTACACTAAGACCTCTTTGACATTAACCGCTCAATTAAGAATTCGTTAAACTAATAGTTTAGTCTCTCTAATACCTGGCTTAGCACGGACTTTATATTTAGTAAATTATTGTTATGTTGTCAGTAACAAAGCTCGGCTCGCCATACACAATGCCATGTTGGTACCAACACTGATGTATGGACGTGGATATGTCACTAGTCACAGATTTTTTTTTTGTGCAGATAAAGGACTCCGTTTGAATGCGAGAAAAAGCAAGGTTTAACTAGTGTTTCAAACAAGATGCCCGAATACATTATCTCTATGTACTTATGTAAACAACACATCTTTCTTTAACCCGTTGGTGAGAATGTGTCGCACCTACAATAGGGTGGTTAGCTTACGGCCTGATATTGATGTTTTTGACAGTGGTTTCGCAGGGTATAAAAAGTCCATTACCACAGACCTCCTCTGCCTTATTTGACTCATATTGAATTTTATCTTGTGTTAAATTATTATTATGTTACCTGTATTGTTGTGCATGTATATTTTGTTGTAAATTGTATTTGTGTAAGAAATTATTTAACTAATATTATTGAATTATAATTATGATTGAATTTAATTTGTGTATTTTATTTTCTAATTTTAATAATAATTATTATAATTTGCATGTTGTGTGTGCTGCTTGGATTCCAGTCTAGTCCATGTATAAATTAAATGAACTCAAATTTGCAACTGACTGAAATCTGTTTGCACACCTAATAATAAATAAATAAAGAAGGATGACAATCTTGACGATAAAGATTGATGATAAAACTGAACAAGTAAATAAAGTTATATATCTGGGCAGTGTTTTCACTGCGAATGGGAAGTATGATAGGGATGTTGAAAGAAGAGTGAACGCGGGAAATAGTGTTAACGATGCCCTGGGGTCACTGATCGCCAGCCGAAATGTCAGTGACATAGATCGGCCCGCCATACACAATGCCATGTTGGTACCAACACTGATGTATGAAAGCGAGACCTTTGTCTGATGATAAATCAATATCCATATTATACATTTTTAGAATAGGCGTAAAAAACAAATTTCCGTCCCTGACCTACTAACGATCCCAGCATGCGTCCCAATACAAAAACTCACATCGGAATATCACAGGACGGAAGAACGCACGCGTCCTTCTTCTATTGCGTCATTACTATTGCAGCAGTGTGTAACTTCGTAGCCGTCCTAATATATAATGCACTAAAGACAGATATCGCAAGAACTCATCTGGATACCGACCGATAATAATGTCCTATGTAGGAGAGCTTTTATGGATTGAGGGAAGAGCTCTAAGAACGCTCCTATGAGGAAGTAAGGTTGGCTAAATGGAAACGTACTTTAAAAGCATGGTTTCTGACTACGGTCGTGATGATACTGCCATATAATACTAGTTACGAGTATTTACCCGTAATGCATAAAAAGTGCATAAAAGCCATTTTATTGCGGGCTCGTTCCGCGATAATATATTATAAAATGAGGCAGCTGATGCTCGACCAAAGATATAAAAAAACTTTAGATGTGTCTACTCGTTTTATTTGAGTGTAATTAACAGTCGCACTTTAGCTGTTAATTAACGATAAGGCTGCTCATCTACCATTAATTGCGAGGGAAATGATCACCGCGTGAGAAAAATTATGACATAAAGTCATTGGTTGTTGCTATCCTCGGGTACCGCAGATTTTTCTAGCACATCATTCGATTGGTGGAAACTCGATTAGTCAAAAAAATGTACCCTTAGTTGCGCTAGCTTTAAATAATACATATGTATGTTCTCGTATGGGGTCAATCTTCACATTAAATATCCTATTTTTTAAATATCAGGCCGTCGTCGTCGAAACAGCTCATCAACACCTCAGCGCGACAATGCTGCCACTGTCCTTGGCACTACGCCCTTTGGTAGCGATTTAGAATAGGAAAAAAGTAAGGTATTATTACGACCGTATCCCGGGGTGGTCAGATTCTTATTTAACCAACTTTACTATACGCCCATCATGACAAGTGGCAAGCTCGTCGATATCTCTAGCCTACTAAACTCGAGAAATATCATCAATAAATTAAATAAGTTATTGTGTCCCAAACAAGAATAGTACCGGGCACTTCCGCTTTTAAATGCGCGGCCTTAACCGCTAGACCATAAAGGCAGATAGGTTTTTTTTTCTTTTTCTAGACCTTAGTTTACTATTTCATTGTATTTTTTAATATTTAAGTAGTTCCTTTTTAACTATAATCTGTCTCAAGCACTACCGATTTGATAGACAGAAAAAATGTCAATTCAAATTTAAAATTGCTAAATAAGTACATATTCAACTTTTACTAGGGGATATTGCTTGTCTATAATATTATATAAGGCAGGTCATTTACCTACGCTATTTATTACAACATTGTGTTACAACACGCGCATTTATGACAACCCGATAGTGGTAGAGACTGATGTTAGTTGCTTCAACTTGCATTCCTGTATCTAAAGTTTAAGTATCAAAGACGCCGTCTATGCAAGGTTGAGCTTATTGTAGGTAATTGAGATAAGATAATATTGACCTACTTCACGCTAAAACGGAACTTAAGTGTATAAATAGTTTATGATACACCTTCCAAACAATTTGTTACACAAGCTATTGCAGTTTACGATCAGATGTGACTTCTTAACTTTTAAAAGGGTTGTTACGCTTTGCATCTCTCTCTCTCTCTCGCACACTCCGAGCGAGCACTTTTGAGGAATGTCATCAGCTTTCTAGGAAGTCATCATATAGTAGGTATACTATATTTATGTATATTCATAGAACTTATGTATGAAGTTTTATTATTATTATTATACATTTCTGGATACATTTTCGTCAACAAGATCTATAACCATTTCAAATTTAAAGTAAATCAGACCAGTATTTCTCGAGGTACTAGTTTGAGGACAGCCACTAAAGGTTTCCTTACTACTACAATCAAAAACAAATATATATAAGACGCGGTGGTGGCTCGGTTGTAAGAACGCTTTTCTTAAATCCTACAAGGTCGGTTAACCGTTAACCGTCGGTCCCGGTTCTACTAATACCAAGTTGTGGCATCGTTTATAAATTGACATTTAAAAATTGATATCAGATCTTCGCCAACCCGTCTGCCAGCATGGCGAGCAAAGTAAAGTATCATCACGACCGTTTCTCTTTCGGGGTGGTCAGAAACCATGCATATAAATAATCGGATTCACATTTAGCCAACTTTACTATAGGCCAATCATGACAAGTGGCAAGCTCGTCTATGTCTCCAGCGTACCAAACTCGAGAAATATCACAAATAAATTGAATATTAATTAAATGTATTTTTATTTACATTTATAAATATTTTTGGGTCCCGACCAGGAAACGAACCCAGTACATCAAAGTCTAAATTCACGGACTTAACCGCTATACCACGGAGGCAGTTGCAGGCAGCATGGCAAATGTAGGCCAAATTCTCCAGATATATCTAGAAGACCTATCTCCAACAATGGAGGTCTAGGATGTTATGTTCTAGGAGCTGTAATGAATGAAAGAAATGTAAATAGAATTAGGTTAAGCTTGTAAATTATTTATTTTTTCAACCATAATCTCAGTCATTTCGTCTAAAAATAAATCTGAAAGTAATTCGTGAAGTTATTATTTCAAATTTTCACCAATAAACATAAATTCTTGCCAATTACCAAGCTTAACCGTTTGAGGTCAGAGGGGTACATTTATAAGTTTGTGCGAACTGTTATTACCTAATCCGGACCTTAAAGGAAGCAATATGCTTCGGCCTTTACAACTTAACAACTCGGCTGTCATATTGAAAAACTTACCAAGTGCAAATAACGAAATTCACATTGCTAAGTCATGATAAAAAAACGTGAACTGATTATTACTAGAACCAGATGTTTGCGCCATGTGTTGATAATAGTTAAGTATCATCAAGACTGTATCCCTTCCGAGGTGGTCAGAAACGTCGCTTTTTAAACATTCAGATTCACATTTAATCAACTTACTATTAATAGGCCTATCAGACAGCTAGGTATTACTATGTAGATTGTACTGTGATCGGCATACACCTGCTATTATTATTTATTATTTTTTTCTTCTATTTTTTATTTATTATTATGTAGTTACGAGATCACCACATGTCTGGCAGTGCTGAGTGTGGAGATCACTGTAATATGTTTCGCTTGTAACGTTTTTTTTTTTGTCAATAAATATATTTTTCTTTTCTTTCTTTTTCTTGACAAGCTCGTAGATGTCTAACGTACCAAATTCGAGGAATATCACAAATAAATTAAATTGTTGTTTCTATTTCTGAATGTTAACCGCTAGACGACGGAGGCAGTTATTTTTACCTTTTTATTAAATTCCAATATAGGCTGGCAAAATATCCCCTCTGTATAGTAAGGCTAATACGTTTACAGAAATAATTGCTAGCTTTCATGTCTACAGACTTTTATGTTAGCCGTTTGGAAAGCTTCTAGGCCAGACGCTTGGTTTAGCGTCCCCATTGGTCCATCGTCTCGACCGAGTTCGTACCGAGGTTGGCGTATTTGCGCAGCTTGAGGTTCTCAGCAATAACCGCCGTACTCCCCAACCTTGACGAGGTCGCCACACCAGAGGCCTGCTAAGTTTCCGCAGTCATGCCGTCGGGTCCCTTGCCATCGCTCCATGCAATCCCAGAGGGTTTTAGGAGCGCAGGTGCTCCAGCAGTGACAAAAGCCATTTAGATGATTATGAAAGTATCATCATCATCACGACCGTTTCCCTTTCGGGGTGGCCAGAAACCACGCTTATAAAGAAACGGATTCACATTTAGCCAACTTTACTATATCATGACAAGTGGCAAGCTCATCGATGTCTCTAGCGTACCAAACTCGAGAAATATCACAAATAAATTAAACATTAAAAAATGTATTTATTTACATTAATAAATATTTTTGTGTCCCGACCAGGAATCGAAGTCCGAGTCTAAAACCACGGACTTAACCGCTAGACCACAGTGGCAGTTGATGGAATTATAATTTTAAATCTGCCACCGGACATTCTGTATATGAAGAAATAAATAAATCCTTACATACACGTAAATAGGTTAGCAAGAAACCAAGCTTTTAAAACGGATTATCCAACTTTATAAGTCCCATCATAAACAAGAGACAAGTTGGACGACAACTGTCTGCACGAATGAAACTCTACAATAACTCCAAAACAAACCTTTTACTTACCAAATTATCGGTTTATTTAGTGAATTTCCTGACAACAAAGAAGTGTGATACAATCTCGGTCTTTTGTGTGAAGTCATTTTGGTAATGGCATTATGGTCTTAGAAGTTGTTCGGGATAGTCGGATCTCTCGAACGTGACGAGTTCGCTCGTCACGTACCAACTTCTACCGTCACGTCATTATTTTCGCCCCATTAAATAACTAATACAAGTTACATTAAATGTGTTAAATCAGTAGTGGGTCAGTTGTAAGAACAACTTAAATACAAAAAAGGTCGCAGTTTGAACCCCGGCATTGACCAATAAGAACTACACTTTTTTATTTATATTTGTCATAAATTTACATTAGATGGTAAGCGTTATGTTATAAACTAGCCTATAGTCGGTAGCCTGAGACACAATTTTTCTTCTCTCTCTCTCCCACACACGATGGATGGAGTACTCTGAAGAGCTCTATAACCTAATTCCTTTCGCAACCGAACAACACGCACAGGTCAGAATATGTACCCACATACCGTAGACACCATCCCTACGCGTACGTATAAATTTGGGGACTTATACATCTGTCGCACGATAAAGAAGTGGAATGCTCTTCCAGCCAATGTGTTTCCACTTTCTCCTTTCTTTTCTTATACAGTATCAGCAGCTCGCCAGTGGAACCGACTGCCTCTTCATATTCGTAAGGCACCATCACTTATATGTTATAAAAATTTGCTCACTAAAACACTTTCACAAAAAGCAAGACGAGTCTACTTAACTTGACTAAATTGGTATATGATTGTATGTATATATCTTCACACCAGATAGGCAGAGACAATTGAGCGCCATTTGACACGATCACGACATACCTCTTTCGCTTCGTTGACATTCATTAACCTCTTCATACATGCCCTTTGGTTACGAAGACTTTTTAATGCACCTTCAGTCAGTGTTTTATTTATTTGATCGTGATATGTGAGTCTCGGTCTGCCAAGGCCTCTTTCACCCACAACTTTCGCATTATATATGTGGTTCGTCAATCTTTCATCGCTCATCCTTTCAACATGCCCGAACCATCGTAGCATGCCTTTTTATTTTTGTCCCTATGCTTTCCTTCATACCAATTATATAGTATGTTACCAGTATATGTATGTGTTATCTATGTATTTATGTTATAGATTTAATATCGTTTTTTTTTTAGTTATAAGATTTGAACTCAATAAATCTCTTTATCTCAAATATTAACGGTCATGCACCTAACAATCCCTGCTCACATCTCCCAAAGGTTAGCTGTTAGAAAATGTTTTTAGACATTAAGCTCGCCTATGTACTGTAATGACATAGTCATAATAGCTAGCTCGCTGGAGGATCTTAGCGGAATGCTAAACGGCTTAAACGTAGCGTCCCAGCAGGTTGGCCTCGGTATGAACTTGGACAAGACAAAAGTCATGTATAACGACCATGTCGTACCGAGATCAATCTGCGTTGATAATGCCACTCTAGAAGTTGTGCAAAAATACATCTACCTTGGACAGACTATACAATTAGGCATAGCCAACTTCAGCAAAGAAGCCGACAGACGCATTCAGCTAGGATGGGCGGCATTCGGGAAGCTGCGCCACATCTTCCTATCTAACATACCCCAGTCTTTGAAGACGAGAGTTTTCAACCAGTGCGTTCTTCCAGTGCTGTCGTACGGAGCAGAAACGTGGACACTAACAGTGGGTCTGGTCCACAAATTTAAGGTCGCTCAGCGGGCTATGGAGAGAGCTATGCTCGGTATTTCTCTGATGGATAAAGTCCGTAACGAGGAAATCCGTCGGAGAACCAAAGTTAATGATATAGCCTTCAAAATTAGTAAGCTGAAGTGGCAATGGGCTGGACATGTCTGTCGTAGAACCGATGAACGATGGAGTAGACGAGTTCTAGAGTGGAGACCACGTACGGGAGGACGCAGAGTGGGTCGACCCCCCGCTAGATGGACGGATGACCTGAGGAAGGTCGCTGGTGGGGGTTGGATGAGGGTGGCAGGAGATCGTGTGAAGTGACGAGCCTTGGGGGAGGCCTATATCCAGCAGTGGAGAGACACAGGCTGATGATGATGTACTGTAAAATGTATTAATTTCTGTGCAATAAAGAATTATTTTGTGTGTGTGAAAAATCATCACTTATGACTGATATCAGTCATAAGTGTCTGATTCGATTTACTAATATTAATAGAGCTTGCACGCTGCTTACCATCACCTGGGCGCTAGTTTACAAGTCGTGGTAGTATAAAAATAATATAAAAAGACCCGGCACTTAGGTTTGATGGAAATTAAAAAAAACGGAAATTATTGAATTAGGTACTTGTAGTATAAAAAAAAACAATATACGTTCAGGGTTAAAAATAACCAACCGTGAATTAAGGATTTCACTTGAAACCCTGAATAGAACCGAATTTTAAAAAAGCCAACAAGCGAACTTTAGTTTTTTAGATCGAATGTTTTGCTTTAAACCCAGACCTTTCGGAAATCCCGACAATACATCCCTAATTTACTCCTGCATTGATTCTAAAAATAAAATTTACCGTACCGGCGAAAAAGCGGAAAAAAACACAGGTAAAACCCGATTTCAAGAAACGAGTTCGTAATAGAATGCTTGATGAGTTATCGATTTTGCCGATAATTATTATTTACGACTTTATTAGTTTTCAATTACAGTATAATTGTATAGTCTATATATATAAAGATAAATGTCTGTGTGTATGTTCCCTATGCATTTCAAAACTACTACGCTGGAGACGAGCTTGCCACTTGTCATAATTGGCCTATAGTAAAGTTGGCTAAATGTGAATCCGCTTATTTATAAGCATGGTTTCTGACCACCGCGAAAGGGAAACGGTCGTGATGATACTTTACTTTTAAATAAATGGTACATCATACATAAAAAGAACACTTTTAGATTAGGTGCACTATCAATTGTTAGTTTCATTTACTGATACCTATACCAGTTAACTGTCATACTGGTATCAGTGTTCTCCCTGTTACTAGTAAAGACACATTTTTATTGTAGGTTTAGAGATTAAGATTACGCTGTCAATTCCAGCATCTTCCTAAACTGAAATTAATTTACCAAAATATTCAGAGCTTCTCTAGCAAAATACTTGAATTGAATTATTAATTGAAAAATATAATTTAAAATGTATAACAGAATCCTGGCTTAAAGCGGAAAAAAATATTGACTAATTAGTAAATACTGTTTATTGTGATACAGTATTTTTTTTTTTTTTATTACCTTAATATTATAATATAATTATTTTTTATGTAACATTTAGTTACTATTGTGTATTTATTATTTTATTAACTAATATATAAGTTTGTTAACGGAATTGCACGGCAACATTTGGGTACTTTGGAAGTAATTGTTATGTTTATGCTTGTGTGTGTCTCGAAAGTCATTCTTAGTGTTCAGGTTCTCATGGTGTGGCGTGTCCGGTGGTCGCCCCTTCCTTAGAAGGTCATTGCAGTGGTGGCACGTGTGTCGGGTCCCGGTCCGCACCCTAAGGGCCTGGTTGAGCGGGGGGATGGCTGGCACATGCGTTATGTCCGTGATCGGGTGCTGCTGTGGGGGCCTGGGACCTCTGCCGAACACGTTCAATTTATTGTTCTTGAATTAACAGAGGTTTTTGCGTTTTGTCGACTTTCGGGTTGCACATAGGCATGTAGTCTACCTTAATTCTGACTTGCCTGGTGGGTTACTGCTGTACCAGGTATTGTATTCTCATAGGTACTGATAACTTAATTTGAAAGGTTATTAATTGATCGTTGTGGTGCAGTTCTGTATATGTTTTATTTTGTAAATCTGATATAGCTGAGTTTTCCTTGCAGATTCCTTTCTCAGTCAGATTAAACATTACCAGGTCACTGGAATTTGCTAAGCTGCTGGTCTTCTGCTAACAGCTTACTTATTGGACCACTTTGCTGCTTAGTCTTCTACTAGCAGGAGTAGAATCATTCAAAATATTAAATTAATGACGTTTCATAAATGCCTGTAATAGGTTTACGTGAATAAAGATATTTTGACTTTTTTTTTTTACTTTCTGAAGAGAAAAAGGTGGTTGTAATTAGAGTATCAAAACATTAGAGGAACTGGCTCAACTGGGTTGGAATCAAAGGTTTTTTAAATAAATAATTTTGTATTTTTACTAACACTAGATATTATAAAATTCTTTAAAAATTGTTACTAACACATATGGAATTGATTCTGAAATAAAGGTTTATTATTATTATAGATTAAGTTAAGTTAGGTCTATATTTTATTGTGCGAGAGAGAAGGATGCAAATATGTTAACCCTTTTAAGCAATTATCCATTCATTCGTTAAAGCAGTGCTCAAAATTAATGCCTCAAACTATAAATTCGAATCATAAACCGAAGCGTCTATGAAACTAAATCGAATTTGCCTCATCAAAGGAAACTATGCCTTATTGTATACCAGACGTAAAATTCAATTGCCCTGGAATAGGAAATAGGATTTATGGGGAAAGAAATTAAATTCGCATTGATAGGACTTATTAACTGCCAGTAATGGAATCTAGTTGTACGCGTTTCCATTGCACTTTCAATTAGTTTTCAGCTACGAAATTAATTCAATTTTAATATAATATACATACATGCTCAACTCATCAACACCTCGGGAGACATGAGGGGTTGGTAATATTTTGGCCAAAGTATCAGATTGTATTGCAATTTAGAGCAAATTTTTTATTTATATATTTTTTTTCATTTTTTTTTTCGTTTTAGGAATTAGTTGTATTTTTAATTATTAAGTAGTTTTTTTTAATAACTTCTATATGTTTTAAAAGCATAGTTTTTAATTTATCATGCTATTTTTATTATTTAGAATTTAAGTTGACACAGCTATAATGCCTTTGATTTAATTTAATTATTAATAAAAAAAACATTTTTAAATTTTAAATCTTCACAATGCAATTCCAGTACTATCCCCAAAAACATAGTACACAGCATGCTACATGCATACCTACATACACATAAAAAAGGCTTGTTTTTTACACCTATGATAATGGAAACGCGAACTGGAAGTAAAGGGGTGCTTCACCTATTATTTCTAAATGGTTTCCCGTCAATCGAAACAGTCTAGGCTATTTTTAGACTTGGACAAGAAACTAGATTAAATATTCACTCAAAACCTCGCGTTTTGTCTATCTAGAAATTGTTTTAAAGAAACCTAACGTCTTACAATTACCGTTTTAGACATGGCTATTATTAACTATTTTATTTTTGTTGATTGTAAGAATTTAAAACGTTGATATCTAGAACTACAGTAACAGTTACTTCAGCTAGCTAATTTTAAAAGCTATGTCAGTACATAGCTTTTAAAATTAGCTAGCTGAAGTGGCAATGGGCCGGACACATCTGCCGCAGAACCGACAACCGATGGTGCATACGAGTTCTAGAGTGGAAACCATGTACAGGACGCGCAGAAAAATATCCACCAATATATATATATATATATTTATATTATATATACGAGTATATATAATATATTGCCGATGTTTACACAACATATTGCCAAAGTTTCATCCCGATCAGTCAAGTAGTTTTGAAATGCATAGGAAACATACACACAGACATTCATCTTTATATATATAGATAGTTCTACTACAAAAAATAAATAAAAGTTGAATGTTCGTCGACGTAATTTTCTCAAAAAATCTCTTACGTAGACTTTAGTATCCAGTTTCTCGTAATGTGGTATTCTATCGTAATATTATTGTATAGTAGCGAAGTGACAATGTAAGCACGTGCGCCAGGGGACGTGCCTGAGCGAGTCGGCACGTTTGCGATTACAACCCACGTGTCATTATGGTTTTTAAAACCTAACGAGACAATTTCGTGTTTTCAGCCAGTGGAATTTGAGATTATGACTAATAATAGTATTTTTTTCTTTTTACACGAATTTAAATTAAACTTTAGCTTGAAACTTGAATATCTGCTGGAAGAGTGGGGAGGGATTTTAAGTAAGTTGTTATGGGAAGAACGAAGTACAAGACCGTGCGAGTCACAAAGAAATTGAAAACAAGCTTTTAGGTGAGGGGGTGCTTTGTATGCTGTCTCAGAAGAAGAAACAGTTTGTGTTACCCGTAAGTTTAATACAAAATACTCAAATAATCAAGCAACATTTCTTTCTCCGTATCTCTATAATAAAATAAATAAAATTCTAGATATTTACAAACTAAATAAAATTCTATGTGGAAAAAAACTGCATCAGTGGTTGTTGCCTCTAAGTTATCAGTATGTTGAAGACCTATTAAAATCATAACCTAATTTGTTGGCTATTATTACCGTAGTGTCTATTAAATGACTAATTTTAAATTACATTACATCATCTTTCATAGAATAAATATATAAAATATATTTTGCTATAAGTTTATTTACCTAGTATAATATCATATCTTACTTTATTATATATTATCATATCATTTCTTATCTTACCATAGGTTTGCATAATATGAAAATTGTTGGCAGGATGGATACTGCAGTGGATGACATCCAGCGACTACATTAAATTCCATGCAACTTTCTCACATCATATTATTGACTGACCCCTGTAGTTCAGGTTCACCTAGTTCAGGTTCACCTAGTTCAGGTTCACCTAGTTCAGGTTCACCTAGTTCAGGTTCACCTAGTTCAGGTTCACCTAGTTTAGGGGTCTTACTACTTTATATTTTGTTTTACACATATAATTGTTGCTGTGCTGTTATTTGCTAAATTTATATGTTTCATTCCAGTGTATTGTGTTTATGTTGTTCAATAAAGGTTTTTCATTTTTTTTTTTTTTAAATGAAATGAAATATTTATTCGTGTAAAGAATTTGGGTAGACAAATTCATTCATTCATTCATTCATGTGCAGACCTGCGATTTCGGATATTGAGCCACTTTAACTCTTTATATAAGATATTTTACATACATACATACATATCTTCACGCCAGATCCCTTGCGGGGTAGGCAGAGACAATTGAGCGCCATTTGACACGATCACGACATACTTCTTTCGCGTCGTCGACATTCATCAACCTCTTCATACATGCCCTTTTGTTACGAAAGCTTTTTAATGTGCCTTCAGCCAGTGTTTTATTTATTTGATCGTGATATGTGAGTCTCGGTCTGCCAGGTCCTCTTTCACCCACAACTTTCGCATTATATATCTGGTTCGTCAATCTTACTTCGCTCATCCTCTCGACATGCCCGAACCATCGTAGCATGCCTTTCCTTATTTTTGTCCCTATGCTTTCTTTTATACCCACCATTTTCCATATTTCGACGTTACGTATGCGGTCCGCCAAAGTGACGCCGCATATCCGACGCAACGACCTCATTTCTACTGCATTAACCCTACTCTCATGCGTATTCTGACATATCCACGTCTCGCTTCCATATATCAGTGTTGGTACTAACATTGCATTGTGTATGGCGAGCCGTGTATATTTTATATATATTTATATAAGGTATTTTTATTTAAACGTGTATTTATATTGAAAACATTTAAAATATTAGTTGAATTAACATTTACTTACAAAATTAAACTGACATGAGGTTCTCTTGTCGAAGAAGAACGTGTTTTACTCGTGTTTTCCGTAGCAAGCAGGTCGGCATGCTGTCCGTGAAACAACAAATTATTCAGTTTGAAAGTGCACGTCGAACACCAACATAACCGGCAATGCGTTGTTAACAAATAATATTATTTTCGTCTTTTATTTATCATACATTGTGTGACTTTAACGAAGAGCACTTGTCTTCTGGAACACACTCTGTTTCATCAGACTAGTCCAGGAGACAAGAACGCATGGGTGTACCCAATTATGTAAATTAATTGTGTTCATATATGTGTATAGCTTATAGTATGACAATGCCTTTTTACAGCAGCTATAATTATAAGTGACATTTTATTTTTTATATTTTTGTTGCATTAGCTTCTAGAATGACAATGCCTCTTTACAGCAGCTATAATCTTAGTGACAATTATATTTTTTAGATTTGTATATTATTTGATAAGATGACAATGCCTATTTACAGCAGCTATAATTATAAGTGTAGTTTTGTGTGGAACTATTGTGTAACTCACGTAGGTTTTTTTTTAAATGTTATTTTATGTATATATATATATAACGCACTGCTCTACATTTAAGTAAGGTTGTGTAGTTTCATGGCGTTCTACCTGGTAGAATGCTGTGAAATTATGTAGCCTAATATTATAGTATACTTATTGTAAATTTGACATGTAAAAGTGCAAAATACATTTTTTTTTTTGTCCTATACCTAATTACAGAAATAAACGAATTGAATTGAATTGAGCACATTTATATATAGGTAAAAGAAAATAATGTGTCAATAAAGATTTTTATTATTATTTAAAAAAAAAATGGACCAATTCATTCTGCGCTGATTGGTCCAGCTTTTATTCTTAAACATTTTGGCGTCTTGACCTGTGTTGTAAAACATTAAATATATCTGGCCTGAACATTTATTAACCCTTAAAAATAAACAATGGCAATATATTTTGACTTAAAATCACGTACACCCTAAATTAATGTAAATCTGTTTTCAAAAAAAAAAAACTAACCTGTCCATCATGGGTCCTTCAGGCCTGTTGATCGCGCTATCTTCAGCACCAGAATACACGTACACCCTCGATTCTCCTTTATACCACTTAATGCTGTGCATCTTGCCACAGGAATGACCATCAATTCGACATCGCAGCCGGGCATTACTGCCAACAATTGCTGATGCATGATCTGTAAAGAGACAAACATAAGGTTAATATTTATATATTTTCTCTCTCTCCTTAACTCTCCAACAATGGGCCATATAGAACTTAAAAAAATACATTTTAGTAAAGGACTATATGTATGTAATTCATTTGTTCTGGGCTGGCTCTTTCCTCGTCCAGATAATCAGCATAGCGATTCAGCGAGGAAATGCGGTCAGCGTTCCAGCCACCATGCCGCGCGGATACGATTTATATTTAAATTAGGTTTTGTAAAAATGTTTTTTTTTGTTTTAGTAAATGTTTATTTATTTTAAAATTATAATGTCAAGATAAAATAACGATATATATCTATATATATAATTATTTACACACATAACTTTACTACCCTAAAGAAGTTAAGCACTACCTTATAACAATATACTCTAAATAATTATATTAATTAATCTAAAGCTTTCGTATTTTCATCTTCTTGTCAAATTTAAATTCAAATATTTTATTTATCAAAAAAGCCTAATCAGACAGACAGCGGAGTCATCCAGGCTCGGATGTTCAATGGGCCTGGGTTGGGGATGGGATAAACTCCCGTTTTCCGCGGCAGGATCTCGGCGGCTAACTACCCACCGGTGATTCAACGCACCGTTGGTGCTGGGCGCTGTTCCTACTACAACACCGCCCTTGTGGCTCACGAATCTAGTCTCCTAGATTTGTCTACTCTAGCTCTTCTCCAAGAGCGCCTCCCTAGGTAGTGGCCTTCCCTCCGAGGGCCGTGCGAAAGTAGGAGCGATATCCTGAAGATGCTTGTAGGATCTGTTGTCAGCCCGGTAAAACATACGTTTAGCTAGGCCGACAACATATACCTCGATAGTAGGCATCTCCAAATCTCTCGCAATTACAGAATTTCGCACGAACCACGGCGCTCTGGATACCACCCTGAGCGATATGTTCGGCTGACTCTGGATCTTATCCCTGTTGGTTTTGGCCAGAAGGTGATGCCAAGCTGGCGCAGCATAAGTAAGTCGGGAACGGATGAACATCTTGTAGATTAAGCTAAACAAAATAGCTTAAAAATAGTACTAAGTAGTTACATAAATAACAAATAAAAAACAAATAAAAAACAAAATACAACACTACTTTAAAATGCAAATGAAGTAATGTAGGGAGCAGGCTGGTGCTTTAACTAATAATGTGCTCTGGGCTCCATAACATGGGATCTGTCCTATGGAGACCCAGTGGTTTTAGAAGTACCCATCAGGTACTGTGACCACCTTCCGAGGAGTACGAGAAGCTTTAGTTAACGGCGCCGGCGTCCCTGCTGGGGTTGGTGCAGAGGGAGTTGGTGCTGCGCGGGGTCCAGGAAAATCGTTGGTGCTGCGTGATGCAAATCCTTGAATGTATTTCAGTAACATTTTGATTTTATCACATCTGTTCACATACATAAACACTACACAAGCCAGTTTTTTTTTTATATTTTTTTCTGTTACATTTTAGTTTATGTAAAATTTTGACCTTTTTAGTTTTTGTTTAAGCTTAATTTAATTGACATATTTCACCACTTAAAGTAAAAAAATATTGTTAAAATATTGGATTGTGCAAGCGAAATGTGTTTAACACGCAAGAACGAAATATATAAAGGGTAATTTCAGAAGTTTGTAACACAAACTTTAGTGTTATTTACAAAAGCCAGAAAGAAATCAAAACACACCCAGCTCTTTAATCAAGGACAAAAACACTATGACACACGAAACTTGAAAAAAAAAACCCGAAAAACTTTTATTAAAATCTCTTTCGTATAACAGAAATTCTCGCATAAATTTCAATAATCCTGCGGCGAAATTAAACCTTATCCCTTGAGATTAAAGTTTAATTTACAAATTACAAACTTTGTTGTGAGTCTGCCTCTGTATTCAAAGGATTTAAATGAGCTTGGATTTAATTTTAAAGGCATGACAATATAAGAGAAAGATAATACCAAGCAATAGCTATAAATGTGTTATATTCAATTGGAATTCCTCTAACTACTATCCCTTGATTTCCGAAAGGATCATTCAATTAGCATGTTAACCATTTTGTTATACGCCATGCAAATACATTAAATATACTGCGTGGACTTTGTTAAGGAGCAAATATTATTATAATATAATCTAGAATAAAATTAAAGAACAGCGTATTTTTTATTATAATTACTCAGTAACAAAATCTTAAGTTACGGCGCAGAGAAGTTATCCTTAAAATATCGCCACTCATATCCACTCTAATCAAGTAGGTAGCGAGAGGTCAATAACGCGCTAACGTTGACTTACGTAATTATTTCTCTCTCTTTTTCGTTTTTCGACTGTGAGTAAGCCCAATTAATAATGTTATGTTTTTCGGACAATGATTTTTACTTTTGATAAAGTT
The DNA here is from genome assembly GCA_910589645.1 of Tinea semifulvella. Lineage (NCBI taxonomy): Eukaryota > Metazoa > Arthropoda > Insecta > Lepidoptera > Tineidae > Tinea > Tinea semifulvella. The sequence continues at coordinate 2,422,616 of OU342619.1, read as the reverse complement.
AACTTTTAATTTTAAAATGGGGTGCTGAAGCCTAAAAAAAATATTTGCCGTTTTGACAATTATACGCGTTATAACAAGATAGAGCAAGAAGTCAAACTGTATGAGAATTAAAGTTAGGACAACGACTAAGTTGGTTTGAAAAAACAATCCTACAGAATGGCAGCGCTATATCTGCGTCGAGGGCGCATCCAAAGCGCACCTTATCTTTCTAGGGTTAAAATATACATACCAAAAACTGTAAGGTAAAATAACGTTCTAGAATGAAGAATAAAACTTTTATAAAATGAAACTGCAACTTTAAAATCCCAATTTGAAGTCTATTCAAAAATAGACGTCCGTTCCCAAAACCTGTTATAAAACACAAAAGGTATTTTATCCTACCCGAAAACTGTAATAAACTTTGACTGGACAATATCGTGTTAAACTAAAAACATTTATGAACTCATCATGATAAAATACCCTTTCTTTTGTATAGGATTTTGATGCCTATAACTTTTGAATTAAAGGTTATATTTGTGTAAAAGTTTTAAACAGTTTTGATACAGTACAGTAAAACAGTTTTTTGTTAATTTAAAACGCTTTGAGCAGAATTAAATGTTAAAGGAATTCTTATTCTTCTGTTAAAAATTGTTAACGGATAGTGTAGTTTGTATTTTAATTGTAATTAAATATCTTTAATCTTGTAGTACCATTTCTGTTACATAAATACCGACCAGTGATCAGTGTAAAATGCAAGTTTCGGAAAACGTAACTGCTGTAGTTATGTTTCTTTATTTTACATTGCGTGTTATTGCAAGTTTGGCTATAATAACAGGCAATGAACATCGAAAATTCAGTAAAAAAACTCTACTACTATAGTTGCGTTTACGAAACTTCACTGTCACACTAGGCATACTGACAGACCACATTTCATTTTTATTTTTCATTACAGCCCCTAGAGCACAGCGTCCTAAACCTCCACTGATGATATGTGCTGGAGATGGGCCTTCCAGAACATATATCTGGAGAATTTGGCCTACACTCGCCACGCTCGCCAGACGGCTTGGCGAGGATATGATGTCAATTTTTAAAGACAATTTATTTACGATTCCACAAGCTGGTATTAGTAGAACCGGGACCGACGGTTTAACGTGCTCTCCGAGGCACGGGAACGCTGGTGGAGAGGAGATAAATTGATTTTAATTATATATTCATATTTATTGTTACTTACATAATAGAGTTATTTTATTTATGATTCATAAAAATATAATTTAATAAAAAATTTGCTCACTATACACTTTCACAAAAAGCAAGACGAGTCTACATAACTTGACTAAATCGGTATATTATTGTATGTATATGTATATATATATATATATATATGTAACCAGTATATGTATGTGTTATCTATGTATTGTGTGTATTTATAATATAGATTTAATATCATTCTTTTTTTTAGTTATTAGTTTTTGACTCAATAAATCTCTTTATCTCAAATATTAGCGGTCATGCACCTTACAATCCCTGCTCACATCTCCCAAAGGTAAGCTGTTAGAAAATGTTTTTAGACATTAAGCTCGCCTATGTACTGTAAAATGTATTATTTTCTGTGCAATAAAGAATTTATCTATCGATCGATTCATGCTTAAATAACTTCAAAAATGTATACCCTATCATGTAAATTATGATGACGACCGTTCCCCTTACTGGTCAAGCTAACTTTACTATAGGCCCATCTTGACAAGTGGCAAGCTCGTCGATGTCTCCAGCGTACCAGACTCGAAATATAAATAAATAAATAAATATTTCCAGACAGGTCACACAGCGCCATCTAATTTCCGTGGTAAGCTACGAGGCTTGTGTTACGGAAACTAGATGGTTGATAAACTACATATTATAGTTTTTTTTTGTAAATATATATATATTATACATATAAACACCCAGACCGAGACAAATTATACAATGTACAACTTGCCCCCGGTGGGAATCGAACCCACGACCTCCCGAGTTCACAGCAACGTTTGTTACCACTAGACCACGGAGGCGGTATATAACAAATAAATAAAATATTATGCCTCGAACAGGAATCCAACTCGGTGTTAGTATCCAAATCTACGGTCTTAAAGCTTAAATTATGATAACACCTATTATTATTATTGTAACATTAAAATATACATTATGACGTCACAAATATTGTTCTGACAACATTGAAAAGTGGCTTAAAATTAGGCCACTGTTTTCTTTAAACAAAATCGCCTTATACACTTTAGGCTTAAGGAGGTTAATTGTGTGGCAAATATAGTGTATAACTACATAAGTGTTTAGCTGTATATTATAGCGATATGAGATAATTACAAAAGCCAAAAATAATGTTTTTCCATTCAGATTATAATAACAATGTTCATTCAAAAGTTATGGGAGATTTGGGTCGTGTTAATTATTGTATGATATCGCGAATAGATATTACCGGCACGAATAATGAACGATAAATAGGCATTTATATATTTATTTTGGTATTTCGGTGTCGCAGGCTCGTTCAAAACTGAATAAAGAACATATAGTAATAAGAATAATAATAATAATGTTTTTTTATTAACCAAAATGAAGAGTACAATATAAAAAACCTTAAATCTAAGTACAAAATATACTGTAAATATGGGGTTCCCTGGCCAAAAGTTAACGTGCGTTATGGAGACCAGTTGATTCCCTACAATTTGTGAAAATAGTTACATCGAAATATCTATAAACAAACTTAATAATTAAAACCAATAGTACGTATAACTATCAAACAAATGCAACTGCAAATATTAAATAATACATAAAATGCAGGTAGTTTGAAAAAAAAAAGATAAAGCTATTCAATAACACTCGCCAAACGAAGTCACCAAGCAACGGCTGTAATATATATAATTGATGGAACAATTCTGCAAACGCAGTAAAAAATTTTTTTTAAAGTAATTTTATTATAAGTGTTAAAAATAAATAAACTCGTTAAATAGATAAATATATATATATGTGTGTAAAAATTTATTTAAAGATTTCTGCCATAACGAATTGGTACTGACTTTTACTTAGTGCAATACTCAGAGATGTGATTATATTTGCGTAAACAATATGTATGTAGGTTCTGCACAGAAGCATTAGGTAACAGACCATCTTGTTTAGCAACACCTCTGAGAGATCGACATTATACTGCGTAGAATTGAATAAAGAGCAAATATTTTTATATTATAATCTAGAATACAAATAAAGCACAACGTACTTTTTATTTTAATTATTCAGTAATAAATTCTTAAGTTACGATGCAGAGAAGTTATCCTGAAAATGTCGCGAGTTATCATCTTTTCAAAGCCAAAGTCAAAATATCTTTATTCACGTAAACCTATTACAGGTATTTATAAAACGTCATTTATTTAATTATTTTAAATGATTCTACTCCTGCTAGTGGAAGACTAAGCAGCAAAGTGGTCCAATAAGTAAGCTGTGAGCAGAAGACCAGTAGCTTAGCAGATTCCAGTGACCTGTTAATGTTTAATCTGACTGAGAAGGAATCTGCAAGGAAAACTTAGCTAAAACATATACAGAACTACACAACAACGATTAATTAATAACCTTTTAAATTTAGTTATCAGTACCTATGAGATTACAATACCTGGTACAGCAGTAACCCACTAGGCAGGTCAGAATTTAGATAGACTACATGTGCAACCCGAAATTCGACAAAGCGCAAACCTCTGCTAATTTAAGAACATTTATAGTCTGTGTCACTCATACATAGCCTAATTAAGAAGGTAGCGTGAGGCCGACGATCAGGGATCATGATGTATATCGCGATTTTCAGACGCATCCTTATTCACCATGCATTAGTGTTTTGTTTTTGTTTTTTTTTTTTTAAGTTTTTTTTTATATTTTAAATAGAGGTTCTAGTAATGACACCTGAAGCCTAAAAAAAATATTTGCTCTTTAGACAATTACACGCTGTATACACTTACTTGTATAGTGGATAAGCACGGCCGACACGCGGTCTATGTAGCTCAACTCAAGACGTATTCATGTGAAAAGGCCCTAAGCTTAAAAATAAGAACAGGAACAGAGAGAAGGAAAAATTATGTTTTGTTCCAAAAACAATTTCAAACTTAGTAAACAATTTCCAGACAATTAAAGAAACAATAGCACAATCCTTTATCCAGACGATGTGAAGAACTCCCGGCCGGGTATATTAGCCGCAACATTAACATTTTTGCCGCTACATAAATTTTTAGCTAATTCGCAAAGTTGCCGGGCGTTTTTGGCACTCGTCGCTAGCCGTTCTCGTTTATGTCTCAAGTTACTATGATTTGCGACTTTATCTGCAACGTCAAATAGCTAATTTAAGAATTACTTTTTTTTATTTTTCTTCGACTGCCCCCGTGTTCTGGTTAAGTTGGTTGATTAAGACTCGGAGGTATCGGGTTTGATTCCTGGTCACACAATAATATTGTTTTTTTTTTATTTTTAAATAAAATTGGTGATATTTCTCGAGCTTGCCACTTGTCATGATAGGCCTAAAGTAAAGTTGGCTAAATGTGAATCCATTGCCACAAAAATGTAGTTAATCAGCTTTTTAGGAAATACAATTACAGATGGTTAAAATAATTGGTAATTAGAGAAATAAAGCTAAAAACTTTAATATTGATACAAATAACAAAAAAAAAAATTGTCCGCGCGGCATGGTGACAAGAACGCTGGCCGCATTTTCTCGCTGAATCGCTATACTGATTCTCTGAGTGAGGAAAGACAAAAGACGAGGGGTGATGTCTTTTAAAAATGTTTCATCGCTTAGACCCCAGTCTGTCTTTGAATATAGATACGTATTTATCGTATCCGGCTTTTAGCGCTGTTCCTCTGAGGTGGGACAAAGCCCGTTTTATGGTTTCATTTATTTTATTTTATTTTATTTTATTTTATTTTATTTTATTTTATTTTATTTTATTTTATTTTATTTTATTTTATTTTATTTTATTTTATTTTATTTTATTTTATTTTATTTTATTTTATTTTATTTTATTTTATTTTATTTTATTTTATTTTATTTTATTTTATTTTATTTTATTTTATTTTATTTTATTTTATTTTATTTTATTTTATTTTATTTTATTTTATTTTATTTTATTTTATTTTATTTTATTTTATTTTATTTTATTTTATTTTATTTTATTTTATTTTATTTTATTTTATTTTATTTTATTTTATTTTATTTTATTTTATTTTATTTTATTTTATTTTATTTTATTTTATTTTATTTTATTTTATTTTATTTTATTTTATTAGGAAAACTTATGGTTACAGAATTTTAATTAGACATAAATATAAACACTTAAACCACTAAAAAGTTTCCACAGATAGAAAGCCATGACGTGAAAATCTGCCGCCGCAGATCAGATCATGCGTGGATTACTGTTCACACCTTTGGGATGGTTAAGCCACAGATGCTCTCAATGTCCAACAGAGCGAACTGTTCGAATTGTAGACGATGCCACTATATCTGGAACTCTCGAATCCCTTCGCCGAGATGTAGCTTCTCTGAGCGTGTTCTACCGGCTATACTAAGGTGAGTGCTCTGAAGAGCTCTATAACCTAATCCTTCCTCTCCATTCCGCAACCGAATCACACACACAGGTCAGAATATGCACCCACATACCGTAGTCACTATCTCTTCGCGTACCTATAAATTTGGTGACTTATACATCTGTCGCACAATAAAGATGTGGAGTGCTCTTCCAGCCTTTGTGTTTCCACTTTCCTATAACCTGGAGTCCTTCAAGCGAAGTGTGAAAAGGTCAAGCCCGAATAGTGTTAGGGACTGATGTCGGACATAAGGTTCTGATTCCAGTTGCTAACATTCATGGACCCTGCGCGCCACTTACCATCAGGTGGGAGCAAGGTCACATGTCGTGCTTGTATAAAATAAATATAAAAGAAATAAAAAAAAGCGCCATAAAGCCCGTGGATACAGATATACTTCCATCGGTAAAACAAGGGTCTCAAACGGAATGCTATATATACATATATTACTATGAATGTTTTAAGATCTGTATGTTTCCTGAATAAATAAAATAAAATAAAAACTATTATTGCAATATTTATTCAATAAATAAATAATTTACGACTTTGTAATAATAAATATATTACTTTTTATGTATAGTTTATTTTTAATTTTATTATTTAGATTAGTTTTTTTTTTTTTTTTTGTTTTTTTTTTTTTATTCGATGGAAGTAAGGTAAGTAAGTACAATATTTAAAAAAACTAAATTATTAATTAAACTAAAAACTTACATTTTAAAACATAAATTACTAAATAATATAATGCATAATTGATTTACATCGAATAAAACGTGTTAAATTTGCGACTTTGTCTGCAACTTAAAAAAGCTAATTCAAGAATTACATTCTTTCCAATTTTGTTAGCGCGAATTTATTTTTTAAGTTTGATCAGTTTGGAACGGTTCAAGTTTTCTTTTCTTGACTTTTTATCACTATATTTTTATGACTCGATCGAAGCTCGAAAGAATTGAATTTACTTTTATTAAAAATATCTTCATTTAAAAAGTCAATGAACTTTACTCTCAGTTTTTTCTTAGTTAATAATATAGTAGAATATTTATTTAATTATTTATTTAAAAAACTTAATTGCACAAAGTACAAAGGCGGACAGGCCCGAAGACATTCTCTGACAGCCAAACCTTAGGGACAAATTTGAACAATTATAGTTGCAATCATAGAAATAATAATAATACTATAATTATAAAAGTTAATTTAATAGTTAAATACCATTAATACGATTGACACGTCTTAGATTAATAGAATAGCAAATTCATTGAATGTCCATTTAATTAAATAAATAAATATTTCAGACAGGTCACACAGCGCCATCTATTTTCCGTGGTAAGCTACGAGGCTTGTGTTACGGAAACTAGATGGTTAATAAACTACATATTATACTTTTTTTTTGTAAATATATACATATTATACATATAAACACCCAGACCGAGACAAATTATACAATGTACAACTTGCCCCCGGTGGGAATCGAACCCACGACCTCCCGAGTTCACGGCAACGTTTGTTACCACTAGACCACAGTAGCCTTTATTGCCTATAAAAAATAACAATATTATAAATTTATTATCATTGTTTTCTTTGCTTACTTTTATTGTATCTGTCAGCGAACTCTTATTATTGGCTTTATCGTATTACTATTTTCTCCTATATATGTATAAATTAGCTGTAAGATTTCCTAAATAAATAAATAAATAAATAAATAAATAAATAAAATTTTCAATAAGTTTACAAAAACTAAATATTATTCAAAAAACTAAAGCTGAAACAATTTTTTTAAAATATATATAAAAAAGTAACGAAAATAACTAAAATATTACCCACTTCAAGTAATAAAGTAAAATAAATTAAATTAAATTTATTTTTATAAAAAAATCAAATAAAAAAACACATAAAATTGACTTATAAAATAATGTATTTAAAGTAGTGTTTAGATAACAAGAAACGTAAAATCTTATTCGATGTAAATAAATAACATTAAATATAAATTAAAAGCTACCTAAATAATAAAATAAAAAATAAACCAAACTATAAATAAAAAATGTCCTCTAGAGACGTCCCATCCGAGATAGATAACTAAAACAGAACTAACATTTGAATAATCACATAAACTAAAGTTAGACATCAGATAGTAGGTACACTTTATTTCATTTAAAAGTGTTTTAAATTCTCTGATAAACCTTGCACGCTGTCACAGAACAGAAAAAACGAGGAAGAAAGCGCAAGTGGAAATCGCTCCTTAACTCTTACACAACAACATCGTCCAAAGAACAACTGCAATCACTAGTCACAGAAATAAAAGAAGGATGTGCAGAAAAGGACTCCGTTTGAATGCGAAAAAAAGAACAAGTGTGTAAAGTCGTCAGTCCCTATTCTGTGCTGCTAACCACATAGGGATACTGCTGCGGGTCTTCCATGGCTCAATTAAAGATTGTTTAGCGGACTGTATATGGTTTATTGCTGAAGTAGAAATTCCAGTTAATTACTTGAGTAAAAAGGCTATGAAAATTGTGAGAGAAAAAACGTGTGACTGCTCGGTGCGCGGATTGATTCCACTCTCGTGGGCGCCGCTCGGAGCGCTGGCCACCGATCCAACGGTAGTATTGGCCGAGCGACGATAATGTCGCTGTGATCTCGACTATAGTGTTTGAGAGAGAAAGGATGACAACTGTAACGATAAAGATTGATGATGAAACTCTAGAACAAGTAAATGAAATTATATATCTGGGCAGTGTTTTTACTGCGGATGGGAAGTATGACAGGGATGTTGAAAGAAGAGTGAACGCGGGAAATAGTATTAACGGTGCCCTGGGGTCACTGATCGGCAGTCGAAATGTCAGTGACAAATCTCGGCTCGCCATACACAATGCCATGTTGGTACCAATAAATAAAACACTGGCTGAAGGTGCTTTAAAAAGCCTTCGCAACAAAAGCTTCGCAACAAAAGGGCATGTATGAAAAGGTTGATAAATGTCGACGAAGCAAAAGAAGTATGTCGTGATCGTGTCCAGTGACGCTCAATTGTCTCTGCCTACCCCGTAAGGGATCTGGCGTGAAGATATGTATGTATGTATGTAACTCTTACACCTACGCGTGCCCGAGCCATGTTACGATCTGTAATAAATTACAGCATGGCGCTCTAGTTGAAGATCCGGATCTACAAGATGTCCATCCGTTCTTGTCTAACCTATGCTGCGCCAGCCTGGCATTACGTTCTGGCCAAGACCAACAGGGTCAAGATCCAAAATTAGCAGAACATATCGCTCATGCTTATTATTTGTGTGTCCAACATTGTCTTTTAGATTATTATGCGCATTTACTAAAAATATTCCCTTTTAGTTGTTATTTATAGAAGACTAATTATAATAACAGTTTTTTTATTTTATTAAAATTGTTTACCTAATTGTTGTTCCAACATAATCTTATATATTTATTTATTAAAAACTTTATTGTTTAATACAAAAGGCGTATGTACTGCCACTTGGCATTATCTTACCATCAACCTTCGGGCCAAAAAAATTAAGTTTAGGCATGGCAAAATAAAAAAACACAAAAAAAAATACACTTATTAGTACTAGTGAAATTAAATATACAAAAATCATCATAAAAATAATAATACTTAAACTACATAAATAATTATATTCTTACATAGACTACATAACTAATATAAACCGTAGGTACTTACTTTCTAGTTGTCAACGTCGGTAATGTTACCAGCGGTAAAGTAATATGTTATTTCTACTAGTTTTTTTTCTGTCCTATGACTACTGTCGAACAAAACAGCGCCGTCTGTCCCAACTCGGTGGCTGTCAAAATTGCAGGAAACTTTCCTAATAAACTGGGCTTGAACGCAGTATAGTTTCGGAAATTTTAGCCCCTTTGAGAGGACAAAATTTGTCTATGTTGGTTTAAGTTTTTTTTCCTCTTTAATTACCTTTATCTCTATACGTTTTATTGTGGAAGTTTTAAATACTATCCACACAAGCTAGTACATGTTTGTTCGAGAACAAATATTTACATAATATAAAAAAATTAAAACTACTTTAAAAGTAAACATTAAAATAAATATAAACTAAACCTAATAAAAATTGCCTCCGTGATCTAGCGGTTAAGTCTATGGATTTAGACTCGGAGGTACCGGGTTCGATTATTGGGACACAAAAATATAAAATACATTTAATTCATTTTTGATATTTCTCGAGTTTGGTGCGCTGGAGACATCGACGAGCTTGCCAACTGTCATGATTGGCCTATCGTAAAGTTGGCTAAATGTGAATCCGCTTATTTATAAGCGTGGTTTCTGACCACCCCGAAAGGGAAACAAACGTGATGATACTTAACTTTTTTTTTAAATTATTTTAGTTTTAATTTCAAACGTATTTTTTTTTTATATTTTTATATCCTGCTTGTTGATGACTACACACGTTGCACTGTGTGAACGAAAGAAATGCAAAACGTAAAAACTTGCTCCATAAAGAGAATCGAATGTTAAAAGTTAATATATAAAAATAAAATCTTACAGAGCCAAAGTAAAATCCCGACTTAACGTTTGTCGAACAGGGTCCTAACAATACGTACTAGTTAATCCGGAAAAAATTGCCAAGAGCGCGGCGCCTCGCAATAAAATGGTCCCGTAGATTTAACTTTCAAATACCTAATTGTTATTGTTCCCTTTTTAAGTAAACAATACAAACTTGTGAAACAGTTTGCCTCTTAGCATAAGGCAAGTTATTACCAAATCTCTATAAAAAAAAATATCCATTCACACTTCCTATCACAACAAAAGTAAGTATATTAGATATGATATAATATAATATGTATATAATATAATAATAGCATGGCATGATAAATTAATTAAATAAATCTTAAAATAAAATTAATATTGAGGAATAATAATAAAATGTAACCAAGGAAGAAACTGATCCTAAGCATAACCCAGAGAATTCTAGTCTGGGGATCAGAGTTCCTCCAAAAGAATTATGTAGACAATTTTTGTGAACAAATATATTTTTTTTGTATTTATGTACGAGTATGCGTATGTAATTATTAGAATTTAATATATTGTAATATATAATACAACATATATATATAATATTTAGTGTATGTAATAATATGTATAGGTATATATAGTATATACATTTATACACATATATGTTGTATAATAATATAGTTAAACTGTAAAAAAAAACCATTTTAATTATTATTAAAAATTAATAATGATACCTACTAATTATGCACTATTTAATTATTAGTTTTTCTATGTAATTTATTTTATGTATTTTTTTATACCTCTGCCACACACCAAATTGAAATATTTTATTGCATGTCATAATTAATAATACAAGGTAGTACAATTACATATACGACACCTCGTAGCAACAAATAACATATAAAGACTAACTATGTAAAAAGATATTACCTTTATGAAGGTTCACTGTAACTGACAAATTGACACGCATATATATAATATGTCACTTACATTAAGTTTAGTCTACTAACTTTAGTGTAAGCCATTTGTTGGATATTTCATTATTTGAGTCGTTTGATTTGAATATTGGCGGCAACGCCTTTGTGCGCCGGCGCACTTGTGTGGGCGACCGTCCGCCGACCCGACGCCCCCTGGTGGGCGATAGCGACTGTGCTCGGCGAACTTCCTGTCGCTGACGTTTCTGCCGGACGCAACGCCTTCTGATGGACAGTAGTGAAACTATCACACCGGTCGCGAAGCACATCGCAGCTCCTAAATTTCGTGCATATTATTTTTTTCTGTGATTGTGTTTCGTATTTATGCTGTGATCCTCGTCAGCACCGAGCTTATCACGACGCGTCGGCTATTAAAACTACAAGAATTCTATCGACATTCGAGACAACGGAACAAAAGGTTAGTTGCTGCTAATTTCATTTCTTTCGCTCAATTTTCAGGTATTTTCACCAGCGCCTAGTCGTTTCCCGTTCACCATTGTTACTAACATAGTGATAGGTCTACAAACAAAAATGGATTGTAGTTTTCTAATAAATTTAATATATTATTATTATTAAACTAGTAATACAACAAATAGTAAATGATGTAATGAATGACCGCCTCCGTGGTCTAGTGGTAACAAACGTTGCCGTGAACTCGGTAGGTCGTGGGTTCGATTCCCACTGGGGGCAAGTTGTACATTGTATAATTTGTCTCGGTCGGGGTGTTTATATGCATAATATGTATATATTTACAAAAAAAAAAGTATAATGTGTAGTTTATCAACCATCTAGTTTCCGTAACACAAGCCTCGTAGCTTACCACGGAAATTAGATGGCGCTGTGTGACCTGTCTGGAAATATTTATTATTATTATGTTGGTCAATTTTATATTTATTACTTACAGAAAAACAGATAGATACAGAAAAAGAGCCAATTACACTTTTGGCCTATTAAATACAGTTTTTCGTACGAATAGAGTTCGTTTGCATCCCTCTCGCTCACACAATCCAATATTTTCAATAATTTTTGAAATCTGAGTATGCTTTTGAAAACCTATAGTCTTCTATTAACTTACTAAGGAATAAAATTATGGTCATTTTTGAGATATAATTAACCATATAGTTGTTTTAGTAAAATAGAGCAAAAACGTTATATATGTTTTTGATATTTTTTCCTGTCTAAAATTAGGTATATAAAAAAAATCATTTCTAAGCGGCTTTAAAGCGGCAATAATGCACTTCGAGTTTCTGGACTTGTAGTTTGGTTTGGGCAAATAGCTCTCTATTGTTTTTATAAGCTATGTTTTTTTTTTTGTGTATGGCACTTGTATCTATTTCTCATGTGTTCTTATTGTTTTATTTTATTGTACCTATTATTGTTGCTCTTGTTTGTATGTATTAATCTTTTCTATATTTTTTCTTGCATGCTATCTATTATATCTACTCATATCTGTGAATTCTCATCTTCGGCTTTATAGAGAGAGAAGACAAATTTCTAAGCATTCCATGGATTCACCGTGCGGGTGCCGGGTCCATCGTGTGTGGGTAGGAGATGAGAAGAATGGTGTCTCGGGCTTGCGACCGACAATAGGCTGGTTTAAGAAAAGGAGGCCTCTTTTTTTTTTAATGCGTGATAATACGCTCACCATCCACCATTCTACTTCTCTCCCTACCCAACCAAATACTGTATGATTCCGTTAATGCCGTCTTGGAAGCTCGTTCCATAAATGTATTGACGGCAGACCTGCTTAGGCCCAATTCTTTCAGTAAGTGATGCAAAGATTTTGCTGGAACTCCTCTTGCACCAACTTCCACTGCGTAAAGATGAGTCTTGAACCCGTTTCTTATCATTTCTTCTGTGAGATTATAATATTTATTCGACTTCATGTTGTGGTCTTTTGGAATATTTGATTCCCACGGAACGGTAAGTTCAATAAGGATAACTTTTTTCAAGTTCCGAGAAAACACTAAGATGTCTGGCCTATAGGCTGATACAGCTAGTTCATCTGGGATCCTATATTATATTTATTAATATACATGTATTTTAGCTGTAAGTTTTTAAATATAAAGAAGAAGAAGACAAATTTCTAAGCATTCCATGGATTCACCGTGCGGGTGCCGGGTCCATCGTGTGTGGGTAAGAGATGAGAAGAATGGTGTCTCGGGCTTGCGACCGACAATTGGCTGGTTTAAGAAAAGGAGGCCTCCTTTTTTTTCTATTGCGCGATAATACGCTCACCATCCACCATTCTACTTCTCTCCCTACCCAACCAAATACTGAATGATTCCGTTAATGCCGTCTTGGAAGCTCGTTCCATAAATGTATTGACGGCAGACCTGCTTAGGCCCAATTCTTTCAGTAAGTGATGCAAAGATTTTGCTGGAACTCCTCTTGCACCAACTTCCACTGCGTAAAGCTGAGTCTTGAACCCGTTCCTGATCATTTCTTCTGTGAGATCATAATATTTATTCGACTTCATGTTGTGGTCTTTTGGAATATTTGATTCCCACGGAACGGTAAGTTCAATAAGGATAACTTTTTTCAAGTTCCGAGAAAACACTAAGATGTCTGGCCTATAGGCTGATACAGCTAGTTCATCTGGGATCCTATAATGGTGTTCAAATGTATCCATGAGAATTTTCCAGTCTGATGCGGCGCCAAGGATCGAGGTGAGCTTGCATTTAGTTTTCGTGCTTTGCCCTTCCTTTACAAATGTGGTCAAAGTTTTATTTGTAGTCAGTCCCTTTCTGGCTCTTGCAATAGAAAGACTTACTGCTTCACGGATAACACCTAGGACTTTGTCATGTCGGCGTGAGTAATAGCCCTTTTCTAGGAGAGTAACGCACCCTACAAGTGTGTGTCTAGCAGTTCCTATGGCAGCACCACACAATGTACAGTTCTTTTCCGTAGCTTTTCCCCACCTTACCAGATTACTCTGGTCCGGGAGGGACATTTGAAAAGCGTTTAGGTAGAACTTTAGCAACGCCGGAGACCAATCGTACATTAGTGTGCGCCACTTTAGGGCTGGAGGGATGCAAAAATCGCCCAAAGTTAGCCAATCATTTTGAACTTCTAGAGTCATCGCGTGCACTCTGTATTCATGCTCTTCATCTTTCCTGAGGAAGGATTTTATAACCTCTTTGTCACTTTCTTTTTTCTTCCAGCCAATGCCTCTTTTGTCAGTCTGGGCACCTGTCATGAATTTCTTGAAGAATAGTAGTCTCGGTTCCATATCTGAGACCAGAGGGTCTCTTGGAAGGGATGAAATTGTATTATCCTGGGAGCTGGTTAGAATTTGATATTTGCTTATACGTAAATGTTTGTATAATTCAGATGGTCTTTTCAGATCCATTCCGAAGTTTCTCCGTCCTCTAAAGAATGTTGAGGAGTCAGCACCCTGGGCTAATCCAAGCCAAGACTTCAATGTTCTTATGACGTCCGCGTCCAGACTTGATAGTAGGCTTTTGTTGAAATCATATACTAGGAAAGGCCAAGTGAGGCGAGATGCTAAGTAGTTGTCATATATCCAAGCTTTTTTGACATTGCTTATAGGCTGTTGAGTAACCCTATTCATGTCGTCAGTGAATTGTTTTACAACTACTTCTAGGGATGGTGTTTTTCCCTGAAAATTTATCCTTCTGCCAAGAAATTTAAAGGGCATGGTTTCATTTACCGGAGCTATTCTCTGCCCTGCTATACTCAGTCCAGGATCATAAGACGTAAATGTAGTGTTTCGCCTAGCCAGACATAGGCTGAAGCATTTTGATGGTTTCGTTCTCATTCCCTTTGTCCATGAGCAGAAATCATCCACTATTTTCAGCAAGCCCTGGCATTGCTTGGGATTTCTTGTTAGCACCGCCAAGTCGTCTGCAAAAGCTAAGACGGATTCCGTATAGATGTTGTTTTGTTTGAATCTATATCCCCACTTCTTCTCACGAGATTTAAGTTTGTCGATTAGGATATTGATAATTATATTAAAAGCTACAGGTGATAGGCAGCAGCCTTGGAACAGGCCCACATTGTATTTTAGTGTGTCTGTGTAGCCGTCCTTGTTTGTTACGACAAATCTCAAGTTTTTGTAATAATTGGCAATTATATCTCTGATTAGAGTTGGAAAGTTATACCATTTTAGCGCAGTTTGCAGCAATTCATGTTGCACCGACCCAAATGCGTTTTCCAAGTCGATCCAACAGACGCTTAGTTGCCGCTCCTGTTTCCTGGCATCCTTCAAACACTCAGCGAGTAAGGTGTTGTGTTCTAAGCAGCCAGAAACTCCCGGCAAAAAACCTTTCTGGTGCTGGCGTGAGAAGTACTCGTTCTTGATCATAAATCGGGACATTCTTGCTTGTACTATGGAGAAGAAGATTTTGGACATTGTATTCGTCAAAGCGATCGGTCTTGCATCTTTGGGATCATTTACCTCAGTTTTCTTTGGTATGAGAACGAAGACTGCCTCGCCAAATGCCTTTGGAACTTGGTTAGTAGACCAGATTTTTCGATATATATTATATAAATGCTTACGGGTGTGAGGACATTTTTTATATACAATGTACGGAATGCCATCTGGGCCTGGTGCCGATTTGGAACTTTTTCTTTTGATTTGTTCCTCCATTTCTTCCATGCTTGGTGGAAGGCATCGGAAGTCCTCTAAAGAGAAGTATGTCTAAATTGTTCGTAATTTTATTTCCTAGAAAATTCATAGTATACACATCTCAAAAAGATTTTTTTTTAACAAAAAATTCTTTAACGTGTATCAGTAAGAAGTTAGCCCAAGGACCCCTAAAAACCTGGAAAGCCATATTATGTGTTGGAAATTTCTCTAAAGTTTTAAACCCAAATCGGATTTTGTAAAACTTGGTTACGTAACTCAGATTTTCGCCTCATCCTCTCACAAGAAATACCTGCCACGTAATTGGTTATCTTAGCTACGCTGTCACGCTATATTGTTCTTTGTTCCTCTTAGCAAAAGAGTCTACATAGCGTAAATCGTTTTGGTGTGTTACGACTTTTGTGTTTTAAATATCTTAGTTAAGTTTGTAGATCCTCAATAATGCATGCTTAACTCCTTTATTGTACCTTTTTTGCGGCACGAATTATGAGTGCTGATGCGACTTCGGGTCGACTTTATGGTAGGATTTTTAATGATCATATCAACCCCTGTTCTAGAGTCCTAGACCTCCACTGGTAAATATATACTTATATATAAATTTAGAGACTCTTACATCTGTCGCACGCTGAAGATGTGGAATGATCTTCCTGAGTGTTACATTCCTATAACCTGAGCCTCAATTCATTACAATCGATATACTAATATATAATGACTCTATTGACATTTATTTATTGATTTATGTATTTTTACTTTTTTATATTTATTTATCTTATATTTATACGCGGAGTTACCGGGTTCGATTTCTTATCGGAAAACAATAGCTTATTTAATTTATTTGTAATATTTCCCAAGTTTGGCACGCCAGAGACATCGACGAGCTTGACACTTGTTATTATTGGCCTATAGTAAAGTTGTTATGGTTTCTGACCACCCCGAAAGGGAAATGGTCGTGATGATACTTTTATTTATTTATTTTAGGTACACAAATAGATCACAATTGAGACAGTTCTCATTTTACAACAATTTCTTAAAATCTAGATTGCAATCTAAAATAATAATAATAATAATAAAATAAGTCAAAAGAAAAATGATAATAAAAATTAGTTAGGTATGTCAAAAGATTAGTAAGGTATGTCAAAGATTAGTTAGGCATGTAATTAATTGAGAAAACTTTGAGAAACTGATTATAATTAATATTATGAATAAACAACATTGTAAATTGGTATTCTAAAATATAACAATATAACAAATCTAAAATATATATACAGTCATGTTGGAATAGTATTGCCAGTAATTGAGGTCTTAGGGTCCTTTGGGCGAAGAGTGAAAAATAATCTTGTAAAGCTATGCCGGCTTTGTGGTAAGTGGTAACGACTGATCGGTCATCAGAGGCTTGCGCCAGTTGCTGCTATTCTTTCATCAGGTGGGTGTTGTTTTACAATACAATTTGACAAAAAAATGTCGCCAATAAAATATCAACACGAAATTCGTTGCATTCTCAATTAGTATATTTCATGTACTCGTACAACGCAATATCAATTAATTATTCCCTTTCTGTTGAATTATTTGTCTCGTTATTTCATATTGAAATAAGAACTATATTCTCGATATTCGAAAGCAATTTCAATTTGAAATTCACGTTATTACAGCCACTAGAACAGTCTTTCTCAAAGTGGGCGATAACACACACAGGTAAACGTATTTCACTAAGGCGAATTCTTTAATCCTATAACGATCTGTTTCATTGTGTCGATCTCTTTGCATTGTCGCCTGTCTCTTACAGAAACCAGGTCTTGCAAATGTTAACTTTAGAAGAAAGAGATAATTAAAATGGTATATATCTAGTAGTTGTGCTAAAAGAATTGGATCGGTAGATATTACTGTACCAAACAGGTGGTTTTTTATTTAGTTTTAAAACAACTCATGTTACATTTACTTCTTTTAACGTTTGGATTACTGAAGCTGGTTGTGCAGATATTAATATTGTTTGTAAAAGCAATTTGTACAATTGTTTGTAATCCTGTGTAAAATAAAATAAAAAACACCCCCTGGACGCCTAGAGGGGGGGCGATAAGGGGGCGACTTTATTATTGAAAATTCACTAAAATTAAAACCTACCTATTACAGAACATCGACTATTTAGTTATATTCGGTCAAAGTGAGTGAAAGACGAAATAAGTTTGAGAATCTCTGCGGCCTAGAACAAAAACATATTTGCAATGAATTTGACGTAGGTACAGTCGTAGGTGATTTACTATTTTTTTATTTTATTCTTTATTATTTTAAGAT
Source organism: Tinea semifulvella (assembly GCA_910589645.1). NCBI lineage: Eukaryota > Metazoa > Arthropoda > Insecta > Lepidoptera > Tineidae > Tinea > Tinea semifulvella. The sequence goes on along the minus strand of OU342619.1, from coordinate 2,404,678 downwards.
TTACTGTTGAATGTTGAAATGTCAGCTATAGTATAAATAACAGAGGTTTTTGGAAACTTGCTTCCAACACTATTTTCACGACCCTATTCCTTTTGGTGTGGTCAGAAACCACACTTTAATTAAAAGAAGCGGATTCACATTTAGCTAACTTTACCAAGGACCATTATGACTAGTGGCAAGCTCGTCGATGTCTCTAGGGTACCAAACTCAAGTTTTTTTTTTTTTTGTGTCCCGACTAAGAATCGAAACCGAACCGAGCGTCTAAATCCACGGACTTAATCGCTAGACTACTGAGGCGGTTAGAGATAGGGTCTTACTTTAATTTCATTTGACAAATTCATTAGCAATCGAGATCCAATCTAGATTGAATCGTCATCCAATCGAGAAGGGATTTTTATCAGCGACATAATGGAAACTACAAATTGACAGCTCGGATGTGTGAAAATGGATTTTTTTTACTCGATTCGATAACGGAGTTCAATCGTGCTTAGACTACGGTATTAGTGCAACCGGGAACGAAAGCTTAACGTGCTCTCCAAGTTATGGAAATCATTGCAACACTTACTGAAAAGTTGGCCCTAAGCAGTTCAGCCGTCAATACATTTATGGAAGAGAGAAGCAGAATGGCTGATTGTGAGCGTCTTGTTGCGACATAAAAAGAGGTAAACCAGCCTATAGTCGGTCGCAAGGCCGATACAGCATTCTTCTCCTCTCTATTTTCCACACACGATGGATTTGATACCCATGGTGTGCTAAAAAGTTTTTTTCCTAGGATTAAACCACGATCTTTAATTAAATTAAATAACAACTAAGCAGGATCACACCATGCTGGTAGATTAGGTACCATTACCATGACGTAGACGCTATAATTATCTATGAATATAAAATGTCCTTCAGAGACGTCACATCACAGATAGTTGGCAAGAAGGCTGGCAACATTTCCCTTCTGTATAGCGAGGCGAGAGATAGTAAAAGAAGCAGGACAACACTGGATGGACGAGGCACAGGATAGAAAGAAATGGATAGAAAAGAAGGAGAGCTTTACCCGACGAGGGGTCCTTATTTAGAAAGAATTTATTTTTGAGATTATATATTTTTTTTAAATAAACATTTAATTTTAATTTAGATATAAGTACCTACAAAGCTTTAGTCTAAATGTTATAAGAGTATTATTATTATTATTATTATTTGGCTTAGGTTTTAATTTAAAATTATTAATTGTGTCGATTATATAAACAAAAAAAAACTGTATATGTTAATTAATTAAGGAATAAACGGCTTTATTATTATTATTATAGCAAGGCTAATATGTTGGAAGAAGTAATTGCCAGCCTTTCTGTCTCCAGATTTCTCGGACAGTTGTTTGGGCTTCTTCTTGGCCAGACGCTTGGCTGAAGTCCCATCGTCTCGAACCCCAAACGGCGCAAACCCGTAATCTGTACTGGTTTAGGTGTTTGCGCAGCTTGAGGTTCTTAGCAGACATCATCGCACTCCCAGTGTTGGACGAGGTTGCCTGGATATGAGATGGGACTAATGTGTCTACACATGTCGCATTCGACAGCAGTGACCTGCCAAGTTACCACAGCACAACGATCATGCTATCATGATTATATAATTCACACAAACCCTTTATTTTATATAATCTCTTTCCTTTCTAATGTGAACGAATTTGTTTCGGAATAGACCACTTGTCAAAGTTAATCAGTGTAATTGATGAATAAATATTTTTGATTGATATTTAATTGAGATTATTTGGGATATCTGCGGTGTAGTGGTTCGCATTCGACATTTTCGTTACGGTTCGATTATCAGTTGGAAAAATTATGTATACTATATAAACTATCAGTTTGACCCGGATTCGGTCGTAGGTATAGTATAGTGGCGACCTGACCCAGCTTTGCACAGAAAGCTCTACTAAATATATGTGACACAAAATTGTTAAACTAAAATTTGTTGATTTATGTGGCGTCACTTTGGCGGACCGCATACGTAACGTCGAAATACGGAAAAGGGTTGGTATGAAGGAAAGCATAGGGACAAAAATAAGGAAAAGCATGCTACGATGGTTCGGGCATGTTGAAAGGATGAGCGAAGAAAGATTGACGAACCAGGTATATAATGCGAAAGTTGTGGGTAAAAGAGGCCCTGGCAGACCAAGACACACGTATCACGATCAAATAAATAAAACACTAGCTGAAGGAGAATTAAAAAGCCTTCGTAACAAAAGGGCATGTATGAAGAGGTTGATGAATGTCGATGAAGCGAAAGAGGTATGTCGTGATCGTGTCAAGTGGCGCTCAATTGTCTCTGCCTACCCCGTAAGGGATCTGGCGTGAAGATATGTATGTATGTATTTGCTACTAATGTTCAGAGATCTGAAGATTGCCAGAAAATTTTCTAATCGCATAATAGGTAATGTGCATTTATCCATAAATAGTTAATGTCAATATTGTATAGGTAGATTACCATTAACCGCCAATACTTACATACCTGCCGAAATGCTCAGTAGTTGACATTGCCTATCTATCTCTCTCAATGACAGACAGCGATAACTTTATTTTCTTCATTACAGCCCCTAGGACACATCGTCCTAGACATCAACTGCTGAAGATAAGCCTTTCAGAACATATATCTGGAGAATTTGGCCTACACTCGCCACGCTGGCCAGACGGCTTGGCGAGGATATGATGTCAATTTTTTATAACAATTCATTAACAATTCCACAAGCTGGTATTAGTGGGACCGACACGGCTGAACGTGCTCTCCAAGGCACGGGAACAGTGGTGTTGTAAATCTATGACAAATGTACGTAATGAAAGTGTATTTCTCATTGGTACATGACGGGTGAGTTTGAACAGACCTTTGTAGGATTCAAGGAACGCGTTCTTAGAACCGAGCCACCACCGCACCGGTGCGATAACTAAAAAGTATAACAAAAAATGTTAATTTAAAAAATAAATTAACCCAAATTTAATTTAATAAACGGATTCACATTTAGCCAACTTTACTATAGGCCAATCATGACAAGTGGCAAGCTTGTCGATGTCTCCAGCGTACCAAACTCGAGAAATGTCACAAATAAATTAAATATTAATTAAATGTATTTATTTACATTAATACATATTTTTGTGTCCCGACCAGGATACGAACCCGGTACCTCCGAGTCTAAATCCACGGACTTAACCGCTAGACCACGGAGGCAGTTTTAGTTTTATATTTTAAGATATTTTTTACGCAGTCATGATTTTTAACTTTTAATATTAATTTTAAATAATCAGATACACGTTTAGCTACTTACTATAGGCCCATAATGTCTCTAGAAATATCACAAATAAATTATTATTTCCCGGCTAAAAATCGAACCTGGTAGTCTAAATCCACGATCACAAATAAACACACGACGTATTATAATTCAAAGAGTGATAAAATCGAACAATTTATGTGTATAATTTCACACTAATTTCAAATCATAACATTTGAAAATAGAACGCTGCCATGTTTATTCTAGTTCGAAATTTGAATTTATTCGCGCGTAATTTCTACCTCTAAACTGTTATTATTCCGTTTTTCGGCACATCATAACGTTTAGATTAATGTTTTATGTCAATAATTTTTGTTTCCTGTTCCCCTTCCGTGGTGGTCAGAAACCACGCTTATAAAGAAGCGGATTCACATTTAGCCAACTTTACTATAGGCCAATCATGACAAGTGGCAAGCTCGTCGATGTCTCCATATCATATACCAAACTCGAGAAATATCATAAATAAAAAAAAAAAGTAATTAAATTGCATTTATTTAAATTAATAAATATTAATCCGTAGTCTAGCGGACTTAAGTCCGTGGATTAAGACTCGGAGGTACCGGGTTCGATTCCTGGTCGGGACACAAAAATATTTATTAATGTAAATATATACATTTAATTAATATTTAATTTATTTGTGATATTTCTCAAGTTTGGTACGCTGGAAACATCGACGAGCTTGCCACTTGTCATAATTGGCCAAGTTAAGGCCAAGGTAAAGTTGGCTAAATGTGAATCCGCTTATTTATAAGCGTGGTTTCTGAACACCCCGAAAGGGAAACGATCGTGATGATACTTTACTTACTCTAATAAATATTATTGTGTCCCGACCAGGAATCGAACTCGGTACCTCCGAGTCCAAATCCACGGACTTAACCGCTTAGATTACATTTAAGTAGAAAAACCATTTATATAGTTTGGGTGCGCAAAATATAATAAAATACATCACTACAGCTCTAGTACTGATTAATACAACTTTGTATGGACTTCATTCATTTCATTACAGCCCCTAGAACACAGCGTCCTAGACCTCCACTGCTGTATTTGTAGAACTAGTAGGCGGACTGATGGTGGTAATTTGCCCAGTCTGCCGCGGCGGGAAAGCATCCACCATTCGTGCTGATAAACCCAGTAAAGTGTATCCACACGTTTTGGGATCAGGCTCAAATTGCCGTCATGCCCAGTCAAGCCGACATAGTGTTAGGGACTGATGTCAGTCATGAATGTCTGATTCCAGTTGCTAACATTCATAGAATTCGCGTGCCACTTACCATCAGGTGGGCGAAAGGTCACAAGTCGTGCTCGCATTAAAAAAAAAAACTGGAGTATTTGGCCTACACTCGCCACGCTGGCCAGATGGGTTGGCGAGGATATGATGTCAATTTTTATGATACTCGTAATTTATTAACGATTCCACAAGTTAGCATTAGTGGAACCGGGATCGACAGCTTAACGTGCTCTCCTCTTAACTGTGAATTTCTTTTCAAATAAAATCGAATCTCTGCGTTAGAATTTACGGCCTTAATCTCTGAACCATGAAGGCACGAAGGTTTTAATGAACAAATAATATGTAGGTTTTTTATAATTTTAACGGGTCTTTACGCGATTTACCCTAGAGTCATATTTCTCCCGACGTTTCAGCCAAGTTGCATTGGCCGTGGTCACGGGTCGACTGGAGCTATGCGGTGTAGTCTCGTACATACTGGGCGGTTGATGTAGACCTACCCACTTATCACTTTAAAAGTTTTTAGAAATCACGACACACGGACACATACTATATCTTTGACTCAAAGAAGAAAGAGGAGACAAATTTCTAAGCATTCCATGGATTCACCGTGCGGGTGCCGGGTCCATCGTGTGTGGGTAAGAGATGAGAAGAATGGTGTCTCGGGCTTGCGACCGACAATTGGCTGGTTTAAGAAAAGGAGGTCTCCTTTTTTTTTCTATTGCGCGATAATACGCTCACCATCCACCATTCTACTACTCTCCCTACCCAACCAAATACTGTATGATTCCGTTAATGCCGTCTTGGAAGCTCGCTCCATAATATGTCTTTAAGTAAATCGCGTAAAGACCCGTTACAATTATAAAAGTTTAAATAATATATAATGAAAAACGTTGCATTTTCACAAATAATCAAAATAATGCATTTATAGTATCAGATTTTGGGAACAAATTATGTTAACTGGGATTGATTGAAACCACAGATCCGGATAATTAATTATTGTCATTAATTATAACGGATTATTGTACGACTATTCATTTTACTTGTTCAACTGTTGTTGAGAGGTTTTATAATAACGGATAATAATGTCCTTTATAACTCAAAAACACATTTTTTAAAGTTATTTTAATAAATTTAATTACAGCTGCTCGCCAGTGGAACAAGCTTCTACTGACCGTCAGCCAAGGTCCTTCCGTTCCCATCTTAAAAAAATACAAAATACGCAGAATAGTGTTTCCTAGTTGAATTTATTATTTTTTAAAATTTAAAGTTTTCTAACTTATTAAGGATTTTATTGTTTCGTAAATAAATAAATAATGATCACTTATCATATGCCCATTTTATTTTTTTATTTATAAATCTTCTGTTACTTTAATCTCGTATGTACTTATTATAACTTAATTATAATATATATATATGTATATATTTATTCTGTATATGTAATAATAGTATTTAAGTATATTATAATAAGTCACCCTTCGTTATTACTGAAATAACTTGGAAATTACTAAAATAAAATATCATTAAAAGAAATACATGTTTATAATTAATGACATAATTACAATGTGTCAATCCGTTCAACATAAATGACGGTTCCCTTTTTAAGACTATACTACAGTTACCTTCCACAGTTCCAAAGGCTGGATGTTAGCTCGCCTATGACATTTTTGTTAGTGCAATTTTTTTTTTAAATTTAATATGATATTTTATTTTTAAAGATTTTTAAAGTTGACTGTACTTTTCAGATATATAACTCATCACCTTTGATTTCGTTACCATATTTTATTATATAAGAGGTGGCTTTTATTTAGATAACCGATCGGTGAAGGTCGTTCTTAGACTCATCATGACAAGACATGAATGAGTTTTCATCCATGGGGACTTTCAGCAAGGCGCCTGGCCAAGGAGTTGTCACAGCGGCTAACGGAAAAGTCTGGAGACAGGAAGGCTGGCAATTATTAATGCCAACGTATTAGCCTCGCTATACAGAGCGGAAATGTTGCCAGTTCCCTTGGGACTATCTCTAGAGGACATTTTTTATTTATAGTTTAGTTTTTATTTTATTTATTTATTTAGGTAGCTTTTAATTTATATTTCACGACAAGTGCTGAGTTCGTTGGAAAAAATCTCACAAATAACGAGTAGATGAATTTAAGGGATACGGGCTGATGGATATTTTATATCAACTATTACCCTTTTAGAAATAGTATTTGCAGTGCAAGGAAACCTTTTCAGTATTTTTCAGTGTTTTCCTTTGAAATGTATGATGTCTGGCAGCGACACACGACGAGCGGGACGGTAGAAGCCAATTTTGACTAAACCTTGCGAAAATAAATGTGGTCTGAATCTAGAATTCGATTGAAAAGGAGATGTATTAGTTTTATTGGGTTTGGTGATGTTCCCCGTTGTCCCCGATATTAAAAAAAAAAATGGTTAAAAATTAAAACGGATTTGGCCCGCGACGATGGCAAGCGGCCCGATAGAATGACGTTGGTTCCATAGAGGATAGGTTTGTTTAGTGTGGGATGCCACCTGGCGCCTTCCCACTTGTTCTTGACCTCTAAGAAAAGAAAGAAAGAGAGACAAAAGTTTATTTGTCGCAAAAAAACACAAGCAGTAAAAAAAAAATACAACAAAAAAGATAGTGTGGTGACAAATAGGGAAACAGCTAAGCAATAAGCTGCAACACTCGGTCACAGCGCTGATTTTCAGCTAATCCCTCACAATGATATACCTAAATAAATAATATAATATACATAAAACTATGGCTATATAATTTGGCTAGTTTTTCAAGGACCCAAGCGCTGCTGCATTACAAGCAGAGAACCTCAAACGGCGGAAATACACTCAGCTTATTGGGAGATGTGTTTTTGCGCCGTTTGGAGTTGAAACTCTCGGGCCGTCGGGACCAAGTACATATAAAATTTTCAAGGCGTTGTCAATATTTGGGCCAATGCTGCCAGTATCCTTGGCACTTTGCCCATTGGCAGCGATTTGGAGAATTATTGTTATTTATAATAATTTTATTTTGGTTTTTGATTTATTTTAGTTATTAGTTGTATTTTTATTTATTAAGTAGGTTTATTTTTATTAATAGTTATTTATGTTTTAAAATGTAAGTTTTTAGTTTAATTAATAAATTATTTTTATTTATTTAAATTATTGTACTTTCTTCGAATAAACGGATTTTTATACAAATATCACCAAGGCAGGCTTACAATATTAGTTCTCATTGAAAGTAAAAATTGGCATTTGATATCATTTCAAATGATCAACGAGAACTACAAGTAGGTGGTAGGCGGACTGATGGTGGTAATTTGCCCAGTCTGCCGGGGCGGGGAAGTAACCACCGTTCGTGCCGATAAACCCAGTTAAGTTTCGGGATCAGGATTGAATTGCCGTCATGCCCAGTCAAGCCAAGATAGTGTTAGGGATTGATGTCAGACCTCGTGCGCCACTTACCATGAAACACAAGCCAATATAAAATCTCTTTGGCTTATGTTCCACTATTGCTACTTTGTTTATATGTTTAATATAATGCGCAGTGATTTTTTTTAAATAAAAAAAATAAAATAAAGGTCATATGTCGTGCTAGTATAAAGAAAAGATTCAGCGATACAAGAGTTTTAGATAGTAGTACGTTTTATCGGTGTTTAATACCGATATCGGAGTATCGGATAATGTGGAAATGCTCTTTCTGGTGATTCACCGGACCCAAATCTACAGCCATTTGTGTCGATAAACACTAAATTTTGGTTCATTTTTCACACAACTATTTCATATTTATGGCAAACAAAAAAAAATACAGAATCTAATATTAAAATCTTCGCTCGAATTTCCAACACGTCTTTGACACGCGAATGTAGTCTTTACATCTTTCGATGTAAATACTAAAATCGCGTGAGTCTGTCTTCAATATTGCTAAGCTCTCTCCAGGCTTTGAAGGTTTAAAATAAACTGAACATATTTTGATACTAGCTCGTGCCTGCGGCTTTGTACGTGTGGATTTAAAGACTTAGAAACACTTTAATTTTGTGCTCGAAGTCGATTCGCTTGTTTATTTTTCTTGCGATTTTATTACGGCTATACTGTAACTGTCTTTTTGGTCTGCTGTTAAGACCGTAGATTTAGACGCAGATAACCTATCTACAGCAGGTTTTTATAGGTGGTAGGCGGACTGATGGTGGTAATTTGCCCAGTCTGCCGGAACGGGTAAGTATCCACCGTTCGTGCCGATAAACCCAGTAAAGTGTATCCACACGTTTCGGGATCAGGCTCGAATTGCCGTCATACCCAGTCAAGCCGACATAGTGTTAGGGACTGATGTCAGTCATGAATCTCTGATTGTAGTTGCTAACATTCATGGACCTCGCACGCCACTTACCATCAGGTGAGCGCAAGGTCACATGTCGTGCTAGTATTAAAATATATATATATATATAATTCTAAGCATTATTCTGTTATTATGATTTTGTTATTATTTTATTGTTTCTTATCCCAAATTAATAAATAAATATTTCCAGACAGGTCACACAGCGCCATCTAATTTCCGTGGTAAGCTACGAGGCTTGTGTTACGGAACCTAGATGGTTGTTAAACTACATATTATACTTTTTTTTTGTAAATATATACATATTATACATATAAACACCCAGACCGAGACAAATTATACAATGTACAACTTGCCCCCGGTGGGAATCGAACCCACGACCTCCCGAGTTCACGGCAACGTTTGTTACCACTAGACCACGGAGGCGGTCGATGATGTTTATCATGTACTGGTCCAGATATACTAATATGTGCTATAAAATGATATTGTATTATATGAATATTGTGAAAAATTACGTGTAAAAGTGCAGAATACATATCTTTTTGTTCAATGCCTACTTACAAAACAAACGAATTGAATTGAAGTACCAGTTTAGGATGTGCTTTGCAGCGTCTTTGACGAATAAGGGTCAAATGCCCGGAACATATTAGGTCTTTGTTCTCACTTTATTTGGTTGTTTTTCTTCGCAAATCGCTTGTCGCGTCAATGTTCCATCATCATTACTTATTTTTGATGGACGACCACAATACCAGATACACATATATGACTTAATAATATGGAGATTGAAGCGTTTTTGCTGTGTATAATATTATGTGTAGCGGCAAATGTGGTGCACCGTCACCCGTTATTAAGCAAACCGCTTCTTTTATACGACTCTTAGATGTTTGTCACATTGAACCATAGAAAAAGGTAGAAAAAGAAAAAAATCTAATCGATCTTGTTTTTATTATTTAAATCAAGACATGACTTCGATGTCGCATCGTCAAATATAAAGGTAAATAATCAATATTAATATATTCAAATTTTAAATAAAATACTGCCTCCGTGGTCTAGAGGTTAAGTCCGGGTTCGATTCATGGTCGGGACACAAAAATATTTATTAATGTAAATAAAAATACTTTTAATTAATATATAATTTATTTGTGATATTACTCGAGTTTGGTACGCTGGAGACATCGACGAGCTTGCCACTTGTCATGATTGGCCTATAGTAAAGTTGGCTAAATGTGAATCCGCTTATTCATAAGCGTGGTTCCTGACCACCCCGAAATGGAAACGGTCGTGATGATACTTTACTTTTTTTTAAAAATAAAATAGAGTTAAAAACTAAATGATCATAATGATATTTTCTTGATGGTAAGTATGTCTCTTGTACCATGGACTGAGGGAAGATGTCTTGTTTGGGATGCCACCTGTGTGGATACCTTTGCCGCTTGCCACATTTCCTCTACATCAAAAAAGGCCGGTTCGGCTGCTCATACAGCCGAATTCAAAAAGCACATAAAATATAATATTAAAGAAAGTTATAACTTTGTGGCATTTGAGGTTGAATCAATGGATATTCTCTTGATACACACAAATTCATAAAAGAGGCGACCCCAAATGCCATAACTACCTAAAACAGAATATTTCCATTATAATTCAACGAGGAAATGCGGCGAGCGTTTTAGGTACCCTCCCTGGTGGTAACCCCTTAGTTTATTTTGTAGAATAGTTTTAATTTCATAGGTATTTTTAGTTTAGTTTTATTTATAATTAGTGTAATCCAGAACTGCTGTTAAATATTGTGTAAATAATAATAATAATAATTTAATTTCATTCATTACAGCCCCTAGAACACAGCGTCCTAGACCTCCACTGCTGAGGATGGGCCTTCCAGAACTGGAGAATTTGGCCTACACTCGCCACGCTGGCCAGACGGCTTGGCGAGGATATGTCATTTTTTTTTGGATGACAATTTATTTACCTCATTTTACTATAGCATCTAGTCAATCCGGCATCGTGTTAGGGACTGATGGCAGTTATAAGTGTCTGACTTCAGTTGCTAACATTCATGGACCTTGCACGCCACTTACCATCAGGTGGGCCCAAGGTCACATGTCGTGCTAGTATAATAAAAAAAAAACTACCGCGCCTTATACAGTAATAATTGCCAGCCTTTATTACAAAATTTAACACATTGACTTGCTGTGTCAAATTATGTAATAAAAAAAAAAATTGAAATGGAAAATCGAACCGATGCGCTGACGTAACCGCGTTAATTACCTCTCGACCTAAAATAATAATTTATGGAACGAGATATTAAAAGAGCGGAAAAGAGCGTGTTTTTTTATACTTTTAAATTCTTAAAGGAAATTTAATTTCCTCGGGCTAATCTCGCTTCATAAATCTCAAGTTAGGATTCTCCGTAAATAATATACGACTTGCAAATATGATTCATACTGCTCCGTAAAAGTTTGTTTCCATTGACTAACATACAACTGGACATTATTACCCAACTGAGCGACGCAAAGAAGGATTAGGTATTTATCAGCCTATGTATGTATGTATGTATATATGTATGTATGTATGTTTGTTGCTTTGTGGCACAATGGAGACCAAACGCGTTGGCTGATTTTGATGATTGTTTTATTTTTATTTATAATAATAATATATAATAATAATAATATTTTTATTGCATTACAACAGTTTCATAATGATATACTTTGTTAATACAGTACTTAAGGCTATTTGTTAGTTGTCCAAAGGGTGTATTAAAGTAGACTTTCTAACTCCACACCAAGCTACTTGTGTTATGGAAGTTAGCCTATTATTCTAGGTTATAAATTACAATTAAAAATATTAGTGTTTACAAATAATAAATAAATAAATAAAAATATATATTATATGTATAAATATTTATGTTTCTAGACTAAGTTATGATGCCAACATAAAGGGTAGCCAATAGTGCTAAAATCATACACTTATTTGTACTTAACACTAAATCAGAAGTTAGATGCTGCACCTATTATAGGCGACCACCACATTACCACAGTAGCCTTTATGGCCTATAAAAATAACATTATTATTAAATTTTCAATAAGTATACAAATTCTTACGTCAATCGATTTGTCTTCATCACGCGAGTGTCACTAAAGACTATTATATTGACAGGATATACCCGTATAACCTGTATGTGAATACAATTTGGCCCAAATCCCCATACAAGATGAATGATGTCGATAATCAAACCAGACCATGGAGGCAGTCAAGTAAGGAATGAAAAGTTCTATTGTAGGTTCCGTCCTTGTATGTAAGTCAATGAATTTGCCCCGTTAAAGTTTCATACTTCTCGCGGTGTTTTTACATAAGATTAATTTAGTTTAGTTATTCATAAATTATAGTGGCTTTAGATTTTTTACCAGCACATGTGACCACGCCTCCCAATATTTATTTGTTTATAAATAGTTTAGTTTAAAAACTTTATTTCACAAAGTACAAAGGCGGAACTAATTAATGCCCGTAGACATTCTCTGAGAGCCAAACCTTAGGGACAAATTTAAACAAATACCATGTGTAATTGTCGAAATATTTTTTTTTTAACTGAAACCAAAAACTACATAAAACTAACTAACATAAATAATTACAAATTAGGATAATTGCAATTTTAAAATGCGTTATCCTAGTAGAATAATTATTCCAGCTCATAAAAGTACTCAATATAGCCGAAATTGTTATGCAATGGCAACAAAGATATTTAATAAGCTTCCAGTTACTATAAGCTGCCACTAAAACTGTCCAAGTTAAGAGTCAAACAAATGCTGGTTAATAAATGTTTTTATTCGACAAAAGAATACCTAGACACTAAGCTCGACAAAGTCATGTGACTAAATAAATATTTGTATGCTAGAAATAGCGAATCATGTGATATAATTACATATAATAATTTACATCCCTGTACCTACCATGTGTCTGACAAATAAATTATTTCATTTCAAAATCATTATCCGAAAACCGTCCCACACCAGAGCACATTTTGGTTCCCAGGGCAACAACGTCATACCATCTGGTCTTTCACCATCATCTCGGATAATTCCAGCAGGCTCTAGAAGATCTGGAACCTCGATGGTGGCTAGAGCCCTTTTACTAGTATCGTTAAAGAAGACGTGGCGGGAAAATCGGCCCCCACTTTTGGAACAGGATAGCCCATGAACTCCAAGACAATCGACCTCCTTTCCACACGAACATCGATGTAATACACATAATGGTGCCTTCAACCGAAGACCAACGGCGATACGAATACTGTCGTTATCAAAAAAAAAATGCATATATAATATATAATTAAGTTCAAATCCCCATACAAGATAAATGATATCTTTTGTACAGGCTCAAGTTGTGTCTGTATCATTATATAATACCACAGTTTTTGTATTATTTATCTACCATAGATTAATCGCCAACCTGTCTGGCCAGCGTGGCGAGTGTAGGCCATATTCTCAAAAAAAAAACTAGAAGGCCAATCTCCAACTGTGGGGGTCTAGGGGCTGTGATAATTATGAATACTATAGCAGCCACTTCAACTAGTTCAATTATTTCGGTATATTATACGCAGCGCATTTTAAAGCATGTGTACCTTATTAAATGTTATAAAATAAAAAATAAAAAAATATTTATTGTCTCCAATTTTTAACATCCTTTATACATAAACTACATACTAGGAAATTATATAATTTATTTATTTATAATACATTGAGCTAGGACAGGCTAACAGAACTGTTAGCAATTGCACTGGTTTCTGCACTAGATAATCTAAGGCACAAAAAACCAGATTGATCAGGGAAGGTGTAGTTTCTTGATCCTAGTCTTGCAACACTCGAATGTGGTTGTTATATCTTATTTGTGTATTTATTTATATTTAGTTACTTATATTTGCTTATGTATTTTGTTTATCCTGTGATTGTGTTTAATCCTGTTTAAAGTACATAACTTAATCTTGTTTTTACCATTATATTTTGTTAATCTTTTTGGTGTTCATTTGCTATTATTGATTTATGATTGGAGTTAGGGGAAATAGGGATTCCTAAACTCTAATATTGTTATTTTAAGTAATTCCGAAGGGCTCTTGTCACTGCTGGGGTACCCGCAATATTAGAACCATCTGGGATTGTGCGGAGCGATGGCAAGAGACCCGACGGAATGACTGTTGGGCCGTGGAAACTTGGCAGGTCTCTGGTGTGGGATGCGACGTGTGTAGATACATTAGCTCCATCTCACATACAGGCGACCTCGTCAGGCGCGGGAAGTGCGGCTTTTTCTGCGGAGAACCTCAAATTGCGCAAATACGCTAACCTTGGTATCGGTTACGAATTTGCGCCGTTTGGGGTCGAGACGATGGGCCCATGGGGACCGTCAGCGAGGCGCTTGGCCAAGGAGTTGTCAAAGCGGCTGACAGAAAGGTCTGGAGACAGGAAGGCTGGCAATTATTTCTGCCAACGTATTAGCCTCGCTATACAGAGGGGAAATGTTGCCAGTCTCCTTGGGACTATCTCGGATGGGACGTCTCTAGAGGACATTTTTTATTTATAGTTTAGTTTATTTTTAATTTTATTATTTAGATAGCTTTTAATTTATATTTAATGTACTATAATTAACTTCGAATAAAAGATTTACTGTGAATGTATATAAATAAAAAAAGTAATTCTTCAGTACTATCGTATGTTTATGATAAAATAAACTTCGTTAACTGTTTCTTGCATTGAAATTTTGTAAGATTTATTATAGACAATGAGGTTTTTTTTTAATTTTAATTTTAAGTTACATTATATTTTTACTTTTAATATTTGTGTTGCATTAGCTTCTAGAATGACAACGCCTCTTTACAGCAGCTATAATCTTAAGTGACATTTATATTTTTTATAGTTGTATATTATTAGATAAGATGACAATGCCTATTTATAGCAGCTATATTGGTTCATAATTTTCATAAAATTTTCATTGATTGTTGCTTATTATTATCCTACATCATCGGTTATCATATAGTACGTAGTACCTAATTAATGTTTATAATCAATAAATAGAATATTCTATAGACGTATATTTCTAATATATTTAATTTTAATTGATATATTGCACCTACCTCACATAAATGTTCTCGTTGTCCCGAAGGTCTGACAGGCAGAGAATGTCAAGCGACATTATGTCACGCCTTACATATATATATTTATGTGCAATAAAGTTTTAAATAAATAAAAAGAAATAAATAAGTGTAGTTTTGTGTTATATAATTATTGTGTGTATAAATCACGTAGGTTTTTTTTTTAATGTTATTTTATGTTTGTATTGTAACGCACTGCTCTACATTTAAGTAAGGTTGTGTAGTTTCATGGCGTTCTACCTGGTAGAATGCTGTGAAATTATGTAGCCTAATATTATAGTATACTTATTGTAAATTTGACATGTAAAAGTGCAAAATTCTTTTTTTTTGTTCTATGCCTAATGACAGAAAATAAACGAATTGAATTGAATATTATAAATGTAAGGACCTAGAAAATTATGATGCCTTTGTGCGTATTTTGTGTGTACAAAGAAATATGGTAATGCGTCTTAATTTCAATAATCGTACGATGATAAGTCCCCAATCGTATCCGGCGGGACTTTAAAGGTAAAGTAATTTAATTCCGAATACGTGAATTCCCCAAAAACCAAATACGAAACACATAGACCTATATATAAATACCGCGTCAACCGTAGAACATTTTTAAGCTTTTAAATGGAAAAAAAAGCTTTGCGATTCCATAACCTTGAGGCATTTTATTTTTTATTTATGTTAGGATAACTAAACATATATAAAAAAAAAATAGGGGTAGTGGCTTGGTTGTAAGAACGCGTTCCCTAAATCCTACAAAGGTCGGTTTAAACCCATCCGGTATGTACTAATGAGAAATACACTTTTCTTACATACATTTGTTTTAAACACCACCGTTTCCGTGCCTCGGAGAGCACGTTAAACCGTCGGTCCTGGTTCGACTAATACCAACTTGTGGAATCGTTAATAAATTGTCATTAAAAATTGGCATCATATCCTCGCCAAGCCGTCTGGCCAGAGTGGCGAGTGTAGGCCAAATTTTCCAGATATGTGTTCTGGAAGGCCCATCTCCAGCAGTGGAGATCTAGAACGCTATGTTCTAGGGGCTGTAATAATAATAAATAGCCAGAAAACACTCCCCTTACCCGATGTGCTCATCTGTCATCGCACGTCTAATGAACATGGTACTGTCATTAAAATATGAACATCCACGCTCAGGTCGTTAATGAGCTCACTTTTGAAGAACGCTTAACGTCTATTTATTTATTTAATTAGGATCACCAACAGAGTATACATTGAATCCAATTACTCGTATGCAGTAAAAAAAGAAGCATACAGTAAAAAAATCACAAGGAAATGGTACCCCAGTAATAGGTGACCACAACATGTCAAACAACAATTAAAAAAAAAAAGTATCATCACGACCGTATCCCTTGCGGGGTGGTCAGAAACCACGCTTATAAAGAAGCACAAATAAATAAAATGAATTATTATGTCCCGACCAGGAATCGAAACTCGTACCTCCAAGTCTAAATCCACGGATTTAACCACTAGACTACGGAGGCAGTTATTTTAATTTTAACTTATAGAATATCCGCACTTTAAAAAAAAACATTATTCTAGGCCTTCTGGAGCCGAGATAACTTTTACTATTAATTCGGGTAAAAATTGGGTCCACATATGTTAGTCAATGGTAGCCCTAATCATAAGCAATTATCCGAACAAAATGGGAAGGTCAGATACTTGGAATTAAATTAGCCGTTCGAATTTCCATCTGATTTTACACGAGTAAACGATTTCCTATTGGGACCCTTTCCTTTCCTTTGAAGAACCGGTTTTGAAACGTTTTGATGCTACGATGCCTTTCACAATACCTTTTTCTGTTATTTTAATCGATAGAAGATAACAAGACGAACCAGACGAACTTATAGTCTTTCCTATTTATAAGTATGTAGTGTTTTAGATATTAATTTGTAAATTATATAAATTACGCAATTAGCAAACTGAAATGGCAATGGGCTGGACACGTCCATCGCAGAACCAATGAGCGATGAAGTAGACAAGTTTTGGAGTGGAGACCACAATAGAAGATGCAGAGTGGAACGACCCTCCTTCAGATGGACATGTGACCTGAGGAAGAATGCTGGTGGGGGTCATCCATCCATCCCATGAGGGTGACAAAGGATTGTGTGAAATGCTTTTCATGGCTCATCACTTCATAACAGGTCACTTCGCTCGGCCCACAATTCTGTTTTATCTATCCCATCTCATCACTCCAGCTCCTTCGCAGTAGTGGCCGCTAATTTGTGGAACAATTTGCCAGTAGAAATTCGCCAAGCACCCAATAGATCACTCTTTAAGAAAATATTCACATTACTTGAAACAGCTCCCAACAGCGTATGTAAGATATATTGTATGTAGTTAATGCAGTAGAAATGCGGTCGTTGCGGCGGATATGTGGCGTCACTTTGGCGGACCGCATACGCAACGTCGAAATACGGAAAAGGGTTGGTATGAAGGAAAGCATAGGGACAAAAATAAGGAAAGGCATGCTATGATGGTTCGGGCATGTTAAAAGGATGAGCGATGAAAGATTGACGAACCAGGTATATAATGCGAAAGTTGTGGGTGAAAGAGGCCCTGGCAGACCGAGACTCACATATCACGATCAAATAAATAAAACACTAACTGAAGGTGCATTAAAAAGTCTTCGTAACCAAAGGGCATGTATGAAGAGGTTAATGAATGTCGACGAAGCGAAAGAAGTATGTCGTGATCGTGTCAAATGGCGCTCAATTGTCTCTGCCTACCCCGCAAGGGATCTGGCGTGAAGATATGTATGTAGTATATATGTTATTGTGTACATATTTGTATGTATATTAATATGTATTATGATATCATAGAATAAGTTTTATTTATTTTCCTTTAAAATTAAGTTTCATATTTGAGCCTCTTACCTACCTCATAATCAAAATTCTCTGTATTGTCCCAAAGGTTGGCTGCTAGAGAATGCCTAGCGGCATTAAACCTGCCCTTTGTACATAGTGCAATAAAGTTTTTAAATAAATAAATAAAATAAATATATCTAGTAGTGGAGAGACACAGGATGATGATTAATTTAAATGTACAGTCTTCTTAGTCGCTACACGCTTGGTAGAGTGGTCGTGGTCGTCACTTGAGTTTCAGTGACACGCTTAACACGCCGTCGCTACAGCCTTCATAGCGCACTCGTGTGCATGCACCAATCACGGATTCTCTTGCCGTCGACTTTTCCCTGAATTAAAAGGCGCTCAATGGATGTATTATCTTCTCTCCACACCGTGCTACGTGCTCGAAGAAAGTGAGAATGCGTGATTGTACGATAGAGGTAAAGCGCTGTCTTATTTCCAGTTCCTCCAGGATTGACTTGATGGTTCGGAACTCCGTCCATGATATACTTAACACTCATTTTATCAGCTTTCGGGTTTCACACAGGCAAGTCCTAATTCTAACATACCTGGTGGGGTACCACTGTACCAAGTTTTATAATCTCATGGGTGAATTTGAAGATATTTATTTATTGTTGTTGTGTAATTCTGTATTTGTTTCAAATGTAAATCTGCTATAGAGTTTTCCTTGCAGATTCCTTCCTCAGACAGATTAAACATTAACAGGTCACTGGAATTTGCTAAGCTGTTAGTCTTCTGCAAACAGCTTACTCCTTGGGCCACTTCGCTGCTTAGTCTTTCACTAACAGGAGTAGAATCATTCTAAATAATTTAAATATTGCCGTGTCACAAATGCCTGTAATAGGTTTACGTGAATAAAGATATTTTGACTTTGACTTTGAAATTCTCCGCCAAGACATGTACATACCAATATACAAGAATAATAATAATAATATTATTATTTATTGCGCACAAAATATAAAATATAAAAATAATGTACATAGACGAGCATAATGCCTTATAGCTTTAAGTTCGCCTTTGTACATACTTTTAAGTAAAGTGTATAATAATAATAAAATTATTGTGTCCTGACCAGGAATCGAACCCGGTACCTCTGAGTCTAAATCCACGGACTTAGCCGCTAGACCACGAAAGCACAGGTATGTAATAACTAAATAAATAACTAATTCAAATTTCAAGTAAATCCCACAAGATTTCCTTAGAACAATTGGATATATATATATATATATTGCGTCAGAGCAAGAGTCTTGCGCAAGTCCAAGACCAAGATTAAGATTGGCCAACACAAAGTCAAAGTCAAAATATCTTTATTCACGTAAACCTATTACAGGCATTTATGAAACGTCATTAATTTAATTATTTTGAATGATTCTACTCCTGCTAGTGGAAGACTAAGCAGCGAAGTGGTCCAATAAGTAAGCTGTTAGCAGAAGACCAGCAGCACACTACTTATAAAGTACTCGTAGATGTAAATATGTTTGATTGAATAAACAAATTTGAAAAGTTATGTACCAACTGACCTGAAAATGTATGTAAATAAATTTAATATTCGAGAAAAAGTAATACATTCGTAAAATATTAATATGTTAAGTAACTATGTAAATCGCGATGCTTCTTTTTTCTCAATCCACTTGAGTGTTAAAAGATTACTTCCAAATTTCCGACCGAAAGCCGAAAAGTTGGTAAAAAACGGGCCACGGCTCAACTGGTACTAAAGTACCAAGTGATGGTAAATAGAAAGGGCAATAGGCAATTTTGGACCGAAATACAAAAAATAACTAATAACGTAATAGAGTCGCAGCCGAATGCCTAGAGTCTAGCAAGCAGTGCAAATATATTCTATAATTAAAGACTTTTTTTTTAAAGACGCCTGACGATACGACCCCAGCCTGAAGGGCCTCCGCGAGACGTCGCATGCCCGACTCACCGTGAGGCCTCATAAGGAGACCCCAGGCGCCTACGGACTAAAACCCTATAAACCGTCTCTCTTTCACAGTTGGCCCTATGTGCCATAACAGCTAAGTCTGAGTCGTAAACTAGTTACGGAGTGAAGGCACTCGTTCGCCGCGTAATCAAAGACTACTGCTTCGTTCGACCTAAAAGTAAAGCAAAGCAAAGCGTTCAACCCTAATAAATTAAGTAATTAATAATAATTAATTAATTATTAATTTTAATTTAATAATTAATAATTAAAATGAATAATATATATATTTTTTTGTTGTAACAGTAATAAGTTTTTAATTTCTTCTTCTTTTTATATTGGTGAATGCTGTGACACCTAATTGGTACATATATTAGATAAGTTATAATTATACTATGTTATGTGTGTGATAATATATGTACTGCTGTGTGTACTAAATAAATAAATAACCCTCTTTTTCCGAATTTTGCCTTAAATATTGGATAACCATAGACTATCAGCAACGCTTTTCTGACAGCTTTAATAATTCTATTTTACTCCACCCGCTGATTTCCGATAAGTACCGAAGAGAGGTGGTCCGGTTGTAAGAATGCTTTCCTTATGTTTGCGTTGTGATGCTGTGCAGATGGGCAGGCAGGTCTCAAATAATAACGACTTCGTCTTCTTTCCATAAAATGTTTAATCAGGTAAAAAAATACATGCGTCTCGTTCCGCGATTTTAAAAATGTCTCTTCTTAAAATTAATATTAAAAATTTAACGTGTCAGTTGGGCCGACTACAGCGCCCTCTCCCGGTTGAGCTCCATCTAGTTAGTTTACCATAAAGTTGTGCAATTAGTGGGCAACTAGTCTGCAATTAATGGTAATGATTCCCAATTCCCAATAATATCGCTAGATGGCATTGTCCTCAACATCTTAAAACCCAAAGAAGTCGCACAAAAATATATAATATCCGACATATAATTAAATAATAATAATATAATAAAAAGGTCTTCTTTTATGTTTTATTTTTAAATTATATAACTTCATTTGTAATGACTGTTTGAGCCATAATAAAATAAAATAAATAACAATGACAAACACACTTTCTTACGTACATATGTCATATATTTCTCCGCCTCCGTGGTCTAGTGGTAACAAACGTTGCCGTGAACTCGGAAGGTCGTGGGTTCGATTCCCACCGGGGGCAAGTTGTACATTGTATAATTTGTGTTTATATGTATATATTTAGAAAAAAAAAGTATAATATGTAGTTTATCAACCATCTAATTTCCGTAACACAAGCCTCGTAGCTTACCACGGTAATTAGATGGCGCTGTGTGACCTGTCTGGAAATATTTATTTATTTACGATACCACTGTTTCCCTGCCTCGTAGAGCACGTTAAGCCATCAGTTCCGGTTCTACTAATACCAAGTTTTAGAAACGTTAATAAGTTGTCATTAAAATAGACATTAGACCTTCGCCAACCCGTCTAACCAGTGTAGCAAGATTAGGCCAAATTCAGTCTAGAAATCTAAGGGTTCCATTTGCTTGTTAAATCTGCTACTACTCTTTTAGCGAAGCTAATAAAGTGAGATCCAAAATGCCCGATCTCCTTTGCCCACAATTACAAAGTCCCCCTAAACTTGGCTCCCAATCTCAACTTGTGCATTTATTGGCTAAGTTTGGGCGAAAATAATTCTTTTTTATAGTCCTACTTTTAAGGTTAAACGGCGCGGGCATTTTCGACTGTCATATTCGTATGGATATTTATCGTGATAGATAACATATCTAATACTTACATATTAAATAATATTATAATTTAACTTAATTATAATATATATAGATATGTAGGTATTTATGTATATATTTATTCAGTATATGTAATATTAGTATGTAAGTCTATTATAATAAATTGCACCCTTCGTTGTTACCTCTCCACACTCCCAAAGGTTGGTTGTTAGAAAATGCTTAGTCATTAAGCCCGCCTATGTACAATATTTTTTAGTGCAATAAAGAATTTTTGAATTGAATTGAATTAAATAAAATGCGTTATATAGTCAGATCAGACATATTTCATTACTTTCATGAATTGTTAATATACATTGTTCGCGCCGATCGCGATGATTCGACCAATTTTGGATGGTTAGGCGTTATTGTGATTCGTCGGTGCATAAACAGACGTCCTAATTTGTTACCCCTATACCCTTGTCCTGTCTCTTTCGCGCCGCTTCCTTTCTATATTACCCATCCCGCTCACCAGTCCAAAGGCCGGCGCTTGCGCACTGAAGAGAGGCAGTGCCTATATAACTGGCCGCGCCGCATGGTGGTCGTAATCGTCGAATCGAAATATAGTCGTAGTCGTCGCGCAGTCGTTGTCCTACAGTCGTCATAGAAGACGCTGAAGAAATCGCCGCGATCGTTGTTTTCGCCCGCATTCGCCAAACCCGCAAAATCCGTGTAAGAACAATTTATAAGTGCTGGTGCCGAGGACATCAGGTGAGTTCCTTTACCAGTTTCCTTTCTAGTTTGTTTATTGCACCGATTATCATAGTATCGTCTATGTATCTAATTTGAAGATTATCGCAAATCCCGCACCTAGATACAGTCCACTAAATCCGCGTCATCATAAAGTTGGTCCTTCGGCCGCATTGGTTCGTTTATTTTTAAATTTAAATTAGTAACCAAAAAGTTGGTTACTTCGGCCGCATATTAGTTTCGTTTCGTTTTAAATTCAAATTAGTTAAACCGCCAAAATGTCGTCAGATGCAAAATTGGAATTAAAATTAAGAAAGTTGAACGCTAAAATGTCGTCTCATTTTAGTGAAATACAATTATGTTACGATTGTATTACTCGCGATGTGAAGGATAGTGAGGAATTATCGATTTTGTTTTTGTCAAGATGTTCCACGATCGATTTAATTCGTTCAGAGTTTGTTTCCATGTTGGATGAGAAAGTGGACATCGAATTAGCCCTCTATCCTGATAGGGAACCGAATTATAAATCGTTAAATTCGTTCCAAGATTTATATTCGAAAATTAAATACACACAAAGCGGTATTCTGTCGTCGCGTAACGCATCCGTAACGAATGTAGGTAAAACCCGCACCCTTGAACACCATACAAAACTTCCTCGTCTCGAATTGTGTTCCTTTAATGGGGAAATTGAGAATTGGCCTACATTCTACGAAAACTTTCGCACCGTCATTCACGAAAACATAAACTTGTCGGACGGTGAAAAGATTCAATACCTAGTCGGTAAGTTAACGGGTAAGGCACAGAGTATCTGCCACGGATTCTTGCCAACCGCCGAAAACTACACAGTTCTCTGGACTACCCTCGTTAGTAAATACAACGATAAACGTCTTTTGGGTTCAACGTACTTGGATCAGTTGTTTGGTTTGCCGAACGTTAGTAGTGCGAATCCAACAAATTTAGAAAATTACATTGATAAGTTCTCGTCATTAATTTGTGCGTTAAAACAGTTAAATCTTGATAGTTTGTTGGATTTCATATTGGTGTACATTGGTTCAAAGAATGTGGACGTTGAAACCATAAAATTATTTGAACTATCGTTGTCGCAAAAAAATGCCTTGCCGTCAGTTTCGTGTTTTGTTGAGTTCGTTCGAGAACAATCTCGTGTTATGCTTCGCGCTAATAGTGCCGTGAAACTATCGCCTTCGTACAGTAGCAGGCCTGCCAAGTCAGCTGTTACAAAAACATTTGTAAGTATTCCTAATTCGCATAATAATAATTCGTGTATAGTTTGTAAAGGTATTGATCATTGTCAAGCTTATCAGTGTAGCCAATTTCTCGAAATGTCGCCTCACGATAGATTTAATTTCGTTAAACTAAACGGTTTGTGCTTAAATTGTTTAAGTGGTAAACATATCGCTCGTAGATGTAATTCGGAAAGAAGGTGTCGTAAGTGTTTAGGTACGCATCATACATTGTTACATTTCGAATCGCATAGCGCTACCCCGCTCTCGACTGCTGCGCCCGCGCTGCCGTGCGCGCCCGCTGTTCAAACGACGACCGCACTGGAGCAATCTTCCATTGCCGCTTCTTGTAGCGTTGCGCCTCCCGCAGTTTCGTTGTGTGCCATCAATGGACGTCGTGACATTAGTAATGGTCGTCAAACGACAGTTTTACTAGGCACAGCTTTGTGCAACGTTGTCGATGCGTATGGAAACATCAAACCTATTCGCGTATTGGTTGATAGTGCATCCCAACAAGATATTATTTCGGTTGCTTGTTGTGATGCATTGAAATTGCAAATAGATTCGCCGCAAATTGAGCAGATTTCTGGGGTTGGCGACATTAGCAACCCGGTTTTGGGAACCACGTCCCTAACCATTCGCTCTCGCTATGATGATGCTAGTCGTTTCACTATCCAACCCTTAGTTGTTTCTCGTATCACGAGTGAGTTACCTTTCGCGCCTGTAGATATCTCTTCTTTAGAGTATTTAAATGATTTGCCACTAGCCGATTGTCGCTACTACAACCCCGCGGACATCGATATGATTGTGGGAGCCGAGATGTTCGCTCGAATATTACGCTCCAATACTATTTCCCGCGCGTCTGGTGAGCCAGTAGCTATTGAAACATCGCTAGGATATTTGATCGTAGGCAAAGCCCCGTGCCTAGCCGGTCCTAGTGGTGGTGATGCTCGCACGTTTTCCTCTTTCGTTCCGCCCGTTAAGAAAGTTTCGCACACTTTTCGCAATTCGCACCATGTCGCAAACATGGATAGCTTTTAGTACTTTTCCTTTCGCTTTTAAATTATTTTTTTTCGCTATTCTTTTCGTCTTGATTTCTTCATTCTCGTTTATCTCGCACGCATTTCGTCTCGTTCCTTCCGCACCACGTCGCACTTATTTCTTGTACCTTTCGTTTCGTGCTGCTGTCAGTTTTCTCGTTACTCGTGTTCGTCACATCGTTTCGGACAAACACGACCGCTTCGTGACGCAGCTTCTGTCACCATGAGGGATCCAAGCATCCTCCTGGTTGACACCGCCACTAGTTATTCTAGTGCTTGAGGGTACAAGATGGCCAATCAACAACCCGCATTCTCTCTTGCTGGGAGGTTTTATACTTGTCGAGTTCTCCAGCATCTTGCGCGAGGTAGTGGGTTCGATTACCGTAACTCGTTGCTATATGGTTAGCTGTGAGTCGCGGGTCGTGCCTCCTCGTATTCATTTATTACGAAGTTGTTTGGCATCCCGCCGTCGGGTCGCGTCGTTGAATTGAATATATATGCCATTCAACGACCCGCATTCTCTCTTGCTGGGGGGTTCGTACTTGTCAAGCTCTCCGGCGACTCGCTTGAGATAGTTGGTTCGATTCCTGTGACTTTAGCTATATGGTTAGCTATAGGTTGCAGTTCGTGCCTCCTCGTATTCGTTACGTTTAAAGTTGATTGGCATCACACCGTCGGTCGTTGAATCGAATACGTGTGCAATTCGACGACTCGCTTTATCTCTTGCAGAGGGGTTTTGAACTCCTCCAGTTCTCCAGCAACTCGCTCGAGGTAGTCGGTTTGATTCCCATGACTCATTGCTATATGGTTAGCTGTGAGTCGCGGGTCGTGCCTCCTTTCATTCGTTTGTTATTGTTGGAATCCCTGAAGGGAAACTTAACGTTCCTTGAAACAAAACAATTTGATTATTCTTAGACCTAATTTTAAAATAAATATTGTTATTGACGTTTAAAAACACCGCGTAAATTAGAAACACATCTCACGTAGAAATCGTTTCGTGGGCTCTTGTAAAGGAATAATTCGACCTTTACATGTTCGCAATTCTACTCGCTATCGTTCGCATCGCTTGTGAAAGAATCGTTTCATCGTTTCGTTGTAGTCACTTGTGACTTTGAATTTGTTTTATTTCGCATACGTGGGTAATGTACTCGTTTCGTGAATTTGAAGGACTGGGTCGCTTCAAGCTGGGGGG
This sequence comes from Tinea semifulvella, assembly GCA_910589645.1. Taxonomy (NCBI): domain Eukaryota; kingdom Metazoa; phylum Arthropoda; class Insecta; order Lepidoptera; family Tineidae; genus Tinea; species Tinea semifulvella. The sequence continues at coordinate 2,378,958 of OU342619.1, read as the reverse complement.
AATGTTCGCGCCGATCGCGATGATTCGACCAATTTTGGATGGTTAGGCGTTATTGTGATTCGTCGGTGCATAAACAGACGTCCTAATTTGTTACCCCTATACCCTTGTCCTGTCTCTTTCGCGCCGCTTCCTTTCTATATTACCCATCCCGCTCACCAGTCCAAAGGCCGGCGCTTGCGCACTGAAGAGAGGCAGTGCCTATATAACTGGCCGCGCCGCATGGTGGTCGTAATCGTCGAATCGAAATATAGTCGTAGTCGTCGCGCAGTCGTTGTCCTACAGTCGTCATAGAAGACGCTGAAGAAATCGCCGCGATCGTTGTTTTCGCCCGCATTCGCCAAACCCGCAAAATCCGTGTAAGAACAATTTATAAGTGCTGGTGCCGAGGACATCAGGTGAGTTCCTTTACCAGTTTCCTTTCTAGTTTGTTTATTGCACCGATTATCATAGTATCGTCTATGTATCTAATTTGAAGATTATCGCAAATCCCGCACCTAGATACAGTCCACTAAATCCGCGCCATCATACATCAAATATGACAATACGTTTCTAATAATAATAATAATAATAAAAACATTTATTCCTTAATTAATTAATAATAATGTACAGTTTTTACATAGTCAAGAACAATTTCAAATATAAGCCTAAAATAATAATAATACCAATTTAACATACTATGTAACTAAAACTATGTTCTTATATCTAAATTATAAATTTAATGTTTATTTATTTTAAAATTATTATTTACAATGTCAAAATTTTTAATTAATTTCTAATAATGTCTTTTTTTTCTAATTTAATTAAGGACCCCTCGTCGGGTAAAGCTCTCCTCCTTTTCTATCCATTTCTTTCTATCCTGTGCCTCGTCCATCCAGTGTTGTCCTGCTTCTTTTACTATCTCGTCCTCCCATCTTTCCTTAGGTCTTCCTTTATTTCTCTTGCCCTTCGGTCCCTTCCATGTAGTAACTACTTTAGTCCATCTGTTATCTTTAAGACGTGCCACGTGACCAGCCCATTTCCATTTCAATCTTTGTGAGTGTTGTAAGGCGTTTCTAATAGCAAAGGCCATAGACGTATCAATAGACTTTAATCGTATGTAACTTAGGCGGGTTTCACGTTTTGCCTCTCGCTCACACAATCAAATATTTTCAAAGATTTTTTTGAATGTATTTTTTGAGTAATATAGTATATTAACGTTTAATAGCCGGACTGGATGTATTGAACTCTTGCAACACATTTCTCTATCAGTACCCTACAATATTCCTCGTCGTCCTATAACCAAGATCCTGTGCTGTCCTCTTTCCAGAACAGACGAATGTGACGTCAACATCTCGAATGTAGTTTACCTACAGTTGTTTCTGCAGTGTCAATAATGATATAGACATCTTTCATGACCGTTACAATGTATTCAGAAAAAATGTCCTCGCACATTTCAATCCATTTAGAGTAGCTTATAATGGGGTGTATCAGGCAAAGCTTTTTGTAGATGTCGCTAGCGGCACTGGTACCTTGTTTACATCTATTTTTTATCATTTTTTAAATTTATTTGTAGTTTTACATTTTTATAACAGAAAAAGGTATTTTAACTGAACGTTACCTACCTTAAAAGATGAATTAAGAAAGCGAACACCGTCTTTAAAATAAAAAAAGGTTGAATTAATAGAACGGCAATTTTGAGATCACCATATCTTTGGTTTCGCTTGGAAATCTCGATTTGTACACTTAAAAGCGGCTCACTTCGGCAGAATATCCAGAAAATAATAAATTTCGTAATAAAAATACAAGTTTTCTATGCAACTGACAGTTATATAAGGTACCATCTATCATGCGCCATCTATCATGATAAAAAGTTAGTGACACACCCCATTCATTTAACAAGTGTTTTGTTTTCGTTGTGTTCTCTTCTCCCGATGGATGATGAATGAGGTGATAGGGAAGACAAAGGGTCTAGCCCATACAGCCAAGTCTGACGTAATATATCATTATTTTTTATGAGTTAATGAGGTCATTTTCAAGTTCCAGATACTGTAGAATTTGATGCTTTTCTTAGAGTCACTCGCGGCATTATAGCTCAAACACGTCGGGTAAAATATGGGAGTTCACAGCGCGGGAAAACCGCAAAAAATAAACTGCAACTTGTGCCCCAATATTCAAAGTCCAATTTATCGTTTTCCATAACTAATCACATTGTAGAACATTATTAAACAAATCAACAACACTTTTGACTAACAATATCCACGGTAAATTAATTTACAAAACAAATAGTTGCACTTGACATCTCCGCGCAAAATGGCGCGAAGGACTCTTTTGTTTTCGTTTTTAAGGAACCAAATTTATAATGTGTTTTTTTAAGTTCATTTTCAATTTTGAAAAAAAATGATAGAAGGCAAATTTATCTTTTATTGTGTAAGTTTTGTTATTTTAAGTTAATTTTAGTTTCATAAGTAATAAATTTTTAATTTCTTCTTTTTTACTAGTAGATATTTTATTTATTTTATTTATTTATTTATTACAGGATAACTAACGACTAATAAACACATAAAGACAAAAAAAAATGGAAACATAAAAGGTCAATTAAAAGTTACCACAAATAGATATACTGTGACACCTTCATTACAGCCCCTAGAACACAGCGTCCTAGACCTCCACTGCTGGAGATGGGCCTCCCAGAACTGGAGAATTTGGCCTGGCCAGACGGCTTGGTGAGGATATGATGTAATTTTTTAATGACAATTCATTAACGATTCCACAAGTTGGCATCAGTGGAACCGGGACCGACGGCTTAACTTCTACGAGACACGGGGACGGTGGTGTTGCAAATCTATGACAACGGGACGTAAGAAAAGTGTATTTCTCATTGGTACATGCCGGGTGGGTTTGAACCGACCTTTGTAGGATTTAAGGTACGCGTTCTTACAACAGAGCCACCGCCGCTGTGACACCTAATTGGTACATATTTTAGATAAGTTATAACTATATTATGTTATGTGTGTGTTAATATATAAATAAATAAACGTTATAGGAAATAAAATTACATTTTTTTTAAATATATATGTATATCTACGAGTACAATGAAACCTATAGGAGAAGAACATCACTAGGACATAGTGATGTGCCAGTTTATTATTAGTAACAATATAAGTTGGAAGTCGATCGATAAGTAGAGTGTAGGCAGAAATGATAAATTACCTAGAAAATTGTCTATTTCAAAGACGCATCTACGCCACTTGCGAGCAGTTTGGACTCCATGATTTAAGTATAAAATTCTAGGACGAAACGATTTTGATAAAATTTTATAGATTCACGTTTAGGCAACATTACTATAGGCCCATCATGACCTGTGACAAGCTCGTCGATGTCTCTAGCGTAACAAACTGGAAAAATATTACAAATAAATTATAGTCTCATTAGCAGCCCTTTTCTGTTACTCAAGAGCAAACGTTATATATTATTAATGGCTGTCAGAGAATAATAATAATAAACTTTATTGTTTTAAAAAACTATACAATATACAGTTAAATTGATCAATGCTTTGTATACAATTTTAGCTTCTTCTGACTCCCGAACTATTATTTATCCTCTATGAATTTGTACATAAATGCTTTTATCCAGACCTAATATATCTGCCTATATACTACTTACAATAAAACCTTTGTCTATTTACTCATTTTTCAACATTTACTAATTCCAAAAAAACATATTATATTCAACTACACACTCTCATATTTTAATTTCAGTAGTAAATAACCTTGAAAAGTTTTTAAAAGACGTAACACCGTGTCTTGTCGCTCCTTCGGTAACAAGAGGGCTGGCTCTTTCTTCGCCCAGAGAATCAGTATTGCAATTCAGCGGGGAAATGCAGCCAGCGTTCTGGCCACCATTCCACGCGGACGGGACTTATATCCCTATCCTTAATATCAATATTAATTTTATTTTATATGTTGTAAATATTTTTTTCGAATAAATAGGATTAATAAATAACCTTGATAGAATACACATTGTTCGCGTTGTGATGCTGTGCAGATGGGCAGGCAGGTCTCAAATAATAACGACTTCGTCCTCTTTCCATAAAATGTGTTTAATGAGGTAAAAAAATACATGCGTCTCGTCCCGCGATTCAAAAATGTCTCGTCTTAAAATTAACAAATAAAAATTTTAATGTGTCAGTTGGGCCGACTGCAGCGCCCTCTCTTGGTTGAGCGCCATCTATTGATTTTACCATGAAGTTGTGCAATTAGTGGGCAACTTAGTCTGCAATTAATCGGTAATGATTCCCAATAATATCGCTAGATGGCATTGTCCTCAACACACATTAAGAATAAAGTTATTCACAACTAGGACTTATCCCATTTAAAGCTAGATTGATGGAGGCGTCAGTGACAAATCACCTTATTTTTCATTCTTATATCGCTCGTGTGATTCTTATCATAATAAATCGGAGTCAATGGATTCAATGACGACAGCTACTTCGCAGAAAAAAATAAAATTTATTTTTCGTATTTATTATTTTTTTGTATCATATTTCGAGCCTACAATAATGGCCAGATTTTTAACAGATAGCACATTTGATGTAGTCCAATCATACGTACTTCGAGGGATTAGAATAGTTTTATATTTTCAAGTTTATGTATGCCTATGTGTATGTGTGTGTGTATATATGTATGTTTATTTCTGTTGTAGTTATTATGTTATTGATGTAATGCCTATTCCTTAGTAATTCTTGTACTATTGTATTCATTTTTATTTTTAAATTTATTATCATTGTTTTCTTTGCTTACTTTTATTGTATCTGTCAGCGAACTCTTATTATTGGCTTTATCGTATTACTATTTTCTCATATATATGTATAAATTAGCTGTAAGATTTCCTAAATAAATAAATAAATACGATTAAATTTATCTGGGAGCGTTGGTATCATCATCATGACCGTTTCCCTTTCGGATTGGTCAGAAACCACGCTTATAAAGAAGCGGATTCACATTTAGCCAACTGTACTATATGCCAATCATGACAAGGAAGCTCATCGATGTCTCCAGTGTACCAAACTCGATAAATATCACAAATAAATTTAATATTAATTACATGTATTTATTTATATTAATAAATATTTTTGTGTCCCGACCAGGAATCGAACTAAATCCACGGACTTAACCGCTAGACCACAGAGGCAGTTATTTATATAATATTAGGTCCTTGAAATTGACGTTTTTTTATGGAAAAAGCAAAACGAAAAGAAAATAAATAAATTTAACCAATGGAAGTTTGTACCATTATTATCTACGAACTTACTTCCGCCATTTTATATGTAGTTCATTGATTACATTGCTATGAAAATTGTAGGATCGAGATTCAAGTATATTTTTAAAGGCAGTTTGGACTGACTGCCCCATCGGAATTATTTTTTTGTAAATTTGTAAATATGACATTTATGCAAATAAATAAATAATAACAATTATTATTATTACTTACAAGAAATTCACATCACACAAGTCTAAATTTGAAATAATACGAAGTCTACTGTAAGACTATTGTCGGTCGTCAGAGGCTGGCGTCAGGTGCTCCCATTCTTGAAACTCGCGTACCGCTTAGGTGGGCGCGATGTCACATGTGGTGCTCAGTAATAAAAATAAAAAACTTGTTCCCATATTCGGAACATTCAAGGATATAATTATTTTTTGTAGATTACGAATAATATTTCTACTTTGTAATTTATATTTATTATTTTATCGATATTATTTGATATTTAGTATTTTTATTTAAATTATTAAGATTGTTATGTAGTTTTCTACTCTACGATTTAATAATTTATAATAATAATACATTTTAGTAAAGTTTTTTTAAAAATATACTGGTAACCCAGAATTAATGGCAACCCTCGATATTTCCCAATGCAATGTATGGAAGTGAATAGCCTTGAGCAAAATTCTCATTTCTTAATTAGTCAGCACAGTGGTAGGTCGTGTAAGATAACTTGCTCGCAAGCTATTCCCAAGTTGACTAAATAAAACAAGCACAAAGCTTATATTTGCATAGTTTTACCAAACTTCGTCTACAACCAAAAAGGTTCACAATTTAATTATGTTTTGGAGTTTAATTTTTATGCTTGAACTAAAATTAAAGCATGAAAACTAATTTAATAAAAAATAAAAAATATATGAATTATTTATTCAACTGGAAACACACTAATAAAGCCGTCTCGTGATAACTAGATTCGTCTCTCTCTAACTCACATAGCCTTATTGATAAGAAAGAGATAAACAAATACTAACTCACATAGCCTTATTGATAAGAAAGAGATAAAGGTCTTTTATGGGAGGCACAAGGAGGCTTTAGACCTGGAAGAGGATGCACTGACCAAGTCTTCTCGCTCCGCAATATCACAGATAAGTTTTTGGCCTTAAACCAGAAAGTTTTCTGTGCTTTTGTGGATTTGGAGAAGGCTTTTGATAGAGTTGTAAGAAAGAAGCTTTGGGACATATTGCCGGAGTATGAAGTGGATGACAAACTGCTACAGGCTATACAGTCCCTGTACAAGAGCTGTAAAGCTTGTGTGCGGGTGGAGGGAGGTATGTCGCCTTGCTTTGAATCCCAAATGGGCGTCAAACAAGGCTGCGTGCTGTCCGCCAGATTATTCACTTTATATCTCGACAAATGCCTAAAAAGAGTAAGGGCGAGTGACTGTGGGATAAAAATGGGTGATCTTGTGGTGAACTGCCTGCTTTATGCAGATGATGCTGTTCTTATGGCATCGTCCGAACAACAATTGCAATCACTAGTCACAGAAATGAAAGAGGGATGTGCAGAAAAAGGACTCCGTTTAAATGCGAAAAAAACCAAGGTACTAGTGTTTGAAAGAAGAAGGATGACAACCTTGACGATAAAGATTGATGATGAAACGCTAGAACAGGTAAATTAAATTATATATCTGGGCAGTGTTTTCACTGCGGATGGGAAGTATGATAGGGATGTTGAAAGAAGAGTGAACGCGGGAAATAGTGTTAATGGGGCCCTGGGGTCACTGATCGCCAGTCGAAATGTCAGTGATAAAGCTCGACTCGCCGTACACAATGCCATGCTAATACCAACACTTATGTATGGAAGCGAGACGTGGATATGTCAGAATACGCATGAGAGTAGAGTTAATGCAGTAGAAATGAGGTCATTACGTCGGATATGCGGCGTAACTTTGATGGACCGTATACGTAATAACGAAATACGCAAAAGGGTAGGTATAAAAGAAAGCATAGGTACAAAAATAAAGAAAGGCATGCTCCGATGGTTCGGGCATGTCGAAAGGATGAGCGAAGAGAGATTGACGAACCAGATATATAATGCGAAAGTTGTGGGTAAAAGAGGCCCTAGCAGACCAAGACTTGCCTATCATGATCAAATAAATAAAACATTAGCTGAAGGTGAATTAAAAAGCCATCGAAACAAGAGGGCATGTATGAAGAGGTTGATGAACGTCGAAGAAGCGAAAGAGGTATGTCGTGATCGTGACAAGTGGCGCTCAATTGTCTCTGCCTACCCCGTAAGGGATTTGGCGTGAAGATATGTATGTATGTATGTAGATAAACAAATGTAATGCAAAATGGTTTGCCATCGTTTTTTATCGGAAAAGTTCGTATCTGTCATGTTCTCTAAATTACCTTTTTGACATTTGACACTAAAAACGTCAGGAATATGAATGGATTAATAGGTGGTTGGTGGACTGATAGTGGCAATTTGCCCAGTCTGCCGGGGCGGGGAAGTATCCACCGTTCGTGCCGATAAACCCAGTAAAGTGTATCTACACGTTTCGGGATCAGGCTCAAATTGCCGTCTTACCCAGTCAAGCCGGCATAGTGTTAGGGACTGATATTAGTCGTGAGTGTCTGATTGTAGTTGCTTACCTTTTTTGGACCTCGCGCGCTACTTATCATCAGGTGGTCGCAAGGTCACATGTCGTGATAGTATAAAAATAATAATAATGGATATTAAATTGACACTCATTTAATGCAAAAAAGTTTTTAAAAGACATAAATACTGCGTCTTGTCGTCTCCTCCGGTGACAAGAGGGCTGGCTCTTTCTTCGCCCAAAGAATCAGTATTGCAATTCAGCGGGGAAATGTAGCCGTTCTTGCCACCATTCCACGCGGACGGGACTTATATCCCTATCCTTAGTATTAATATTAATTTTATTTTATATTATGTAAATATTTTTTTATATTATAATCTAGAATTAAATATATACAATAATTGATTGACACTTGAGTTTTCCTCATGGAAATACATTATGCACTTTATCTGTATATACATTTGCATATAACTAAGTTAAATTGCTTTAAAAAAAATATCAAAAACTTTTTCATTCCAACTGACAAGATTTGAGAAAGATTTCATGATTTATTGCAAGAAAAAAATCAGAGAAAATGTACGAACAATATACTTGCGTTGTGTGTAAACTTCTGCGTGAAAAATAACACAAGGGAAATGTATAGATTGTCTCTAAGCTATTTCCGAATCGACAGACTAATGATCAGACGCGACAAAATTGTTGCATCAATTTAAAATCAAACATATATTGTAATAACTGTATTTTAGTAACTGCCTTCGTGGTCTTGTGGTTAAGTCCGTGGATTTAGACTCGGAGGTACCGGGTTCGATTCCTGGTCGGGACATAAAAATATTTATTTATATAAATAAATACCAACATTTATATAAATATTTTTTTTAAGATACCAAATTTGTGCAATTTCCTTATTAGTTCTATCAAAAAAGAGAAAAATGTATAATTTTATTTTAGAAGTCATATTTTTATTTTGTAAATTTGTTAGTTTTTGTTAAATTTATTTTTTTGTTTTAACAATAATATGTTTCTAATTTCTTCTCCTTTTTATATTGGTGAATGCTGTGACACCTAATTTGTACATATATTAGATAAGTTATATTATATGTGTGATAATTAATATATGTACTGCTGTGTGTACTATATAAATAAATAAATACATTTAATTATTATTTAATTTATTTGTGATATTTCTCGAGTTTGGTACGCTGGAGACATCGACGAGCCCAAACAGGTCACACAGCGCCATCTAGTATCCGTGGTAAGCTACGAGGCTTGTGTTACGGAAACTAGATGGTTGATAAACTACATATTATACTTTTTTTTTTTGTAAATATATACATATTATACATATAAACACCCAGACCGAGATAAATTATACAATATACAACTTGCCCCCGGTGGGAATCGAACCCACGACCTCCCGAGTTCACGGCAACGTTTGTTACCACTAGACCACGGAGGCGGTCGCGAGATGGACGGATCACCTAAAAAGGTTGCTGGTTTGGGCCGGATGAGGTTGGAGGAAGATCGTGTGAAATTGAGTTTTTGAGTAGGCCTAGCCAGACACAGGCTGATGATGATGATGTTTTAATAATCGATCCCAAAATTGTCTATTCGATTTGAATTGTCTCGCGACAAGAGGTCTCGCGTCACGTGTTTCTTAGTTGGGAAGTGTACGTAAAGGTATCAGGGAAATGGTAAGATTGTCTGTCTGTCCGTCACGGGATGCCATTTCACACAGTCGAGCTGCGGAACCCTATCTAGGATAATTTATGATGTCTCAGTGGGGGTTGCTGCGAAATCTCGCACGCTGCACTTACTACTCTGGAGGTTACTGAATTGTTATCGTGTAATATTAAAGCCTTTCAGGACTATAAGGTTTTTAGAAATAAATCTGCGTTTCTGTTGAGAACCTCCAGTTGCGCAAATATGCCAACCTCGGAACAGTTCACGAAGTAAGTCTTATTTAAAGCGGAGTTATTTTTAATATAAATATCACCATTATTATAAGTATAGTTGTAAGGTACTAACAATAGTAACATAGTTTTAGTAATATATTGTTAAAATCAAAATATATAATCATATTGTGGCTAGTAGTAGTAGTTTTCCGGCGTATCCTGCCGTCATGCAGCGTGAAAATATTTACATTCATATAGTATTTTACAGTCAATAGTTTCAACACATCTATACTAATATTATAAAGAGGAAAGATTTGTATTTTTGTATGTTTGTAATGAATAAACTCAAAAACTACTGGACCGATTGCAATAATTTTTTCACCATTAGAAAGCTGCATTATTCAGAAGTAACATAGGCTATTATAATATCACGCTAGGTCCTATAGTTGTGGAGCAGTAACCAAAAATGTTTTAAAAACGGGGAAAAGTATCGTTTCTGAGGCCTTCCGTGGCATGCGCTGAGCATATAGTTAAAGTTATACAAAAATGCTCTATGGATGAATTGTTCATCTTAACATTATTTTTAAAAAAGTCCGCGAAAGCATATGTCTACCTTTTATAGTTTACCCATAACAATATTTAAATAACTTTGAAACATAAATTGGTAGAGTTTTGTCTTTCAAATGGCATATAACTCTTTTCAACTAAAGTACCTATATAGTCTTTATGTCATTTGCCACATCTACCAAATCGATGGCACATGATGACCAGATTACTACACGAGCGAAGCCGGGTCAAACAGCTAGTCTATACATAAAAATATAAAAAATTAAATTAAATGGAACAATAAATTACATGTCAATTACCTACTTATATTATGTCAAAGATTTATTATGATAATAATTTAATTTTCCTACTCAAGTACATCACTAAGAAATTACTTATTCGAATAGTATACCTTTAGTACCAATAGCTTATTATTTTTTTTTTTTAATCGCTTACTTTTAACAGTTTTTACTAACTTGGCTTGCATTTTTGCAAGACCAAGAACAATACTACTGATATGGTTGCAAGACTAAGAGTCTCGCAAGACTCTTGCACAGGTTTTTTTCCAAATTTTACTTTGTGTTTACTTTTCTAGGGGTTAGATTTTCAATAAATTTTAATTGAAAGAAAGAAAGAAAGAAAAAAGTTTATTTGTCACAAAAAAAAAAAACACAAGCAGTAAAAATTAATAATGATAATACAACAAACAAGATAGTGTGGTGACAAATAGGGAATCAGCTCAGCAATAAGCTGCAACACTCGGTCACAGCGCTGATTTTCAGCTGATCCCTCATAATTTTGACATTAAAATTGTATTCCAATAAATTGACAAGAACAATATATATAATATAAACTGCGTCGTGTCCATAATTTTTTTTTTGTTTCTAAGGAAAAAAATAACGTTTAGGTATTTGAAACTTGGGAGAGCTCGTTTACAAATAATTTTATTTTAGTATACCTAAATCTTACCTATACCTACTGCCTCCGAGGTCTTGCGGTTAATTCCGTGGATTTAAACTTGGAGGTACAGGGTTTGATTCCTTATAGGGACACAATAGAATATTTAATTTATTTGTGATAAATTTTCAAGTTTGATACTCTAAAGACATCGCGGAGAGAGATTTCCTTAGTACAATTGGAAAATAAAATATATATTGAGTCAGAGTAAGAGTCTTGCAGAAGTCTTGCGAGACTCTTGCGGAAGACCAAGACCACCTACTCTGATGCAAGACCAAGTGGAACCGGGACCGACAGCTTAACGTGCTCTCTGGCACGGCACGGAAACGTTAGAGTTGTAAATCTATGACAAATGTGCGTAAGAAAAGTGTATTTCCGGGGTTTGAACCTTTATGGGATTCTTTCAAGGAAAGGTTTCTTAGAACCATGCCACCACCGCTCGAAATAAAATTCTCGATCGTATAAGCCTAAAGGGTGACCATGTTAATATGGGCGTGTCTTCCAAATGACAAAAAATAGGACAAATCACCACTTTCTTGTGGGAAGCTGAGTCGTTTTTCAAATAAATTCGTCGTGTCGTGCTATCGCCTGCCATTACGGCCGGGTGTGCCGTGCTATGACTTATGACGAACGATATCATGACGACAAAATTGTCGACATAAATATTCCAAAATTTGGTTTCTAAGTCGAAATATATTAATAATAACAAATATAGGATATATAGATATATACTCGTTTTATTATTATTAACATTTCTGTGCTCGAAGAGCTTAAGCTGACCAGGGAGCAAAGACTCTCTACAGTCTGCTTTGCCCGAATTCTGCAATACTTTGGCCACATTGCAAGAAGAGAAGACGATAATCTAGAAAAACTTTTAATCACGGGCAATGTAGACGGTAAAAGAACAAGAGGAAGAAGCCCCAAGCGATGGTCCAGTCAGGTGACTGACCACCTGAACATCCCTGTACACCAGGCGATCCACTACGCCGAGGACCAAAACCGTTGGAGGCGGCTAGTGAATGAGCTGCGACCGCGACGGAGTCACGATCACTATCAGTGGGGTACCGACTAAGGAGGAGGAGGAGATATATACTATATATACTATATATAGTTTTAGGAGTCGCAGCCGAAAGCGCAGAGTCTGGTAAGTAAACGGTACCTTATTGTGGTCTTTTGGAATTATTGATTCCCAATAACCACATATAAATTACCAGAATTTAAAGTGTAAGTTTATGGTCCGCTAAAATCCCGTCCGTCCTTGAACTTTTTTAGTCTAACAAATGTCTCACAGAAAAAGTTGGTGGGAGAGGAATTCCAGCAAAATCATTGCACCATTTGCTGAAAGAATTGGGCCTAAACAGATCTGCCGTCAATACATTTATGGAACGAGCTTTCAAGATGCCATTGACGGAATCATACAGTATATGGTTAGGTAGGGAGAGGGTTAGGTTTTTGGTTGTGGTGGTGGTGGTTCAAACCCCCGGCACGTACCAATGAGAAATACACTTCTCTTACGTACATTTGTCATACATTAACAACAGCAAGTTAATACGTCGGTCCCGGTTCCACTAATATCAACTTGTCGAATCGTTAATAAATTGTCAGATCCTCGCCAACCCATCTGGCGTGGCGAGTGTAGGCCAAATTCTCCAGATATATGTTCTGGAAGGTCTATCTCCAACAGTAGAGATCTAGGACGTTGTGTTCTATGGGCTGTAATGTGCGTCTTATGGCGCAATAAAATAAAAAAGAGGCAAATGACCTTTGGTCGATCGCAAGCCCTAGACACCATTCTCATCTCTCTTTCCCACACTATGGACCCGGCACCCGTACGGTGAATCCATAAATTTAGCTTCTTTTCTTTCTTCTTATTTTTTTTCTAATATAACTTATTAAATAAACTAAAGGAAAATTAAATAGGAGAATTTTAGCTTGGATGTTTTCTCAACTGTGCTTAATGTTTTAAACAAAATAGAAAAAAAAAGCTTTGACTGTCTGTCTGCACATTTTTGTATTCTCATTAAAAAACTACAAAGATCCAGTATAAGAATACATCTGAGAACAAAATTACAGGGACAATATTATTACAAAAAAATAACTAACTTCAAAACACGATAAAAGTAAAGGCTCTTTAATAAAGTTCAAGGCTTTGTTAAAGAACAATGGCGAATTTACTTCACTAAATTTGCAACGTTAAAGACGTTAAGTTAGAAAAAATATTAAAATATTATTATTAGTAATTTGGTTTTTTTGTCGATGGGAAACGTCATCTTTTTATAGTTCTATTTCTTCTACCTACACGTAGTATTGATTAAATTTTTATTCTTCTAAGTAACCTTTTTCAAAATAAACGCAAATTTATTTTACGTGGCTTTTATAAAGAACTAGTTCACATTTAGTCAACTTCCTATATGTCCATCATGACAAGTGGCAAGCTCGTCGATGTCTCTAGCGTACCTAAATATCAAACTCGAGAAATATCGCAAATATAGTATTGTGTCTAAATACACGGACTAACTAATAATAATAATAGACTAATTTTTCTTTTACTTTTACTAGTCACTTGCACTATTAATTTAAATCTAATTACTATATTTTACTCTTATTTAATTAATTGTATTGTCTAAATAATATAAAATCTCTTTGGCTTGTATTCCATATTGCTACTTTGTTTATATGTTTAATATAATACCTGTGATTTTTTAAAAAATAAAGGAAGCATAAATATAAATAAATAATAATATTTGTCCATAAAACTGGTAATTATTAAATACTTTCAGGACTATAATAGATATAATAAATATATAGTTTCTAAAATTATATTAATCCATGTACATCATTTTAATATTCGCTACGTGATTGGCGACTTTGTTATTTTAGCCAATGACGTGACAGGCAAATGTAAAAAGTGTGTTAATTTAATTATCGAAGGTGGCGGTGATTGTATTATAGAGGTACAATAAAATCAGCTTGTTTTTATAAAAAATTGTAGCCCGCGCGAATGCTTAATTTTCTTTATTCGCCTATATTAATTCTGACATACCTGGTAGATATTTATTTATTTATTGTTGTTGTCTAAGTCTGTATTTGTTTCATTTGTAAATCTGCTATAGCTGAGTTTTGCTTGCAGATTCCTTTCTCAGTCAGATTAAACATTAACAGGTCACTGGAATTTGCTAAGCTGCTAGTCTTCTGCTAACAACTTACGCTTTGGACCAATTCGCTGCTTAGTCCTCCACTACAGGAGTAAAATCATTCAAAATATTTTAAATTATGACGTGTCACAAATGACTGTCATAGGTTGAATAAAAATATTTTGACTTTGACTTTATTTGACATTAAAAATGTAGTCCTCTAATTTTGCCCTCAAGTGTATGAATCTACAATTCGTCCTCTTAGTGTAGAAGTAAATAAATAGAAAATTAAAAATAAGACAACACTGGATGCAGATCGGAAAGGCTGTCTTGTATTAAGGGGGCCATACACGTACTATGTTTTAACTCAACATGTGGGTAAGGTCGAAAAACAAAAAAAAAACTTTACTGTCAGTTTTAAGAAATATTATTTGCGTTCCCTAATGGGAATCGACTGGTACAGCGTCTAAATCTACGGTCTTAACTATCTTCTTAGACCATGAATGTAGTTTTATTAATTACATATTTTTGTTTGAACTCTGTCTATTGATTTTAAGCTCGATCTACGAGTCCGTCCGTTTCCTGGTCGGGAAACAAACATATTTATTAATTTAAATTAAAAAATAATAATAATATAGTTGTGATATTTTCCGAGCTTGGTACGCTAGAGACATCGACGAGCTTGAATTGTCATGATTTGTCTATAGTAAAGTTGGCTAAATGTGAATTCGCTTCTTAATAAGCGTGGTTTTTGACTGAAATAGGATATGGTAAAGTATCATCACGACCGTTTTCCTTCCGGGTTTTTTTAAATATTATATACTTGCACGACATGTAACCTTGCACCCACCTGATGGTAAGTGGCGCGCGAAGTCTATGAATGTTAGCATCTCGAATCAGACACTTATGACTGACATCAGTTCCTAACACTATGCCGGCTTGACCGCAATTCGAGCCTGATACCGAAGCATGTGGATATACATTACTGGGTTTATCGGCACCGTCGGCAGACTAGGAAAATTGCCACTATCGGCCCGCCTACCTATTTGTTGTTCTCGTTGAAAGTATGTGTCGTTTTAACTTTCAAGTTGAACTAATATTGTAAGCATACCATGATGATGTGTATATAAAAATAACCCAGCTTGAAATAAGAATTGCACAATAGTCGCTATTAAACGTCATTTTAGTAATACGAAAATTATGTTTGACAGCGACTATTGTTCAATTCACGCCTGTCGCATTGCTGTTGCAGGATACATAATACACTTCGTGTCTGGCTACCTTAAAACACAGTTCCAACAGAAACGTAGCAACAAAGATGAATCGAAATAATTGCAATTAAAGTCATAGCAATGTTGTGGTTAAACCCGGACATTTCTACTATCTAACAATTATATTTCAATTGCACAAACAGATAGGGACTATATATTTTTTCTTGTCAACAAGATTCTTCTATCTTCGCAGCTGCAGGCCTGACCTATATTTTTTTACCTAAATTACCTGAGCTATACTCGTCTATCCCTTACTCATAGTTTACTTTATTATTATAATATATATATATTTAAATGAACATGATTTTACTGTCGTCTGTAGTGGAAACGCTTATACGAGAATACCAATTTTATTAGCGTTTTACACTGACAGTTTTCGTTATTTAACGGATTCCACTATTTTTGTCGTAACAAACAAGGACGGCTACACAGACACACTAAAATACAATGTGGGCCTGTTCCAAGGCTGCTGCCTATCACCTGTAGCTTTTAATATAATTATCAATATCCTAATCGACAAACTTAAATCTCGTGAGAAGAAGTGGGGATATAGATTCAAACAAAACAACATCTATACGGAATCCGTCTTAGCTTTTGCAGACGACTTGGCGGTGCTAACAAGAAATCCCAAGCAATGCCAGGGCTTGCTGAAAATAGTGGATGATTTCTGCTCATGGACAAAGGGAATGAGAACGAAACCATCAAAATGCTTCAGCCTATGTCTGGCTAGGCGAAACACTACATTTACGTTTTATGATCCTGGACTGAGTATAGCAGGGCAGAGAATAGCTCCGGTAAATGAAACCATGCCCTTTAAATTTCTTGGCAGAAGGATAAATTTTCAGGGAAAAACACCATCCCTAGAAGTAGTTGTAAAACAATTCACTGACGACATGAATAGGGTTACTCAACAGCCTATAAGCAATGTCAAAAAAGCTTGGATATATGACAACTACTTAGCATCTCGCCTCACTTGGCCTTTCCTAGTATATGATTTCAACAAAAGCCTACTATCAAGTCTGGACGCGGACGTCATAAGAACATTGAAGTCTTGGCTTGGATTAGCCCAGGGTGCTGACTCCTCAACATTCTTTAGAGGACGGAGAAACTTCGGAATGGATCTGAAAAGACCATCTGAATTATACAAACATCTACGTATAAGCAAATATCAAATTCTAACCAGCTCCCAGGATAATACAATTTCATCCCTTCCAAAAGACCCTCTGGTCTCAGATATGGAACCAAGACTACTATTCTTCAAGAAATTCATGACAGGTGCCCAGACTGACAAAAGAGGCATTGGCTGGAAGAAAAAAGAAAGTGACAAAGAGGTTATAAAATCCTTCCTCAGGAAAGATGAAGAGCATGAATACAGAGTGCACGCGATGACTCTAGAAGTTCAAAATGATTGGCTAACTTTGGGCGATTTTTGCATCCCTCCAGCCCTAAAGTGGCGCACACTAATGTACGATTGGTCTCCGGCGTTGCTAAAGTTCTACCTAAACGCTTTTCAAATGTCCCTCCCGGACCAGAGTAATCTGGTAAGGTGGGGAAAAGCTACGGAAAAGAACTGTACATTGTGTGGTGCTGCCATAGGAACTGCTAGACACACACTTGTAGGGTGCGTTACTCTCCTAGAAAAGGGCTATTACTCACGCCGACATGACAAAGTCCTAGGTGTTATCCGTGAAGCAGTAAGTCTTTCTATTGCAAGAGCCAGAAAGGGACTGACTACAAATAAAACTTTGACCACATTTGTAAAGGAAGGGCAAAGCACGAAAACTAAATGCAAGCCCACCTCGATCCTTGGCGCCGCATCAGACTGGAAAATTCTCATGGATACATTTGAACACCATTATAGGATCCCAGATGAACTAGCTGTATCAGCCTATAGGCCAGACATCTTAGTGTTTTCTCGGAACTTGAAAAAAGTTATCCTTATTGAACTTACCGTTCCGTGGGAATCAAATATTCCAAAAGACCACAACATGAAGTCGAATAAATATTATGATCTCACAGAAGAAATGATCAGGAACGGGTTCAAGACTCAGCTTTACGCAGTGGAAGTTGGTGCAAGAGGAGTTCCAGCAAAATCTTTGCATCACTTACTGAAAGAATTGGGCCTAAGCAGGTCTGCCGTCAATACATTTATGGAACGAGCTTCCAAGACGGCACTAACGGAATCATACAGTATTTGGTTGGGTAGGGAGAGAAGTAGAATGGTGGATGGTGAGCGTATTATCGCGAAATAGAAAAAAAAAGGAGGCCTCCTTTTCTTAAACCAGCCAATTGTCGGTCGCAAGCCCGAGACACCATTCTTCTCATCTCTTACCCACACACGATGGACCCGGCACCCGCACGGTGAATCCATGGAATGCTTAGAAATTTGTCTTCTTCTAACGTTTGCGGTTAAGTAACGGAATAGGGCTCCTGAATATATATTTGTCATAACAGCTCATTTTATTTACCACTATTTACCAAGTTTTTTTTTTTTTTTTTTGTGACGCGGCCAGTGTTCTTGCCACCATGTCGCAATTTAAATTTAAATTTTGTTTTGTAATTAGGTTTTTTGTTTTAATTTTGTGTTTTATTTGTAGCATTAATTTAGTTTTTAGTGATATATATATATATATATATATATATATATATAAATTCCACGCAGTATAGATTAAATATAAAATAGAGCCGGCATTCGTTGTTATGTTGGACAACTCTTCGGCAATAACGTATAGATTAAATATGAGATGGAGCGGGTGTTAAAGCTGGTAAATAATTTCTATTACCAAAAAAACAAATAACACGGACGCTGTCGCAACGGACATAGCTGCTAAACCGCGTTATCAAAACCTATTAGTAGGTAGGCAGACTGATGGTGGTAATTTGTCCAGTCTGCCGGGGCGGGGAAGTATCCACCGTTCGTGCCGATAAACCCAGTAAAGTGTATCAACACATTTCGGGATCAGGCTCGAATTGACGTCATGCCCAGTCAAGCCGGCATAGTGTTAGGGACTGATGTCAGTCATGAGTGTCTGATTCCAGTTGCTAACATTCATGGATCTCGCTCCCCACTTACCATCAGGTGGGTGCAAGGTCACATGTCGTGTTAGTTTAAAAAAAAAAAAAAAAAAACCCTAGGTTTTTTTAAACCTGTGATAAAAAACTGTTGATATAATCCGATATTAATATAGCAATATAATCTGATTGAGTTGAGCGTAGACAGATATTTGCTTCGCTAGAAATTACGAATCGCTAGAATTACGCTTCGCAAATGAAACTACGGACCAGAGTTCCGTAATTAAGTTATGCCAGACTATAATTTTAGTGATTTTATTTAATAGTTCTATATATATGTAGGTAGTTATATATTTTTGTATTGTAATTTTGTATTTTTACTAACACTAGTTATCCTCGGGGTAATCAGAAACCACGCTGTTTTTAATGAAGCGGTTTTTCATTTAGCCAACTAAAGGCCCATCATGATAAGTGGCAAGCTCGTCGATGTCTCTAGCGTACCAAACACGAGAAATATCACAAATAAATCATATCACCAGGAATCGAAACCGTTATGACTGATGGTGCTAATTTGCCTAGTCTGCCGGGGAGGGGAAGTATCCACTGTACGTGCCAATAAACCCTGTAGAGTGTATGCACACGCTTCGGGATCAGACTCGAATTGCCGCCATGCCCAGTCAGCCAGCATAGTAATAGATGATATCAGTCATGAGTGCCTGATTCCAGTTTATTTATTTATTTTCTTATTCCATAACTGTCTTTTACAAATAAATATTTACATTCAAATGATTACCAAACACCTAGCCAATTACGGAATAACATTATTTTCACTAAACATATAGCATGAACGGATTGTCAACAATTTAAACTACTTATTTAAATTAATAAAGAGACAACATTAAAAACATCCAACTACGCATCATTTATTTATTTATTTAATACTTTATTGCACAAAGACAAAGGCGGGCTTTAATGCCGCAAGGCATTTTATCATAGCCAACCATTGGGAAAACTTACAATTAACTGGAAATTAGGTGCTGAAATATTAAATATAAATATCAAAAGTATTATTTAATAACTAGACATACAACTACATATACACACATACAAATATATATATATATTTAAATAGCAATCTGGTAGTTACTTGCCTGATGTGAGGAGGCAAATTGTTTCACAAATTTGTCGCTACAACGTCAAATGAGTTTGAAATCATTATGTTAAGTATATGTATATGTGAATGTGTAATACGAAGTGTGAATGAGTGAAAATGTGTAGATTTCATTGCATTGTGCATATCTAATGTATTATGTAGTCGTATGTAACTACACCTTTATCTTGCTCAGTATCCTTCCTCTGAATTATTATTTATACAGACAGGAGTCGATATCTGTAAACAATTTATTGTATCTTCTTGTTATTCTGTTTACAATTGCTAACATTAATGGGCCTTGCGCGCCACTTACCATCAGTATGCCTAGTGTGACAGTGAAGTTTCGTAAACGCAACTATAGTAGTAGAGTTTTTTTTTACTAAATTTTCGTTGTTCATTGCCTGTTATTATAGCCAAACTTGCAATAACACGCAATGTAAAATAAAAAAACGTAACTACAGCAGTTACGTTTTCCGAAACTTGCATTTTACACTAAGCACACAGGTGAGTATAAAAAAAAAGTGCAGTAATTTAAATATGGTAGAAGTTTTGTATCTGGTAGAACTATTTAAAACGATTTGAAATATTTACATTAAGGATTATTTATATGATGACTCACAGATGAAAGGGGTATAGAATGATTAATATTAGTTTTGCTTTTAATGCAATATTATTATTCGTTTTAAGAGCAATTGAAGAATGAATTTTTGAATTATTATGAAGAATTGAATATGTATTATTGTAAATAAATACATTTTATTATTATTTAATTTATTTGTGATATTTTTCGAGTTTGGTACGCTGGAGACATCGACGAGCTTGCCACTTGTCATTATTGGCCTATAGTAAAGTTGGCTAAATGTGAATCCGCTTATTTATAAGCGTGGTTTCTGAACACCCCGAAAGGAAACGGTCGTGATGATACTTTACTTTTTTCATCATAGCCTCTACGAGAAGAACACGAAGACCGAGTCAACAATAACTGGCCAGAAATTAAAAGGATAGCTATATATATCGTATATATAGTGCGATGTGGTCCAATCTTACATTTATCTGGAACCATTACAAGATCTGCTATGGACATTGGATAAGCAGAAGAAGCGTTAGCAAAGCCGCTAAAATCAGGCTGACGGTTAAGAGCTCTTGTGTAGTCAAAGTCAAAGTCAAAATATCTTTATTCACGTAAACCTATTACAGGCATTTATGAAACGCCATTAATTTAAGTATTGTGAATGATTCTACTCCTGCTAGTGGAAGACTAAGCAACAAAGTGGTCCAATAAGTAAGCTGTTAGCAGAAGACCATGACATGTGTGTGTACTCTACACAGAAAAAAAACGAATTAATGGTTTACAGATGTGGTGTTGGCGGATAATGTTGGGCATATCATGGACGGAGTTCCGAACCAACAAATCCATACTAGAGGAACTGGGGATCAGACTAGGCTTTACTTTTAGACTCTACTATAAGCATCATCAGCCTCGCCTCAAGGCTCACCACTGCACGCGGTCTTTTGCTACCCTCATCCAACGCCGACCATCATTTAGATCATCCGTCCATCTGGCGGGGGGTCGTCCCACGCTGCGTCGTCCCGAACTTGGTCTCCACTATAGAACCCGTTTGCCCCATCGGTCATCGATTCAGCGGCAAATTCGTCAGACCCATTGCCATTTCAACTTGCTAATTTTTAACGCTATGTCAGTAACTTTGGTTCATTGACAAATTTCCTTGACAGCGGGTGACAGCGTATAAAGCAAATTATTTATTTATTTATATTAAAAGATTACATATTTGTGCCGTTTGATTTAGAAACTCAAGGCTCATGGCGTCCAAGCATAAGACACAACACCACGTCTCCTCCGGTGACAAGTTGACTTGCTCTTTCTCGCCCAAAGAATCAGTATTGCAATTGGAGGCGAGACAAACATTCGAATTTCGCAAATTCTATAGCAATTTAATAGCACAGTAAGTCCGTTATCAAACTCATGTATCTTATAAACAAAAACTCTGCGAAAATCGGTTCATTATTATTGGGTAACAGTAAATCTTTGACACAATCCAAACTACACATTTTTAATTTAGCTCGTATTACTAACGTCATAAGGGTCAGATGTATCACCAGGTGTGCGATGTATACCATAAGTAGATAACACAATATGTTCACAAAGTCTATCGAAACAAGGAAAGTTTTCAAGTCCCATCTAAGAATTAGGGCCGCAGTACTTAGCATAAGCTGTAGCTTCTTCTTGGCAGAGTGGTCGTAGTCGAATTTTTTCGTTCACTAACGGCGGGCATACTCACTACGGTCCACCGGAGAGGTCTGCCTGTACAGGTATGCTTGCGCAGGTAGTCCGGTGCGTTTGTGGAAATAATCCTTGCAGTTTAATAAACCTTTACGAATTGTTAATAAATTCTCATTCAAAATTGACATTAGATCCTAGCCATCCCGTCTGTCTAGCGTGGCGTGTATACACCAAATTCACCACAAATCTGTCCTGGAAGGCCTATCTCCAACAGTTAAGGTCTAGGAAGCTGTGGTGTTCTTCTAGGGGCTGTAATGATAATGATAATGGACAATGATATATAAAATCTGGGTTTAAAATCACAAGAAAAAGAACGGCTACCTGCATCCTGTACGAGGTCTCTAGAACCTAGTTCCACGAATCAATATATTTTCTCATTGCCGATTCGTTGATTTAATTAACTAAAAAGCAAAAAAGGCAGATAGACTCCGTAAATGCGATTGGCTGCACACAATGTCAACGCAATACATTCGCGTTTAACGACTGTTTTCAATTTGCTAATGTGCGAATGTACTTTGCTCTTGCTAAAATATACACCTCATTTTGTATTGAAAATTGCAACTGTCAAAGTGCAAAATAACTATTCCGCGTTTTGATAGCTAATTATTGAATGCTTTACATTTGATATTGGTAAATGTTATGTTATTTGTTTGTTAGCTATGCAATTAGATATTTATTTAGGACCTAGGCACACTGATTGAAAACTAAAACTAAATAACTATAGTGTGACAATGCGAATTCACAGCAGTTGGAATTTTGATTATAATTTTCTTGATTAACAAACATAACCAATACCTGAAAGACAGCTTTACTTTTCAAGGCTCAATCCATGATCGAACTCTTCGCTCTTCTTCTAACTCCACCCTTTCCATCCCTTCCTACCATACTCTATAGATGAAGCACTAAAAGAGGAATGTATCATGTAATTTTTCGTGTAATATTATTTTTAATTTGACAAAGCCTATTTACAGCTGCCATAAACCTTGACATTAAATTAAATTTAAACTTATATTTTGACATCACAGTACACATATGCTTGTACATTTATACATACTAGTTTTAGTTAAGTTAGTATAAGTTGTCTTCTCCATATTTCTGTGCGGTTCGGAGACATGGACCATAAAAGCCGCGGATAGAGCGAGGATTGATGCGTTTGAGATGTGGTGCTGGCGTCGTTTGCTTAGAATTCCTTGGACCGCACGACGTACTAACATCTCTGTGCTCGAAGAGCTTAAGCTGACTAGGGAGCAAAGACTCTCCACCGTCTGCTTTGCCCGAATTCTGCAATACTTTGGCCACATTGCAAGATAATCACGGGCAAGGTAGACGGTAAAAGAACAAGAGGGAGAAGCCCCAAGCGATGGTCCAGTCAGGTGACTGACCACCTGAACATCCCTGTACACCAGGCCATCCATTACGCCGAGGACCGAAACCGTTGGAGACGGCTGGTGGATGAGCAGCGTCTGCGACGGAGTCACGATCCCCATCAGTGGGGTACCGACTAAGGAGGAGGAGGAGGAGTATAAGTTATAGTAACATTTAAGTGACAACGCCGATTTACAGCCGCTTCCTATTTATTATACTTATAATGACATAAGTAATTATTTAATGAAATCTTTTAAATGACATACCAATATTATGTTTATCCACGAGTAGGTATTTGTTAAGTTAGCTTAAGTTTAGGTATTAAAGTTACCGCTAATTTCGTTATATACTTATATATATTTTAAATTTAGTTTAGTAGTAGAAATTATTATTTTGTTTTGACATAATTACACCATATTATTATTACCATGACAACGCCCTTTTACAGCAGCATCTATTGGTGTAGGTAGTACTTATCTGGTAACGACGAAGGCTGTTCTTTGCTGATATTCATTCGCTATCATGATTAGTAAAATAATTAATTGGTTATCTGACGAAACCGAGTGTACCAAATGTATGAAACGGAGAATAAATAAATTAAATGAAATGAAATCACACCTCTTTTGCCTCTAATTCGTTTGCTGTTGTAGCTGCAAATCTTTGGAATGACCTACATTTAGGTATTAGGCAAGCTCCAAATCGAGTCATCTTCAAAAATATGGTTTACAAACACTTTCTTTCTAACTAGATTGTCCCAAATATATGTCTCTTTTTCATGTCCTCACTATCCTCAATTGCAGCAACATCATATTTTAATTCCCTCATCATGTAAGTACATAGTTTTATTTTTATATTATTGTTTATTTATGATGTAATTTATGTTTATATATATGTATATATTTATATATTGCGTATTTATGTATTAGTATGTAATATTGTTATGTATGTATTAATACTGTTAAGAATAATTTAATTAATGATTGCACCTACCATCTAACTGTCTAAATGTCCTAAAGGTTTGGCTGTCAGAGAATGCCTAGCGGCATTAAGTCCGCCTTTGTACATGCCAAACTATCGTGAAGCGATAGTTGAGAAGAATAAGATTTTTAGAGAAGGAGCCTGTCTAAGAAATTTAAATTAAAAGAAGGTATAAGTTATGTCTGTATGTTATCAAAAAAAGAAGAGACATACATACATACATATCTTCACGCCAGATCCCTTGCGGGGTAGGCAGAGACAATTGAGCGCCATTTGACACGATCACGACATACCTCTTTCGCTTCGTCGACATTCATTAACCTCTTCATACATGCCCTTTGGTTACGAAGACTTTTTAATGCACCTTCAGTCAGTGTTTTATTTATTTGATCGTGATATGTAAGTCTCGGTCTGCCAGGGCCTCTTTTACCCAAAAATAGAAGAGAGGAAACCAGAATTTTCATGTGAAATGTTTTAAATAAAAAAAATTAAAAAAGTATCATTATTACGACCGTAACCCTTCCGGGGTGGTCAGAAACCACGCTATCAAAGAAGAGGATTCACATTTAGCCAACTTTACTATAGGCCCATCATGACAAGAGACAAGCTTGTCGATGTCTCTAGCATACCAGACTCGAGAAATATCACAAATAAATTACAAACAATATATTAAACATATATATATAATAGATATATAACAATAAATTATTATGTCCCGACCAGAAATCAAACCCGGAAACTCACTTAATGGTGAACTTTAATGAAAAAATGGTAAACACATATCAATATTTAAAAAAAATACGCTTAAATTACATCTCATTTCGTCCCATGCTTACAAAAAAAAAAGAATTAAAATGTACTTTTTAGTTAAAAGGCAAAAAAACTTCCAAGCATTTGAAATCACTTTACAGCATTAGTTTTGTGGTTAGTGACGGCGGAATGCTGTTCCTAGAATAGGAGGGCCAATTTAAAATTGGTTGCAAATAAACTCGTCCCCGTATTGTTTAAGAATAGTTACAGACTCAAAATAGTAAATAGTATAAATACGGTTGTTGTAGCTATTTACTGGAAATATTAAAGTTTTATGTACCATACTTTTTTAGACAAATGATAAGTCGTTCTTGGTAACTGAGTTGTTTGTAAATAAAACAAAATTATTACCTATAAAAATTAACCAATTATCTAATTTAAAATCGCTCCGCTTATGCTATGTATGTTAAGGTTAAGATAGGAGTGATTTGCAATCTGCCAAGCCCCAGACATAGACTTTTAGTTTTAATTCAGTTTTGGAAAGTTTATAATACACTTGTTTAATTAAATATTTTTTTTTTAAGAAATTCATTTTACCTGCTTACTTACCTATGTAAAAACAATGTGTATTTGAATCTACCCTCAAAACTATTATAAAATGATGTATGTATGTGGCTAGTGTTATCTTTTAATGTAACATAGTTATTATTACATTATTATCTCAGTGTTTAAACATAAGTTAAGAATGATTAGCAATATGGTTTTGTAAAGTAGGTGGCGTTGTGTACGAACGTAGTCGTGTGCTGATTTCTGATTGGTTCAATAACGATGTTACGAGTCGCTTTAATGAATGGCGCGAATCATATCGCGCCAGATTACAAGAACACAGCAGACGAGTCGGTCGTTGCGCGCCTTTAAAATAGTGAAGGTTGTAAATAATTATTGGCAATGGAAATAAATCATACAACATTGAAGACTGGTTTAATTTGAGAAATTAGTCCTAACAATAGGTATCTAATATTAAAATAATAAATAAATCCTATCCTCTAGTTAATTTTACTATTTTGTTTTATTTTTTAAACTATTTTTATGATTTTAATTTCTTTTAATACTATTTAAATACAGACAATCAATAAACAAGAGGAAGAAGCTCCAAGCGATGGTCCAGTCTGGTGACTGACCACCTGAACATCCCTGTACACCAGGCCAACTACTACGCCGAGGACCAAAACAATTGGAGACGGCTGAAGAAGAGCTGTCTTTATTTAATGATTTCACGCTCACAAAATTAAACATAAGATTTATTCGAAGTAATATACAAACAATATAAAAGAATTACAATATTATTAATTAATCTAAAAAATAAACTAAATCTAAATAACAAATTAAATATAATAAAAATTTAAGCAACCTTAACCTTACAATATAAAAATTTCCTCCAGGTCATTGTCCAGCGGCATGGTGCCCAAAACACTGGCAGCATTTCCTCGTTGAATTTCGATTCTAATCTTTTCAGCGAAGAAGCTGCCAGCCCGTGGGTCACCAGAGACGTCGACTAGTTTTTTTGATATTTCTTTAAATAAAGTTTTTGCCTCGAGGCCCCACGGTCCCATGGTTTCAACGGCAAAGGCCACAAATATATAATCATTGCAAATGTTTAATGTCCAAGGAACTAAGGTCATACCGTCAGGTCTCTTGCCATCATCTCTAAATAAGCCCGTGGGTTCTAAGGTGGCTGGAATAGAGATGGAGGCAAAAGATCTGCGGATCAAATCACAAAATTGTTCATTTTATCGTATCTCAAACCAGGAAAGCCTGTCATAGAATTTCTAAAAAATCCACTCGATCCAAAACAGTTGTGCGACAGTCTAGTGTAACAATTTAGTTTGAGACCGCTTTTACAGCTTTACGCTCATCAACGTAGCGGGGCCATCCAACGTTTGGCATAATATCATCATTACAGCTAGCGTTTACATACATACATACACAATATAAGAAAAACAACACACATACATACTATATAATACATACATACATAAACATACACTATAAATAAATAGATATATATATAAATAAAAAGTCAAACAACTAATTCGAGAGACATACATTCTGTTTCTCAAGAAATAATGTGGTTAGAAGGTTTTTAAATACGTTAACAGACGGTGCACGCCTTATGGCCAAGGGTAGCTTGTTCCACTGACGAGCGGCAGCAACAGTGAAGGAATCTGAATATCTGCTAGAGGAATGCGAAGGAATCTTTAGCTGATTGTTGTGAGAGGAGCGAAAAGCACAGTTGTGCGTATTAGAGAGAAATCCAAAGCGGGATTTAAGGTACGAAGGTGTTTTAGGGTGATTGAGAACGTTATAAAGTAAAGAGAGAAGATGGACAGACCGGCGAAAGCGGATATCGAGCCATTTTAACTGAAAACGAAATTTATATGTTGGTGAAAAAGATCTATAACCATTCCAGATTACGGAAAATCAGACCAGTCGTTCCCGTGATATTAGTTTTCGGACATACACTAATGTCTCACAAGGTTTCGTAATTCTTAAGGATTTGAAGGTCTAATTCTTCATAAATATGTTCTGGAAAGCTGATCTCCAGCGGAAGTGGAAGTCTAGGACTCTGTATTCAAGGCAGAGCAGACAGCGGAGTCATCCAGGCCCGGATGTTTAATGGGCCTGGGTTGGGGATGGGATAATCTCCCCTTTTACCCGGCAGGATCTCGGCGGCTAACTACCCGCCTGTGATTCAACGCACCTTTGATGCTGGGCGCTGTTCCTACTACAACACCGCCCTTGTAGCTTCAACACCGCCCTTGTGACTGTAGCTGTGTAAAAAATATTTTATGAATAGTTTTTTTTTGTTTTATTAGATTTATTATTAAAATCCAAAAAAGTCGCGGTTTACCAATGAGAATAACACTTATCTAGCAAGCTTAAACATTAATTCGTCGGTCCTATTTTCACAAATACCAAAGTTGTGGCATAGTCAATAAATTGTCAATGAAATTGACATCAGAACCTCACCAACCCGTCTGGCTAGCGTGGCTAGGTAGGTGGGCAGTTGTAAGGTGGTGGTGTTCTAGGGGCTATGATAATAATGTTCTTAAAGCTCAAACTCCAGCAGTGGAAGTTTAGGATTCCATGTTCTAGTAGGCTGTGATAAATAAAAATAAATTAGTTTGGCAGTTAGTACCCAATAATACGACGTTCTATCGACGACACAATGTTGAGTGGATAGTTTTAGGCTAGCATAGATGTTCTAGAAGCTAATGGAATTGGCAGTTCCGATGCCAGTGTTTAGACAGCGACATTTTTGCAAAGTGGCAATAACATTTGACAGTTTTTAACGGACATAGCTTTGCGATTCTATTTTTAAAATGAAATGAAAGCGGTTTTCAGTTTTGATTTTTGAATTTGGAACAGTCACGGCTTTTAAGGTTGGAGGCTTTTACGAATTTCTATCTACAGTATGTTTGCGGAAACATACAATATTTGGTTAGGTTAGGTTAGGTTAGGTTAGGTTAGGAGAGGACCAGAATTAAATTCGGTGAGACTCTTATTGCGCAATAATAATAATTATACATACAACACATGGCAAACGTTCCATCACTCACACATCCTTAGTAATGCCTATACCTAAATTAGAAATCTTTAGACGAAACGCCTCCTATATGAGCGCTAAATGTTGGCAGTGGACTTGGATCAGCAGATAAATAAAATAGGTAGTTTTGTAGAACACTTTATTTAGGTTAGGTTAACACATTTTACATCAAGTGACACACCGACGAGAGCACAGACAAGAGAGAGTTGCCAGAGACACATTAGAAGCGTTCCAGCTAAATAAAAAATACTTAATTGTTGCCAACACCTCCTTCCAATTAAATAATTTTTATTTCTATACTTACATATTTTTATTTCTACTACCAATCTATAACTGGTGCATTTACCCTACAAAATACCATCACCCTTATAATTATAAAACCTTAACTTCAATTAACAATCCAACCCAAAAAACAACTTAGCTCTAAACTTTTCAAACAAATTTTTACCTAAACACTTTGTAAAAATGTCTCCAACCTGCTCACTACTTTGAATATAATTAATCCTTAAAACACCATTATCCAACTTTTCTTTTATAAAGTAATGTTTTATTTCCAAATGTTTAACCCTTTTATTACACCCAGGGTTATTGGCAATCTTAATTGTGGACTGGTTGTCCTCATACAGAATAACATTATCAAATTTTACTTTTATTTCTAACAAAAAAGATTGTATCCAACAAGCTTCGCTTGTTGCACAAGCCAGTGCCACATACTCTGATTCTGTGGTTGACAATGTAACAGATTGTTGTTTCTTTGAACTCCACATCACATTACAACCAAATACAAAGAAACAATAACCCGTTGTAGATTTCCTATCTTGAACATCCCCTCCCCAGTCAGAGTACACAAAACCTTCTATATTATTATTATTACACTTCCTATAGGTTAGGCTAAGGTCGAGAGTCCCTTTAATATATCTTAGTACATGTTTTAGGATTTTAAACAACAGTTCACTTGCACATCCCTGAAACCTACTAAGCATGGTTATGGCTGCACATAAGTCTGGCCTTGTGCCCATAACCACATACATCAGAAGCCCAATTAGCTTTCTACATTGAAATTCAATCTCTAAAGTTTCAGATTTTTCACGTTTTAATATTTCGAATTTAAAATTACAGTCAACAGGCATCATTGCTGGCTTACAGTCAGCCATTCCATAAAGTTTTAAAATATTTACTAAATAATCCTTCTGATCCAATGTAGTGACATTTTGTTTTAAATTTTGTTTAACATTAATTCCCAGATATTTTGACACTTTCCCCAAATCCTTCATTTTGAAGTTTTTATTTAACAGTAATTTTAATTTATTAATTTCATCAACTTTATTACCATAAAACAAAATGTCATCTACATATAACAACAAAAAAATGCTGCAATCTTTACTTGTTTTAATGTAAAAACAACAATCATTTTCTGTCTTTACATATCCTTCAGTAGACATGACACGATCAAACTTATCGTTCCAGTATTTTGGGGACTTTTTAAGCCATATAATGACTTATTTAATTTACAATAAAAAGACCCTGTGTTTAAAGATTGTGTACCCTCTGGCAATTTTAAATAAACTTCCTCTTTAATTTCCCCATTTAAAAAAGCCCCGCAAACATCCATCTGATAGATTTGTAAATTCAACTTAGTAGCTATAGCAACAAATATTCTAAAGGTACTCATTTTAACAACTGGTGCATATAATTCATTTATATCAAAACAGTCCTTTTGTTGGAAGCCTCTAGCTACCAACCTAGCCTTGTACTGCACTTCACCACTTTCACTATTTTTTAATTTAAATACCCATTTACTTTGAACTACATTTTTGTCTTTTGGCACATCACTAACCACAGTCCATGTATTATTTTCCCTTAGCATGTCTAATTCATTATTCACTGCCACCTGCCACTTCTCTGCATCTTCACCTTCCATAGCTTCAGCTAAGCTACTGGATTCATTTCCAATAGCAATAAAACATGTCTCGTAGTCTTTCAGCCAAACTGGTATCTTCCTTTGCCTAGTCGGCCTTTGTCTTATTAACATTTGATTGTCAGGTGATCACCCTGTTCCTGTGTCTCTGTTTCTGGTTCCTGTCCATCTATTTCAGTTTCCTCCTCCGTCTCAATATAATTATTGATATCAAATTGTGGTACCGGTTCAGCACCCACAATATTTCCAGAGCCTAAGTCCTGCTTCTGATCTCCTACAAATAATACATCCCTCTTTGTAGCTACCACATTTCTTTCAGGAAAGTAAATCCTATATCCTTTTATGTTCTCATCAAATCCAACAAAAGTACCCTTTTCACCTTTAGGATCCCACTTCAGTCTCTTCTCCTTTGGTACATGTACAACAACATCTGATCCAAATGTTCTTAACAGTGTAATGTCAAAGTTATTCCCACTATATAACTCATAGGGTGTCTTACCCTGAACGGTGCTTTCTGATGTTCTGTTTAGAATATATACAGCCAAATTAACAGCCTCCGCCCACAACTCCTTTCCAAGTTTTCTTGCTTGTATCATGGTTCTAGCGGCTTCAACGATTGTACGCATATCCCGTTCCGCCTTCCCATTCTGTTGAGGTGTGTATGTCACCGTTCTTTGATGTAATATGCCCTTTTTATCCAACATACTCTTCACATCATGGTTTACATATTCTAAGCCATTATCAGTTCGAATGACTTTGATTTTTTTGCTGGTTTGATTTTCATAAATATTGATATACTTCTCAATATATGATTTTACTTCATTTTTATTTTTCAAATAATAAACAACTCTATATTTAGAAAAATCATCCTTTAACAATAGGAAATATCGTGAACCTCCTATAGACTCAACTTCCATAGGACCACAAATGTCACTATGTATAATTTCTCCAACATTACTCGTCTTACTTTCACTCCTTTTAAATGGTAATCTATGTATTTTTCCTTCTAAACATGCAGCACAGTCCCTTTCTTCCCTTGTGAATGTTATTTTATTATTTGTTAATACCTTTCTAACATGTGTTAAACTTTGGTGTGCCATTCTCTCATGCCATATTAAATCACTGACCACATTTTTAGCCAGAAAACAACTTTGATCATTGTATTTAAATTGCATTATGTATAGCTTATTGTCAAGTTTTGCTACTGCACAAATTTTTCCAGCTTTTAGGATTTCACATTGTTTTCTTTCTATTTTAAGAACATGACCTCTATCAGTGACACTACTTACAGAAAATAAGTTTGATGACATCTCCGGCACATGTAAAACATTATTTAAAATGGTTTCAATCCAATATTGTCCATCAAAAGCCAGCAACTGTATTTGGCCAACGCCAATTGCACTAATTATTTTTCCATCACCAATAACAACTGATTTTGCAGGTGATAAAGTATCATAAACATGAAAAAGTTCTCGTGCAAAACACATGTGTTCAGATGCCCCACTATCCAGCACCCATTTATTGCACTTATCACTCTCAGAGTTTCCTACTAGGGCTGGCAACATAACAAAAGCATTACTTGTTGCTTGACCTGAGTTTCTGCCTGAACCAATTTTCCGTTGGTAAAAATAACAATCCTTCTTCATGTGACCCCGCTTCTTACAGAAATAACATTCTTTCAAAGCCTTGGAATTATTTTCACTACATTTAGTTTGCACGTGCCCATACTTGCCACATTTATAGCACTTGATGTTTACAATATTTTTTGTTTTAGTTAACAATGCCTCTTCGCAGTCAGTTTTACTTTTCAATCGCTCCTCCTCCACCAACAGCCTAGAAGTAAGGATATCAAGAGTCTGTTTGTTGTCTGGGGACGACTCCCATGCGGAAACAAAGTAACTAAATTTATCCGGCAGTGCCATTAAAATCTTTGTGATGATCAACTTATCTGAGATTTCTTCTCCTAGTTGCTTTATGGAGTTTCTCAATTCCTCAACTTTAGCAATGAACACTGCTATGCCCATATCTGGTGTGAGAGATAACTTAAAAAATCTTTGTTGGAGTATGTGTAAACTTGTGTTATTTTTCTGCTCATAAACTGTATGTAATTTCTTCCACATCTTAGCAGCTGTGTCACAAGTTAAAATATGTAACATGACATCCTCTGCTAACCTGCTTACTATTTGGGTCTGTGCTTTGGCATCCTTTTTGAGCCATTCCTTAGTTTCCAATATTCCAGACACCTCCGGTTTCACCTCCGACTCGTCAACAACCGAGTACAACCCGCTGCCCCGAAGTAATACTGCCATTTGAAACCTCCAAACTCCCCAATTTCGTGCTCCCTCTAGCTTCAGACCCACACTTCCCTGCTGGTCCATATTTCACTTCCCTGTGACTTTTTTTACAACAAGAAAAAAACACTGACCCGCCAACCACGCGGTAACTAACCACACTTTAACTGCGTCACAGTACTTATCCGTCCCGGCTCACTTGCCGATTTTAACTTCCTTTCTGTTTTATGCTGCTGGGCCCATAACCTGTTGGCAGTGGACTTGGATCAGCAGATAAATAAAATAGGTAGTTTTGTAGAACACTTTATTTAGGTTAGGTTAACACATTTTACATCAAGTGACACACCGACGAGAGCAGACAAGAGAGAGTTGCCAGAGACACATTAGAAGCGTTCCAGCTAAATAAAAAATACTTAATTGTTGCCAACACTAAAATATATAATTGTTTGCCAAAGGTATGGACAGAGATGCCTTATAAAAGATTCTGTACAGTACTGCATGCGTGGCTAGTTCAGGAATGTTTCTATACTTTGGAGGAATACTATATGTATTTTAAGCAACACAAAGGTTTTTGTGAAGTAAAGTTACTGAAGAAGCAACGCTGAGTTTTTTAGTAACTTTACTTCTATAACAGTTGTTGTAAATTTTTGCATGCTTATGGCGAAATATGTGACCCATTTAATATTAATAAGACCTAATATTGTTTGTTACCATGTTTCCTGAAAATAAATATTTCATTTCATTTCATTACATATTTTCACGCCAGATCCCTTGTGGGGTAGGCATACCTCTTTCGCTTCGTCGACATTTATCAACCTCTTCATATGCTCTTTTGTTACGATAGCTTTTCAATATACCTTTAGCCAATGTTTTATTAATATATATTTATGCCAAATATACATATATATAATAATGATAGAATACAAATCTGTAATTTTGATGGACCATGTTTTTTTTCATGTACTTGCTTCCATAATATACCCGAAGTGTTTGGGCGATATCGCCGCGAATTTGTCAAAGTAAAGCATCAAATTCTGATAGCGGGCCTTGACCGTGTATTATAGTGGTTAGCGGAAAAAACCTTCAGGTGGCTGTAGGGTCACATGTTATAATTACATGTTGACGGAATGTTCAAGCTTGGGTTTTAAGGAATAAAAAACAAAGTATCATCACGATTTTGGGGTGGTCAGAAACCACGCTTATAAAGCGGATTCACATTTAGCCAACTTAACTATAGGCCAATCATGACAAGTGGCAAGCCCGTCGATGTCTCCAGCTCGTACCAAACTCGAGAAATATCACAAATAAATTAAATGTATTTATTTACATTAATAAATATTTTTGTGTCCCGACCAGGAATCGAACCCGGTACCTCCGAGTATAAATCCATGAACTTAACTGCTAGACCACGGAGGCAGTTTTATATCTGCAAATTTTGATTAAAATCGGTCGGGTAGTTTAGGAGTTAAGGCGAATCTGTCATGCAGATAGACCACCTATATAAAAGCTTTATATAACTTAGTTATGTTGATTTTTTATATTATGCCCAGAGGTGACAAAAAAACCCACTGGGCCAAAGCTAGTTCTTCATTTAAGCGTTGTTTTACGGGACACGCTGATGTTGCATTTTATGTAAGGTGCGTACACACTAAACGAAATTTAGGAGAAGTAATGCTTGGCGAACAAACAGCATTGCACAGATTTATTCAGTTACAATAACTGCGGTCCGAGAGGAGTGGCGACGGCTTGCACTAGCACTCAAATGGCGACCACGGCCACTCTGCCAAGAGTGTAGCGACTAAGATAAAGAAGAATACATGCAAAAGCATTAAACAAGTATTTATATTTGCATTAACTTGACAGCTAAACAAAAATAATTACTATCATAGTGTAACTATCACCATATATTATAACACAAAGTCCTCCGCTGTGTCTGTCTGTCAGTTTGCGATAAACGCAAAAACTACTGCCCTGATTTTTATGCTGTTTTTATCAATGTATAGATAGAGTGGTTCTTGAGGATTGCTTTAGTATATAATTTGTTCTTATTATAATTATAATAAACGAGGTTGTGGAGCTCTCCAGAAAGTTCACCGTGGTATAGCTTGCAGAACACGCTCAGTAAGGCCACATCTCGGCGAAGCTGCAGCGATTCGAGAGTTTTAGACACTGTAGTATCGTCCACTATTCGAATCGCCTGCTTCTGCAGGACATTAAGAGCATTATTATATTATACGTTCACACACCTACACTGTCAATACACATTCACATATACATACACTTACCATAATGATGCGTAGATGGATTTTTTGAAATATTGTCTCTTCATTTTTATTCTTGTGTTTATTTTTTAAGTAGTTTAAATTGTTTACAATCCGTTCATGCTATATGTTTAGTGAAAATAATGTTATTCCGTAATTGGCTAAGTATTCGGTAACCATTTGAATGTAAATATTTTTTTGTAAAAGACATCTGTGGAATAAGTAAATGAATAAATAAATATTCCACGCATGAACTTATTTGTGCTTTATAAAGCATAAGTCGAAGTGAGGGCGGAAAAAAAGTTTTAACAGACATTCGTGAGAAGAGGTAAGTTTAATCTGTCGTTTTTTTTTATTACAGCCGAACGCTTGCAGCAATTGCTCGTTCGCCTTTCAGTAAGTGCAAACCAACCATTATATTCAGTTGATCGACGCGTAGAGGACAAACTCACTCGGAGCAATTTTGTTTTTTATTCGTCCCGTGGGGATGATTTCTATTTCGCGGTAAGAAGGGATTTACGACGCAATCTCTCCCAGTAATGTACTTGTTCGTGATATTGTTAAAAAAGCTGTTTTTTTGAAGTTTTATTTTTGGTTGTAACTATTATCTTTTGATGTCTTCTTGGCTTTTTTTACTTGACACGCACATTGTGATATTTCTTAAAAATAATGTTTTTTGTAAATGTGAATCCGCTTCTTTATAAGCGTGGTTTCTGACCACCCCGGAAGGGAAACGACCGTGAAAATAGATAAGATTTTATATTAAATTTTTACATCTCTATTACCGACTGTTAAAGTCGCTATGTAATAAGATACACATACATATATCTATATTTATTTTATTGGTTTAGTTAAGCGGTTATCAAACTTTTTGGCGACGGAACAATGGGCTTGTTTTTTTTATTCTTTATAGTTTTTATTTATTTATTTTCAATTTTTTTTTACTGCCTCCGTGGTCTAGCGGTCAAGTCTGTGGATTTAGACTTGGAGGTACCGGGTTCGATTCCTGGTCGGGACACAAAAATATATATTTTTTTCATTCATTACAGCCCCTGGAACACAGCGTCTACTCCACTGCTGGAGATAGGCCTTCCAGAACTGGAGAATTTGGCCTACACTCGCCACGCTGCAGCGCTGGCCAGACGGCTATTTATTAATGTAAATAAAAATACATTTAATTAATATTTAATTTAGTTGTGATATTTCTCGAGTTTGGTACGCTGGAGACATCGACGAGCTTGCCACTTGTCACGATTGGCCTATAAGTTGGCTAAATGTGAATCCGCTTATTCATAAGCGTGGTTTCTGACCACCCCGAAAGGGAAACGGTCGTGATGATACTTTACTCTTTTTTTTTTAAATTAAAGTATTTTCTTTACGCAGTCGGGATTTCTTATTTTTAAATAATTGTAATTGTGTCTGTCTTAGCTTATGGTATAACAATGCTTTGGGCAACGTGTGATATGTACTATGACAATATAACAATGTTGGAAAAAATATGACATGTAAAAGCGCAAATAACCTACATAATTTAAAAAAAAATATATATACTGTAAAATACATATACTGTCTGCAAAACAAGCGGACAAAAGTTAAATTCACTATTTGAAATATGCAAATTAGTTTATTAATAATTTTCTACCTAAAAATTTTCTTAACAAAAAAAGTTGGAAGAAAATTTGTTTGACATTTTTCAAGGATGTTGCACATTTTTTTCATAGCTAAGAGAAATGCCTTCATACGCAGACGTATATATAAACTTGTCTTATAGAAAATAATTTACATACACGCCAGATCCCTTGCGGGGTAGGCAGAGACAATTGAGCGCCACTTGACACGATCACGACATACCTCTTTCGCTTCGTCGACATTCATAAACCTCTTCATACATGCCCTTTTGTTACGAAAGCTTTTTAATGTACCTTTACTCAGTGTTTAATTTGTTTGATCTTTCACCCACAACTTTCACATTATATATCTGGTTTGTCAATCTTTCTTCTATAATCTAAAATTTACAAATAAGTTTGTCCATAATTTTTGGAGCATAAAACAATGTTCATGGGCATTTTTTTCAAAAATATATTTTTAGTGTCCATTATTCAGTTTTTTAATGCCTTAATAATCTGGGGAGCCGAAACAAAATTCTGAAGGCATCATTGTATTTCACCTTCAGTCATCTATACAACTCTTTTGTGTAGTTGCACCATGAATGCGTGTACAGAAATTAATTTTAAAAATGTTTTAATTAATAATGTTACCTCATAACTGTCTAGCGGTTAAGTCCGTGGATTTAGACTGCGAGATACCGGGTTCGATTCCTGGTCGGGACAAAAACATATTTATTAATGTAAATAAATACATTTAATTAATATGTATTTAATTTATTTGTGACATTTCTCGAGTTTGGTACGCTGGAGACATCGACGAGCTTGCCACTTGTCATGATTGTCATAAAGTTGGCTAAATGTGAATCCGCTTAATTTAAATTCCGAAAGGGAAACGGTCGTGATGATACTTTTTTAACTTTACTTTTTAAATGGCGTTTGCTAAGTTGTTATTGTTTGATTACATCTCCGAGTATTTATCCATTGTCGAGGCGCCGATATATACGTCTGTGCTCCCGCTGCACCCAACGTAAATGTATAGAGCAACCTTCTTTATACTGGAACATTAGCATTTTCTGAGTGCCCCAGACCGATGCACTTGGTGTCCTTTTTGCACTTTTTTACATAACTTTTAAATTCTTAAATGCATTTTATATCTATTAAGCGTGCCTGCCACTGAACTAAAGTTTTTTGTTCCGGAAGACAGTTACGAGTGTATAAGGCTTAGCAAACTTCTCGCTCGCATAATCCAACATTTCCATAGAATTTTAGAGTCCGATTGTAATATCAACTTACTATATTTTATTTATTTTATTTAAAAACTTGTACTGTAAACTTTAAAAGCACAATGTACAAAAGGCGAAGCTTAATGCCGTTAGGCATTCTCTGACAGTCGACCTTGGGGACAAAGGAGATATCAAATAGAAATATGAGACGGTGCAAAAATAAGAGTTAAAAGAGACAGATTTTGCTATAACTAATACTTAACCTAATATCAAATACATATACTACTTAATATACATCATATAAACCTACATATACTCATATATACATAATACATACATACACATATAACTACATAATAATTAGAATAAACTAAAAACACACATTAAAATAGTATTATTTATTTATTGGGACTTAATTAAATGTGTAAACACAAGCCTCTTCAAGGTGGCTCTATTCGGTGCTTGATGAATACTGACTGGAAGGCTGTTCCAAAGGGATGACGCTGCGACTACGAAAGACTTTGAGACAAAGTTAGAGTGATGGGAAGGGATAGAAAGGACGGTGTTTTTTGAAGATCGAAGAGTTCTTTCGTGAAAGGAGCTGAGAAATGAGAAGAATTGTTTTAGGTATATAGGAGTATTAGGTTCATTTAATATTGAGTATAACAGGCACAAAATTCTAAGATTTCTTCGCGATCTTATTGGTAACCATTTGAGCTTAGAGCGATATTCTGAAATGTGGTCATACTTGCGAAGAGAACAAATGAACCTAATACTATACTATATATTTAAGTCTCTCCCAAAATTTTCAACTACTGACGAATCACGTCTTTTGGCATCTTGCGAAAGCGAGCCTGGGGCCTGGCTGCGTGCTATTCCCTCACCCAACACGGGCACGCAACTTGATCCCACCTCGCTTCGTATTGCTGTTTCACTCAGACTAGGTTGCCAAGTATATGAAGCCCATAAGTGCCTTTGCGGCGAATTAGCAGATCCGTTTGGTCACCATGGCTTATCATGCTCAAAAAGTGCAGGCCGTTTCACCCGCCATAGATCCCTAAATCATGCAAAAGGCACTATCTTCTGCAAATTACCCATCAACATTAGAACCAACTGGTATATTTCGCAGCGATGGGAAAAGACCAGATGGGCTAACCTTATAAACAAGGTAAGTCTTTGGTTTGGGATGCGACGTGTATTGACACCCTTTGTGTTGGCGCGACACGAAAACGAGCAGGTGCAGCGGCTGAATTGGCTGCAAATGGTAAACGTAATAAGTACATAGAGTTGGCAAACCGTTACCATTTTGTGCCATTTTCCGTAGAGACGATAGGCCCTTGGTCTGAGGACGCTAAATATTTAATACGCGACATAAGCGTTGCCATCCGAGCGTCAACAGGTGATCCTCTGAGTAGGGAATATCTTATTCAGAGGATCAGTGTTGCCATCCAACGAGGTAACGTCGCCGGAGTCCTCGGAACATTGGGTTCATCTTCTCCTGGATTCGATGACATGTAGATTATAATCAAGATATTTGTAAGTATTTAGTTTTTATATTAATTAGGTTTATCTTTTAGTTTATTTAATTTACGGTTTTGTTTAGTTTATTTTTAATTTTAGCATAAATTTATTTAATTACTTACTATACTATTTCCATTTCTTTATTTTCTCGACGACAGATCTAATTTGATAGTGTTGTGGACAAATAAGTAATGATATCGATTATATATTATACACACATCAAAAAAGTCTAGGGATCAAGCATGTTTATGCGGATTTCTTGTGATTGAGATGTGGCTTTGTAATAAATTTATGATTTTATAAATTTATATGGATCCTTTTTGGTGCATTTCATAATTTAAAACAGGAACTGTCAATCAAATTCGAGTAAAAGATGAAAATCAGCTGTCAATATTTTCCCTATAAAAACATAAGACGCATTGAAGACATTATTAGTGCTACTGTTTCCCTACTACTGATTAAAACCAACGTTATTATGGAGCGGCGACGTCATTTAAGCAGGGAAGAAATGATCAGAGCCGTGGGAATGATAGAAGCTGGTTCCCGGCAACGTACTGTGGCTTTAGCTCTGAATACAAGTCAGAGTGTTATCAGTCGACTTTGGACACGTTACCGAACCACTGGTACCGTGGCTGAGCGCCATGGAGGACGGTATCGCTGCACCACACGGAGACAAGACCGATACATTCAAATCACAGCTCGAAGAACTCCAACAATAACCGCCATGATGTTAGCCGTGAGCCTTCATCGCTCTTCAGGGAACTTAATTAGCGACCAAACAGTCAGAAACCGCTTGCATGAAGTGAACCTTCATTCCCGAAGACCGCTACGGGTACCACCTATAGCAATGCACAATCGTAGGACTCGATATCAATGGGCTCTTGAACACAGAAATTGGACAGAAGAACAATGGCGTTTCGTGTGCTTTTCTGATGAGTCTCGTTTTGGTATGATGCCGGATACAAGACGTATACGACACTGGAGAACCCCTGGATGCCAACAGCGATTAAAATCCTGCCAGGAAGTCCATCCTTATAGTGGTGGAACCATCATGGTATGGGCGGGTATTTCGATCGGCGGAAGAACTGAGTTGATTTGGATCAGAGGCAACCTCAACGCTCAAATTTATGCTGAGACGGTTGTATCAGACGTCATCGTTCCTCTACAAGTGCATATCGGTCCCTTATTTCAGTTAATGCATGATAATGCACGACCGCACACCGCAAGAGTTGTAAGATAGACTCTCGCCGCAGCTAACATCAATGTCCTGCCCTGGCCTGCTCAGTCGCCAGACTTGAACCCGATTGAGCATGCATGGGATATTCTTCAGAGAAGAGCTCTGCCGAATATGGAGGGTATCCAGTCGCAAGAAGACCTTTTTTTGTTGTTGCAACGAACATGGGCGGCCATTCCACAGCGTGATTTGGATGAACTCATTTTGAGTATGCCAAACCGATGTTCTTGTGTTGTTAGTGTTCGCGGTAGAAACACGGATTATTAATTGTTTAAGTTACCCAATAAAATTAAAAAAAAAACTGTTATTTCAGTCTTTTTTTCGAACTTTAATGTTAGTGGTTCAAATGTCAAAAATCCCTTTATTAGGAAAATGGCAATTTTTTTTACTAATGCAAAGGTGACTTGGTTTATCGTTACTGTAGACAAACGAAAACATTTTATTTGATCAATCCTTAAAGAAAATTTTAATGAATATCAATCAGGAGAAAAGTTATTGCAAAAATATATGTTGATCCCTAGACACTTTTGATGTGTGTACATATTATCCCTTTATATAATTACTTTTAAAAAACATTCCGTATCATCATATGACTGAGTGTAAAGCCAGTCAGTGACCATTTTGCAGCTTTGAGTGCGAGTAATTTTTATTTAAAATAAAAATAAATAAAAAAATCATTGTAAAATGTTAGATGAATATCTAAAAAGCCTTAAAATTAAAATATCTCATAAAATTATATTACGACCATACATACAACCCCCCGGGGGTATAAGTGGTGGTGGCTAGGTTGTGTTCTTTTTTATTTAATTCTGTGGCCATTTGCTACCCCCTACTTGGACCCTGCGTAGCTGCTATTAGCAGAAGACCAGCAACTCAGCTTTCATATACTCGTAATGTATTTAAAATTTTCTATCCCGCGGCTCCATTTATTACCTGTAACAATACAAAATCAGTTATTATTATTGAGATTTTAATACCCCCGCAAGAGATCTGGTGTGAAGATATGTATTTTTTTTTTATTATTATTTTTTTTTTTTTTTAAACTTTTTGCACTATGTACAAAGGCGGACCTAATGCCGCTAGACATTCTTACTCGGTCAACCTTAGGGACATTACGAACATGGTATGTGGGAGGTAGGTGCAAATATTTAAACAGGAAAATAGGTAATTAAAATTCTACTAAATCTAATACTAATACTTTATAATTATAAATAATATATATAATATAATAATGATAATAAGTAAATTCAAATTAATAATAATACATACATACATACATACAATATTACTTACAGTTGTTAGGAACTATTCAGGAAGTGTGTGAAGACCATTCTTTTAAACAGCATTCTGTTGGGCGCTTGTCGGATATTTAAGGGCAGGTTGTTCCACAGATTTGCGGCAACAACTGCAAATGAGTCGGACATAAAACTAGAGTGGTGAGATGGTATAGCAAGTACAGCGTTATGTATGTATGTATGTATGTAGAAGTTTATAAATGTGAAACAAGATTTTTTTGTATATTTGTCTGTCATTCATGCCTATATTATTGCAT
The DNA here is from genome assembly GCA_910589645.1 of Tinea semifulvella. Lineage (NCBI taxonomy): Eukaryota > Metazoa > Arthropoda > Insecta > Lepidoptera > Tineidae > Tinea > Tinea semifulvella. Next base: position 2,336,547 of record OU342619.1, on the reverse strand, counting down.
CAATTTTGATGAAATAACCCGTCTCGCCAAGCCGTCTGGCCAGCGTGGCCAGTGTAGGCCAAATTCTCCAGTTCTGGAAGGCCCATCTCCAGCAGTGGAGGTCTAGGACGCTGTGTTCTAGGGCTGTAATGAATAAATGAATGAAATAAAACCCGTCTGGCCAGCGTAGGCCAAATTCTCCAGATATATGTTCTTGAAGGCCCATCTCCAACAGTAAAAGACTTTCACTCTGTGTTCTAGGGGATGTGACATAGGCTGTATGTTGTCATCATCTGATCATGACATTTTTATTTTTGTTATTATACTAGCACATGTGACCCTGCGCCCACCTGATGGTAAGTGGCGCGCAGGGTCCATGAATGTTAGCAACTGGAATCAGACCCTTATGTTCGACATCAGTCCCTAACACTATGCCGGCTTGACTAGATGCCTTTTCACACTTCGCTTGAAGAACTCCAGGTTATAGGAAAGTGGAAACACAGAGGCTGGAAGAGCATTCCACATCTTTATTGTGCGACAGATTTATGAGTCACCAAATTTATACGTACGCGAAGGGATAGTGACTACGGTATATGGTTGTATATTCTGATCTGTGCGTGCGAACCACGGTTGCGGAATGAAGAAGAAGGAATTATAGAGCTCTTCAGAGCACTCACCATAGTATAGCCGGTAGAACACGCTCAGAGAAGCTACATCTACAAGCTACATGTGACTCCACCGCCTTTTGTATGTCATTTTATGTATTGTTTTAGGCAGTGTTACTTAATTAATATTAGTACTCCTTGAAAGTAAAAATTGGCATTTGACATCATTGCAAATGGCACATACTTTCAACGGGAATAGCAAATAGGTGGTAGACGAACTGATGGTGATAAATGGCACAGTCTGCTGGGGCGGGGAGGTGTCCACCGTTCGTGCTGAAAAACCCAGTAAAGTGTATCCAAACGTTTTAGGATCAGGCTCGAATTGCCGTCATGCCCACTCAAGCCGGCATAGTGTGGGCTTATGTCAGCCATGAGTGACTGATTCCAGTTGCTAACATACCATCTACCATCAGATGGGCGTAAGGTCACTGTCGTGCCAGAAAAAAAAAAAAAAAATTAATAAGTTTTGCCATTGATCCCAGGCTTGTTTAAGCCTTGGCTTAAGAAAATTAATAAATATATTTTGCAATATTACTTTCCAATCGGAAATCGAACCTGCTATAATCCGTGTGCGTTAGTATTTAAAGACCCAAATACATGCTATTAACGCTATTTATGAACTCCGTCAGAAAAGCTTTTTCCTGTAGATATATTATTGACCTATAAATGTTTTTTTTTTTTTTTTAACACGTGATACTGCCCCCACCTGATGGTTAGCGGTACGCGAGGTCCAAGATTGGGAGCAACTGACGCCAGCCTCAAACGACCGACATCAGTCCCTACCACTATACCGGCCTATAAAGATGCTTTTTCACACTTCGTTTGATGGACTCCTGGTTATAGGAATGGGAAAACACACTGGCTGGGAGAGCATTCCACATCTTCAGCGTGCGACAGATGTAAGAGTCTTCAAAGTATGTACGCGTAGGGATGGCTACGGTATGTGGATACATATGAGTGGTTCAGTTGCGGAATAGAGAAGAAGGCCTATATATGTTTCTTTTTAATAGCTTTATTTTTTTTTATTTCTTTTATTATTATGAAGAAATACTATATTTTTTTCACATATATAATGAATAAAATGGGGTAAATAATTATTTTAAAGAATATACCAAAAATTATAATAAAATTAATACTTCGCATACCAATATTAGTTCCGTCCGCGTGTATGGCCCCTGAGGTGTGACAAAGCCGAAGTGTCGACACAAGTGGCATCCCACACTAAGGCCCGGCCCCGCTCTCAGGGTATCAGGTCTCTTGTCATCATCGCGGACTAATCCAGTGGATTCCAGAATAGCTGGAACCTCAACGGTGGCAAGAGCCCGAGTTAAATTAGTTTTAATCCCGATGTGTCGTTGTTGTAACACTATGGTCACCCGTTATGTCGTATTGTGTTGTGTGTCGAAATGTCAGTGATAAAGCTCGACTCGCCATACACAATGCCATGCTAATACCAACACTTATGTATGGAAGCGAGACGTGGATATGTCAGAATACGCATGAGAGTAGAGTTAATGCAGTAGAAATGAGGTCTTTACGTCGGATATGCGGCGTATCTTTGATGGACCGTATACTAATAACGAAATACGCAAAAGGGTAGGTATAAAAGAAAGCATAGGTACAAAAATAAAGAAAGGCATGCTCCGATGGTTCGGGCATGTCGAAAGGATGAGCGAAGAGAGATTGACGAACCAGATATATAATGCGAAAGTTGTAGGTAAAAGAGGCCCTGGCAGACCAAGACTTGCCTATCATGATCAAATAAATAGAACATTAGCTGAAGGTGAATTAAAAAGCCATCAAAACAAGAGGGCATGTATGAAGAGGTTGATGAATGTCGAAGAAGCGAAAGAGGTATGTCGTGATCGTGACAAGTGGCGCTCAATTGTCTCTGCCTACCCCGCAAGGGATTTGGCGTGAAGATATGTATGTGTTGTGTGTGACGTGTCATACCTAATATACCTAAACCTTACAGTTAAGAGTTTGGTTAACTTTTTTTGTTTAAGTGGTCATAATTTATAGTTAATTGAACTTAATTATGTAATATATTTACATAATTATATTCTTTCTATAGGTAAAACTTGTAATTGGATTATTTTCCTGTATATTGTTTTCTAGTTGTAAGTAACAAATAAATAATATTTATTTATTTTAATAAATCATACAAACGTGAAGTTGGCATAAATGCCTTAGTGGCGTTTTCCATTACTAGTTTTAAAAAAAGAAGAAAAAAATATATAGTGGTCAGGGAATTAAACCTTTAGGTGGCCATAGTGTCACATGTCATTTAGATTTTGACAAGTTATACCTACCATATATTTTTATAAGCTGTGAAACAGCACTCACCGCATACCATGGATACGTTGGATCAATACTACATTACGGCGTAGTATTTTGGGGAAACTCCACAAATAAAGATTTCATATTTAAAGCCCAAAAAATGTGCATTAGGGCAATAGTCGGCATAAAGCCACACGAGAGTTGTAAACCTAATTTCTCTGCGCTAAAAATTCTTACACTCCCAGGAATTTTGATATATGAGACAACCATGTTCGTAAAGAAACACCCGACATTTTTTTTGACAAGATCCCAATCTAATAGTAGAAACCTGCGACATAAAGATAGAGTGTATGCTGACTCCTGCTCATACACTGCACTAATGCATCGCAGTATATTTCACATGGCACCTAAAATTTATAATAAACTAACGAGCAGCATTAAAGACCAAGAAATTAAATCATTCAAGAAAATGTTAATTAAATTATTGATCCAAAAGGGTTACTATATTAATTCAGGCAGATATATGGCTGTAAGGTCACATGTCGTGGTTAGATGATGACGCGTTACAGCCTATGTCCGTCTATATATAAGCATCATTAATACCAAATTTCATCAAAATCGGTTCAGTGATATGGGCGTGAAGGCGTGACAAACATACAGAGACATGGACATAAATACTGTTTGTTTAGACCGGTCATTCTTATTAGATCAATGCCGTATATTACTTCCGAAGTGTCAAATATTAAAACACATCATTCTAAAGAGGCCTACAATAAACAACCCATTTAAGCCGAGCTCAAACATATCCGAGAACGAACCAAACAGAAATGTAGCCATCTCGCTCTAACACAGGCGTTTCTCTATCATATATCTCTTTCGTTCAGAATTTAATTTGGGTAAAAGCAACAATTTATAATCTTGCGAGAAAAGCCGTCATTTCATAATGTCAGGAATACGTTAGGTTGAAGAATTTTACGTCTGAAATGACGTACAAAGTTTTAAATATAATTATTATTTTACTCAGCTTTTTAAATAAAACAATTGCAGTGGTGTCTTTAATCCAAAGTTGCGTCCAGTTCAATTCCTGGCATGTACTTTTTTTCTGTTGTGTTCTCTTCTCCTGATGGATAATGAACACTTGCAGTATTTCCTGTATCCCCACTGCACAGCGATGCGCGTAAAAACAGCCAGCCCTCTTGTCGCATACAGCATTAACCAGCCGCTTAGACAGTTAAAGAACCTCTTAGCACTTGACCCCACGGACCCATTGTCTCATGGCCAAAAGGCACAAACACATAATCATTAGCAACAGACTCGTATTTGTGACATTTGGCCTTATCAGCTGAGTCGGCAGCCGCCCCAGCCCTGACAGAAGAAGCAAGGTTGTCGACACAAGTAGCGTTCCACACCAATGCTCGACCCATGGACCACGGCAGCAAAGTCAATCCATCGGATCTTTTAAATTAGAAATGTAAATAAAACCAGGTCAAATAATCAGATCAGATGTCCCAAAGCTCGACTAACTAAATCGACAAAGAGTTTTCTGTGTAATGGTATCGCTATATAATAAATTAACATCAGATATAACAAATTTAGATTTTAAGAAATTTTAAACTACTTCAAGGCATTTTAAATTAAAAAGTTATTATGAGCAATGAAAGATGCAATAAAAGATACTATTGCATAGAAGTACTTGGCTTAAAATCTTAATTCATGTTCTAATTTCTGTTTCTATTCTAATTAAATAACTATTTTCTTTTTTATAGTTATTATTATAATTTTTATTTTATGTTTATAAGTTGACACGGCCTTTTTACAGCCACGAATTTATATTTAGTTGATTCGGCCTCTTTACAGCCACGAATATAAATTATTGTTAATGGTATTTAGAATATAAGATGACACGGCACTTTTACAGCTACGAATATATGCTTAATTGACATATTATTATTATTTACATTGTAAGGTGAAACGGCCCGTATACTGCCACGAACTAGTATAAGGATTTGATATTTATTATTATTGTTAGATTGTAAGCTGACTCGGCCCTTTTACAGCCACGAATTTATATTTAGTTGACACGGCCTATTTACAGCCACGATCTTATATTAAGTAGTTATTAAGTTACAATTACCTTGTTTATGACAATAATGCTATTATAACATACATAAATCTGGATTGTTTACCCGATACAACCATGATTACCTAACTTATGTTTGTTTATATATTTTGTATGTTTTATATTATTTTAGTGTTGACAATATCCAAGTTGTTACAAGATAACCTATGGAAATAAATATTTTGATTTTGATTTGATTTGATTACCATCATAGCAAGAATTTTGTACCTACCACTTGTGTTTTGTGCATGTTGTGGCACCTTGGTGGTACATTTATTTTTAAGCAAGTAATAATGTAATCGACCACTGGTTGTCCTTAAATAAATAATAAATTAATAAGAAATAAAAGTTTAAATAATATAAATATTATATTATTATTTATTCATTCGAAGTAGATACAAAAATAATAAAATACAATAGATTAAAAGACTAATTATAAATAAAACTAAACTAAAAATACCAATGAGATTAAAACTATTCTACAAAATAAACTAAGGGCTTACCACCAGGGAGTGTACCTAAAACGATCGCCGCATTTCCTCGTGAATTATAATGGAAATAGTTTTTATAATTTTAACGGGTCTTTACGCGATTTACCTTAGAGACATATTTCTCCCGACGTTTCAGCCAAGTTGCCATGGCCGTGGTCACGGGCCTCTAAGGTAAATCGCGTAAAGACCCGATAAAATTATAAAAACTATTATGAATATGCGCGAAAGTTTAAAAAGTATAATGGAAATATTCTGTTTTAGGTAGTTATGGCTTGGCTTGTAATATGGCAATAGACGCCATTTATAATTTTAATCGTCTCAATTACGGAGACTTAATTTTCGTTTGACAGCTGGAAGGAAATGTCTTAGAATTTTAGTATATACCTACGTCTATATACGCCTTTAGGAAAAATAACAAAAGATGTCTGTACTTAATAGACAGTAACCAAAGAAATCGTCCATTCCTTTTACAAATCGTAGCTTTTAGTCAAATCGCTTCATCTCAAATCCCATTACACGTAAATTTGGCTTGAAAGAGAAAGGTATCCGCTTTCACAGCGTGTTGAAATGAGACAGCTTTAGTTTTATGGTTCATTTCGTGAACTGTACGTTCTCACGAAACCCAGGGTTTGATGGTCTAGTGTTTTATAACCAATTTTCCGTGTTCCCATTTCTGGTGTAATAAAAGATAACTTTAAACATACTGCCGCCGTTCTTTAAGCGCGAACAATATACAGACCCTTCTAGCTGTGATAAACGTTTAAAAAGTCCATTATTATCAAAAGGCCGGCATTTTTGCCAAATTAATCACAAATTGTATGTTTCGCGAACATGGCAATAATATATCTTGGACTTTTGATAGATTTGTCAAACAATTATATAGTGCTGGGCGAAAATATAAAAAAAAAATGTTAGGTGGTGCACATAAATGGCGCTGAACTAATTTTGTATTAAATTATTTATAAGAAGGTTGGACAAGTGGCGTATATCCATCAATGTCGGCAAAATCTACGCGGCGAACGAGTGCCTTCACTCCGTAGCCACGACTCAGACTTAGCTGTTAAGGCACGCAGGGCCAACAGTGAGAGAGAGACGGTTTATAGGGTTTAAGTCCGTAGGCGCCCTGAGGATTCCTTAGGAGCCCTCACGTATGAGTCGGGCATGCGATCGGGGGACCCGCGTTGGCCCTTCAGGCAGGGGGCGTATCATTGATGATTTATCGATTTACCGTCTTTAAAAAAATAAAAAGAAAAAAGTCGGCAAAACTGCAACCCCGTCGATATCTCTATGTACCAGACCTAAATAATGTAACATTGTTTCTGTTGTACGACAAGGAATCGAGCCCGGTACCTCCGCGTATTGCTTTAAGTACTCTAGGTGAAAGGCTATAAAATAAGGTGCCACCCTTCGTAGACTATAAAACTGTCATGCTATTAAAATTACTTTTCAAGTTAGAGCTGAATAGCCAGGTATGTTGCAATAAAATTAACTTGGTTTTATCTTTTTTTTTTTTACTATTTTGCACAAAGGCGGATATAATGCTGGGCATTGTCTGATAGCCAAACCTTTAGACCTTTAGGACATTTAGCATAGATAGTAGGTGCAATTACCTGATGGTAATGTTGGTAACTAAAATCTGACACTCATGACTGACATCAGTCCCTAACACTATGCCGGCTTGACTGAGCATGACGGCAATTCGAGCCTGATCCCAAAACTTGTGGAAACACTTTACTGGGTTTATCGGCACGAACTTCCCCGCTCCAGCAGACTGGCCAAATCACCACCATCAGTCCGCCCACCACCTATTATAAGTGAAATTCAATAAAAATGCTATATAATTTATTTATAAATGTTTTCTTTCTTTCTATATTTATCGATACAAAAATTGACATTTCCAAGTATCGAGTCAGGTTGAAGTGGTGGCCAATTCGTAGTCGCAGCAATATTGAATACTTTATTTATTATTTTAAATACCTCAAGAACAAATGACAATGCCCATTAGACAAATGAGCTCAAAAAAATGTTCTCGTGCCATAATGATTATTGTTTTAATTAATAGTTAATATATTATGTTTTAATAATCTATATTTAATTTTAAGTATTTTACCCTAGCATAACTTTTTTTACTTAATAATTACATAGTTTCGATTTCGCCGATTTGAAATCCTTTGTTTTATCTATAATAAAGTACCTGGTCATAATAAAGAACCTAATCGTATAAATAGTGTTTTGAACTATTTCATACAGGGGAGTCCTTCGCGCCATTTAGCGGGGACATGTCAAGTGCAAGTTATTGTTTTGTAAATTAATTTGCTGTGGATATTGTTGGTCAAAAGTTGTGTTGTTTTGTTTAATAATGTTCTACAATGTGAATAGTTATGAAAAACGATAAATTGAACTTTGAATATGGGGCACAAGCTGCAGTTTATTTTTTGCGGTTTTCCCGCGCTGTTAATTCTCATATTTTAACTGATATTCGAATGAATATTAACAAAAACTTAAAAATATAAGATAATAATTACAAACTAAATAAATAAAAAAATCAAATTAATTTAAAACTACGACTATTCAGAACATATGTATACATATTTCACACAAAGTCAAAGTCAAAGTCAAAATATCTTTATTCACGTAAACCTATTACAGGCATTTATGAAACGTCATTAATTAAATTATTTTGAACGATTCTACTCCTGCTAGTAGAAGACTAAGCAGCAAAGTGGTCCAATAAGTAAACTATTTTGAGAAGACCAGCAGCTTAGCAGATTTCAGTGACCTGTTAATGTGTAATCTGACTGAGAAAGGAATCAGCAAAGAAAAACTCAGCTATATCAGATTTACAAAATAAAACTTACACAGAACTGCACCACAACGATCAATTAATAACCTTTTAAATTCAGTTATCAGTACCTATGAGATTACAATACCTGGTACAGCAGTAACCCACCAGGCAAGTCAGAATTAAGATAGACTACATGCCTATGTGCAACCCGAAAGTCGACAAAACGCAAAAACCTCTGTTAATTTAAGAACAATAAATTGAACGTGTTCGGCAGAGGTCCAGGCCCCCACAGCAGCACCCGATCACGGGCATAACGCATGTGCCAGCCATCCCCCCGCTCAACCAGGCCCTTAGGCTGCGGACCGGGTCCCGACACACGTGCCACCACTGCAATGACCTTCTAAGGAAGAGACGACCACACATAAAAATAGCAAAAACATTTATAACGATTTTCCAAATATATGAGAGAGAGAGAGGAAGACAAATTTCTAAGCATTCCATGGATTCACCGTGCGGGTGCCGGGTCCATCGTGTGTGGGTAAGAGATGAGAAGAATGGTGTCTCGGGCTTGCGACCGACAATTGGCTGGTTTAAGAAAAGGAGGCCTCCTTTTTTTTTCTATTGCGCGATAATACGCTCACCATCCACCATTCTACTTCTCTCCCTACCCAACCAAATACTGTATGATTCCGTTAATGCCGTCTTGGAAGCTCGTTCCATAAATGTATTGACGGCAGACCTGCTTAGGCCCAATTCTTTCAGTAAGTGATGCAAAGATTTTGCTGGAACTCCTCTTGCACCAACTTCCACTGCGTAAAGCTGAGTCTTGAACCCATTCCTGATCATTTCTTCTGTGAGATCATAATATTTATTCGACTTCATGTTGTGGTCTTTTGGAATATTTGATTCCCACGGAACGGTAAGTTCAATAAGGATAACTTTTTTCAAGTTCCGAGAAAACACTAAGATGTCTGGCCTATAGGCTGATACAGCTAGTTCATCTGGGATCCTATAATGGTGTTCAAATGTATCCATGAGAATTTTCCAGTCTGATGCGGCGCCAAGGATCGAGGTGGGCTTGCATTTAGTTTTCGTGCTTTGCCCTTCCTTTACAAATGTGGTCAAAGTTTTATTTGTAGTCAGTCCCTTTCTGGCTCTTGCAATAGAAAGACTTACTGCTTCACGGATAACACCTAGGACTTTGTCATGTCGGCGTGAGTAATAGCCCTTTTCTAGGAGAGTAACGCACCCTACAAGTGTGTGTCTAGCAGTTCCTATGGCAGCACCACACAATGTACAGTTCTTTTCCGTAGCTTTTCCCCACCTTACCAGATTATTCTGTCCGGGAGGGACATTTGAAAAGAGTTTAGGTAGAACTTTAGCAACGCCGGAGACCAATTGTACATTAGTGTGCACCACTTTAGGGCTGGAGGGATGCAAAAATCGCCCAAAGTTAGCCAGTCATTTTGAACTTCTGGAGTCATCGCGTGCACTCTGTATTCATGCTCTTCATCTTTCCTGAGGAAGGATTTTATAACTTCTTTGTCACTTTATTTTTTCTTCCAGCCAATGCCTATAATATATTTCCAAAATGTCCGTAATTTTATTTCCTAGTAAGTTGATAGTCAGTCACATTTAATATATTGGCCTAATATACGATATGGGTGGGTAGTTCCAAAACTAAGAGAAATTTCAAACGACGCGACGCTAGTAGCTAAACTAATAAATAAAATATCAACGTCATGCCACGACTACAACACTATGGGAATAATTCCTTGTAAGAGCCAAATCTATAATGCATACTTAATCATATTTTAAGACGTTCCTTACCGGCTCCTTCACATTCCGAGTTACGAGCGAGCGCCCGCCGAGTGAGGTCACGTTTTTTTTTTTTGACGCTCCCGTGTTCATATTAAAAAGCAAACAATACTATTAATTCTAAGACAATATAAACGTATTAAGTACAACTATAAACTCTTAAAACTACTAATGTGATAAAATAAAAGTGCACAAGTGTAATTAATTCACAAATAAGTATGAACTAAAGTGCGACTAAAAGTGAAAGTGGGTAACTACAAAAAAACAATTTTAAATCCAAACAAACGAACGCCCACCGATCTATACCAAAATTTCGCACGCATCATTCAAGTAGCTGTGGTTAAGTTGCCTAAGACATTGTATTAATATTCCCAAAAGTCGTGGGTTCAAACCCAACCTGCGGATTTTAAAATTTTCGACTTTTTTTCATTTAAATCTGTATCGGCACAACATACAACCGAAGATAACCAAAAATACTAACAAATTTGTATCAAAAATATTTATAAATATAAATTTGACAACGCTATTGACGCAGCTGACCGATAGATGGCAGCACAGAAATAAAATGACATAAAATGAATACTTAAGTACAACAAATGCTAATACAACAAAATACGTAATTTACGATGGCTCCAGTAACAAAGAATAATAAAGAACTTCTATGCTTTAGTTGCCAAATGACAGTAAAATTAACACGTTTATTTTCACTTAAGCAATAATTAAGTACCAAAAATAACTTCGAGAAACTGGCAGATACTGACATATGTAAATATACACATACTATATAATCATATATACAATGACTTTTTTCGAAAAAAAAAAAATACTTACATGACATTTTATTTCACTTGTAATATATTACTATGAAATCTTGTTAAATTCTAGATATGAATAAAATTGATTTTTTATTGTGTATCATTGTTGTTTATGATTATGTTTAAAATTAAATGCTATCCACAATGCTAATAGTTCTATATAATATTAACCTGTGTCTAAACTGTTAACTGTTGAAATCTGTCGTCTTACTTGTAAACTCTCCAAACCTCGAAAGGCAATATGTTACCATTTTAGATATTTGCATTAATTTACATATTATATTTTTTTCGAAATAAAACCTTTGTTTTTATTATTTTCAGGTAATCGTTCTTACAACCGGCTTTCCACCTCCGTCAAAACATCACCAACGCTATTAATTTAATGATATATACTTTTCTTTTATTTATTTCCTAAATCCTGTATATACTCGTATTTAATTATATGTATTATTATAGTTATGTTGCATTGTCTTTACATTGCAATCTCTAGGCACGACAGATATGTTAAGATGTAATAACTCATAATTTATATTGAGTAAAATTTTGAATAAATTATTGACTTACCAAATTCCCTTAGGGTAGGGGTCATATATATTTTTTTAAACTAGCACGACATGTGACCATGAATGATAGCAACTGGAATCAGACACTCATGACTGACATCAGTCCCTAACACAATGGCTTGATTAGATGCCTTTTCACACTTCGTTTAAAAGACTCAAGGGTTATAAGAAAGTGGAAAAACAAATGCTGGAAGAGCATTGTACATCTTTATTGTGCGAGAGATGTATTAGTCCCTAAATATATACGTACGCGAAGGGATGCTGACTATGGTATGTGGGTGCATATTCTGACCTGTGCGTGTGGTTCGGTTTCGGAATGGGGAGTAAGGAATTAGGTTATAGAGCTCTTCAGAGCATTCACTATGTATAGCCGGTATAGCCAGAAATTTCAGGAAGGCCCATTTTCAACAGTGGAGGTCTAAGGGCTGTGACGATTGTTTATTTAGTGAACCAAACTGCAAAGATCAGTCAAGTCTATAGATTTGAATTCCAAGAATGGAAAGAGAGACTCGAAAAGAAATATAGGTCAAACTACACAACTGAAGCATATTTCAGCAAACTTTATAAGTCCTGAACGCCACCTCATAAATAAGATATTTTGGGACAAAGACTCGCATAAGATCTGGTCTTTTGATGCAGCTTATTAATTAACTGCCTCCGTGGTTTAGCGGTTAAGTCCCTGGATTTGGAGACTTGGAGGTGCCGGGTTCGATTCCTGGTCGGGACACAATAATATTTATTAATTTAAACAAATATTTAAATTTAATAATTATTTAATTTATTTGTGATATTTCCCGAGTTTGGTACGCTGGAGACATCGACGAGCTTACCACTTGTCATCATTGGCCTAAAATTCAAAATTCAAAATACATTTATTGTCATAAATTGTGGTTGTTTGTACATTGTTGGTTACAAAAGAGGTCTCACAATTTACCCCGGGACAGGGCGTACAATATTGTGCTATTTAAAAAAAATATATCTATTAACAATTTTTCTAAATATTAGGCTTGCAAATAAATTGCATTTTAGCACACCAATTAACATAATCATAATAAATATTTAATAATATGTCAAAACTTAAACTAAATTAAAAATAATGTCAAGATTTTATATTATTATAATGTCCTAAAAATAAATGTCTTATGGTATAGTTATCTAAATGTGAATCCACTTCTTTATAAGCGTGGTTTTGGACTACCCCGGTAGGGAAAGAGACGTCATCATCATCATCATCAGCCTGTGTCTCTCCACTGCTGGATATAGGCCTCCCCCAAGGCTCGCCACTTCACACGATCTCCTGCCACTCTCATCCAACCCCCACCAGCGACCTTCCTTAGGTCATCTATCCATCTAGCGGGGGGTCGACCCACTCTGCGTCTTCCCGTACGTGGTCTCCACTCCAGAACTCGTCTACTCCATCGTTCATCGGTTCTACGACATACATGTCCAGCCCATTGCCACTTCAGCTTACTAATTTTAAAGGCTATATCGGTAACTTTGGTTCTCCGACGGATTTCCTCGTTTCTAACTTTATCCATCAGAGAAATACCAAGCATAGCTCTCTCCATAGCCCGCTGAGCGACCTTGAATTTGTGGACGAGACCCACTGTTAGTGTCCATGTTTCTGCTCCGTACGACAGCACTGGAAGAACGCACTGGTTGAAAACTCTCGTCTTCAGACACTGGGGTATGTTTGATAAGAAGATGTGGCGCAGCTTCCCGAATGCGGCCCATCCTAGCTGAATGCGTCTGTCGGCTTCTTTGCTGAAGTTGGCTACGCCTAATTGCATAGTCTGTCCAAGGTAGACGTACTTGTGGAAAGAGACGTGATGATTATTAATTAACAACGCCACATCATGCTTATGCTACAGAGGCGAGATGTTCGAATTGTAGACGATGCCTCTCGAACTCTCGAATCTCTGCAGCTTCGCCGCTATACTATTTTTTTTGCCGATCATCTGCATATTCTGAGCAAGGCATTCTTTAAATTTTGTGAATAATTAATTAATTATTTATAAGTTAAAATATTTGGATTTATTATTGTTATTTTTGTATTAATTTATCATGATGTAGAAGTGATTTATTATTTATATACCTACTTACTCACTTTTTATTCTAATGTTTATTGTCTTGATTAACTTTATTATTATTTTATTGATTTTATTAGGGTTGAATTTTGATTTATTTTATTATTATTATTTATTTGTCTTTTCTTTCTTTTTATATTAATTGTATACTGTATATATATAACTATTGTTAATTTTAAAGCTTTATTAATATTAATATTTGTATAGTAAATAAAAAAAATATAGGTATATTGACTATAGTGAGTGCTCGGAAGAACTCTATAACCTAATCCCTTCCGCCTATATATATAACTTAATCCGCAACCGAACCACACGCAGAAGTCAGAATATGCACCCACATACACGTCACCATCCTTTCGCGTACGTATAAATTTGGGGACTCATACATCTGTCGCACAATAAAGATCATCCAGCCTCTATGTTTCCACTTTCCTATAACCTGGAGTCCTTCAAGCGAAGTGTGAAAAAGCATCAAGTCAAGCCGGCATAGTGTTAGGGACTGATGTCAGTCAAGAGTGTCTGATTCCAGTTGCACATATCGAGCTAGTATAAAAAAAAACATGGAGTCCCTCAAACGAAGTGTGAAAAAGCATCTTGTAAGGACAGCATAGTGGTAGAGACTGATGTCAGTCGTTAGTGGCTGGTCCAAGACCTCGCGTACAACTTATCATCAGGTAAGCGCGATACCACATGTCGTGTTCTGATTTTTTTAAATTAAAAATAATAAATTTAAATGTGCAAGGGCGAACTTTATTTTCGGCATTTTATAACAGGTAACATTTGGGATTGTCATATAGAAACTTTGAAAGAATCTAAATATCTGCTGGGATTTTGGGTACAGCTGATTGTTATGAGCAGAGCGAAGATGAACACTATGACACTCTCGAAGAATTTGGAAACGAGTATAAAGGAGTTTTTGAATTGTAAAGAATGCCGTAAATGGAAATCAAGAGATGTGCAGATCCACATAAAGCTATATATTTAAAAAACGTGTCTTTTACTTCGACAATGTATCCAAAGAATAACAATAGCATTGATTCGTCTTTCCGTCCGCAATACATTGAATAAACCCCGAGTAAGTGCCTATACAATGTAGCTTTCATATGCACTAGATATAAAGTTTTAAGAACTATGCCAGTCGCTTTTATGTCCGGGCTATAAGCTAGTTTGTAACACTGTGCATTGTGGCTAAAAAGTCACTTTAGATCACAATTGCTTGACGTTTTATTACTATACGGTTTTATTAGGACCTTCAAATTCAAAGTCGCTCACTGCAAAGTCGGGCGTGGTCTTAGTGTAGAGTCGGCGCGCGCGGCTATACTATTTTTTTTTTTTTTTTTTGGTTCTCTTCTCCCGATGGATGATGTATGAGGTGGTAGGGAAGGCAAAGGGTCTAGCCCATACAGCCAAGTCTGACGTAATATATCTTTCTTTTTTATGAGTTAATGGGGTCATCATCAAATTCCAGATGCTGCAGAATTTGAGGCTTTTCATGGAGTCACTCGCGGCACCATAGCTCAAACACGTCGGGTAAAATATGGGAGTTGACAGCGCGGGAAAACCGCAAAAAATAAACTGCGACTTGTGCCCCATATTTAAAGTCCAATTTATCGTTTTCCATAATTATTCACATTGTAGCACATTATTAAACAAAACAACACCACTTTTGACCAATAATATCCACAGTAAATTAATTTACAAAACAAAAACTTGCACTTGACATGTTCACGCAAAATGGCGCGAAGAACCGCGCGGCTATACTAACTAGGACAGCTATACTCTAAGTGTGTTCCGCGGAACCTTAGGGTTCCACTATACCCCTGTAGGGGTTCCGCAAGAATTTAGAAAAAAATATCAAAACGCCTCTCTGGTCGAATGAGAATGAGCGCGCAGTCCCTTTGATAAAAGGAGCCTCTGAATTAGACGCTATAGATGGGAACAAGCGACTTCCGACTCTAACTTCAAAACATAAAGTAAAGAATACACTTTTAAAAACTATTGTTTTATTGTAGGGTTCCATCAAGTATTTTGCTTTCCAAAAGGGTTCCGTCACCAAAAAAGTTCAAGAACCGCTGCTCTAGGAGATGACCATAGTTACAATAAAAATGTGCGACATCGATGTCAGCAACGATTCCGGCAACTACCAAGACGAATGCGCTATACCATCGTCATTTATTCAATCACATACGAACGCTGCGAAACGAATTTCAAAATTTGTTTAATGTCATATCTATAAAACAGTAAATTTAATTTAGTAACATATAAAATAACAAGCTAATTAATTAATTTAAAGGATGCAAGTTTCTAGTAACAATTTATCATTAATGTCAAATAACTCTCTCCACTACTCACTCCAATTCTTCAGATCGCAGATAAACTTGAAACAACATGAGAATATGATGGCGGTGGGCATGCCACGCGCCTCCGCCTCGACTACGCCGCGACTTCGCGACGACTTTTCGCATGGCTGTTGCTTCGATAACATTAGACAAGCGCTCTGCCAAGTGCCAAAGAAAACTTAAATGCAGCGCGCTTGTGTGCCGCGCCTCGACGCCGCCTCGACTCTTAACTGTAAGAGACAGCTCAGCTCCACCGCTTTATGCAGTAAATTTTGCTAAATGATTTGTATTGTTAATATTTTATTTATGTAGGTTATATGCATTCATCATCATCATCATTACAGCCCCTAGAACACAGCGTCCCAGACCTCCACTGCTGGAGATGGGCCTTCTAGAACATATATCTGGAGAATTTGGCCTACACTCGACACGCTGGCCAGGCGGCTTAGCGAGGATAGGATTCCGGCAGTAACCAAAGCATATTATTGTGTATATAAGTATATATTTTCCGTTTAAGTAGTGTACATATGTATGATTTGTTTTTTTTTTGTGTTTTTTAAGTTTTGCCATCATAAACTTCGATTTCTTGTCCCGAAGGTTGATGTTAAGAATATTCCAAGCGTCATTACATACGACTTTTGTATTAAACAATAAAGTTTATAATTAATAATAAAAGCCCGCACATTAATCACATCACATTAATGACAGAACGACGATCGGCACTTTTCTGACAAGACAGACCAACACCAAGCTAATTAACGCTGCCACATGAACAAATATGTTTAATAAAATATCTTATTCTTTCTTGGTTTGACGACACGAGCCTCAAAAATAAAGCTGTGAAGGTGTAGGATTTTTTGTTTAAGGGTGGCCTAACAATACGAGAGAAATGAAAGAGGGAGATAAGACACGAAACAAAGAAGACAGATAGAGTAATAATTTTACAAATGCGTCGAGTGTTTCCGTCGTTCCACTTAATTGAGAAGTTACGGCCACCTCCTAAATGATGATGTTCGCCTGGTACTTTTGCTTTGAATTCTCTCTTTTATCAGCGACATGCAGCTACACATCCACTTAAAAATATCAACATTCGCACAGGTCAAAATATGCACCCCCATACCGTAGCCACTATCACAACGCGTATATATCATAGATATATCATCATTCGTGTTGTATGGGAACTTGGCGAATTTGGGCTAAAGTCGGTTCAAACCCACCAATTATGTACCAAAGAGAAATGCTTTCTTACGTACATTTGTCATAGATTTACAACACTACCGTTCCCGTGGTTCTCAACCGACCTTTGTAGGATTTAAGGAACGCGTTCTTACAACCGAGTCACCACCGCATATGACATTAATGACATTAATAAAGGCTAAATCCAGACGAGATATTGTAGAAAATTAAAAATAAAGTCGACGAACTATATTAACGACATTAACAGGACCCATTAAAAACTGATACAGACTCAAGCTTCTTTCCAATAATGGTCCGGACTGTTAAAGTCGCTATGTCATAAAATATATTTATTTTTTATTTATTTATTCTATGGAGAACTATCGACAATACAATAAAAAATCTATGTTAAAAAGAATTAGAAACAGAGTGTCATTAAAAAGTTCTCACTAATAGTAACAATATAGCTATAAAAACAGCATAAACAATACATACATGACAGAATAGACTGAAGATACGATACAATATATAATATTAATGTATTATAAATTAAAGAATAAGTTGTTAAGTACATGTCTCACCGTCCTTACATATATATAAAAATATTTCAATGGTGTAGTTAAGTTATCAAACTTTTTGGTGACGGAACCCTTCGACTTGTTTTGCTCATCATTCATTTATCGTAAATTTCGGATTTTCTTATTTTTAAATTAACTTTTATTCAACTGCCTCCGTAGTAGCGGTTAAGTCCGTGGATTTAGACTCGGAGGTACCGGGTTCGATTCCTGGTCGGGACACAAAAATATTTCTTAATGTAAATAAATATATTAAATTTATTTGTGATATTTCTCGAGTTTGGTACGCTGGAGACATCGACGAGCTTGCCACTTGTCATGATTGGCCGGCAGTAAAGTTGGCTAAATGAGAATCCGCTTATTTATAAGCGTGGTTTCTGACCACCCCTAAAGGGAAACGGTCGTAATGATGATACTAACTTTCATTCAAATTCCATCCGCAGCTAAAATGTAGGCATTACAAAGAATTATTGCTCAAAATGAAACAAAAACTAATCAAGCGTACGCGATTCTTAAATAATTTTTTTTATGAACTATAAAAAATATCGTACGAGGTGTCGACAAAGTTTGAGTGTAATCAGTTAAAATGTTTCATATTTCATTGTTCATTTAAGTTTGAAACTTTTACTGCGACACAACACTTGCAGACAAAATTGCGACCACACTGCTGAATATACATTTTGGTTTTTAGTTTATTATGACTTGCAGATGCGCCATCCAGAATAGTTCTGAACAGCAACTTTTTTTTTAGTGTTTCTATTATTATTATTTATTTAATCATTCTTGATTGTTTGGATAAAATAAGATTTTGGTATTATACAACCGTCGTTTATTTATTACACATATAATAGAACGCTGGGATACAAAAGTAAGATACTTTAGTAATGTAAAACAAATTAAAAAAAAAAAAAAAAGATGTTTAGGGATTTTGCGGTGTAGGCAGAGACAATTCAGCGCCACTTGTAACGGTCACCTCCTTTGCTTCTTCGACATTTATCAACCTCTTCATACATACCCTTATGTTTCGATGGCTTATTATTGCACCTTCAGCTATTGTTTTATTTGTCTGCCAAGGCCTCTTTTACACACAACTCATTCATCCTTTCAACATCAACAAAGGAAGTTTTTATGTCAAGCGTGTGCTCCATACTTCAACAACTCTGATAGTTTTTTGAGCATTGCAGTTAAACTTATATTTTTTTATTGTTGTTTGTCATTTAGACCAGACCACTGTGACCATATGTTAACTTGAAGCTTTTAGTTTTATCTTTGAATTGTTTGTTAATTTTTTTAGGTTTAAATTTTGCTAACTCACCCCAATCAATGTACAAATTGTAAGTATTGGGTTCATGGTAATCTATACGAATACGGATTCGTCTCAACTGCGCCACCAAATTAAACCAGCTTGTAATCGGCGGACTGGCTTCCCTTGAGACCCGCGGACCGAAATTTATATGTTCTTGGTGAGTACTTTTTATGGTATCTGGCTCACATATTGTTAATATCTGTTGTTAAATGCTTACTTTAGCCATGATCTCCGTTTGTATTCCAAATGTTAAATAATAATAAATAACATGCCCGAACCGTCGGAGCATGCCTTTCCTTATTTTTGTCCCTATGCTTTCTATCATACCTACCCTTTTGTGTATATAATCATCACGTATGCGGTCTGTCAAAGTTATGCCGCATATCCGACGCAACGACCCCATTTTTACTGCATTAACTCTATTCTCATGCGTATTCTGACATATCCACTTCCGCTTTCATACATAAGCTTTGTCACTGGCATTTCAACTGGCGAGCATCGTTAACACTATTTCCCTTGTTCACTCTTCTTTCAACATCCCTATCATACTTCCCATCCGCAGTGAAAACACCGTTCAGATATATAATTTCATTTACTTGTTCTAGAGTTTTATCATCAATCTCTATCGTCACGGTTGTCATCCTTCTTCTTTCAAACACTAGGTAGTACCTTGGTTTTTCTCGCATTCAAACGGAGCTCTTTTTCTGCACATCCCTGTTTCATATATATTTCTTTTAATGTATGTTTTAGCATAACTTCTTAAATAGACAAATGAGAATGCCCATTTTACTTAGAGAAATGGGCCCAATAAAATGTTCTCGTGCCAAAATGATTTCTTTTTTATTTGATAGTTAATATACAGTGTTTTCATAATCTGTAATTAATTTTATTTATTTTACCCTAGCATAACGACACTTGACAAAAACTTGTATTACCCTTAATAATTACATAGTTTCGATCCTGCCGATTTGAAATCCAATGTTTAATCCATAATAAAGTACCTGGTCATAATAAAGAACCTAATCGTATAAATATTGCTTTCATACATAAATTTTAACCAATTGACTATTTAATTAAATTATATTTTAATGCTGGGGTAAAACAAATGTTGTAATTAAATTTAAAAAAAAACGCAATTAATTGTTATGATTATTAAATTGTATTTTGTTGAGGCACGCTGCAAAAAAGTTGCGGCCTGGTTTTGGGCAATCTCTTTTCTTTACTAGATCGTTTGGGGACCGGGTCCATCTTGGGTAGAGAAGTGGTTTAAGGTTTATTGCTCAATTACAAAACAAACAGTCTATTCTCTCTCTACGCAACCAAAAACTCTATAATTAAGATAATTTGTTCCAAAATATTCAACTGAAACGGGGCAGAGACCAAATTATTGCAGCAATTGTATATCTGGCTGTGTGACTTGTAAAATACAATGTAACATTGTGCTACTCGAACGAACTTCGAAAAACAGATTCCTATACATGATTGCTTGCTTTTATGAAAACCATATATAGTCCTCGTAAGATGATATCTCATACAAGTTTGTTCTACAACAATACTGTACGTGTGTGGCCCATTTAACTTATGAGGGTAGTTTGAAAAGATTCAGCTACTACTACTACAATAATAGTAATAATAATTTATGATTGCAATACAAGATCAAGTAGTTTTGAAAAAATGTTTACTTTTTTTGGAGTTAGGTTTTTGTTTTCAATAAAATTTAATTGCGTCGTGTCTGTAAATTTGGGAGAGTTCTTTGCAAATAATTTAAGTTTTTTAGTAGTAACTAAATTAATATCTATTATAAATTTTAAGTAAATTAGACCAGTAGTTGTCGAGATACTCGTAGTAGTTTTCGGAAAGAGATTTCCTTAGTACAATTGGAAAATGAAATATATATTGAGTCAGAGTAAGAATCTTGCAGAAGTCTTGCGAGACTCTTGCGCAAGATCAAGACCAAGATGAGGAGTGCAAGATCAAGGCCGAGACCAAGACCACCTATTCTAATGCAAGACCAAGACCTTTGGGCTACACTATCTGCAATAGTGCTACCGAAACAAATCAACATATAACGGGAGCTTGCAAATCATTGGTGCAATCCGATTATAAATAAAGACACGACCAAGTAGCTGTTATAGTACACCAAATATTAACAAGCAAATATAATTTAGTAGATCAAATTGTTCCATACTACAAATACAACTATACTGGGACAGGACGATTATAACCCTTTCAGCACGATAAAAAATATATTGGATATTGATAACTTTGAGATCTTTGAGGTCATATAAATAGTGGAATTATCCCTAGCGAATTCCACAAAATCCCCTCCGCATATCCGTACGTCTTTTAATGTTCACCATTGTGCGTTTGGTATCATGTATGTATGTTTTTTTCTTTACTAGTTCTAACAATTTAATAGAGATAATAATCGTATCGAGGATTATTTTTACCAAACAGAATTTGACGATGACGAAACGCCGCCGGCTAGATATTTTTTTGTATTAACGCACGCTTGGTATTGTCCGTGCTGTAAGGGATAACTGACAAAACAGTACACAACAACCGACCTGACATTACTTCAATAAAAAAAGAAAACAAAACAGCATATTTAATAGATATAGCCGTACCTAACACTTATAACTTAACACACATACAGAAAAAGTGCGAAATACAGAGACTTTGGAATAGAGCTTAAATCCCAAATCAAATTAGAAAAAGTAATAACTGTACTTATATTATTATTAACTGCCTCCGTGGTCTAGCGGTTAAGTCCGTGGATTTAGACTCTAGAGGTACCGGGTTCGATTCCTGGTCGGGACACAAAAATATTACATAATGTAAATAAATACATCTAAATTTCTAAACGTATCATGAAATGTCATATATTTTGAAATACACAAATACAAACAATAAATATAAATTAAAAGCTACCTAAATAATAAAATTAAAAATAAACTAAACAAAACCTTAAATTAAATAAACTAAAAGATATACCTAATTAATAAAATAAAAAAATACTTACAAATATCTTGATTATAATCTACATGTCATTGAATCCAGGACAAGATGAACCCAATGTTCCGAGGACTCCGGCGACGTTACCTCGTTGGATGGCAACACTGATCCTCTGAATAATATTTAATTTATTCGTGATATGTATCGAGTTTGGTACGCTGGAGACATCGACGAGCTTGCCACTTGTCATGATTGGCCTATAGTAAAGTTGGCTAAATGTGAATCTTTATAAGCGTGGTGTCTGACCACCTTGAAAAAACTCGGGAACTATATCACAAATAAATTTAATAGATAATCATTTTATTAATTTATTTAAGTTAATAAATATTATTGTGTCCAGAAAAGAAATAGAACCCGGTGTCTTCAGGTCTTAATCCACGAACTTAACCGTTAGACCACGAAAGCAGTTTGGAACGATTAAGGAATTTTTGTTAAGTAATTTGAATGTAGGGCAAATATTGTAAGGGAAATACGGAAGCAGTCGAAAAATACATAGCAAAATTAGACTGAGTTAATCATGACAATACGCCCAGTGGTTCAATAAGCCACATAACTGGTCCAAGTAAATCGATTACCTCGATCGGCCCACTGGGAAGCGGCTAAGAAACTTGCGTCCAAACTTGATGTCAGCGCGTTTCACGATTACATTTCCACATTACATTATGTTCTGGGGAATATATGTGAGCGTTTGCTATCTACTCGTACATTACTTAAATTTTAAACAATCTGCCCACAATAGGCATACAATAATTCTATATTATAAATATAATTAACATTTCGTCAAACATACATTATAAATAAAAAATAAACAAACTTTAAACAATAGTATTATCATTATTATTAAAACAAAAATTAAAAAAAAAACATTTATCTACTTATTTATCTAAATTAAATACTATTTTATAATGAATGTCCAAAATCAATTAAAATTATAAATGTCAAAATATTAAAAGTAAATTAGTAAAAGAGAACCTTAAAATTTAAAGTTCATTATCATTAAAAAAATCTAAAATTGTGAATAACATTTTTGCAACAGAAATTTGATAAGCATCTTTTTAAATAATATAGTCTCTAGTTCCTTAATGTAAGCTTGGAATTTTGTTGTAAATTCTTGGCGCCATGTGTAATAATGCTTCGGTGTATCAATGCAGTATTTTGACAGGAGTCAGGAGCGTATACTCTATCTTTATGCCTCAGATTCCTGTTGTTACACTGAGATCTTGTTGAAAAAAATGCCGGATTTTTCTTAAGAAACATTGCCGTTTCATATATAAAGATGCCTGGAAGTG
Organism: Tinea semifulvella; assembly: GCA_910589645.1. Taxonomy (NCBI): domain Eukaryota; kingdom Metazoa; phylum Arthropoda; class Insecta; order Lepidoptera; family Tineidae; genus Tinea; species Tinea semifulvella. The sequence goes on along the minus strand of OU342619.1, from coordinate 2,313,245 downwards.
TAAGGATTTTTAACCTAGAAAAGTGTGGTTTGCAACTCTCTTGAGGATGTATTCCGACCAATGCTCTAATGCGTGTTTAAATAGCAAATATTTTTAAATTATAATCTAGAATAAAATTAAATAACTACGTACTTTTTATTTTAATTATTCAGTAATATTTTTTTAAATTACGGTGCAGCGAAGTTGTCCTAAAAATATCGCCACTCATACTGACCCTAATCAAATAGGTAGCGAGAGATTATTGTTTATTAGTTTTATTTTCATTTTAAATTATTTATTGCACCGAAACTTAAAATTAGGTACATAGGCGAGTTTAATGCCTGTTAGGTATTCTCTGACAACTAACCTTTTGTCGACTCACGTAATACAGTATTTGGGTAGAAAGAGGACCAAAATGTAATATAACAAAAATGGAAGCCTCCTTTGGAAACCAGCCTATAGTCGGTCGCAAGCCAGAAACACCATTCTTCTTATCTCTCTGTTGGCGATGCGCAATTTTACTACCCGCTTCCGACTAGATGGTCCTGCGCTCGCCACGCCCGCAAGAAACGCGGGTCTAGGGGAGTTTGCCTACAGAATGTAGAAAACTTATTAATTACAACTATAATACTCACCTTGGCAGGAATATGACCGCATATCCAACCAGTTTATGCTCAACCAGCAGTGTAATTGAGTGTGTGTAGGTGTATGTGATGAGTAAAACGAGTGTTATGACCTGGATGAGCACTTTTCCTCCTGGAATGGTTAATCCTAGGTCACAAGTCCAAAAGCGGCTACCACGCGGCACTAAATTGGTATTGACTTCCTCAAAACTCGTCTTCCACATTTTTTCCCACAAAGCAAAAGTGTCAAAAAAAACTTGCCAACGTAATATTTTTTAAAGCACCTAGGCCGAGGACCACAATTTTCATTCTGCCAAGGTGCATTCCAAAATAATATAAAATATTTAAAGCTGCGGTCAACAAATACATTTCGAACACTCTCTTTTCTACACACGATGGACCCGGCACCCGCACGGTGAATCCATGGAATGCTAAGAAATTTGTCTTCTACAATATCAAAATTGCAAAATAAAACATGTTCTTTAATCATAAAATGCGTCGCCCATGTTTTTCGCAATTCATGCACAAAATTCGAATTCAAACAAAACGAAATTCGCGCCAAACTCGTGTATATTTCCGTAAAAATGGGGAAAAGGACGAAAAGGGACTCTTTCGGTGGAAACTGATAACTTTCACAAAGCAAATTTGTAGTTATAAAGGGTAAAAAGGTATTTTTTGTCATTTTTGAAGTTCCGTAGGCAATTTTCAAGCTATTTAAATTGTTAAAATGAATGATTTCTTCAAAATCAAAATCAAAAGTATTTTATTGTGGATCATAGGTTTTTGAATAAGTACATTATTTATGATGGATGCTATGTCCCGTCCATTGGATATACAATAATTATATACACAACATTAAAAAATAATGTTACAATGTTGGTGATGGGTGAGGGCATGCTAACTGTTCCTCTCAAGTTTCGGAAAGATAGTCTGCTCGCTGTAATAGTATTTCTTAAATAGAAAGCTATGAAGTCCACTCTTAAGTCCATGTAACGAGTAGCGCAAAAGCGCGGGCACTATTAAAAGGACTTGTATATCTTTAAAATTGCCTCTTCTGTCATTCTGTTTAGTCAAATTGTGTAATGTTATGCCAAATGTTAAACCAAAATTAATCATGAACTGTTTCACTTCTCAAAAACTTGGAATAATCGTGTCAATCTTTTTATAAAATAAATCATTAGTAATAAAAAGTTTTGGCATTTTGCCCTGGCCTGTAAAATCACCCGATCTGACGTGTCCAGAATTATTTATTTGGGGTTATTTGAAATCTCTGGTGGATGTGAACAAGTCACAGACTATCGCAGCCTTAAAATAATTAATAGGAATAAATAAAGAATTATATTTTAGTATTTTAAAATATAATTCTTTATTTATTAAAATTAATTACGTTCTTATTATTTTTTTTGGAAGTAAGGTACAATGATATCTAAAAAATACATTATTAATTAAACTAAAAACTAAACTTTTAAAACATATAAATAAAAAAAAACTACTTAATAATTAGAAATTTCAATCAAAATAAAATAAAGGAAAATCAAAATAAAACAAAAATATTATAAATAAAAAAATTGCTCCAAATCGCTACCAATGGTCATAGTGCCAATTGCCTTTAAATATCAGACAGGCGCAATCTCTTACAATATTCAAAGATACATTTTACAAATACTTACTTCAGAAACAGAATAAGTCGCCATAACTAACTTATTATATATATATATATATATATATATATATATACGAGTACTTATGTATTTTATATTTACGTTATATATTTATTTGTTTATGTTCTTCAACCAATTTACTTCTGTTTATTAGTATTATTTATTTGTTATCATTATTATTGTTTTTAATGTAGTGGTACGATAGGTAGCTTTGGTGTCTGTGACTGATGGGTAGGAATGATTACATATTTTCATATTTACAATAAGACCAATGACCAATATAGTATGTATATATATATAGTATATATATATATATATATATTTAGTATGTTATTGTTTTGTTTATGTTTTGTAATTATTGGCTTGGTATTGTGAATTTTCTTGGCTTTATGTACTTATTTTTGATTGATTGTCTTCACAGTGGATTTATATTTTTATGTATAAGTTGTGAACCCATTCATGGTCTTATTGTGTAAAATTTGATAATATTGTATTTTCTGTTAATGCTGTTGGAGTTCCAGATAAATAAATAAATGTAGAACGTTCATCTATTTATATGGTATTGCATATAATAAGTACTACATGTATGTATAAATTAATTTGTAATAAATAATTTCAAATATCTATTATCTTCATAATCTTCTGCACCAGCTTATTACAGATCTCTGTCATAAAGGTTAGTTCGTAGAAAATGCATTTACGGCATTAAACTCGATTATGTACCTACACTTGTTTTGGTTTTGTACAATAAAGAAATCATTATTATTATTACGGAACCATACATTTAAACCGCGTTTACACTTAGCCACTGTTCTTTACAGTTGGCATCCTTTCCTATTATATTAGCTATATTTTTGTTCTTTTAACATTTGGACCTACTGGTAACGCTTTGTCGTGTTCACTTAAATACTTTCTATGAATATTTTGCAAAAAGGATTTTCTCTGTATGAGTCGAGCATAATATTTTTGTTATTTGCAAGCATTTATTTTGAAGTTGGCATTTGCATGTGCTCACGTTAACATCAGTCTAAGAGCCAAAGCTACCGACATAGCTTTTAAAATTAGGAATTTGAAGTGGCAATAGGCTGGACACCTCTGTCGCAGAACCGATGAACGATGGAGTAAACGGGTTCTTGAGTAGAGAATACTTACTGGAAACGCAGAGTGGGACCAGGAAGGTCGCTGGTGGAGGACGGATGGTCAATATGTATATACTTCTTACAACCGAGCCACCACCGCGCCTTTTTTATGTATATTTCTATGTTTATTTAATTAGTATGTATTTATATTTCATTATTGTTGATCACAATAGTATTTCTTCACCCGCTTATAATGCCTCCCCATTCACAAAGGTTAGTTGGTAGAAAATGCATTTATAGCATTAAGCTCGCCTTTGTACCCACACTATTTTTGGTTCTATACAATAAATAATTTATTATTATTGTTATTATTATGGGGCGAGAAGCCAAACAGTATGACAATCAAAGCTAGGACAATCACCTCAAAATTAGTCTATGACTGTGTATTGCCGGTGCCGTGATCGACGTGCACTTACAAATTGATTTTGATGATTTACGGACAATATGCAGACCAGTCGTAAACATTATTAGTGTATTTCGTAATTTACGTCAGAGCTTGCGTCATAATTAGAAAATTTAATATTAATTCTCAACTCTACACAATTCAATTCGATCGAGGCAATTCTAGTCGATTCTGAGTTCTGTAATACTGCTATAGTAGAGACTATAACCAAGGAGATGTTACTCTCTTATCTTTCTTTTACGTCGACTCGCGCCTTCAGGCGTCTGTTTTTACTAAATTTTATACCAGTACCCTCATATTTTTGCTGCAAGATTTTATTAGGCAACAGTTTTGCCGCGCTTTTTCAAATGCAGTAAATAACATTTTATACATATATTCACGCCTTTTCTCTTGCTGGGTAGATAGAGACGATTGAGCGCCATTTGTCACGGTCACCATATTTTCATAAGGCATATACGGGTAATTTAAAACAGGCTCCCACGTCCCAGTCTCATTACCTAGTGTGAGCTCATTATTAATTCACAACATAATGTAAACCTCTGCTGTGTTTTCATTACATTCATATTCATTACAGCTCTAAGAACACAGCGTCCCAGACCTTTACTGTTAGATTTGGGCCTTCCAGAACATATATTTGTAGAATTTGGCCTACACTCGCAAATTACATTGTCAAATTTTAATGATAATTCAAATTCAAATTATTTATTTCCATATGGTTCACATGTAACACTCGGATATTGTCAATTTTTTACAATATTATTAAAATAATAAATAAAAAGATTAAATTAAATTATGGATAGACCGAAATAAGTAAGTGGCATTGCTGCCATAGGCACTGTAGCTTTACCTAAATTCGAGGCATTATAGCCGTGTCAACTTATAATCTAAATAACTATAACATAATGTATAATTATAATAAATTTAAATTAATTTCGTGGCTGTATAAAGGCCGTGTCAACTTACAATCTAAATAATTATAATTTAATGTCAAATAAAAAAAAAATAATAAAAAAAAATCGTGGCTGTATAAAGGCTGTGTCAACTTATAATCTAAAATAACTATAATATAATGTCTAATTATAATGAAATTTAATTAATTTCGTGGCTGTACAGTGGCCGAGTGAAATTAAAATTAAAATCGTAATTTATTAAAAATTCCACGAAAAAAACAAAAAAAACTATGTACGTAAGAAAAGTGTATTTCTCATTGATAATGAAATGAAATGTTAACTAGGTTTATATATAAGTTTTAACTGTAGAACACTGAAAAAAAGTTTTATTATTATTATATTATTACAACATATCTCATAACATGTTTCGTAGACTCTTTATTACTTCTTCTGCTTGTGTTTTATTTGTTTGGTCGTGGTAGGTCTTGGTCTGCCAGGGCCTCTTTTACCTACAACTTTTGCATTATATACCTGGTTCGCCAATCTTAATTTTTAGTTTAGTTTAGTTTTAGTTTATTTTTATTTTGTAAGTAGGCATAGGACAATAAATATAATGTATTCTGCGCTTTTACATGTCAAAAAATTAATTATAATAACGAAAAGCTTATTTTCTGGGAAATAGCTTGTATTTGGAGCAGCACATTACAACCCAAATTATGATCTTAAAATTATAGCTGCTGTAAATAGGCATTGTCATATTATAAACTAAGACATATACAATTATAAAATGAATACATCAAGGATTATAGCTGCTGTAAAGTGGCATTGTCATACTATAAGCTAAAACATTATTAAGATGTCACATAAATTATAGCTGCTGTAAAAAGGCATTGTCATACTTTAGCTAAAACAAAAACAGTTTAAGGTGTCACTTAAATTATAGCTGCTGTAAAGAGGCGTTGTCATACTATAAACTAAGACATACACAATAACATTTGAAATAAATTATGACCAAGCACGCTTGTCATCAAAATACTCGCTGATGGTATAATAGCCCTTTAAAATCAGTTTTTCCTTAACATATGACATATCATATAACATATCTTCTTCAACCATCCTTTCGACATGCCCGAACGATCGAAAGATTTCCTTATTTTTGTCTCTATACATTCATACCTACTCTATTGTGTATATCGTGTCGTTGCGAATGCGGTCTGCTAAAGTGACGCCACATATCCGACGTAATGACCTCATTCCTACTGCGTATTCTGACATATCCTCCTCTTGCTTCTATACGTCAGTAATGGCACTGACATAGCATTGTGTATGGCGTGCCGAGCTTTGTCACTGACATTTCGACTGCGGATTAGTGACCCCTGGGTCCCTCTTGTACTTTAAAATTTGAAGCTTCTATAACTGTGCGCTAGAGTTTTGATGATCAGTCAGTCAGTGAGTAAGTGACAAAATTAAAAAACCTCAAAATTTTATGAAATGTGAAATATACAGTGTTTATACGATGCCTGCTTGGTTACTGATAATTCATTCTAGTTTTATGCATAACAAAGTTATAGGGGGGCTGAAAATGGCCCGACTGTTTCGAGAAAAGAATCGGACTGCCGTGCGTACCTCCAGGTAGACAAAAGACAAAATAAAAAAAAAAGAAAGAAATTTAGTGAATCAAAATGTATAAATTATTAAAATACTGAATTTATTGTAACTAAAATGTTTAAAAGACTTGTATTTTCGTGTATCTACATCTACGAGTACATCACCTCTTTATACCAATGTAAACAATCTTGACAATAAAGAATTTTGAATTTGAATTTAAGAACCGCCCGGAGCAAGCGCCGAACTCCGTCGAGAGACTTTGCGATTTTGTTGCTGTCTCATACAGAGTAAGATAGGGCGCGTAATGAGCGAGACCGCGCTATGGTGCATTGGCAATGCGGAGTGTTTCGGGGAAACGCGTAAGCGACGTCAAATCCATGGCGCTTACGACCTTATTTTCGCTGCTCCGGGTGGTCCTTAATAAATTCCACGCAGTACATATATATATATATAAATATGTATACATAATAAAATATTTTTACACATGTATTGTTATTAGATAACATAGTAGCAGGCCACGGTAACGCAACTATAAACTTTTCAATAAAATCTTTATGACAACTATTATATTATCGTTAAACGTTGTCCTACGAGTGCGTAATAATTTTATTTCATATTTACATATAGTAATAAAATTAATTTAATGACATTTTCTAATATTTTTTTATAAATAGGTGGTAGGCGGACTGATGATGGTAAATTTCCCAGTCTGCCGACACGGGGAAGTATCCACCGTTCGTGCTGATAAACCCAGTAAAGTATATCCACGCATTTCGGGATCAGGCTCGAATTGCCGTCATGCCTAGTCAAGCCGGCATAGTGTTAGGGACTGATGTCAGTCATGAGTGTCTGATTCCAGTTGCTAACATTCATAGACCTTGCGCGCGACTTACCATCACCATGACGTGTTGATGTCCAGATACCCTCATTTAAATAATTAAAAAAATGTTTCAATATTTTATAAGTGTATTCTCTGGTTTCTGATCATTTCTTCTGAAAAAATCATAATATTGTTCGATGAAAAATATACATAACAAAAGTCGAATTTCATTTCATTTCATTTTTTCATTTCATTTCATTTATTTATCACCGTAGGGACCGTCTGGAACACTTGGTTAAGTCAATTTATAATACTCTGTAACCAATATTAGTTACCTACAGTAAGCGAGATAACACAATCATGGTCTGACAGCTTAATACGAAACAACACGACGAAGACCAGAAACAGCCCAAACTATCAATACAATTATGGAAGAGCCATATTGAATGCTAAATAATCAAATACAGAAAATAAAATTTAAATACTAATCATGTCAAACTATGTTAAAATAAAAATGTCAAGTACTACAAGGTACTACTATAATCTAATATAAATATATATATATATATATTGTATAACAACACTAAAATATGTCAAATAACTAATATTATTAAACATAGAAATCTGCCACAAGGGCATCGTCATTAAAACTAGATAAGAAAAAGAAAATATAAATAAATTTATTAATAACATGTCATGAATAGTGATCTTTTGATTCCAGTCGCCCTATTCTATTACTTAGTCGCAAACGTTATTAGTGGATTTCGTTATTTACGTCAGAGATTGCGTCATAATTACAAAATATTATTCAATTCTCAACTCTATAGGCGCTTGACCTCGACGGTGTCCGTGCAAATATAAACTTTAATAGCGTGATATATAGATAGTTAACGGATTCCATTATATAACGTTTGCGCTTAAGTAACAGAATATAACCTTAATCTGGGTTAATTATTATAGGTATATATAGTAGTTTTTTTTTCAATTCTTAATGAGTTAGAATGAAACCTCGGCAAAGAGATTTATCACCGTCTATCAAGACATTTGCGTTCCACGTGCTTTACAACAAATGTCGCAGTTAAATACTCGTTCAGGAAACATATTCATTGCATGTTTTCTGTGAGATAGCGAAGTTTAACGGAATTTACATATTCTAAATTCCAAACGGGAAAGCTATTCTTGGAGTAAATGCGATTATGTTGCTGTGTGGTAACAAATATAATACAATGTAAATTTATTTTGTTACGATAAACTTTCGCAGCTTCCTTACCTGAAAGATCGTTTCCGACTGTGCGATTCGCACAGTCGTCCACTTCGCTCTTCTCAAAACATATTTTTAACTTTAACTTTATTAGATCAAACGTAATTAATATTGCTAAACCAAGGCCTGGTTAACGATTTCCCCTGTCACTATTTTGCAATAACGTAAATAATTGTATGCCTAATTTTAGAGAAACACGTTTAAATAGCTCTGCAAAAATTAATTATATTACAAAATATCTCATCATCATCATCATCATAGCCCCTAAAATTCAGAGTCCTACACTGTTGGAGATGTGCCTTTCAGAAATCTTAGAGAATTTGGCCTACACTCGCCATGCTGGCCAGACGGGTTGGCAAGGGTCTAATGTCAATATTTAATAACAATTAAATAACTGCCTTCGTGGTCTAGCGGTTAAGTCCGTGGATTTAGACTCGGGACAAAAAATATTTAAATACGAATCCGCTTATTTATAAGCGTGGTTTCTGACCACCCCGAAAGGGAAACGGTCGTGATGATACTTTAATTAAATATCGTTATTATCGTTATTAATATTTCCATAAGTAAATATATGAAAAATGTACACAAGAAAAGTGGATTTCTCATTGGTACAGACCATTTTTAGTATTATAAGAAAATATAATACTAAATATTTATATTCGCTATTTAAGGAGCCGATGACGCGCACAGTAGCACACGAGACTTCGCCGTTGCTAAAATCACTCGGCATTATAAAAGGGTTGTCACTGAAATTTCCCTTGTTTGACTTATTTACTTGCACGGAGACTGAGTTTAAAAAGGTGACAAAAACTTTTTTAAGATATAGTAAAGATTGATATCTCTCTTAATTATTATTGTTACTGCAAATTATTGGTATTTTTTTACTAATGAATTGGCTTAGGCTGTTATGTTAGGTTTACGTGTTTGTAAATAAATAAAGCGTTCTTACAACCGAGCCACCACCGCCAAAAAAAATACCTACGAAATTTGAAAAAATCTGTCGTGTCGCAAGTTATCGATTTATTAGGACATTATTTTTGTACAGTCTGACTGTAAACGATGGCGTTTATGACTTAGTATAAAATAATAATATGTTTTGCCGATATTTTGATGTTGAAGTTCTATTTCTGACAGTAAAAGGGCGCGCAGATATCTTGGCGTACACTGGTCATAAAAATGTGTCATAAATTTACATCATATCAACATACATACATACAAGTTTTATTACGGCTGTTATCTCTAGCGGGATTATATATTTAATACTTTTTTGTTTAACACAACATGTAATCCTGCTAGCTGGCGGGTAGTGGCTCGGTTGTAGGAACACCTTAATATCCTACAAAGGTCGGTTCAAACCCCCCGGCATGTACCAATGAGAAATACACTTTTCTTACGTACATTTGTCGTAGATTTACAACACCACCGTTACCGTGCCTCGGAGAGCACGTTAAGCCGTCGGTCCCGGTTCCACTAATACAAACTTGTGGAATCGTTAATAAATTGTCATTAAAAATTCACATCAGATCCTCGCCAACCCGTCCGGCCAGCGAGGCCAAATTCTTCAGATATAAGTTCTAGAAGGCCCATCTCCAATAGTGGAGGTCTAGGACGCTGTGTTCTAGGCTGGAATGATGATGTGACAATGCTGCTTGATGTGCCAGATCCTTAATCAACATCAGTCTGTGTCTCTCCTTCAAGGCTCGCCACTTATCACGATCTTCTGCCACCCTCATCAATCCCCCACCCGCGACCTTCCTCAGGTCATTCGTCCTTCTTGCAGTACGGGGTCTCCACTCCAGAACCCAACTTCTCCATTGTTCATCGGTTCTGCGACTGACGTATCCAGCCCATTGCCACTTCAGCTTGCTAATTTTGAAAGCTATGTCGGTAACTTTGATTATTTGACGGATGTCAACGTTTCTGACTTTATTTTTCAGAGAGATCCCGTGCATACCTCTCTCTATAGCTTGATGAGAGAGCTTAAACTTGTAGACCAGACTCACTGTCCGTGTCCACGTTTCTGCAAGTTGCTGTTGCTATAAATACGATCTCAGCCTAATTTGTAAGCCTTCTTTTACATCCCAGAATCAAATAATATATTTGGTTGACATTACGCGTGTGTGATAAATGCAAAAGTAAAAGAGGTTTAGTACAGAAAGGAATTCGAAATAAAGATAGAATAACCAATTCATTTAAGAAGAAGCTTTCAAATCATTATCGCACTTTAAAGGGAATACAAACATATTCACACAACTCAGGTTTGAGACAAAAGAGGAGGGGATAAAGGAACGGGGAAGAAAGGGCTACCATAGCTTGGGGTTGACTATGATCGTCAACGCGTGTGTTAAGCGCGCGGGCTATGGGCTTGTAAATTCCAAATTCCAAGCCGACAACGAGGCGTCACGGGGATCCTGGGCAGCGGGTTATCTTCTCAAGCTGGGTCCCAGCTCTAAAGTCCAGATATAGAAGGCCTACTGGAAAAACCCCAAGCTCAGGGGGCGACAATATCCAGTAGAATGAATATTTTCAAGGTTACAGATTTTTAAAAAGAGAATGTAAGTTGAAATTAGGTGATAATCAAATAAGTAGCTGCGCGTTGCTGAAGTCTGTTTTGAAAAAGGGTCTCATATCAAAATCTATTTGACAGGTCTCAAATAAGTGCCAAGCAAAGGATGTCAATTGCAGCCAATAATATATAGTCTATGGCTGCATCTAATACAATCGTTACAATGTATCTGTACGAACCGCGTGATACAGAACTTGCTTTACTATACTACGTAAAAATTGCGGTTGTGGCTCGGTTATAAGAACCCTTTCCTTTAATCCAAAACTACGTGGTTTTACCTAAAGAGATATATATACACTTTTCAGAGATTTACAACATAACAGAACTGTTAGTAAGTGCACTGGTTTCTGCACTAGATAATTCTGTCAAGGCACAGAAACCAGATTGATCAGGGAAGGTGTAGTTTCTTGATCCTAGTTTTGCAACACTCGAATGTGGTTGTTATATCTTATTTATTTATTTATATTTAGTTACTTATATTTGCTTATTCATTTTGTTTATCCTGTGATAAAGTTTGATACTATTGAACGGGAAACGAATAGGCGCTTTTGAAAATACTTCGAAATTGAGCGAAAAGGAATGAAATTATGAGCAAGTTGCTCAGAGCAACTAATATAAATAATTATACTCTGTCTGTAATCCGTTAAAACTCCCAAAGGTTAGCTGGTAGAAAATGCCTTACGGCATAAAGCTCGCCTGTGCACATTAATTTTAATTTAATTTAGTTTTTGTGCAACAAAGAATTATTATTATTATTAACTAACCTTTGTCGAACTGGTGACCGATTCCTTGGTGCTTTTGATAGCCGACGGGTCGCGAAATCAATAGTGATGATGGGGATCACAGCCGAAATTACTGCAGGTCCAGGGCACAATCACAGCGAATAATTACAAATTAAATTTGGGGAGCAACGAAACGAAAACATCATTACAGGAAGTGCACCAAGCATAGTCACTACTAGAGGGCGTCGAGACGATGGAACGTCACAAAGTGCGCGCACAATGGCCTTACCGCGAATATTCAAATCAAACGACTCAAATATCGAACAACTATATATAGTCGTATATGTTTCGCATTACCACGATCGCGTTTAAGATAATTTCATCGTAGCATCAACATTTTACATCATGCTCTAATCGTCGCGTCAGGAATATTATTCGTCTCGCATCTAAACCAAAAATACAGTCCATTTTCATATACTCGTACAACTTCAGCCAGGGTACCCCGTCTCGAGTCATCCTACAACGGGCATTAACAACTTTCAAGAAAAAATAGGCACTTAAAAATGTTAGGTACACCCGAATGAATGTCAGCCATACGAATGAGAGAAAATAAACTGAGTTTCACACACGGCGACATAATGTCTCATTTCCCACCCTATAACTTCTATTATACTAATAATAAAAGAAGAAAAAAAGCGGGCGATAAATTTTAATGTTCATTCTTAACGTTATCCTAGCAAGCTTAAAATCCTTTTACATCATTTTTTTTATAACCTACACTTCATTTATCAAGCCATGATTTGTAGTAGATAGTGGTTGTCTGATTTTTTGACTATATGATTTTGTTTTGTTCAACTTGTTCCTGTACCTTGGACAGACCATCCATTTAGGAATAGCGAACTTCAGCTAAGAAGCTGACAGATACATTAAGCTAGGATTTAAGTTTTCAAGCAGTTCGTTCTTGCAGTAATGTCGTATGTAGTAGAGACGTGGGCAGTGGGTCTGATGCATAAGTTCAATGTCGTTCAGCAAGCTATAGAGAGAGCTATGCTCGTGATCTCTCTGAAGGATAGAGTCACAAGCGTTGACATCCGTCAACGAACAAAAGTTACGTAGCTTTCAAAATTAGCAAGCTGAAGTGACAATGGGCTGGACACGTCTGTCGCAGAATAGAAGAACGATAGAGTAAAATGGTCCTGCAGGGTAGACCACGTACTTGATGAATGACCGATGACGACAGATGGACAGATGACCGGAGAAAGGTCGCTGGTGGGGGATGGATGAGGGTAGCAGGAGATCATGTTAAGTGGCAAGCCTTGAGGAAGGCCTGTATCCAGCAGTCCAGAGATGATGATGACGATCATCACTAATCACTAACTGCATCACTTGTGCACATGGAAATAGTATGAAAACGCAATTATAAGATAGGTGAACAATTTGTTTAAGCTCCATAACCTAATCCGTTCCTGGTGAACAACGCAAGCAAACCACAGCCACAGTTCAGAATTTGCACCTACTTACCGTAGTCATGGTGACTTCGTAGACCTACGAATTTCATGTACGTACAAATATTGGGGACTTATACATCTATCACATGATAAAGATGTGGAATGCTCTTCCAGCATCCTTCCTTCCACTTACCTATAACCGGAAAAGCATAGTCAAGCCGGCATAATGTTGGGGACTGATGTCAGTCAAAAGTGCCGGATTCCAGTTGATAACATTTATGGACATTGCGCATCGCTTACTATCAGATGGGCACAAGTTTGTCGTGCTAGTAAAAAAAAAGAACATTCCATACGTTATTTTTCTTAGCTCTTAACTATTTCAGCAGTCCCCAAGGTTTAAGAAAGAAAAACTACTTTGCGAAATGAAGTTTTTAAATAAATAATGGAGTGTTTAACTAGTAGGCGACCGTGTTTAGATCAAGATGAGAAAAAGTTACACACACAAACACATACACTTAATTTACAGTCCATCAACCAATCTACTACTGTTTATGTATTTTTAATTATTTATTTTTTTAACAAATCAATATTTACACTGCCATATCCCTTCTGAGGTGGTCACAAACCACGCTTCTTTTTTTTGGATTCTCCATACATAATAATAATAATAATAAATTATTTATTGTACAGAACCAAAAATAGTGTGGGTACAAAGGCGAGCTTAATGCTATAAATGCATTTTCTACCAACTAACCTTTGTGAATGGGGAGCCATTATAAGCGGGTGCAGAAATAATATTGTGATCAACAATTATGAAATATAAATACAATATTGTAGATATAATATATATTGTAGATTCTATATATATATGGAGCGCTGCAAAGTCCCATATTTCCGACGTCTTTGGGCGATATTGACTACAAGAAAAGCATCAAATTTTTAAACACTTTAAATTGATGATCCCTAACTGACTTATGAACTTAAAAACAAATATCGTGTTGAGAACTGATGTATTCTGTACAAAGTCCTTCCCGCCATTTTGCGCGGATATGTTAAATGCAAGTTTTTGTTTTGTAAATTAATTTACTTATTCTTATTCTTATTCTTAGTGTATCACCGTACATTCCCACTGGAATTTGGTTAAGTCAATATAATTTAAACAAAATTGTACACAACATATATTTAACGTTAAAATATCTGTCTTGCCTGGAGAGTGCAATGCGAAGACAAGGAACAGAACTGGTAGTGAAATAGGAACATCAACACAATAACAAAAAATAACCAAAAATATAGGTACCTATATTAAATATAAATATCTACCTACGTTAGGTAAATAAATTAAATTAAACTGTTGTTGCGGCTGTATATGGGCTTTGTCAGTAAAATTATATATTATTACATACCTACTTAACTAATTAAATTTAAATGTCATTTGAGTAATTAATAATTAACAGCAAATTCTAGTTAAAGCGGCTGAAATATATATATATATATATTAATTACTCAAATGACATTTAAATTTAATTAGTTAAGTTATATATAAGTTATTAATTTATATATATATATATATATATAGTTGACAAAGGCTTTTTTCAGCCGCTTTAACTAGAATTTGCTGTTAATTATTAATTCTAGTTAAAGCGGCTGAAAAAAGCCTTTGTCAACTATATATATATATATATATATAAATTAATAAATTATTAAATATGTCAGTATTAGCTGTAAATAAGCATTGTCAAAATAATAACATAATGTGCTACAGTTTATCGTAACAGTACCTTAAATATAAATAATATGACTGTGGATATTGTTGGTCAAAAGTGGTGTTGTTTTGTTTAATAATATGCTAGAATGTAAATAATTATGGAAAAGGATAAATTGGACTTTAAATATGGGGCACAAATTGCAATTTATTTTTTGCGGTTTTCGCGCGCTGTGAACTCCAATATTTTACTCGACGTGTTTGGGCTATAATGCCGCGAGTGACTCCAAGAAAAGCATAATCTTCTGTAACATCTGGAATTTGATGATAACCTCATTAACTCATAAAAAAGAAATATATATTACGTCAGACTTGGCTGTATGGGCTAGACCCTTTGCCTTCTTTATCACCTCATTTATCATCTATCGGGAGAAATCTACCGAAGACGATGGCTGTATGGGCTCTGCCTTTTGCCTTACCATAAAAAGAAAATTGTACTAAAAAAAAAAATATATCTCAACCGTCGCGACGATGTTGGTTCAGTATGTACCTACAGTCGAACGTTTAGTATACCTCTATTTGTATTATTTGCTATCCATCTCAAAGTGAAGCATAAAATAGGACGTTATTTTCCTAAATAATATGTAAATGATGTAAAATCCCTCATCAATATTCCGTCCTCGTGTAACGTATAAAGGATAATGAGACAAACACCTTGTTCGAGATTACAGCCTGTTTATTCAAAGGTGAACTTAAAAACAAACTTCCTAAGAATGGTTTTTAAAAGAGACTGGTATTCTATTCTGTAAGCGTAACTTTAATTTTAGGATTTATTTTTAAAGAACATGTATTTTATTTTAAAAAAAACACAGACTGTAACCGAATACATACCTCCACTGCTTTCTAGAAATTCTTGGAGAATTTGGCCTACACTCGCCACTCTGGTTAACGAGAGTGTGGTGTCTAATTTTAATAATTTAATATTGACTATTCCACAAGTTTGGAAGACTGACGTCTTAACGTGAGCACGGAAACGGTGGTGTTGCAAATCTATGACAAATGTACGTAAGAAAAGTATTTCTCATTGGTACTCGTACATGCCGGGGTTCGAACCAACCTTTTTAGGTTTATTAGGAAAGCGTTGTTAGCCACCACCGCTATTTTCTTTTATTTAAGGTTTTGATGGACAAATTGGTTGATCTTTTTTGCCTGTACATAAATTGCATAAATTCAACTGCAACTAATACACGAGGAGTTATTGTAAGGAACATGGTGGCTAATGTTTTATTTAAAAAGTAAAGTAAATTATCATCATGACCATATCTCTTTTGGGGTAGTCAGAAACCACGCTTTTTAAAGAAGCGAATTCACATTTAGCCAACTTTACTATAGGTCCATCATGACAAGTGACAAGCTTGTCGATGTCTCTAGCGTTTCAAACTCGAGAAATATTACAAATAAATTATTGTGTCCCGGCCGAGAATCGAACCCGGTACCTGCACCCCTAAATTCACGTACTAATGAAGGTTTAGATAAATCCAGGTTTATTCAGGCAGGAAATTTTAACGATTATCGTTAAATGGTAGGGAATGTAACCTTCGGGAGGTGGAAAGTCTAAAGTTAACTGTTTTGTATTCAAAGTGAAGAATCTGAGCTATTTTTAAACAAACTTATAAGCTGGCTGGAAACTTTAATAATAGGCTACATGCTTGGAGAAAATTTACTTAGGTCTTGACACAGCATATCCCTGTTTATAACTACACGTATTTAATGAGATTTTATAAGAACTATATCTCGACAAATGCCTAAAAAGAGTGAGGGAAAGTGACTGTGGTATAAAGATAAGTGATCTAGTGGTGAACTGCCTGCTTTATGCAGATGATGCTGATCTTATTGCATCGTCCGAGCATCAACTGCAATCACTAGTCACAGAAATGAAGGAGCGATGTGCAGAAAAAGGACTTCGTTTGAATGCGAGAAAAAGCAAGGTACATAGTATTTGAAAGAAGAAGGATGACAACCGTGACGATAATGTAACAATTAGTTACTAATACATTATTGACTAATTAGTAAATACTGTTTATTGTGATACAGTAATATTTTTTATTACCTTATTATTATAATATAATTATTTTTTATGTAACATTTAGTTACTACACACATCAAAAAAGTCTAGGGATCAAGCATGTTTATGCGGATTTCTTGTGATTGAGATGTGGCTTTGTAATAAATTTATGATTTTATAAATTTATATGGATCCTTTTTGGTGCATTTCATAATTTAAAACAGGAACTGTCAATCAAATTCGAGTAAAAGATGAAAATCAGCTGTCAATATTTTCCCTATAAAAACATAAGACGCATTGAAGACATTATTAGTGCTACTGTTTCCCTACTACTGATTAAAACCAACGTTATTATGGAGCGGCGACGTCATTTAAGCAGGGAAGAAATGATCAGAGCCGTGGGAATGATAGAAGCTGGTTCCCGGCAACGTACTGTGGCTTTAGCTCTGAATACAAGTCAGAGTGTTATCAGTCGACTTTGGACACGTTACCGAACCACTGGTACCGTGGCTGAGCGCCATGGAGGACGGTATCGCTGCACCACACGGAGACAAGACCGATACATTCAAATCACAGCTCGAAGAACTCCAACAATAACCGCCATGATGTTAGCCGTGAGCCTTCATCGCTCTTCAGGGAACTTAATTAGCGACCAAACAGTCAGAAACCGCTTGCATGAAGTGAACCTTCATTCCCGAAGACCGCTACGGGTACCACCTATAGCAATGCACAATCGTAGGACTCGATATCAATGGGCTCTTGAACACAGAAATTGGACAGAAGAACAATGGCGTTTCGTGTGCTTTTCTGATGAGTCTCGTTTTGGTATGAGGCCGGATACAAGACGTATACGACACTGGAGAACCCCTGGACGCCAACAGCGATTAAAATCCTGCCAGGAAGTCAATCCTTATAGTGGTGGAACCATCATGGTATGGGCGGGTATTTCGATCGGCGGAAGAACTGAGTTGATTTGGATCAGAGGCAACCTCAACGCTCAAATTTATGCTGAGACGGTTGTATCAGACGTCATCGTTCCTCTACAAGTGCATATCGGTCCCTTATTTCAGTTAATGCACGACCGCACACCGCAAGAGTTGTAAGACAGACTCTCGCCGCAGCTAACATCAATGTCCTGCCCTGGCCTGCTCAGTCGCCAGACTTGAACCCGATTGAGCATGCATGGGATATTCTTCAGAGAAGAGCTCTGCCGAATATGGAGGGTATCCAGTCGCAAGAAGACCTTTTTTTGTTGTTGCAACGAACATGGGCGGCCATTCCACAGCGTGATTTGGATGAACTCATTTTGAGTATGCCAAACCGATGTTCTTGTGTTGTTAGTGTTCGCGGTAGAAACACGGATTATTAATTGTTGTCAATAAAATTAAAAAAAAAACTGTTATTTCAGTCTTTTTTTCGAACTTTAATGTTAGTGGTTCAAATGTCAAAAATCCCTTTATTAGGAAAATGGCAATTTTTTTTACTAATGCAAAGGTGACTTGGTTTATCGTTACTGTAGACAAACGAAAACATTTTATTTGATCAATCCTTAAAGAAAATTTTAATGAATATCAATCAGGAGAAAAGTTATTGCAAAAATATATGTTGATCCCTAGACACTTTTGATGTGTGTATTATGTATTTACTATTTTATTAACTAATATATAAGTTTGTTAACGGAATTGCACGGCAACATTTGGGTACTTAGGAAGTAATTGTTATGTTTAGCTTGTTTGTGTCTCGAAGGTCATTCTCTCGAAGGGGGGATGGCTGGCACATGCGTTATGTCCGTGATCGGGTGCTGCTGTGGGGGCCTGGGACCTCTGCCGAACACGTTCAATTTATTGTTCTTAAATTAACAGAGGTTTTTGCGTTTTGTTGACTTTCGTGTTGCACATAGGCATGTAGTCTACCTTAATTCTGACTTGCCTGGTGGGTTACTGCTGTACCAGGTATTGTTTTCTCATAGGTACTGATAACTAAATTTAAAAGGTTATTAATTGATCGTTGTGGTGCAGTTCTGTATATGTTTTATTTTGTAAATCTGATATAGCTGAGTTTTCCTTGCAGATTCCTTTCTCAGTCAGATTAAACATTAACAGGTCACTGGAATTTGCTAAGCTGCTGGTCTTCTGCTATTAGCTTACTTATTGGACCACTTTGCTGCTTAGTCTTCTACTAGCAGGAGTAGAATCATTCAAAATAATTAAATTAATGACGTTTCATAAATGCCTGTAATAGGTTTACGTGAATAAAGATATTTTGACTTTATCTTTTGACTTTGACTTTGATAAAGATTGATGATGAAACTCTAAAACAAGTAAATGAAAGTAAATGGCAGTGTTTTCACGCGGATGGGAAGTATGTTAGGGATTTTGGAAGAAGTGTGAACGCGGGAATTAGTGATAACGTTGCCCTGGGGTCACTGATCGCTAGTCGAAATATCCAAGCTCGATTAGCCATAAGCTGGTACAAACACTTATGCATGGAAGGGAGACGTGGATATGTCAGAATACGCATATACGCATATAAATGAATTGAAACAGTCGCCACTGATCAAATATCTAGTATACTATGTATGTACAACAGTTACAAGCTAAAAAGTTAATATTTTAGTTTAGCTGTTAATTGAGATAAAGATTGGATTTTCGGGAAAAGTTGCCGGAAAGTTTGGAGCAAAGTTATAATTGTTCAAACTCCAGACTCCGTGTCTTAGTATTACCAATTCACACATACATAAGTGACATTGTCTTCTGGAACACACTCTGTTTCATCAGACTAGTCCAGGAGACAGAGCACATTTATATATTAGGTAAAAGAAAAAAAATGTGTCAATAAAGATAGTTAAGTTAAGTATCATCACGACCGTTTCCCTTTCGGGGTGGTCAGAAACCACGCTTATAAATAAGCGGATTTACATTTAGCCAACTTTACTGCCGGCCTATCATGACAAGTGGCAAGCTCGTCGATGTCTCCAGCGTATCAAACTCGAGAAATATCACAAATAAATTAAATAATAATTAAATGTATTTATTTACCTACATTAATAAATATTATTGTGTCCCGACCAGGAATCGAACCCGGTACCTGCGAGTCTAAATCCACGGACTTAACCGCTAGACCACAGAGGCAGTTTTAATAGAGGAAACTCGTATTTTTTTTTTGCAATTGCCTTATATGTAATTGCAATATAGGTAATTTATAAGACATAGCCCCTTTACGACTTTACGTTTGTCGTTAAATCGAGTGACGTTACATGGAGTTTACACTGTATATTTATTTTAGTAAAATAGAAAAAAATCGTTATGTTTTGCTATTTTTCTCTGCCTAAAATTAGGTATTTAAAAGTGATAATGACTTTAAATGTTCGTTATTTAATTTCCTGCTTTTATTATTATTATTTATTTTGTTTTAATTAAAATAATCGACTTGATTACTCTTATATAGAAAATACCAAATCACTATTCACTACATATTATAAAAGAATCTCCTCCGTGGTCTAGCGGTTAAATCCGTGGATTTACACTCGGAGGTACCGGGTTCGATTCCTGTTCGGGACACAATAATATTCAATAATTTAAATAAATAAAAAGTAAAGTATCATCACAACCGTTTCCCTTTCGGGGTGGTCAGAAACCACGCTTATAAATAAGCGGATTCACATTTAGCCAACTTTACTATAAGGCCAATAATGACAAGTGGCAAGCTCGTCTCCAGCGTACCAAACTCGAGAAATATCACAAATAAATTAAATATTGATTAAATGTAATTATTTACATTATTAAATATTTTTGTGTCCCGACCAGGAATCCAACCCGGTACCTCCGAGTCTTAATCCACGGACTTAACCCCTAGACCACGGAGGCATAAATTTAATTAATAAATATTTGATTTACGCTATTGTAATACCTAAAGTTTAAGCTGACAATATTGTATAACCTACATGTAAGTTTTTGGACATATTTTATTTAAAAATTTAAAATTTATATTGTTGTTTGATGTATTTGCTCGCCAATTTACTTGGCAAATGTTGTTACGTTAAGTTAGTTTACTATAAGACCTGTAAATTAGACTAACATTTATGCAAATAAAGAATTTTTATCTTATCTTATCTTATTTTGTTACAACTGAATTTGTAAGTCTGTAAGCCAACGTAACACTTTTGGCAACCTACGTCATAATACTAGTACCTACTAATAGTTCGATTTGCAAAATTTGCGGTTTTCAACATTGCGTAAATATCAGAGTCTAATGAGATCTACAACCGATTGGCGAATAATTAATATGCTATCAGTGTTAATACCGCAATGGTTTATAAAAGCTACCTAAATAATAAAATTAAAAATAAACTAAACTATAAATAAAAAATGTGCTTTAGTGACGTCCCATCCGAGATAGCCCCAAGGAGACTGGCAATATTTCCCCTCTGTATAGCGAGGCTAATACATTGGCAGAAATAATTGCCAGCCTTCCTGTCTTCAGACCTTTCCCTCAGCTGCTTTGACAACTTCTTGGCCGGGCTCTTTGCCCAAATAACAAGCCCAGGTGTTCCGTCGCCAAAAAGTTTGATAACCCCTTAACTACACCATTGAAATAATTTTATATATTTTAGCTCCTTAGGACACATTAGCTCCATCTCATATCCAGGCGACCTCGTCAGACGCGGGGAAAGCGGCGTTTTCTGCGGAGAACCTTAAATTGCTCAAATACGCCAACCTTGGCACCGGTTACGAATTTGCGCCGTTTGGGGTCGAGACGATGGCCCATGGGGACCGTCAGCGAGGTGCTTGGCCAAGGAGTTGTCAAAGCGGCTAAAGGAAAGGTCTGGAGACAGGAAGGCTGGCAATTATTTCTGCCAACGTATAAGCCTCGCTATACAGAGGGGAAATGTTGCCAGTCTCCTTGGGACTATCTCGGATGGGACGTCTCTAGAGGACATTTTTTATTTATAGTTTAGTTTATTTTTAATTTTATTATTTAGGTAGCTTTTAATTTATATTTAATGTACATTAATATTAACTTCTTTTATAACCTAGCGACTTTAGGAATTATCGAAATCGTCGAACGCGTCTGGTCTCCAGTGTGCCACAAAGGAACTAACATACATACATATATTCAATATGTACACCCGATAAATAAAAAAATACGGTCACCTACGGACTACCGCGCAAAAATTTTTTTTTTTAAAGCACTTAAAAAGGAGTATTTACCTTTCAGCGTCCGAAAATATGTGCAAATAAATCAAAAAATACCCCTAATTTTTACGGTTGCATTTAGGAAGAAATATAGGTAAAAAAGAAGGTACAAAACAGCATCAATAATTTACATCCAGAGCCAGTGCTTTTGAATTTAAATTCACTAATTTACATCTGAATTAAAACGAGAGTTTTCGCCCATTTTCCATTCATTCATTCACCCATTCGTTCACAGTTAAAAATACCCATTCATTTACTCTAGTTAATTTATTAAACTAAATGTTTTGCTGAATTTTGATTTTTGTGTATTTTGAAAAATTGTTCCAAGGCTCATTGACGTCTCTGGTGACAATGGGGCTGGCAGTTTTTTCTCCCAAAAAATAAGTATCTTAATTCAAAGGGGAAATGCTGCTAGTGTATTGGGCACCATGCCAGCGATTTGGAGGAGCTATTTTTTTTGTAAGTAATTAATTTTTATTTTGTATGTATTATTATCTTTTTTTTTTAGGTTAAATTTAGATTTTGTTGTAATATAGTTTATTTTATTTAATCTAGAATAAAAATAAATAACTACCTTTTTTATTTTGAAAAAAATATCAAAACAGTTTCATCACGACCGTATCCCTCACGAGGTGGTAAGAAAAAACTTTACTATAGACCCATTATGCGAGTGGCAAGCCCGTCGATGTCTCTAGCGTACCAAACTCGAGAAATAACACAAATTATTTTTTGTGCCCCGACCGGGAATCGGGCCCGATAACTCCACGTCTAAATCTACGATGTTAAGCGCTAGACTACGGAGCTACCTCCGTGAAAAATGTAAAAAAAAACTTGAAAAGTCGGTTTCAACTCCGGCATGTACTAATGAAAAATACACATATTTTTTTTTATACTCTTTACATGGTATCACAGTATAAACTCCAATACTCCATGCAAGGAGGAGTCAGAACATTTATAAAAATTTAAGAAAAAGCTACAAACTATATTAGGAATCAATTAAATACATTGTCATCCTTAATGAACAATCAGCAATAGATGGTAGGCGGACGGTGGTAATTTGCCCAGCCTGCCGGGGCGGGAAGTATCCACCATTCGTGCCGATAAACCCAGTAAAGTATATCCACACGTTTCAGGCTTTCCGTCGAGCCCGGTTAAGCCGGCATAGTGTTAGAAAGCAGTCATGAGTGTCTGATTCTTGTTGCTAACATTCATGGACCTCGCGCGCCACTTACCATCAGGTGGGCGCAATAACTACTAGGTTTTTACTTGCAATAAAGTATCTTCACGACCGTTTCCCTTTCAGGGTGGTCAAAAACCACGCCTATAAATAAGACGGACATTTAGCCAACTTTACTATAGGCCAATCATGACAAGTGGCAAGCTCGTCGATGTCTCTAGCGTACCTTGGGGATCATGTAAGGTGATGGGCAGGATGAAGAAAAATATTTAAATAGCTTAACTTAGTAAATAAACATAATTACGCATTTATAACACTAAAAATACATATACGTACACAATATAACAAAAACAATACACATACATACCATATAATACATGCATACATAAACAAACATATATATATATATATTTATAGTTTTATATATATATATATATATATAAAATGTCAAACAACTTCATTAATTCGAGAGACACATTCTGTTACTCAAGATATTTTATATTTACTTACATTAATAACTATTTTTGTGTCCCGACCAGGAATCGAACCCGGTACCTCCGAGTCTAAATCCACTGACTTAACCGCTAGACCACGGAGGCAGTGCAATAAAGTATTTAAATAAATAAGAGAAGTTTTTCTTCATTATCATGACGAGGGCAATTTTTCTACAATGTTTGCTTCCCCTTGCGTTTTTCGTTGTTTAGTACCCCTCAACCCTTTGCGTGCTTACGTCAAGCACCTATTCAGACCGAATGAATGGCCAGGTACGAGAGATTTTTAAATTACTCATTTAATAATAAAATGATATGAGCTTGGGATGAATAAAAGCCGGGAATCTACTTTTCTTGTTTTTTTATTATTTGTAAACAGGAAAATTAAATAATAATAACATAAAACAAAAAAAATCATTTGCTTTTTCAAAATATGACATAAAGTAATTAGACAAAGGCATAATTTATCTTGTATTATACATATATATGTATTTTATTTCTCTTGCTCTCTAACACTATGCCGGCTTAACTGGGCATGACGGAAAGGCTAAAACGTGTGGATATACTATACTGGGTTTATCGGCACGAACGGTGGATACTTCCCCGCCCCGGCAGGCTGGGCGGTGGTGGCTCGGTTGTAAGAACGCGTACCTTGAATCCTACAAAGGTCAGTTCTAATCCACCCGGCATGTACCAATGAGAAATACACTTTTCTTACGTACATTTGTCATAGATTTACAACACCACCGTTCCCGTGACTCGGAGAGCACGTTAAGCCGTCGGTCCCGGTTCCACTAATGCCAACTTGTGGAATAGTTAATGAATTGTCATTAAAAAATCCTCGCCAAACCGTCTGGCCAGCGTGGCGAGTGTAGGCCAAATTCTCCAGTTCTGGAAGGCCCATCTCCAGCAGTGGAGGTCTAGGACGCTGTGTTCTAGTGGCTCTAATGTAATGTATTTTATTTAATAATGTATTTATTTTCTTCCATCCAGCTTAAATTTAGTAACAATATTTTAGTTTATACTAACACGACATGTGACCTTGGCCCCACCTGATGGTAAGTGGCGCGCAAGGTCCATGAATGTTAGCAACTGAAGTCATGATAAACTTGGTTTGTTTCTGGCGTTGCTGATAATTATACTTGTATTTGATATGGTTATAGATAGTACTACATTTACTAAAGAGACCCGACGGAATGACTGTTGGGCCGTGGAAACTTGGCAGATCTCTGGTGTGGGAAGCGACGTGTGTAGATACATTAGCTCCATCTCACATCCAGGCGTCCTCGTCAGGCGCGGGAAGAGCGGCGTTTTCTGCGGAGAACCTCAAATTGCGCAAATATGCCAACCTTGGCATCGGTTACGAATTTGCGCCGTTTGGGGTCGAGACGATGGGCCCATGGGGACCGTCAGCGAGGCGCTTGGCTAAGGAGTTGGCAAAGCGGCTGACAGAAAGGTCTAGAGACAGGAAAGCTGGCAATTATTTCTGCCAATATATTAGCCTCGTTATACAGAGGGGAAATGTTGCCAGTCTTCTTGAGTCTATCTTGGATGGGACGTCTCTAGAGGACTTTTTTAGTTATAGTTTAGTTTATTTTTATTTTTTATTACATTTACTTATATGTACATATGTATTAGTATGTAGATATGTAAATATTATTTATTTAGGTACCTAAGTATGTAACAATTTATATATGTCACTATATTATCTAATTAAGCCTGTAATTGCACTAACTTTTACTGTTTGATTGCTTTTGTTGTCGCGAAGGTTTGACTGTCATAGATTGCCTAGCGGCATTAGGTCCGCCTTTGTACTTTGTGCAATAAAGATTTAAATAAATAAATGTTTCAAATAACAGTTTTATGTATTTTTATCATTACACACAGCAGCTGCTGTAGTCCAGCGGTAAGTTCGAGACACAAATTATTTTAAATATGTAAATTATTTGTTATATCTTTCGAGTTTGGTACGGTAGACATCGATAATCTTGCCACTTGTTATGATTGGCCTATAGTAAATGCAGACAGCGTTAGTAGTTGTAGTGGTTGGTCTCATTTTGTTAGTCATAAATCACTAGCAACACCAACACTCCACCCTCGCAGATCGTGGTGACGACAAGCTCGGAGAAAAAAATCCGTGAATTCAACTAATAATTAAATCTGTGTGCACAGTGTAGACACCAGCCCGCCACATATACAGTCCATTGCACCTCCCTACAACTGCCCAAAGGATTGTTTCCTCATACCGCACATATAGTCTTTTACTTACGGGCGTGCACAATATTTATTTATTTATTCATTCAATTCAATTTAATTCGTTTATTTTGCATGCAAAAAGATATGTATTCTGCACTTTTACACGTCAATTTTTACAATATTGATATAAAACGATATCATTTTATAGTACATATTGGTGAATCTGGAGCAGTTCATGATAACCATCATTTGGAAGAGAAACAATAAAATAACAAAATTATAAATACAGAATAAATTACAGGATAACTAACGACTATGATTGGCCTATAGTAAAGTTGGCCAAATGTGAATCAGATTCTTTAAAAGCGTGGTTTCTGACAACTCAAAAATGACGTCATTTGGATTCGTTTACTAAAAAGCTCCATCATTTTAAATAAGGAACCGTCTTACAATTTCCTGACGGATTTACCGTCATTCGTCGTCAAGTGAGCGTGTAGTAGTCACGTGTGCCTTTGACAAGTGCCTACTTCGTTTTCTTTGCCTACTTAATATTCCTTCATATCCTAATGCAAGTGGTAGTGGCGCGGTTGTAATATAAATCCTAAAAGGGAGCGGTTCGAACCCTGGCATGTACTCATGAGAAATAATTATATAAAACGTTAGGCCGTCAGCCTTGGTTCCACTAAGTCCAACAACTTATCTGGCCAGCCTGGTCAAAATAGAATTTCTGTGGACAAGAAAATAATATAATAGTCGAATCTGGCCAGATAGTGATGACATCATAAAGTTAAATTAAGGTTTAGCTGAATTGCCTGTAAATGGGCCTTGTCAGTTCTAATATATAAAATATTCAAGAAATAAAAATGAATAATGTCACTAAAAAATCAATTGGCAATGTTGGATGTTACTAAAAACTAAAAATATGTCACTAATATACAAACAGTATAAAATAATTACAATATAAATTAAAACTACTTAAAAGTAAAAATTAAAATAAATATAAACTAAACCTAATAAAAAATAAACTATAAGTAAAAAATGTCCTCTAGAGACGACCCTTCAGTGATAGTCCCAAGAAGACTGGCAAGATTTTCCATCTGTATAGCTAAGCTAATACGTTGGCAGAAATAATTGCCAGCCTTCCTGTCTCCAGACTTTTCCGTTAGCCGTTTGGACAACTCCTTGGCCAGACGCTTGGCTGAGTGTCCCCATGGGCCCATCGTCTCGACCCCAAACGGCGCAAATTCGTAACCTGTACTGAGGTTGGCGTATTTGCGCAGCTTGAGGTTGTCACTAAGACTAAGAAATACAAATGTTAAACAAAATAGCTATTTATAATAAATAATAAATAAATATTTCCAGACAGGTCACACAGCGCCATCTAGTTTCCGTGGTAAGCTACGAGGCTCGTGTTACGGAAACTAGATGGTTGATAAACTACATATTATACTTTTTTTTTTTTTGTAAATACACACATCAAAAAAGTCTAGGGATCAAGCATGTTTATGCGGATTTCTTGTGATTGAGATGTGGCTTTGTAATAAATTTATGATTTTATAAATTTATATGGATCCTTTTTGGTGCATTTCATAATTTAAAACAGGAACTGTCAATCAAATTCGAGTAAAAGATGAAAATCAGCTGTCAATATTTTCCCTATAAAAACATAAGACGCATTGAAGACATTATTAGTGCTACTGTTTCCCTACTACTGATTAAAACCAACGTTATTATGGAGCGGCGACGTCATTTAAGCAGGGAAGAAATGATCAGAGCCGTGGGAATGATAGAAGCTGGTTCCCGGCAACGTACTGTGGCTTTAGCTCTGAATACAAGTCAGAGTGTTATCAGTCGACTTTGGACACGTTACCGAACCACTGGTACCGTGGCTGAGCGCCATGGAGGACGGTATCGCTGCACCACACGGAGACAAGACCGATACATTCAAATCACAGCTCGAAGAACTCCAACAATAACCGCCATGATGTTAGCCGTGAGCCTTCATCGCTCTTCAGGGAACTTAATTAGCGACCAAACAGTCAGAAACCGCTTGCATGAAGTGAACCTTCATTCCCGAAGACCGCTACGGGTACCACCTATAGCAATGCACAATCGTAGGACTCGATATCAATGGGCTCTTGAACACAGAAATTGGACAGAAGAACAATGGCGTTTCGTGTGCTTTTCTGATGAGTCTCGTTTTGGTATGAGGCCGGATACAAGACGTATACGACACTGGAGAACCCCTGGACGCCAACAGCGATTAAAATCCTGCCAGGAAGTCCATCCTTATAGTGGTGGAACCATCATGGTATGGGCGGGTATTTCGATCGGCGGAAGAACTGAGTTGATTTGGATCAGAGGCAACCTCAACGCTCAAATTTATGCTGAGACGGTTGTATCAGACG
This sequence comes from Tinea semifulvella, assembly GCA_910589645.1. Taxonomy (NCBI): domain Eukaryota; kingdom Metazoa; phylum Arthropoda; class Insecta; order Lepidoptera; family Tineidae; genus Tinea; species Tinea semifulvella. The sequence goes on along the minus strand of OU342619.1, from coordinate 2,284,891 downwards.
TCATCGTTCCTCTACAAGTGCATATCGGTCCCTTATTTCAGTTAATGCATGATAATGCACGACCGCACACCGCAAGAGTTGTAAGACAGACTCTCGCCGCAGCTAACATCAATGTCCTGCCCTGGCCTGCTCAGTCGCCAGACTTGAACCCGATTGAGCATGCATGGGATATTCTTCAGAGAAGAGCTCTGCCGAATATGGAGGGTATCCAGTCGCAAGAAGACCTTTTTTTGTTGTTGCAACGAACATGGGCGGCCATTCCACAGCGTGATTTGGATGAACTCATTTTGAGTATGCCAAACCGATGTTCTTGTGTTGTTAGTGTTCGCGGTAGAAACACGGATTATTAATTGTTTAAGTTACCCAATAAAATAAAAAAATAAAAACTGTTATTTCAGTCTTTTTTTCGAACTTTAATGTTAGTGGTTCAAATGTCAAAAATCCCTTTATTAGGAAAATGGCAATTTTTTTTACTAATGCAAAGGTGACTTGGTTTATCGTTACTGTAGACAAACGAAAACATTTTATTTGATCAATCCTTAAAGAAAATTTTAATGAATATCAATCAGGAGAAAAGTTATTGCAAAAATATATGTTGATCCCTAGACACTTTTGATGTGTGTATATACATATTATACATATAAACACCCAGACCGAGACAAATTATACAATGTACATCTTGCCCCCGGTAGGAAACGAACCCGAGTTCACGGCAACGTTTGTTACCACTAGACCACGGAGGCAAATTTAATGTTAACGTGTAAATATATTTTGACTTCGACTTTGACATGACTTGTAGAATTATACTTTACTGTAATAATGAAATGGTTTCATTTGAAGTGATATATATTTTGAAGTAAATAAAGCACGGCAAGTCGCAGCTGAACAATGGCTTTTTGTTTTACTTACTCCGTGTGGAACGATACTACGTTATAGACCAGGAGACCGCACTACATTTGCTTAAGTATTTTTTTGGGGATTAAATAATTTGTACGTCATCATAGTGTGGGGTAGTGTGGCTATCTTGAAAAAGTTGGATGTTGCTCACAAGTTATTGAAATATTATTGATTTAACAGAAATATATACACTAATTATATTATACAAAAATAATTGATGTAACAATTAAAATGTCATATTTATATTTAGTTGGCATATAAAAGTATTATCACGACCGTTTCTCTTTCGGGATGGTCAGAAACCACGCTTATAAATAAGCGGATTCACATTTAGCCACCTTTACTATAGGCCAATCATGACAAGTGGCAAACTCGTCGATGTCTCCAGCGTACCAAACTCGCGAAATATCACAAATAAATTAAATTTATTTATTTGCATTAATAAATATTTTTGTGTCCCGACCAGAAATCGAACCCGGTACCTCCGAGTCTAAATCCACGGATTTAACCACTAGACCACGAAGGCAGTTAGTTGGCATATGTAATTCTTTATTATTAGATAAAGATTTTAGTCAATTTATTAATCACAACTGCAAATTATAAAACAAAGTTATCCGCCGCGTCTTTCTATTCGCGATGAACTCAAAAACCACTTCACCAATTTGCATGTTGTTTTCAGCAATGGAAAGAGTAGTTTTCGAGAAAGGTTTAAGTATATAATTTGTAAAGTTTTTGTATACATTAACGATATTTGTTGGAGGTGTCGGAAAAAATAACCCTCCTGGAAGCTTTCACCGAATTCGATGCCTAAACCCTTTGACATATAACAAAATAATGTATGGTGGAATTGGGTATCTTATTTTTCTTAGGTCTACAGAAAAGTCCTCAATAGTATATGTCTATTTCTTAAGAATAACATACTATATCCTATTTAATATTTTAAAAAATGGGCAATTATAAAGCAGTAATCGGAAAGCTATTTACACAAATGGTATGAATGTGAAACCCTGTAATAGTTCTTAGAGAATTTACTGTGTTATATCTATGTACAATAGTCAACTGTTGGTTATCCAAAATGAATAAATAAATAAACATTTAGTTAAGGCACGCTGCAAAAAAGTTGGGGCCTGGCTTTGAGCAATCTTGTTTAACAATAATGGCTATTAGTGCAACATATTGGTAAGTTCTTTGGGGCGCCATCTCTCGGTCAACGAAAACAGAATTTCTGTGGACATCGGGAACAAAAGAGCTCATAAATTGAAGCCGATAGTGCAGTAAAAATATTTTTCAATAACTTATCGAAAAGCTATCTTCGTCATCAGCTATTAATAATAAAAATTATAATACTTATTTTAATAAAGCTATATATAACATATAAGTGTCATCACGACCGTTTCCCTTGTGGGGTTGTCAGAAACCACGCTTATAAAGAAGCGGATTCACATTTAGCCAACTTTACTATAGGCCAATCATGACAAGTGGCAAGCTCGTCGATGTCTCCAGCGTACCAAACTCGAGAAATATCACAAATAAATATTTATTTACATTAATAAATATTATTGTGTCCCGACCAGAAATCGAAACCGGTACCTCCGAGTCTAAATCCACGGACTTAATCGCTAGACCACGGAGGCAGTATTAAAATTAAAACAATAATTATTAAAATATATCTGTTAATTAAACGTATGCTTTAAACTGGTTAATTAAATAAATCTATTAGCGCTGGTGTTGACGATTGGCGGAGAGTTAATCGACCGTGAGTGTATTCTTTTGCAGGGTCATGTCAAGTCACAGTTTTGTAAATTACTTGACTGTGGATATTGTTAGTGAAAAGTGATGTTATCTTGTTTAAAAATGTGAATAATTATGGAAAATGTTATTCTATACAAGCTGACACGGCGAACTTTATACCTTTGTACGGTCGTAATGATTACTTCTAATTTTAATTGTTACATAAATAAATTTAAAGGTAAATATATGTAACGATTGTATTACATGCGGCCAAGGAATAAATATTGTTGGCTGCAATCGACATCCTTTGCCTTGCACATATTTAAGACGTCACCTGTCAGTGTAGATTTTGACACTTGAATTTCAAAACCAACTGCAGTGTGCTGCTTTAATTCATAATAAATATTTTACCAGATTCATATACGTATTACTTAATAATTATAAATATAAATTCATCCTACTGGATATTGTCGCCCCCATAGCTTGGGTAAGTATTGAATTGAAAATAGTACGGGTCACTTCATGACCACGTGCAGTAGATTCATTTTTATTTGTGCACCACCGCTGCGGTCTCACCAACTACATGGTATCTTGTCTTGGTGTGGACTGGAGTGGTGGTGGATCTAGAGATGGAACGTAACGTGTGCTCCCCGTGCGTTCCAGGGTTTTTCCAGTAGGACTATAAAGCTGGGGCCCAGCTTGAGAAGATAACCCCGCTGCCCAGGATCCCCGTGACGCCTCGTTGTCCGCTTGGGATCGGCAGCGCTCTCCGGGTCCCCATCTTCAGGCTCTCCGAGGGAAGGTACCCCTACGTACGGTCAACGGATGCATAAAGAGTGATAGGGCTAAGTTTTGGCTTACGACCCTCCCTTTATATAATTGTAGATTCCCATTGCTCTCTGTTAACTTCATTTTTGTAATATATTAACTTCCTTGCTTAAATTCCTAGTTTTATTTGAATGTCCCGCTTAACGTGACACCTGGTCTAAGGCAGTGCCAGTACAGAACACGGAATCTTCAAATATAATGATAGAAAACAGAAATTCAATTCCCTAAAAGCACCTGACTAATTCCGCCAAAGCTCCAGTCACAGGCCGTTGGTTTCCCGGAATCGCCAAATTCTCTGCCTAAAATATTTTTCCCGCCAAAATTACACGATTTTCCCTTTCTCAACCTCACTAATTTACTAAACATCCGAGTGCTGCTTTGTTTCGGAATATTTTGAATTAGTTTGCTTGATATAAATTTGTTAAATCCTACTTAAAATATTATAAACGCAAAACTTTGGAGGATGGATGTATGGATGTTTGTTGCTCTTTTACCAAAAAAACTACTGAACTGATTTTGATAAAACTTTACATCAGAATAATATTTAGGAGTGTTCTAAAGAGCTTCACAACCTTATCCATTCTTCTCTATTCCCCAACAGAACAGACAGACAGTGAGGTCGTCCAGGCCCGGATGACTAATGGGCCTGGATTGGAGATGGGGTCATTCCTACGCTTTCCCTGGCAGGATCTCGGCGTGTGACCGGGTGGTAACCTGGTAATTCATGCACTTTTGATGCTGAGCACCGTTACTCTCACGCTGACAGTCTTACGAACACAGGTGGTCTAGGTTCGACATCTTCAGCTCGCCTCCAGAAGCACCTCTTTAGGAAGTGGTCTCCAGTTGGGAGGCCGAGCGCAAGACGAAGCGATATTCTGGAGATGCTTGAAGTGTCCGTTGTCGGCCCGATAGAACATTCGTCTAGTCAGGCCGACGACAAACTGTAGGCATCTCCAGATCTCGAGCTATGACGGAGTTACGCACGAACCACGGCGCTCGAAAGACCACTATGAGCGCTATGTTGTGCTGACTTTTGATCTTGTCCCTGTTGGTCTTGGCCTGAAGGTGGTGCCAGGCTGGCGCAGCAACGGGAGGCGGGAACGGATGAACATCAGAACCATACGTGCAAAATACTATATATAAGATCATCACTCATAGACGCAAAAATATCACAAAAATGAATGATTGTGTTCCAAACAGTAATCGATACTGTAACCTCGGTATTTAAGTTCTTGTACCACGGAGCCAGACTAAACAATGTCTCAATTGTAATATTTAGTAGACATAAATCTATTCCCTAACAAATTTGGGTCTAAGATACATTCTGTTTAGTGGATAGAGGCTGTTAAAATGGCTGTGAATCTTTCTGACTACCCCATATCGGCAATATAGCGTAATGAAGCGAATTTATTGCTCCAAAATCACAACACTACAAAATTGAACCTTATACCTTTACGTAAAAGACCGTATAATAATATTTACTGATACTGACTGTACCTCTAAAGCTGGGACTACATATGAATATTTTTAAAAATAAATCTAATAATGATCGCTATAGTGTGGACTGGACGCTCATGATACGCGGTCTGAATACTGCTGCCGATAAGATACGATTTCACGATACGGTGATACTAAGATTTTGGAAGACGACGCGCGTGCCTCTCCTAGATGTGTCACGTGCATTACAATATAATTTCGGAAAGCTACATACAACAATTTGCGCTTCTGTTTGCGTTGCAAAGCCCTAGTGTACAATTACAAATTATATTTTAGTCCAGTACTTTTTACGTTTGACGCGCCATGTGTCTGTTAAATTGTTATCTATGTGTTCAAAAGTAACAGGTTTGTTTATTCTAGGCGCCACATCTAGCGCGTGTTTTACAAAATCTTTGGTTGATACGATATGATATATTACATTTACTTAAAAAATCTCATACACCCATCATATAAATCTATAACTCTCCCAAAGGTTAGCTGGTAGAGAATACCTTCATGGTATTATGCTCGCCTATGTACATATTTTTATTTTGTATATTTTGTGTGCAATAAAGAATTGTATTATTATTATATGCCAAACTTATGCAGCGTCATATTTAAGTAAATTTCGTTATTTAAGTCAGAGCTTGCGTCAAAATTACAAAATAATATTAAATTTTCAACCCTATAAGCGCTAGACCTTAACAATGTCCGTGCGTGATATACTGGGTAACTTTCTATGGTCTGACGTTAAACCAAACTGTGATGTGATAACTTATCCTAAGAAACCATATGTGGGTAAAGACATTTTTTTTGGCTTCTCCATACAAATTGACTATTTAAAAATTCACAGTTTGTATGAAGTTTTTTTTTTCATTTTCGCCATATCTTATGGAATATCTTAGGAAAAGTTGTTTGTTTCTACCAATAGAATAACATATTAGTCTAACGTAAGACCATTCAAAGTCACCTCATATACATATATATAGTTAATGGATTCCATTATATAGCGTTTGCACTTAGGTAACAGAATAGGGTCAAATAACAGCCTGTTATACGTGTCATCCGACGTGTAAATGGAGTGTGGGGGAGACATAAGGACATTTATATATGATACATCACAGTGATACATATGTGGGCCCAGCTTAAGAAGACACGTCTTACAATAAATTCAAATTAACTACCTACCAATTTACGCGTAAATTTACCAGTTTCCCAGAGGTTGGTTGTATTTCACGCTTTTACGCGAAAACCAGATGGCCGTCTACTCTGGACTGCGTGATTTGAAGTCTAAAGGCATCATCGATAACTAAACTAAAGCGACGATATAACAATTTTTAATAATACGACAAAATAATACCTAGACACTAAGCTCGACAAAGTCATTTGACTAAATAAATATTTGTATGCTAGAAATAGCGAAGCATGTGATATAATTACATATAATAATTTACATCCCTGTTACCATGTTTCTGATAAATAAATTATTTCATTTCATTTCAAAAACAATATGTATATTATCGTCTCTAGAGGACATTTTTTACTTACTTTTTATCAGGTCTTTTATGGGAGGCACAAGGAGGCTTTAGACCTGGAAGAGGATGCACTGACCAAGTCTTTTCGCTCCGCAATATCACAGAGAAGTTTTTGGCCTTAAACCAGAAGGTTTTCTGTGCTTTTGTGGATTTGGAAAAGGCTTTTGATAGAGTTGTAAGAAAGAAGCTTTGGGACACATTGCCGGAGTATGGAGTGAATGACAAACTGCTACAAGCTATACAGTCCCTGTACAAGGGCTGCAAAGCTTGTGTGCGGGTGGAGGGAGGTATGTCGCCTTGCTTTGAATCCCAAATGGGCGTCAAACAGGGTTGTGTGCTTTCTCCTAGATTATTCACTCTATATCTCGACAAATGCCTAAAAAGAGTGAGAGAGAGTGACTGTGGGATAAAGATGAGTGATCTAGTGGTGAACTGCCTGCTTTATGCAGATGATGCTGTTCTTATGGCATCGTCCGAACAACAACTGCAATCACTAGTCACAAGAATGAAGGAGGGATGTGCAGAAAAAGGACTCCGTTTGAATGCGAGAAAAACCAAGGTACTAGTGTTTGAAAGAAGAAGGATGACAACCGTGACGATAAAGATTGATGATGAAACTCTAGAACAAGTAAATGAAATTATATATCTGGGCAGTGTTTTCACTGCGGATGGGAAGTACGATAGGGACGTTGAAAGAAGAGTGAACGCGGGAAATAGTGTTAACGGTGCCCTGGGGTCACTGATCGGCAGCCGAAATGTCAGTGACAAAGCTCGGCTCGCCATACACAATGCCATGTTGGTACCAACACTGATGTATGGAAGCGAGACGTGGATACGTCAGAATACGCATGAGAGTAGGGTTAATGCAGTAGAAATGCGGTCGTTGCGGCGGATATGTGGCGTCACTTTGGCGGACCGCATACGTAACGTCGAAATACGGAAAAGGGTTGGTATGAAGGAAAGCATAGGGACAAAAATAAGGAAAGGCATGCTACGATGGTTCGGGCATGTTGAAAGGATGAGCGATGAAAGATTGACGAACCAGATATATAATTCGAAAGTTGTTGGTAAAAGAGGCCCTGGCAGACCGAGACTCACATATCACGATCAAATAAATAAAACACTGTCTGAAGGTGCATTAAAAAGTCTTCGTAACCAAAGGGCATGTATGAAGAGGTTAATGAATGTCGACGAAGCGAAAGAAGTATGTCGTGATCGTGTCAAATGGCGCTCAATTGTCTCTGCCTACCCCGCAAGGGATCTGGCGTGAAGATATGTATGTTTTTATCAGGTTTAGTTTAGTTTTGTTTTTACTTTTAAGTAGTTTTTTTTAAATAAAAAATAAACGATTTCACAATATGTGTAGGGGATCTAATAAAACCCAATATAATAATGATTGGTGCATTATTTTTATGATTATTATTGATGTTAAACTAATGATAACGACGAATTATGACACGTGACGTGCTTACTAGAACGGAACGTAATGTCATGCTTCATCAAGATCACAGCCCATGGTGTTTTGTATAGTAATAAATAATTTTATTTTTTATTTTTCTTTATTAGGGTCAACAAACAGAATTGCACAGGTTTTAACATTTAACAATAATAAGATACATTAGATCATGCAACACCCACCACGTTAACCACATATTTATAATTGCATAAACTTTACAGCTAATAATAATAAATAAATGTTGATAAATGAAAGGAAAAAAAACAAACAAAAAACTAAATTAAACAAGTAAAAACAAAGGAGAAAAACATAATGTAAATAAAAAAAAAGAGAAAAACAATAAGAGATAATATTTTAACTATCAATTGTTTCGTATCCCTCTGCACTCGTTTATTACATACATATCTCAGTCACAAAGGTTGCATTAAGGTCGCTTATGTCCTTGCACTTGTTTTCGTTTTGTACAATAATAAATTTATATTTTTGCACTTTCAGAGCAGACCGTAAATTGAGAGTTGGACCATGTTTTATCGAACAAAGTCTGGTCACAATCATCGCCTTAAAACGCCAAACAAACTGGGTCTTACGTCCTAGGTAATAAGGCGATATTGGCTTAACAACGATAGGACCTATAAATAAAGATAAGATGCACGAATAAATTTATTTGCGAAACTTTGTAGAGACGCGTTATACATTGCTGCTTCTTTAAGATGGTTTAACGCTTTTGCAGGATCTCTCTCGCACAATCAAATATTTTTCAAGTCTGATTAAACCTTTGAGAAATGTAGTCTTCAACATACTAGGGAATAAAACCACGGACATTTTAAAGTAATATTAACCAGTAAGTCTTTCTATTGCAAGAGCCAGAAAGGGACTGACTACAAATAAAACTTTGACCACATTTGTAAAGGAAGGGCAAAGCACGAAAACTAAATGCAAGCCCACCTCGATCCTTGGCGCCGCATCCGACTGGAAAATTCTCATGGATGCATTTGTACATCATTATAAGATCCCAGATGAACTAGCTGTATCAGCCTATAGGCCAGACATCTTACTGTTTTCTCGGAACTTAAAAAAAGTTATCCTTATTGAACTTACCGTTCCGTGGGAATCAAATTTTCCAAAAGACCACAACATGAAGTCGAATAAATATTATGATCTCACAGAAGAAATGGTCAGGAACGGGTTCAAGACTCAGCTTTACGCAGTGAAAGTTGTTGCGAGAGTTCCAGCAAAATCTTTGCATCACTTACTGAAAGAATTGGGCCTAAGCAGGTCTGCCGTCAATACATTTATGGAACGAGCTTCCAAGACGGCATTAACGGAATCATACAGTATTTGGTCTTGTCTTGGCCTTATTTTCTTAAACCAGCCTATTGTCGGTCGCAATCCCGAGACACCATTTTTCTTATCTCTTACCCACACACGATGGACCCGGCACCCGCACGGTGAATCCATAGAATGCTTAGAAATTTGTCTTCTTCTTCAACTTTACTATAGGCCTTATATCTGCTATAGCTGAGTTTTTCTTGCAGATCCATTTCTCAGTCAGATTTAACATTAAACGGTCACTGCTAAGCTGGTCTTCTGCTCACAGCTTACTTATTGGACCACTTAGCTGCTTAGTCTTCCACTAGCAGGAGTAGATTCATTCAAAATAATTAATTTATTGACGTTTCATAAATACCTGTAATAGGTTTACGTGAATAAAGATAGTTTGATTTTGAAAATGATATTAACTTTTTTATTTTTTATAATACGGCACGGCATGTGATTTTGCGCCCATCTGATGGTATTGGTGATTGTATATGATGGTGCTGGTCTTCTGCTTACAGCTTACTCTTTGGATCACTTTGTAGCTTAGTCATTTACTAGCATGAGTATAATCATAAAAAATAATACGGTTATACAGTTTACGTGAATAAAGATATTTTGACTTTGATCTACAAAACAAAATACTATAGTTTAAAAAGCTAAAACATTTATTTTAACGTGAATATTTCGTGTTTTAAATAAACTAAATATAGTTTGTAATAAAAAAGGAAACTTGTGTCGCAGTAAAATCTTTGCATAGCGATAAAAATTCGTCAACCACTTTTATGATCTTTCCACAAGCGACAATCGCCACTGTCAACTTTCAAAGCTTAAGAAATAAGGTCGGAATTTCCATGAAGATTGCTTTAGTGGGATTTATTCTCCTTCTGAATATAGAGCGGTAAAATGCATTCGCGATAACAATGTGCGAATCTTTTATTATGTTTCGTGTTTAAATATTTCTATTTGTTTCGAATAAATAGACGCTGTTTTTTAGTGTATAGGTTTTACTGCGTAATAAGTAGGTTACAAAAAACTATTATTCATCTTGCATTTCTTTTTTTATACTTTTTTATTATACTGTTCTGCCATACATGCAAGGACAAAAAAAGCAACCCCACACTGTAGCTACTATCCCTATGTGCATAGAAAAGGGTGTCTTTAATATAATATTTTTTTTTCATATTTGACAGGACCTATTAAAAAATAAACGGGTGCGTCGCGGAACGTACCGCAAAAGTGAGAACTAATATTGCATGTTATTGACTTCGTAGTTGGTAGGAATATGGCGAATAAATAAATGCGCATAGTTGCAGACGCGTAAAGAAAGAAAGAGAAAGAAGGTGCGGGAGAGAGCGAGAGAGGCATCGACTATACACGCGGCGCGCGCCTATCCGCCCCTCTTCCCCTTCTCCGCCGCGCTGTTTCGAGAGGAAGCGGCTATTGAGAGAGGTAGCGACTATACGCGCGCGCCTATCCGACCCTCATCCCCTTCCTCGCAGCGCTGTTTCTTCTTGAGCGCTGTTATGACGTACGAACGTACGTTCAACAAAATAGGTCCCCAACCAAGCGCGCGCAATAAAGTTCTCACTTAATAAAAAACAATAATTATTAATATAAGTATTAATTAATACTAAATAAAAGATCAGGGCTGGCAGTCTCGACAGATCGCTATCCTAGCGCTTTCGGTCGGTAAGTCATAAAAAAAAGTTGCCACTTATAAAATCAAAAAGCTGATTTGGTCAATATCATTAGTTCTAAAGGACTTTAATATATTAATATGAGAACTTATATTATTAAAAACTCAGACAGCTCCATATTAACTCATTTTATGCCCTAAAAAGTGTATTATCAATGGACAATAATATTTATTCCTTTGCAACACTATAAGCAAATGCCAAAATGTCAGCTGTAACGCGGTAAAACTGTATCGATAATATTCGATAAGCTCGCAAATTTTGCGCTAAATAGTTTACGAAAATCGCTAATTTGACAGATAAATTCGATATGATTCCGACATTTTTATTACTAAAGGTAGGCACTCACTATACATTCAAACGGATGGCGTTTTAATAAAGTATTTGAATTATTTAGCAGACTTGATCGATTATCGTATTCAGCGTTCGCAATGTTAAACAAGATTATAAAGCTGACGTCGTGACTGGCGGCGGCGGCGCAACGCAAAATAAACTGGATGGACGTAATCCAAGGCTGTGACGTGGTTTAAAAAACAATATACATTATACACTGACCGCCTCCGTGGTCTAGTGGTAACAAACGTTGCCGTGAACTCGGGAGGTCGTGGGTTCGATTCCCACCGGGGGCAAGTTGTACATTGTATAATTTGTCTCGGTCTGGGTGTTTATATGTACCTATATATTTACAAAAAAAAAAAAAGTATAATATGTAGTTTATCAACCATCTAGTTTCCGTAACACAAGCCTCGCAGCTTACCACGGAAACTAGATGGCGCTGTGTGACCTGTCTGGAAATATTTATTATTATTATTATATGACAAATTTGGGAAAGTAGCCAAGCGATTTGGTCTGTTAGAAGGCTAATCATGAAATGTCGAGACTGCGGCATCAGATTTAATTTTTTTTTTGTGAATGAAAATCGTTCAGTACTTCCGACATTTCATTAAATCGCAGTTCTCGGGGATGGTTGATGATGAAAGAAACAGACATTTTGTATTTTAAAAAAATCTGGTTAAGATGCTCTCAATGCCCTATAGATGCGAGCTGTTTGTTTAAATTGTGGACGATGCCCACTATATCCGGAACTCTCGAATCCCTGCAGCTTCGTCGAGATGTGGCTTTTCTGAGCGTGTTCTACCGGCTATACTATGGTGAGTGCTCCGAAGAACTCTATAACTTTATCCCTGCCTCTCTATTCCGCAACCGAACCACACGCACAGGTCAGAATATGCACCCACATACTGTAGTCACCATCCCTTCGCGTACGTATAAATTTGATGATTCATACATCTGTCGCACGATAAAGATGTGGAATGCTCTTCCAGCCTCTGTGTTTCCACTTTCCTATAACTTGAAGTCCTTCAAGCGAAGTGTGAAAAAGCATCTAGTCAATTCGGCAGTGTTAGGGAGTTATGAGAGTCCGACTTCGTGTCAGTATAAAAAATAAAAAAAGTATAGAATTACTACTTGTGGTCTTAGGTAAAATATCATTACGACCGCAAGGAAGTGAATGGTAATAAAAGACATTTATTTTTAGAAACCGGCTCAACATATAAAATTGTTTTTGTATTAGCCGTACCAGACTTATTCTACTAATATTATAAATTTTAAAGTTTGTGAAGATGTATGTTTGTATGTCTTTCACGCAAAAGCTACTTTATGAGGAAACTTTACACTAAAAGTAAAAAAGTTAAGTATCATCACGACCGTTTCCCTTTAGGGATGGTTAGAAACCACTCTTATAAATAAGCGGATTCACATTTAGCCATCTTTACTATATGTAGGCCAATCATGACAAGTGGCAAGATCATCGGATGTCACCAGCGTACCAAACTCGGGATTTATCACAAATAAATTAAATTTTATTTTAATTTATTTGTGATAAATCCCAAATTTGGTACGCTGCAGCGCTGGTGACATCCGATGATCTTGAAAATTTAATTTATTTGTGATAAACACTTGTTAACACCTCGGGAGACAAGAGGGCTGGGCAATATTTGGGCCAAAGGATCAGCATTGCAATTCAACGTGTATATATATATATATATATGTATAATATAAAATTACAAATATAAGTCCCGTCTGCGTGGAATGTTTGCCACAGGAGACAGAATTCCCCGCTGAATTGCAATACTAATTCTTTGGATAAAGAAAGAGCCATCTTGTGACCGGAGGAGACGACATGGCGTTGTGTTATGTATTTTAAATTACAATTTATATTATTTTGGCAAATATATACTTGTATATGTATTAGAAAAACAATATCACCTTCAAACTTCAGCATGTCCTTTCGAATCGGTTAACAGCCGTCGATTTGTGACGTCAGTTCATTGAATAAAGATAGCTTAGTTATTACCATAACCTTACCCAACGGCCTGAAAAAGGCTAGTTTCTGCTTAGTCAAGAAATAATGTCATGAGAATTTAACTTATTTCAGAGTCAGACACATTAAATATTGAAACATTAAACAAGACACTGTCTAGCGGTTATGTCCGTGGATTTAGACTCTAATTTAATTAATTTTGAATTTATTTGTGATATTTATCGAATTTAGTACGCTGGAGACATCGACGAGCTTGCCACTTGTCATGATTAGCCTATAGTAATGTTGGCTAGTAAAGCGGTGGTTGCTCGGTTGTAAGAACGCGTTCCCTAAATCCTACAAAGGTCGGTTCAAACCCACCCGGCATGTACCAATGAGAACTCTTACGTACATTTGTCATAGATTTACAACACCGCCGTTCCCGTGCCTCGGAGAGGACGTTAAACCGTCGGTCCCGGTTCCACTAATACCAACTTGTGGAATCGTTAATAAATTTTCAAAAAAAATTGACATCATATCCTCGCCAAGCCGTCTGACCAGCGTGGCGAGTGTAGGCCAAATTCTCCAGATTTATGTTCTGGAAGGCCTATCTCCAGCAGTGGATGGATCTAAGACGCTGTGTTCTAGGGGCTGTAATGATGATCAAACACGTCGGGTAAAATATGGGAGTCCACAGCGCGGTAAAACCGCAAAAAATAAACTGCAACTTGTGCCCCATATTCAAAGTCCAATTTATCGTTTTCTATAACTATTCACATTGTAGAACATTATTTAACAAAACAACACCACTTTTGACCAACAAAATTCACAGTAAATTAATTTACAAAACAAAAACTTGCACTTGACACATCCGCGCAAAATGGCGCGAGAACTTTGACAACGCCTCTTTATACCTATATATAATTATAAATGTAATTTTGTGTGGATTTATGTATATAAATCACGTAGGTTTTTTTAAAATACTTATTATTTTGATGTTTGTATTGTAACGCACTGCTCTATATTTAAGTGAACTTGTGTAGTTCCATGGCGTTCTACCCGGTAGAATGCTGTGAAATTATATTGCCTAATATTATAGTATTGTAAATATAAAAAATAAAAAAAAAAAATAAAAAAAAAAGTGCAAAATACATTTTTTGTCCTATGCCTAATTACAGAAAATAAACGAATGAATTGAATTAGAATTGAAAAAAAAACGTTTTTTTTTTTAGTTTGTTTTCGGAGGTACTGGGACAAGGCCTCCACGTTATGGGCTGTGAAATTGAACCCTGTTGTATTCCTGTCGTGTTTGGTGTCCCGACGGAATACCAAATGCCGTTATATCGTTATGCGGGACCGATATGCATTTCAAATCTACCCCGATTTGGTTTTCTTCAGGGCTTTGGTTTGATTTTTTTAGGTTGTGATAGTTTATTTATTTATATAGTACATACAGCAGTACATATATTATCACACTCGTAACATACGACACGTGTCGCAGCATTCACCAATAAAAAAAGGAGATTAAAAACTTATTACTTTAAAAAAGAAAGAGTTTTTTTTTAAATAATTTAGAGCTTAAAACATAAAATAAAATAACAGAAATTTGGTATCTTAGAAACAATAAAATATGATAACTAAAGCGGCGGTGATGGTTTGCCTAACAGAATAATTATGTTCAGAGTATTTTTTTTAATAAAACAAACTTCAAAAAAGGTTGTATAAAGGGTTCGATTCCTGCAATATGTCTTCTAGTTAAAGTATACATATAGGTAATTCTTAATGTTATTAATCATATCGCATCGTCACGTAGGGCCTTGAGTCCTGCAACCCCTCGATGACATTGGCGGTTGAAGGATCTTCGCTCCGACGCGCATCCTTTAAAAGGCCTTTACATCCAGCGATGCGATGTCGTCACGAATTCTAACACAACAATATGTGTAAAAATAATACTGTGTTTCAAAAAAGATCATTTCAATTATTTGATCAACAAAATGTTTTATTACAATTTAATATCTATGCAATAATTAAGGCGTTCTCTCGTTAGCTTGGGAAAAAAATCCACTTGGCGACAGGTGAGCCTTTGAGTAGAGAATATTTTGTTGCCAACGTGGAGGGTGTAGTGTTTTTGGATGGTCATAACAATAGTTCATTTTAGTTTTATTTGCAGTTTATTCTCTAGTTTATTCCATTTATAATTTGCTACTATTTGATTTTATTTAATGTAAATTATTTTTTAGAATAAACGGTCATTCAATTTATTCGGAGTAAAGTACAAAGATTAAAAAATAAAATAAATTAAGAACTAAATTATAAACATTTAAATCGTGAAATCATAATATACCTAATAAATTTATGTCAAATTCGAATTGAAATCATCTATTTATTTAGATACAGGTTATAAATGTAAAACAATGCTCTGTCCTATAGGGCGTACAAATATTAGTATTGTGTATAGCATTTAATTTTAATATATGCTCGTAAACGAAATTGAGATACAATAAATAATATAAATTACAATATTATTCATATCTAGAATTTTACAAAATTTAATAATAATAATTTACAAGTGAAATAAAAAGTCATGTAATTATATTTTTGTCCGTAAAAAGTCATTGATTATGTAGTATGAGTTGTCAATTAGTATATATTTAAGTCATTTGGAATTTCTTAAAAAAGTGTTTCTTTATTCATGAATATCTATTTTGTCCCCTTCAAAGTAGTTACCCTCTATAATGTTTTATAATTAAAAATCGTTTGCAAATCGTATCCTATAAAGGCCCCTATGTATCGTTCTTGTAACCGTCGGATTTACGGCTGAGTGCGCACTCTACCGTCTTACTACCTTAACTGGTCTTATTCAATTTAAGGATGTCGTATTTCTAGTAAGAAAGAGGACCAAATAACATGAACAAAATTTGTATGCTACTTCGAAAGAAGCTTAGTTAACGCCTATGCTATTTTAGTTAAATTAAAGTTAATCATGTGGATCTACCATTGCATGCAGCGGCTCTAGTGACTAGTGACTGCGAAGAACGAACGAACGAACGAATACCCGTTTTTTTTTTTTTTTAAACTTAGGATGTTTTAGGAATTATCTGACCTCGATTATGACAGCACCGAAAATAGATGTCATGATAAAAGGTAAACCATTTAAAAAAAAAGAGGTTCCTTCGCGCCATTTTGCGTGGACATGTCAAGTGCAAGTTTTTGTTTTGGAAATTAATTTACTGTGGATATTATTGGTCAAAAGTGGTGTTGCTTGGTTTAATAATGTGCTACAATGTGAACAATTATGGAAAACGAATTGGACTTTAAATATGGGGCACAAGTTGCAGTTTATTTTTTGCGGTTTTCCCGCGCTGTCAACTCCCATATTTTACCCGACGTGTTTGAGCTATGGTGCCGCGAGTGACTCCAAGAAAAGCATCAAATTCTGCAGCATCTGGAATTTGATGATGACCTCATTAACTTATGAATAAGAAAGATATATTACGTCAGACTTGGTTGTATGGGCTAGACCCTTTGCCTTCCCTATCATCTCATTCATCATCCATCGGGAGAAGAGAACCAAAAAAAAAAAAACTCAGCTAATAGATAAATCATTAAGGATTTGTTATAATTACGCGTGTCGTTAAGATATGACATTAATAAAATTTTAGTAAGACGACAACCAGACGCCATATTGTAAAAAAAAAAATGTAAGTCCACGAACTATATATGTATATTGAGTGGGGTATCATCGAATAGGTATTTTAAAATCATGTTGAGGTTTCTTAACTATTTAAAATCTATAAGGATTTAAAGTTGGTTAGCAATGAGCTTATTTTGTACTAAATTATATGCTCATTTCATCCACACGAGGAAGCGAAGAGAGCGAGTTTAAAAAGCCACGTTAACCAGACTGTGGTGATTTCGTTGTCATTAAAAAAAAACTTGACACCAATACGAGTCCACATTGCGGATCCCAGTACGGACGGAGTGCAATTTTGCTACCGTCATGTGGTAATAAACAACATAAGGTGAACCTGACGTCCAATTCTTGACATTTCGTTATTGATTGACGAATAATCTTAAATTAAATTTAATTATTTACTATAAGTACGATCGTATTTCTCCGTGGTCTAGCGGTTAAGGCCGTGGGTAGACTCGGAGGTACCGGGGACACAAAAATATTTATTAATGTAAAATTAAATTAATATTTAATTTATTTGTGACATTTCTCGAGTTTGGTACGCTGGAGACATCGACGAGCTTGCCACTTGTCATGATTGGCCTTTAGTAAAGTTGGCTAAATGTGAATCCGCTTATATAAGCGTGGTTTCTGATCAAACGGTCGTAATGGTACTATACGACCGTATTACGTGGGCAGTTTCAGAAAGAACGTTAAGCCGTCGGTGTCGGTTCCACTAATATCAACTTGTGGAAACCTCGCTAACCTAACTGGCCAGCGTGGCGAGTGTAGGCCAAATTCTCTAGATATATGTTCTAGATGGTCCATCTCCAACAGTGGAGGTCTAGGGGCTGTAATGATGAAGGCCAAAATTAAGAAGCTGTTGTCGGTTTAGCTCGCTGGGTGGTTTGCTTTGGAGTTCATTGATAGTTCCATAAATTCGAACACTGCAATTGTATTATCCATTATACCTGGCCAAGGTACATATGTAGTACTAACGTATTTATAAATATAATTGGTGCACTATTGTCCACAGTGGGAAATATTTTGGTAGCGGATATAATTCTAATGACTCCTACTGTATCGATTCTTAATTGTTCTTATATTTCCTGTCTCTGTTTTTTCTGACAATGACATCTGAAACACCGTCCACCGACTATTTCAGATGTCACAGCTAAACTGCTTTCGTTACTATGTACGATTTATTTTATGCCCTAACCTATGGGCATAAAATATCTATCTAACAACTAAATTGTAATTAATATTTATTTTGCAATAAAGATTTTTATTTATTTATGTATTATTTATTTTTTCTTAAAATTACTGTTAGGCATACTTCTTACCCATATACAGCCGCAACAATATTATAATATTATAAGGTATTATATAAATATTATAAGGTAGGTAAATATTTATATTTCATATAGGTACCTATATTTTTGGTTATTTTTTGTTATTGTGTTCAATTCAATTCAATTCGTTTATTTTCTGTAATTACGCATAGGACAAAAAAAAATATTTTGGACTTTTACATGTCAAATTTACAACAAGTATACTATAATATTAGGCTACATAATTTCACAGCATTCTACCAGGTAGAACACCATAAAACTACACAACCCTACTTAAATGTAGAGCAGTGCGTTACAATACAAACATAAAATAACATTTTAAAAAAACCTACGTGATTTATACACACAATAAAAATTCCACACAAAACTACACATTTTAGAAAAAATTATAGCTGCTGTAATTGCGACACAAATTTAAAAAATAAATAACAAAAATGTTGATGTTCCTATGACACTACCAGTTCTGTTCCTTGTCTTCACATTGCACTCTCCAGGCAAGACAGATATTTTAACGTTAAATATATATTGTGTACAATTTTGTTTAAATTATATTCGCTTAATCAAATTCCGGTGGGAATGTACGGTGATACACTAAAAGAAAAAAGAAAAAGGCTTTAAAATCTTTGAAATTGTTGGATTGTGCGAGCGAGAGGGTGCAAGTGTTAAACCCTTCTAAACAATTTCAATTCGATTTTATCTAAACTAAGAATAAGTCGTCAGTACACAGCGTTTCCCACGGTGCCTATTTAATATTAATATCGCGTTTTATTTTTTCGCTCTTCGTCTCGCTTCGCTAAGGTTTCGCTATTGGGTTTCACCACTTCAAACCTTTTGAGTTGTATAACTTTCAATAAAGGTGGTAAAAGTAAAGTATCATCACGACCGTTTCCCTTTCGGGTTGGTCAGAAACCACGCTTATAAGCGGATTCACATTTAGCCAACTTTACTATATAACTCTCCAGCGTACCAAACTCGAGAAATATCACAAATAAATTAAATGTATATATTTACATTAATAAATATTTTTGTATCCCGACCAGGAATCGAACCCGGTACCTCCGAGTCTTAATCCACGGACTTAACCGCTAGACCACGGAGGCAGTTAAAGGTGGACTTATTTATTTCTCTAATATCATTGTTATAACGCTATTAAAGTTGATATGCACGGCTGCTGTCAAGGTCGAGCGCTTATAGAGTTAAAAATTGAATAATATTTTGTAATTATGACTCTTTAAAGGCCGGCATAGTGGTAGAGACTGATGTCGTCTGAGGCTAGCGTCAGTTGTTCCCATTATTGAACTTACCATCAGATGGGATCGATGTCACATGTCGTGCTTAGTATAAATGAAAACAAAAACCAATGATATTAGAGAAATAAATAAGTCCATATATATATATATATATATATATATATATATATATATATATATATATATATATATATATATATATATATATATATAGTTAACGGATTCCATTATATAACGTTTACGCTTAAGTAACATAATAGAGCTGCTGATTATAGGAATGGGGAACACACTGGCTGGGAGAGCATTCCACATCTTCACCGTGCGACAGATGTAAGAGTCTCCAAATTTATATGTACGCGTAGGGATAGTGGCTACGGTATGTGGATTTCTGGAAGGCCAACAGTGGAGTCCTAGGACGGTAATGATAAATGGTGATTGTTGATGTGGGGCATAGGTATTACTAATATTATATATGCGAAAGAAGTTTTGTCTCACTGTCCATTTGTACCTGTATCTTACCTTGTTTCTGAAGGAATTACGGTCAGGATAGAATTTTACTTTTTTTTTGTTCATACAAATGCAATGAAATATAATTATAGCCATTTTCCCGCTGAATTATACGAAATTTAATTAGAACTTTAACTAAGTTACTATAGAGGTTAAATTCGCTTGCAAAGATTTGATACGCGATTGTAGGCCGTATTTAAATTGGCATAAAGGCGTGTTCGGTGTGAAATAGTTTCAAATGAGATTCGAACAGCATTATTCGGTTCGTTGCAGTCGGTAATATTGTTATTTTGAATTTTCTCACGGATTTTCTAGTTGTTAAGGATATGTTACAGGGTCATTATTTTAAGCTATAACGTGTTTCGTTAATTGTAGTTTATTTCTAAACCATAAATAATTTGGAAAAGGAAAAAATGTAAAGTATCATCACGACCGTTTTCTTTCTGGGGTGCCACTAAAATGGTAGAATGTTAGAATTTTATGAGCAATTAGTTGATTTCTACTCCATCCACTCAGTCCTCAGGCCGGGTTTGAGCATCAGAATAGTTCTGGAATGCAAGAGCCCGCTGATTCTCCGGTAGTTGATGTTTTAGCGTAACACAGGTAGAAAAGGAAGGACTCACCAGGATTAAACCTCGCCAGTTTTTAAATACGCTGAGTTCACTTTTTAAGTAACTAAACTTGCTGCTTCATGTGTTGTCAGAAACCACGCTTATAAAGAAGCGGATTCACATTTAGCCAACTTTACTATAGGCCAATCATGACAAGTGGCAAGCTCGTCGATGTCTCTACCAGACTCGGGAAATATCACAATTAAATTAAATAATAATTTAAATTATTAAATATTATTGTGTCCCGACCAGGAATCCAATCCGGTATTTTCGAGTCTAAATCTACGGACATAACCGCTAGACCACGGAGGCAGTTTTGTAACATTTGGTAATTATTATTCTTCTATTACATAAAAAAAAAAACAATAAGTTACGATCGTCTTCATCATCAGCGTGTGTCTTTTCGCTTCTGGATGTAGGAGGACCAAGGCTCGCCATGCACGCGGTTTTTTGTGATGCTCATCCATCCCCCACGTGCCACGTGGTGTTAACTTTAGAGCCCGTTTGCTCCATCAGTAGTCGATTCTGCGGCAGATATGTCCGGCTCATTGCCAATTTAGCATGCTAATTATGAATGCTATGTCAGTAACTTTGGTTCTCTGACGAATATCAACGATTCGAATTCTATCTATCAGCGAACTTACGTAATAATAATAAAAGTAACGACAATAATAATGAATTTTAATTGTATTAGCATTAATATTCTTTATATATTTTATTATTTATTTGTTCACTAACCTATTACTTCTAGACTACTGGTAACATAATACAATATGGCTAATATTTTGAGTACGGATTTGTGTAAGGTAGATTTCTACAGACTGCCGACATAATATGTTACAAATTTTAACCGATGAGTGGCAAGTTTGTTGAAAAATCTTACTATGAAAAAAGTAAAAGTGTCAATACGAACTCCTACAATAAACAAAAAAATATAAATAATAAATACGCGCGTGACGTCATTATTACTCACGATTCCTCAATTCAAAACGATCCGTATAACAGCACCTTTAGGGTTATCCTGAAAGTTTAGAATGGAAGCACAATTCAATTGTAACAATGTTGATGGATAAAAGATAAGATTTGGAGAAGTTGGGAATCGCTCTAAAGTCTGAAGTTCGTCCGAATGCAATATTTTTGGAATTGAGAACTGTTTTCCGTTTTGAGTTATATCTATTTATAAACTGTTCGCGGCCGAAACAAACAGTCAAATTCCGTTTATTTGGACGCAAATGGCAACTCTAATAGCGTTTGACATTCCCGAGTCATGTTACGTCCTGTTATGATTTCCAGCTTGCCGCTCAGGTTGAAGGTCCAGGTCTTCAAGATGTTTATCCGCTTCCTTCTCACCTATGCTAGCACCACCTTCTGGCCAAGACCAATAGGGAGAAGATCCAAAGTCAGCACAACATATTGCTCAGAGTGGTTCGTGCGTAATTCCATCAGGAGTTTGCATGTCGTCGGCCTGATTTGACGTATGTTTTATCAGGCCGACAACGGACGCTTCAAGCATCTCCAGAATATCGCTCTGTTTTGTTGTCAAACCTAGACCCACACGTTCGTGAACCACACGGGCGCTTTTAGACCAGTAAAGGTACACTCCTACAACCTGGAGTTCTTCAAGCGAAGTGTGAAAAAGCATCTTGTTAGGTCAGCATAGTGGTAGAGACTGATGTCGGTCGTTAGTGGCTGGCGTCAGTTGCTCCCAGTCTTGGACCTCGCATACTAAGCGGTATCAGGTGGGCAGTGGTAAGTGGCACGCAAGGTCCATGAATGATAGCAATCGGAATCAGACATTAATGACTGGCATCAGTACCAAACACTATCCCGGTTAGTCTAGGCATGACGGCAATTCGAGTCTGATCCCGAAACGCATATACTTTACTGGGTTTATCCGCATCAACAGTTGATACTTCCCCACCCCGGCAGACTGGACAAATTACCACCATCAATCCGACTGCTACCTATTTGTTGTTCTCGTTGAAAGTATGTGCTATTTGCAATGATGTTGTAGCGATATCAGGGTGTATTTGCATAGTCATTAAATAAATAACAATATCTCGGCAAATGTACTCCAACTAGGTCACCATTTTAGAGATTGAGTCCTTGCGTCCTATAAGGATCTATAAGTGTTCTCTAATAAAAGATAACTAGACTTTGAATAATGTTTATTTAAGTTACAAACACACACGTTATTATTGAGGGCAAACCTACGTAGCGTATTTGCTACCGCGAGTAATACCTGATCTCGACGGTATCTCAGAAACGACTGATGTGCTTGACCGGGCTCGTGACTGTCCCTCCAACTAGGTGACCTGGTTCATCATTGCATCAGCCGATGATTTCGGCCAATCAAAATCGTTATTACCATATATGGCGACGTAGACTCTGGTGACCTAGTTGGAGTACATTTGCCGAGATATTGTTATTTATTTAATGACTATGCAAATGCACCCTGATGTCGCTACAATGTCAAATGCCAATTTTTACTTTCAAAGAGAACTAATATTATAAGTTTGCCATGGTGATATTTATACAAAAATAACACCGCTTGAAACATGACTTACCTTAATTACACGTGCGAGTTAACTCACTTTTGCATGTGTCAACTTGGCTTGGCCGGATAGTAGGTATTAATTTGTCTACTATACATTTTTTACAAAATTCATTTCTTACTTTGACGTTGTAGTTTATTGCATAGCTCATAAACTCTGGAATAGTAGTAAAATGTAGTCGTACAAATATAATGGAATGGTTTTAATGAAAAATATCGCAGCTCGCAAAATTTCTCATTTTGATAAACTATTTTTAAATAATAATATACGGAGCACGACATGTCACATCCGTTTATTTTTATATGATTAAAACTACGTATAAGAAAAAGAATAAAAAACTAAACCTAATAAAAAATAAAAGAAGTAAAAAATGTCCTCTAGAGACGACCCTTCAGGTCCTAAGGAGACTGGCAACATTTCCCCTCTGTATAGCGAGGCTAATACGTTGTCAGAAATTTGTTCTATTCGTTTGTATGTATGTGTGTCTATGTCTATATTTATGTGTATGTATGTATGATATATATTATGCTATAATGACGTTATTGTGGCATTCATGAATATGCATTTATTATGATTGTTTATTATTTATTTGTGTAATATATATAATAAATTATATTATTATTTACTGTACCAGAGCCTCGACACATTTATGCTTGTATATTAAGGGATTAGCTGAAAATCAGCGCTGTGACTCTCAAAGCGTCGCAGCTCAATGCTGAGCTGATTCCCTATTTGTCACCACACAATTTTAATTTTAAGTTTACTTTTTTTGTTAATATGACAAATAAAATATTTTTCTTTCTTTCGTTCTTTAGAAATAATTGCCAGCTTTCCTGTCTCCAGACTTTTCCGTTAGCCGTTTGGACAACTCCTTGGCCAGACGCTTGGCTGAGTGTCGGCGCGAATTCGTACCGGGGTTGGCATAATTGCGCAGCTTGAGGTTCTCAGCAGAAACCGTCGCACTTTCCGCGCTTGACGAGGTCGCCTGGATGTGTGATGGGGCTAATATGTTTCTAAAAATCTAAGGTACTGGTGTTTAAAAAATATACATATATAGTACATATTAGAACACATACAAATATTAGAATATATATTTGCCGTTCGAACTGATAGACACACACTTGTAGTGTGCGTTAGTCTTCTAGAAATGGGCCGACATGACGACAAAGTCCTTGGTGTTATCCGTGAATCAGAAAGTCTTTCTATTGCAAGAGCCAAAAAGGGACTAACGACAAATCAAATTTTGACTACATTTGTAAAGGATGGGCAAATTACGAAAACTAAATGCAAGCCCACCCCGATCCTTGGCGCCGTATTAGACTGGAAAATTCTCATGGAATTTGAACATCATTATAGGATGAACTAGAAGTATCAGCCTATAGACCAGATATCTTAGTGTTTTCGCTGAACTTGAAAAAAGTTATTCTTATTGAACTTACCGTTTTGTGAGAATCATATTATCCAAAAGACTACAACATAAAGTCGAACAAATATTATGATGTCACAGAAGAAATGATCAGGTTTAAGACTCTAGGTATGAGAGGAGCTTACAAGACGGCATTAAGGGAATCATACAGTATTTGGTTGGGTAGGGAGAGGAGTAGAATGGTGGATGGTTAGCGTCTTGTTGTAAACCAGCTAATTGTCGGTAACAAGGCCAAAACACCATTCTTCTCATCTCTTACCCACACACGATGAGCTGAAAGCTACAAGGATAAGAAGTGATAGAACATAATTGTGTGACAAACGAAGTGTATACTCACTAAGTAAATGGGACGTATTTCTTGAAAAATCTGTTGCATTACCTGTAAAAAGAAATAAATTGTTAATAATTAATAACCTTTTTTATATAAAAGAGATTTTTATACAAATTTGGCCTTCTCTCGCCATGCTGGCCTGACGGGTTAGCAAGTCTCACGTCAATTTCTTAACTATTCTACAAGTATTAGGCACGTGAACGGTGGTGTTGTAAATCTATGACAAAGGTACGTTATCTACAATTAAAAAAGCGCAGCGTAGATATTCTGCAATAAAATTTTAGTTTGTTCAAACTATTGTTCAATAATTTGTTTCTTTATTAATTGTTAATTTATAATTATAAACAATTAGGTATAGGATTATATAGACTTAAATGAATGGTACCTGTAGGCGGACGGGGTGGTCGCGCGGGGGGAGAGTGATTCGCGCCCGCGCATCTTTTTTATGTACCTACTATAAATATTTTTTATTAAGCTTCGAGAGTAATTGTCTCCGCCAACAAACTGTGGTTACAGTTTGGTTATATTTAATAAGTATTGGAAAGTAAATAAATAATTGTTTTTTTTTTAAAGATATATATTACAATTTTATATATATATATATAAAATTGTAATATATATATCTTTAAAAAAAAAACAATTATTTATTTACTTTATATATATATATATATAATATTTCAAATATTTATTCGGATAACCGATCGGTTAAGTTCGCTCTTATTATAGACTACATACTCCAAAAATATTATCACACACATTATTATACAAAAATACTTGAAATATGAATGTTAAAGCAGGAATTATAATGAAAGGGGATGGTGTGTCAACAATAAAAACGTAGCGAGGACCCTATACCTACTTGCAGAGACATATAGTTGTATATAAATTATAATCAAACAAAACTTTTTTTGCCACTTTTTTTTATAAATTTATATACATTAAATATTAACAAGCGGAACAAGCGCAGATCAGCAAGCGTCGAAAATATGAAACTATTTGCAATAGTTACTTTTTTTCGACGTTTGCTGTAGAAACGATGGGCCCGTGGGGATCGGAACTTAAAGCCTTCTATAAAGAAATTGTTCCAAGGCTCATTGACGTCTCTGATGACACTATTGTCATCAGAGACGTCAAAGAGCCTTGGAACAATTTCTTTATAGAAGCCCTATGGCTGGCAGTTATTTCTCCCAAAAATTAGGTATTCTAATTCAAAGGGGAAATGCTGCTAGTGTATTGGGCACCATGCCACAAGACAACGATTTGGAGGAGCAATTTTTTTTGTAAGTATGCATTTTTATTTTCTATGTATTATTATATTTTTTTAGGTTAAATTTAGATTTTGTTTTAATATAGTTTATTTAATATTGTAATTCTTTTATATTGTTTGTATATTACTTTGAATAATATATATATAAATTAAAAGCTACCTAAATAAAAAAATATATTAATAAAGACAAATCTCCTAAATTCACGTGCACAACAGACCTTGATGCCTATGAAACCGTGGACGATTTTCTATACCTCGTCTTCACTGTTAGTAATAAGGGAGGCTGTGAGGTTGAATTCGTCGACGAATTGGAATGGCCAAAACTGCGATGAATATGGGGTGACAACAACGTATCCAGAAAGACAAAAAATCAGAACACTTGTCTTCTCCATTTTTCTATACCGTTCGGAGACATGGACCATAAAAGCCCCGGATAGAGCGAGGATTGATTCATTTGAGATGTGGTGCTGGCGTCGTTTGCTCAGAATCCGTGCTAATATTTCTGTGCTCGAAGAGCTTAAGCTGACCAGTGAGCAAAGACTCTCTACCGTCTGCTTTGCCCGAATTCTGCAATACTTTAGCTACATTGCAAGAAGAAGAGACGATAATCTGGAAAAACTTCTAATTACGGGCAAGGTAGACGGTAAAAGAACAAGAGGAAGAAGCCCCAAGCGATGGTCCAGTCGGGTGACTGACCACCTGAACATCCCTGTACGGCCGTCCACTACGCTGAGGTCCGAAAACGTTGGAGGCGGCTGGTGGATGAGCTGCGATTGTGACGGAGTCACGATCTCCATCAGTGGGGTACCGACTAAGGAGGTAAATAATATTTACCTATATAGTTATGTATTTGTACGTATTATATCCTCGCAAACCCGTCTGGCCAGCATGGCGAGTGTAGGCCAAATTCTCTAGATACTCGTATATGTTCTGGAAGACCCATCTCCAACAGTGGAGGTCTAGGACTCTGTGTTCTAGGGGCTGTAGTGATGATGATATATTATTATTATTATTTTTTATTATTACTTATAAACTTTATTGTTATACAAACAAAAGGCGGACATAATGCCTATAGGCACTCTCTTCCAATCAACCTTCAGGACAATGAAAACGTATGAGGTAAGGTTAGCAAAAAATATATATTATTATTTATGTATTTATATGTATGCTTATTTAAGTAGAATATTTATTAGGAACTTCACAATATTACTTACTTAAATTACCCAGTGACATAGTTATTTATTGCTATTAGTCATAATTATTTTTTCACTTTAAATCTTGTGGGAACAAATTCTTTTGTCATTCTCCCAAAGGTTATCTGTTAGAGAATACCTTTAAGGTATTAAGATCGCCTATATACTTTATTTTATCTTAAATATTAATTGTGCAATAAAGTTTTGTTTAAATTTACTTTTTATTTTAGAAGGTAGTTCACACTTTCGTAATTCACAACCGTCTGTACAACTTAAATAAATATACCTAAAGTTATTAAATAAATGATTGATTTGATTGGTTTTAAAAAAAGAAAAGTCAAAGCTAATTCAAAGTTTATGTTTGCGCCTTATCATATTTAAAAACAACTTTAAGGTTGTCTATTTATTGTCTATTAATTTGTATATCGCCATACCCATCCTTTATCCCTCTCATACGCACTAGCGGAAGGGTGTGCTTATCTCGTTCTAAAACCTGCGAGATCTTTCCGAACGCACCTTGCGCATGGGAAGAAAGTGAACATTATTGAACGCGACCCAGCTGTCAGAAGCGTCAGTGAAAATGTGCCAAGGTCATTGCTTGCACAGAATTTAAAGAAGAGACATCAACCGCTCGCAATTTCGAAATTGCGAGAAAAGAAGCCTGCCCGCGGCCAGCAGCAACCTGGCGACCCAAGGAAAGCCCAAGACCACCTGCAGCTTGCCTGCAACCACTTGCATTCAAGTAAGTGCGTGTGAGCGTCCAGCCCCTTCATACAGTCCACCATTATAATTAATTAGTTTTTGCTCTTTTTCACGCCCGTCCAGTTTATTTACGTAAACCATTATTCTGTATATGTTTTATATTATAAATCTGCTAAAGCTGAGTTTTCCTAGCAGATTCCTTTCTTAGTCAGATTAAACATTAACAGGTCTTTGGAATATGATAAGCTGCTGGTCTTATGCTAACATGAGTAGAATCATTCAAAATAATTTAAATAATGACGTGTCACAAATGCCAGTAATAGGTTTAAGAGATAAAATATTTTTTGACGATAATTTTGATTCTAGGGCCTAGCTAGCACCTAAGACTGTAAATAATAAACAAGACCATTATTATGTCTATGGCAGCATCCTGTTTCCTTTTCAGTGGGAAGATTAAAAAACTCCTCATTTCAGCAGACACCTGGCGATATGAAAAAACCTACCCGAAAGGTAAACGCACCTGTTCCTGACAATTCCAACAATAATTTTGCGCGACAATCTGATTGAAATTCCAAAACGATAAATTACAATATTTTAGTAAAAAAATAATCCGAAAAAAAATCTGGAGAATTCGGCCTTCAATCATTATACTAGCCAGACGGGCCGGCGTGGGTTTGATGTAATTGTTTGACCAGATTCTTAACGATTCAATACGTTTATTTAAAGTATATTAAGCCGTCGGTTCCACTAATACAAACTTGTGGAATCATTTAAATTGCAATTCGCCTAGTCTCGCATGATCGTCACCGGAGTGTTTAGAAACCACGTTTTTAAAGAAGCGGTTTCATATTCAGCCAACCTACATGAAAATCAGCAAACGTTCCAAAATACGAGAAACCTCATAAATAAATAAAATAAATTATTGTGACCTGGCCAGGAATCGAACCCGGTACCCTAGCATCTAAAGCCACAGCCTTAACCGCTAGACCACAGAGAGGGGTGGTAGCTCGGTTGTCAGAACGCTTTTCTTAATATCCTAAAAAGCTTGGTTCGAACCCCAGCATGTAACTAATACACTTTTCTTACGTACATTTGTCATAGATTTACAACACCACCGTTCCCGTGCTTCAAAGAGCACGTAAGCCATCAGTCCCGGTTACACTAATACCAACTTGTGGAATCGTTTAAATTTTCATTAAATATTGACATCAAACTCTCGCCAACCCGTCGATCTGACCAGAGTGGCGAGTGCAGGCCAAATTCTGCAGGCCCATCTCCAATAGTAAAGGTCTCCGCTAGAACCGCACGGAAAAACTCAGATATTAATAAGTAATAAAATCTCGCAATAATAAAAAAAGGAGGCATCCTTTTTAAACCAGTCTATTGTCGGTCGCGAGCCCGAGACGCCATTCGTCTCATCCAACGATGGACCCGGCACCTGCTCGGTGAATCCATGGAATACTTAGAAATTTGTCTTTACTCTAGTTCAAAATTTCATTGTGTCATAAACTGAACCTAATTTCAATTCATTTCATCTCCGAAACATAAAGTGATGACGTACGTAATCACTTACGCCAAGCAAGGGATGGTTAGCAAAAAAGCCGCTGGAGCGCTGTGAATAATGACACTAGTTCTAGTAAGGGAGCGACTGGGTGATAAATCAAGCGGTTTCGGTATCGCTGTACCGACAGCAAAGACAATGAGGCTACAAAAAATATAATTTATGATCGTTTTTTTTTCAATTTCTGTTTTGCTGATGTCTGTAAAGTCTTGAAGATTTTGCTTTTAGAACTGCGTGCTGATTCAGACTAATAGTTCGATATCTGGTCGAGAATTCAAAAGTATAGTATGTAAAATGTATTATATAACATTTTCATCCTTCCATCTACACACATGCTGCTTATTTGTAAAAAGCCACCGGAACTTATTAAAACTCTTGGGGATAATTGAAAATTTAAAACGCGTTATCCGAGTAGAATAATTATTCGCGCATAAAAGTACCCAATATAGCCGAAATTGTTATGCAATGACAAAAAAGATATTTAATAAGCTTCCAGTTACTATAAGAGAGCTGCTACTAAACTGTTAAAACAAATGCTGGTTAATAAATGTTTTTATCTGACAAAAAAATCTAGACACTAAGCTCAACAATGTCCAATTACCATTTCTGACTACAATTTCATTTATTTCATTCAGTATTATCTCAAAAGTACAAAAATTATTTATAAACATTGTAATATTAAATATGCTTGAAAAAATGTGGATGTTGAATAAGGTGCAATGGCGATCTTTGGGTAAGGCCTATAAATAGCAGTGGATACACACGCACTGATAAAGATCATGTTTCATACTACTATAAAAAATCTTATGTAGCTGCACTACAATTTTGTTGACTGTACATTTTTTGTAACCAAAATACCTAATCTGAGTATCCCCGCTGGCGTTGCTATCGGTACTTAGGTGCGCGTCACAAAGGTGGGCCAGTAATATATGGTGCGTCGAGTCGAGCCGAACTGTGAAGTTGTTGCCATAACCAAAGTTAGGCAGTTGCCTCTTTAATTTCTGTCTACCCTCGATCCTTGTAAAAGGATTGATGCCGGTTACGACACGAGTAACTCGCATCATTCAACTCGCAACTTTTTCATCATGTACTCAAAAAGTACCACGTGGAAATTATGAAGATTACTTAACAAATATGTGGAGGATGGGCGAAGGTTCAAATACAAATTTTAATATTTTATTGCATGTCACAAAGAATTTTACAGTATAGTACAATTGCGTATATGACACTCCGTAGGGGCATAGCAAATAATAACATATAATTACTTAACTATATAACTCATCCAGGCGACCTCGTCAAGCGCCGGGAGTGTGGCAGTTTCTACAGAAAACCTCAATCTACGCAAATACACCAACCTCGGTACAGATTACGAATTTGCGCTGTTTGGGGTCAAGACGATGGGCCAAGGAGTTGTTCAAACAGATAACGGAAAAGTCTGGAGACAGGAAAGCTGGTAATTATTTGTGCCAACGTATACAGAGGGGAAATGTTGCCAGCATCCTTGGGACTATCCCTAAAGTATTGTCTCTAGAGGACACTTTTTTACTTGTAGTTTATTTTTTATTAGGTTTAGTTTATATATTTTTTCTTTTAAATATAGTAATAAATAAATTGGTTACTATATAACATTTTTTAAACAACACCTTAAACTATAATACAACATTTCCGTAAAGAAAAAGAAGTAAAACCATACAACAAGACTTCGGAGAAGGATCAAAAATAATATTATTTACTTATTATGTTAAAGTTTATCTTGCATGCTTACTTTAAATGTGCCTTAACATAAGGTGTTTATGTTGTTAAATAAAGGTTTGTTTTTATTTTCATTACCTGCATGTTTTATTTATTTGATCGTGATAGGTGAGTCTTCATCTGCTTGGACCTCTTTTACCCACAACTTTCGCATTATATATCTGGTTCGTCAATCTCTCTTCATTCCTCTCATCCTTTCAACATGCCCGAACCATCGGAGCATGTCTGCTTATTTGTGTCCCTATGCTTTCTTTTATCCCTACTCTGCCTATTTCGTCCGTCAAAGTGACGCCGCATATCCGACGCAACATTTTCCACAAAAAAAAACATACTAGTACGACATTTGACCTTGCGCCCACCTGATGGTAAGTGACGCGCATGGTGCATGAATATTAGTAACTGGAATCAAACACGTCGTTTTACATGTCTGCATGTTGTATATAGGTAACAGTAAAGTAAAGTAAAGTATCATCACGACCGTTTCCCTTTCGGGGTGGTCAGAAACCACACTTATAAAGCGGATTCACATTTAGCCAAACTTTACACATTTAGCCAATCATGACAAGTGGCAAGCTCGTCGATGTCTCCAGCGTACCAAACTCGAAAAATATCACAAATAAATTTAATATTGTTTAGATGTATTTATTTACATTAATATATTTTTTTTTGTGTCCCAGGAATCGAACCCGGTACCTCCGAATCTAAATTCACGGACTTAACCGCTAGACCACGAAGGCACAACTCAACTTTATTACCATCAGGTGGGCGTGATGTTATAGTATAAACATTATAAAAAAATAAACTCACGCATTTTGTGCGAGTGGCTATAAGACATACCACAGTGCGAGTCGAGACTAACCTTCTCGTAACAGGTGTTTATAAGTTTGCCAGTTATCCTGGCGTGATATATACAGGGTTTGTTTTAGTTATAAGTGAAATAGTTTGTGTTATTAATAACATTATATATTGGTAAGACAAAGATCTTTGGTTTTTTTTAGAAATTAAAACATAATTAATTTTAATAATAATAATATTTTATTTCATGTAAATTTTGATGTAACGACGAAAAACAGAAAAGGGTAGGTAAAAAGTATTCTCAAGAGACGTCCCATCGGAGATAGTCCCAAGAAGACTGGCAACATTTCACCTCTGTGTAGCAGAAGGAAGTTGGCAGAAATAATTGCCAGCCTTCCTATTTCCAGATTTCTCGGTTGCGCAAATTCGCCAACTTTGGTACCGGTTACGAATTTGCGCCGTTTGGGGTCGAGACGATGAGCCCACGAGGTCCTTCAGCAAGAAGCCTGGCCAAGGAGTTGACAAAGCGGCTAACGGAAAGGTCTGGATACTTTATAGTTTTTTATTATTATTTTATTTTATAAATATTTTTTGATTAAAAAAATACTGTGTAATAAAAAATAATAATAATAAATTGATTATGTCAAATTATTTATGTCTATAAATTTAGATCGTGGCTGTAAGGAGGCCGTGTCAACTTACTATCTAAATAATAATACAGCGAATGTTAAATATGAAATTGTATTATTAGTAATATACTTAACGAAGATAAAGTAATAAATTTAATGCAATAATAATGTAATATAATAATTATTTATACGTAATTTTGATCTTTAAACTTTAAAAACATTATAATAAATCTGCTTTTATTATACTTAACAGAATACCATCGAATAGTCAATAACTGCAATTTAAAAAAAGTACGTGTTTTTCCCCCTTAAAAGTTATATCTATAAAAAAATAATTAGTTCATTCTTTGTCTCCAAAAGTTAGCAATTAATAATTAGGTCAAATTGCCAGTTCACAGTAACAATATAATAGTGATAAATCGTAGATGGACTACGAAGTCGTAGCAAACTTAAGCTACGAAATTAAATAGCCTAATTTTGTGAACTCAAGAAATTTGTTACTTTTGTCAGTGTATTTAAAAACTGTAAACGAAACTAGTGTGGAATGCGACGAGTGTAGATACATTAGCTACATCGCACATCCAGGCAACTTCGTCAGGTGCGGGAAGTGCGGCGGCTTCTGCTGAGAACCTCAAATTCAAATTCAAAATTCTTTATTGTCAAGATTGTTTACATTGGTATAAAGAGGTGATGTACATTATTTATTTATTTTTATTTATTAAAACTTTATTGCACAATATATAAAGGGGCGGACTTAATGTCGCTAGACATTCTCTGACAGCCAACCTTAGGGACATTGTAGAACATTAAAGACGTAAGGTAGGTGCAATTAGAGAAATATGATTGCGTAATAAATATGCAATATTATCTAAACTACAATAATAAATACTATAATAAACTAAATACTAATAATACATACACATAACTTTTTATTAATACATTATGTACATACATTACATAAAATTAATACATACACTACATATAATAATATAATAAATAAACTAAATGAGTTGTTATGAGCCATTTAAATAATATGAATATACCATTTTTTTGAAAATGCTTCGGTTGGATGCTTGTCGTAAATTTACCGGCAGCTTGTTCCACAGGTTTGCGGCAACAACAGCAAAAGAATCGTTCATGAACCCAGAGGGGTGCGATGGAATAGACAGAACAGAGTTGTGTGAGGAGCGAAGAGACTTATCGTGAAATGAGAAAAGATAGGCAAATTTGTCCTTGAGGTATTTCGGTGTCGCAGGCTCGTTAAGAATAGAAAAAAGTAAGCAGAGGATTCTGAGATTCCTGCGACAGCGAATTGGTAGCCACTTTAACTTCGTTCGATACTCAGAGATGTGATCATATTTGCGAAGGGAAAAGATGAATCGGATACAACAGTTAAGTAACCGATCCATCTTGTTGAGCAACGCCTCTGAGAGATCGACACTACACACGTCACCATAGTCGAGAAGAGGAAGTAGAAGACATTACTTAAATTTTAAACAATCTCCCACAATAGGCATACGATAATACTATAATATAAATATAATTAACATTTCGTCATACAAATACTTTTTTTTTTTTTTTTTTTTTTTTTTTTTTTTTTTTTTTTTTTTTTTTTTTTACTAGCACGACATGTGACCCTGCGCCCACCTGATGGTAAGTGGCGCGCAGGGTCCATGAATGTCAGCAACTGGAATCAGACCCTTATATCCGACATCAGTCCCTAACACTATGCCGGCTTGACTAGATGCCTTTTCACACTTCGCTTGAAGTATAAATAAAAAATAAACACACTTTAAACAATAGTATTATCATTTTTATTATTACAAAAATTAAAAATCATTATTCTACTTATTTATCCAAATACTATTTTATAATGAATGTCCAAATTAATGTCAATTAAAATTATAAATGTCAAAATATTCAAATTAAATTAGTAAAAGAGACAACGTAATAATTTAATGTTCATTATCATTCAAGAAATCTAAAATTGTGTAATAACATTTTTGCAACAAAAATTTGATAAGCATCTTTTTAAATAATATAGTCTCTAGTTCCTTAATGTAGCTTGGAATTTTCTTGTAAATTCTTGGCGCCATGTGTAATATGATTCGGTGTATCAATCCACTATAATAAAAATATGTTCACATCCTTTATTAAACTATTGTTATTGTAAGTGTGTGTACATCTATTAATAACAATTTTACGACTATACAAAGTCACCCAGTATAGATATCGCACATTAAAAATGTGGAATATTCTTTCAGCCTCTGTATTTTGCTTGAGACAGTTTATTCATTATTACAGCCCTTTGAACACAACGTCCTAGACCTCCACTGCTGGAGATGGGCCTTCCAGAACATATATCTGCAGAATTTGCCTACACTCGCTACGCTGCGCTGGCCAGACGGGTTTCGTTGAGATTTTTGAGAGAGTTAAGACGGTTAATTCTGTGGATTTAGAATCGGAGGTACCCGATTCGATTCCTGGTCAAGAACAATAAATTATTTTATTTATTTATGTATTTCTCGAACTCGAACGTACCAATTAGAGACATCGATGAGCTTGCAACTTGTCATGACCGCATCCGTGGTCTAGTGGTAACAAACGTTGCCGTGAACTCGGGAGGTCGTGGGTTTGATTACCACCGGGGGCAAGTTCTACATTGTATAATTTGTCTCGGTCTGGGTGTTTATATGTATAATATGTACTTATATATTTACAAAAATAAAAAAGTATAATATATAGTTTATCAACCATCTAGTTTCCGTAACACAAGCCTCGTAGATTACCACGGAAATTAGATGGCGCTGTGTGACCCGTCTGGAAATATTTATTTTTTATTTATTTATTATTTAAGTTATTACAGTATTAATACATACATAACAATATTACATATATAAACATAAATAAACAATAATATAAAAATAAAACTACTTACATGATGAGGAAAGTGAAATATGATGTTGCTGAAATTGAGGATAGTGAGGACATTGAAAAAGAGACATAAATTTGGGACAATCTAGTTAGAAAGAAAGTGACTATCCGCTTCATAAAAGAATAAGCGTGTTTTCTTACCACCCCGGAAGGGATACGGTCGTAATACTTTACTCCTGTTACTAAAATTCCAGTGAGGTCACACCGCCTCTTTAAAAGTTTGTTTTCTGACCACTATGCAAGGTATATATATATATATATATATATATACGTGATGATACTTTACATAAAAGTTGTATAATGCCATATTTGGAAGATCGAATAAAAAAATAACATCTTACTCAAACACGGCTGTCATAAGTTGGACTTAAAATTTGATATATCGGCACAACCCCGATATAAGAGTAGGGAACCATAGACGTTGATTTACGGATTGGTCATTATTTTATTCTATCAAATTGCGAGTTTTTTTTTGTCTGTACCTACATTTTTACTTTGTACATAAAAAAGTATCATCACGACCGTTTCCCTTTCGGGGTGGTCAAAAACCACGCCTATAAATAAGCGGATTCACATTTAGCCAACTTTACTATAGGCCAATCATGACAAGTGGCAAGCTCGTCGATGTCTCCAGCGTACCAAACTCGAAAATTATCACAAATAAATTAAATATTAGTTAAATATATTTATTTATATATATGTAGTAATCCACGGACTTAACCGCTAGACCACGGAGGCATAAACGTACCCAATATAGCTGAAATTGTTATGTAAATGCAACAAAGGTATTTAATAAGCTGCGAGTTACTAGCTCACACTAAACCGTTTAAATTATGAGTCAAACAAATGTTGGTTAATAAATGTTTTTATTAGAAAAAAGAATAACTAGGCACTAAACTCGACAAAGTCATGTGATTAAATAAATATTTGTAAGCTAGAAAAATGCGATGCATGTGATATAATTACAAATAATAATTTACATCCTACCAAGTTTTTGACAAACAAATTATTTAATTACATTTCAAAATATCATTTCGCCAAGGTTTGTTGGCGAAAAAGATCGCTTATCAGTAACAATTTATGTTTTGGTTTTTTCACTAATTATTATTTAATTCTTTATTGTACAAAGGCGAAGATTAATTAATTAAAAAAACTATCAATCAAAAATTTTTGGTCAGTTTTCGTTCAATTTGGCCAGTCCGTATATTATATTTCTACAAGTAGGGGAAGGGGGGAGTGGCGAAATAAATCATCATGTTACGAGATAGAAATTTCTACTTTTCCATTGTAAAAACTTTCACGTACCTACCCGCCAATGATCTGTCAAAGTTGCCTGACAGATACGCGGGCCAAACTGAACTTTGATGTATGTTTGTTTTGTCTAAGTTTCTTGTATTTATAAATTTGTTCCTGCAAATTCAATACTTGGAATTTTCGATGTTTGTTGCCTACGTGTTTCAGCTTCCAGGTAACTTGTGAGATATTTATTTATCTAAATGTACCCTCGATGTGAAAATATATTTTGCAGCTATGAAACAAGTATTTAAAGATTTACACTAATAATTTAAAAAAGCTGCATCCGTGGTCTAGTAATAACAAACGTTGCCGTGAACTCGGGAGGTCGTGTTATTATCAAATTAAAGTATTAAACAAATACAGCAGTATTGAACAAAATTGCCAAAGTGCCGACCAATCAACGGAGGCCGAACCGAATTTTAATACCAGCCGAAAAGTCAATATAAAACGTAACAAAAGACTTAATTATTAACGATGCAATTTAAATTACTGCATCCATTGTAATTAACAGTACATTTTAATGAATAACACACACACACAATATGGCTGATGGTTTTTTGTCATTGATTTATGTAAATAGGTTCTGGGCATTCGAGATAAATTATCATATTTAAAGTTTAGAGCGGAGTCATGGGGGTTAAAATGACCCGTCGTTTTTGTCGTGGCTTTACGAGGGGTTCGGCTCAGGTCAACACATAAACACAACGCCACGATCGCTGTGGTGACCAGAAGCGTGGACCGCTTCGCTTGTACCAAATCGCAAGTGGGCGGGTGTTGCGGCCACTGCTATCAGCGCCTTGTCCGAGTCACAAGTCGTCGAATCGGTCGAGGAAATCACTGAGCTAGTCTCGTAATAGCAGGACACGAATTTAAAGGCCTATCGCAACGTTATTAATTTTAATGCCTGTAAATAAGATTTATTATGTTTATTAAATGATTTCTTGGAGCTCCATACTACACAACAGACTGCGTTTATTTGTGAGAGGTTTCTGGAATTATGCATAGTAGTTCCTAACGAAGAGGAGTTAGTTTAGATGGCCACTACTTAGAGAACTAGGTCGCTCTTTTATGAAATTAAATAATTTATTTATCAGAAACATGGTAGGTACAGGGATGTAAATTATAATATCACATGCTTCGCTTTTTTTACCAAACAAATATTTATTTAGTCACATGACTTTGTCGAGCTTAGTGTCTAGGTATTTTTTCGTCGAATAAAAACATTTATTAACCAGCATTTGTTTGACATTTAATTTGAACAGTTTTAGTGGCAGCTCTCTTATAGAAACTGGAAGCTTTTTAAATATCTTTGTTGCCATTACATAACAATTTCGGCTATATTGAGTACTTTTATGCGCTGGAATAATTATTCTACTAGGATAACGCGTTTTAAAATTGCAATTATTCCCAAGAGTTTTAAAACGTTCCGGTTGGCTTTTTACAAATAAACAGCATTCAAGTATATAGATAGAAGGAACAGTCAGTAATTGACTGACACATGTCGTGCTAGTATAAAGTTTAAAAAAAGATAGTGTGTCATGTCGCCGCGAGAATTCCGGATAAGTTCAAAGTTCCTTTGTGATCTACACAAGCAGGCTCTATCAGTTCGGAAACCGCACGTACATCACATTGACATAAGCGTGCGACAACATAATAACTACAAAAAAGTATTGCGAGCCCGACACACGTCTAAAAACATTTGCAAATGCCCGGTTTATATCCAAGTCAATTTTGCAAATAATGTGTTTTCATTACTTGTAGTTTCTATGTCTCCCTATTTTTATAATCCGGATGATCCCGGATTACACGGATAACGACAAACTTAATCGCGTTATGGAAATTGTTATTTTATTTGTTACTACCTGTTTGACCTGGTGATGCCCGTGTAATTCAGCGGTTAAAAGTAATCTCGATGGTCGGGACACAATCTATTACTTAATTTATTTGTAATATCTATATATTGGTGAATGCTGTGACACCTAATTGGTACATATATTAGATAAGTTATAATTATACTATGTTATGTGTGTGATAATATATGCACTGCTGTGTGTACTAAATAAATATGCAAATTCAAAATCGTTTATTGCACAGAATACAGGTAGATATAGGATAATACAATTTTACAGTTCAGCTGTATCCTACCATAATGGTATGCAAATAATAGTACATGTCAATTACAACTAAAATTATATTTGTCAACACTTATAATGTAAAAATTCTTGGATACTATAAAAACATTGTTCTTTTAACCATTTATTTAACAGCTTCTTAAATTTAATTATTGATGTCAATTGTTTTAATTCTATAGGCAAACCGTTAAATATTTTAATAGACATTTGGTGACTATTTTTAGAAACAATGGTAAGTTTTGTAGCAGGTTTCCATAAATTGTATCTATATTGAGTCCGAACATTTGTTCGCCCGTCCTCGTTAACAGACCGAAAAAGACTCGGGTAGTTTTTAATAAACATACATGCGTCTAAAATATACAGACACGGTAATGTCAGAATATTATAGTCACGAAAGTATGGTCTACAGGAGTCGCGCTGTCCGAGATTAAAAATTGCACGGATGCATTTCAAAACTACTTGACCGATCGGGATGAAACTTTGGGAATATGTTGTGTGAACATCGGAGAAGGTTTCTGACATAGTACTACTGTTGTCCGATAGGTGCCGCGCGCTGATTTGTGGGGCATACCGACCGAGGGTACCGAGCGGGAGCCTAAACTCCCTAGCACTCTTATATTGTTTATCCACAAGCACTCAAATGAATAAAAAGAATCGAAAATATAATATAAATAAATAAATCGTCAATAAAAAAACTAACTCAAATGTAATTTGACCGCCTCCGTGGTCTAGTGGTTGCCGTGAACTCGAGAGGTCGTGGGTTCGATTCCCACCGGGGGCAAGTTGTACATTGTATAATTTGTCTCGGTCTGGGTGTTTATATGTATCATCATTATCATTACAGCCACTGCTGGAGATGGGCCTTCCAGAACATATATCTGGAGAACTTGGCCTACACTCGCCACGCTGGCCAGACGGCTTGACGAGGATTTGATGTCAATTTTTATGACAATTTATTAACGATTCCACAAGTTGGTATTAGTGGAACCGGGACCGACGGCTTAACGTGCTCTCCGAGGCACGGGAACGGTGGTGTTGTAAATCTATGACAAATGTACTTAAGAAAAGTGTATTTCTCATTGGTACATGCCGGAGGGGTTTGAACCGACCTTTGTAGGATTTAAGGAACGCGTTCTTTCAACCGAGCCACCACCGCGCCTATATATCACCGCGTTTATATGTATAATATGTATATATTAACAAAAAAAAAAGTATAATATGTAGTTTATCAACCATCTAGTTTCCGTAACACAAGCCTCGTAGCTTACCAGGGAAATTAGATGGCGCTGTGTGACCTGTCTGAAAATATATTTTTTTTATTTATTTAATTTCTCAATTCGAGTTTTCTTAAAATTCGAATTTCTTTGTAATACGCACAACTGTGCCCTTCGCTCCTCTTACAACAACCAACTTAAGATTTCTTCTTATTCCTCAACCAGATACACTGATTCCTTTACTGTATCTGCGGCTCGCCAGTGGAATAAGCTACCCTTGGCTATTAGACGTGCACCGTCTGTCAGCGTCTTTAATAATAACCACATCGTTCCTGGAGAAACAGAATAAAACACTATTTAAATAACTGTATATATATACTTACAAATTATTCAACCCACATAATTATACAGAAAATATTCAGGCACCGAAATATTTTAACGTTTAAAATAAAAGGTTTTTAAAACGAAACCAATTCTTAACGCAAAACTAAATTAGTAGGTATATTTTTCACACAACCTCTGTTTCATGTTACAAATTGGAACGATTTAGAATTACGCAGGACAAATAGTAAAAAAAACCGACTAAGAGTTTGTGCCGTATGCTGTAGAGACGAGTCCGTGGCGTTTAAACGTAAAAACATGATTTAAATATTTTTTTATTAAACAAAATCATTAGGCATTTTGAAATACACTCAGATCTTAACCACCGTTACTACATTAGGAGCATCACCAAAACAGCGCTTAAAAAACTGGGTATACTGAACAAGGTAAAACGGTTTTTTCGACCCTCACTCATACTTATGGTTTATAAAGCACCCATTATCTGTTCATATGACAGGGTATTACAGGGTCAGTTAATTACATTATTCTGCATTACCAAGCCAGTACGTGGAGAGAGTAGGCCTAATTCTCCAGAAATAAGCGGATTTACATTTAGCCCACTTTACTATAGGCCCAGCATGAGGTGGCAAGCGTACCAAACTAGTGAAATATAACAAATAACTTATTGTGGCCCGAGCAGGAATTGAACCCGGCACCTCCGCGCCTAAATCCACGGAGGTATTCTAATGAAATGATTTCTTTAGAAAACGTGTCCAACATCCAGATATGGTTCTGAGAACACATTTCGTAATCATATGATGACGTCATATAGCCTATGTGTTATTCCAATGTATAAGCTACATTACTGTAAAGTATAGTCAAAATCCGTTCAGTAGTTTTTGGATGAAAAAGCTATGAATATTTGTACATCAATCTATCTTCACAAACGGTTGTGCCTACCTATATGATTAGTAGAACAGGATCGGTAGCAGTGGTTCCTTATAATCCAAAAAGGTCGCGGTTAGAATTACATGTACCAATGTGAAATACACTTTTCACGTTTATTTGTATTTACAACACCACCTTTCCCGTGCCTTGACGAGCACATTAACAAATATGCACATTTGAAATCGTTTATAAATTGTGACTAAAATTAATTATGTGTGAGACGTTCGATGACTTATTGTGCGATGCTGATTTATTCTTCGGCTCAAAGAAAGTTTTTAAGTCAAGCGCGTGCTCCATACTTCAACAACTCTGATAGTTTTTCGAGCATTGCAGTTAAACTTATATTTTTTTATTGTTGTTTGTCATTTCGACCAGGCCACTGTGACCATATGTTAACTTGAAGCTTTTAGTTTTAGTTTAGTTTTAGTTTTATTTAATTTGATCTTTGAATTGTTTGTTAATTTTTTAGGTTTAAATTTTGCTAACTCACCCCAATCAATGTACAAATTTATATGTTCTTGGTGAGTACTTTTTTATGGAATCTGGCTCACATATTGTTAATATCTGTTGTTAAATGTTTACTTTAGCCATCATCTCCGTTTGTATTCCAAATGTTAAATAAATAAATAAAACATGACACCATTATCAACTCGCTCGTCTGGGCAATGTGTACTTAAAATACTAAAGGTCTAGGCTTTTGTGTTTTAGAGGCTCTGCTGCTGAGGATAGATTCTGATAAAAAAGTATCATCACGACCATATCCTATTCGGGGTATTTTATAACGAAGCGAATTCACATTTAGCCAAATTTACTAAAGCCCCAAAATGACAAGTGGCAACCCCGTCGATTAAACACAAATAAATGATTGTGTCCGACCAGGAATTGAATCCGGTAGCCGTATTAAAAGCTTGTTTCATAAACTAAAATGTTAGGTGTTGTAAAACCAGCAATGATAAAAATCTACGGAACCAATATACTTTTCAATTAGTTTTCTGTCAAGTTTTTAATTGAATGTTCGCGTGTTAGTGCGTCATTAGGACGTCGATTGGTGCTAGTGGCGACTTGGTAATAGCTTACCAAACCATGACAAACAAATAACACTACTTCATTGTCATTAAAATTTCAAATTTAATTTGAATTCAGCTTTAACATTAATAAACGTTTAAATGTTTGAATTTTAGACTAAAACTTATTCAAGATAGAAAAATATATTTTATTTAAACAAGAAAAAGAAAAAGTTTTTGTTATTTATACATATGTATATACTGGGTGGCTTTGTATGGATTAAAGTTAGACTAATATATTATCCTAAGAAACTATATGTTCAGACATATAAATAAATTGGCTTCTCCATACAAAAAGGCTATTTTAAAATTAACAGTTTGGATCAGCCATTTTTTTTTTGTTATTTCAGACATTCTTATGAAAAGTTGTTTGTATCTATCAATAGAATAATAAAATATAGATAATAGATTCCTGGTCGGGACACAATAATTTATTTGTAATAATTCTTGAGTTTGGTATGCCAAGACTTCGATGAGCTTGCCACTTGTCATGATTGGATCAATGTCAATCTTTAAGAAGCGTGGTTTCTGACCACCCCTAAAGGGATACGGTCGTGATGGTACTGTAAAAAGAAAAACTATGAATAAAAAAAATACCCGTCAGCGATAGTCCCAAGACAGTCAGCCCTCCTGTCTTCAGATTTTTCCGATTGTACGAGCTGTCTTGTAACTTTTAAATAAATATTTTTATTATATTTTTTAATGGCCAGTTACGGAACTGATAATTAAAGTAATCACTGATTAATATTTTGATATACGCCACGGTAGTAAGCTTATCATCTTGGTTATTTCGGCCAATGAGTTGCCTCATAGGCATTTTTTTTATTTACCCACCTGATAGTAAGTGGCGCGCAAGGTCCATAAATGATTGCAACTATGAATTAGGTCAAAATAGCTCTTTAGAGCACTCACCATAATATTGCCAGTAGAACACGCTCAGAGAAGCTACATCTCGGCAAAGCTGCAGGGATTCGATGGTTCCAGATATAGTGGAGTCGTCCACAATTCGAACGTTAAACATATCAAAAGATAGTATATTATATATAGTCGGAACACAATAATAATAATATTTATTAATTTAAATTATTAAAAGTTAATTAATATCTAATTCATTTGTGATATTTCTCGAGTTTGGTACGCTGGAGACATCGACGAGCTTGCCACTTGTCATGATTGGCCTATAGTAAAGTTGGATAAATGTGAATCCGCTTCTATATAAGCGTGGTTTCTGACCACCCCGATAGGGAAACGGTCGTGATGATATTTTTTTTAGAAAATTGATAGACTAAATTACTTATTAGTACAATCAAACTTGAAAAATCATTTAAAATATTGGATTGTGCGAAACCACAGCGCAAAAAGACATCAAAAAAAGTAAATATGTTTTTCTCTCCATCTTGCAGAAGACTTCATTGCGTTACAATATTTCTTACACGCAGAGTAATGCCGGAAAAGCCCTAGTATTACACGGTAAGTGCTA
This sequence comes from Tinea semifulvella, assembly GCA_910589645.1. Lineage (NCBI taxonomy): Eukaryota > Metazoa > Arthropoda > Insecta > Lepidoptera > Tineidae > Tinea > Tinea semifulvella. The sequence goes on along the minus strand of OU342619.1, from coordinate 2,240,662 downwards.
GACCAGGCAACTGACATCATAGATAGGGAGCTTATAGCAAAAAAATATGTGTCGTTCGTTCGTGTCTATCACCTTTATAAACTAGTTAAAATCAGCAAGTTGTACGTCTTCTATTATTGGATGTATAGTCATTAAAAATATTTATTGGTTCATCGTCATAATAGGAACAATGTATTATAATTTGCCGAGATTTTTTTTAATGCCTACTCTCGGCAAAGCTGTGTTTGGATATAATAGTAATATATGTGTTATATGAATAGTTTTACCGACATATAAAAAGTGTTAATAGTTGCTAGTGCAGCTCACAGTTGCCGAGAGGCTGGTAACAGTAAAACATTGTTTAATGAGGATGGGAATACATTGTATTATTAACTTATGTAAATATAGTTTCATTATGTCAAAAATAGAGAAACTGCATTCTGGCACCCAGAATTTCTTTTTCAGGAGGCTCACTAACTGAAACTATTTAATTTACATCCAAAAAGCTTTTTTTTTTCTAAAATTATACGGCACGTAGCACACATGGATATCTAGTTTTAGTAAATATTATGCATTTTATTATTGCAAATTTATCTGCCACCGTAGTCTAGCGGTTAAGTTGTAATGTTTGGCCTATAGCATAGTTGGCTAAATGTGAATCCGATTCTTTATAAGCGTGGTTTCTGACTATCACGGAAGGGAAACGGTGTGATGATACTTTACTTTACAAATTTATCTACAATGTTGTTTTATATTTTAAAAATAAATAAAGTAAAATAAAATGCGTTTATTTCGGAATAGTGTCCATAGGAGTTAGTAACATAGTGTTTGCTTATTCTATATTAGTAAAAAGAGGACATTTTTTTTTTTATATTTGCCTTGTCCTTCTGAGGCACTGGGCACATACATGTGAGTATGATGATAGGGCAATCTGGCTTCTCACTAACTGCCCTTAAGATGATGAATAAATTAGATTGCTTTTTTTTATTTCTTAAATAAATAATTTTAAATAATCATTTGATTGCAGAAACGAATGCTTTACACTTGTTGAAAATTTGTGACGTCTTACAGCAGAGCAAACAAATCCCTCATATATTTATGTGTATTACTTTATATATTCTAATAAATTAATAATTACGAAAGAACAAAACTAACAAGAATATTTCCCGTGAAGAGAGTGAGAAGATTCGCTTGGTCGTCAAATTTTAAACAATACATAAATAAACCACACTCTTGTTTAATGTGTAGTGACGTCATAATGATATAATTTTAGAGAGAGAGAGAGAAGACAAATTTCTAAGCATTCCATGGATTCACCGTGCGGGTGCCGAGTCCATCGTGTGTGGGTAAGAGATGAGAAGAATGGTGTCTCGGGCTTGCGACCGACAATAGGCTGGCTTAAGAAAAGGAGGCCTCCTTTTTTTTTCTATTGCGCGATAATACGCTCACCATCCACCATTCTACTTATCTCCCTACCCAACCAAATACTGTATGATTCCGTTAATGCCGTCTTGGAAGCTCGTTCCATAAATGTAATGACGGCAGACCTGCTTAGGCCCAATTCTTTCAGTAAGTGATGCAAAGATTTTGCTGGAACTCCTCTTGCACCAACTTCCACTGCGTAAAGCTGAGTCTTGAACCCGTTCCTGATCATTTCTTCTGTGAGATCATAATATTTATTCAACTTCATGTTGTGGTCTTTTCGAATATTTCATTCCCACGGAACGGTAAGTTCAATAAGGAAAACTTTTTTCAAGTTCCGAGAAAACACTAAGATGTCTGGCCTATAGGCTGATACAGCTAATTCATCTGGGATCCTATAATGGTGTTCAAATGTATCCATGAGAATTTTCCAGTCTGATGCGGCGCCAAGGATCGAGGTGGGCTTGCATTTAGTTTTCGTGCTTTGCCCTTCCTTTACAAATGTAGTCAAAGTTTTATTTGTAGTCAGTCCCTTTCTGGCTCTTGCAATATAATATATTTTTATTATACGTATATTAGTGTATAATCTTTCTTTAAATGCAGTTTACCAGATTGTTAACCACGGTTACATTTAACGACGAGCGAACGACATATTTAAATTGCCATGACCCCCTAACTATGATAGCTAGGCTCGTGATAAATGTGACATCCACTAAGTACTAAATTTATGTTTTTCCTGCGAATTTTGAGCTTACTTATTTACTAAAACTTTATTGTAAGAAGTTTTATAACTTGGACACACACTATGTAGACATGAATCACGTCAGTTAGGTAAGAGGATTTACTGCTTTTAAATCCCTCTCACTCGCACAATATAACTTTTGAGTGAATTTTTAAAAAATGTAGTATTTTTATTTTTTATACTAGTCAAAGTCAAAGTCAAAATATCTTTATTCACGTAAACCTATTACAGGCATTTATGAAACGTCATTAATTTAATTATTTTGAATGATTCTACTCCTGCTAGTAGAAGACTAAGCAGTAAAGTGGTCCAATAAGTAAGCTGTTAGCAGAAGACCAGCAGCTTAGCAGATTCCAGTGACCTGTTAATGTTTAATCTGACTGAGAAAGGAATCTGCAAGGAAAACTCAGCTATATCAGATTTACAAAATAAAACATATACAGAACTGCACCACAACGATCAATTAATAACCTTTTAAATTTAGTTATCAGTACCTATGAGATTACAATACCTGGTACAGCAGTAACCCACCAGGCAAGTCAGAATTAAGATAGACTACATGCCTATGTGCAACCCGAAAGTCGACAAAACGCAAAAACCTCTGTTAATTTAAGAATAATAAATTGAACGTGTTCGGCAGAGGTCCCAGGCCCCCACAGCAGCACCCGATCACGGACATAACGCATGTGCCAGCCATCTCCCCGCTCAACCAGGCCCTTAGGGTGCGGACCTAGCACAACTCGAATCAGACACTCATGACTGACATGACCCTAACACTATGACGGCAATTCTGGCCTGATCCCGAAACGTGTGGATACACTTTACTGGGTTTATCGACATGAACGCCCCAGGAGACTGGACAAATAACCACCATCAGTTCACCTACCAGCTTAATATTTTCTATGAAATTTACTTTCTAGGAAATAAAATGACGGACAGTTTTCACTGTGATAAAAACGAACATCGAAACTTTATTTAAGTTTGTAATTTACATCAGCGGAAATTTGAAATTGGAATTGCCTCCGTGGTCTAGCGGTTAAGTCCGTGGATTTAGACTTAGAGGTACCGTGTTCGATTCCTGGTCAGGACACAAAAATATTTATTAATGTAAATAAAAATACATTTAATTAATATTAAATTTATTTGTGATATTTCTCGAGTTTGGTACGCTGGAGACATCGACGAGCTTGCCAGTTGTCATGATTGGCCTATAGTAAAGTTGGCTGAATGTGAATCCGCTTATTCATAAGCGTGGTTTCTGACCACCCCGAAAGGGAAACGGTCGTGATGATGATCATCGTATCTAATAGCACTGACTTCAAATTTTTCAAATAATATATAATTAAAGACGCAGTGGTGGCTCGGTTGTGAGAACGCGTACCTTAAATCCTACAAAGGTCGGTTCAAACCCCAAATAAGAAATACACTTTTCTTACGTACATTTGCCATAGATATACTACACCACCATTCCCGTGCCTCGGAGAGCACGTTAAGTCGTCGGTCCCGGTTTCACTAATGCCAACTTGTGGAGTCGTTAATAAATTGTCATTAAAAATAGACATCATATCCTTGCCAAGCCATCTGGCCAGCGTGGCGAGTGTAGGCCAAATTCTCCAGTTCTAAAAGGCCGATCTCCAGCAGTGGAGGTCTAGGGGCTGTATTGATGAATGAATGAATTTATTTATTTATTTAAAATCTTTATTGTAATATACAATCGGCGAACATAATGCCGTAAGGCATTCTCTGACCGTTGACCGTTGGGACAAATGAGATTTCTTTGTTAGATCGAGGATAGTGAAAATGATATTTAGAAATTATTTTTATTCCAATAAATATCATAAAAGTAAGCAATTCCTATATAAATACTATATACATATAATTAAATAAAAAACAATGAGCATTTGCTAGTTTGGTCTAAACCCACCTTTACATTGTAACGGCAGAGCTCTTTAGAACATTTTAGCTTTTATGTGGATAATTAAGAAGTAACTAAAGAATTTAGGTTAATGAGAGAACTTGCCTTTAAGTTGGACGCCTTAGGCTCAACGATTGGATTAAAACTATTCACAAATTACTTAATGGATAAAACCTATGAAGCGTGCTTAAAATATAGTATTATCTAATCTTGGTCTTGCAGTCTTGGTCTTCTGGAATATATTTATTTATTCAAACTTTTGAGAAGACCAACAACATTAATACAACCATTAATAATTTGGTTAAAAGAAAATACTTATTTATTTATTTAAAACTTTTTGCACTATGTACAAAGGCGGACCTAATGCCGCTAGACATTCTTACTCGGTCAACCTTAGGAACATTACGAACATTGTATGTGGAAGTTTCGCGCAAATTAAAGAACATAATATAAGGGAGAAATTAAAATACTACTAAAACTAAACTACTTACTAGTAAATAATATTAATATACTAAACACTAATATACTTATAAAACTTAATATATACATAAATACAATATATACATACTTACAGTTGTTGGGATCTATTTAAGAAGTGTGTGAAAACCATCCTTTTAAACAATGTTCTAATTGGCGCCTGTCGGATATCTAAGGGTAGGTTGTTCCACAGATTTGCGGCAACAACTGCAAAGTAGTCGGATATAAAACTAGTGTGATGAGAGGGAATAGCAAGGGTAGAGTTATGCAATGATCGCAACGACCTGTCATGAAGAGAAAAGAGAAAAGCAAATTTGCTCTTGAGGTATTTCGGTGTCGCAGGCTCATACAGTATAGAGAAAAGCAGACAAAGAATTCGTAGATTTCTACGACAACGAATTGGCAGCCACTTCAACTTAGCTCGATACTCAGAGATGTATTTGCGTAAACAGAAGATAAAGCGTATGCAAGAGTTAAGCAAGCGATCCATTTTATTAAGCAACACCTCTGAGAGATCGACGCTACATTATATCATACCATAGTCGAGAAGAGGAAGGAGAAGATTATGTTTAAAAGAATATTTTGACAATTGTAATACCTAAAGTTTAAGCTGACAATATTGTATGAATACCTACATGTAAGTTTTGGACATATTTTATTTAAAATTTTGAAATTTTCTCGCCAATTTACTTGGCACTTGTTGTTAGGTTAAGTTAGTTTACTGTAAGACCTGTAAATTAGACTAACATTTATGCAAATAAATATTTTTATCTTATCTTTATCTTAACACAAAAATACGCATTATATAACATATATAACATTTAGGAGGTCAATTAAAGGTCTTCACTGATAGTAATAGTATGACTAAAATAAAAGTCTTCCTGGTCTAGCGGTTAAGTCCGTGGATTTAGACTCGGAGGTACCGGGTTCGATTCCTGGTCGGGACACAAAAATAATATGTTAAGTAATTGTATTTATTTACATAATATTTAATTTATTTGTGATATTTCTCGAGTTTGGTACGCTGGAAACATCGACGAGCTGGCCACTTGTCATGATTGACTTATAGTAAAGTTGGCTAAATGTGAATCCGCTTATTTATAAGCGTGGTTTCTGACCACCCCGAAAGGGAAACGGTCATGATGATGAACAAGTACACAATAATTATAAGAAGAAATTAGTAACCAGAATATAACAGATATATAATGATGGATGGTGAGCGTATTATCGCGCAATAAAATAAAAAAGGTAGGCCTCCTTTTCTCAAACCAGCCTATTGTCGGTCGCAAGCCCGAGACGCCATTCTTCTCGTCTCTTACCCACACACGATGGACCCGGCACCCGCACGGTGAATTCATGGAATGCTTAGAAATTTGTCTTCTCTTCTCTCTTAAATGTTAGCAAGACCATTACCAAGGTTAACCATAGTCTTGGTATTGGCTGGCGAAAGAGTCACGCAAGATTTTCCCCATCCTAATTTTGCTAAAAATGTTCCTATTTTTTCGGAAGTCATTCTTTTTTACCCGACTGCCATAAAAGAAGGATTATGTCTTTATCTGCTTGTGTATAATAATAATATAATACAATACAAGTATGTATGTTTGTTATTTTGTGGCACACTGGAGACCAAACGCGTTGTTCGATTTTGATGATTCTCGCGTCAGTCGATTCGTCTTCATCACGCGAGTGTCACTGTAGATATGGCATTAATCAAATTTTTTTAAGGCGACAACTAGACGCATTATTATGAAAAATAAAACTTAAAATGTCGAAGAACTATGAGTGGGGTATCGTCAAATAGGTATTTGAAAAGCATATTGAGGTTTTTCTCATAATTTTTCATTTAGACATTTCATTAACAGAAATCCTACAGCTTAGAAACCTTTTTATATTTTTGACAGCTGTTTGTTTACATATTTTTTTTTACAACCGCGAATATAGTGTAGTAATAATCAACTTTAGGTTAGTTCCCTAATTCCCTAGATATTCGTATACAATACTCGCAGAACAAAAACATCAACTTTAGTATTTCCTAAAATCAATATTGCGTCCCCGGGGATTCTGTGGGTATGACAAAACAATGCTGCGATGATGGATTGATGGCTTAATTCAATGTATCATTCGTTCCTTTTAAGGGTTAATCCCAATTCGACTTGAAGAAGTTTCACTGTTAAATAAATTTACGTTTTTTATTTAAAAAAAAAACTAAGTATTGCATTTGTTAACGCACTCATATGATGGTAAGTTAATATCGCAAGACTAATAGAAAAAAAAAGGAAATCAAAAACGTTTAGCTCACTTTTTGTGCGAATGTCAATAAAAAAAATATTTTATTATTCTGTTGATTTTTTTATCTGTCAAACTCAATCTATTTTATCGATGACTCTATTGCTGCCTCCGTGGTCTACCGGTTAAGTTCGTGGATTTGTTATACAATACACAATACTTTTTTAAATTTATGTGTGTGATGTTCTCGAGTTTGGTACGCTAGAGACATCGACGAGCTTGCCACTTGTCATGATAGGCTTATAGTAAAGTTAGCTAAATGAGAATCCGCTTCTTTAAAAAAAAACCTGACCACCCCGAAAGGCCGTGATGATACTTTCCTTTTTACATTTTTTTTATTTATAAAAAAAATCCAAACTATTATTAATCTGACATTAAAAATCAATAAACATTTTGGTTGTTTCTTAAGTTTGTCTAATCTAAACCGGTTTTAGAAAACCTTTATTGCATTGTCCGTTTTAATAAATAAGTTTGTCCATTCTCAGTCGATTTTGGGCAGTACTCTTTCGTAAGTATGGCATTGCGCCACTCCATTGGAGTGTCCGTGAATGGCTAGCTTAACGCGACTGTGCTGTACGTAAGTTTCGCCCGGTTTTGACATTTAGGGCGAAAATTACGGGTGAATATGGACGAAACTAATACGAGATTCGCCTGTCAGGTAAGTGACAAGGGATGGTGATTTAATTTGTAATATGGGCACAACTGGAAGCCGGGGACTTGACGATTTAATGAGCTTTTTGATGTTTTACCGACCGATCTGGTTAGATTTAAACGTCATATTGGGATATTACGAAATTGAATGATGGGCCATGGCAAATTGTTGACAAGCGATTTTTTATGTTTGGTGTATTCGTTCCTTTTGGTCGTGTTTCGGTTGTGAGGCCGTACTTTCGGGATGATCAGAAACCACGCTTTAAAAAAAGCGGATTCACATTTAGCCAACTTTACTTTAGGCCCATCATGAATAGTGGCTAGGTTGTCGTTGTCTCTCGATGTTGCCAAACTCGAGAAATAACTCAAGTTATTGTGTCAACCAGGAATTGAAGCCGGTATCCCCACGTCTAAATCGGACAAATACACTTTTCTTACGTACATTTGTCATAAATTTACAATTACGAATGGTGGATGGTGAGCGGCTTGTTACACAATAAAAAGTGGAGGTTATATTATAGTCGGATACCGTGGATGAACACGATGGACCTGGCACCCGCACGGTGAATCCATGGAATGCTAAGAAATTTGTGTTCACCACCGTCGCCGTGCCTTGGAAAGCACGTTAAGCCACCACTAAAACTAACACGTGGAATCGTTAATAAATCATTAATAAAATTCACATCAGACCCTCGCTAACTTGTCTGTCTGACCAGCGTCGCTAATGTAGGTCAAATTCTCCATAAATATGTTCTAGAAGGCCTATCTTCTCTCTAAGACTCTATGTTCTGCGGGATGTGATGACTGATGGTTCTTAATTTTAATAGCGTATTACCTAAGAGCATTACCTAAGAGCAGGGTAAGTATAAATGGTGTGTGTCGGTCAATGAATTGGGCGGCAATGCATAGGTTTTTTTTACCAAATTCTAACCTGTGCCAGCGCAACAATCACTGGCAGCGCAGAATTAGGCTGAGCGCCTTGACACTGACTACCTAAGCGTGTGTAAGTGCTCGCACAGGCCAAAATATGCACTCCCATACCGTAGTCACTTTCGCTACGCGTCCATATAAATTTGGAGGCTCTTACATCTGTCGCACGCTGAACATGTGAAATGCTCTTCCAGTCGCACAGTCGCTCGCTCGATGCGAAACCGGTCGGACGCCCTCGCGCATCACGAGATCGTTCGGTACGAAACACAAACAAAATGGTGAAGTGTTTTAAATGTGACAAATTAGTTAACAAAAAAAGTCCTGGTATACAGTGCAGCAAATGTATTAAATGGCAGCATGCCGCTTGTGCCTCCATAACCACTGAGCAACTAACTGCTCTTTCGGTAACGGAATCCGTGGATTGGAAGTGTCGTGGATGCATAGGAAATGCAAAGCCGAAGCGAATGTCCTGCATAATGCCTGATGAAGAGGACGAAAATACAGATACTGAAATCGCAACAAATACAAACGACGTTGTAAGGCAGGTGCTAAAGGATATCCGCAAGGAAATAAGTGAGATAATAAGTCAAGAACTACAGACTGCAACACAATTTCTGACTCAGAAAATAGATGAATACGAAGAAAAATTCAAAATACTGGAACGGAAAACAATAGCTTTAGAGCAGAAGAACGTATACATAGAGAAGTGCAATAAAGCCCTTGAGGAAAGAGTGAATGAGCTAGAGCAAAAGGATAAGGAGAAAAACGTGGAAATCATAGGTTTGGAACATCAGGAGAGTGAGAATATTGAATGTGTGGTAGAGAAACTGGCCATAAAGTTAAATTTAAATCCCGGAGATATTGAAGAAGTAAGGAGGGTAGGAAGAAAAAATATCAAAGATAACAAAGCATTGCCAACGATAATCAGACTTCGTACTAAAACAGCACGTGACCAGTGGATTCAGGCCCGAAAATCCCGAGTCACTAACGGTAAAATATTTGGCACCGACAACAAAAATACAATTTACATAAACGAGGACTTGACGCAATACAAAAGGCAACTTTTTTGGGCAACAAAAACACAGTTAAAGGATACACACAGGTATATTTGGATTCAAGACTCCAATATTTTAGTGCGAAAAAGAGAAAACGAAAAGATATATAGGATTCAATCCGAAAAAGACTTGGTCAGCGTTGCGTCATCTGCATAAAAACCGATCGACGCAAATATTACACAACACCTGATATATTCAAATAGCAAAAGATAATTAATTATATATGAACAAACTACCAAACGATATAAGCTTTAGTAAATATGAAAACATTGATTTATGGGTTAAGGATTTTAAAGATAGGTCAGAGAACTTGTGTATCATACACTTAAATATAAGGTCAATTAGAAAGCATTTTAATGAACTAATTGTGCAACTAAACCAAGCTAAGTACCAGTTTGATATTATAGTTTTGTCGGAAATAAATATTAAGAAGGAAGAGGTATCAAACTACTACATACAAGGATATAAAACATATGTGCATGCAAGAGAGACTGGACGAGGGGGAGGAATATTAATTTATGCTAAGGAAAGAATAAATATACAAACAAAGAATTTAAAAACCACATCAGTAGAAGCTGTGCATGTCACATTAAGATACAACAATCAAAATTTACATTTACTAGCCCTTTATAGGCCACCGTGCAAAAATAAATTACTATTCTTGGAAGAACTGAGCTTCATACTAAAAACTATTCCCTATTCTGAAGATTTGATATTAATCGGAGACACGAACATCAACATTATACAAAATAAGTTAAATTCTACAGCTACAAAATACAAAAACATCCTATGTGAACATGGACTCGAGTGCGCGTTGCCGGCATTTGTGATAACACGTGAAGCTGTCGTCAACGAACAACGAGAGGGATCGTGTATAGACCACATATGGGTGCGAGTGAGACGGAACAACAACAGTGACAGTACCTCGTTTTTGCTAAAATGCGGGATTAGCGATCATCATGTGGTCGGTATTTCGATATTGTCAAAAACAAAGAATAAAGTATGTAGGAACCAAAATAAACGTGAAGTGATTAACGATAAGCTGGTAAGACAAAAATTGGATACATACGATTGGACACAGTTGTTAGAGATTGCCTCTCCTGTTGATTTGTATAGTGCGATAACAAGGGTTTTTAGTGGCATTTATGGTGAGTGTAAAACCTGGATACCAGTGAGTACTAAACGAATTACACAACCTTGGGTAAACAAAAATCTGTATTTAATGATTAAACAACGAGAACAGTTATTTAGAGCTTGGAAAACATCACCAAAAAATATGAATAAAAGATTAGAATATACAAGGTATCGAAACAAAGTAAACAAACTAATAAATGCTGCTAAAAACGAATACAGACAGAACCAAATTAGGAATTGTAATGGTGATTATAGAAAAATCTGGGCACATATTAATATGTGGTTAGGGAGAAATAAGTCCAGTTTAGACAGTGTTGTATGTAATTATTTGGGCAGGAAAGAAAGTATTTATAATGTCTGTTGTAGATTTGCAAATACTTTTACTAAAGAAATACAGGACATAAAACATTATTGTAATGTAAAGTTTTTGGATAGAAATACATATGTAAAGCAAAGTGATATATCTTTTAGGTACACAAGAGTTAATTCTACTGATATTGAAAAAATTATAGATACATTAAGCTATGGAAAGGCGCCAGGCGCAGATGAATTAAGAGTACAGGATATTAAATACATGAAAAAACAATTGAGTCCATTGTTGGCCAGTTTTATTAATAGGTCGATTATAAGTGGTAACTATCCGGATGAACTCAAAAAAGCAATAGTACGACCTATTTATAAGCAGGGTAGCCATTATGAATACACAAATTACAGGCCCATTGCTATACTGTCAGTTGTAAACAAAATTACCGAAAAAGTTATAGTTGATCAAATGAATGACTTTTTGGAAAAGCATCATATATTGTCAGATTCACAGCATGGGTTCAGAAAGGGACGTAGCACAAGTACAGCTCTGAAAGCTTTCTCTGATTATGTTAATGAAAACTTAAACAAAGGTAATCAGATTATATCACTGTTTATTGATTATAAAAAAGCATTTGACACCCTCGACCATGATGTGCTGCTCCAGGCCATGGAGGATTGTGGAATAAGGGGTCCCACTAACAAGTGGCTTCAAAATTACTTGTCAGGTAGAAGGCTGTGTACTGTAATTAATGGGATAGCTGGTGCTGAAGCAGACGTCAAATTAGGAGTTCCAACCGGTTCAGTCTATGGGCCTATTGGGTACATAATGCATGTAAATAGTGTAGCTAATGTGGTGAAAAAGTGTATGGTATATATGTATGCAGACGACATGTGTATGATGTATGCATCAAAAAATATAAAAGAAATAACACAAAATATACAATCTGATTTTAATAATATCACGAAATGGGCTCACGATAATGGTATAATAATTAACATAGCCAAAACTAAATGCATACATATACACTCACCATATAATAAAGCTGCAAAAAAGATTACCGCTGAGGAATTGTGTATTCAGGGACACACCTATGAGTGCTTGCATAGGAACAGGGTCACTTGTTGTTGCGATAGATTACAGTTGGTAAATAGTTATAAATATGTAGATAAACATTTTAATTTTAAAAGACATGTTGAAGAGGTATGTTCAAAATTAAGATCTGTTTTGGGAAAATTTTATTTACTAAATTTTGCAGTTGACAAACATACACTAACTGTAATCTATCATGCATTGGCGGATTCTATTCTGAGCTATGGGTTGGGTGTATATGGACGCACTTTTAAGACCTATCTAGATAATGTGAAACACCTTCAAATTAGACTTATTAAGTATTTGGTAAACAAAAAAACAAAAAATGATTGTAACAGAGAATATGATAAATTGTATGGTATATGTAACATTATGGAAGTACACAAAAAAGTTAATTATATGATAGCACTTGACAGTTATTACTCTGAAAATTATAAGCATAAAGCCCGAAGTAATCATAACACTAGATCTGTAGCTCAGGGTAGATTGTTGCAACCCACAGCTGTTAACTACTATGGAGAGAGAACATCACAATACATGATTCCTAAACTCTGGAATGAGCTGCACTGGTTGGCAGAGAAACCTGAGTTGACTAAGCCAGTTGTTAAAAAATACCTAAGAAGGTTTTTTATTGACCTGTAATTCAATACATAAATAAAATAAAATTGTAATAGTAAACTCTGAAACACTAAAAACATAAATTGTTACTAACGAGCGACCTTTCTCGCCAACAAACCTTAATGGTTTGGTGAGATTTAATGATTTAAAAAAAAAAAAAAAAAAAAAAGAAAAAAAAAAAAAAAAAAAAAAAACAAAAAAAAAAAAAGGCAGTGTTCACCATATAACCTTCAAGCGAATTGTGAAAAATAATATTGATAGGCCGGCATAATGGTATATCGGTCATCAGTGGCTGGTGTCAGTTGCTCCCAATTTTAGACCTCGCGTACTTCTTGCCATCAGGTCGTACTACTTCTTAATACGGCCAACCGCATATCTGGTATAGCCTAGTCGGTGACTGAGTACGAATCAGAAAGCATCTAATTACGGCCTAACCGAATAATATATTATATAAACATTAATACTAGGTCATTCAAAAAGGTGATGGTATTTTATTACAATAACTAAAAATATGAATATCCTGTTGTTTTCTGCTGTCCGTACATCTTTAAATTACACTCCAGCGTTCCCCCGCGTTCTTAATCAAACCTGAATTTTGTATCATTATACATTGCATGTTATTTTTAAACTAAACGCAAACTTGTTACAAATTACCACACAATGTATAATGAAAATACAGAACCTAAATTTAAAATCGCGCAAAAAGGAACACCTTTTAGTAAAGGAGTAACGTTGGCAAAAAAATCAAAACTAAAAATGTCAATATCCTGTCGTTTTCTGCTGACCGTGCATCTACAAACCGCACTTCAGTGAAGAAGTACCGTTGGCAACAACCCAAGGACACTCGCGGCGTAAGATTTACATCTCGACTCGCGCTTCGGACAGTACCAGGGGCGCTATTCTGGTCACTAAAATAAATAACGATAAAACATATTATACCAGTTCCGTTCCTTGTCTTCACATTGCACTCTCCAGGCTAGACAGATATTTTAACGTTAAATATATATTGTGTACAATTTTGTTTAAATTATATTGACTTAACCAAATTCCGGTGGGAATGTACGGTGATACACTAAGAATAAGAATACGAGTAAGCAAATTTTGATGCTTGTCGTTAACTACACGGGCACGTACTAGCACCAAGAACTGAAAAATGACAAAAATATTAAATCTATTTTCAACTTTCAGTCAACGAATATTGATATTGCGATATTACTAAAAATAAAATCAACACCAGTTGTTGATTTCGATGGGGATAGGGTATTTTATCGATAAAATTGTTTATATTCGACCATCTTCTTCAGGTTTTTATAAAAATATCTATTAATTCTTCACAATATAATACAATCCAACCTTTTCCTTGGACACCCTTTAATTTAATAACTATTGTAACAGACTATATAAATACTTATATATCATAGACTACAAGCTTTTCATATTCGTCAAGTGAACCTGAAACCCCATTGATGGTAGTTTTCTTTACTTATATTATTATTATTTTTTACTATAGATTGACACTTAAGTACTGCTTGAACCTTTATAATCAAAAAGCCCTCGCCAAGTCCCATCTCTAGCAGTGGAGTTCTAAGACTTGCCTGTAATGATAATGAAAATAATGAATCAATCAAAACCATAAACGTTCAATATTTTTGTGAACAGTTTATATTGATTTGTGGTAATATAGTTGGATAGTGGTGGACAGAAACTTTGCCTATAGGTTGCATTTTTCAAGACAATTTTTATTATTATTGTTTTGTTAAAATAATAATACATTGGTAGCCTTTTTATTTTTTTTTGTTTTATTTTTTTTTTGTACAGAGGGACTGATCCTGGTAATACAGACACTACGACCGGGATCAGGGTTCAATCATACAGCTATTTATTTATTGCAATAAACGTTTTTATTAATAATATTTTATTGATTATTTCAGAAACTAAAGTTAAGCAATGCAAAATAAAATAGGTAACTTTTTCTTGTTACATTTGATTTTCAAAATCGATATTAATAATTCCAGAATAGCCTACCCTGGACTTTAGCCACTCCGGTCTAATTGCATCCACTTTGCGACTTGTGAAACTTATTCAGAAAATCCCTAATTTTTTTAATCATAAATTTTGTAGTATGCCTTTTAAAAACAACAGCATCAACTAATCGTATTAAATCCGAGGTTAAATGTGGGAATACATATAACCACAGCCCTTAGAACATAGAAACACATCCACTGGCGAAGTTGGGCCTCCCAAAACATAATATTAATTGTAGGTAAAAATTATGTAGGTACCTACATAACTACTCTAGAACAAGTAAATGAAATTATATATCTGGGCAGTGTTTTGACTGCGGATGGGAAGTACGATAGGGACGTTGAAAGAAGAGTGAACGCGGGAAATAGTGTTAACGGTGCCCTGGGGTCACTGATCGGCAGTCGAAATGTCAGTGACAAAGCTCGGCTCGCCATACACAATGCCATGTTGGTACCAACACTGATGTATGGAAGCGAAACGTGGATATGTCAGAATACGCATGAGAGTAGGGTTAATGCAGTAGAAATGCGGTCGTTGCGGCGGATATGTGGCGTCACTTTGGCGGACCGCATACGTAACGTCGAAATACGGAAAAGGGTTGGTATGAAGGAAAGCATAGGGACAAAAATAAGGAAAAGCATGCTACGATGGTTCGGGCATGTTGAAAGGATGAGCGATGAAAGATTGACGAGCCAGATATATAATGCGAAAGTTGTGGGTAAAAGAGGCCCTGGCAGACCGAGACTCACATATCACGATCAAATAAATAAAATACTGACTGAAGGTGCATTAAAAAGTCTTCGTAACCAAAGGGCATGTATGAAGAGGTTAATGAATGTCGACGAAGCGAAAGAGGTATGTCGTGATCGTGTCAAATGGCGCTCAATTGTCTCTACCTACCCCGCAAGGGATCTGGCGTGAAGATATGTATGTATGTATGTACCTACATAACTAATTTGGGTGATTATTACTTATTTTTAATTTTTATTTAACCTGTTATATTATCATCACATAGTCTAAAACAGTCTTGAACATTTACTGTTACAGTTGCCTACATATATTTATTTATTAATGTATTTAATTATATTAGGATAACCAACAGTGCTAACATCACACATGTATTTGTCCTTAATACTAAATTAGAAGTTAAATATTGCACCTATATAGGCGACCACATTATCACAGTAGCCTTTATGGCCTATAAAGCATGTTATGTCAGCTCGTTAAATTTGAGAAAGTTGCAACACCACCGTTCAGTTCCGGTTCCACTAATACTGAATTGTGTTATCGTTAAGAAATTGACTAAAATTGAAAAATGTATATGATGTACTTGTATGTATAATTTTATGTATAGTTTATGTATGTTTATGTGTGTAGGTATAATGTGTACTATATTATAATTAGTTAAGTAACTTATTAACTGTATCATTATCATTTTTTTTTTATTCTGCCTAGCACCTTACTCAATCCCCAAGGTTAGCTGGTAAAGAATGCCTACTGGCATTATAGCTCGCCTCTGTACTTCATTAAAGAATTTAAATAAATAAATTTGATTAATATTTAATTTATTTGTGATATTTCTCGAGTTTGGTACGCTAAAGATATCGACGAGCTTGCCACTTGTCATGATTGGCCTATAGTAAAGTTGGCTAAATGTGAATCCGTTTCTTTATAAGCGTGGTTTCTGACCACCTTGCAAGGGATACGGTCGTGATGATACTTTACTTTTTCTATATATAAATACAGCATTTACATAATAACGAAAAAAAACTATATAAAAAAATTAAAGTCATTGAAAAATTTTCACATATGAATTTCACATACAGCAGTTAATATCTTCAGTGGTAACAAACGTTGCCGTGAACTCGGGAGGTCGTGGGTTCGATTCCCACCGGGGGCAAGTTGTACATTGTATAATTTGTCTCGGTCTGGCTGTTTATATGTATAATATGTATATATTTACAAAAAAAAAAGTATAATATGTAGTTTATCAACCATCTAGTTTCCGTAACACAAGCCTCGTAGCTTACCACGAAAATTAGATGGCGCTGTGTGACCTGTCTGGAAATATTTATTTATAAAAAAAGTCTAAGACTGGTCTAGGGGTCCGTGATTTTAAAATAGGTCCCAACCTAAGTTTAAAATTGGTTTTGCCAACGCTACATACAAATGAGTTGGCGTATTTTTTCCGCCTTCAATCAGTGTTTGAAGTAATTAACTGCCCAAATTAGCTAGAAGTGATGGGCGAAAAAGTAATTTGTGCCAATTTGCGTTAATTTTCTTTTAAATTAACTATAAATTTGTTTTATTATTTGCTGGTAACCTTTACAGTTTACAATGATTGTGAAATGAAATATAAATTAAAGGAAATTAATTATTTTCTCGGAAATTAAAAATTACTTCTGCCTCCGTGGTCCATCGGTTAAGTCAAAAGTCGGGACACAAAAATATGTATTATTGTAAATAAATACATTTAGTTAATATTTAATTTATTTGTGATATTTCTCGAGTTTGGTACGCTGGAGACATCGACGAGCTTGCCACTTGTCATGATTGGCCTATAGTAAAGTATGCTAAATTTGAATCAGCTTATTTATAAGCGTGGTTTCTGACCACCACGAAAGGGAAACGGTCGTGATGATACTTTACTTTACTTTTACTTCTGTTTATAGTTATATTAATAATAATGACTTTGACTGCCTCCGTGGTCTAGCGGTTAAGTTAGTGAATTTTGACGCTTGCCACTTGCCATGATGGGCTTATAGTAAAGATAGCTAAATGTGAATCCGCTACTCCAAAATGCGTGGTTTCTGACTACCCCGAAACGGATGCGATCGTGATGATGATGATTAGTAATAACCATTACAGCCCCTAGAACACACTAGTCGCGATCACAGCGACATTATCGCCGCTCGGCCAATACCACCGTTGGATCGGTGGCCAGCGCTCCGAGCGGCGCCCACGAGAGTGGAATCAACCCGCGCACCGAGCGGTCACACGTTTTTTCTCTCACAATTTTCATAGCCTTTTTACTCAAGTAATTAACTGGAATTTCTACTTCTGCAATAAACCATATACAGTCCGCTAAACACTCTTTAATTGAGCCATTAAAGACCCGCAGCAGTATCCCTACGCAGCACAGAAAAGGTACTGACAATTTTTACACACACAGTCCGACCAAATCTGCTCCACCACCAATACTAGCGTCCATGATGCTGTGCATGCTGCCGAAGATTGTAACGGGCACGGTTCATCAAGACACACAACAATTCATCGGGTGGTCAGTAATGATACGACGCAAGGACCTTCTCCTTGCTGTCCTAGACCTCCACTGTTGGATGTGCTTCGCCGAGATGTGGCTTCTCTGAGCGTGTTCTACCGGCTATACTATGGTGAGTGCTCCGAAGAACTCTATAACCTAATTCCACATACCGTAGTTATTATCTCTTCGCGGACGTATTTATAAATTTGGGGACTCATACATCTGTCGCACGATAAAGATGTGGAATGCTCTTCCAGCGTCTGTGTTACCACTTTCCTATAACTTGGAGTCCTTCAAGCAAAGTGTGAAAAGGCATCTAGTCAAGCCGGCATAGTGTTAGGGACTGATGTCAGTCAAGAGTGTCTGACTTCAGTTGCGAACTTTCATGGACCATGCGCGCCACTTACCATCAGGTGGGTCCAAGGACACTTGTCGTGCTAGTATAAAAAAGGTGAAGATTTTTTTGCGGAATTTGGTCACACTCACCACACTGGCCAGACGGGTCGGCAAGAATCTGATGTCAATTTATAATGACAATTCATTAGGAATGTTTTACGATTTTGATCTCACTAGCTCGCATAAACCAGTATTTTCAATGATTGTTTTATTCTTAGTGTACTAGTATACGAATTAAATACGAGTATGTTCAGATGTTCATAAATAAAAGCAAATTGAGCACATTTTTGCTCACGGTACCTTCCTTCGATGTCACTAAGGTACTGTTGCCTATTTTGCTAACGGTACATCTGTCAGCAAAAACTTCACGTATTCACGACTATAGTCTATTTCAATATAACTATCAATAAATATACAATTGTTTTTTTTTATTATACAATTATAATGTTAGGAACTTATAATTTAAATTCACATAACAAAACTGCACACTGACATTTCGATTAGATATTGATTTTACTAAATGTATTTTTACAATTTTGTACTCAGTTCTACAGTTGTAGTAGTAGTAGTCTAGCATGGATTTACACACGAAGGTACCGGGTTCGATTCCTGGTCGGGAGATAATAATTTATTTGTTATACTTCTTGAGTTTGGTACGCAAGATAGATATCAGAGCTGCAATGGACTAACCCCTACACGAGCTCGCTAGAAAGTTTGCAGTATGAGAGGAATAGCGACGCCTTATTAAAAGCCTACTATCAACATTTAAATGGCGACCACGACCACTCTGCTAGGTTTTAGCGACTAAGAATGATCTTCTACACTTTTTTCAATCAATCCTTTTTTATATTTGGTAATAATATACGGGGTTTAGACCAAATTCTCCAGATATATGTATGTTCTGGATGGCTCATCTCCAGCAGTGGAGGTCTAGGACGCTGTGTTCTAGGGGCTGTAATGACAAAAACAAATACGGGGTGACTTTGTATGCTCTTACTTTAGACGAATATGTAAATCTGTTGATAGAAACAAACAACTTTTCATAAGAAACCAATTGCGGAAGTATAAAAAAAATGGCTTCTCCGTACAAATTGACTATTTTATAATTAACAGTTTGTATGGAGAGGCCAAAAAAAAAGTCACTTCTGAGATTATGGTTTTGTTGTTTCTATCAGTAGAATGACATATTAGCCTAAAGTAAGACAATACAGGCGCGGTGATGGCTCGGTTGTAAGAACGCGCACCTTAAATCCTACAAAGGCCGGTTCAATCCCACCCGGCATGTACCAATGAGAAATACACTTTTCTTACGTACATTTGTAGTTTTACAACACCACCGTTCCCGTGCCTCGGAGAGCATGTAAAGCCGTCGGTCCCGGTTCCACTAATACCAACTTGTGGAATCGTTAATAAATTGTCATACATAAAAAATAAAAAAAAAATACATTATATCCTCGCCAAGCCGTCTGGCCAGCGTGGCGAGTGTAGGCCAAATTCTTCAGTTCTGGAAGGCCCATCTCCAGCAGTGGAGGTCCAAGACGCTGTGTTCTAGGGGCTGTAATGAATAATGAAAGACAATACAAAATCACATGGTATTGTGTTTACCTTTATTAGACATTGTATTGATACAGACTTTAAGAACAGTATTGCAAAACTTTTTGCTGACCCTTCTTTACTTAAACGATAGATTTTTGTCAGAAGATACTTTAGTATTTTTTTACACTTTTTAATTCTTTTTTTATATTAGGCTTTGAAATATGTAAAAGTGAAGTATCATCACGACCTTCCGGGGTAGTCAGAAATAATAATATATAATAATAATCTTATAAAGAAGCGGATTCACATTTAGCCAACTTTACTATAGGCCAATCATGACAAGTGGCAAGCTTGTCGATGTCTTTAGTGTACCAAACTCGGGAAATATCACAAATAAATTAAATATTTAATTTATTTAAATTAATAAATATTATTGTGTCCCGAGTCCCGACCAGTAATCGAACCCGGTACCTCCGAGTCTAAATCCACGGACTTAACCGCTAGACCACGGAGGCAGTAATAGTACTAGCATACAAATATTTATATAGTCACATGACTTTGTCGAGCTTAGTGTCTAGGTATTCTTTTGTCGAATAAAAACATTTATTAACCAGAATTTGTTTGACTCTTAATTTAAACAGTTTTAGTGGCTTATAGTAACTGGAAGCTTATTAAATATCTCTGTGGCCATTACATAACAATTTCGGCTATATTGGGTACTTTAATGCGCTGGAATAATTATTCTACTACGCGTTTTAAAATTGCAATTTTTTTGATGGATATTTTTTTTGCAAATTTTATGTTCTGATTTTTGCTTTTTTTGTTAGCTTTGTCCAAATCGACTTTTAGAAGCAACTTGTTAGAGTTGCGAGAGCGAAAAAAATCGAAGACAGTATAATTTATGAAATCCGAAGAAAACCATTTTATATTCCTTTTCTCGAGAAAATATCACCTTTCTTAGACATGATATCGGTATAGACAGACACCTCTTATCCTCAGTGATGAATGACCCTAAACTTTACACACGACTATAACCCTTATGACTTAAGCGAAATACAGAACATAATTGCGTGCAACAATTTTTGAGTAAAGGAATTGCTCTTAGGAATTAGAAAATAGCTTTAAATTGCTTGAAAATAAAGGCGTATTTGGTTTGTTTTATTAAATAGAACAAAAATTAATTATAGCATACGACTATGACCTTTATTGCGAACGGAAATAAGAGTGGTTTTGGTGTGTGTGTAAGTTTGACATTAAAAGGTTTAGGGCTGGGTTTTTGGGTCACATTGTTGCGTTAATCTATTATTATAATAATGAAGTTTTCGGCTAAATTATGTCGAGATCTATAATTATGGAAATTTTCGCAATTACAACCAGTTCACGATGTACGTACAATCACTTAAAAGTAAAGTAGGTCTTTTTGCATCTCCCTCGCGCAATATTTTCAAGTTTTTTCTAGTCTAACAGTCGGTTTCTCGAAGCTCTACTTAATTATTTCCTAGCTAAAGAAATACAAATCTTTCCTCTTTATATTATTAGTGTAGATATATACTTGAGTGCTGTTTATTTGTAAAAAGCCACCCGGAACTGTTTAAAACTCTTGGGGATAATTGCAATTTTAAAACGCGTTATCCTAGTAGAATAATTATTCCAGCTCATAAAAGTACTCAATATAGCCGAAATTGTTAGGCAACAAAGATATTTAATAAGCTTCCAGTTACTATAAGGGAGCTGCCACTAAAACTGTTCAAATTAAGAGTCAAACAAATGCTGGTTAATAAATGTTTTTATTCGACAAAAGAATACCTAGACACTAAGCTCGACAAAGTCATGTGACTAAATAAATATTTGTATGAATAGCGAATCATGTGATATAATTACATATAATAATTTACATCCCTGTACCTACCATGTTTCTGACAAATAAATTATTTCATTAGAAATGGAAAAGAGAGAGCGCCGCTTGGCCATTTTGGCCACCCCATAGCAAATCAAAATAATGCGCGACGAAATTAATTTCGTCTGCCGTTTATACGGGCAAAGCCGGGTAAAACAGCTAGTTATTGAATAAAAGAAATATACAATTTAAATAATATTTATTAATGACATAAATTATATCCAACATTATAAAATAGAAATAGACATTCCTAATTAAAATAAAACACAGTGAAAGGACGGCAAAATTACAGGGAAATAATTTTATTACATCATTTTTAATTTCATCTTTTGTTTGTATTCGTATATATTTTTAATTAACGAATATTATTAACAGCTTGTAGAATAAGATTCGTAGAAAAGTTACCTTCACCGATCGGTTATCTGACCTATCGTTCCGATACGCGATAATAGTAACCTAAGCACGCTTAAAGGTGTTCCGATACGCGCTTAAACTGTTCTGGCAAAGCAGTGTGACGTCACAAACGACATCATTTCTCGCGAGCTGAGCGCTGTCAGTTTTTTGTCATTATGTCCCGCGCCATTTTCAAGTTTATTTAATATTAGGTTTTCTTTTAAATTATTTAATATTGTAATTCGTTTATACTGTTTGTATGTTACTTCTAAAACGAATCTATAATTAATATTAAAGTAGGAAGTGGAAAAAAAATGTCTGTAACACGGCAATTTATTTTAAAAGATCAAAATAAGTTAGTAATATTAAACTTTACAGATATAAACATGAATAAACCGAGAGATGTATATTTGTTAGTATTCATAAAAGATATTCATCAAAGATGTGAAATCCGTAATTTATCTTCCATGCATTTAAAAAAAAACTAACATTTTATGAATGAAAATGTGATTTTGACCGTTCCGAATTGATATCACGCTCTGAGCATCCAAATCGCGATATTTAATTCGGAACGACGGTCAGTGTCCTATTGAAACGCGATTCGGAATGAGGGGTGAATGTGCCACTATTTATAAAAAAAATAAAAAACCCGCCTATATTATGCTATATTAAAAACTGAATTTAAATGAATAAAAACTATAAAGAAAAAAACAAGCCCAATGGCTCCGCCTCCTAATATATATATACATAATGTCCTCTAGAGACGACCCTTCAGTGATAGTCCCAGGAAGACTGGCAACATTTCCCCGCTGTATAGCTAAGCTAATACGTTGGCAGACTTTTCCGTTAGCCGTTTGGACAACTCCTTGGCCCCCATGGGCCCATCGTCTCGACCCCAAACGGCGTAAATTCGTAACCTGTACTGAGGTTGGCGTATTTGCGCAGCTTGAGGTTCTCAGCAGAAACATGTGTCTACACATGTCGCATCCCAAACCAGGGACCTGTCAAGATCTAATGTTAAGTATATATACTGTTAAGTAAATAAATAAATTATGATTACTACATTTATTTTACATTGTCAATTTAAAAAGGTTTTGGTTTCTTTGTAGGTTGCACTTAGCTGTGCAATAATATGTATTATTCTAACACTACTAGTGAAAACTTGTAAATGACTTTCTGTTTCAATTTTTGTATCTATACTTGTGAATTTAATGTCAATAGTTTTCCTTAATAATAAATAAATAAATAAATAAATAATGTTTCCAACGATTACGCATTTTCTACTATCATTCTCTATTTTTTTTACCGTTTTGGCATGTGTCTGCTTCCAGTTGCTAATATTCATAGACCTCGCGTTCTGTTTACCATTAGGTGGGCGCAAGGTCACATGTCGTTATAGTATATTTAAAAAAAAAAAAGCTACAATCATAAAATGTCAAAATTAGTACATTCTTAACAATTGAACAAATTTAATTGCACAAAAATCGATGCTACACAGTGAACTAGCGTATGGAACCAACGCCGAACCAGATGTTTGCGCTATACTTTAATACCGATCGGCATCAACTCATTCGGTACTCCATCGCGACTGCGCGACGTAATGGTGACTAAACAACAATTCAAAAACGCCTTTTTGCGTGTTAAATAAGTTGCAGGATCAGCGTTTTGTAGTGCTGGATGTCGTTGGCCAATAAGTGGAGCGGGATCCTGCGGGATTAAGGAATCCCGTTTTTCGTCGTCACTAACCGAAACTAATGTTTGTACGTTATTTTTAAAATGTGCAGCATATATTTCGTGTCTTTATGGCATTCTATAATCCAAATTACCTAAAAGATCGTTTCCGATTCCTATGTAACTTTCACAGCCTTTCACTTCGTTCTTCCCATAATAACCTACTCAAATTTCCTCCTTACTCTTTCAGCAGACATTCTAATTCATTTACAGTATCTGCAGCTCGCCAGTGGAACAGTCTTTCCCTAACTATAAGACATACACCAACTCTTAAAATATTCAAAGATAAATTATACAAATGCTTACTTTACAAACAGAATAAGTCACCATAACTTATATATATATATGAGTAGGAAGTCTTCAAGAATCGAACCTGGTACCTTCGAGTCAAAATCCACAAACTTAAGGGTTAGACCACGGAGGCAGTCTAATGTTTATATATTTTATGAGTGACGAAATATGCAAAAGGGTAGGTATGAAAGAACGCATAGGGACAAAAATAAGGAAAGGCATACTCCGATGATTTGGGCATGTTGAAAGAAAGAAAATACTTTATTTATTACGCCTATCTACAGCTGCAAAATAATTATTATTATCATTTATGACATTATATATATATTCAGAAAGTATATAAAGTTGTTTGGTGGATTAATGTGTCTGTTTTGTCTTAATTTATATTATTAAAATAAATGATTGTTAATATATGTATTTGACGTGTAAAAGTGCCTAAAGTAGGCCCTCTTACTGAATCAATTAATTTGAATTTAAAGCGGTAGAGGTATGTCGTGACCTTGACGAGTTGCGCTCAATTGTCTCTGCCTACCCCGCAAGGGATTTGGCGTGAAGATATGTATGTATGTGTGAGTATAATGTTTTAGCGCTGCGAAGACTCCGATGTCATCAAGTTGCGACACGATTTTTTGGTTGGAATAGCTTCCTTATAAAACTCAATGCTACAATGGTTTTTGTTTCAAATCCACCTCTTTATACAAGATTTATATTTTGGAGTCGTCGCAGTGATGTGACAGTCAGTGATTTATCTGGCGTGCTGGGTCCACGATTTATGGCGGGAAATTGGGGGCCTTCTGATAATGCAGGGGACCGCGGTTCGATACCCGGACGAGTATTGATAGCGGTAATAGGGATATTAGTGCTGGAATAGCTAAAGTATCATCACGACCGTAAACTAAGTAAGTAGTACAAAAAACATTATTAATATTTTATTTGGGATAAATTGTATTCAGTTATACGGATAATACCTTTTACTCTGGGCTTGTGTACTAAAAAAATATAAAATAAAATAAGTACGATTAATAATAAATCTAAAGCTAGCAATATTTTTTTTTATGGCAACATTATAAATATTTTAAAAATAATAAGTCCTCATTAAACACAAGTTTTACGCATCTCTTATTCCGTCCCTATATTTTAAATTTAAAATGACGGTAAAATATTATGATAATTTTTAATGTACTACCCCTCGCCTCTTGTCCCTTGGGGTAGAAGCCGGACAGATTGACAGACGAACGTAATCATATTATATGTCAAATTAGTCCCTCTGATAGGGTGCCTAGTTGATGGAAATTTTATTCAATTAAATCAATGTTTTGATTAACTATCAATTATTTGCGTAGACTATTAATTAGGCTGTGACCTAGCCTGTTTCAGTCCTAGAATTCCACTGTTGGAGATGGGCCTTCGAAAAAAATCTGGAGAATTCTACCTACACTCGCCACGTTGGCTAGACGGGTTGGTGAGGTTCTGAAGTCACTTTTCTAATGACAATTAATTAACGATTCTAGGGTTTGTGACGCGATTATCTAAGAATTTTCAACGTCCAGACACTATTAAAACCCTTTATTACGCTCTTGTACGGAGTAAATTGGAGAGTAACGCCATTATTTGGAACCCGGTGACCAGCAAACATACGCTGATAATAGAAAAGGTGCAGAAGAAATTTTTAAGATACTTGTACCACAAGCAGTATGGTTGCTACGTCGGGTTTCCAAATATTTATCCTACGAGATTTTTGTTAGGAATGTTGCTTATTTTCTTGCACGGAGACTGAGTTTAAAAAGGTGGCAAAAACTTTTTAAGGATATAGTGAGGATTGATTAATTATTATTGTTACTGTAAATTATTTAGGTATTTTTGTATATTTATTGTATTAACCATATGTGAAGAACACTTACTAACGAATTGGCATAGGCTGTTATGTTAGGTTTACGTGTTTGTAAATAAATAAATAAATACAACGATTCCACAAATTGGTAAAAGCGGAACCGGGACTGTCACTCGGGACACTTTGAAAACACGGGAACAGTAGTGTTGTAAATAAATGACAAATGTATGGCGCGGTGGTGGCTCGGTTGTAAGAACGCGTTCCTTTAATCCTACGAAGGTCGGTTCAAACCCCCCCGGCATGTACCAATGAGAAATACACTTTTCTTAAGTACATTCGTCATAGATTTACAACTCCACCACTCTCCAAAGCACGGTTTCACTAATACCAACTTGTGGAATCGTTAATAAATTGACATTATATCCTCGCCAAGCCATCTGGCTAGCGTGGCGAGTGTAGGCCTAATTCTCCAGATATACATATGTTCTGAAAGGCCCATCTCCATCAGTGGAGGTCCTAGACGCTGTATTCTAGGGGCTGTAATGATGATGAATGTATGTAAGAAAAGTCTATTTCTCATTGGTACATGCCGGGGTTCGAACCGATACATTTAGGTTTTTTTTTTAAAGAAAGCGTTCTTACAACCGAGCCACCTCTTTTATAGTGTCTGTATTTAGCCTGTTTAATAAAAGTCAAAACTTATAGTCTAAGATACGTCTGTTATATATATTTATTTATGTATTTAAAGGGCAAGTTATAAAACAATATCATCAAACAACTAAATGTATAAGATTAAACTAAATTAAAAATAAAACTAAAATCTAAACTATATATAAAAATATTCACCCATTACTTGATCATGTGGCAGTGTGCCAAGAACACTCGCAGCATTCCCCCGCTGCACAGCGATGCTAATTTGCTGCGCGAAAGGACTGCCAGATACGTCTTAGAGTGAGCTTTACCGATCAGCTATATTAACATCGTGTTTGACTTGTTTTTTTTTACTTAATTTTGTTTTGACATACCTTTGAGAAGCTTTCCCAAACCCTTTGAGTTTTTGATGACGTCGAATAAGCAAAGATAAGGACAGCAAATGACGTCACTCATTTTACTGCGAATGCTTTTTTTTTGGGTAGTGCAATCACAGAAAAAATTTCTGCAATCGCTTTCCATTGCTTTATGTAAGTCTAACGACTGTTATGGAGTGGCTTAAAGCCTCAGCGCTTTAAAGTAACAAATTTCCAAGTCGAACACAGCATATAAAATACGCTAATAAACGTAATGGTAATGGGATTCCAAACAATTAATATTCAAATCTATATATGTTTATTATTTATGACCGCCTCCGTGGCGATCGATGGGTTCGATTCCCACCGGGGGCAAGTTGTACATTGTATAATTTGTCTCGGTCTGGGTGTTTATATGTATAATATGTATATATTTACAAAAAAAAAGTATAATATGTAGTTTATCAACCATCTAGTTTCCGTAACACAAGCCTTGTAGCTTACCACGGAAATTAGATGGCGCTGTGTGACCTGTCTGGAATATATATATATATTTTAATAAAAACATCTTGTTTTATTACACTTGTACAATTATGTACAAATAAAAATAAAGTATATATTATCCATGACCTAATAATACCATGATATAATAAAATTTCGTTGGGCAAGTTGATTTTATTTACGATAATAGATGTCAAATTTTAAGGTAGATCGCCAGCAGTTTAATTCTTAGCAACCCTGTTGTGAAACATAAAAGCGTATTTCGCACTAATTGTGCACAAAAATCAGGTAAGAATCATTAAAAGAAAAGTTGTCTAAAAGAAAGCGAAGACATTCCCTTCAAACAGCTAATCGCCAATTATTCAGCTCATTTCTTTCCTTATTTACCATTGACTTAAAATTAAGCACAAGGCATTGTTGCTATAAAAAATATTTTGGTTCTTAAATTATGGCTCTGAATGTAAAAAAAATAAATTAATAACACGACCGTATCAGTCAGAAACCACGCTTATATAGAAGCGGATTCACATTTAGCCAACTTTACTATATGCCACTATCCCTTCGCGTACGTATAAATTTGGTGACTCATACATCTGTAGCACAATAAAGATGTGGAATGCTCTTCCAGCCTCTGTGTTTCCACTTTCCTATAACCTGGAGTCCTTCAAGCGAAGTGTAAAAAGGCATCTAGTCAAGCCGGCATAGTGTTAGGGACTGATGTCGGATGTAAGGGTCTGATTCCAGTTGCTAACATTCATAGACAATGCGCGCCACTTACCATCAGGTGGGAGCAAGTTCACATGAAATGCTAGTATTAAAAAAATATATATTTTTATGTAGCTTACTATTAATTAAAAAAAAACAACAACGGTCAAATCGATTGGTCTCACTTTTACGTCGCGAAATTGTCTGTGATTTATTTTTTAGAACGCACAATGACCTATTTACTTACCAAAAAGATGTCTTTAAAAGTAGTCGACATCCAAACACTATTGCCTATACTAAGACACCAAAAAGCAGAGTTTTCAATAATAACTCTTACGTTATGTGCATTCGTATCTATAACAGGTTACCTGAGGTTCTCTAACAGTTACCCAATAATCAGTTTATATCTAGAATCAAGAAGCTAATGATAGTGTTGTTTTTTTTTTTTTTTTTTACCTGAGGTTCTCAAACAATTACCCAATAATCAGCTTAAATCTAGAATCAAGAAGCTATTGATAGTTTTTTTTTTTTTTTTTTTTATTCGATAAGCGAGTTTTATTCATACAAATTCAGAAATTGTAATAATTTGTATTAATCAACTGACCAAAATCTTGCATACGAGTATTATCTTATGCGAGATTTCTTAAATTCATGACATTTTATTCATTACATAAATTATTTTCTTTGTATAAATTAGTAATTAATTAAGTTAGTTAGTATTTTGTGTGCAAGAAATGGCGGAGTATGTGAGCTATTCAAAAACTATGTACCTATTTACCATATTCCATACAAATAAATATCCTGTTAACATACGGCAAGCAACTACCAGAACATCATTCAAAAAACTGGTGTTTTCACACTTTCTAAATAGCTCCACACAGTGTTGGTAAGTAGTATATATGTATGTTTATGTATAATAATATGTATGTATTAGTATTTAAATAATAAATAAATAAATAAATATTTTTCAGACAGGTCACACAGCGCTATCTAATTTCCGTGGTAAGCTACAAGGCTTGTGTTACGGAAACTAGATGGTTGATAAACTACATATTATACTTTTTTTTTTGTAAATATATACATATTATACATATAAACACCCAGACCGAGACAAATTATACAATGTACAACTTGCCCCCGGTGGGAATCGAACCCACGACCTCCCGAGTTTACGGCAACGTTTGTTACCACTAGACCACGGAGGCGGTCAAAATCAATTTAGTGTATCGATATTATAATATTTATTTATTTATTTTATTTATTTAAATACTTTATTGCACTTAAAAACCTAGTACATAGGCGAGCTATAACGCCATAAGGCATTCTTCACCAGCTAACCTTGGGGATCATGTAAGGTGATGGCAGGATAAAGAAAAATATTAAAATAGCTTAAATTAGTAAATAAACATAATTACGCATTTATTAAATATACGTATATATACACAATATAAAAAAAACAACACACATACAAACTATATAACACATACATACATAAACATACACTATAAATAAATAGATATATATATATAAATAAAAAGTCAAACAACTAATTCGAGAGACATACATTCTGTTTCTCAAGAAATAATGTGGTTATAAGGTTTTTAAATACGTTAACGGACGGTGCATGCCTTATGGCCAGGGGTAGCTTGTTCCACTGACGAGCGGCAGCAACAGTGAAGGAATCTGAATATCTGCTAGAGGAATGCGAAGGAATCTTTAGCTGATTGTTGTGAGAGGAGCGAAGAGCACAGTTGTTATTCCATATATATTGTAAGTAACAATATATTAAATTGCGGTTAATTTAAATAGTTATTTATTTCTCTTATTATCTTTATGATTGCATCTACATTTGATCAAATTTGTCCCGAAGGTTTGGCTGTCAGAGAATGTCTTCGGGCATTAATTCCGCCTTTGTACTTTGTGCAATAAAGTTTATAAATAAATAAATATTATTATTTTATTGACTGTCAGGCGGTACGTAATTCGCCGGGTCAGCGAGTAATCTATAATACTAAAACATGTGTGTTTTATGTCCAAGTGAGTTTTTCTAAATTAAATAAAATACTAAGCCCAATCACGATTAAGTCAATTTTCATTTCTCATCCCATTCTCCCCCCCGGGTACATCCCCAAAACTTCAGCACAACTAAATAATTAATTGCTAGAGAAAATCTGTAAAAAAAAACTTTTTCTTAACCTAATTAGCACAATGAGCGAGCAGAAAACCGCCTTCCTTATTTAATTTCCAACGAGAATCTTTACCGTAAAAAAATACATAATTATAATTACTTAGTCCAAGGGAAATGTTGAAATTAGTTGTTTTAACACTGTCTTACTGACGCACTTTTATTCGTTGATTAAAATAATGCTATATTAATCTTAAAGTTTTTAAGTGTCTATAAATCATCATTATCACTTTATAAATAAAAGTCCTCCGCCGCGTCTGTCCGTCTGTTCGCAATAAACTCAAAAACTACTGCACCGATTTTCATGCTGTTTCAACCAATAGATAGAGTGTGTGCATCTTATATAGGTCTACAGTTTAGTTTAGTTTATTTATTTTGTAAGTAGGCATAGGACAAAAAATATAATGTATTCTGCGCTTTTACATTTTAAAAAAAATATATAACGAAAAGTTTATTTTCTGGGAAATAGCTAGTATTTGGAGCAGCACATTACCACCCAAATATACATAGTTATAATCTTAAAATAATAGCTGCTGTAAATAGACATTGTTATATTATAAACTAAGACATACACAATTATAAAATAAATACACCAAGGATTATAGCTGCTGTAATGAGGCATTGTCATACTACAAGCTAAGACGAAAACAATTATGGGGATGTCACTAAGATTATAGCTGCTGTAAAGTGGCATTATACTAAAAAGGCATTGTCATACTTTAGCTAAAACAAAAACTGTTTAAGGTGTCACTTAAATTATAGCTGTTGTAAAGAGGCGTTGTCATACTATAAACTAAGACATACACAATAACATTTGAAATAAATTAGGGCCAATCACGCTTGTCATCGAAATACTCGCTGATGGTATATTAACCCTTTAAAATCAGAAAAGTCAACGATGGCATATTATGTCTATCTCTTAAGGATAACATATTATATCCATGTTATTACTTAAAAAATAATATATAAGCTATTTACACAAAAACGGTAATAATCCTTGTCATTTTAAATACGTTACTTGGCTTCAGCATTTCATGAATAATAATAATAATAAATTATTTATTGTACAAAACCAAAACAAGTGCAGACACATAGGCGAGCTTAATGCCGTAAATGCATTTTCTACCAACTAACTTTTCATGATGAAACATTATTTTTCCTTTCATCATTACAGCCCCTAGAACACAGCGTCCTAGACCTCCACTGCTGGAGATGGGCCTGCCAGAACATATGTATATCTAAAGAATTTGGCCTACACTCGGCACGCTGGCCAGACGGGTTGGCGAGGATCTGATGTCAATTTTAATGAAAATTTATTAACTATCCCACAAGTTGGTATTAGTGGAACCGGGGCCGACGGCTTAACGTGCTCTCCGAGGCACCGGTGGTGTTGTAAATCTATGACAAATGTACGTAATAAAAATGTATTTCACATTGGTACATGCCGGGGGGATTTTAACCGACTTTTCTGGAAACTGGAAAGCATTCTTACAACCGAGCCACAATCGGTTACTATAATATAATTGTATAATCACTGGCAACGACGAGTCAAACAGATAGTAATACAAAAAAAAAAACTCTTCGCAAATGCCAGTTTTAAGCCTTTATCTAGTATAAATGATTTATCATTAGTAGGTATAGTATTGTGTATATATTATATTGTATTGTTAAAGCTCATAAAAGTACTCAATATAGCCGATTGTTATGCAATGGCAACAAAATATATATAATAAACTTCCAGTTACTATAAGGGAGCTGCCACTAAAACTGTTCAAATTAAGAGTCAAACAAATGCTGGTTAATAAATGTTTTATTCGACAAAAGAATACCTAGACACTAAGCTCGACAAAGTCATGTGACTAAATAAATATTTGTATGCTAGAAATAGCGAATCATGTGATATAATTACATATCATAATTTACATCCCTGTACCTACCATGTTTCTGACAAATAAATTATTTCATTTCATTTATGTAGGTTATATGTATGTATTAGTATGTAATTATTAATAAATATGTATTACTGTATCTGTTCTGCATTAAAACTCTTCAAGTTTATTTAGTATTATGTACTTGCTGCTCTCGTTGTCTCGAAGGTTTGACCGTCATAGAATGTCTAGCGGCATTAGGTCCGCCTTTGTACTTAAATAAATAAAATAATAGGTTACATTTGAGTAATTTAAAATATCGTATTACTCAAGTTTGGAAATAATACAGAGAGAAACATTACGCTTTTGTTACGGATATATAAGCTGTTCCCACGAGACAAAAAATAAGGTCATACTGTCAGCCATCGACATAAACTACTAGACAAGACATACACGAGTATATAGAAAATTCGATTGGAATAATCTTCTTAAATTCAAGGTTGATAATTAAAAAAGCAAAGTTCCTGACATAGTTTTCAAAATTAGCAAGCTGAAGTGGCAATTGGCCGGACACATCTGCCGCACTATCGATGACCGACAGAGAGAAGAACACATACAGAAGGACCGTCAGATGGACGGATGTCCTAAATTGAGATGTCCAGCTATGCGCACGCTATGATAAGGCCGGCTTGCAAGAAAGAAAAGCGCAAAATGATATGTATGCATACTATTTACTTATTTATGCGTCGATCTCTCAGAAGTGTTGCTTAATAAAATGGATCGCTTGCTTAACTCTTGCATACGCTTTATCTTCTGTTTACGCAAATACGATCACATCTCTGAGTATCGAGCTAAATTGAAGTGGCTGCCAATTCGTTGTCGTAGAAATCTACGAATTCTTTGTATGCTTTTCTCTGTACTGAATGAGCCTGCGACATCGAAATACCCAAGAGCAAATTTGCTTTTCTCTTTTCTCTTTATGACAGGTCGTTGCGATTATCGCATAGCTCTACCCTTGCTATTCCCTCTCATCACACTAGTTTTTATGTCCGACTCCTTTGCAGTTGTTGCCGAAAATCTGTGGAACAACCTACCCTTAGATATCCGACGGATAGATATAACATTGTTTAAAAATATGGTTTTCACACACTTCTTAAATAGATCCCAACAACTGTAAGTATGTATATATTGTATTTATATATATATTAAGTATTTATAAGTATATTAGTGTTTAGTATATTAATATTATTTACTAGTAAGTAGTTTAGTTTTATTGGTATTTTAATTTCTCCCTTATATTATGTTCTATAATTTGCGCGAACCTTCCACATACAATGTTCGTAATGTCCCTAAGGTTGACCGAGTAAGAATGTCTAACGGCAATAGGTCCGCCTTTGTACATAGTGCAAAAAGTTTTAAATAAATAAATAAATATTAATGTAGTTTATTCTAATTTAAAATAAAGTTAAAATTGCACCACACATATTATACCGTCTCACTCTCTCAAAGGTTAGTTGGTAGAAAAAGCCGAAATGACTTTAAGTTCGCTTTTGTACATACTTTTAAGTTAAAGTGCAATAAAGTATTTTTTTTTTTAATGAGATATCCGAGGTACGGCACCCCCAGAATCTATCAGACATCTTCGCGGTTTCGCGGTTTTGCAAAAGACAACAAACACACCAGAATGTCCTTGACCACACACGCGGACGAGGAGAGTCTGAATCGATTAAAGAAATCACTAATCTGGTCTCGCAGACCGAGACAAATTGTACAATGTACAACTTGCCCCCGGTGGGAATCGAACCCACGACCTCCCGAGTTCACGGCAACGTTTGTTACCACTAGACCACGGAGGCCGTCAAATAATAAAAATCGTTTATTTACTTAAAAAAACTAGTACATTTTTTTAAGAATTGGCCACTGGTGCTCAAACAAAGTTAATCTGAATCTCAGGCACCAGTTCCATTACACAAATAAGTATAATATATAATATAATACATATAGAATTTTAGCTTTTTTTCCACTTAGTTTATAGTTTTTATTACTTTTTACTATTCATCATCATCATCATCATCAGCCTGTGTATCTCCACTGCTGGATATAGGCCTCCCCCAAGGCTCGCCACTGCACGCGGTCTTTTGCAATCCTCATCCAACCCCCACCAGCGACCCTCCTCAGGTCATCCGTCCATCTGGCGGGGGGTCGTCCCACTCTGCGTCGTCCCGTACGTGGTCTCCACTCCAGAACCCGTTTGCCCCATCGGTCGTCGGTTCTGCGGCAGATGTGTCCGGCCCATTGCCACTTTTGGTTCTTTGACGAATTTCAACGTTTCGAATTCTATCCATCAGAGAAATACCAAGCATAGCTCTCTCCATAGCTCGCTGAGCGACCTTGAATTTGTGAACCAGACCCACTGTCAGTGTCCACGTCTCTGCTCCGTACGACATTACGGGGAGGACGCACTGGTTGAAGACTTTTGTCTTTTTACTATTAGCAATTACAAATTGAGTTCTGTACCTACTATTTTAATATTTGTAACAATTCTTCTGTTTCATCGTAGTTTAATTAAGAACTTAAAATTATTTTACATTTATTGTAGTTCAGAGAATTTACATTAATATCAACTTTAATAGCGTGATAAATATATAGTTAACGGATTCCTTTATATAACGTTTTGCGCTTAAGTAACAGAATTGGGCTACAGGCTATCTTAGCGATTTCGGTAGGTAAGCCATAAAAAATAATTGCCACTTACAAAATCAAAAAGCGGATTTTTTCAATATCATAAGTTCCAAAGCAATGATTTGTATTATATCAATGGATAATAATATTTATTCATTTGCAACACTAAAACAATACTTATACGTCGTGAACAAATTTTGGAAAGTGAACACGCGATTTGGTTTGTTGGTTGCTCGTCAATGGCAACCATACATTAGGTTAGCAATCGTTATGAAATGTCGAGAATGCTGCCCCAGGTATGTGAAGCTCTCTAGTGCACCAGTGGCGCAAAAACGTATAAATAAATTGGAATTTTAAATGTCGTTGTAATTTGTTGAAGGCTGAAAATTGTTTATTGGACTCAGGGGACGTTTTATCAGAATAAAAATCGCACCTCAAACTTCTTTTCGGAATATTTACAAAGTTTCCCAAACCATTAATCAAAAGTTGAATGAACATTGACGTAATATAAAATAGACATCAAGTGTATATCTAACAAAATTATAAAGTTTTAATTACCTGCTGGTTGCACAGTTTTGAGAAAGCTTTCTGTAACCAGTGGATGTAACTACAAAAGTAAAGTATCATCACGACCGTTTCCTATTCGGGGTGATCAAAAACCACGCTTATATTAGATTAAATAAGCCGATTCACATTTAGCCAACTTTACTATAGGCAAATCATGACAAGTGGCAAGCTTGTCGATGTCTTCAGCGTACCAAACTCGAGAAATATCACAAATAAATTATATATTAATTAAATATATTTATTTACATTAATAAATATTATTGTGTCCCGACCAGGAATTTAACCTGGTACCTCCGAGTCTAAATCCACGGACTTAACCGCTAGACCACGAATGCAGTTTATGTGACTACAAAACAAATAAAGGTCGCGACAACCTTGATATGTACTATTGAGAAATACACTTTTTTTGGAAAAATATTTATTTTTAATTATACTAGCACGACATGTGACCTTGCGTCCACCTGAAATGACGCGCGAGGTCCATGAATGTTAGCAACTGGAATCAGACAGTCATGACTCATGACCAGTCCCTAACACTATACCGGCTTGACTGGGCAACGACAATTCGAGCCTGATCGCGAAACGTGTGGATACACACTTTACTGGGTTTATCAGCACGAACGGTGGATACTTCCCCGCTCTGGCAGACTGGGCAATTTACCGCCATCAGTCCGCTTACCACCTAGAGTTAATATCTTAACTGCCTTCGTGGTTTAGCAGTTAGGTCCATGGAGTGGTTTAGCAGTTAGCAGTTTGGTCAATTAAAATTTAATTTATTCGTGATTTTTCTAGAGTTTGGTACGCTAGCAACATCGACGAGCTTGCCACTTATCATGATTGGCTTAAACTAAAGCTAAATGTAAATCCTCTTATTTATAAGCGTGGTTTCTGACCACCGTGGAAGTGAAACGGTCGTGATTATACGTTTACACTTTTATTACTTACATTTGTCATAGATTCATAAAATCTCACAAAATAATCAGGAACGAATTCAATACTCAGCTTGACGCAGTGAATATTCGACGCGAGGTCACATGTGATCTGGAAAAAAATATCTAGATGTCTGCCAACGCTTCGCCAGTGTAATAAAGTCTTTGGCAAAAAAATCCTTTAGTTGGCGATTAGTTCACATGTCGTGCTAAAAAGAACTGTTTCAGTAATTTACACGTGAAGGCGAAACAAACAGACAGAAAGACAAAAGCTCATTTTACATTACATTATAAGTTACTCCAAAAGTAATCAAAGCGTACACAAAAAACACGCCATCTTTTAAATTATGCATTCTCAATTTAAATTTTCTCTTCTCCCCACCGATTACCCTATATTAGAGGACATTTTTCTAGACGGCAAACCCGCTCTATCTCCGTTTTAAGCACCATTAATAAGAATTTTGTGGTCTCTCCTGTATAAATTTTGGGATAAAACGACACCTTGTGACATTAGAAGGGATGAGAGCTTCTCGTTGCCTTACGTAAGCTTTTTAATGCGACAAGTTACGACTAATATTTAAAAGTTTTTACATAAATATGCCATTCTATCACACACACATCTTGCATTCTTTTCACAAGGTATCTCACATAGGAGTCCTTATGCTCAGCGTCTATCTCATTTTAAAATGAATACTCTCCATAGTAGACGCATGTTTTAATTTTTGACAATTGTACAAAAACTTATTGAAGATACTCCAGACATGACACTCAAAACATTGTTAAATACCTTATCACAGAACTAACCTAGGTATACATCATTCTCTTTCCAGAATCCAATCCAAATACTTCAGAGACCCCCAAATTTATTTTATTACTTGAATATTTTCGTGCTTAGTTTTCTACTAAAATTAATATTTGTTAAATAAATATATAAATAAATAATATATATAAATAATATTTTTTTCAATTTATCTTAATTTTAGTTTTTTAAATAACATTATTTTTTTGTATTTTTTTTTTAATATTGTTATATTTTATGGGCTATAAAGGCTACTGTGGTAATGTGATGGTCGCCAATAATAGGTGAAGCATTTAACTTCTGATTTAGTTTTAAGTACAAATACATGTGTGATGTTAGCACTGTTGGCTACCCTATTATAAATAAATAAATCAATTATTATAATGTCCTGTCCACGTATCTTAAAGTAACACACTTTTATTGAAATGCATGTCACTTTAAGCCAATTTTGCTGGGCTTATTATGTCAGTAGCTTACGGACTCAAGAAGAGTGTAATTTTATTTCAACCAGAAAATGTTCTCTCGTTTTCAATTTCCTGTGATTACAATTTATTTATAGCTGATTTTGGATTAAATATCAATGGCATTTAGTTTTGCTGTATAAGGAAGTTTGATCTAATATAATCTGCCCTCGGGTTTAGCTAAAAAGCAAGAAATAAGTTAATTACTTTATGACACCCTTTTTTTCTTATTTTTATTAGGGCTTTGGACATACTATGTCCATGCCAGCCCTATTGTAAGATTCCGACAGCTTACAACTCACGGAACCGCGCGCCTCCTCCGTCCACTCAGACAAACCTGTAGAGACGGATGGGCCGCGCGAATCCTAACACAGTCGAAAACTTTAAAACATAAAGCTACTTAAATACTAATAAACCGGTGTAGCGAGCGGTGGTGTAATGTATGAATGCTTTTCGTAAACTCCTTAAAAGGTCGGTTTAAACCCCGACATGTGCCAACGAGATATACACTCTTTTTTTTTTTCGTGCATTTGCCATAAATTTACGACACCACCGTTCCCGTGCCTCAGAGAGTACGTTAAACAGCCGGTCCAGCTTCCACTAATACCAAAATGTAGAATTTTTAAAAAATTGTCATCAGACCCTTGCCAACGTCTGTCCAGCGTGTCAAGTGTAGACCAAATTCTCCATATCATTTCGGCAGGCCATCTCCAACAAAGGTATACAAAATGTTATTGTCGCAATATACGCATATGTAGGACAACTCCTGCGAAGATTTTTCCCAGTATTTATAGAATTAATGCGTACCTAGAGCTTTCTGTAGTAACTAATAATCTTTGTATAACACTTCTTTAAATATTCACAAAGTATTATCTTTTATTTTGTAGCAAATACCCGTCAAAATAGCGTGGTGTCGCATAACGTAAAATGTGATGAAATTTCTATCCATGGGATGGAACTAATAATGGTTACGCTACTCTATCATAGATGGCGCTATTGTAGATGCACTAAAAACGCTAATCATAAGATACATTGGCTCCATCGTTTTTTTTTAAACAAAAATATATCTATAAAAGTTAATGGGTTTGCTAGTAAACGTTAGTTTCAGGCCCATCAGTCTGCTAAAAACTATGGGGAAGATCTAATACCGCATCATCTTCACATCCGCATCAAGGAGTTCGTCCATCCATCATTAAGAGAGTAAGATTTTCCACCCATCAAGTTCACAGGATCATAGAATACGTTGCCATGGCTCTAGAACCCACCTCAAACAGAGAGCTGCTCACCGGCGCAATCTTCTTTGAGGTCGCCAAGGCCTTCGACAGGGTCCAGCACCTAGGCCTCATCTAAAACCGGCAGGAACTGGGGCATACCAGATTGCCTTGTGCTACTCATCCACGCCTACCTCCTCGACATGATGTTTTCGTACGTCAGCTTTGGGTCTTGGCACGTTCTTCCTCCCGCCTTGTCTGGACAGGAGTCCCGCAAGGTTCGCCCCTGTCTCCTCTTCTATATGTCATTTACATCAATGACATCCCAGCCGGTCAAGCGAGCCCTCTTCGCCGACGACACCACCCTCTTCTTAAAATGTGTCAATAGAATGGGTAATATATATATATATTATATAGCTGTCAACCGGCTTAACGACTGGTTCAAGCGTAGGAAGATTAAAGTCTACCCCTAGCAAGAGTGCTGCCCTTCTCCTCTCCAAGAAGAAGTTACCGAAACGTCCTCCCATCATCAGGCTGGCGTCGCGATCCCATGTTTCAAGATCGTCAAGTATCTTGTCATCACCTTCGACAGTAAGTTGTCCTTCAACCCTCATATAGTATAGAGTCTGTTCCAGAGTTCGTTTCTACCTTTATTACCTGTCAAGCATGGTCGGCAGAAAGAGCAAGATGTCAGCACGAAACAAACTTGTTAAGCCCGGTTGTCATTTACGGCAGTCCGGAGTTTGCCTATTCTAATCAGATTCGTAAGTTCAGGTGATCCAGAACCGATTTCTGACCTCCATCACGACAGAAGACACGACAAGATTCTTTCGCATTTATACTATTATGCATCCCCTCCTCATATCGACTTAAGTTACCTCTTAAATTACTAAGTACATTCTAAACAATAACACAATATATAAACCTGAGTGATCTAATGTCATCACCCAAATTACTTCAACCCTTCACTTCTATCCATTGAATGGGGGAAACAGAGTCTTTGACTTCTATATAATAAAGACCAGGTCAACAATAAAATACTGTTTACCGCGCTGTTATAGAATAACTATAGTATAACGTATAACCATACCGTACGGGTGTGCCATTTCTAGGATTCGGAGTAACTGTACTCGTTAAATTTGATTTCTTTCTTTAAATAACGAGTCATTAGAAAAAAGTTCCGCTACTCTATTATAGATGACGCTAATGTAGATGCACTAATCATAAGAGACATTTGGCTCCATCGTTTCCTTTTTTAAACAAAAATATATCTAATATATATCTAATGTAACATATATCTAATATAACGATGGTCCAGTCAAGTGACTGACCACCTAAACATCCCAGTACACCAAGCCATCCACTGCGCCGAGGACCGCAACCACTGGAAACGGCTAGTGGATGGACTGCGACGGAGTCACGATCCCCAACAGTGGGGTACCGACTACGCAGGAGGGAGGTACTCGTTAAAATCATACAACACTCTTTCGTATTTATGAAGATGGCTAAGATTTTCGTTATACTAGCACCTTTCTAGAAAATAAATGTTTTAATTTTGATTTTGCACCCATCTGATGGTAAGTGGCGCACGAGGTCCATAAATGTTAGCAACTGGAATCAGACACTCATGACTGACATCTGGGCATGACGGCAATTCGAGCCTGATCCCGAAAAGTGTGGATATACTTTACTGGGTTTATCGACACGTGGATACTTTCCCGCCCTGGAAGAATGGGCAAATTACCACCATCAGTCCGCCTGCCACCTACGAGTAGTACTCCACTTCTTTAAAAGCGCGGCTTTGGCAAGGGATGTGGACGTGATGAAAGTTACTTTTTTTTGTTTAAGATTATTGGAGACGCAGCCCACTTCTTTGGGTCAACTGTCCATCGTCGGATTCTGCGACTAAAGGCTAGTATAAAAAGGAGGCCTTCTCTTTTTATTGCGCAACAAGATTCACTCACTATTGACTATTCTGCTCCTCTCCCTACCCAACCAAATAGTGTATGATTCCGCTAATGCCAACTTGGAAGCTCGTTCCATAAATGTATTGACGTCAGTTAAACTCAATTGTTTCATTAAGTCGTGCAAAGATTTTGCTGGAATTCCTCTCGCAACAACTGCCTTAAGTTAAATCCGTTCCTGATCATTCCTTCTGTGAGAGTATAAACTGTGTTTGACTTCATATTGTGATGAAATCTCCGAAATGTCCGTAATTTTAATTCCTAGTAAGTTGATTGACTACATTTGTGAATAAGTCTTAAAAAATCATTAAAATAGAATTGGGTGCGAGCGAGATAGATGCAAATAACCCGTCCGAAAAAGGAAGCATAAATTACTGGCGCTATAAGCCTCTTAAACATAAGTCAATGAATGAACACTTGATACAATGGGGAGCAAGTAACAAAACATGCATTATTGTTATTATTATACATTCTCAAGTTTCACATCTTTTGTTATTTTGCGAGCTAACGTAAACAAAATGCATTTGGGAAAATCTAAGGGAAAATATATGAAGTATTTTCTTCTTTCTCTCGAATCGCTGCAGCGTATTCTACGGAGTAATACCACGGTGAGGAGCTCCATCACCTTATCACATTTTCTCTATTCCGCAAATATAGAGTTGATAAAAATCAGGGGTTTTTTTTATTACAAATTGCGACACGCTAATATTTTTTACACATGCCGCTCGCCCGCCCGGCTTTTCGCTTGAAAACAACTGCATGCCCCGTACCACGATACTCAGTACGTGCTGAGATAAGCGACGGCTGTCATACAGTTTTCGACAATTAATAGCCTGTTACTTAGTCGCAAACGTTATTAGTGGATTTCGTTATTTACGCCAGAGTTTGCGTCATAATTACAGAATATTATTTAATTCTCAACTCTATAAGCGCTTGACCTTGACAGCGACCGTGCAAATATCAACTTTAATAGCGTGATAACTAGATAGTTAACGGATTCCATTATATAAAGTTTGCGCTTAAGTAACAGAATAGGGCTACTGTAGTTGCTT
The DNA here is from genome assembly GCA_910589645.1 of Tinea semifulvella. Taxonomy (NCBI): domain Eukaryota; kingdom Metazoa; phylum Arthropoda; class Insecta; order Lepidoptera; family Tineidae; genus Tinea; species Tinea semifulvella. The sequence goes on along the minus strand of OU342619.1, from coordinate 2,198,764 downwards.
TACCGAGATTTACAATAAAGTTATAGAAGATAGCAGTGAAAATCGACCAATAAGGTGAGACTTCGAACTAATGGACATTTATTTAGATTAGTATCGTGGTAACGTTTTTTATAAAGCTTCGCTCAAGGATCTTAGCAAATGTTAAACGGCTTAAACGTGGCTTCTCAGCAGGTTGGCCTCGGAATGAACCTGGATAAGACTAAGGTTATGTTCAATGACCATGTCAAGCCTGTGTGGGAAATACTACTCTCGAAGTTGTGCAGGAATACGTCTACCTTGGACAGACTATTCAGCTAGGCGCTGCTAACTTCAGCAAAGAAGCCGACAGACGCATTCAGCTAGGATGGGCGGCATTCTGGAAACTATAGTCCATACCACAGTGTTTGAAGACAAAAGTCTTCAACCAGTGCGTCCTCCCCGTAATGTCGTACGGAGCAGAGACGTGGACACTGACAGTGGGTCTGGTTCACAAATTCAAGGTCGCTCAGCGAGCTATGGAGAGAGCTATGCTTGGTATTTCTCTGATGGATAGAATTCGAAACGTTGAAATTCGTCAGAGAACCAAAGTTACTGACATAGCATTCAAAATTAGCAAGCTGAAGTGGCAATGGGCCGGACACATCTGCCGCAGAACCGACGACCGATGGGGCAAACGGGTTCTGGAGTGGAGACCACGTACGGGACGACGCAGAGTGGGACGACCCCCCGCCAGTTGGACGGATGACCTGAGGAGGGTCGCTGGTGGGGGTTGGATGAGGATTGCAAAAGACCGCGTGCAGTGGCGAGCCTTGGGGGAGGCCTATATCCAGCAGTGGAGAGACACAGGCTGATGATGATGAACGTTTTTTATATCAGTAGCCCTATTTACTTAGTCGCAAACGTTATTAGTGGATTTAGTTATTTACGGCAGTGGATGCGTCATAATTATAAAATATTATTCAATTCTTAACTCTATAAGCGCTCGACCTTGACAGCGTCCATGCAAATATATATCACGCTATAATAGAATTAACTATATAAAAATACCAGTCATCCAGACATTGCCCAACTTTATGTTTTTATTATATTATAAAACTTACATCGAAAATAATGAAGTAATATACAAACAGTATAAAATAATTACAATATAAATTAAAACTACTTAAAAGTAAAAATTAAAATAAATATAAACTAAACCTAATAAAAAATAAACTATAAGTAAAAAATGTCCTCTAGAGACGACCCTTCAGTGATAGTCCCAAGAAGACTGGCAACATTTCTCCTCTGTATAGCTAAGCTAATACGTTGGCAGAAATAATTGCCAGCCTTCCTGTCTCCAGACTTTTCCGTTAGCCGTTTGGACAACTCCTTGGCCAGACGCTTGGCTGAGTGTCCCCATGGGCCCATCGTCTCGACCCCAAACGGCGCAAATTCGTAACCTGTACTGAGGTTGGCGTATTTGCGCAGCTTGAGGTTCTCAGCAGAAACCGCCGCACTTCCCGCGCTTGACGAGGTCGCCTGGATGTGTGATGGGGCTAATGTGTCTACACATGTCGCATCCCACACCAGGGACCTGCCAAGTTTCCACGGCCCAACGGTCATGCCGTCGGGTCTTTTGCCATCGTCTTTTGTCTTTTTATATATATATATATAGTTAATTCTATTATATAACGTTTACGCTTAGGTAACAGAATAGAGCTGCAGGTTCAATTTAGTTTTTAATGTAGTATAGTTTTTTTTTTCTTATCATCATATTAATGTCGGGCTTGTGACCAACAATAGGCTGGTATACAATGTAATCAGTTTAAACTATAGCACGATAGGAGCCTGTTATATGTTGGATATTTTCTAGTGAGCATCTCCAACGTCTACACGTGTCTACAACATCGGGCTTCTTTACGATGTAGTTTATGGTATTTAATACATACATATCTTCACGCCAGGTCCCTTGCGGGATAGGCAGAGACAATTGAGCGCCATTTGACACGATCACGACATACCTCTTTCGCTTCGTCGACATTCATTAACCTCTTCATACATGCCCTTTTAATGACAATTATATTTCCAACAATTTAGTCAAGAAATTATCATTCAACAAAAACTCATATCATACCAAATTCCTGATATATATTATTCTATTTTTTCCCGTACATTGAACTTAAGCTCTTAACGTTAAGGAATAAGGTTCGTAATCCTATGAAATATTGTGTTTACTTTAATTTGGTGTAGGGTTACGATATTTCTCCATAGAATGAGATTTTTCTTTCGTCTTGGGTGTTGTTAGGTCTGCCTCAGTTGTCTGGCTGTTACGCCCGACAATTTAGATTTAGGTTCGTTTCCAGGTCAAGACTATCATTACATATTATAAAACAAAGTCCTCTGTATGTTTGCGATAAACTAAAAACTACTGCACCGACTTTCATGCTGTTTTCAACAATGGATAAAGTGGTTCTCGAGGAAGGTTTGTTGGAGGTGTCGGAAAATAGTAAGCCGTCTGAGAGCTATCAAAACCCTTTGAGATATAACAAAATAATGTATGGTGAAATTGTGTATCTTATATGGGTCTACAGAAAAGTCTGCGATGGCATATGTCTATCTCTGAAGGATAACTATATTCATATTAATACCTAAAAAAAATGGGTAATTATAAAGCGGTAATTGGAAAGCTATTAACACAAATACGGTATTTATCCTTATCATTTTAAATACGTTAGTTAGCTTGCAGCCTGCAGCAGTCAGCCTTCGTCAGAAGGTGGTCGCCGTACCCAATGGAAGAGAGGAGACAAATTTCTAAGCATTCCATGGATTCAGTGCGGGTGCCGGGTCCATCGTATGTGGTTAGGAGATGAGAAGAATGGTGTCTCGGGCTTGCGACCGACAATAAGCTGGTTTAAGAAAAGGAGGCCTCCTTTTTTTTATTGCGCGATAATACGCTCACCATCCACCATTCTACTTCTCTCCCTACCCAACCAAATACTGTATGATTCCGTTAATGCCGTCTTGGAAGCTCGTTCCATAAATGTATTGACGGCAGACCTGCTTAGGCCCAATTCTTTTAGTAAGTGATGCAAAGATTTTGCTGGAACTCCTCTTGCACCAACTTCCACTGCGTAAAGCTGAGTCTTGAACCCGTTCCTGATCATTTCTTCTGTGAGATCATAATATTTAATCGACTTCATCGATACGATACTAATCTAAATTGCATAAGTCTATTAGTTCGAAGTCTCACCTGATTGGTCGATTTTCACTGCTATCTCCTATAACTTATTGTAAATTTTGACTGACCTATGTTAAAGCTACAATTGCTCAAATAAAATGTGATCCTTGTCAAGCGAAACCATAAACTAACAAAGAATAATGGATTATTTATTTTCCGAGAATCGTATAGTAAATTAGGCTAAATGTGCACCAGAAAGCGGGGTATAAGACTACCCCTAGCGTTTACGGTCGTAATGATACTTTTTCTTAGTCGTCTTTCTTGCGTGTTCTGTTAATATTTCTCACCTAATTGTGTTATTGAGACAATGAATTGATATAATGTATTTTTTCTTAAGAAGGTATAGGGTTTCGTTAATAGAACTGTAGGTCTAATAGAATGAAAGGCAGTGACGTCAAACATGTGACATTGTGGTAGGGAATTATGTTAGTAACACAAAGGCCCGCACAACACAAAAGTGTTCGTTAAAGTTACATTTGACGGTAGACAGACTCAAAGGACTACGAGTATGTGGACTATTTTGTATCGACCCTTTCCCTACCTCCAATCAAAATTTTATTTTCAAATGATTTTATCGGACAATTTTATAATTATACATTTTTAGAAATTTTAAATGATTAATTAAAAAAAAAAAAAAACACTTCTTGACCGAAATATACTGACCATGGCGGGCGGTGTACCTTCGTCTCGGAGCCCGGACTGTCCTCCCGCCCCAGTGTCGATGCGAAGAACCAGCCGATCATCTCGGAAACCACGGGATTTCTTGTGCTAGAAGTGCTGGCCGCATTCCTCGTCACGCGGCCCTCAATAACATCATCCGAAGGGCTCTTGTCACTGCTGCTGTACCCGCAATCTTAGAACCATCTGGGATTGTGCGGAGCGATGGCAAGAGATTGAGTTTTTTTTTTTTTTTTTGTTCTCTTCTCCCGATTGATTATGAATAGTGATAGGGAAGGCAAAGGGTCTAGCCCATACAGCCAACTCTGACGTAATATGTATATCTTTCTTTTTCATGCGTTAATGAGGTCATCATCAAATTCCAGATGCTGCAGAATTTGATGCTTTTCTTGGAGTCACTCGCGGCACCATAGCTCAAACACGTCGGGTAAAATATGGGAGTTGACAGCGCGGGAAAACCGCAAAAAATAAACTGCAACTTGTGCCCCATATTTAAAGTCCAATTTATCGTTTTCCATAATTATTCACATTGTAGCACATTATTAAACTAAACAACACCACTTTTGACCAATAATATCCACAGTAAATTAATTTACAAAACAAAAACTTGCACTTGACATGTCCACGCAAAATGGCGCGAAGAACTCCATAAAATTGTTGTATTTTCTAGCAAAATTTGGATCAGGTCTTGCAAAAAAGCAAGAACAAGGCCAAGATTAAGGGCAACACTAGACGAATGACTTCGAAGACTCAAAAGGTCGCTGACGTGTTAAAGGTTGCAAAAGACCATGTCCAGTAAAGACTTTCATCTAGCAGTGAAGAGATATAGGCTGATGATGTAAATATTGAGGGTGAAACTGATATAAATAAAACGTGTTTTAGTACACGTTTATCAGTACTGGGGTCGACTGGAACCCCACAAAATCGCATATCTACATAATCTAAGAGCATTTTCTTCAATGACATTACCATATCAAAGACATATTTTATCTTAAACTATTAGTTAAATTACATCCACCCCTTGTCACAATTCATTTAACTTGAGAGGGGTGAATTTGGACCCCACTTCCGGCTATACATTTAGTTCCTATGCCTTCAGAATTGGTCTCAATTTTGAAATAAACTGTGTAAGGTCATTTGCGTCTGAAAGTAAATCATTAGGAGAAATAATTGTTCTATTTTTTTGGTGAGAAAAATATGACTAATACATACATACTAATCACACTAAATCCCTTGCGGGGTTGGTAGAGACAATTAAGCGCCATTTGTGACGACCACGACATACCTCTTTCGTACTTCGACATTCATCAACCTCTTCATACATGCTCTTTTGTTTCGATGGATTTTTATTGCACCTTCAGCTATTGTTTTATTTATTTGATCGTGATAGGTAAGTCTTGGTCTCCCAGGGCCTCTTTTACTCACAACTTTCGCATTATTTATCTGGTTCGTCAATCTCTACATCAATTTTAACATGCCCGAACCTTCGGCATGCCTTTCCTTATTTTTGTCCCTATGCTTTCTTTTATACCTAATTTATGACTAATAAAATTAATAATTAAACCAAATATCATGATAAGACCTAACATCAGTTAACCGACCACGGAGAAGAGCCACTCCTGCGAAGTTATAAGCATAAATATATTTTTTGGACCGTTCATTCATTGTCTTTAAAGAGTACATTAAGCCATCGCTCGTTCCCGGTTCCATTAATACCAACTTTAAATAAAAATAGTCATTAAAAAGTTGACATCAGACCCTCGCCAACACGTCTGTAGACAGAAATATGTTTTGGAAAGCCCATCTGCAGAGATCTAGGACTGTTGTTCTAGGGTTGTCATTATGACGTCATGGACTCACAGTTTTTTGTGTGCAGCAGATGATGAGAATTGGTCATGTGATATTTCCCCTCGGCCAACCCTCACCAGCAACCTTCTTCATTCGTCCATATGGCGTGGGGTTTCTGTGTTTTTGTTATATCATCAAATTATAAGAACGCCAAATATTCAATTAATATAAGTACCTGAAACAAAAATAGATAAAATAAATAGTGATAAACTATATAATTTAAAAAAAATCAATTTATTTTTTTCTTTCGACTTTTATCTATATATTTATTTGCAACCAGCTGTTGCTCGTGTAATGTTGTGTCGTCGACAAAAAAAAACATCCAGGTACCCGATAGACATGTCCTAATTAGATTTTAACGTCTTATATTTCTTGTTATTAAATTTTTTTTTTCTATTTCTATGACTAATGTGTTTAATTAATATTTAAAGCATACATACGTACAATGATAAAAAAGCCACTAAATTATTAATTAAATATAAAAAAAAAAAAAAAAAAAACATAAATTACTATTATTTAAAATTATTTAAAAAAAAAAAATTACTCCAAAACGCTGCCAATGGGCAAAGTGCTAAGGATTTAGATTTTGTTGTAATATAAATTATTTAATTTAAGGTTTTGTATGAAATAAATTAAAATTAAAGCGTGGGTGTGGGAACACCCATATCTTATGGTTTCATGATAACCTGTCTGCATTATATCAGAATTTTTCTGCATCTTGGTGCATCAGATTTTTACTGCATCGTGCATGTACACTTTATAATAGCAAGTCGTTTAAAATCGATTTGTTTAGTAAGTCAATATGCAATCTTTTAAAAACGACTTCGCAACATTTTTTTTTAATGTATAGTTGTGGTGATTTTACTCATGTACCTACTAAAACAGTTTTTCTTTTACGTCTGTCTTTATAATTTATTATATAGCTTTCGGATCTTCTTCATCCTTATTACCAATATTTTATTTGATTTATATACGGTTTGGTGGAGACAATGTGTTAGCAAAAATGTTTAATGAGCTCAGTGTCGACATCGATCTCTTCAATACTAGTACGGCGATGATTAGGCGGGTGATTGCAGGTGAGTACTTCGAGGGATTAGAATAGTTTTATATTTTCAAGTTTATGTATGCCTATGTGTATGTGTGTGTGTATATATGTATGTTTATTTCTGTTGTAGTTATTCTGTTATTGATGTAATGCCTATTCCTTGTACTATTGTATTCATTTTTTATTTTTAAATTTATTATCATTGTATTCTTTGCTTACTTTTATTGTATCTGTCAGCGAACTCTTATTATTGGCTTTATCGTATTACTATTTTCTCCTATATATGTATAAATTAGCTGTAAGATTTCCTAAATAAATAAATAAATAAAATTGATAATTATTGAAACTCTAATTTTGGTTTAATTTGTTTCATGTATATTTACTTTGTGTGACTGTTTGTTTCCAAAATAAAATAAAAGAATCACTGTGAATACATTGTATGAATTTGAAGTTTTGCGGAATGCGAATTGTATGCAAAAGGCTGTACGTAAAGCCGTTAACAAGCCCAAGTGATCCTACCGGTGCGTTTACCCTACCGCATAATATACTCATACACATATTAAACAAAACAATGGGTTCTCACCGGTGCATTTACCCCACCTGTCAGTATAGTCTGATTAAATCTAATGTACAAAAAACATAAACAATAATCAGAGGAATTCTTCGATTTCGTACCTAATTACATTTCTATAATTGTTATTTTATATTTTATAATAGCACGATGTGTGACCTTGCCCATTTGATGGTAAGTGGCGTGCAACGTCCATTAATGTTAAAAAAGTAAAGTATCATCACGACCGTTTCCCTTACGGGATGGTCAGAAACCACGCTTATAAATAAGCGGATTCACATTTAGACAACTTTACTATAGGCCAATTATGACAAGTGGCAAGCTCGTCGATGTCTCCAGCGTGCCAAACTCGAGAAATATCACAAATAAATTAAATATTAATTAAATATTTATATTAATAAATATTTTTGTCTTAAATATTGGTTTGTTTAAATTTATCGAATATTCGATTTACATGGACTATAGTTAGTATCATGGATTCTTGAACTGGACTGACAGCTGTTATCTAAAATCTAGCTTGTAAGGCTGCCGAAACCACTGAACCAATTTACGTTAAAACACCTTGGCAAACGGAATAAATTACTTAAATCCATTTACGAAGACGTACCTTAATTTGTGGTTTTTTTTACTAGCACGCAATTTAAACTTGTGCCTACCTGCACCAGCGGTACGACTTTGACAGCTGACATTTTGGCATTTGCTTCCAGTGTTACGTAGGAATAAACATTATTCTACATTGATACACATATTAACCCATAACAAGGAGTTAATATGGAGCTGCCTGAGTTTTTAATGACATAAATTCTTATATTTTAATATGAGCTTTACTTTTTTTTGGAACTAATGAATTGGTCAATACCAAATCAAACCTTTTAGATAAAATATTTTTTATAACTTTCCGACCGAAATCGCTAAGATAGAGTTATCAAATTTCGAGACTGATGCACTGATTTAAGGCCATTGATAATCCTTCCAACAGACCTAATTTATTTATTTACAACTTTATTGTAATTATTTTTGTAATTTATAATCGGCGAACATAATGCCGTAAGGCATTCTCTGACCGTTGACCGTTGGTACAAATGAGATTTCTTCATTCGATCGAGGATAGTGAAATGATATTAAGAAATTAATACTTATAAAAACACACATATACTTAAATACTATATACATACATATACATAACATGGCGTGGTCACTTTCCAAATTCGTTCACGATTGTCGAAAATGTATATTGTTTGTTAAACGACGTCATAGCCCTCTAGCAGATATTCAGATTCTTTCACCGTATCTGCTGCTCGCCAGTGGAACAAGCTCCCACTGACCATCAGACAAGCTCCCTCCGTTCAAATCTTTAAACAATTACTCACCACCTTTTTTTCTAAATAAGCAGAATAGTGTCTCCTAGTTCAATATATTAATCACTTATGTTATGTATTTTAGGCTTATCATTATTATTATTATTCCAAATCAACTGTTACTTTAACCATGTGTGTACTAATTTAACTTAATTATAATATATATAGATATGTAGGTATTAATGTATATATTTATTCAGTATATGTAATATTAGTATGAAGTCTATTATAATAAATTGCACCCTTCGTTGTTACCTCTCCACACTCCCAAAGGTTGGTTGTTAGAAAATGCTTAGTCATTAAGCCCGCCTATGTACAATATTTTTAGTGCAATTAAGATATTTTTAATTGAATTGAATAGCCTTGCATTACGTCTCATCATCATTACAGCCCCTAGAACACAGCGCCCTAGACCTCCACTGCTGGAGATGGGCCTTCCAGAACATATATCTGGAGAATTTGGCCTACACTCGCCACGCTGGCCAGACGGGTTGGCATTACGTCTACGCCAATGTATTTTATTATGGGTTGCGATGACAGCTTCATAATCTTTGTTGAAAATGGCATCCTTTAGTCATAAAAATGCCGGAATCATATCGAATATATCTGTCAAATTAGCGATTTTCTAAAACTATTTAGCGACAAAATTTGACAGCCCGCAAAGTTATCGATACAGTTTTACCGTGTGACAGCAGCCAGCTGACATTCTAGTGTTGCAAAGGAATAAATATTATTGTCCATGACATGATACATATTTTAAAGCAAAAAATTAGTTAATTATGGAGCTGCTTGAGTTTATAATGATATAAGTTCTCATGTTAAGATATTACCGTCCTTTGGGACTAATGATATTGAACAAATCATCTTTTAGTTAGTGGCAACATTTTTTTATGACTTACCGACCGAAATTGCTAAAATAGCGATCGTTATCAAATGTCGAGACTGATGCCCCTGGTCGAAAAGACCTGAAGAGTCCGGTATGACTTCGACGAGCTTGCCACTTGTCATAAGACTATAGTTTAGTTGGTTAAATGTGAACCCGCTTCTGAAAAAATAGTGGTTTGTTTGTACGCAAGGGATTTCGGTCGTGATAATACTTTACTTGGATGCACATAACTTTTACCTAATGCACAATGTATTAAGCTATAGCAACTAATTCCGCAATTAACTATTTTTAGTTCACTAGTTTAAACCAGAGAGCTATTAATAGATAGAAATGGTGAATTCATTGAATCTTGCCTTGGAAACTTGGCAGGTCCCTGGTGTGGGATGCGACATGTGTAGACACATTAGCCCCATCACACATCCAGGCGACCTCGTCAAGCGCGGGAAGCGCGGCGGTTTCTGCTGAGAACCTCAAGCTACGCAAATACGACAACCTCAGTACAGGTTACGAATTTGCGCCGTTTGGGATTGAGACGATGGGCCCATGGGGACAATCAGCCAAGCGTCTGGCCAAGGAGTTGTCCAAACGGCTAACGGAAAAGTCTGGAGACAGAAAAGCTGGCAATTATTTCTGCCAACGTATTAGCTTAGCTATACAGAGGGGAAATGTTGCCAGTCTTCTTGGGACTATCACTGAAGGGTCGTCTCTGGAGGACATTTTTTACTTAGTTTATTTTTTATTAGGTTTAGTTTATATTTATTTAAATTTTTACTTTTAAGTAGTTTTAATTTATATTGTAATTCTTTTATACTGTTTGTATATCACTTGGCAAAAATCTGTCAAAATCGAGAGCCCCCCCGAATTTTTAGCCATAGATAAGTAAATAGTTTTTTTGTGTCTGGCAAATAAGGGTAAATAAAAAAAATCATTGTGAGTTTGATAGTCAAAAGTGGTGTTGTTTTGTTTGATAATGTGCTACAATGTAAATAATTATGGAAAACGATAAATTGGACTTTAAATATGGTGCACAAGTTGCAGTTTATTATTTGCGGTTTTCACGCGCTGTCAGGTCATATATTTTACCCGACGTGTTTGGGCTATAATGCCGCGAGTGACTCCAAGAAAAGCATCAAGTTCTGCAACATCTGAAATTTCGATGATAACCTCTTTAACCCATAGAAAAGAAAGATATATTACGTCAGACTTGGCTGTATGGGCTAGACCCTATGCCTTCCCTATCACCTCATTCATCATCCATCGGGAGAATAGGCTGTTATGAAAAAAAACATATTTCTCCCTGGGAGTTCTAGTATATTTCTAAGTGTGTGCTAGTTTAGACTAGCAAATAGATTTTTAATGAATCATGATTGGGGTAGCAGGAAGTCGGTAGCGGAAAATCAATAAAGCTTGTTCAGTATTTTCTTAGCTATTTATATTATTATAGGACCTAATTAAACAAAACTAAGTTAATGGTTTACTACGTGGTTTAGAGGTTGGGTTCGTAGATTTAAATCCAAAGTACCACAGTAAATCTGGTTTCAAGCGGTGTTATTTTTATATTGACCGCCTCCGTTGTCTAGTGGTAACAAACGTTGCCGTGAACTCGGGAGGTCGTGGGTTCGATTCCCACCGGGGGCAAGTTGTACATTGTATAATTTGTCTCGGTCTGGGTGTTTATATGTATAATAAGTATATAATTACGAAAAAAAAAAAAACTATAATATGTAGTTTATCAACCATCTAGTTTCCGTAAGACAAGCCTCGTAGCTTACCACGGACACTAGATGGCGCTGTATGACCTGTCTGGAAATATTTATTTATTTATTATTTATTATAGATATCACCATGGCAAGCTTATATTATTGTGCACCACTGATACATGGTATCTTGTCTTGGTGTGGATTGGAGTGGTGGTGGATCTAGAGATGGACCGTAACGTGTGCTTCCCATGCGTTCCAGTGGTTTTTTCAGAAGGATTTTTTTTATGTCTGGACATTAGAGTTGGGACCCAGCTTGCAAAGATAACCCAGCTGCCCAGGAGCCTCGTTGTCCGCTTAGGATCAGCAGCGCTCTCCGGGTCCCCGTCTTCAGGGTCTACGAGGGAAGGTACCGCTATGTTAGGTCAATGGATGCATAAAGAGTTAAGTTTTGGCTTACGACCCTCGCGTAAACTCATCTTTCTTTGTTATACAAATATATATTTTAAAATGCTTAGCTTTCATTGTTTAAATTCTAGTTAAAAGATAATAGATAAAAATATATTTATTGACAAAAAAAAACTAATTTACAAACGAAACATATTACAGTGATCTCCACACTCGGCACTGCCAGTCATGTGGTGATCTTGTAACTACATAATCATAGTAATACCATAGTTGTTTTGTTTAACTGCCTAGCAGTTAAGTCCGTGGATTTAGACTAGGAGGTACCGGGTTCGATTCCTGGTCGGGACACAAAAATATTTATTAATGTAAATAAATACATTGAATTAATATTTAATTTATTTGTGATATTTCTCGAGTTTGGTACGCTGAAGACATCGACGAGCTTGCCACTTGTCATGATTGGCCCATGTAAAGTTGACTAAATGTAAATCCGCTTTATAAGCGTGGTTTTTAACCACCTCGAAAGGGAAATGGTCGTGATGATACTTTACTTTACTTTTGTTTAATGTCACGCGTAACTCGACAAAGACCAAGACCAAGTCTTGGTCTTCGTCTTGCTTTGAGCGACACTAGTCCTTTTTTTACTCATAGTAGGTTTTTAATTTGGACTGCCAAAGTAAATCTTTATTTTGTCGTATTCTAACGATTGTAACATAATATCGTTTTATTTTTTTATTTAATTAAAATAATGAAGTTATTCCTTGTTTTTTTTTTAGGAATCATTATAAAAGAGTAGCCCCTTAAATGTTAAACTGCAAAGGACAATGTTCAAATTACGTTCTGTTCCTTTTTTCTTTTTTAATTTAAAGAGAAATCCTTTTATTTCTTTTTAAAGAGGAAAAGCATTGATTTTGTATTGAAACTCGTTATGGTAGCAAAAAAAGCTAAGTGCTAATTAAATGTGGAAGAGACTTATTTAATATTTTTTGTTGAACAGTTAATAAAAAGAAAAATAATAAGTGGTAGACGGGAAGTATTCATTGTGCCGATAAACCCGGTAAAGTGTATCCACACGTTTCGGGATCAGGCTAGAATTGCCGTCATGCCCAGTCAAGCCCGCATAGTGTTAGGGACTGATGTCAGTCTCGAATCCCTGCAGCTTCGCCGAGATGTGGCTTCTCTGAGCGGCTATGGTGAGTGCTCCGAAGAACTCTATAACCTAATCCCTCCCTCTCCATTCCGCAACCGAACCACACGCACGGATCAGAATATGCATCCACATACCATAGTCACCATCCCTTCGCGTACATATAAATTTGGGGACTCATACATCTGTCGCACAATAAAAATGTGGAATGCTCTTCCAGCCTCTGTGTTTTCACTTTCCTATAACTTGGAGTCCTTCAAGCGAAGTGTGAAAAAGCATCTAGTCAAGCCGGCATAGTGTTAGGGACTGATGTCAGTCATGAGTGTCTGACTTCAGTTGCTAACATTCATGGACCTTGCGCGCCACTTATCATCAGTTGGGCCAAGGTCACATGTCGAGCTAGTATAAAAAAAAATAAGTGTCTGATTCCAGTTGCTAAAATTCATGAACCTCGCGCGCCACTTACCATTAGGTGGGCGCAAGGTCACAAGGAAGTGAGTTATCGAACCGGAAATTATAAAAGTTTCTCTCCACCCTAAGTTAACCAATAAGCTATTTTCCTAATGTTTTAAGACTGAATTAATTCCTGGTAACAATTACGTTGCCTTTATTTTTTAAAGGCCATTTGCTGTCGTTAGCCATTGTCCATTTCTTTTCATAGACTTGATATCTGGGTACATATACCTACTGCAGTTCTACCTTTTTTTTATTCCGAGTACGACATGTATGAGCAGTGCTAGTCTGGTTATAAAAAAAGTTCCTTTCAATTCTAAAAAGGTCGCGGTTCAAACAACGGCATGTATTAATAAAAAATATACTTTTCTCACTAGTGTCCGCTACACGAAGAGCAGGTTAAACCATGAGTTCCGGTTTACCTAACTTATAGAATCAGTAAGATCCGTGGCGAGAGAGGGCCAAATTCTTTAAAAATATGTTCTGGAAGGCCCTTTTCCAGCAGTGGAGGTCCAGAATATCAAGGTCGCTAAGCGAGCTATGCTTGGTATTTCTTTGATGGATAGAATTATAAATGTTAATACTCGTTATACCGTCTGTCTGGTCTTTAATATAACTGAAGTGGGAATGGGCCGGAAACATCTGCAGCAGGGCAAATGGGTTCTAGAGATCACATACGCGACGACGCAGAGTATATACGACACGACCTCCTCACCAGATGGACGTATGACCTGAACGAGGCAGCTGGTTAGATAAGGGTGACAAGAGATTGCGTTAAGTGGCTCCCCTTGGCAGAGGCCTGGATTCAGCAGTGGAGAGTTACAGGCTGATGTCATTCATACCAGCCCTAGAACACAGCGTCCTAGACCTCCACTGTTGGATATGGGCCTTCCAGAACATATATCTCGATAATTTGCCCTACACTCGCCACGCGCTGGCTAGACGGCTTGGCGAGGATATGATGTAAAATTTTATTGACAATTTATTAACATTCCACAAGTTCGTATTAGTGGTTCGTATCCCGGACCAACGGCTTAACGTGCTCTCCGAGACACGGGAACAGTGGTGTTGTAAATGTATGACAAATGTACGTAAGAAAAGTGCAATTCTCATTGGTACATGCTGATGTAATAAATAATAATATTCACACAGTACATACATACATACATACATATCTTCACGCCAGATCCCTTGCGGGGTAGGCAGAGACAATTGAGCGCCTTTTGACACGATCACGACATACCTCTTTCGCTTCGTCGACATTCATTAACCTCTTCATACATGCCCTTTGGTTACGAAGACTTTTTAATGCACCTTCAGTCAGTGTTTTATTTATTTGATCGTGATATGTGAGTCTCGGTCTGCCAGGGCCTCTTTTACCCACAACTTTCGCATTATATAACTGGCTCGTCAATCTTTCATCGCTCATCCTTTCAACATGCCCGAACCATCGTAGCATGCTTTTCCTTATTTTTGTCCCTATGCTTTCCTTCATACCAACTCTTTTCCGTATTTCGACGTTACGTATGCGGTCCGCCAAAGTGACGCCACATATCCGCCGCAACGACCGCATTTCTACTGCATTAACCCTACTGTCATGCGTATTCTGAGATATCCACGTTTCGCTTCCATACATCAGTGTTGGTACCAAAATGGCATTGTGTATGGCGAGCCGAGCTTTGTCACTGACATTTCGACTGCCGATCAGTGACCCCAGGGCACCGTTAACACTATTTCCCGCGTTCACTCTTCTTTCAACGTCCCTATCGTACTTCCCATCCGCAGTGAAAACACTGCCCAGATATATAATTTCATTTACTTGTTCTAGAGTTTCATCATCAATCTTCACACAGTAATATTATAATAATCCTGTGCTACTTGTAGGTATATAGTTATTTGTAAATATTGTAATCTGTCTTTACCAATGTTTAATATTTTTATTTTTTTTAGTATTTAACCCACTGTTTTGGACAAAAGAATTTTACAAATACAGTATAAACTCCATGGAACGTCACTCGATTTAACGACAAACTCCATAAAGCGTCGAAATCAATTGGCATTTGTTGGTTTAGCTTGTCTTCCATACAATGATTCCATCTCCATTTAACGACAACTCTCTATAACACCATAAAATGCACAGTCCCTTTAGTGTCGTTATATAGAGCTTACACTGTATATATAAAATCTTTTTGGCTTAAGAACTAATAATCTATAATACTGTAATTTTATGTCCTAGCTTATAAGCTGTGATTTTTTTAAAATATTAAATAAATACTTCCAGACAGGTCACACAGCGCCATCTAATTTACGTGGTAAGCTACGAGGCTTGTGTTACGGAAATATAATAAAAAATATATAAACACCCAGACCGAGGCAAATTAAACAATGTACAACTTGCCCCCGGTGGGAATCGAACCCACGACCTCCCGAGTTCACGGCAACGTTTGTTACCACTAGACCACGGAGGAGGACCTATATTATAGGCGGATTATAAATGATAATGATGATGACCGTTTTTTTAACTATAAAACTGACTGTCAAATTTTGACATTATAACGTTCGCGCTTTAAAAAACAGACTAGGGGCTCTGGTCCCAAATTCCCAACGGAACCCAAAACTTAGAAAATAACTTTCCTCCTGTATTTGCGTAACCTAAAGATAACATTGGATAGACTTAGGAATAACTAACCTTATCCTATGACAACACACTTAAGATTCGACTTTTGTGGTCTTTTAAAATTATTTCTGACAGCAAAGTACCTTAACACAGAGTTAAGAAACTATGTATTTATATATATAGCGGTATATTTATTTTATTTATTTTAAAACTTAATCAATAATTAAAAATAATAAAATAAGTGCAAATAAATAGAATAATCAAGAAAAAGATATTAAGGCTGAAAATCAGCACTATGGCCTGTAGGTTGTAGCGGACGCTGAGCTGAACGCCTTTTTGTCGCGATACATGTGCTGGTTTTTTTTATGTTTAGTTTTTTAATTTGTATTAAAAATGCAATGTGCATGGTTTGGCGACAAATAAATATATTTCTTTCTTTCCTGAATTAGTAAGTTGAAGTGGCAATGGGCTGGACACGTCTGTCGCAGAACCGATGAACGATGTAGCAGACGGGTTCTAGAGTGGAGACCACGTACGAAAAGACCCAGAGTGGGAAGACCCCCGCTAGAACTTTAAAACGCAAAAGAAAAACGTTAACATGCTTTTTTCTAATACAAAAAAACTACAAAGCTTCACAATGTTTCTTATTTCACCATAAATGTATGGGAAAGTAGTAACCTATTTATTTAAAATCAAACGAACAGTTCAAGCAATAAACACCCTTAATTTCGCTAAAATAAAGCATATATTCCTATTTACTTGTAACTGGTTAATACAACCGATTTTGCTATTAAAACTTAATAAAGTCGCTTAGGACGTTATGGTTTTAGAGACTCAATCTTAAGTTCATAGGATTATAGGCTTTAGGTCTAGAAGAAATAGGGGTTAAACTGGTGTACTAAGAATGTATGGGATACTTGTAATTGTGGGAAAAATCTTACTATTGTTAACTACGACCTTCGATGGAAAGGTCATTAAACTCCACTAGGAAGTATTCAACTATCTAGGTTTTATACAGTTTAAATATTGTAAATAATGTTTAACAATATTTGTGTGCCAGAAATGGCTGAATGTGCAGAACTAATCATATCATCCCAACATATAACAACTTTTTTCACATTATAGTATTGATATAGATGATCACCATTTTAATCCAGCCAAAAGTCTATATAACCATCCCAGTCCACCCCCTAGCTGATTCTTTCCGCAAGATTGATTGCATTAAGATATCGAGTTTCCAAAGGGGGGGAATAAACGTTCAGATTAAATTTATTCGCGTTGTTTTTCATTATTTACTTTGTGAATAGGGGTAGGAGGTAAATTTGGGTGGAGGATGCTTTGGGTTTTTTTTTTTTTTTTAAATACCAATAATGTATTTTCTCTCGAGTCGTTGCGGCGAAACGTACCTCTCTTAGCGTCTTCTATAAGCTATACCACGGTGAATGTTGTATTTGTATTTGTATTTGTACAGGCCAAAATATGCACTGTCATACCATAGCTACTATCCCTAAATTTGGAGACGAGTAAAACAAGTAAAAAAAAATAAAGTATCATCACCGTTTCCCTTCCGGGGTGGTCAGAAACCACGCTTATAAAGAAGCGGATTCACATTTAGCCAACTTTACTATAGGCCAATCATGAAAAGTGGCAAGCTCGTCGATGTCTCCAGCGTACCAAACTCTAGAAATATTACAAATGAATTAAATAATAATTAAATGTGTTTATTTAATTGTTATTATTATGTCCCGGCCAGGAATCGAACCCGGTACCTCCGAATCTAAATTTGGAGACTTGTAGTATGCAACTAACATATTTGTCCTCAACAAATAGTACCGTTTTGTGCCGATTGCATTAAAAACCATGATTCTAATTAGTGTTTTTTTTTAATTTATCATGTTAGTAGATTTATAACATGATAAATTATTATAACTAACTTAGATTTTGCTAGATTAAGCCGATTTTTCTAAAAACCTAGTTGCTATGATAAAAAGTTTATGCTTTATATTTTGTTTTAGTCTTTTATTACCTTAATAATAGTAAAATAATAGTTTTACAAACTAATAAAAAAATCCTCAATAAGATACTGATATATACCTATTACATTGCATATTTGCGTAATAATGACTCAGACCCAACATCAGCGTAAGCGTGTTTCCATCCCCATGACCGCGGGTGAAATGGCTAATATTTTTGTAGAAAAATAAAAAGCCTATTCCACATTTTGTTACCACAAAACATTTATGTTTTTTATTTTTGGACCTTCCATTCATTTTATCCAGAGATCACCCTGAAAGTATATTTTTACTCATAGCTTTTTCGCGCCATTATTGTTTATTGTTGTACCTTTTTTAAAATCTAATTTATTTTACCAAAAATCTAATATTACGAACAAAGATGTATTCGTTAATTTATTATAGATTGCAAAAGTTAAATAATTAAATTATTGTTTATAAAACAACAGCATTGAATTGTACATACATACATACATATCTCCAGATCCCTTGCGGGGTAGGCAGAAACAATTGAGCGCCACTTGACACGATCACGACATACATCTTTCGCTTCGTCGACATTCATCAACCTCTTCATACATGCTCTTTTTTTACATAGCCTTTTTAATGCACCTTCAGCCAGTGTTTTATTCATTTGATCATGATATGTGAGTCTCGGTCTGCCAGGGCCTCTTTCACCCACAACTTTCGCATTATATATCTGGTTTGTCAATCTTTCTTCGCTCATCCTTTCAACATGCCCGAACCATCGTAGCATGCCTTTCCTTAGTTTAGTCCCTATGCTTTCTTTTATACCTGTTATATACTGTACAAAGGCGAGCTAAACGATTAACTTGTTGAAAAAAATATCACCACCACTGTATTCCTTTCGAGGTGTCCAGACACCATGCTTTTAAAGAAACGTATTCACGTTTAGCTAACTTTACTATAGGCCCATCATGACAAGTGATGCCTCTAGCGTGCCTCAAACTCAAGAAACATCACAAATTAATCATTGTGTCTGGACCCCCGACCAAGACCCGGTATTTCGCGTCAAATTATTTTTTATTAGTTTTTAATTTAACTGTTCTTTTTTACTAGCCCGACATGTGACCTTGCGGTATTTTGCGGTATGAATATTAGAAACTGGAATCAGACACTCATGACTTACATCAGTCCCTAATACTATGCCGGCTTGACTGTGCATGAAGGCAATTCGAGCCTGATCCCGAAACGTGTGGATACACTTTACTGGGTTTATCGACACGAACGTTGAATACTTCCCCGCCCAGACAAACTGGGAAAATTTCCACCATTAGTCCGCGTACCACCGAGTTATATGTCCCGGACGATGCTGCGCCATTTGGGTCTGCTTACGGCGGTGTGCAGGGCTTCGTGTACTTGGATGTAAAGATGCGAATTTCGTCAGACCAGAACTAGACTAGACGACTAAAATACTCATTGCAGGCAGATGGAAGAGAGCCTGGTAATGATATAAAGCTCCTTGAGTATTGATATGTATGGAATGCGGTGCATACGCCTCCAGCACCACATTTCGAAGGCGTCGACGCGGCTTCGGTTATTGGCTCTAAGAGTCCAGGTTTCGGCAGCATACAGAAACTGCCTCCGTGGTCTAGCGGTTAAGTCCGTGGATTTAGACTAGGAGATACCGGGTTCGATTCCTGCTCGGGACACAAAAATATTTATTAATGTAAATAAATACATTTAATTAATATTTAATTTATTTGTGATATTTCTCGAGTTTGGTACGCTGGAGACATCGACGAGCTTGCCACTTGTCATGATTGGCCTATAGTAAAGTTTGCTAAATGTGAATCCGCTTATTTATAAGCGTGGTTTCTGACCACACCGAAAGGGAAACGGTCGTGATGATACTTTTCTTTTGTTTTACTTTTACAGAAACATGGAGAAAACGAGACTGCAGACAAGTCTTGTTTTGTCCTGTGATGTTTGCGCGTCACTTTCCAGCGGATGGGCACAGAGTCACATGTCGTACTAGTATATAGTTTAAAAAAAAAAACATAAATTTCGGTCTTTCGTCAGGTTGCAAAAAGTTATTATTTTTTGAAATATGTCGAAACAGACAAACAATTTCGACTTCTCCATACAAATTGGGTATTGTAAATTTAACATTTTGTATGGAACAGCCAGAAATTTTATCACTTTAAACATATAGTTTCTTAGAAATAGTTGTTTATTTCTATCAATAGAATAACATATTGGTGTAAAGTAAGATCATACAAAATCACCCCGTATAAACAATTTAATGGGGTGTTTCAGGCAAAGTTTTTTTATAGATGTCGCTAGCGGCACTGGTACCTTGTTTACACCTATGTCGGTCATTTTTTAAATGTTTTTGTATTTTTTTTATTTTTATAACATAAATACGAATTTTAACTTAACGTTACCTATCTTAAAAGACGAATTAGGAAAGCGAACACCGTCTTTAAAAAGCAAGATTTAATTAATAGAACGGCAATTTTGAGATCACCATATCTTTATCATATATCGATTTGTTCACTTAAAAGCTGCTCACTTCGACATAATATCCAGAAAATAATAAATTTCGTAATAAAAATGCAAGTTTTCTATGCAACTGACAGTTATATAAGGTACCATCTATCGTGATAAAAAGTTAGTGATACACCCCATTATGTAAAAAACTGTTAAAAGAATGAAAAATGGGACAGTGGGACAAGAAAGCACATGGGTACAAGAATACAATGTATTCACACTTGCATCACGTATCGCATATCGCGGCTAAATTTTATCGAAAATCTGAAATATTGCCGCGACGTGCCAATATTGAGATTAAAGCCCCACGCTGCGTCGTTTTAAGTGGTAATTTTTTATCTGTCTACCCACCGAGCGATGTGTTACCGATTGCTTTTTTATTGCTACCCTCCTGTTGCGGTATAATTAAATTAAAGCGAATTTTAGGAGTCCACACCTGCTCTTAACTGCCGCTCTACCGAATATTACTTTAACTAATGTTTCGACTTTGATAATAATGAGAGAACAATGATTTTTTATGTGCTATTTACTATAACGTGACTCTCCTACTCTTTTAGACAATGTCACGTTCAGAGTGCCTCGACTTACCTCAGGTTCTAAAGACTTGTTCATTTCCTCCTTTAGCAGAACAAATTATGCATCTTTTTAAGACGAGCAGTAAAACTATATAATGATTGCTTGGTTGACGTGGATATATTTGCTTGCTCTAAGTCAGTGTATAGGAGAGTCCGTGAGATAATTAGAGTTAAGAGGACCCCGGCGCCGACCCCCACTGCAGCAGTCAGCCAGAAGGTGGTCGACGTACCCAATGGGTATTACTTTGACCACAATAAGATGAAGATGCGGAAGTTGTAGTGTAGTGTATATTTATATTGTATATATGTTAGTTTTTAAGGTATATATCTATGGGCCTTTTGAAATTAACATTATTATTATTATTAAGTACATTATTTGTGGTAGTAAGTATAGGTAAATAGTGGTTGTCAGAATTTTTGCATTTAGAATTTTTCAAGGCCAACGTTTATTTTTGTTATTGTATTAGTTGTTTTATTTTGTTTTGTTTAACTTTGAAACAATGATAAGTTTTTTTTAAATTATTTTAGTGTATATTTTCTTTTTTGTACTATGTTTGGCTTGTACGGATGGACTGATCCTGGTAATACAGACACTACCGCTGGGACCAGGGTTAAATCATTCATCATTTTTTTTTTGCATTTTTTTTTTATTTTTTTTTCACCATTTTATACTCGGTTTCGTCAGATTACAAATTTATTATTTTACTCATCATGTTATGACAGAGAATGAATAACAGAAACAGCCTTCGTCGTTACCAGATAAATACTATAAATAAAAAATGTTCTCAGAGACGACCCTTCAGGGATAGTCCCAAGAGGACTGGCAAAATTTCGTTGGAATAAATAATTGCCAGCCTTCCTGTCTCCAGACTTTTCTGTTAGCCGTTTGGACAACTCCTTGGCCAGACGCTCTGTATAGTATCCCCATGGGCCCATCGTCTCGACCCAAACGGCGCAAATTCGTAACCTGTCTCTAGGTATACGCCAACTCAGGGTAAATTTGTTGTGATATAAATAAATCCATAAAAATAATACTACTTATGATATATACATAACAATATATTATATAATAATTATAATAAATGAAAATAAAACCATTTTTCATCTTCATCAGCCTGTGTCTCTCCAATGCTGGATAAAGGCCTCCCCCAAGGCTCGCCACTTTACACGATCTCCTGCCACCCTTATTCAACCCCCACCAGCGACCTTCCTTAGGTCATCCGTCCATCTAGTGGGGCGTCTTCCCGTACGTGGTCTCCACTCTAGAACCCGTCTATTCCATCGTTCATAGGTTCTACGACAAACATGTCCAGCCCATTGCCACTCCAGCTTACTAATTTTGAAGGCTATATCGGTAACTTTGGTTCTCCGACGGATTTCCTCGTTTCTGACTTTATCCATCACAGAAATACTAAGCATAGCTCTCTCCATAGCCCGCTGAGCGACCTTAAATTTGTGGACTAGACTCACTGTCAGTGTCCACGTTACGACATCACTGGAAGAACGCACTGGTTGAAAACTCTCGTCTTCAAACACTGGGGTATGTTTGATAAGAAGATGTGGCGCAACTTTTGATTTTTTAAATACTGTAAGTATTTAAAGTGGACACGTTTGAAAGCTTTTAGTTTGTAATTTAAGCAAAAAAAAACGTAACTGGTAACTGTATAAATTATACCGTAATCCCCAAAACCACTATGACAAACACGAAATCGCAATTCAATAAGTAAAATCTCCAATTTTCAAAAGAGGGTGACAATATATTCGACACTCCACGCCCTTATCTTACCACTACATTTTTAATCAACACATAACAGTTATTGTTCAACACCCTTGAAAAGGTTTTCTCGTTATAAAACAAACTCATCTTTTTTCTTTTTTTTTTTTATTAATTAATATGAAGTTTATTCCAAGTTAATTAATATAAATTAAAAGCTACCTAAATAATAAAATTAAAAATAAACTAAACTATAAATCAAAAATGTCCTCTAGAGATATCCCATCCGAGATAGTCCCAAGGAGACTGGCAACATTTTCCCTCTGTATAGCGAGGCTAATACGTTGGCAGAAATAATTGCCAGCCTTCCTGTCTCCAGACCTTTCTGTCAGCCGCTTTGACAACTACTTGGCCAATTTATGTAAATACATTATTGCACTTATTTTAAAAATATCAAGAATAAATAGCTTCTTCATACAAACTGTTAATTTCATTTCCTACATATGGTTTCATAGAAATAGTTGTGTGTGATTCTATCAATAGAATCACATACTAGACTAACGTAAAATACAAAGTCACCCGTATATCATATTAAAAGGCTATTATATGACATCATTTAACATCGACATTGATTACCGGCCAAGATCACGAGTAAACCTGAGTCAAACATCATCTACACTCGTTAAGAATCTATATTTAAAAAAAAAACAAAAACTTAAATATAAAGAAGTAAAATATACACAATATATTACCATCTTGCAGTTGTGCAAAGTCCGTAGTAAATATAAACCATTCGGCGACACGAAGTCGTTATGAGCAATCGCGGCAAATTTCTCGCGATCATTTTGCACCTCGCGCATCCTACCCCGGTCTCCCCCATCTGTCTGCATTTTAGTGCCAGGTCAAGGACATAATATTAATGGACAAGTCCATTAAAATATTACATGGTTTGATGTATATTTTTTGTACTTTATTGAATACCAATATATAGATAAATATATAGATAAAAATATGAGCGGTGGTGGCTCGGTCGTAAGAACGCATTCCTTAAATCCTACAAAGGTCGGTTCAAACCTCCCCGACATGTACCAATGAGAAACACACTTTTTTACGTACATTTGTTATAGATTTACAACACCACCGTTCCCGTGCCTCGGAGAGCACGTTAAGCCGTCGGTCCCGGTTCCACTAAGACCAGCTTGTGAAATCGTTAATAAATTGTCATAAAAAATTGACATCATATCCTCGCCAAGCCGTCTGGCCAGCGTGGCGAGTGAAGGTCAAATTCTCCAGGTATATGTTCTGGAAGGCCCATCTTCAGCAGTTGAGGTCTAGGACGCTGTGTTCTAGGGGCTGTAATGATGATAATAATGATATAGATAAATCTTTATTGCACAGAAAATAATACATTTTATAGTACATAGGCGAGCTTAATGTCTAAAAACATTATTATATAATATTAATTCTAATCTTTAGGAGATGTGAGCAGGTAGATAGACTTATACTAAAATATATGAATCGTTATTATTCTTTAATTATGCCAAACCAAACTAAATGTTATTTAAAACTTAATTGCATTATTTATTTATTTATTTATTACAGGATAACTAACAACTAATTTTAAATAGGCGGTAGGCGGACTGATGGTGGTCGAGTGCCCAGTTTGCCGGGGCGGGGAAGTATCCACCGTTCGTGCCGATAAACCCAGTATAATGTATCCACACGTTTCGGGATCAGGCTCGACTTGCCGTCATGCCCAGTCAAGCCGGCATAGTGTTAGGGACTGATGTCTCATGAGTGTCTGATTATAGTTGCTAACATTCATGGACCTTGCACTTAATTTAAAATAAACTAAGTCCGTTCTAGATATTGTCGATTGCATGAATCCCCTAGAACACAGAGTCCTAGACCTCCACTATTGGAGATGGGCCTTCCAGAAATTTCTGGAGAATTTGGCCTAAACTCGCCACACTGGCCAGACGGATTGGCGAGGCAACTTATGTACAACTTTTAGTAATAAAGATTATTTTTTGATTTGATGTATAAAAGCAAATGGCGCTAGGCATTCTCAGACAGACTTACCTAAAGGACATTTAGACAGAATAGGCGGTAGGTGTATTTAACAATAATTTACGAGAATATATTATATACCAGGCCCAATTATTGATAAGAATAGTTGAACAAAAAAAATAAAAAAATTGTTTGTAGTCTATTTTTTTTTGTCTTTATGTGTTTATTAGTCGTTAGTTATCCTGTAATTAATAAATAAATAAATAAACATTCACAGTTCAAATATACCCAAAAAAAAAATCAAAATCACTTTTTTTTTTATTATACATATACTATATATTTATGTATGCCCAAACTGGCCAGAAATTATCTTATTTTAAAAATACATTTTTTTTAAATAATAATGACATAATTTATTGTCACATAAAGCATACAGATGTAAAAATAGGTGAACAATATAGGGTGATGTGGTTGTGCTACCTACTCGAGGTTGCCCTGGTTGCACTGCCTGTGGCTCTTTATAAATAATAATATTTAATTTATTTGTGATATTTCTCGTGTGTTGTTTTGTCACTTTACTTTTTACTGTGAATTAATGATGTATTATGACCGCAAATTCTCTTTAAAAATCGAAGCAACTGATGTTTGTTCCTTTCTCCCATTTTGGGGTCAACAATTATGTTCGTGCCTTCTAATATATGTCTACGTTTTAGCTTGCTTATATTTTTACGTCCTTAAGTCCGACTTTTGCGTTAATTAAGTAGGTGCTTGAGTTTTGGAGATGTTCTGAAAATTGCTGCTGAATAACTGGTTGTGCAGATAAGGCGGTTTTACGACCGACTGTCTCTTGAAGACTGTCATATTTTAGTTATGTTTATATTAAATAATAATAAAAAAGAAGAAAAATATTTTATTAACAATCCATGGATTAACCGTGCGGGTTTATACTATAGTATTCAGTATATATACACGTACAAGTTTAAATTTTAATATTTACTGCCTCCGTGGATATAGACTCGGAGGTACCGGGTTCGATTCCTGGTCGGAACACATTAATATTTATTAATTTAAATTAATATAATTTTATTCATTTGTGATATTTCTCGAGTTTGGTACGCAGACATCGACGAGCTTGCCACTTGTCATGATTGGCCTATAGTAAAGTTGGCTAAATGTGAATCCGCATACAAGCGTGGTTTCTGACCTCCCCGGAAGGGAAACGGTCGTGATGATACTTCTATTTAAAACTTTATTGCACATTATACAAGGAGTGAACTTAATGCCGCTAGAGATTATCTGACAGCCAACCTTAGGGACAATGAGAACCATTTTAAATGTAAGGTAGGTGCAAATATTTAGTACCAACCTATGGTAAATATTATAAAAATAATAAATAAGTCTATTATTATACTAATAAATACAATTATATTACTAAAATACATACTGATAACTAATATTTGACAAAGTATTTCATTCTGTGTGGTTCCGCTAAGTACGTTACAAAGTGGACGATTCGGAAAGTGGACGACACTCTTGAATCGCTTCATCTGCACCAAGACGTTGCCTCCTTTAGCGGGCTATACAAACCATCATCCATAACCTTATCCCTATGTCTCTATTCCGCAACCGAACCACACATGCCATATCCCTACGCGTACATATAAATTTGGAAACTCTTACATCTGTCGTACGTTGAAAATGTAAAATGCTCTCCCAGCCAGTCTCTTTCTCCATTCCTATAATCTAAGGTCAAGTGTAAAAAGCATTTTGATCATTATGGTTGTATTTGTTAATAATAATAATAAAATTGTTTTAGTAATATACTACACACATCAAAAGTGTCTAGGGATCAACATATATTTTTGCAATAACTTTTCTCCTGATTGATATTCATTAAAATTTTCTTTAAGGATTGATCAAATAAAATGTTTTCGTTTGTCTACAGTAACGATAAACCAAGTCACCTTTGCATTAGTAAAAAAAATTGCCATTTTCCTAATAAAGGGATTTTTGACATTTGAACCACTAACATTAAAGTTCGAAAAAAAGACTGAAATAACAGTTTTTTTTTAAATTTTATTGGGTAACTTAAACAATTAATAATCCGTGTTTCTACCGCGAACACTAACAACACAAGAACATCGGTTTGGCATACTCAAAATGAGTTCATCCAAATCACGCTGTGGAATGGCCGCCCATGTTCGTTGCAACAACAAAAAAAGGTCTTCTTGCGACTGGATACCCTCCATATTCGGCAGAGCTCTTCTCTGAAGAATATCCCATGCATGCTCAATCGGGTTCAAGTCTGGCGACTGAGCAGGCCAGGGCAGGACATTGATGTTAGCTGCGGCGAGAGTCTGTCTTACAACTCTTGCGGTGTGCGGTCGTGCATTATCATGCATTAACTGAAATAAGGGACCGATATGCACTTGTAGAGGAACGATGACGTCTGATACAACCGTCTCAGCATAAATTTGAGCGTTGAGGTTGCCTCTGATCCAAATCAACTCAGTTCTTCCGCCGATCGAAATACCCGCCCATACCATGATGGTTCCACCACTATAAGGATGGACTTCCTGGCAGGATTTTAATCGCTGTTGGCGTCCAGGGGTTCTCCAGTGTCGTATACGTCTTGTATCCGGCCTCATACCAAAACGAGACTCATCAGAAAAGCACACGAAACGCCATTGTTCTTCTGTCCAATTTCTGTGTTCAAGAGCCCATTGATATCGAGTCCTACGATTGTGCATTGCTATAGGTGGTACCCGTAGCGGTCTTCGGGAATGAAGGTTCACTTCATGCAAGCGGTTTCTGACTGTTTGGTCGCTAATTAAGTTCCCTGAAGAGCGATGAAGGCTCACGGCTAACATCATGGCGGTTATTGTTGGAGTTCTTCGAGCTGTGATTTGAATGTATCGGTCTTGTCTCCGTGTGGTGCAGCGATACCGTCCTCCATGGCGCTCAGCCACGGTACCAGTGGTTCGGTAACGTGTCCAAAGTCGACTGATAACACTCTGACTTGTATTCAGAGCTAAAGCCACAGTACGTTGCCGGGAACCAGCTTCTATCATTCCCACGGCTCTGATCATTTCTTCCCTGCTTAAATGACGTCGCCGCTCCATAATAACGTTGGTTTTAATCAGTAGTAGGGAAACAGTAGCACTAATAATGTCTTCAATGCGTCTTATGTTTTTATAGGGAAAATATTGACAGCTGATTTTCATCTTTTACTCGAATTTGATTGACAGTTCCTGTTTTAAATTATGAAATGCACCAAAAAGGATCCATATAAATTTATAAAATCATAAATTTATTACAAAGCCACATCTCAATCACAAGAAATCCGCATAAACATGCTTGATCCCTAGACTTTTTTGATGTGTGTATATTATATTTTATTTTATCTATTGTATTTATATCATATGTATATGTTTGTGTTTATTTATTTTTTATGTAATTTATTTGTTTCTTCTTACTTGATTTATGCAATAATGAGTTTTTTAATGATGTGGTGCTGGCGTCGTTTGCTCAGAATTCCTTGGACCGCACGACGTACTAACATTTCTGTGCTCGAAGAGCTTAAGCTGTCCAGGGAGCAAAGACTCTCTACCGTCTGCTTTGCCCGAATTCTGCAATACTTTGGCCACATTGCAAGAAGAGAAGACGATAATCTAGAAAAACTTCTAATCACGGGCAAGGTAGACGGTAAAAGAACAAGAGGGAGAAGCCCTAAGCGATGGTCCAGTCAGGTGACTGACCACCTGAACATCCCTGTACACCAGGCCATCCACTACGCCGAGGACCGAAACCGTTGGAGACGGCTGGTGGATGAGCTGCGTCTGCGACGGAGTCAGATCCCCATCAGTGGGGTACCGACTAAGGAGGAGGAGGAGGAGTTTTTTAAATACACTATTTTATTATTTTTCCTTCTGTAGTTTTTTTGATTTTATATTGTGTTATTTTTAAACTTGTCTAAACTGTTTTCAAAATTATTGTTAATGCATGTTAATCACGAATGCTATTGTAAGCAAGACCACCCTGTATCACAGACCTCCTGGGACATAGTACATGGAACCCCGTATTTACTGATTGATGAATCTAGGTCAATAAACGTTTTTATTATATATTATTATCATTATGCCGGCTTGACTAAATGCTTTTTCACACTTGAAGGACTCCAGGTTATAGGAAAGTGGAAACACATTCGCTGGAAGAGTATTCCACATCTTTATTGTGCAACAGATTTATGAGTCCCCAAATTTATACGTACGCGTAGGGATGGTGACTACGGTATGTGGGTGCATTTTCCTACCTGGGCGTGTGGTTGCGGAATAGATAGGAAGGAATTTATATGATAAATAAAAATGTTGTCCAAATTTAAATGTTTATTCCTCATTCATTACAGCCCCTGAAACACGAAGTCCAAGACCTCCACGCATGGCCAGATTGTTGACAGTATTTTATTTAGTACGACCAAGGTTGCCGCACGTGGTTTCTTACCATCCCGCAAGGTCGTGATGATTCTTTAATTTTATATTTATTTTACTATCATAGATTTTTCTATTAGTTTTGATAGCACCTGCCTTATCTCGTCGTAACTGCTTTAGTTGTCCCAAAGGTTTGACCAGTATAGAATGTCTAGCGGCATTAGGTCCGCCTTTGTACTTTGTGCAATAAAGTTTATAATAAATAAATAAATAAATAAATAAATAAATAAATAAATAAAATAGATTTTAACTAACTACGAACTAGATAATATTCCCATGCTATTATTACTCGGTATATGCCCCAGACTCTAGAAAATTACAGATTTTTTTTTGTTTAGTGTTCTCGACCAGAAATGGAACCCGGTACCTCCGCATCTAAGTCTACCGAATAAAACGTTTCGAGCTATAAATCTTATAAAGATTATTTGAGCTATCACTGCACTAGAGGGAAGACGAGGGGACATACAGGGAACGGCTGCCATTCATACCACTATTTTAAACTAGACAAGGGGTCAAATCATCGAGTCAAAAACTCTTATGCTTTCAAAATTCCAATAATTTAGATAGCAAATCTCTGATAGGATGTCTCTATAAGACATTTTTATCTAAATAAAGTTTTATTTTTTATTATCTTTTGTTTATAGGTACCTTTAATTTTATTTCTTATATTTAAGTATTTTGTACAGCAAATATGGGACTATCTCTGATGGACGTCTCTAGGGGACATTTTTGTTTAAATAAAGAGGTGGGTTCGAACCTCGGCTGAGATTTACAACACCACCGTTCCCGTGCCTCGGAAAGCAAGTTAAGCCTCGCCGCGTCGGTCCCGGTTCAACTTAAACCAACTTGTGATATATTTAATAAATTGTCATAAAATAAAATAACATCAAACCCTCGCCAACCCTTCTGGCCAGGCAGCGTGGTAAATGTAGGCCAAATTCTTCAGGAATTTCCGGAAGGCCCATCTCAAACAGTGGAGGTCTAGACTCTATGTTCTACTGGCTGTGATGATGATTATTAATGTTCTGTTCTGTTGTTGGTTTCTAAATAAATAATTATTGTTGTAGAATATTTTTAATATTACAAATACTGACTGACCTATTTGGCTAATAATGGTTTAAGGAATGGCAGCCCTTTAGAAGAGGGATGGCAACCAAAACTGTCTTATCTTTTGGAAAAATTTATGATTTCGCCATTATTGCCTTTCGTTAGGAATAGAACTGATTTATACTTAGCTGACTTTTCGGCGTTCATTTCGATTCTGATTAAAATGACTAGACTGGAAAATTCTCATGGATACATTTAAACACCATTATAGGATCCCAGATGAACTAGGTGTATCAGCCTATAGGCCAGACATCTTAATGTTTTCTCGGAACTTGAAAAAAAATATCCTTATTGAACTTACCGTTCCGTGGGAATCAAATATTTCAAAAGACCATAACATTAATAAATATTATGATCTCACAAAAGAAATGATCAGGAACGGGTTCAAGACTCAGCCTATTGTTGGTCGCAAGTCCGAGACACCATTCTTCTCATCTCTTACCCACTCACATCCATTGAATGCTTAGAAATTTGTCTTCTCTTGTGTAGGGGGAGGAGTGGAATGGTGGATGGTGAGCGTATTATCACGCAATAAAATAAAAAAAAGGAGGCCTCCTTTTCTTAAACCAGCCTTTGTTGGTCGCAAGTCCGAGACACCATTCTTCTCATCTCTTACCCACTCACATCCATTGAATGCTTAGAAATTCGTCTTCTCTTGTGTAGGGGGAGGAGTGGAATGGTGGATGGTGAGCGTATTATCGCGTAAAACAATAAAAAAGGAGGCGTCACCAAACCAGCCTATTGTCGGTCGCAAGCCCGAGACAGCATTAGCAAAGCGACTTAGCAAGCGTTCTTGCCACCATTCCATGCGGACGGACTTAAATCTGCATCCATATATTAATAGGTATGTATTAATATTAATATTTATTTCATACTGTAATTATTTTTTTTTCAATTAATTAACTTTAATTTAAAAAAACAAAAATATTAATTGTAATTAGTTAATATTTTCGCCATGAATGTTGTTTTTTTTTTTTTTACAATTTTTGTGATTTACTTTGAACGCGACATTGTATTGTATACGTCTATGTTCTCTCCCCTTTTAACAAGTACAAAATATCATTACGCACGTATCAATAAATAAAAAAGGACGTTAAATACTCACGCATAGAAGTCAATATAGTTTGGCAACATTCGTTATTGAAAGCAATGAGCTGTACTCAAAGAAAATGTAGTCAAAATCAAATTGTCACAGTCTAACGGTTCCGGGAATCGAATCCGTACCCTTTTGTAGTTTTTCAGACTCAGCATTTAAAAAAATGATTTATCTTAACTGCCTCCGTGTCCCAGCGGTTAAGACCGTGGATTTACTGGTCGGTACCAAAATTTTTTTTTTATTTGTGAAAATCTCGAGTTAGGTGCTAGAGACATCGACGATCTTGCCACTTGTCATAATTGGTATATAGTAAAGTTCGCTAAATGTGTATCCGCTTCTTTACAAGCGCGGTTTCTGAACACCCCGAAATAGAAACGGTCGTGATGATGATACTGATGGATTAAAGTAATGTTATAAAATATATTTTTGTAAAAAGTGTTACCGAAGTAAA
Organism: Tinea semifulvella; assembly: GCA_910589645.1. NCBI lineage: Eukaryota > Metazoa > Arthropoda > Insecta > Lepidoptera > Tineidae > Tinea > Tinea semifulvella. Next base: position 2,166,894 of record OU342619.1, on the reverse strand, counting down.
AACGCAAATGGAATATAAATAGGTACAACTTTGCCCACTATGAAGAAGAAAACATAAGAAAATTGAAATTTGAATTTGCCGTGTAAAGGGGAGCGTAGGGTAATGCGGGACAATCGGGAACGTTTTGTACGACAATAATGCCTCTTCGACCACTTTCCCCTCCGCACTTTAGCTGGAAAGTGCTAGGTACAGATGTAAGGTAGCGGTTATGGGTAAGAGATAGCGTTTTAGCGATAAATTTATTTATTTAATAACATAGTTGCACTATGTATAAAGGCGGACTTAATACCGCTAGCTGCAATATTATCAAGTAATATAAATAAGCTAGTAAAAGAAAAAAAAAATATATCTCATTAATGCACTTTGAAATAATACAGACGACACAATTGGCATTCTTTATCAGCTAACCTTGGGAATCGAGTAAAATAAAAACTTTAATCATACTTTAATCATCATCATCATCAACCTGTGTTTCTCCACTACTGCATGTAGGCCTCCCCCAAGGCTTCACGCCACTTCACCCGATCTTCATCCATCCCCCAGCAACCTTCTTCAGGTCATCTGTCCATCTGGCGGGGAGTCGTCCCACTCTGTGCCTTCCAGTACGTGGTCTCCACTCCAGAACCCGTCTACTCTATCGGTTCTGCGGCATGTGTGTCCAGCCCATTGCCACTTCAGTTTGCTAATTTTGAAAGCTATGTCGGTAACTTTGGCTCTTTAACGTATGTCAACTTTTCTCACTTTATCTTTTAGAGAAATCCCGATGCTGAGTGACCTTGAACTTGTGGACCAGACCTACCGTCAGTGTCTACGTTTCTGCACCATACGACATTACTGGAAGAACGCACTGGTTGAAAACTTTTGTCTTCAAACACTATGGTATGTTCAATAGGAAGATATGACGTATCTTCCCGAATGGTGCTGCCCATCCTAGCAGAATGCGTCTATCAGTTTCTTTGCTGAAGTTGGCTACTCCTAATTCCTAGACCCGTTAAAATTATAAAAACTATTATGATTGTGCGAGAAAGTAAATGTAAAAAAAAATGTTAAATCGCTGCTCTGGTATTTTAAAGTTAAAAATTGAATTGCTTATCGCTCCACTTATGTCATATAACATGTCCTTTACCTCTCAAATGTGGGTAACCCTAGCAAATGTTACGATCGCCGTATATTTTCATATTTTAGTTATTTGGTGGCGAAAGTTGTTTTTATATGCGTTTAACAAAAGTTTCCGGAAAATGTTACTACGGTTTTCATAAAACCAAGTTTTCTTGTGTAATATTCGACACTTCGTTTATATACGATTCTAGTTTTTACGGGAGATTTTTCATATTATTTGCCGTTCCGTATGAATCATTTATTCCAAAACACCATAACAGAAAGTCGAATAAATATTATGATATTACAGAACTGCCTCCGTGGTCTGGCGATTAAATCCGTGGATTTAGACTCGGAGGTACCGGGTTCGATTCCTGGTCGAGACACAAAAATATTTAATTTATTTGTGATGTTTCTCGAGTTTGGTACGCTAGAGACATCGACGAGCTTGCCACTTGTCATGATTGGCCTATAGTAAAGTTGGCTAAATGTGAATCCGCTTATTTATAAGCATAGTTTCTGACCACCCTGAAATTGATGATACTATTTAGTACTATATATAGTATACTTTACTATCTCACAGAAGAAATGATTAGGATCGGGTTCAAGACTCGGCTTTACGCAGTGGAAGGTTGGTGCGAGAGGAGTTCCAGCAAAATCTTTACACCACTTACTGAAAGAATTGAGCCTAAGCAGGTCTGCAGGAGATACATTTATGGAAAAAGCTTTCAAGACGGCAATAACAGGAATCATACGAGTATTTGGTTGAGTAGGGAGAGGAGTAGAATGGTGGATGGTGAACGTATTATCGCGCAATAAAATAAAAAGGTAGGCTTCCTTTTCAAACCAGCTTATTGTCGGTAGCAAGCCCTAGATACCATTTTTCTCATATCTTACCCACACATGATGAAACCGGCACCCGCACGGTGAATCCATGGAATGCTTAGAAATTTGTCTTCTTTATCGTACACTATTTGGTTGGGTAGGGAGAGGAACAGAATGGTGGATGATAAGCGTCATGTTGCGGATTAATAGTAATGGCTCTAGCCTCACAAGCCCAAGATACCATTCTTATCGTCTCTCTTTCCCACACACGATGGACCCGGCACCCGCACGGTAAACTCATAAAATTCCAAGTTTGTCTTCATTTACTAGTGTTACTATTTGATAAAACTGTTGGCACTTTACTTATGCACTTTTTAATTGATTGTTTTAACTACCAGGATCTAGTGCAAAAGGTAATACCTGATCTAATATTTACGATTGAATCTATATCATATGTGTGCCTTAAATTCGATGTGTCTAGTTACCAATCGGCTAACATGTACAAGAATATACATACACACATACATACATATCTTCACGCCAGATCCCTTGCGGGGTAGGCAGAGACAATTGAGCGCCACGATCACGACATACCTCTTTCGCTTCGTCGACATTCATTAACCTCTTCATACATGCCCTTTGGTTACGAAGACTTTTTAATGCACCTTCAGTCAGTATTTTATTTATTTAATCGTGATATGTGAGTCTCGGTCTGCCAGGGCCTCTTTCACCCACAACTTTCGCATTATATATCTGGTTCGTCAATCTTTCATCGCTCATCCTTTCAACATGCCCGAACCATCGTAGCATGCTTTTCCTTATTTTTGTCCCTATGCTTTCCTTCATACCAACCCTTTTCCGTATTTCGACGTTACGTATGCGGTCCGCCAAAGTGACGCCACATATATATATACAAGAATATAGCCTCCAATAAATGCTTCGGTCAGCAAATTGCTATTCGAAATGCATATACGGGGTGGTCTCTAACGTGTGTCGAGGCGTCTTATCTAATCCAACTGGCGAAATATCTATATTTAAGGCTCGATTTTGCTAAAGTTCATCTAAATCCGACAGGCTCAGAGCAGGGCTAGGTTTAAAAAACTTGTATATGCACACTTCATGGAGTCAAGATAAAGCTAGTTTGTTTCTGATAATACACTTGTATTTGATATGGTTATAGATACATACATACATATCTTTACGCCAAATCCCTTGCGGGGTAGGCAGAGTGCCACTTGTCACGATCACGACATACCCGTCCGCCTCCGTGGTGTAGTGGTAACAAACGTTGCCGTGAACTTGGGAGGTCGTGGGTTCTATTCCCACCGGGGGTAAGTTGTACATTGTATAACAGGTCACACAGCGCCATCTAGTTTCCGTGGTAAGCTACGAGGCTTGTGTTACGGAAACTAGATGGTTGATAAACATATTATACTTTTTTTTTAAATTATATACATATTATAGATATAAACACCCAGACCGAGACAAATTATACAATGTACAACTTGTCCCCGGTGGGAATCGAACCCACGACCTCCCGAGTTCACGGCAACGTTTGTTACCACTAGACCACGGAGGCGGTCAAATAAATATTATTGTGTCCCGACCATGAATCGAACCCGGTACCTCCGATTCTAAATCCACGGACTTAAACGTTAGACCACGGAGGCAGTTATTTGTGCAATAAAGATTTAAATAAATCGGTTTAGTAATTTGGCGTAAAGGCAAATTAGACAGATATATGGTTCCAAGAATATAATCTGCCTTTCATTAAAATCGGTTCAGTAATAAAGGCGTGAATTCAAGATAAATATTAAAAGCTTTTTTCACAGTTATAATATTAAGAAGTATGGATGAACTTATGAATTTAAGGGAGTGGTTTTATTCAACGTTGCTCTATATAGATTCGACCTACTTACACACATTTATATTGCGGATCGTATGTGTAGACCAGGAGCTTAACACAAGTTTTTATTTTTGTTTTGTAGTAGAACAATTTAACATCAAATATTATCCGAAGAGCACATGTCACTGCTGGAGTACCCGCGATCCTAGAATCCTCTGGGATTGCGCGGAGCGATTGCAAGAGACCCGACGTCATGACCGTTGAACCGTGGAAACTTGGCAGATCTCTGGTGTGGGATGCGACTTGTGTAGACACATTAGCCACGTCTTACATCCTGGCAAACTTGTCCAGTTTTTGCTAAGAACTTTGTACAGGTTACGAGTTTGCGCTGTTTGAGGTCGAGACGAATAGGACCATTGGGGCCGTCCAAACGGCTGACGGAGATAACTAGCAACAGGAATTCTGGCAATTATTTCTGCCAATGTACTAGCTTTGCTATACAGAGGGGAAATGTTACCAGTCTTCTTGGGACTATCTCTGATGGGACGTCTCTAGAGGACATAATTTTTTTATTAGATTTAGTTTAGAGGTATTTAATTTTATTTCTTTTATCTACGTAGTTTGTGATTATTTTTTTAATTAAATTATTTTAAATCTTTTATCTGAATAAGGTTTATTAATAAATAGAGTCCTTCTAGAACACTTTAGTTAAAATAGGTTTTGTCTCTTTTACGCATACTATTTTTGTTCAAAAAAAAAAGAGACATAACATACTATAACTAAAGTGTTAATCAAGGCTTCAATAATCTTTTATGTATATAAGAAAATACATATACTATAATAACAAAAAATAATTAAGCGGCTGACGGAAAGGTTTGGAAACAGGAATGCTGTCAATTATTTCTGCCAACGCTTTGCTATATAGAGGGGAAATGTTGCTAGTCTCCTTGGGAGTATCTCGGGTGGGATGTCTCTGGAGGACATTTTTTTTTATAGTTTAGTTTATATTTAACTAACTATTTTACCCGGCTTTTCCCGTGTAAACGGCGAAATTAATTTTGTTGTGCATTATTTTGATTTGGCTATATCTTCAAAGGTATTAATTTAATTTGCATTCATGATATGCTCAAACCAACTATCGTAATTAAAACCGTATTTAGTACCGTACCGTATAACAAGTACGCGGAGATCATCATCAATCACCATTTCATTCCATTTGCAGTTGAAACGATGGGCCCGCGGTCCGAGGAGGCTATTGTGTTCTCCCGCGAGCTTGGTAAGAAACTCCACTTGGCGACGGGTGACCCTTTGAGTAGAGAATATCTTGTTCAAAGGGTCAGCCTCGCTGTTTAACGGGGGAACGCAGCGAGTGTCCCGGCACACTACGCCCATCGAATAGTCGTAATTTTATTTATTAATTTTTAGTTTTTATAATTTAGTTCTTAATTTATTTTATTTTTTAATCTTTGTACTTTACTCCGAATAAACATAAATATATATTTTAAAAAAAAAGTACCGTATTTGTGTGAATATCTTTCCAATTACCGCTTTATAATCGCCAATTTTTTTAAGTATTAAAATGGATATAGTATGGTTATCCTTAAGAGATAGACAATAGAAGTATGCCATCGCGGATTTTTCTGTAGACCTATATAAGATACACAATTCCAGCATACATTATTTTGTTATATCTTAAATGGTTTAGGCAGTGATTTCGTTGAAAGTTACCAGACTGCTTATTTTTTTCTGACACCTCCAACAAACACCGTTAATGTATACAAAAACTTAATAAATTATATATATTATATTATTATATATTATATATATATTATTATTATATATTATTACCTTTCTCAATCAATAGTTTTTGTGTAGTATTTAGCGAACAGACAGACGCTGCAGAGGACTTTGTTTTTTTATAATATGTAGTGATGATAGTGATGGTAATATATAATGCGAAAGTTGTGGGTAAAAGTGGGCCTGGCAGACCTAGACTCACATATTACGACCAAATTAATAAAACAATAGCTGAAGGTGCGTTGAAAAGCCATCGAAACAAAAAGGCATGTATGAAGAGGTTGATGAATGTCGAAGAAGCGAAAGAGGTATGTCGTGACCGTGACAAGTGGCGCTCAATTGTCTCTGCCTACCCCGCAAGGGATTTGGCGTGAAGATATGTATGTATGTGTGTATGATAGTGATGGTGATAATAGTGATAGTCATGTAGTGAACGTGATAGTGATTTTATTTTTATTATTTAAGAGTCAAAAAGCGCAGACAGATTCTCCAGACACCAAGCCTTAAATAAGTTTATAAAGAGAAGTTTATGGTCTGCTAAAATCCCGTCCGTCCTTGAACCATCAGGTCGATCACGTAGTGATGGTAAAAGGCCGAATGGTATATAGTCTTGTTTGCGATGCCACCTGTGTAGATAGATACCTTTGCCGCTTGCCACATTTCCTCTACATCAAAAAAGGCCAGTTCGGATGCTCATACAGCCTAATTCAAAAAGCACATCAAATATAATAACATTATTTATTTATTTAAAACTTTATTGCACTATGTACAAGGGGCGGGCTTAATGCCGCTAGACATTCTCTGACAGCCAACCTTAGGGACAGATAAAGCATTCAAAGTGAACGGTAGGTGCAAGTAAAAATCCAATATATTATAACTAAACGATCACATTGTAAGCAATAAACAATATGTTAATTATATACACACATAAACACATACATACATACAATAATAAATAAATAAATATTTCCAGACAGGTCACACAGCGCCATCTAGTTTCCGTGGTAAGCTACGAGGCTTGTGTTACGGAAACCAGATGGTTGATAAACTACATATTATACTTTTTTTTTTGTAAATATATACATATTATACATATAAACACCCAGACCGAGATAAATTATACAATGTACAACTTGCCCCCGGTGGGAATTGAACCCACGACCTCCCGAGTTCACGGCAACGTTTGTTACCACTAGACCACGGAGGCGGTATATAATAACACATACATAAACATAACATTAAACAAAGTTATAACTTTGTGGCATTTGGGGTTAGAACAATTCTCTTGATACCCACAAATTCATAAAAGAGCTGGGTAAACAAATTTTTCAAGAGTGGCGATCCCAAATGCCATAACTACCTAAAACATAATATTTCCTGTATAATTCAACGAGGAAATGCGGCGAGCGTTTTAGGTAAGCCCTTAGTTTATTTTGTAGAATAGTTTTAATTAGGTATTTTTAGTTTAGTTTTATTTATAATTAGTTTTTTAATCTATTTTATTTTAATATTTTTGATTTAACTTCGAATAAATAATTATTTAAGTAGCTTTAAATTTATATATACTTTTCAAATAAACATAAGCTCAGCAAATGGAATACAGATTTGTCGGCACTTTCAAAGATCAAGAACGCCAGTCAACAAGTTTACATTTTGATTAAACAACTTGGTTCGTTTGAGAATAACAAATGGGTTAATTTTCCAGTCGGCTCCGGGTCTAGCCGGCCCGAGGGTCACAACGGAATGACTTGCATCAATCTAAGCTTAGACAGGGGATTAAAAAGCTTCAAAAGCCCCGGGGATCAGAACTATTCTACAACTATGTTAAATTAACTTATTTTAGGAAAACAATTTCAGTTATTTATTATTGTCAACCCATTCATCATTATCACACATTTAAAGTGGTAGGCGAACTGATGGTGGTAATTTGTCCAGTCTTTTATTTTATATACTATTAAAATATATGTATTATATGAGTATTATTATTTCTGCCGTTAAAAGCTAAAATAACCCTAGTTCAAAGCTTTCTCCTTCCTCTTCTCGACTATGGTGATGTGTGTAGCATCGATCTTTCAGAGATGTTGCTCAACAAGATGGACCGGTTACTTAACGCATGTATCCGGTTCGTCTACTGTTTACATAAATACGATCACATTTCTGGATATCGTGCTAAGTTGAAGTGGCTACCTATTCGATGTCGCAGAAATCTCAGAGTTCTTTGTATGCTTTTTTCAGTTTTAAACGAGCCTGCGACACCGCGATACCTCAAGGACGGTTTTGCCTATCTCTCATCTTTCCATGATAAAATTATTCGCTCCTCTCACAACTCATTTCTTTCAGTCCCCTCTCATCATTCCGGATTTGTTTCAAATTCTTTTGTCGTTGTCGCCACAAATTTATGGAATGACCTTCCTGTAAACATAAGACAAGCAACTACCAGATCTTCGTTTAAAAAACTAGTATATCTACACTACCTGAAAAGCTCCTCACAATATTAGTAAGTGTATATATATATGTTTATGTATAGTATTATGTATGTATTAGTATTTAGTATATTGATATATAACAATATAATATGTAAGTGTATAATTAAGCTGTTAATTTTTCTTCTTAATTTTTTAATATTTCTTTCATTGCACCTATAATAGTTCAAATTTGTCCCCGAGGTTTGGCTGTCAGAAAATGTCTACGGGCATTAAGTCCGCCTTTGTACTTCGTGCAATAAAGTTTTAAATAAAATAAATAAATAAATATTATGTTTTATATCCGCTATGAAACTGTTGTACTTATGCAATAAAAATATTATTATTATTATGTAATGTGTATTCTTAAAGAATCTCGGTATTTAACCGGTTAAACTAATGATGTTCACGGGCCTCGGCCAAGTGAGCATCATGCTACTTTAACTCCAAACTTTCTAACTATACGGCAAGTATTGAGGATTGTAGCTTTTTGCAATTGTCTGTATGTGTGCTGGTCTACGTTAGTAGTTTTAAGGCTGTCATGTAATGTTTTGGGTATTACTCCGGTCGTGGATACTAATATGGGTACAGTTGTTACTTTTTCTAATTTGAGTTGGAATTTAAGCTCTATTGCAAGGTCTCTATATTTAGTATTTTTTTCTGTATGTGTAGTTATTAGATTATGAGTGTTAGGTACGGCTATGTCTATTAAATATGCTGTTTTATTTTCTTTGTTTATCAAAGTAATGTCAGGTCGGTTGTAGTGTACTGTTTTGTCAGTTATAATCGTTCTGTCCCAGTATAGTCGAATATAGTCGACATAGCCTTCAAAATTAGCAAGTTGAAGTGGACACGTCTGTCGCTGAACCGATGACCGATGGAGTAAACGAGTTCTGGAGTGGAGACCACGTACAGGAAAACACAGAGTGGGAAGACCCACCGCCAGATGGACGGATGACCTGAAAAAGGTTGCTGGTGGGGGCTGGATGAGGGTGGCAAAAGATCGTGTGAAATGGCGAGCCTTGGGAGAGGCCTACATCCAGCAGTGGAGAGACATAGGCTGATGATGATGATGATGACATGTTTTGGGTTTGAACCGACCTTTGTAGGATATTAAGGAAAGCATTATAACTTATATATATATATATATATATATATATTACTAAAAAAACTTATCATATAGCCTATAGTAAAGTTTCTGATCCTTTGTAACTAAGCTATCAACATACTAAGCATGTGTTTAATACAAACTCAACCTGTAGTTCCGACAACAGTTTCCTGCAAACAGGGTGGCCAATATAAATAACACTACATGCGCAACTAACGTTAGAGATTGGGGAAATTTGCAAGCTTTAGTTAGACTGCCTCTGTGGTCTAGTGGTTAAATCCGTGGATTTAGACTCGGAGGTACCGGGTTCGATTCCTGGTTGGGACACACAAATATGTATTAATGTAAATAAATACATTTAATTAATATTTAATTTATTTGTGATATTTTAAGTTTGGTACGCTGGAGACATCGACGAGCTTGCCACTTGTCATGATTGGCCTATAGTGAAGTTGGCTAAATGTGAATCCGCTTATTTATAAGCGTGATTTCTGACCACCCTGGAAGGGAAACGATCGTGATGACACTATACTTTTACTTTACTTCTAGCTAACTGAAGTACCATCACGACCGTTTCCCATGCATACAAAGCAAATATGTCTACATTAAAAAATATATCATTAAATGAGCACACAAGACGATTTAAATGGCCATATGGAAAAATTACCATTTATTTCATCAGGCAACCCATCCATTGCTTTTGTTACCGTATTTTATAATATAAAAAGTTGATTTCATTAGATAACAGATCGGTGATGGTCGTTCTTGCACGTATCTTAGACTAAAAATAACATTATACAAAAAAAAAACCTAAATCGTAAATTTCAATTAGGCTTAAAAGAAAATCTATTACATTTAAAATCGCTTGTGGCTTTTAAAAACCGAGAAAACGCCTCAAACTGATAATATTCGCATATTTCAAATGAGTAATTTTATTACTTAAGGATGTGGCCGCCATTAAGCGGCGCGATTTTGAACTTTATGTGGATTTACAACGATATAAGTTGAAGTATTATTACGAAATAATTCTATTTTACAAGGAGTTGTGTCACATTTAGCAAAGTTAGTGCCTTTTCTTGCACCTTGTATGCGTGCAAATGCAGATCATTTACCAAAATGTGTTTGTTTAATTCTTGACCACGATGCCGAATGGATGTTCTGTGGCTATATCAAGTGCAGTCAAGGACGACGACGAATCTTCTGATACATCAGAGTAAATTTGCTCTCAAATTGTCGATTCATTTGGCGCATTATTGCGACCGAAAACTTGACGTAATTGGCGAAGTGTATTCGTAAAACTTTAAATATTTTTGTAATGTGTTTTTACAATAATTAAACGTTGTTGGTTTAATTACTTTCCTTTAATTAAAATCACATTTACTCTGTTAATTATGTATGCATGTACTCAGACATTGAAATATTGTTGATTTTGTTGGAGAACTTATAAATAAATAAATAAATACTTCTCATTATTCTTAAGTCGTGTGGTCTGTACGCGAGAACTGTCAAAAAATTCACCGTACAACTGGTATTAACAAAATGGCTGCAAATTAAAATCCGACGCTCTTGTCGGGACACTCTTTATGAAGATGACAAACGATTGCTTTGGCAAAGAGCTATATCCTGGAAAGATCAGACTGATTTTGGTGTAGCGTTTATTATATCGCTACGCTCTCATGAGGCCGTATCCGAACACTACAAAAGACTGTCTTTTTTGCAGATTTCCCTCGAGTGGGCGAATGTCTTAAAAAACCAAGTCAAAATTAGAAAAAAAAAATGTCTCGGGATTCTAAATATATTAAATGCTATTAGAGTGACTTATGCTTTTGATACGAAAATTGGTAAGATTTAGGGCCTGGGGTACACCGAATTCTGGTGAGGGTTAGATGAGGGTGAAAAAAAGGAAAGCGTGCAATGGCGATCTATTCTTAATAATATGAAAAATGTAAAATAAATTTTGTGTGTATGTATGTCTGTTTATCCATGCTTGATGTAGACCTCTTCCAAGCCATCGCTACTTTACACAATTTCCTGCCTTCCTCATCCATCCTCCACCAGCGACCTTTCTCAGGTCATCAGTCCAACTGACGGGGGTCGTCTCAGTCTGCGTCTTACAGTAGGTGATCTCTACTCCATAACCCGTCTACTCCATCATTTATCGGTTCTGCGACAGACGTGTCCACAGCCCATTGTCACTTCAGCGTGCTAATTTTAAAAGCTATATATTTTTGACTTTATCCTTTAGAGAAATCCCGAGCATAGCTCTCTCTATTACTCTGACCTTTAACTGTGGACCAGACCCATGTTCGAATATTACTGCAACGATTTTCATGACATTTGGCAATACAAATTCTCTTTCTTTAAATCATCACCATCAGCGTGTGTCTCTCCACTGCTGGATGTAGGCCTCCTCCAAGGCTCGCCACTGCACGCGGTTTTTTTTTGCAACCCTCATCCAACCCCCACCAGCAAGCTTCTTTGGGTCATCCGTCCATCTGGCCGGGGGTCGTCCCACTCTGCGACCCGTACGTGGTCTCCACTTTTTCGTCGTTCGGCGGATCTGCGGCAGATGTGTCCCGCTCATTGCCACTTCAGCTTGCAACTTTATCTACAGACTTAACCGCTAGACCATGAAGGCATTATTAATGAACAAACCTTCCAATATGTATAGATCCCACGCTCGTCCAAACAGTTTGCCTCGAAAGACAAATTCCTCGCGTTTTGAACTAGCAAACTTTCGCCTCAAACTCAAAAGTTTGGCGAAACATTTAGTTTTGCGATAACAGACGAGAAATAGTTTTCGCTTTCAAGTAAGTATTTGTTGGCTTTTACATAGACGACGACCGCGGGCTCTTTGTCGTCGAGCCACATGTAACGAAGGAAGATATTTTAAGATAAATTTCACCATTCAACATCATGTCATTCAGGATCATAATGAAATTAAGCTTTACAACCACGTATGGAAAGAAGCACAAAAATGTTTAAAATTATTTTATAAATCATTTTTTGTAAAGTAAGGTCGTGATGGTACGACCGTATCCCTTACAGGGTGGTCAGAAACCACGCTCATAAAGAAACGGATTGACATTTAGCCAAACTTTACTATAGGCCAATCATGACAAGTGGCAAGCTCGTCGATGTCTCTAGCGTACCAAACTCGAGAAATATCACAAATAAATTAAATATTATTCAAATTTATTTATTTAAATTATTAAATATTATTATGTCCCGACCAGGAATCGAACCCGGTTGTTTGGAAGTTGGCTAAATGTGAATCCGTTTATTAATAAGCGTGGTTTCTGACCACCCCGAAAGAGAAACGGTGGTGATGTGATTTTTTTTTCAATTATTAATTTTGTTTCTTTAACATAGCCATGATATTAGATAGAATTATGAAAGCGTATTTATTACTTTTGTTAGAGATACTTTATTGGAGCATAATGTCGATGTAATATTTGGCAGGATAAAATAGAGGCACTTGAAAAAAATACCAAATAAAATATTACATCCAATCCATTTGAGCAATTTCCCTTCTCACATCGGGAGTAATTTCCCCTCAGTCTGACGGAGAAGGGAAACAAAGGAAAAATAAAATCATATGCAAACAAACCCAAATCCCTAATCTACTTGCCGATACAAAATATATCAAATGTAAAGATATCATGAAATATTTCGCTACAGTCAAACCTCTTTGTATGAGGAAACATTATTGATTATTTTTTATTAATTATTTTATTACAAAAAAGGGGACTAAAAAAATGATATTTTCGAATTGCTGTAAGTTTTTATTTTTACTTTATTCGTTCGACTTGCATTTTCATTCGCTTTAAGCAAAATTCATTCAAAATAGCACATGTTTTTTTTATATATATATTTTAATTTACTAGCATATAAGCTGGTACCAACACTTATGTATGGAAGTCAGACGTGGATATGTCAGAGCACGCATGAGAGTAGAGTTAATGCAGTGGAAATGAGGTCGTTGCGTCGGATATGCGGTGTTACTTTAACGGACCGCATACGTAATGACGAAATACGCAAAAAGGTGGGTATGAAAGAAAGCATAGGGACAAAAATCAGGAAAGGCATGCTCCGATGGTTCGGGCATGTTGAAAGGATGACTGAAGAGAGATTGACGAACCAGATATATAATGCGAAAGTTGTGGGTGAAAGAGGCCCTGGCAGACCAAGACTCACTTATCACGATCAAATAAATAAAACAATAGCTGCCGGTGCAATAAAAAGCCATCGAAACAAAAGGGCATGTATGAAGAGGTTGATGAATGTCGAAGAAGCGAAAGATGTATGTCGAGATCGTGTCAAATGGCGCTCAATTGTCTCTGCCTACCCCGCAAGGAACCTGGCGTGAAGATATGTATGTATAATGATAAAAAAAAAGAAAATAAGAAAAGTTGTATTTAATCTATAAATATATTGCATTTAATTTTTATTTTTTCAAACAGATAACAGCTTGTTCAGAACATGTAAAAATATAAAAAATAACGTGCTTACGTATTATTCTCGTAGCTATGTAGGTAATAAGAAATAATTAAAGCTTTTTTGGCTACTCCACTTAAAATTGATAACTTCCTATATTTTCATTCATTCATTACAGCCCCTAGAACACAGCGTCCTAGACCTCTACTGCTGGAGATGGGCCTTCCAGAACATATACCTGGAGATTTTTTCCTACACTCGCCACGCTGGCCAGACGGGTTGGCGAGGATCTGATGTCATGGTTTTAATGTCAATTTATGATATGATGTCAATTTATTAACGATTCCACAAGTTGGTATTAGTGGAACCGGGACCGACGGCTTAACGTGCTCTCCGAGGCACGGGAACGGTGGTGTTGTAAATCTATGACAAATGTACGTAAGAAAAGTGTATTTCTCATTGGTACATGCCGGGTGGATTTGAACCGACCTTTGTAGGATGTAAGGAACGCGTTCTTACAACCGAGCCACCACCGCTAGAAATAATTAATTACCGAAAATACTTTCTGGAAACTGGCTGATAGTGATTTTACTGTATTTTTCTTAACTTCATATATAGTATGTATGTAGTCATGTTTAATATAACCGGCGTCATTTTAACAGAAGTGAATTACACCAAAATTGAATACACTGCGAGTACTGATCGTTCATTTGATGCCTATTTATTTTAACATTCTTTCCCAACCCCCTGTACTTTACTTCCTTACTTATGACTTACGCAATAACACCACTGTTTATTACAAATAAAGTATCTTCACGTGGATAAAGATTCGGGGTTCAGAGAGACAGACAGTGGGGTCCTCCAGGGTCGGATGTCTAATGGGCCTGGGTTGGGGATGGGGACATTCCCCCATTTTACCCGGCAGGATCTCAGCAGGTAACCACCCGTCGGTAATTTATGCTCGTTTAGTCCTGTCAACGATGGTCCAGTCAGGTGACTGACCACCTAAACATCCCAGTACACCAAGCCATCCACTGCGCCGAGGACCGCAGCCACTGGAAACGGCTAGTGGATGGAGTGCGACGGAGTCACGATCCCCAACAGTGGGGTACCGACTAAGGAGGAAGGAGGAGGAGTCCTGTGCAATGTTACTAGTATAACAGCGCCTGTGTGGCTCACAAACCCAGGGGGCTAGGTTCGGCTGCTACAGCTCTCAAGCTCTCATCCGGGAGTACTTCTCTAGGATGTGGTCTCCCGTTGTGGGGCCGTGCACAAGACGGAGCGATAGTCTGAATCCTTATTTTTTCTTGCAAAATTGGGATTAAATTCCGAGACTATTGCGCAACACCAAGATCAAGACTAAGACCTTCACTCTTGGAGATTGGCCTTCCAGATATTTCTGGAGAATTTGGCCTACACTCGCCACGCTGCCTGGCCATACGAGTTGGCGAGTATGAAAGGAGAGCGTTGTTGCTACTATACTCGTACATAACTATGTAGTTATAGAAGCTCCTTATATCTAAAATCCGCTAGATGGCGCTGAAAGCAGACGGAAGGTCGTGCAAGTTCTAAAATTAAATCATTATTAATCCTATTACTAAGTCGAGTTGACGAATTCTACCCTCATGTACTGTGACTGTACTAAGACACACCACGCAATTTTGCTCCCTAATAACTACGATTTTAATAAAGGTTAAAGACTAAAATTGCCTGCAACACTCAGATGATAACAAATTTCAAAGGAATATAGTTGCTATGCTGGGTGGGAATAAGGGTTGGAATTCAGTGACCATAATACATATGTGACTTAGATAATTTTCTTAAGTAGATATAAGTTGAGAGAAATGCGAAAGCGGTTGTGTTAAGAATAATAGGCATTCGAATTAAGGCAGAAGCCAAGCAAAAATTGTGGGCACGACTTAGTGCGTTACTTTAGCGACTATTTATCTCTAATATTCAACATTAAATAAATGAACGAAATAATATAAAAGAATTACAATATTAAATAAACTATATTAAAACAAAATCTATATTTAACCTAATAAATAATATTAATAATAATACATAAAAAATAAAAATACATACTTACAAAAAAAATAGCTCCTCCAAATCGCTGTCTTTTTTTTTTTTTATACTGGACACGACATGTGACATCGCGCCCACCTGATGGTAAGCAGTACGCCAGGTCTAAGAATGGGAGCAACTGACGCCGGTCACCACGACCGACATCAGTCTCTACCACTATGCCGGCCTAACGGCCTTGTGGCATGGTGCCCAATATACTAGCAGCATTTCCCCTTTGAATGATGATACTTAATTTTTGGGAGAAATAACTGCCAGCCCTATTGTCACCAGAGACGTCAATGAGCCTTGGAACAATTTCTTTATAAAAAGCTTTAAGTTCCGATCCCCACGGGCCCCTCCATTCTACAGCAAACGTCGGAAAAAAGTAACTATTGCAAATAGTTTCATATTTTCGACGCTTGCTGATCTGCGCTTGTTCCGCTGCAACACCAGCTCTAACAGAAGTTCCTTAAAGGTGGGAAGGGGCTAGGGAATCACAACAGGTAAAATCCCATACCAGGTATTGACCCAATCTCCAAGGAACTAATGTCATTCCGTCTGGACCCTTGCCATCGTCTCGACTCAGACCGGTTGGTTCTAAAATAGATGGGATCGAGACAACTGCAAGCGTCCTACGAATGAGGTCGTTAATGGCGCTGTGACGGAAAAAGCGACCCGCACTTTTGGAACACGACAGCCCGTGGTGACCAAGCTCATCGACATCTTTGCCACATGGACAACGATGTGGTTCACATACTTTTATGCCCAGTCGTAGTCGCAATAAATGAACTAAATAAAATACGAATATCAACTGTAATATTGGCTGTTGATATTGACAGATATTATACAATCTACTAGTAAAACCGCATTCCTCGTCACGCTGCTTTGCGACTTCATTCAAAGGGCGTTTGTCACTGCTGGAGTATCGGCAATACTAGAACCCTCTGGGCAAAAGATCTAATGGCATGACCGTTGGGCCGTGGAACTTGGCAGATCCCTGGTGTGGGATTCGACACGTGTAGACACATTAGCCCCATCACACATCCAGGCGACTTTGTCAAGCGCGGGAAGTGCGGCGGTTTCTGCTGAGAACCTCAAGCTGCGCAAATACGCCAACCTCAGTACAGGTTACGAATTTGCGCCGTTTGGGGTCGAGACGATGGGCCCATGGGGACACTCAGCCAAGCGTCTGGCCAAGGAGTTGTCCAAACGGCTAATGGAAAAGTCTGGAGACAGGAAAACTGGCAATTATTTCTGCCAACGTATTAGCTTAGCTATACAGAGTGGAAATATTGCCAGTCTGGTCCTGGTCGGGACAACAATTTATTTTATTTGTGATATTTCTCGAGTTTGGTACGCTGGAGACATCGACGAGCTTGCCACTTGTCATGATTGGCCTATAGTAAAGTTGGCTAAATTTGAACGCGCTCCTTATAAAAGTGTAGTCTCTGACCACCCCGTAAGGGATACGGTCGTGATGATACTAAGATTAGTCATAGCAATAAAAATATCGAAACTACGATTGTCATTTTTTTTCAGTGTACACAGCTCAGGTAGTACAAAAAATAGCCTAAAATGGATGATCTCCTTTAATATTTAATTTTAAAAAACGAAGCGTACCGAATTTTTAAATAAATTTTGATCACGAACTCGCGTTTCTCAATAATTTAGTTAAATCGTCATTTTAGTTTTTTGCAAAAGAGATAAAATACATTTTTATTTGACAGCCTCCGCGTAGATTTAGACGCCGAGGATTTTGATTCTAGTCAGGACATGAGTATCATCACGACCGTTTCCCTTTCGGGGTGGTCAGAAACCACGCTTATAAAAGAGCGGATTCATATTTAGCCATCTATACTATAGGCCAATCATCTATGGCTGGAGGTACCGGGATCGATTCCTGGTCGGGACAAAAATACATTTAATTAATATTTAATTTATTTGTGATATTTCTCGAGTTTTGTACGATGGAGACATTGTCATGATTGGCCTATAGTAAAGTTGGCTAAATGTGAATCCGCTTATTTATGAAATCAGCTCAAGATCTGGAAATGCCTACTATTGAGGAGTTTGTCAGCTGACTAGACGTATGTTCTATCGGGCCGACATCGGACACTTCAAGCATCTCCAGAATATCGCTCCATCTTGCGCTCGGCACCCCAACGGAAGACCGCTCCTGGAGAAGAGCTGTAGTAGTCAAACCTAGACCCCCTGGGTTCGTGAGCCACACCGGCGCTGTTACACCAGAAAAGGTTGTAGAAATGCTGTTTTATCTTTTGATATGTTTAACGTATGCCAACATATGTAACATATACAAACCACGTGACGTATTTCAAAATATAGATTATCTGACCACCCCGTAAGAGAAACTGTCGTGATGATACATTTTTATTACAAGTCATAATACGAATAAATATATTTTTTCTTCATACTATAGTGAACCACCTTACTGTATATCTTAACCATAGTAATTCGTTGCTATGGCAACTAATTTCTGAATAGCCAGAATAAATATAGCCAGAAAAAAGACGTCTACTTTTGTCCCGCTTCCTTCATCACATGAGTAGTTTTATTTTATATGTATTAGTGTATATATTATATATATATTATATAACCTATTTACGTATTTGTATATGTAATAGTAAGTATTATTTTTATGTATTTGTTTTATAAATTGTTATTTTATATCTATTATTGCACCTACTTACCATGCAAACTGTCCTAGTGTCCTAAAGGTTTGGCTGTCAGAGAATGCCTAGCGGCATTAAGTCCGCCTTTGTACACAGTGCAATTAAGTTTTTAATTAATAAATAAATAAAACTTACCTCTTTCAGCGACTGCGCAAGTCCCAAGCACCAAAATCAACACCAAGTACAGTGACGCCATTTTCCAAACTACAAACACATTTCAGTAGCACATAGCAAACTATAAATTAACACTGAACTTCGTAAAACTTTTTAACACATCCTTTTTGACCGCGAGTGTACCTGGAAAAGAAAAACAATTAATGAATTTAACTATAGGTTTAACGCCCCCTCTGGCTTGCACAATCCAATATTTTTAAAGATTATTCTGAGCGTACTTTAAAAAGTGTATTTTCTACGAAAATAAAATTACGTACCTATCAGAGATATATTATCAAGGATACATTTTAACATCATGATCGGGTCACATTTTTATTTTTTGGCATATTTAAATTTCCAAACAGTATAAATAATTAAAACTACTTAAAAGTAAATATTAAAATAAATATTTAATTATTATTTAATTTATTTGTAATATTTCTCGAGTTTGGTACGCTAGAGACATCGACGAGCTTGCCACTTGTCATGATTGGCCTGTAGTAAAGTTGGCTAAATGTGAATCCGCTTCTTTATGAGCGTGGTTTCTGACCACCCCGAAAGGGAAACAGACGTGATTATACTTATTTTTTTTTTACATTTTAACATCATTATAGGATCCCAGATGAACTAGCTGTATCACCCTATAGGCCAGACATCTTAGTGTTTTCTTGGAACTTAAAAAAGTTATTCTTATTGAAGTTACCGTTCCGTGGGAATCAAATATTCCAAAAGACCACAACATGAAGTCGAATAAATATTATGATCTCACAAAAGAAATAATCAGGCAGTGGAAGTTGGAGATGAATTCCAGCAAAATCTTTGCACCACTTACTAATAGAAGCAGGTCTGCCGTCAATACTTTATGGATAAAAGTTCCAAGACGGCATTAACGGAATCATACAGTATTCGGTTGGGCAGGGAGAGAAGTACATTGGTAGTCTTGTTGCGCAATAAATTAAAAAAAGAAGATCTCCTTTTTAAACCAGCTTAACACGATGGACCCGACACCCGCACGGTGAATCCATGGAATACTTAGAAATTAGAAACGACCATAATCGGAATGTATATTACCTTCAAAAGATTGACCCTATGTACAGTTAGGTACTTACAAAAAATCGTTTACCTAATATATGTATATATATATATATACCTAAAAAAAAAAAAATTGTCTACTCTTTTATACTTTTAATCAAAGCATCCATGACCTGTTGTAAACTATTTATAGTTTACAGTTAAATATTGTTAACAGAATTTAGTTCCATTTGCCGTAGAGACGATGGGCCCTTGGTATGAGGACGCTAAATCGTTAATACGCATCATAAGCGTTGCCATCCGAGCGTCAACAGATGATCCTCTGAGTAGGGAATATCTTATTCAGAGGATCAGTGTTGCCATCCAACGAGGCAACGTCGCCGGAGTCCTCGGAACATTGGGTTCATCTTCTCCTGGATTCGATGACATGTAGATTATAATCAAGATATTTGTAAGTATTTAGTTTTTATATTAATTAGGTTTATCTTTTAGTTTATTTAATTTAAGGTTTTGTTTAGGTTATTTTTAACTTTATTGTTTAGGTAGCTTTAATTTATATTTATTGTTTGTATTAGCTGAAAAATTGATTTTATCACTATATGTAAGCCTTAATCTGTATCCAAATTTTAATGACTTGTTGATCTCAATGTGCCATATGTAAAGTTCCATAACTAATTGTCTGGAACTCTTCCAATGTTACAGAATCAGTGATTATGTCACGCAACGTATTAGAGTCAGTTAGAATGTATTTTGACTAGTATTTAAAACGTTTCTAATTCTATCTATCAGGGATCTGAAATCTTTCTCCATAGCTAAATAGAACAATTAAATTTTACTTCATTAATCTCTACTTTCCTATAATATATTAATTATTTTCTATCTATCTTATATATTTGACCGCCTCCGTGGTCTAGTGGTAACAAACGTTGCCGTGAACTCGGGAGGTCGTGGGTTCGATTCCCACCGGGGGCAAGTTCTACATTGTATAATTTGTCTCGGTCTGGGTGTTTATATGTATGTTGTCGCCGCAAATCTGTGGAATGAACTACCGGTAGAAATCCGACAAGCATCCAACCGAAAAATGTTTAAAAAAATGGTGTCATCGTATTATTTAAATGGTTCATAAGTTATTTAATGGTATCATATGTAGTATATGTATTATTAGTATCATAGTTATTAGTATGTATTTAGTAATATCATTGTATTTTCATATATATAGATTTATTTATTATTATATTATTATATATAAATATTTGCACCTACCTTACATTTGATATGGTCCCCATTGTCCCTAAGGTTGGCTGTCAGATAATGTCTAGCGGCATTAAGTCCGCCCCTTGTATAACGTGCAATAAAGTTTTAAATAAATAGATAAATAAATAAATATGTATATATTTACAAAAAAAAAAAGTATAATATGTAGTTTATCAACCATCTAGTTTCCGTAACCCAAGCCTCGTAGCTTACCACGGAAACTAGATGGCGCTGTGTGACCTGTCTGGAAATATTTATTTATTATTTATTTATATTGTTTCAAAAAATGGAGACCGTCAGTCATAAGATCGGCCTTATAATCAAAAGCAGCAAAAAAATAGTGATGATCGTAAACCGAGCCAACAATAACTGGCCAGAAATTACAATGATAGCAAAGTGCGATGTGGTCCTGTGGTCCCTGGTGGTAATACGAAAGTATGTGCCATTTGCTGGTCAATGGAACAGACTACCTCTATTTATTAGACAGGTCTTCATCATTTATCAGACTCCGTCTTTAAATATATTTAAAAAACAATAATTTTCACAAAAATGGTGGGTATAAAAGAAAGCATAGGGACAAAAATAAGGAAAGGCATGCTACGATGGTTCGGGCATGTTGAAAGGATGAGCGATGAAAGATTGACGAACCAGATATATAATGCGAAAGTTGTGGGCGAAAGAGGCCCTGGCTGACCGAGACTCACATATCACGATCAAATAAATAAAACACTGGCTGAAGGTACATTAAAAAGCTTTCGTATCAAAAGAGCATGTATGAAGAGGATGATGAATGTCGACGAAGCAAAAGATGTATGTCGTGATCGTGTCAAGTGGCGCTCAATTGTCTCTGCCTACCCCGCAAGGGATCTGGCGTGAAGATATGTATGTATGTATGTTTATTATTTTCACACTTCCTTAATAAACAAAATGAACCCTAATCTCGACATCTTGAAATAAAAGTATCATCACGACCGTTTCCCTTTCGGGGTGGTCAGAAATCACGCTTATAAATAAGCGGATTTACATTTAGCCAACTTTACTATAGGCCAATCATGACAAGTGGCAAGCTCATCTTAGTTTTATTAGCATCATCTTGACATATTAGTATTTACTATATTTATTTATATAAGTATGATATGGATTGTGTTTAGGTATATAAGTATTTGTGTAGGTCGAATTTATGTAATATGTATTAAATAAAGTATTTATATTTTTATGTACTTAATTATTTAATTCTAATATATTTACATTTACTTAAAAAATCTCTGACTCTGCACCCATCATACAAATCTATCACTTTCCCAAAGGTTAGCTGGTAGAGAATACCTTCATGATATTGGTGGTGGTATCTTATTATTTTGTGTGCAATAAAGAATTTTATTATTATTATGTCAAATGCCATTTTTTGCTCTCAAGGAGAATTAATATTGTAAGCTTGCCAATTTGTTTTATAAATGTATTGACGACAGACCTAGGCCCAATTGTGACAGTAAGTGATGCGAAGATTTTGCTGGAATACTTTTCGCATTAAATTTCAGCGTTACAATTTATAAACGTTTTGAATTTTATCCATCAGTGAAATAGCAAGCATAGTCGGTGGCGTGTTCTATTTATATTTGTGTTTAAACAGCTCGTGGCCGGACTAAAGTTAGATTGCATGGATCTTCGCGAACAAACAATCCAAACTCAACGTTACTGTAGTTGCTATAGCGCAAATTTACTTCTTGGTCTTAATTAGATGATTTAATTCACCTTGAGTATGTCTTCGTCTCGGAGCACAGACTTTTTTTTTATATACTATCCAGTAATGTCGTAAGGACACTGACGGTGGGTCTGATACATAAGTTCAAGGTCGCTCAGCGAGCTATGGAGAGAGCTATGCTCGGGATTTCTCTGAAGGATAAAGTCAGAAACGTTGACATCCGTCAAAGAACCAAAGTTACCGACATAGCTTTCAAAATTAGCAAGTTGAAGTGGCAATGGGCTGGACACGTCTGTCGCAGAAGCGATGAACGATGGAGTAAACGGGTTCTGCAGTGGAGACCACGTACTGGAAGACGCAGTGTGGGACGACCCCCACAGATGGACAGATGACCTGGATGTGGATGAGGGTGGCAGAAGATCGTGTAAAATGGCGAGCCTTGGGGGAGGCCCATATCCAGCAGTGGAGAGATACAGGCTGATGATGATGATGAGCACGACATGTGACCTTGGGCTCACCTGATGGTAAGTGGCGCGCTAGGTCTATGAATGTTAGCAACTGAAGTCAGACACTCATAACTGCCATCAGTCCCTAACACTATGCCGGCTTGACTAGATGCTTTTTCACACTTCGCTTGAAGGAATCGTTATAGGAAAGTAAAAACACAGAGGCTGGAAGAGCATTCTACATCTTTATCGTACGACAGATGTGTGAGTCCCCAAATTTATACGTACGCGAAGGGATGGTGACTACGGTATGTGGGTGCATATTCTGACCTGTGCGTGTGGTTCGGTTGCGGAATGGTCGGAGCACTCACCATAGTATAGCCGGTAGAACACGCTCAGAGAAGCCACATCTCGGCGAAGCTGCAGGGATTCGAGAGTTCCAGATATAGTGGCATCGTCCACAATTCGAACAGCTCGCCTCTGTAGGACATTGAGAGGACTGTCTACCCACATGGGCTTTCTTGTGCTACAAGTGCCGGACGCATTCCTATTCACACGTCTCTCAACGACATCACCCGAAGGGCTCTTGTCACTGTCTGTGCGCGGAGCGATGGTAAGAGACCATCAGAGAAGTTAGCAGGTCTCTGATGTGGATACGACATGTGATACATTAGCTTCATCCAGACAAAATCGTATGCTACGCAAATACGACAAATTTGGTACAGGTTACAAGTTTGCGCCATTTGGGGTCGTGACGATGGGACCAAGGAAACCTTCAGCCAAGTTGTCCAAACGGCTGACGGAGAAATCTGGAGATAGGTAGGTAGTTATTTCTGCCAACGTATTAGCCACGCTATACAAAGGGGAAATATTGCCAGTCTTCATGGGACTATCTCTTAAGTCTAACGTTGACTTCTAACTTTATATGGATAACATACAAAATAGTCAATTTAAAAGTGCACGTCGAAGACGACCATGACCGGCAGTGCACTGTTTCTGACCAATTAATTTTAAAACTATTGGCCTGGCCTAAATTTGATTCATTTAGCTTCTTGGCCCGTCTAGTTATACATAGTCTGGGTATGGTATAAATACTGTCACATTAATATATATACTAGATCGTCATATGACCTTGGCCCACCTGATGGTAAGTGGCGCACGAGGTTCATTAATGTTAGCAACTGGAATGAGACACTTATGACTGACATCAGTCCCCAACACGCGCTATCTGCAGGTTCCTATAAGAGACACATATCTGATCTTCTTAACACTTTAGATCTGACACACTAAGGGCAATTGTTAAATGCATTGTCAAACATCATTTCTTTTTTCTATATACATATGTTAAATTTTAATTTTACTTACTTTTTGCTTTTTATATATATATTTTTTTCATTTTGATAGCCTAAAATGTTGATTGCACAAAAAAATGTGGATAATGTCGTTGGATATACTGTTGCTTACCTTAATTAGTTAATATTTAGTTAGTAATCTTTACTGTATGTCTGTTTTTTATCCTAAATAAAATAAAATAAAATAAAAAACACTATTTAAATTTGAAACCTGTCATTATATTTTCTCATTATCGCGCGATTTTGATAAATATTTTTGTGATTTTAAAATAGAGTGAAGTGACGAAGACAACCGAATTGCTGTGATAGCATTACACAACAATTATTTACCAAATTTCAACAAAAGAAAAAAATATTTATTGACAAAAAAACTAATTTACAAGCGAAACATATTAACAGTGATCTCCACACTTGTGGTGATCTCGTAACTGCATGAAAAATAGAAGATACATAAATAATAATAATATCAGGTGTATGCGGATCACAGTACAATCTACATAGTAATACCTAACTGTCTTATCTAAGCGGTTCAAACTTTTTTTTTCACATTAATAATATTAGTATGGATGGATTTTTTTGCGTTCTCCATACCATTTAGCTACGGCTGCTCTAGCATAATAAGTCAATGGCATGAGACAACAAAACAAATCTTACACAATAATGTGTGAATTTTGTTCTAACAATGGATGTAACAAAAACTGATTATTAGTTTGATGGGACTGGTGGGAAATTCGTCAACTGTATGCTCCCTAGATACTTAGTACTTATGCCTTGGTAATACAATTGAATTTGCTACCAAAAATCTAACAGCTTCTTCGGTATTATTGGAGATAAAACAACTGTTTTGTAAACGGTATGTTAAAGTACTTAAAAATGTTGAGCGTGTTGTAGAAGCTATACCACGGTAAGTGACTGACAGCCAGTCATCAAAGGGTTCTGCACTTAATTATAAAAAAAATAAAGTATCATCACGACCATTTCCCTTTTAGGGTGGTCAAAAACCACGATTATAAATAAGCGGATTCACATTTAGCCAACTTTACTATATGCCAATCATGACAAGTGGCAAGCTCGTCGATGTCTCCAGCGTACCAAACTCGAGAAATATCACAAATAAATTAAATGTATTTATTTACATTAAGAAATATTTTTGTGTCCCGACCAGGAATCGAACCACGGACTTAACCGGTAGACCACGGAACTAGTGGTGGTTATTTTCCCAGTCGCGGCGTGGAAGTATCCACCGTTCTGGCCGATAAACCCAGTAAATTGTATCCACACGTTTCGTTATCAGGCTCGAATTGCCGTCATCGCCAGTCAAGCCGGTGTCAGGGACTAATGTCAGTCATGAATGTCTGACAGTTGCTAACATCCATGGACCTCGCGCGCCACTTACCATCAGATGAGCACAAGATAACATGACGAGCTAGTATATATGTATATAAAATTTGAATCGTACGTATGCCTAATATTATTCATAATGTTTTAACAGTCATTTAAAAGTATTCACAGTTTATTTAAGTGTATGATATATTTAAATATGATTACCATACATTAGTTAATTAAAAAAAAAAACAGAATAAAAGTCATCTTTTGTCATATTTATTCGAATAAATATTTACAAAATATAAAATAAAATTAATAATAATACTAAGGATAGGGATATAAGTCCCGTCCGCATGGAATGGTGGCAAGAACGCTGGTTGAATTTCCCGCTGAATTGCAATACTGATTCTTTGAGCGAAGAAAGAGCCAGCCCTCTTGTCACCGGAGGAGACGACAAGACGCGGTGTTGTCTTTCAAAAATTTTTTTGCGCTTGGACTCCATGGGCCCAGAGTTTCTACAGCAAACGGCACAAATATGTAATCTTTTAATATACTCACTTTGTCATGGCGTATCGATTAGATTTTCCTCGAGATTGCCTTACAAGAATTATTGGGGTCTTTAATGTGTATCTCGAGGTTTCTAGTTCGGTTCCCAAAGTGGATTACTTCGTATCGAAGACAAATTGCAAGATTATTATTCCTTGCCAGAATACTTGCGATATTTTTCCGACTCTTATATCCTTTAATTTGTGTCATCATTCTGTGTAGTTCGGAGTTAGGATAGAACAGAAATAAACGAGTAGAAATCGTGAGTGTCGGTTGAGAACTTCTTAATAGTATTTATTTGAGAAAAAGGTACAACAATCACGATTGTTTCCCTTTCGGGGTGGTCAGAATCCACGCTTATAAATAAGCGGATTCACATTTAGTCAACTTTACAATAGGCCAATCATGACAAGTGGCAAGCTCGTCGATGTCTCCAGCGTACCAAACCCGAGAAATATCACAAATAAATTAAATATTAATTAAATGTTTTTATTTAGATTACTAAATATTATTGTGTCCCGACCAGGAATCGAACCCGGTACCTCCGAGTCTAAATCCACGGACTTAACCGCTAGATCACGGAGACAGTTAAAATTAAAAAGTTAAAAACTCGTCTTTGCGACTTTTGGCCTTTTCAGCCAAGTCCGCTGCAGCCCCGGCCCTGGCAGAGGTGCCCTGGAGATGAGACCTAGCAAGGGTGTCGTCGCAAGTAGCGTCCCACTTCAATGCTCGTCCCATCGACCAAGGCACCAAGGTCAATCCATGGTGTCTTTTACCGTCACTGCGAGACATCCCAGACGGTTCGAGAACTGATGGGATTCCGGCAGTAACCAAAGCCCGATGGATCACATTGTTAACAGATCCGTGGCGGAAACGACGACCGGCACTTTTGAGACAAGACAGGCCGTGGTGGCCAAGCTGATCAACGTTGCTGCCACAGGAACAAATATGGGGAACGCATATCCTCTCCCCTAAGCGGAGGGACATGGCGATCCTAAGTGTGTTATTGTCCAACAATGTACCTAAATTTTTGCTGGGGATGGCATGTAGCCAGTGAACCGAATCGATGTCGGAAACAGCGAGGAGACGAGCACGATCGATATCACTGGCAGAATTTTGAGTCAAAAAGTTATTGTCTATTAATTTTGTATATCGCCATACCCATCCTTTATCCCTCTCATACGCACTAGCGGAAGAGTGTGCTTATCACGCTCTAAAACCTGCGAGATCTTTCCAAACGCACCTTGAGCATGGGAAGAAAATGTAAATTAATGAACTGTCAGAAGCGTCAGTAGAAAATGTGCCAAGGTCATTGCTTGCACAGAATTTGAAGAAGAAACATCAACCGCTCGCAATTTCGAAATTGCGAGAAAAGAAGCCTGCCCGCGGCCAGCAGCAACCTGGCGACCCAAGAAAAGCCCAAGACCACCTGCAGTGAATACAAGTAAGTGCGTGTGAGCATCCAGCCCCTTCATACAGTCCACCTTTATAATTTATTAATTTTGCTCTTTTTTCACGCCCGTCCACTTACTTTGAATAAATTTTTATTTACATAATAAATAAATTACATTTCTATAATAGGAAGAAATTGTGAAACAAACAGATCGCTAGAAATATCATTCAGTCGTTATACAATAATTATTATCAACCCGTTCTAAATCAGAGGAAAATTGAATTGGGATCAATCATAAAGTTTTGACAGATGTTAACATATTTATGATCTGGCTGTCCCTAATAATGGATAATAATAAATTGCTTCATACCAACCCTACAACCCGAGGGATAGATAAAGACCCGAATAAACAGCGACTTTTTGACCTGTTTAGACATTAGGATATATCAATATTAAATTCTTTTAATACCTAGTGAAAGGTATAGCAACTTTTGCATTTAGTAAAAAGTAAAGTATCATCACGACCGTTTCCCTTCCGGGGTAGTTAGAAACCACGCTTATGAATAAGCGGATTCACATTTAGCCAACTTTACTATAGGCCAATCATGACACAAATGATGATGGCAAGCTCGTCGATGTCTCCAGCGTACCAAACTCGAGAAATAAACAAAACAAAAAAAAAAAAAAATTAAACAATAAAAAATAAAGCTATGACTAAAAGTAGTACGAGTAAAATAATATAAGCATATTATATAAAACTGAATTAAACGGCAAAATAAACTAAACTAAAAGAATACGTAAAAATCAGAATAGAAATACGCATAAGATATATTGTAAATTGACATTACTTACAATACAGTTAAAGTCACTTTATACTGGTTACATCATCAGCGCCCACCTGATGGTAAGCGGTACACGAGGTCCAAGATTGGGAGCAACTGAACTAGCCTCAGACGACCGACATCAGTCGTTACCACTATGCCGGCCTATTAAGATGCTTTTTCACACTTCCCTTGAAGGACTCCAGGTTATAGGAACGGGGAAGCAAACTGGCTGGGAGAGCATTTTTAGGCGACAGATGTGAGTCTACAAATTTATATGTACGCGTAAGGATAGTGGCTACGGTATGGTGAAGCATATTTTGGCCCGTGCGTGTAGTAGAGTCTCGGTCGCGGAGTAGAGCATAAGCGATAAGATTGTGGAGCTCTTAAGAATTCAAATGAGAGGGTCCAGTTAGCGCTTTAGGGTCAAAATTAAAGGGTCAAAGAGGTACTGCCATTAGGGGTAAGTATACCCGGTATTAACGTAAATACAAATTGATTAATGCCTTAATTCCTTTAATGTTACTTTTGAGTTTCCGTTGCGTCCCTGATTTTAATTAAGATATTTATTTCTGTGTTTTATTATGAAGTTTAAAAGGAAGATATGCCGTCATAGTGGTAGGGACACATATACCGTATATTTTATTTATTTATTTATTAATAGGCACACAAAACAAATTTTAGCATTACAGTTTCTAAAAATAATGGATATAGTATATAGACATTACTAAAACAAAAAGCATGTGTACACAATATAAATAAATAAATAAATATTTCCAGACAGGTCACACAGCGCCATCTAGTTTCCGTGGTAAGCTACGAGGCTTGTGTTACGGAAACTAGATGGTTGATAAACTACATATTAATCTTATTTTTTTTTTTGTAAATATATACATATTATACATATAAACACCCAGACCGAGACAAATTATACAATGTACAACTTGCCCCCGGTGGGAATCGAACCCACGACCTCCCGAGTTCACGGCAACGTTTGTTACCACTAGACCACGGAGGCGGTCAACATATCAGCCATGTATTGTAAACATTCACGTATAACGTTTGTTTTTTTGGTTACCAGTAAATAAGTGTTACAAATAAAAGAGAATTAAACAATTTAAAAAAAAAATAATGAAATGAGACCAAAGGCAAAATCAATGAAGATCTATTTATTTATTTAAATACTTTATTGCACTTAAAAACCTAGTACATAGGCGAGCTATAACGCCATAAGGCATTCTTCACCAACTAACCTTGGGGATCATGTAAGGTGATGGCAGGATAAAGAAAAATATTAAAATAGCTTAAATTAGTAAATAAACATAATTACGCATTTATCAAATATACATATACATACACAATATAAAAAAAAAAACAATACACATACATACTATATAATACATACATACATAAATTATATAATACATATATACATAGATCAATTCAAAAATAAAATCACGTAAACTACGGTCAGTGTTCTGAGGACTGTTGCTCAAAGACTGGACAAGTCTTGGTCTTTGCTTTACATTCCTAATTTTGCTCTTGAAAATATATATTTGTTTGTAATTGTAGTAAGGACAACTTGACTTTAGTGTCTGTCCGCCAACTACTGTCTGGAGAACAACTAGTCTGATTTACTTTTAAAATTTGAAATAGTTATAGATCTTGTTGGCCAACATATGTCCAATAATATTATAAAAGGTAGTTTGATAATTTAGGTTTTGTTTTGTTAGGTTTGTTTTGGCGAATAACTTTTTTAAAATTTTGCTTTCACAAAACTAAATTAATTAATAACTTTATAGGATAAAGAAGAATTTATTGCCTCCGTGGTCTAGCGGTTACGTCCATGGATTTAAACTCGGAAGTACCGGGTCGCGACACAATAAATATTATTATTAAAAATAAAATAAAAAATAATTAACATCATCACGACCAAATCCCTTGCGGGGTGACCAACTTTACTATAGGCCAATCATGAGAAGTGGCAAGTTCGTCGATGTCTAGCGCACCAAACTCGAGAAATATCACAAATAAATTAAATATTAATCAACCAGGAATCGAACCCGCTAAATCCACGGACTTAACCGCTAGACCACGGAGGCAGTTGATTAATGTTTTATTTATTCCTGATATTTCTCGAGTTTGGTACGCTAGAGACATCGACGAACTTGCCACTTGTCATGATTGGCCTATAGTATAGTTGGCTAAATATAAATACGCTTATTTATATATTTCTGACCACCCCGAAAGCGTTTCCCTTTCGATTATTTTTATAGAAACTTAAATATATATTTTTGAACTAAACTATTTAGAAAAACGTATCAACATTTAAATTCCGTTTACAGATTTATTTGTTTATTCTAAAAGCATTTATTCGAAAAAAATATTTACAAAATATAAAATAAAATTAATGGGCGAAGAAAAACCAGCCCTCTTGTCACCGGAGGAGACGACAAGACGCGGTGTTATGTCTTTTAAAAACTTTTTTGCACTTGGACTCCATGGGCCCAGAGTTTCTACAGCAAACGGCATCAATATGTTTATAATATAATATTATAATATATATATAATATAATATAACATAATATTTGTTTATTGATTTTCCATTTTTATTTTTTGTTCATTTTCAGAACAATTTTATATATATAATTATTTTTCATTAAAGCTGAGATAGTGTTATCTGTCAGTTCAGAGACGATATACGGACAGACAAAGCTTGTTTGACGTTTATTAAATTGGAATACTTACTTACAATATTGTAACGTGCTAAATTCACAGGATAGTCCAATCCACATGAGACAATAGCTTCCGGCAAAATCACAAAACGCATTAATCACCGTTTGATGGGTATTCACGTCATAGCGAACTGACAGGAGGTTACAAGTAAACCTGTCACCCTGTCAGTTTAGGCTTAAATCAACTCAGTTAGCACATTTACGGATTATGTAATAATACCCTGAGACTAATAGCATATGCTAATTCTAAGATTACTAAGTGAATTAATCATGTCAGCAATTCAGCTAGAAAAATGCATTTAATTTTTTATGTGGTGTTATACATTAAACCAACTAGTTTTAGAGAATTTACTTATTTGACAATAGATCTGGCAGTTTAATCTCTCAAAAATGATTTAAAAAAATACTAAATTATTAATTAAACTAAAAAAAACTAAAATTTTAAACCAAAATTACTATTAATAAAAAATAACTAAAAATACAACTAACTGCCTCCGTGGTCTAGCGGTTAAGTCCGTGGATTTAGACTGTAGGAGGTACCGGGTTTGAAACCTGGTCGGGACACAAAAATATTTACTAATGTATATAATTACATTTAATTAATATTGAATTTATTTGTGATATTTCTCGAGTTTGGTACGCTCTGGAGACGTCGACGACCTTGCCACTTGTCATGATTGGCCTATAGTAAAGTTGGCTAAATGTGAATCCGCTTATTTATAAGCGTGGTTTCTGACCACCCCGAAAGGGAAACGGTCATGATGATACTTTTTTTTTACAACTAAAAACTAAAGAAAATTATTATAAAAAAAAATGCCTCAAATCGCTGCCAATGGGCAAAGTGCCAAGGATACTGGCAGCATTGCCACTTGAATGGCAATAATAATAATAATAATTTGTTTATTATCAGGCAACAGATGGCCCATAGATAAATACCTTACAACTAAAATACATATAAAATAACATTAAAATTAATTAATCTAAAGCTTCCGTATCTTCATCTTCTTGTGGTCATAGAAGTACCCATCAGGTACTGTGACCACCTTCTGAGGAGTACTAGAACCTTCAGTGGACGGTGCCGGCGTCCCTGTTGGGGGTGGTGCAGAGGGAGTAGGTGCTGCGCGGGGCCTAGGAACATCGTCGGTGCTGCGTGAAGCAAATCCACGAATGTATTTGCGGTACACAACACCGAGCGGCCAGAATTCCTTCTTCAGGAATATTTTGAGGTGCTCTGATGCAATGCTGATCCTTTGGCCTAAATATTACCCAGCCCTCTTGTCAACCCGAGGTCTTGATGAGCTGTTTTGATAACGCCTTGAAAATTTCATGTGCACTTGGTCCCCAAGGCTAATACTAGTTTTTAATATCACTATCACTACATATTATAAAACAAAGTTCGCGATAAACTCTAAAACTACTGCGCCGATTTTCATGCTGTTTTCACCAATGGATAGAGTGGTTCTTAAGGAAGGTTTTGGTATATAATTTATTAAGGTTTTGTATACATTAACGATATTTGTTGGAGGTGAAGGAAAAATATTTGCGAAAAACGAAGACGCTGTATAACCCTTTGAGTTATAACAAAATATTGTATGGTGGAAGTGTGTATCTTATATAGGTCCGAAAGTTTTTTATTCAAAGGAATATAATTAAAACTACTTAAAGGGTAAAAATTAAATATAAAATAAACCTAATAAAAAAATAAACTATAAGTAAAAAATGTCCTCTAGAGACGACCCTTCAGGAATAATTCCCAAGGAGGCTGGCAACATTTACCCTCTGTATAGCGAGGTTAATACGTTGGTAAAAATAAATGCCAGCCTTTCTGTCGCCAGACTTTTCTGTTAGCCGTTGGCTCCGTTAGGCGTTGGTCGGTGACCGCCTCCGTGGTCTAGTGGTAACAAACGTTGCCGTGAACTCGGGAGGTCGTGGGTTCGATTCCCACTGAGGGCAAGTTGTACATTGTATAATTTGTCTCGGTCTGGGTGTTTGTATGTATAATATGTATATATTTACAAAAAAAAAGTATTAAATGTAGTTTATTAACCATCTAGTTTCCGTAACACAAGCCTCGTAGCTTACCACGGAAACTAGATGGCGCTGTGTGACCTGTCTGGAAATATTAATTAATTTATTATATATTTGGTTAAGTGTCCTCATGGGCCCATCGTCTCGACCCCAAACGGTGCAAATTCGTAACCTGTACAGAGGTTGGCGTATATGCGCAGCTTGAGGTTCGAATTAAATAATTTGGCTAGATTGTGTACGAATTTGTGTATACAACACCGCGTCTTGTCGTCTCCTCCGGTGAAAAGAGGACTGGCTCTTTTTTCGCCCAAAGAATTTGACTTTAACAATTTAGCGGGGAAATGCAGCAAGCTTTCTTGCCACCATTTCACGCGGACGGGACTTATAACCCTATCCTCAGTATTATTATTCATTTTATTTTATATTTTGTAAATATTTTTTCGAAAAAATATTTTTCTATTTATACATACTTACTATGGTATATTTATGATTGATTTAAACTATTATTATTATTATTATTTCTTACTCTGCACCCATTATATTAATTTCTCACTCTCCCAAAGGCAGCAGGTAGAGAATACGGCATTATGCTCGCCTATGTACATTATTTTATATTTTGTTTGCAATAAATACTTTTATTATTATTATTTTGTTTGTCAAAAAAAAATACAAATTGTAGGATTTTTAACCATTTATTTATTTATAAACGAACCTTGGAAATTTGATCAAATATAGATGCAATCATAAAGATAAAAATAATACATGAAATATATAACTATTTCAATCAACAAATCAATCCTGGAGGAACTAGAGATAGGACAACGCCTTTCCTCAATCGTACAATCACGCATTCTCACTTTCTTTGGACACGTATCACGGCGTGGAGATACATCCATTGAGCGCCTTGTAGTTCAGGGAAAAGTGGATGGCAAGAGAATGCGTGGTAGGTCTCCGATGAGATGGACGGACCAGGTTAAAGCAGCAATGGATCACCCCCTACATGAGTGCTCCAGGAAGGCTGCAGTTCGAGACGAGTGGCGACGACTTGTGTGAGCGTGCCACTGACACTCAAGTGACGACCACGACCACTCTGCCAAGACTAAGAAGAATATAACTATTTAAATTTAACAGCTAATTAATATATACTTACATTATATGAAATAAATATTATAATATCAATAAACTACATACATATTATTATACATAAACATACATATATATACTACGAGTACTTACTACTTAACGCTTATTTAGAAAGTGTGAAAACACCAGTTTTTTTGAATAATGTTCTGATAGTTGCTTGCCGTATGTTGACAGGTAGATTATTCCACAAATTAGTAGCAACAATTGTTAGAAAATGCTTAGTCATTAAGCCCGCCTATGTACAATATTTTTTAGTGCAATAAAGAATTATTCAATTGAATGGGGTTTATCACTAACTTTTTATCACGATAGATGGCGCATGATAGATGGTACCTAATATAACTGTCAGTTGCATAGAAACTTGTATTTTTATTACGAAATTTATTATTTTCTGGATATTATGCTTTTAGGTGTACAAATCGAGATTTCTAAGCGAAATCAAAGATATGGTGATCTTAAAATTGCCGTTCGATTAATAAAACCTTTTTTCTTTTCAAAGACGGGGTGTGCGCTTTTTAATTCGTCTTTTAAGGTAGGTAACGTTAATTTAAAATACATTTTTCTGTTATATACATATAAAACTACGAAAACATTTAAAAAGTGATGCGATATAGGTGTAAAATAAGGTACCATTGCCGCTAGCGACATCTACAAAAAGCTTTGCCTGATACACCTAATTGAACAATTAACTACAAAAGAGTTAGACACAAATGAACAGTGATGGAATGTATTTAAAGGGTGTGAAATAGGTATACTAAAATAATGAACTTATCAATTATTAGCATATCAAATTTTAGTGATTATGATAGGCTTATTACGTATACTATGTTAACCAGTTATCGATACACAAATGCCTTTAATAAGTTTACGTAAAAATATATTTTGACTGTGACCACGTTGTTCGTTCCTAAAACAACAGGCGGATTTACGTACAATAAGCCTTTGTGAAGCCCGCGGGTGAAGGCGGCCTGTCAAATGCACAACTGCTATTAGTTAATTTTGTAATTGTATTCCAAACTTTTGACATTTACCTGGCAATGTTACACTTGGCGCGGTGGTGGCTTTCCTTAAATCCTACAAAGGTCGGTTCAAACCATGTACCAATGAGAAATGCACTTTTCTTATGTACATTTGTCATTGAATATTATGATCTTACAGAAGAAACGATCAGGAACGGGTTCAAGACTCAGCTTTACGCAGTGGAAGTTGGTGCGAGAGGAGTTCCAGCAAAATCTTTGCATCACTTACTGAAAGAATTGGGCCTAAGCAGGTCTGCCGTCAATACATTTATGGAACGAGCTCCCAAGACGGCATTAACGGAATCATACAGTATTTGGTTGGGTAGGGAGAGGAGTAGAATTGTGGATGGTGAGCGTATTATCGCGAAATAAAATAAAAAAGGGAGGCCTCCTTTTCTTAAACCAGCCTATTGTCGGTCGCAAGCCTGAGACACCATTCTTTTCATCTCTTACCCACACACGATGGATCCGGCACCCGCATGGTGAATCTATGGAATGCTTAGAAATTTGTCTTTTTCTTCACCACCGTTCCCGTGCCTCAGAGAGCACGTTAAGCCGTCGGTCCCGGTTACACTATACCTACCAACTTGTGGAATCATTTCAAATTGTCATTAGATCTTCGCCAACTCGTCTGGTCATCGTAGCGAGTGTAAAGGCCAATTCTCCAGATATATGTTCTGGAAGTCCTATTTCTAACAGTGGAGGTATAGATATGATAGTGATGATTACTCTTGAGAAATTAATGTAATTTGAGGGTGCTACTATTTACTTTATTTTAGTCGTGTTTCAAGCGGTGTTATTTTTATATAACTCCATGGCAAGCTTACAATTTTAGTTTTCCTTGAAGATAAAATTTGACATCATTGCTAGAATTGTTTGCTTTTTTATATTATTATTGTTTAACTGCCTCCGTGGTCTAGCGGTTAAGTCCGTGGATTTAGACTCCTCCGAGTCTACCGGTACCGGAGAGGTACCGGGACATCAACGAGCTTGCCACTTGTCATGATTGGCCAACAGTAAAGTTGGCTAAATGTGAATTCGCTTATTTATAAGCCCCGTTATTAAAATATTTTTTAGTTGTATAATATATTTGTAAAAACTTTTAATTGGCATCTAGTTTTTAATACCGCGTGTAATTGTCAAACGTGCACATATCTTTTTAGGCTTCATGTGTTATTGGTGAACCCTTTTTTGAAATAAAAAAGTTTACAAAACATTATTAATTGATCTCGCTCATAGCTGAAAGATGAAATAGAGAGGGAAACAATTACGTAAGTCAACGTTCGCGCGATCGTCGACCTCTCGCTACCTACTTCATTAGGGTCAGTATGAGTGGCGATTTTTTTAGGATAACTTCTCTGCACCGTAACTTAAGATTTTATTACTGAATAATTAAAATAAAAAATACGTTGTTATTTAATTTTATTCTTGATTATAATATAAAAATATGTGTCTTCAATAAATTCCACGCACTATAAGTAATCATTTATTGGAAGCTGTAAGTTTTCCTTAAAAATAACATTAAAAAGTAAAAATTGTGTGACTTGTGGTTTTTGAGAAATGAGGCCCAACCACCGCTACCTTAAACCTTGAACTTATCACTATTTATTACACCTTCTATAGAGCAGGTTTTCTATAGAATTTACTTCTATTCTATCCATTTGTGTTAAGATTTAATGTTGAGCTCAATAGCTGATTGGAAGCACACTAAATCTAAAGGGTTAGTCCTTATGCGACTAGATTATTGGGCCGTTACTTCATAGAATCGATGCGGCGAAGAGCAAGATACCTACATATATTACTTGTTTAGGCTGTCAGCAGTAGCAGACACAGTATACAATATCTTCCTATGTATCTCTACTTCTGGAAGTAGGCCTCCCAAGGCTCGTCACTGTACGCGGTCTTTTCCAACCCCCACCAGCGACCTTTTTTAGCTTATCCGACCATGTGACAGAGGGTCGTCCCACTCTGCATCGTCCCGTACGTTGTCTCCACTCTAGAACCCGTTTGCTCCATCGGTCGTCGGTTCTGCGGTATATGTGTCCGGCTGATATAAAATTATAAAAATCGACGAATATTATTCGGCATTTACGTTATCCAAAGCTCTTGTGCGTTGGCATGAAAATAAACGGTCGAATGGAGACGGGCGAATTTTCCAGATGAGCAGGGAACATATCTCCAAGAACTGTGTACACAAATTATTGCTCCGCTGACGATCAATCTCAATGGATTGATTTGATCTATTTGTGTTAAATTTCCGATTTACTAAATTGGTAGCAATTTATTTAATTCCGAGGGCAAATATTTATTCAAGGTTAACATAATTTCTTGTAATACTAGATGCTTTACCTGGCGT
Source organism: Tinea semifulvella (assembly GCA_910589645.1). Lineage (NCBI taxonomy): Eukaryota > Metazoa > Arthropoda > Insecta > Lepidoptera > Tineidae > Tinea > Tinea semifulvella. Next base: position 2,129,261 of record OU342619.1, on the reverse strand, counting down.
TGCCCGTGTAATACGGAGTGACTTTGTGAGGTTTTTTTTATTTTATATATAAACTATTTATTGCACAAAAAACTTATAAGTAATGTACAAGGGCGAACTTAATGCCTTTCGGCATTTTATAACAGCTAACCTTTGGGAGTGTGGTAGAGGATTTGCGGGATAATAATCTTTACATACTACTACTTAAATACACATATATATATATACAAATACGAAACTAGGTAAGTATATAGTACTGTTTACACACAATAAAAATATTATGGTCTTACAATTTCGTAAGTGGCATTTTTGTTTTAGCTTGTCTACACAAATTGGCTCACATTTAGCCAACTTACTATAGGCCAATCATGACAAGTGGCAAGCCAGTCGATGTCTCCAGCGTACCAAACTCGAGAAATATCACAAATAAATTAAACATTAAATTAATGTATTTATTTACATCATTTACATTATTTATTTATTTATTTATCTGGAACTCCAACAGCATAACCAAAAATACAATATTATCAAATTTTACACAATAAATAAGGCCATGAATGGGTTTACAAATTATACACAAAAATATAAATCCACTGTGAAGACAGATTAAGAAATCAACAAAAACAAATAGTGCATAAAATTAAGGAAATTTACAAAATACAACAAAAACGCAAAGAAATATATATAATAATACAACAAGACGGAAGAAAATATGTATTTATTCCTACCCATCAGCCACAGACACCAAAGCTATCTATCGTAAATTGTATTAAAAACATAAACAATGATAATAAATTTAAAAATACCAATAAGTAAATTGGTTGAAGGACTGTAAATAAAGTGTGTAGCCAGTACCACGCTGGCCAGGGGTTGGCGAGGGTCTGATGTCAGTTGATGACAATTTTTAAGCATTCCATGGATATACCGTGCGGGTGCCGGGTTCATCGTGTGTAGGTGAGAAATGAGAAGAATGCTGTCTCTGGCTGATGACAATAATGAGATGTCTCTTCTGTCTCAGAATCACAAAGAACATTTCTGTTAGATTTCTTCGCAATCTGTATACAAATTAAGTAATATACATACAGACAAAACTTCTTTTACATTTACAATATTAGTAAGAATGTATTAGAAAGAGTTTCCAAGGCGACATCTTCAGTTTTGTCTGTCTAGACTTATTTTATTTCAAAAACCAAAAATTTTGTAAGCCGAAATTATGAGTATATCATACATTTACATTACATATTATTATTATTACGTATATTTTGGATTATTTCCATAAGAGGAGTTCCAGCAAAATCTTTGCATCACTTACTGAAAGAATTGGGCCTAAGCAGGTCTGCCGTCAATACATTTATGGAACGAGCTTCCAAGACAGCATTAACGGAATCATACAGTATTTGGTTGGGTAGGGAGAAAAGTAGAATGGTGAATGGTGAGCGTATTATCGCGCAATAAAAAAAAAAAATTCCTTTTCTTAAACCAGCCTATTGTCGGTCGCAAGCCCGAGACACCATTCTTCTCATCTCCTACCCACACACGATGGACCCGGCACCCGCACGGTGAATCCATGGAATGCTTAGAAATTTGTCTTCTGTCTTCATACTTGTGCTGTAAACGTGCGTTCTTCCAGTAATGTCGTATGGTGCAGAAACGTGGACACTGACGGTAGGTCTGGTCCACAAGTTCAAGGTCGCTCAGCGAGCTATGGAGAGAGCTATGCATACACATAGACATTCGTCAAAGATTTAGGTTACCGATATAGCTCTTAAAATTAGCAAACTGAAGTGGCAATAGGCAGAACCGATGAACGATGGAGTAGACGGGTTCTGAAGTGCGAAGTGCAGAGTGGGACGACCCCCCCGCCAGATGGACAGATGACCTGAGGAAGGTCGCTGGTGGGAGATGGATGAGGGTGGCAGAAAATCGTGTGAAGTGGCGAGCCTTGGGGGAGGCCTACATCCAGCAGTGGAGAGACACAGGCTGATAATGATGTGCTGTATACAATGATTTAAAAAAAAGTACGTCTGATATTTTTAATGGTAAGACTAGTGTTGTACTATAAGTGAATTTGTATTACAGGTGTGCAAAATGTTTAAAATAATATAATGACAGCTCTCTAAAGGACTTGATTAATACGGAGACTACATATATTTTTTCTAAATAACTTAATTGCACAGTAGTATACTGGGTGACTTTTGTATGGTCTTACGTTAGACTAATGTGTTATTCTATTAATAGAAGCACTTTTATTAAGAAACCATACTAGTATGTAATAAATAACTTTTTTATTTGGCTTCTCTGCCTCCGTGGTCTAGCGGTTAAGTCAGTGGATTTAGACTCAGAGGTACAGGGTTCCATTCTATAAATGCTACTTCTTGGCAGAGTAGTAGTCGTAGTCGTCACTTGAGTGTCATTAACACGCTTAACAAGTGTTGCCATTGCTCTTCACTTACTAACGGCAACCTTCCTAGCGCACAAACGGGGTTGATTCATTGCTGCTTTAACCTGACAAGTCCACCTCATCGGAGACGCATTCTATTGCCATCGACTTTTCTCTGAACTACTAGGCGCTCAATGGATGTATCTCCACGCCGCGACAGTGTCCGAAGAAAGTGAGAATGCGTGATTGTACGATTGAGGAAAGGAGCTGTCTTATTTCCAGTTCCTCCAGGATGGACTTTTTTATACTGAGCACAAGATGGTACGCGAGGTTCAAGAATTGGAGCAACTGACGCCAGCCTCAGACGACCGACATCAGTCCTTACCACTATGCCGGCCTATAAAAATGCTTTTTCACACTTCGTTTGAAGGACTCCAGGTTATAGGAATGGGAAAACACACTGGCTGGGAGAGCATTCCACATCTTCAGCGTGCGACAGAGTAAGATTCTCCAAATTTGTATGTACGCGTAGGGATAGTGGCTACGGTATGTAAATACATATTTTGGCCTGTGCGAGTGGTTCGGTTGCGGAATAGAGAAGAAGGGATAAGGTTGTGGAGCTCTTCAGAACATTCACCGTGGTATAGCTTGTAGAATACGCTCAGGGAGGCCACATCTCGACGAAGCTGCAGCGATTCGAGAGTTTAGTAAGGTACTTAGCGGAACCTACCGACTTGTTCAAGGAATATAATACAAGGACTTGTTGATTTGGAACTCTATGCCAAGTATGTGTCTAGGAGTTCCTATGGCAGCAACATACAATGTACGGTTCTTTTCCGTAGCTTTTTTCCACCTCACCAGATTACTCTTGTCTCTAAGGGATATTTGAAAGTCGTATAGGTACAATTGAAATTCACACACACACAAAAGCCGGAGTCCAATCGTACCACTCATGGCTAAAGGGATGCAGAAATCGTTTAAAGCTCAAATAGTTATAAATTTTTACCGTAAATATATATATCAAATTGTATTGTATATAAAAATTGTTAATTAATAATAGTATGACATAATTTTTAGATTCTGTTTACACAGTCACTGAGGTCAGGCTTGGATATCTGCCAATGCTCAAACGGGCATCGCATACTAGACCGAGAGCTGGCAATATTAAAACTTAATCCATTTTAATAACCTTAACTATAACTTATATTAAATGTATGTTCAAGTTAATTTTTTCATTATATGTAATCTGTAGCTAGTTTAGGTTAACATATTAATATATAGTTTTTTTTTTCTGACTTATTAATTTAGTATATGATCTGGCAGGACCTACCTAATGTGGGTATGATGTTTTTTATATTCACTGCCTATTAAAATTGTTTAATATTTTTTTAGCTAAAATAAATACCCATAAACTACACCTAGTACATTATAATAATAATAATTAAACATCCTCCGTGGTCTAACGGTTAAGTCCGTGAATTTAGACTCGTAGGTACCGGGTTCGATTCCTGGTCGAGACACAATAATTTATTTGTAATCTTTCTCGAGTTTGGTACGCTAAAGATATCGACAAGCTTGAGACCTGTCATGATGTCTATATTAAAGTTTGCTAAATATGAATCCGTTTTTTTTTTAAACGTGGTTTATGTACGTGTAAAAGCTCATCTTTTATTGTCCTATGCCTACTTACAAAAATAAATGTATTGGGTATTTTTTTATGAAATTTAATCTGTAATGTTTAATTTGAAATGATTTTTTTATTAATAAATTGACAGAAACACTAGTTTATTGTTTAATTTAATTCTTAAATAATAAACTATAAATAAAAAATGTGTTTTAGAAACGTCCCTTTAGATATAGTCTGGAGACTGGCAACATTTCTCTCTTGTATAGCTCGCTAATAAGTTATCAGAGATAATTGCCAGGCTCCCTGTATCTAGACTTTTCCGTCAGTTTAAACAACTCAATGGCTTAGTTGATTTATCTGAACGTTGATACCTAAAAAAACATTCGTAGTATGCCTGTGGCTAAGACAACAAAATAAACATCAAACATTGTAGGTACGTATCTAATGAACTACGTGAGTGAGCGCACGACTAAACATAACATTTATTTTACCGCGGGATCTCGGACTAAAATTCATTTAGCGTTTTGTGAAAGCATTTGGTTTAGTTATTTTATTTTTAATACCGTACATTAGGTCACGGATTGAGGTATACAATTTCGTGCCAAATGGGGCCTTATTGCCATTGTGTAAAGGTTGTGTGCAACTAGCTGTGTGGGTGCGTGTACTTGAAATTTATTTATACGTCGCCCGCCGAGACGCCCGACCTAATTGTCCCTGAAATATTAAGTACTTGTATTTGGTAAACCATGAAAGCAGTTATGATAGTAGAATTGCAAGTTTATTTGCTCTTCCTAGGTTTTAATAATCCGCAGTATATTTTAAGTTGAGGTAAGTCGACGTAGATAGATTAATGTTTTGAAATGGGCAGAGAATGTTAGGCATTATTATTATTATTACAGCCCCTAGAACAAAGCGTCCTAGACCTCCACTGAGACTTGGAGATGGGCCTTCAAGAACATATATCTGGAGAATTTGGCTTACACTCGCCACGCTGGCCAGACGGCTTGGCAACGATTCCAAAAGTCGGTATCAGTGGAACCGGGACCGACGGCTTAACGTGCTCTCCGAGGCACGGGAACGGTGGTGTTGTAAATCTATGACAAATGTACGTAAGAAATGTGTATTTCTCATTGACGCTCTCTTACAACCGAGCCACCACCGTGCCTTTATGTTAGGCATATCATGTCGGATATCGGCATATCGGAGTTCCGAACCAACAAATCCAAACTGGAGGAACTGGAGATAGGACAGCGCCTTTCCTCAATCGTACAATCACGCATACTCACTTTCTTTGGACACGTGTCGCGGCGTGGAGATACATCCATTGAGCGCCTTGTAGTTCAGGGAAAAGTCTCCAATGAGATGGACTGAACAGGTTAAAGCAGCAACGGATCACCCTCTACATGAGTGCGTAAAGAAGGCTACAATTCAAAAGGAGTGGCGCAGGTTGTTAAGCATGCCACTGACACTCAATTGACGACCACAACCACTCTATATATATTTTTTGCCAATTTTCATTTTATTTATTTGTTTAAAAAACTTTATTGCACAAAGTACAAAGGCAGACTAAATGCCCGAAGACTTTCTCTGACTGCCAAAACATAGGGACAAATTTGAACAATTATAGTTGCAATCATAGAAATAATAACAATACTATAATTATAAAAGTTAATTTAATAGGATTAATATATACTTACATCATATATATATATATATATATCAATATACTAAATACTAATAAAGCGTAGCCAACTTCAGCAAAAAAGGCGACAGACGCATTCAGCTAGGATGGGCGGCATTCGGGAAGCTGCGCCACATCTTCCTATCAAACATACCCCAGTGTTTGAAGACGAGAGTTTTCAACCAGTGCGTTCTTCCAGTGCTGTCGTACGGAGCAGAAACGTGGACACTAACAGTGGGTCTGGTCCACAAATTTAAGGTCGCTCAGCGGGCTATGGAGAGAGCTATGCTCGGTATTTCTCTGATGGATAAAGTCCGTAACGAGGAAATCCGTCGGAGAACCAAAGTTACTGATATAGCCTTCAAAATTAGTAAGCTGAAGTGGCAATGGGCTGGACATGTCTGTCGTAGAACCGATGAATGATGGAGTAGACGAGTTCTAGAGTGGAGACCACGTACGGGAAGACGCAGAGTGGGTCGACCCCCCGCTAGATGGACGGATGACCTGAGGAAGGTCGCTGGTGGGGGTTGGATGAGGGTGGCAGGAGATCGCGTGAAGTGGCGAGCCTTGGGGTAGGCCTATATCCAGCAGTGGAGAGACACAGGCTGATGATGATGATGATGAAATACTAATAATACACATTATTATACATAAACATACATCCTGTCAGGAGCTATTTAAAAAGTGTGAATACACCAGTTTTTTAAAAGATGAGCTGGTAGCTTGCCGTATGATGACAGGAAGATCGTTCCATAAATTAGTAGCAACTACTACGATAGAGTTAGAGACAAATGCAGTGTGATGTGAGGGATAGAAGGGAGTTGTGAGAAGAGCGAAGAGATTTATCATGGTAAGAAGAGAGATAGGCGAAATTGTCCTTAAGGTATTTCGGTGTTGCAGGCTCATTCAAAACCGAGAACAGGAGACAGAGAACTCTAAGACTCCCAAAAATCTAATCTCTACCTATAACAAACATTTTAGTACAATTATTGTTACATAATCACTTATCATTTGAATAAAATTTTCAAACCAATTATATTTTTTTTTGGTACAATTACTATTAAATGTTTTCCTCTAATATTTTTTTATTATTAAGCGAATTTGCTAGTGCATTTGGACGCATTATTTGTAATTTTCAATATAACGGTTTGGTAATTAAATTTTTTAATTATTGTGTCATAGCAGACATTGCCAATTTATAAATATATTTAAAATAAATCTTTGCTAAAAATATTTTATATGTGTTTGCTGTATAAAGTGTCAAGTAGCAAAAATTTTTGTGGTTGTACCGAGAAAACACGCTGCAATCTATGCAAGTTTTTTTTTTAATTCAGAAGACGACGTCGCAGTCCCTCTTTCTCCAATTCTTTCGCGTTTCTTAATTTCTCTTCTAAACCTTCCTATGATTCTTTCCTCGAGAATCTTAAGGTATTAACTGATGAAGAGTTCCAAGGTGTACAGTACGAAGACGTCAATAAAAAATATGGAAATAAAAATAATTTTCTATTGTCATTCATTTTACAATCAGTTTGTTCAGAACCAAATTAAACTACAAAAAACCTAACCTAACCTAACTATAAAAAACTAAAAATGGTATAAATATTTTTATATTTTTTACATTCTATATTATTGTTCTAGACACTATAAAATGTTTAAAACCTCTTCAGGTTCGACTTTTAGTCGGGACAAAATGATTGATGTAATTTATTTGTGATATTTCCGCTCTAGCGGCGTAGTTTCTGACCACCCCGCAAGAGCATCACCTTCATAATGATACTTCACGAGTAATATTTCTTAATCTATGGTAACCGTAGATTACAAAGGCAGTCTAAAAATAGAAGGCACAACATTAGTACAGTAATATATTCAGTCGGCTCCTGGTCTAAATCTTGCAGTATAGTTTCTCTGAATTATTTGGTATATAATTTTATTTCAGCGCATTACTAACTCCACTGTATTTATTCTTAGAACTGATTTCGTCACATGTTTAGACACGCTAATAGATAACGACTAGTTTATCTGATATTAGATGTAATGACGTCAGGTACTTTCACTATCAGGACCTAATGCCGGCAGGCATTCTTACTCGGTCAACCTTAGAGACATCACGAACATTGTATGTGGGCGGTGGTGGAAATATTGGGACAGGAAAAGAAGATAATTCAAATTATATTAAAACTTTTTTTTTTTATAAATTAAAAGCTACCTAAATAATAAAATTAAAAATAAACTAAACTATAAATAAAAAATGTCCTCTGGAGACGTCCCATCCGAGATAGTCCCAAGGAGACTGGCAACATTTCCCCTCTGTGCAGCGAGGCTATACGTTAGCAGAAATAATTGCCAGCCTTCCTGTCTCCAGGCCTTTCTGTCAGCCGCTTTGACAACGCCTTGGCCAAGCGCCTCGCTGACGGTCCCCATGGGCCCATCGTCTCGACCCCAAACGGCGCAAAATCGTAACCGAATCGGTTGGCGTATTTGGGCAATTAAAACTAAAAATTTAATTAAATTTAAAACTAACTCTAATATAAAATCCCTAGCCCCTAGAACACAAAGTAATAGACCTCCAGTGTTGGAGATGGGCCTTCCGGAACATTCTGAAGAATTCGACTTACACTCGCCACGCTGGCCAGACGAATTGGCGAGGTTCTGATGTCACTTTTCCAAAGGCAATTTATTAACGATTCCACGAGTTGGTATAAGTGGAACTGGGAAGGCTTAACATGTTTACGGTGGTGTTGTAAATAAATAACAATTTTTTCTTAGAGAAATGGGCTCAATAAAATGTACTCGTGCCATAATGATTTCTTTTTTATTTGATAGTTAATATATTGTGTTTTGATAATCTGTAATTAATTTTATTTATTTGACCCTAGCATAACGACAAATGACAAAAACTTTTTTTACGTTAATAATTACATAGTTTCGATCCCGCTTATTTGAAATGCACTGTTTTATCTAGAATAAAATACCTGGTCATAATAAAGAACCTAATCGTATAAATTTTAACCAATGGGGTGTGTCACTAACTTGTTATCACGATAGATGGCGCATGATAGATGGTACCTAATACAACTGTCAGTTGCATAGAAAACTTGTATTTTTATTACGAAATTTATTATTTTCTGGATATTATGCAGAAATGAGCAGCTTTTGAGTGTACAAATCGAGATTTCCAAGCGAAAGCAAAGATATGGTGATGTCGAAATTGCCGTTCTATTAATTCAACCTTTTTTTATTTTAAAGACGGTGTTCGCTTACTTAATTCGTATTTTAAGGTAGGTAACGTTAACTTAAAATACATTTTTCTGTTTCATAAATGTAAAACTACAAATAAATTTAAAAAATGATCAGTCATAGGTGTAAACAAGGTACCAGTGCCGCTAGCGACATCTACAAAAAGCTTTGCCTGATACACCCCATTGATTCAAAAGAGATGTTTAAGTTAAATTAAAAAAAAAATACAAATAATTGTTATGATTATTGAATTGTATTTAGTTGAGGCACGCTGCAAAAAAGTTGGGCCCTGGTTTTAGGCAATCTATTTTACGTAAACAACGTGTATTTCTCATTGGTACATGCTGGGCTTAGAAACCGACCTAATTTTTTTTTTTCTTTTAAGGAATGCGTTGTGACAACCAAGCCACTATTGCTTCTAAATAAATAAATATACACGTATACTATTAGATTAGTTATTAGAGTTTTTAATGAAAAATAAACTAAAACAAAAACATAAAAAACCTACTTACAAAACCTAATTTAAATATAAATCGTATCCGCGCGGCATGGTGGCAACAACGCTGGCCTCATTTATTAGAGTTGTTAGGAACTATTTAGAAAGCATCCACCGTATCCCAGATTATAATTTATTAATAATATTAATATAATTTAATATTATTAGAATATTATTGTTACAATTTTGCTTTATTCGAAGGAATTAAGGTACAATTGATTGAAAAAAAAAAAAAAAAAAAAAAAAAAACTTGCATTTTAAAACATAAATGCCTATTAATAAAAATAAACCTAATTTATATTATTTTATACAAATTGTGACACTAGTTTTTATATTTTAGATTTTTATATTAGCAAGACATGTGACCTTGGCCCACCTAAAGTGGCGCGTAAAGTCCATTCAAGCATCCACTATGCCGACTTCACTGGGCATGACGGCAAATCGAGCCTAATCCCGAAACGTGTGAATACACTTTACTGGATTTATCGGTACAAACAGTGGATACTTCTCCGCCCCAGCAGACTGGGCAATTTACCCAGTACTGTGACTGCTTTCTTTTAATAGGTGGTAGTTACAAACCCATTACAAGTACGTATTTTTATCACTTCATCACAATATTCATAACTCTTTTTAGTCGCTACACTCTTGGCAGAGTGGTCATGGTCGCCATTGGAGTGCTAGTGCCACGCCTAACAAGCCGTCGCCACTCCTCTCGCAGCTTTTCTAGTGCACTCATGTAGGGGATGATCCATTGCAACCTTTACCTGATCGGTCCATCTTATCAGAGACCTACCTCGCATCATCTTGCCATCGACTTTCCCCTGAACTACTAGGCACTCGATGGATGTTTCTCCACGCCGTGACACGTATCCAAAGAAAGTGAGAATACGTGATTGTACAGTCTAGGAAAGGCGTATGTCGCGGGGCGACCTAAATTAAACCTAAGACTGCATATTGGTATTATCACGTCCGTATCCCTTCGTCGATGTCTCTAGCAGTTTTAGAGCATGGTGGATTCAGGTATGCGGCTAGCATGCTCGCTGAGAAGCAATGGGGTGTATTAAAATAAACAAATATATTTATTTGTATAATCTAATGACGAAATAAAAAAGGGTAGGTATAAAAGTAAGGAAAGGCATGCTCCGATAGTTTGGGCATGTTGAAAGGATAAGCGAAGAGAGAAAATAGGCCCTAGCAGACCAAGACTCACATATCACGATCAAATAAATAAAACAATAGCTGATTGTGCATTTAAAAGCCACCGAAACAATACGACATGTAGATATGTCATGACCGTGACAAGTAGCGCTTAATTGTCTCTGCCTACCCTGCTAAGGATTTGGCGTGAAGATATGTATGTTGTATAATATCATTTATCATCATTCCACAACCATCACGAGCTGCTTCTGTGAACTGTTCGATTTATGGTAGGGACACAATCATTTATTTAATTAATTTGTGTTTATTTTTAAGTTGGTAAAGACATCGACAAGCTTGCTACTTGCCTATAGAAAAGTTGGCTAAATGCTAATTTGCTTCGTGGTTTACGATCATCGCGGAAGGGAAACGGTCGGGATGATGTTAATACTTTACGTTTTGTTTCGTATACTCTTGATTGCACCTTGCCAGTGTCGATTTTAGTTGCTTAAGTTTTTTTGTAATGTTCTACCCCTACTAGCCCTTTAGATTTAAGAAGCGTATATATGTGGAATGGATTATATTATTCATTCAGAAGCATGGAGCCCACCTGTGCTGTCCCAAACGTTCTCGGGTTAGTCTGGGTTTGGTTATGCAGGAATGAACCATTTATTTTTATTTTTTTTTGTTTAGAGATTACAGACAAAATACCTACACAATAAATGCTTTTTACAAACAATAATAATAGTAATAATAAATAATAAATATTTCCAGACAGGTCACACAGCGCCATCTAGTTTCCGTGGTAAGCTACGAGGCTTGTGTTACGGAAACTAGATAGTTGATAAACTACATATTATACTTTTTTTTTTTTAATATATACATATTATACATATATACACCCAGACCGAGACAAATTATACAATGTACAACTTGCCCCCGGTGGGAATCGAACCCACGACCTCCCGAGTTCACGGCAACGTTTGTTACCACTAGACCACGGAGGCGGTCGAGTATTAGTATTATATGACAATATTAGGTAAATTTTAATTTTTGATTATATTTTTTCATGTTGTAATTACGTTTTTATTATAACTTTAATTTAGTTTCTATATTTAAGTTCTTTTGTATAATAAGTTTACGTATAAGTTAGAAATACACCCAGCTTATTGGGAGATGTGTTTTTGCTCCGTTTTGAGTTGAAAATCTCGGGCCGTGGGGAATAAGTGCACGTGAAAGTTTCACGTTTTCAAAACAGCTCGTCAACACCTCGGGAGACAAGAGGGCTGGGCAATATTTAGGCCAAAGGCTCAGCATTGCTATTCAACGTGGCAATTCAAACAGTTCGGTACCTAGGTTTAGTTTTTATTTATAATATTTTTCGATAGGGAATTATCAATTATCTACTGGGTGATAAAATCCTTTTATCTTTCCATCGATTTCCTGATGACGACTACTGTTTGTCTAAAAATAAAGCAGTGACCAAGCGCTTAAAAACGTGGACAGACGGCACGTGTCTAATAGCGAGTGGTAGCTTGTTCCACTGGCGGGCTGCAGACACAGTATACAAATCTGAATATCTGCTAGAGGAGTGGGATGAGATTTTAAGTTGGTTGTTATGTGAAGAACGAAGTGGAAGGTTGTGAGTATCACACATGTATTAAATACATGATCACATATATTTAATACCTCACCAGCCACCTTTAAGAGACTTATCCAAAATAAAATAAAAACTGTAACTGTTTAACTTATTACCTATTATTATTACTATATCATACCTTGTATAACTTGCTTATCTTTCTTTTAAATATTATGTCTTCTATAAGTAACTTTAATAAAATTAACTGCTTACAATTTGTTTAAGTATTGGCCCTAAAGGTCATCTTTTATGTTTTCTTTTAAAATTATATAACTTCATTTGTAATGACTGTTTGTGCCATAATAATAAAATAAAAGAAAAAAAATGTATTTAAAACGGGATTTAAGGAATGTTTAATACAAATGTATAATGGTTCTCTTCAGCGTAGTCCCGCTCAATTATCAAAATGACTTTTCCGGAAATTGCCGTGCGAATTTTAAGTGTTGCCATTTGCATTTGTGAATTTGCTAAGTATATGCGAACGGCTTAATATATGAGTGAGACCTGCAATAAAATTGTGTTTATTGCGTACGAAATTAAAATTATTATATATTTAGGCCCGATTAATAAATCATCGGATAACTCACAAGTTAGATATCTGTCTGTTTAATCTATTTGAGTGTTTATCCATAATAATAAATGTTTTGAGTTATTATACCCTAGTTCCGAATCAAGCTCAGAGCGCTTAGAATGAATATGATACTAATAGTCGTTCCGAATCAAATATCGCGATTTGGATGCTCAGAGCGTGATATCAATTCGAATCGGTTTAAATCACATTTTCATTCATAACATGATAGTTTTTTTTAAATGTATGGAAGATAAATTGCTGATTCCACATCTTTGATGAATACTAACAAAAATACATCTCTTGGTTTATTCATATTTATATGTGTAATGTTTAATATTATTAACTTATTTTGGTCTTATAAAATAACCGCCTCCGTGGTCTAGTGGTAACAAACGTTGCCGTGAACTCGGGAGGTCGTGGGTTCGATTCCCACCGGGGGAAAGTTGTACGTTGTATAATTTGTCTCGGTCTGGGTGTTTACATGTATAATATGTACATATTTACAAAAAAAAAGTATAATATGTAGTTTATCAACCATCTAGTTTCCGTAACACAAGCCTCGTAGCTTACCACGGAAACTAGATGGCGCTGTGTGACCTGTCTGGAAATATTTATTTAACTTGCTGTGTTACCCGAGTTTCTCAAAAGATTACCTGACAATCAGTTTAAAGGCCAAATTAGGAAACTAATGATAGAATGTTGCTTCTATTCGCTAAGTGAATATTACAACCACAAATTTTAAGTATTTTTATGTGTATTATAACAATTACCTGTACAATATGTTTTAATAATAATCTGTATGTAATAAGTGTGACTAAAATTATAAATATAATAATAAGATTTTAACATTGTAAATAATGTTTAACAAAATTTGTGTGCCAGAAATGGCTGAATGTGCAGAACTAACTTACTATTAATATTTACTATCACCATGTTCAATGCAAATAAATAATTTCATTTCATTTCATTTCATTACAGACTTTTTTTTTCACTTCCTACTTAAATATTAATTATACTTAATTATTAAGTAATTTTTTTATTAATAGTAATTTATATGTTAAAAATCATTTGTAAATAAAAAGACCATATGTAAAAGAAACTTACGACTAGGGCTTGATTTTTTTAATAACCAGTCTGATAGCAGTTATTCCATAGTTAACAAGAAATTGGATTTTGGCGTTGTGAAAAACAGTTTGGAGCTATTTTTTTATTTAAAATATATATAAACCTGTGCACTTGGTCCCCACGGCCCGAGAGTTTTAGTGGCAAAAACACATCTTCCAATAATCTGGGCGCATTTTCGACCGTTTGGAGTTCTCTTGTAATGCAGCAGCGCCTGGGTCCACACATATATATGTATTTATTATTATTGATTAGTCAAAGCACAAAATTTACTTAAAGAACACAACTATTTGTCAAACTAATTAAAATCAGATTTCGTTCGAAAATTATAAATATATATATCTTATTCAATAATTACATATTTATTCGAATTAATATAAATTAAAAGCTACCTAAATAATAAAATTAAAAATAAACTAAACTATAAATAAAAAATGTCCTCTAGAGACGCCCCGCCCCATCCGAGAAAGTCCCAAGGAGACTGGCAACATTTCCCCTCTGTATAGCGAGGCTAATATAGCAGAAATAATTGCCAGCCTTCCTGTCTCCAGACCTTTCTGTCAGCCGCTTTGACAAATAATTATCTGTGTGTTTTATAATATGAAAGAGACAGACTTATGGATGTAAAAAGTGCTAGAGCGTGTAGTTAGTAGTGTAATTCTGAAATTACGAGAACGCAATCTTCAATGAGGCCAGAAAACAAACTTTTAGTTAACATTTATATTTTTCGAGGTTTGAAGAGATTACAACACAGCTGGAAGAAATGGTTGAGTGGAGGAGCCGTTGAGGATGAGTCTACGAATGTGTTAGTGTCATTTTTAAGTAAAACTTTCTTGAGGGTGTGCAGTGAAGTGAAGGAATACCTGATGGCAGATTCGTTAGCCCGTATCGAAGGGCGAAGTGTGTGAACCTGTACTTAACCTTTTAGATTACAAAAAAGTATAGTAAAGTATCATCACGACCGTTTCTCTTTTCGGGGTGGTTAGAAACCACGCTTATAAATAAACACCGGGTTCGATTCCTGGTCGGGACACAAAAATATTTATTAAATAAATGAATATTTAATTTATTTGTGATATTTCTCGAGTTTGGTACGCTGGAGACATCGACGAGCTTGCCACTTGTCATGATTGGCCTATAGTAAAGTTGGCTAAATGTGAATCCGCTTTTAGATTAAAAAAAAAAGAGATATATCTACTAGTATTATAGAATATCTGTGAGAGCGCTGGTAACTCGCTTACTGTACTTGTGGAATCGTTAATAACTTGTCATTCAAAAAATGATATTAGACCCTCGCCAACCCGTCTGGACAGTGCAAGCGTGGCAATTCAATTCTTTTCAATCGAAGTTCTTTATTGCAGTAAATAAAAAATTACATAGGAGTAAACACGCAAGCAAAGGACTGGTGTCCTAAGACCAATCATAATTAACAATTCTGGATAGTCAATGGTACCTCTGGCAATCTTAATGGGGTGTGTCACTAACTTTTTATCACGATAGATGGCGCATGATAGATGGTACCTAATATAACTGTCAGTTGCATAGAAAACTTGTATTTTTATTACGAAATGTATTATTTTCTGGATATTATGCAGAAGTGAGCAACTTTTAAGTGTACAAATCGAGATTTCCAAGCGAAAGCAATAATATGGTGATCTCAAAATTGCCGTTCTATTAATTCAACCTGTTTTTATTTTAAAGATGGTGTTCGCTTACTTAATTCGTCTTTAAAGGTAGGTAACGTTAAGTTAAAATATATTTTTCTGTTATAAAAATGTAAAACTACAAATAAATTTAAAAAATGATCAATTGTAGGTGGAAACAAGGTACCAGTGCCGCTAGCGACATCTACAAAAGCTTTGCCTGATACACCCCATTAGAATAGTCAGGTCAGCTACATCGCGTCTGATGGAAAAAGAGAGAGCGTCTTATACACTTATCTCTTTGGCCTATATACAATATTTATTTATATATCCACGCGGAATCGAACCCAAAACTATTCATTTAAAATAATCATGCGTAACTGCTAGATAACGTGTGTTTTGTGACCTAAATATTAAAATAATTTACGCAAAATTTCGAGAGATATTATTTTGAGATCTGATCGCGTTCGTTTTAAATAGATTTCCTGTGTCAATGTGCAAGGAATAACGCTGTTGGCTGTTTTCGGTCGCACAATCCATTTTCTTTTAAATATTTTTAGTCTGAGAGTTTTGGACTAGCAGTTAAGTACGTGGATTTAGATGCGGAGATACCTTGTTTGATTCCTAGACACAATAATTTATTTGTGATGCTTCTCGAGTTTGGTACGCTGGAGACATCGACGAGCTTGTCACTTGTCACGATGGGCCAATAGTAAATTTGACTAAGTGTAAATTTGCTCCTTTAAAAAAAGCGTGGTTTCTGACCACCCCGAAAGGTCGTGATCATACTACTCTTTTTTACATTTTATATATGTACATACTCGTAATTTTATTTTACCAAAAAAAATATATGATTGAAGACTAATTTCTAAGCATTCAATGGATTCACCGTGCGGGTGCCGGGTCCATCGTCTGTGGGTACGAGATGACAAGAATGGCGTCTCGGGCTTGCGACCGACAATAGGCTGGTTTGAAAACGAGGCTTCATTTTTTCTTTTATTGCAAGACAATACGCTATCGATATCTACCTATCCTCGCCAACCCGTCTGGCCAGCGTGGCGATTGTAGGCCAAATTCTCCAGATATATGTTCTGGAAGGCCCATTCTCCAGCAGTGGATGTCTAGAACGCTGTGTTTTAGGAGCTGTAATGAATGAAAAATACGCTCACCATCCACCACTCTACTCCTCTCCCTACCCAACCAAATTCTGTATGATTCCGTTAATCTATCTTTTAAGCTCTTTCCACAAATGTATTGACGGCAGACCTGCTTAGGCCCTATTCTTTTAGTAAGTGGTGCAATGATTTTGCTGAAACCCCTCTCGCACCAACTTCCACTGCGTAAAGCTGAGTCTTGAAACCTTACCTTACAGATGCTCTCAATGTCCTACAAAGGCGGGCTATTCGAATAGTGGACAATACTGTGTCTAAAACTCTCGAATCGCTGCAGCTTCGCCGAGATGTAGGCCACCTGAGCGTGTTCTACATAGCTCCACAACCTTATCCCTTCTTCTCTATTCCGCAACCGAACCACTCGCACAGGCCAAAATATGCATCCACATACCGTAGCCACTATCCCTACATTTACATACAAATTTGAAGACTCTTACATCTGTCGCACGCTGAAGATGTGGAATGCTCTCCCAGCCAGTGTATTTCCCCATTCCTATAACCTGGAGTCCTTCAAACGAAGTGTGAAAAAGCATCTTTATAGGCCGGCATAGTGGTAGGGACTGATGTCGATCGTCTGAGGCTGGCGTCAGTTGCTCCTATTCTTGGACCTCGCGTACCGCTTACCACCAGGTGGGTGCGGTGTCACATGTCGTGCTCAGTATATATAAAAAAAAATAAACAATATTAAATTTAATTCCCTAGAAAGTTAATAGACTATATTTCTTAAAAGCACACTCAGATTTGAAAAATGTTTGAACATATTAATTGTGAATGTTGCAATTTTATTGCTTAATTAGTACCTAGCCCAATAAGTACATGTGAACTTTAAATACCTTACTCGGGCTTAAGAAGGTAAAGTTTTGGTTGAGTTCGTACTTGATATAAGAGCTATTGATCCTCGGATTCTCGAGGAAATTGAACCCTGTACCTTCGGGTTTGGGTCGATAGGTGAAAGGTGAATGTTTAGAGTGATTCTCAAAGAGTCTCAAATAAGCACTAAAGGGTATCGGTATGTAGGTCGAGACGACGCTCTTCTGGGTCTAGTGATGTGATGCAAGTGAGCTAGCTCAATTGACGGACTGGTTCATTTTAGTATTTAAATTACAGTTACACGAATAGACCAGAAATAATTCAATTCTACATTTATAAACTAAGAGCAACCTTTACCCATATATTTGAATGAAATCCACTATTTATATAATAAAATACGCCAACAAAAGCAACAGTGATGGGTTGCCTAACGAAATATGTAATGTACCAACTTACAATTACTCAACTGTCATGTTTATTATTATTATTAAATTCTTTATTGCACAAAATAAGTGTACAAAGGCGAAGATTAATGCCTACAAGGCATTTTCTAACATCTAACCTTTGGGAGAGTGTGAGATTAAGGGTAGTGCCGATATCAAGTTTAACAATATAGAATATACTACACACACTACATACTAATATATACTTACACTGTTACATAAATTACACATATACCTATAAATAAACCTATATACACATATATGTTATGCCAAATATATATTTTTAGCCTGATGACGACTCCTGTTTGTCTAGAAATAAAGCAGTGACCAAGCGCTTAAAAACGTAGACAGACGGCGCGTGTCTAATAGCTTGTTCCACTGGCGGGCTGCAGACACAGTATACGAATCTGAATATCTGCTAGAGGAGTGGGATGAGATTTTAAGTTGGTTGTTATGTGAAGAACGAAGTGGAAGGTTGAGTATCACACATGTATTCAAAACGGGATTTAAGATTTATCATTATCATCAGGCTGTGTCTCTCCACTGCTTGATGTAGGCGTCCCCCAATGCTCGCCACAGCACGCAGTCTTTTACAACCCTTAATCAACCACCACCAGCGACCTTCTTTATGCCATCTGGCGGGAGATCGACCCACTCTGCGTCGTCTAGCACGTGGAATCTACTCTAAAAACCGTCCTCGGTTCTTTGGCAGATGTGTCCGGCCCATTTCCACTTCAGCTTGCTAATGAATTCTATGTCAGTTCTATGACAAATATTAACGTTTCGAATTCTATCCATCAGAGAAATACCAAGCATAGCTCTCTCCATAAGCGACCTTAAATTTGAAATATGAACTATATAAGTATCTACATAGGCGAGCATAATACCATGAAGGTATTCTCTACCAGCTAACCTATGGGAGAGTGACAGATAGAATATTATAGATACAGAGCAAGAAGAATAAAATGAACTATTTAAACATAAAATAAGACAAAAAAATTAATTATAGATACATAGGAACTATATTACTTATGTAATAAAGAAGAATAATAAATATATATATATACATACTTATAATAATACTAATTAAATAAATATTAATAAATATATGTCAGGGTGAGGAGATTAGGTTAAATATTGTTTTTTTAAGAAGGTGATAAATGAAAAGATTTTTAATATGATTGGAGTCTGTGCCTGTCTTATAATTACTGGCAGCCTGTTCTATTGACGAGCTGCAGACATGATGAGAGAATCTGAATATCTGCTAGAAGGGATTGAAAGTTGGTTGTTGTGCGAATAACAAAGAGGATAAGTGTAAGAGTCGCACATTTATTATAATAAATATTATATATAAGAAATATTATTGAGTTGCTTTGCACATCACTAAAGGATGCAAACTGCATCAGACAGCTTGTGTGGGCGTTCTGGAGGAATATTTTAAAAACTTTTGGCCGGAGTAAGGAATTATTCACAGTATGTGTTGGATTTTTAGCTATTTTGTCAAGATCGCCTCTTAAATTGTGGAATGTATGTGCGCTTCTGAATTATTCGAGTTTAAAAGAAGGATTTTTATAGGTTTTCTCGAAAATAATTAGGACGCTTATAGCACAAGATATAGATGTTCACCAATCGGTTATCCGAATAAAATTTGTATAATTAACTACGCTAAGAATAGTAGGTGATAGTTTGTCTAACGAAATATGGTCAAGACTATACATATATATTATATATGCATGGAGTATAGGTTTGCCTTTAGTGTGGGATGCCACCTGTGTGGACACCCTGGCGCCTTCCCACTTGTCCTTGACCTCTAAGGACCCAGGCGCTGCTGCATTACAAGCAGAGAACCTCAAGCGGCGGAAATACACTCAGCTTATTGGGTGATTTGTTTTTGCGCCGTTTGGAGTTGAAACTCTCGGGCCGTGGGGACCAAGTGCACACGAAATTTTCAAGGCGTTGTCAAAACAGCTCGTCAACACCTCAGGAGACAAAAGGGCTGGGCAATATTTGGGCCAAAGGATCAGCATTGCCATTCAACGTGGCAATGCTGCCAGTATCCTTGGCACTTTGCCCATTGGCAGCGATTTGGAACAATTTTTTTATTTATAATAATTGTATTTTGTTTTCTCTTTATTTTAGTTTTTATTTTTTTTATTTTTTATTTCCTTTGTATGCAAGTAATATGTAAATTTATACATTTATTTATTTTTATTCCTTTTTTATATGGATTTCTTGAAATACCCAGTGGAACGTATAGCAATTCTGCACCCCACAATTTATTGTGTCGTTCTCCCAAAGGTTGGCTGTTAGAGAATAGACTTTATTTTATTTTGTATATTTTAAAGTGTAATAAAGAATTTTATTATTAAATATAAAATAAATACAATTAACATAATAATAAAAATAAAGTAGTAGTATCATCACGACCGTTTCCCTTCCGGGGTGGTCAGAAACCACGCTTATAAATAATCGATGTCTCCAGCGTACCAAACTCGAGAAATATCACAAATAAATTAATTTTATTTATCAACTCCGAGTCTAAATCCACGGACTTAATCGCTACATAATAATAATAAAAAATGCTTAATTGCACAAAAACTAAAATAACTTAAAATTAATATGCACAGGCGAGCTTTATGCCGTGAGGTATTATCCACCAGCTTACATACAAGCTTCTGTGTAGTTTTCAGAGGTTGTGAAAATTATGTTTAGAAATTAGTATTTCTGGATTCATTCATCGGTCATTAGGTTATTTCGAATCGCGGGTGATATCATCATGCTCCGTCACAGCTTGGGGGGGCGCCAGAATAATGACATTGAATCTCAATTAGATATTCTCTACTTTTTATTTGTCACCAATGTTTTTACAGAAATTATGAAATACATTTATTATATTATACCTAACCTAACCATTAAGGTTTGTTACTGACAAAAGTAGCTTTGCGTTGTCTATTTTTTTATTTTTTTATTTAAAACTTTATTGCCTTTGGGACATAAAATATTTTTATTTTTTTTTGACATACCTATATAATAATTATTATTATTATTATTTATTTTTTTGACAAGGCCATTTTACAGCCGTATAATTTTGTTTTATTTAAATATAAATGTTTCTGCACTGCCTGCCTGCGCGCGGGAGGGGTAAGACGTGTAAACAGTGGCGGCCCGTAAAAATATTTCTAAAAACCGATTTAAAAATGATTTTAGCACCTAAACTAAAATTAAAGTAATATGTGAAAAGGTGTTTACTATTTAAAAGCCAATAATATAGTGAATTCATGAAGATAAGTGAAAAAATTTAAACAAAACGGCGGGAGTGTTAAAGTGACTTGCAAATAAAGTTTGCTCGTTCGAGAACCATCTACGTGTGCCCTGCTGCCTACGAGTATAGTCACAATTTACGTAGATCGCCTGTGAACATCGGCAGCTCGGCGGTTAAGACGGCGCACTGCAGTGCTTCGCTGACCGGTTCAAACCTCCCCGCATATAGACTTTATTTTTATTTTTAATTTTAATTTTTATGTTTAATCTTTGACATTTATATAATTTAATGTGTTTTTTATTCCTACGACATTTATTTATTTATAATTGAATTTAATTTTTTGTGAAATTTTGGATTATTGTATAATGTCATACTTAAAAAAAACTTGGGTTTTGTATGAGCTCTAGGTATAATAAAAATTCAGTCTCAGCCACTGGCCACAGCTTAATTTGTAATGCGGGGTAGGCAGTAGAATGAGCCGGAGCGGCGATGGGGTCCGCAACCCATCACGCATGGCCTAAAAAGCGCGGATTGAGGGCAGATGAGTGCCGTTTTGGCACCTGGAATGTCCGAGGGGGGATGAATGATAAGATGAATGAACTCCTAGATACGATGGATGAAATGAAGTTGGATGTAATTGGCGTGACCGAGACCAAGCGGAGGGGTAGTGAGATGCAGGACTTGCCGGGAGGGGGGATCGCGCTCTGGTCGGGAGTGGGAGATAGCGATCGCGGTAGTCAGGGGGTGGGCATCTTACTATCCGGCCGCTTGGCCGACAGTATGTACGAGTACTGCCTGGAAAGCCCAAGAATACTCTGGGTTCGTCTTAAAATAGGCCTTAAAAAGTTATTTGTGGCCGTGGTGTACGCACCTGTTAGCTCAGCACCACAGCTGGAACTAGAGAATTTTTGGAACCAGGTCAGGACAGTTCTAGATTTGGCAGTTGGGAACGAAAATATAATATTATGTGGCGACTTGAATGGATGGGTGGGGACACGTCGTGCAGATTACGAAACGGTCCTAGGTGATTTTGGAGATAGGAGAGTAAATGATGCAGGTAAGCTTATTCTTGACGTGTGTTTAGAAAAGAATATTTTTGTGTCCAACACAATGTTTGCTCACAAAGATATTCACATGTATACAAGAACGATGAATAGTGAAAAGAGTATAATTGACTTAATAATAGTTGATGAAAGACTGCGAACACAGACTCTGGATACCAGGGCGTATCGTGGGCCAGAATTGGGAACAGACCACTACCTAGTAATTACTAGGATTAGTGGCCTGTTCACAAAATGGCGCCACCGGCGATCAGGTGGCAATCTGTCAGCAGTAGAGAGAATAAAGAGTGAAAAGTTACAAGATGATAGTGTGAAAGAGGAGTATATGAAATGCGTCAATGATAAACTTATCAATTTGAAAGATGTGAGCAAAGATGTAGAAGAGTGTTGGAAGTACCTAAAAAATGGTATGGTAGAATCGGCAAGAGAAGTATGTGGAGTAGCAAAAAAGCGAGCAACCAAGGGTGACGCGTGGTGGGATCAAGAGGTCAAAGATTCGGTAGAAAGAAAGAAGAAAGCTTGGATAGATTACGTTGCTTCGCTGAATATGAATGAAAGTATAAAAAGAGAAAAAAAAGAGTTGTACCATCGCTGCAAGAATGAGACAAAAGTTTTGGTTAAGGAGAAGCGTGAAAGATGTAAAGAAATAGGTGAAAATAGGATGACGAGCAACTTTAAGGAGAACTCCAAACTTTTCTGGAGGGAAGTTAGGAAGGCCAAAGGTAGCTTGTCATCTTGTCGAATGAACAGAGTGAAATCAAAAAGCGGTAACATTCTTGCAAACACAAATGAGGTGTTGCAGCGATGGAATGAATATTTTAGCGAGATGTATGCTGGTAGTACTCCTAACGACGTTACGACGGGTACTTTACCTCCAGAGCTATCCACAACTATAACGTCCACTTTTAAGGAGGAAATAAGTGTGCAAGAATTGCAATCGGCAATTAGAAGCCTGAAATGTGGCAAAGCAGCGGGAAAAGATCGAGTGCTCGCTGAAATGATCAAATACGGAGGTATACCGGTCTGGAACGCTTTCCACCTACTGTGCAACCTTTGCTGGCAGGAGGGAAGAGTACCAGAGGACTGGCGGCAATCAGTCATCGTTCCTTTATACAAAGGTAAGGGATCTAGATTGGACTGTGCCAACTACCGAGCGATTAGTTTGATCAGTTTGGCGAGCAAGATGTATGGCAAGATTCTCACGAAACGCTTGCAAGAGAAGACTGAAGGTCTTTTATGGGAGGCACAAGGAGGCTTTAGACCTGGAAGAGGATGCACTGACCAAGTCTTTTCGCTCCGCAATATCACAGAGAAGTTTTTGGCCTTAAACCAGAAGGTTTTCTGTGCTTTTGTGGATTTGGAAAAGGCTTTTGATAGAGTTGTAAGAAAGAAGCTTTGGGACATATTGCCGGAGTATGGAGTGAATGACAAACTGCTACAAGCTATACAGTCCCTGTACAAGGGCTGCAAAGCTTGTGTGCGGGTGGAGGGGGGTATGTCGCCTTGCTTTGAATCCCAAATGGGCGTCAAACAGGGTTGTGTGCTTTCTCCTAGATTATTCACTCTATATCTCGACAAATGCCTAAAAAGAGTGAGAGAGAGTGACTGTGGGATAAAGATGAGTGATCTAGTGGTGAACTGCCTGCTTTATGCAGATGATGCTGTTCTTATGGCATCGTCCGAACAACAACTGCAATCACTAGTCACAAGAATGAAGGAGGGATGTGCAGAAAAAGGACTCCGTTTGAATGCGAGAAAAACCAAGGTACTAGTGTTTGAAAGAAGAAGGATGACAACCGTGACGATAAAGATTGATGATGAAACTCTAGAACAAGTAAATGAAATTATATATCTGGGCAGTGTTTTCACTGCGGATGGGAAGTACGATAGGGACGTTGAAAGAAGAGTGAACGCGGGAAATAGTGTTAACGGTGCCCTGGGGTCACTGATCGGCAGTCGAAATGTCAGTGACAAAGCTCGGCTCGCCATACACAATGCCATGTTGGTACCAACACTGATGTATGGAAGCGAAACGTGGATATGTCAGAATACGCATGAGAGTAGGGTTAATGCAGTAGAAATGCGGTCGTTGCGGCGGATATGTGGCGTCACTTTGGCGGACCGCATACGTAACGTCGAAATACGGAAAAGGGTTGGTATGAAGGAAAGCATAGGGACAAAAATAAGGAAAAGCATGCTACGATGGTTCGGGCATGTTGAAAGGATGAGCGATGAAAGATTGACGAACCAGATATATAATGCGAAAGTTGTGGGTAAAAGAGGCCCTGGCAGACCGAGACTCACATATCACGATCAAATAAATAAAACACTGACTGAAGGTGCATTAAAAAGTCTTCGTAACCAAAGGGCATGTATGAAGAGGTTAATGAATGTCGACGAAGCGAAAGAGGTATGTCGTGATCGTGTCAAATGGCGCTCAATTGTCTCTGCCTACCCCGCAAGGGATCTGGCGTGAAGATATGTATGTATGTATGTATAAATGTTTCTTTTTGATTTTATTTTGCTTTTGTTATATTTCCTTTGACACTGCTTTAACCTGCAGTTCTGTTCCTTGCCTTATAGCACTCTCCGGGCAGGACAAATGTGTTGTACTTGTGTTTGTAACCTTAGACTTAGCCGAATTCCGGTGGGAATGTATGGCGGTACGTAAAGAATAAGAATAAGAATAAGAACAATTATGGGGACATTTAAGTTGAAAGCTAGGTGCAACTGGCTATATGAAACATTTACAAAATAAATTACATCGTTCTTATATATACAACAATACATACAACTACAAATACAGATACATTAATGTAAAATAAAATATAAAATAAAAATACATATACTACACACTATATAGATACATAGATATATACACTACATACAACATTTACTTACATACGCTATAAGGAGCTCTTTACAAAATGAGAGTAAACAATCTTTTTAAATAGTGTTTTGTTGGGAGCTTGGCGAATTTCAACTGCCAAGTCGTTATTTATATTTAACTTATTTTATATTAAAAACACTGACTGCTTCTATGTTCTAGCGGTTAGGAGGTACCGGGTTCGATTCCTGGCCGGGACACAATATGTTTTATTAATTTAAATAAATAAATATTTAATTTATTTGTGATATTTCCGAGTTTGGTACATCGACGAGCTTCCCTTGTCATGATTGGCCTATAGAAAAGTTGGCTAAATGTGAATCCTGCTTCTTTATAAGAGTGGTTTCTGACCACCCCGGAAGGGAAACAGTCGTGATGATACTTTTTACAATTAAAATTAAAAAAATATATGAAAATAGTTTTTTTTTTATAATAGCACGAGACATTGCCTTTCGCCCATAACACTATGCCGGCTTGACTGGGCCTGATGCCGGGATTATCGGCACGAACGGTGGATACTTCTCCGCCCCGGTAGACTAGGCAATTTACTACCATCAGTCTGACTACCACGTATTTCAATAATTCGTTATTTAAATCGTACTGGTCCTTCGAGCCGGATTCATCTATTTTTGATCATCTGGCATTGAGTTGAAATGTTAGTTTTTTTACAAAGAATACATATTTTATTTTCTATTTGTCAGAGCCCTTGACTTAAATAATTGTTTGTTTCTTAAGCTAAAAAAAATAGGCTCTTTTCGGGAATCTTTTCATGTCGAAACGAATTACGTGTCTAATACATTTCTAGAAGGAAAGATTTTTTTAAATAAATATTGTTGAGTTGGATTTTTTTGTTATTTTCAAACTTTTTTTTTGTTCTTTGACGGTCATATAAAGAGACTTGAAAGAATACAGAAGAAGTTGATCAAATCTTTCAATTACAAAATTGGTAAACTCGTACATGTAGACTCCTTGTTGTGTAATACTCTCTTGAAATGCGTAGCAGTATATTTGACTTCATGTTCCTTTATTGACGAAGAGAGATTGACGAACCAGATATATAATGCGAAAGTTGTGGGTAAAAGAGGCCCTGGCAGACCAAGACTTGCCTATCATGGTCAAATAAATAAAACATTAGCTGAAGGTGAATTAAAAAGGAATAGTCCCAAGAAGACTGGCAACATTACCCCTATGTATAGCGAGGCTAATACGTTAGCAAAAATAATTGCCAGCTTTTCTGTCTCCAGACTTTTCCGTTAGCCCATGGGCCCATCGTCTCGACCCCAAACGGCGCAAATTTGTAACCTGTACCGAGGTTGGCGTATTTGCCGCTGCACTTGCCGCGCTTAACGAGGTCGCCTGGAAGTGTGATGGGGCTAATGTGTCTACACACGTCAAGGTCATGCCGTCGGGTCTCTTGCCAGCCCTAGGATCGCGGGTACTCCAGCAGTGACAAGAGAATGAAGGCACTCGTTCGCCGTGTGGAAGGATCTCCAAATATATGAGTACAGGTAGGGATAGGGGCTAACGTAAGTTGATGCATATTTATGCGTTTGACTAGGAATCAACTTTATTAGCTGCCTCCGTGGTCTACGATTAAAGTCTGTGGATTCAAACGTGGAGGTACCGGGTATGATTCCTGGTCGGTACACAATCAATTATTTAATTTGTAATATTTCTCGAGTTTGGTAATCTAGAGACATCGATGAGCTTGCCACTTGTTATGATAAAAATATAGTTTAGTTGGCTATATATTTTTTAAAAATCATTATGTATACCTTAATTTTTCAGAATAAAAAAAAAATACTTTACTTAAAAAATGTTAGAAATATATATATATTACATTAATAAATATTATTGTGTCCCGACTAGGAATCGAACCCGGTACTTCCGAGTCTAAATCCACGAACTTAACCTCTAGACCACGGAGGCAATTCCTTTGATCCCTTATTTTCGTACGATAGTCGAATTGGACTCTACAAAAGTCACAACTAAGAATTGATCGAGACTAAAAATCGAATCGGTTACCTATGCGTTTAAATCTAGATAATAATAACCGCTGACCTACTGAGGAGAAATCCATGTTTACAATATCAAAAGCAGAATATTAAATTTTCATTTTGGCCCTTTGAGACGGATTTTATATTTGAAAATACGCTAAAACTGTAATTTGTGTTCTGTAATTGACCGGCATAGTGGAGGTTAATGTAATTTCATAGGAATCCCTTTGATCCCTTATTTCCGCTTGACATTGGCATAATGTTTTTATAAACTGTTTTTTCCTTATCTGTTTTCGTTAACGAATAAGCCCTATCTCTTTTTGGGGTGATCAGAAATTAACTTTAAAAGTGAGTCCTATGTAAATAAAATACGTTTTTTTTTGTTGCCTAACCTGACCTAGATATTTTTTATCCCAAATTAAAACAAGTTTAATTCCTAGCTTAGTATGTGGTACCTACGTTTAGTTATACGTCTTTGAATGTAACAGCTCTACAACGATTATTTTTACTTAAAACATACAATTTGTGTCAGATATTTTTTTGTGCTTAGACCTTTAGGTATTATTATCTACCTTTAATAATGTCAAAATGGTGTAGATGGATATTAGAATCAAATTACAACACCACAATCGTTAACTCCCGATTTTATTATACGTCTAAGAAATTACTCACACGAGAATCAGCCATGCAGATCGTGACGTCACACACTCAATCCACCGAAATAACACAGTTCACTCATCAACAGAATTATTTTTAAAAACACAATTCACGCGCGTACTCTAGCGGTTCGATCGTGCGAAGTGGCATCCACCCTTCGTCGCGGCCGGCGCGGCACTGAAGCCCACAGCTATCGCATCATCCAGGGCTGGAATTGCGCTTGTGTGTAACGGGGGTGGTCTAAATGTGTGGGTGCCACAGAGCTTTGAACTAAGATGCCGCATTCAATATTAAACGTATAACAATCAGTTCCTTGGTGCTTTTATTCATCTAAAGTTATAATTAGTCTATATCACTTATAAAAAATACTTTCATGATCATAACGTCCATTGTCTCACAGCTTTGAGCTTTGATTCGAAGCTATGGTGCCACAGACAGACATACGACAGATAAGCTACGAATTTTCTGTGATAGTGCCGTGTGTTCCCTTGAGAACCTAGTATTTGGGCTACCCAAGAAGTCAAATTTCTTAACATTCTATGGATCCACTGTGCATATGCCGGTCTGACACATGAAATCATTCTGAAGAATGACATCTCGGGCATGTGACAGACTATATACTGATTCAATACCTTTTTATTGCGCAACGACACGCTCACCATCCACCATTCTGCTCCTCTCCCTACCCAACCAAGTACTGTATGATTTCGCTAATGCCGTCATAAATGTGTTGACAGACCTGCTTTGTCTCAATTCTTTCAGAGATTTCAATTCTTACAAAGATTTTGCAATGAATATTGTTTTTTATCTAAATAAATATTTTTTTAAACTGCCTCCGTGGTCTAGCGGTTAAGTCCGTGGATTTAGACTCGCTCGGAGGTACCGGATTCGATTCCTGGTCGGGACACAAAAATATTTATTAATGTAAATAAATACATTTAATTTATATTTAATTTATTTGTGCTATTTGTCGAGTTTGGTACGCTGGAGACATCGACGAGACTGACAACATGATTGGCCTATACTTTTTTATTATTATTTTTTTATCAGCTTTCACGCAACACTGTTGGATATATTAATTGTAGGAACCCGTTATCGCGGGCTAATGCTGCATCTGTTTATTTTAGGATCATTGGTGGTACACTTCAGGTCACAGGGTTTTGTAAGAAAATGCTTCGGACACATTTAGGCCGCAATGAGGTTCGATTTTTGGAAAATATGTAGCGCTTTTGCATAGAGATTTTTTTAAGTTTTTTATGCTGTGGATTTCGCTATTCCTTTAATTTGCATAGAATGAGAAAACTCATCTTGTTAGGTTAGCATTTTGGTACACTGATATTATTTTTATTAGAGATGCGCCGAATATTCGTTTGATATTCGGTATTCAGCCGAATACGGCATCGGTTCCACTATTTGTATTCTAAAATTATTCGGTTTTGTTGCCGAATATATTCGGTTTGAGTATTTATATTCTCTTGGCTACATGACATGATATAGAACTAAAAGACAACATTTCTTATGTAAGATTTATGTTTTATTATAAGTTAAAGAAAACTTATAAACTTAAGGCAACATTTATTTTTAAAACACAAAACAATATTTATTTATAGACTTTAAATAAACATTCATTTATTTACTTAAAATTTTTTTTTTAAACCTCAAAGAAATCCAAATAAATGTCTTTATAAAACTTATATCAACATTTATATTGAAACCTCAAATCAACATTAAATTTTTTTTATGAACACATTTAAGTGGCAAATTGACAATAATAGGCATGTATAACAGAGATATTGAGACAGAGAGACACTTAAATTAATGACGTTTCATAAATGCCTGTAATAGGTTTACGTGAATAAAGATATTTTGACTTTGACTTTGACTATAATGAGAGAAATAAATATAGCAGAGAGTGTATTAAGCTTATGGTGAATTTAAATAGTGCGCATAGACCAGTTTCTTAAAAAGTGTTCTCTTTGGAGTTTGACGTTATATTTTTTATTATTATATTATTTATTTGATTATTATAAACGACAAGGTCATTGGTCTTACTTTTGATTCTAAAGCTCACGTATACCCACTAAAAGCTTGAAAGCCCACCATACGGGGAATACATGAGAAATCCATTGTATTGACATATCGAGAAGTAAGATTGACAAAACACTCAAACAATACGACTTCTTTGACTTAATATAAGTACCAGACGATTTCGTCAGAGGCAGCAGTCTCGACATTAGATCATCAACATCATCAGCTTGTGTGTAGAGAGACCACTGCTGGATGTAGGCCCAAGGCTCGCCACTGCGCGCGGTCTTGTGCAACCCTCATCCAACCTGCTACCTTATTTAGGTCATCTGTCCATCTGGCAGGGGCGCGCCGAGATGTAGCTTCTCTGAGCGTGTTCTATCGGCTATACTATGGTGAGTGCTCTGAAGAGCTCTATAACCTAATTCCTTCCTCTCCATTCCGCAACCGAACCACACGCACAGGTCAGAATATGCACCCACATACCGTAGTCACTATCCCTTCGCGTACCTATAAATTTGGTGACTCATACATCTCTCGCACAATAAAGATGTGGAATGCTCTTCCAGCCTCTGTGTTTCCACTTTCCTATAACCTGGAGTCCTTCAAGCGAAGTGTGAAAAGGCATCTAGTCAAGCCGGCATAGTGTTAGGGACTGATGTCGGATATAAGGGTCTGATTCCAGTTGCTAACATTCATGGACCCTGCGCGCCACTTACCATCAGGTTGGTGCAGTGTCACATGTCGTGCTAGTATATAAAAAAAAAAAAAAAAAAAAAGGGGGTCGACCCACTCTGCGTCGGTCCCGTACGTGGTCTCCACTCTAGAATCAGTTTGCCCCATCTGTCATCGGTTCTATTCCGGATTGACTGGGCATGACAGCAATTCGAGCCTGATCTTTACTGGGTTTATGACCACGAATGGTGGATACTGCTCCGCCCCAGCAGACTGGGCAAATTAACACCATCAGTCCGCCTACTACCTATTAATTAAACTTATTTTCTATGATATTAGTAAAATTATATGGATTATAAGTTCATAAGCAAGGTCGTTTAAACAGGTGTGTAAGACAGAGACAAAAGATTAATTTCTCTTTCTTCCGCGCACCTGTAATGACAGATGGCGTTTTTTTTTAAACCCAACCGTTCATTTGAAGCCACAGTGTAAAATTTATCGATAGTAGTAGTTTTGTATACTGCGTGTTGTGGAATAATTTTGTTTAGTCTTTTTTTAGCACATGACATTGAACAGTTGTTAAGCGCGTGCATTGGGGTGTGACGGTATTTTTTTTTTGTTTTTTACCTATTATGTCTGAGTTTGACCTTTTATAGTTGTTATTTGACCCGATAAAATGTAAATATGAGGTCAGCAGCCTAATTCCCGTTCTTTAGCCTCAAAAGTAAATCCTTTAGTTAACTTTTATTTAGACACAAAGGGTCCGGGTTTGATTCCTAGTCAGGACACAATAATGTATATAATTTCCTATCGACTAGCTTGCCACTTGTCATGATGGTAGCCTATAGTTAAGTTGGCTAAGTTATACAATGATTTTAAACTATCCCGTAACAGCTTACGGTCGCGATAATAGTTTACTTTAATACATGTGACTTTGCATCTACATACTGGTGAACAAATTTGAAAAATCTAATTTCAAACATAATAAAAAAATAATTATAAATAAATAAATAAACTATTTAAAAATACGTTTATTTATTTAGTTAAAAAATATATTAAAAAATAATTAACAAAAAGAATATTAAAAATAAACATAAATAAAAAATGTACTCAAGAGACGAGATAATCCCATGGAGACTCGCAACATTTCTGATCAGAAACCACACTTATAAAGAAGCGGATTCACATTTAGCCAACTTTACTATAGGCCCATCATGACAAGTGGTAAGCTCGTCGATGTCTCTAGCGTACCAGAATCGAGCAACCATTTTTTTTTTTTCAATGTAAATAAAACAACCCCCTACCTATGTCTTCCGCTTAGAATTGCAATATGCTCTGGAGAAAATTGGAGGACGAAGACATACCTGGTGATATCATAGGACTGCTGAAATACTGGTACGGAGGCCAAACTAATGTCGTCAAATGGGCTGATTCTTTCTCAGATGAATACAGACTGGAGGCAGGGGTCCGTCAGGGGGGGGTTAACGTCTCCGTGCTTGTTCAACTTCAATGTCAACGGTCTGATAGAGGAGCTCAATAGATCAACAGTAGGATGTCATATAAATAACGAATGTGTTAATAACCTGAGCTACGCTGATGATATGGTTCTGTAGAGTCCCTCGGTCAAGGCGCTTAGGAGGCTTGTCGGCATTTGTGAGTCATATGCTGGTAATCACGGCTTAAGGTATAATGTCAAGAAAACGAAAGTTATGATTTTTAAATATAATAATAATAATAGTTTATTGACATAAAATAAAATATACATATTGAACAAAAAAATAACAATTACATTGTTGTACATGTTTAATTTAATAGACGACTTCTGTCCCCTATACTAAGGTTGCCCTGGTCTTATAGGGGACAGCTAGTAGACACTATATAATGAAAGCAGTCTTGCAGCAGAGTCGTTCAATATCTGATACATGTCTAATTTCACCTTATGTCATACTCAACTTTTTTTAAAAGTTGAGGGCAAGGCGGAATTGACAAATCGTGCGGTTTACACATCTAACTTATATATATTATTTAAGAACTATTTATTTAGGCACATAGGTTTATTCAACGATAATAGTTTAAGTCAAGGCTTACTTGAGATATTTAAAAAGTTAATGTTGTTGGGCACTCACTCTGCTACTAGTAACAATCAAATCAACTACAAAAAACAATAATAGAATTCTATTAAGGTTAGTATGTTAGTATTTAAGTTAGTATTATGTATATATAATTAAATATTTAGATAAATTATTTTTATTGTATTTATTAATTTACTAAAACAATAATACAATATACCTACTAGTTTATCATATCGTTAAGCACAATATTCACAATATGACAAAGGGCCAGATATAATTCCGGAAATATTCCTATGTGGCTCACGGCTGAAGATAGTCTCTAAGTTCAAATATCTCGGCCATATAATAGTTGTGCGTCTGAGGGATGATGAGGACCTGGAGAGACAGAGGAGTACTCTCGCTGCCAAGAGCAATATGTTGCTCGAAGGTTAGCGCGTTGCTCAACACTTTAAAATCACTCTGTTGCATACTGCCAGGCGTACTACACCAGTCATCTCTGGAAATTGTACACGAGGCGTGCTTTAACACGATTTGTGTACAATATAATAATGCATTTAGATGCATTTCAAAGTTGCCCTGGAGGTGTAGTGCGTCTGGTATGTTTGCTGAGAACAGAGTCGACGACTTTTTTGCCATACTCCGCTAGCGGCACGCCTCTTTTGTGTCCGACTGAGACAATCGGATAACGACATAATTAAAGCTATTTTTGACATAAGGTCGTTTGACATTGTTAATTATAAATTTATTTATTTATTTATTAAGACTCAAACAACAGTATATATACTTAACATTAGATTATTACACAGTTTGAAAACTTATCTTGTACATAAACTTTTTACAGTTGAGCACATCATTTGTCAATTTGTATTTTTCGAATTAAAGTTCTAATAATAAAGCAAACAAAATTAAGCTAATAAACTTATAACTATATATGTATTTACAATTTAAATTAAAAACTAATATATATATATACATATATTTTAACATTTTGGACTTTCCAGACATATTGCAATGCTTACCTATTAATTTGAATTGAATATTATTTTAGTTTCCTGTGAGATTTCGGAAATGGTTGCAAGACTTTGTGTTTAAAAGTATTTTTAGAATCGTGAATTATATCCAGATCACACTTGCGCCAGATAACATTAAATGATTTGATTGCTCTTATCAGTGGGGAAGTGTGACCGAGAATAGTTCTGCTCGGAGGAACTTTGAAGCAATCTGTATATGTTGACAACCGCGAATTTGGACGGGGAACCACAAGACAAACCTCTCCAATAAGGACTGGCAATTAACTCTGCCTCTCATTAAATCATGCAAAAAACTGAGTTCCAGATTTAGATTATTGATTATAATTTTAGATTTAGATTATAGTTTAGAGTAAAATTAGAATTATTGTTATAAATAAATTATGGGTTTCTAGATGCCTGAAATAATATATATTTAATTTTAATTTAAAAGAGATATGACTGACATTTCACAGCATTAGTATGCATTTGTGCAGTACCCCGAAAATAAGATCTGTGAACGTTTTTTTACGTTTTACATGACGACATTTATGAATATAATCCAAGCGAATCCTCCAGAGGTAAAGTATCATCACGACCGTTTCCCTTTCGGGGTGGTCAGAAACCACGCTTATACATAAGCGGATTCACATTTAGCCAACTTTACTATGGGCCAATCATGACAAGTGGCAAGCTCGTCGATGTCTCCAGCGTACCAAACTCGAGAAATATCACAAATAAATTAAATATTCATTAAATGTCTTTAATTACATTAATAAATATTTTTGTGTCCCGACCAGGAATCGAACCCGGTACCTCCGAGTCTAGGTCCACGGACTTAACCGCTAGACCACGGAGGCAGTTAAAGGCGAATCCTCCAATATTAACAAAACGCTTTTAGCATTAATCGTCGCATGCGCATTATAGCCACGCCCACTTTAAATTCAACCAATCAGATCGCTGCATTCGTATAGCCATTTATGGATTTCGGGGGCTGAGCTTATGATGATTCATAAACTTGTTCAAAATGATGGTTATTTTAGCTTTGTAATATGTGAAATGTAGTAATATGTGAATCCTGGAGCCAACATGTGTCTGAGATCAGTCGGAAAATATTTGCCAGTATGCATTTGGTTAAGCGAGCGCAGTATTTTATTCCGTTTAAGGCAAAGCTAATGTTGGTCAGTTCCCTCCTTCTTCCCATTATTGACTATGCAGATGTTTGCTACTCTGACATCACTGAAGAGCTACTGAATAAACTCGATCGTCTGCTCAACTTATGCATCCGGTACGTATTCGGATTGCGTAAGTATGAGCATGTTTCCCAATATCGTATTCAATTAAAGTGGCTTAATATCCGTTTTCGAAGATCTGCACATGTCCTTACAACGTTATTTACAATCCCCAAGCTCCTCCATACCTTAAGACTTGTTTCCAATTTCTTGGAGACAGTCACAACCTTCCTCTTCGGTCTCCTTCTAACAATCAGCTCAAATTCCCCCTCACACTTCTAGATTATATTCAGATTCTTTTACTGTTTTCGCTGCTCGAGAGTGGAACAAGCTTCCACTAGTCATTAGACGGGCGCCTTTAATAAATGTGTTTAAAAAAGTACTTGTTGTTCACTTTTTAAATAAACAAAATAATTTGTCATGATAACTACAAGTACCATTTATTTAATTCCTTAATTTTTATCGTGAATGATTGTACCTATGTAATATGATACAAGTACCTATCTATTAGTGTGTTTATATATTCATACATAATATATATTTATGTTTATTATATATATTATTTTAATTATATATCATGTAAGTATTTGTGTAGTAGTATTTAATTATTCTTAAGTAATTATATTTATCTTAATGCACCCGCAATCCTCTGCCACACTCCCAAAGGTTAGCTGTTATAAAATGCCTGAAGGCATTAAGTTCGCCCTTGTACACTACTTTTTAAGTTATTTTGTGCAATAAAGAGTTTATAAATAAATAAATGACTATTTGTTCTCAATATTAAAAATATAATCAAGTCACTGAATTTTATTACTTATTAGCTGCTTTACCCGGCTTTGCCCGTGTATACGGCGACACGAAATTAATTTTGTTGCGCATTGCTTTAATTTAGATATATATAAACAATAATAATAAAAGAATAAAAACGTTTATTGCCTCATCAATTAATACTGTACCTAACAAGTACCTGCGCGCGCGCGGCCATCGGCTATTTGCTGAGGAGAGTGCTCGTACACACCTCGTTCCCCGTGCAATCGTATTATTGAACAAAATCGTGCAGTCAGATGAGAATTTTGATGTGTTCACATCAACGGATGTGGAAAGTAAAAACATTGTCCTAAAGTACTTGGAGCCATATGCTTCACACATCTAGTCACTCGTGTTTTAATGTTGTTATGAAATATGTATTGTTTAGACGTATACTAATCTGTTATGTACATTTCATGGAAATAAATATAAGAACGTGTGTACAAAAACTTAACACATTATATACTGAAACGTTCCTCGAGAACCACTCTTCTTCAAACGAAGCATGAAAAAGCATCTTTATAGACCGGCATAGTGGTAGGGACTGATGTCGGTCGTCTGAGGCTGGCGTCAGTTGCTCCCATTCTTGGACCTCGCGTACCGCTTACCATCAGGTGGACGCGGTGTCAAACGTCGTGCTCAGTATTAAAAAAAAAAAACAACGAGCAAAATTTTACAACCTATCGATTTTCGTCCAAAAATTGGAGTTTTCCCTCCAAAAATAAAGTTTCATCCAAAAAAGCTTTTAAAGTTGAGATCGCTGTTCATTAGTGAAAATTTGTTAATTATTCATTTGGGAACTTCCATTAAATACACTGATCTAATTATATATTACATTGATTGGAAGAAGAGTCTTTCGGAGTTAAGGTGCGTATACACTAACCGACTGTGTCAGAAACCACGCTTTTTCAATAAGTCTTGTTTCAAACGTTTTGAAGGTATATTTATTCGAAGTTTATTAGTACTTAAATATAAATTAAAAGCTACCTAAATAATAAAATTAAAAATATACTAAACTATAAATAAAAAATGTCCTCTAGAGACGTCCCATCCGAGATAGTCCCAAGGAGACTGGCAACATTTCCCGTCTGTATAGCGAGGCTAATACGTTGGCAGAAATAATTGCCAGCCTTCCTGTCTCCAGACCTTTCTGTCAGCCGCTTAGACAACTTCTTGGCCAAGCGCCTCCTGACGTATTTGCGCAATTTAAGGTTCTCCGCAGAAAACGCCGCACTTCCCGCACCTGACGAGGTCGCCTGGATGTGAGATGGAGCTAATGTGTCTACACACGTCGCATCCCACATCAGAGACCTGCCAAGTTTCCACGGCCCAACAGTCATTCCGTCGGGACTCTTGCCATCGCTCTGCACAATCCCAGATGGTTCTAAGATTGAGGGTACTCCAGCAGTAACAAGAGCCCTTCGGATAATGTCGTTGAGAGCCGCGTGACGAGGAATGCGGCCAGTACTTCTAGCACAAGAAAGCCCGTGGTGTCCGAGATTGTAGGTAGGCGACACGTTGTGAATTATACTCAAGCAGCGCGAGCGCCGCGGCGGTCACCAGTTCCAATTATTATTATTATTATTTACAGAATGACCAGACAAATACGTGACAATATTTAATTTAATGTACAGTTGCGAGATAATCGATAATCGATAGTCAAGTTATGTAGACTCATCTTGCGTCTTGTGAAAGTGTTTAGTGAGCAAATTTTTTAAACATATAAATGATAAATATTTACTTGTATACACTTAGAAGTGTCCTGCACGACACCGATGCTCGGCAATGCTCAATCTACTGATAGAGGCCTCCGCCAAGTCCTCTGGCCGCCAACCTAAGGACCCCCTGACCCTACCACCACCGTTCCAGTCGCCGATCCAGCCGCCGCTGTCTTCGTCCCCCATTTCCCCCTCGATGGCTCCGCCACAGACCCCTACCCCTCAGGTTGGGTCTGCTGCCGTTGAGTAGACTTTTGCTTCGCATGCTTGCATGAACGCGGCAAACGAGTGCCTTCACTCCGTAGCCACGACTCAGACTTAGCTGTTAAGGCACGCAGGGCCAACAGTGAGAGAGAGACGGTTTATAGGGATTTAGTCAGTAGGCGCCTTGGGGTCTCCTTAGGAGGCCTCACGGTGAGTCGGGCAAGCGACCCCCTCCGCGTTGGCCCTTCAGGCTGGGGGCGTATCATTGATGATTTATCGATTCACCGTCTTTAAAAAAAATAAAAATACACTTGTACTGCCTCTGTGGTTTAGCGATTAAGTCCGTGGATTTAGACTCGGAGTTACCGGGTTCGATTCCTGGTTAGATAGATAGACAGATAGAAAAAATTCTTAATTGCACAAAAAAATAAAAAAACATTCCAATGTACATAGGCGAGCTTAATGTCTAGGCATTTTCTAACAGCTAACCTTTGGGAGAGTGAGAGGAGAGTGTGGGTGCATGTGTATAAGAATATTTAGAAACTATGATTTAAAATTACTAACTAAAATACTTATCAACTAAATAAACAATAAATATATATCATACAACAATAAAATACATATAGAAATAATAATATATTTTATACCTATATAATATACATAATTATATAATATACTTACGCAATATATATATATATACCTATATATAAGATACATCATACATATTGTCATGTTTTGCGGTCTTGTTTGTCTGGTTGGGACACAAAAATATTTATTAATATAA
Organism: Tinea semifulvella; assembly: GCA_910589645.1. Classification (NCBI taxonomy): domain Eukaryota; kingdom Metazoa; phylum Arthropoda; class Insecta; order Lepidoptera; family Tineidae; genus Tinea; species Tinea semifulvella. The sequence goes on along the minus strand of OU342619.1, from coordinate 2,090,936 downwards.
ATAAATACATTTAATTAATATTTAATTTATTTGTGATATTTCTCGAGTTTGGTACGCTGGAGACATCGACGAGCTTGCCACTTGTCATGATTGGCCTATAGTAAAGGGAAACGGTCGTGATGATACTCTACTTTACTTGTACTGTTAGCACGTGATAACAGTAAAGTGTGATACAGTAAATCACCCATAATGGCGGGAAAACGGATGCACTAGGTTGAGAACGAAATGATGCAACATCAGATTTATAATCGATTTTATTACTCTAAATTTCCGATTTAGACGTAATTTATATGGCATTATTGCGGGGTATTTATTTGGAAAATAATTAAAAATAGAACATTGCTAAAGCAGACTAAAAACCAGAAATAATAGATAGTTACAAAATATTATTCAATTCTCAACTCTATAAGCGCTTGACCTCGACGGCGTGCGTGCAAATATGAACTTTAATAGCGTGTTAACGGATTTTATTATATAACGTTTGCGCTAAAGTAATAGAATAGGGCTGCTGTAGCTCTATATCACGCTATTAAAGTTGATATTTGCATGGACGCTGTCAAGTCGAGCGCTTATAGAGTTGAGAATTGAATAATATTTTGTAATTATGACGCAATCTCTGACGTCAATAATTAAATCCACCAATAAGGTTTGCGACTAAGTAACAGAATAGGGCTGCAGACCACTTTACTACAGAAGCAAATCGACAACAGCTAGTTTTAAGTAAAAAATAGTTTAATATTGTCTTTAGATGATATGATGTCAAAGCGAAATATTTTTCGTACAATATCTCTCACGGGACGTCTCCTTCGCAAACAAATAATTTAATTTAATTTTGACAGATGATCCGTGTAATCTACCTACTGCCAATAACATGCTAATTTTAGAAGCTATCTAGTGGTTATATTCATGAAATTAGACGCAAAGCTAACGAGAATATTTTCACACAAAATGTTTGTTACATACGTTATTTTTTACGGCACCTAACGTTCACTTGCAAAACTTCAAACCTTAATAGATTTTATTACTATTTTTTTTTAAAGTAAATTTTTCTTACAGCTCTACCTTGCGCCCACCTGATGGTAAGTGGCGCGCGAAGTCCATGAATGTTAGCAACTGGAATCAGACACTCATGACTGACATCAGTCCCTAACACTATGCTGACTTGACTGAGCATGACGGCAATTTGACCTTGATCTCGAAATGTGTATCCATCCCTTTACTGGGTTTATCGGCACAAACGGTGGATACTTCCCCGCCCGGCAGACTGGGCAAATTACCACAATCAATCCGCCTACCACATATTAATTGTCGCCTTACTGAAATTTGATAAATGCATATCTTCGGTGACACTCGCGTGAGAATCATTAAAATCGGACAACGCGTTTCGCCTTCAGTGTGCCACAAAGGAACAAACATACACACATAGGCTGATAAACACATAAAACTTTTTTACTGAACACTAAATGCAGCTAATGTGAACCTTATGTTTAGTGTTTTTAAGATTATAATTGTGTGCAAATAAATAATATTTCCTGACAGGTCACACAGCGCCATCTAGTTTCCGTGGTAAGCTACGAGGCTTGTGTTACGGAAACTAGATGGTTAATAAACTACATATTATATTTTTTTTTTGTAAATATATAAGTACATATCATACATACAAACACCCAGACCGAGACAAATTATACAATGTACAACTTGCCCCCGGTGGGAATCGAACCCACGACCTCCCGAGTTCACGGCAACGTTTGTTACCACTAGACCACGGAGGCGGTCAATATAATAGCGACATCTATGATCGACTAGAGAAACTATTTTGTCTAATGGTAAACTAAGCAATAATTGTAGCCAATATCAACCTTATAGTTAGTGTTATTAAAGCTATAATTGTGTGCACTTATAAAATGCCATCTATGATCGAGTAGCAAAACTATTTCATAAAGACGACTTCTGGAATGTTCTAGGTTAAATATTAGTTTAATCGACATTTATTTGCAAAAATAAAGTGACACGAGGTTCTCTTATCCAAGAGGAACGTGTTTTATATTTCCGTAGCACGCAGGTCTAAATGTTGTCCGTGAAGCATCGAAATAATAAATTTGAAAGTGCACGTCGATGGCAATGACTGATATACACTTATTCATTTTGTACCAATTGGCATAGCTTTGTTTCTTATGCTGTTTGGTTTCACACAATTTAAAAACAAAATAGCGTCACCATCTTCTTTCAATTATTTTTATTTAAGTACTTACCTTACAGTTTTTATTTATAAATGTACAAATTAAATTAAATAAATTGCAGGTAAGAAATGTAATGCAATGATTAAATATTCGACAAGGCGATGAAGTTATAGTATTCGAAATTGAATACATGGTCCAATTGTAACAGAATTCCGCATCGATTCGTCGACTCGACTCGATTGTATAAACGAATATGAATTGACCGCAGCTATCGGGTGAATATTGCGCCGAATTATTAGCATTCCGCACTCTCTCTTCGATCGTGTTCACATTTGGGTATCTAAAACTGGCACAAGTTATGACTATTACATTTTATAATTATGAAAAGAGCTTCCTAGAGCTTCAACTTACATCCCTTTATTAAGAGGGCTTTTTCTTTCGTCTCGCTCGCACAATTTAATATTTTCAATATTTTTTCAAGTTTGTAACGATTGTATTACATGCGGCCAAGGAATAAATATTGTTGGCTGCAATCGACAGCATTTGCCTTGCATTTATTTTAGACGCCACCTGTTAAATTAGATTTTGAAATTATTCAGCCTTTTCCAAACGGACTGCAAGAAACGCACAGCTTAATAAATTGAATTATCTCTTTTATAATCTTAACCTAATATTAAACTTAATTATACTGATATAAATTCATCCTACTGGATATTGACCACCTCCGTGGTCTAGTGGTAACAAACGTTGCCGTGAACTCGGGAGGTCGTGGGTTCGATTCCCACCGGGGGCAAGTTGTACATTGTATAATTTGTCTCGGTCTGGGTATTTATATGTATAATATGTATATATTTACAAAAAAAAGTATAATATGTAGTTTATCAACCGTCTAGTTTCCGTAACACAAGCCTCATAGCTTACCACGAAAACTAGATGGCGCTGTGTGACCTGTCTGGAAATATTTATTTATTTATTGTTGCCCCCTGAGCTTGGGGTTTTTTCAGTAGGCCTTCTATGTCTGGACTCTAGAGCTGGGACCCAGCTTGAGAAGACAAGCCCAGGATCCCCGTGACGCCTCGTTGTCCGCTTGGGATCGGCAGCGCTCTCCGAGGGAAGGTACCCCTACATACGGTTAACGGATGCATAAAGAGTGATAGGGCTAAGTTTTCCCTTGTATAATTGTAGATTCTCTGGCTCTCTTTCTGTTAACTTCATTTTTCTTTATATATTAACTTCCATTGTTTAAATTCTTTCGTTTTATTTTAATGTCCCGCTTAACGTGACAAGTCTAAGTGTTTTTTGGGAAATGTTTCTACGAAATAAAATTACTAACATTTGTCTTGTCCCAGAACGTTAGACTGCGTGGAATTTATTAAAGAAACAAACAAACAAACGTTTATTGCCACATCAATAAGCATTACAATTAGTGAAAATAACAACAATTTAGAATTCAAATCAGCATGATGTGGCAAGGGTCTTGGCTCAGCTTCAGTCAGCTGTGCATTACATGTCATGTGATGCACTACTAACGCTGTTGTTATGCCAACACCCCAACTCACGTACATTTCAAAAAAATAACCTAAAGGACAACAAGAAAAACAACTTTGAGACACAAGAGGAGTTGTTAATGTTAAATAAATTTATTATGTATTTATATAATAATAATAATCTATACATATATACTATGCTTATATAATAGTAAATAAATAATAAACCAAGTAGATACATAAACTAGTAATAAATATATACATAACTTAACATCTACATAATCCGTGTGATGGGCATGAGAGGCATGCTCGTTTCTAACATTAGTGAAGAGTAGAAAGAGGATGGGTGATAACCACTTATTTATTTATTTATTTAAAAACTTTATTGCACTATGTACAAAGGCGGACTTAATGCCGCTAGGCATTCTCTGACAGCCAAACCTTTAGGACATTTAGACAGTATAGATGGTAGGTGCAATATTAAGTAAGTCCATATATATCAACATATACATACCAATATTTACTTACTATTACATAACACGTACATAAATAAATTATATAATTATAATCAATATACTATATACACATAATAAATATACAAATAAACCACTTAAACAATGAGGGAAGTAATATAGAAATAATGATGTAGTTGCTGCAAATGAAAAAGGAAAAAAACTATATAAAAAAATTGAGAAGTTGAAACAGTTAGGTTGATAAGAAGTACCTATATACTAAATTTTTGAAGATAGCTCGATTTGAAGCTTGTCTTATATTTAATGGTATGTCGTTCCAGAGATTTGCAGCAACAACAGCAAACGAATGGGAGACAAAAGAGGTGTGATGAGAAGGAATGGAGAGTGTGGAGTTGAAACTAGATCGAAGGGTTCGATCGTGAATAGAGCCAAGAAATGTGAAGCTGTCTTTAAGATACTGAGGCGTGCCGGGTTCATTCAGGATACTATACAGTAAGCAGAGAACTCGACAATTTCGCCTCTTACGAATAGGGAGCCATTTGAGTTTATCCCGAAAAGACGAAATATGATCATACTTGCGTAGACCAAAGATAAATCTAATGCATGTGTTGTGCAAACGTTCCATTTTGTTGAGTAAATCTTGTGAAAGGTCCACACAACACACATCGCCGTAATCTAGTAGTGGCAGGAGGAGTGACTGGGCGAGCGTAATTTTAGCTTTTAGCGGCAAGAAGTTTTTTAATTTGTTAAGAGAGTGCAGTGAAGAAAATATTTTACGACTGATATTAGTGATCTGCGGTCCCCAGCAAAGATGAGTATCCAGGTATATACCTAGATCCTTAACCTCACTGGAGAAAGGAATAGGCACGTTGTCAAACCGAACAGGGTCAATTCTGGCCATGTCAACTCTGGATAAAAGTCGGGAGCTTCCAACAATAATAGACTGACACTTGCTGGGATTGACAACGACACCAAACCTCGCAGACCAAGAATATATACTACTAAGATCGGAGTTAAGCCAAGCTATAGCACTATTAAGAGTGTCGACATCTGTCTGCACGTAGAGTTGCAAGTCGTCAGCGTACAGGTGGTAGCGGCAATGAAGAACGGAGGTGATACCATTAATGAATAATGAGAAAAGTAAGGGTGAGAGTATGCCACCTTGTGGGACGCCTGTACTCATTTCGCACCAGCTTGAGGACATTTCATTAATGCGAACTTGTTGTTGACGCCCTTTTAAATAATGCGAGAACCATAATATTGTTTCCGACGACAATCCCAGACGAGACAAAATAGCGATGAGCAAATCAGGATCAACTGTGTTAAAGGCATTGGTGAAATCAATTAGTACAAGAACTGTAACTTTTGTTTCATCCATGCCATTTCGGATATCTTCAGTTACTTTCAGTAAAGCTGAAGTAGTACTATGACCGGGACGAAAGCCTGACTGAAAAGGATTAAGGAGATTATTGATATTAAGGAATTCAGATATTTGTTTATGGACGACGGACTCTAATACCTTGGAAAGAAATGGCAAAATTGAAATTGGACGAAAGTGACTGGGTAACGTTGGAGAGGAAATTTTAGGGACTGGAATAATAAAAGCATTGCGCCATAAGGTAGGAAATTGATTAGAGGAAAGTGAGAAATTTATAATGCGCGTGATTGTAGGTAAGAGTATGTCAAGAATTGTAACGATCATAGTACGACTGATGTCATCACATCCTATTGCTTTGGAAGTTATAGACTTAATCGTCTTAAAGATGATATCGTCGGAAACCTGAGCAAGAACAAATGGCTTGATGTTTAGGATCGGCATTTCCGCAATTTCAGTCAACGTTCCTAATTTTACTGCATTGCTTAGGACTAAAGCTGCTGAGAAATGAGTATTGAGCTGATCAGGCGTTACAGTCCCAAGACTAGCCGGGGACTGTGAACGACCTAGACCGACAGACTTTAGAAATTTCCATGTTTCGGATTGAGATTTATTTGATATATTGTCACAAAAGTGGCGGCGTTTTGCCGTTCTGCACACCTGATTGCAGCGATTTCTCGCAACCCTATATACATCCCAGGTATCATCACTACGTGTCTTCCTATATTTACGGTAAGCACAGTCACGCCTCCTCATAGCCATACGGACTTCTTCACTTATCCAAGCCGCCGGTGCTCGTTTTATTTTCGTCGGGCGGATTGGTGCGTGAGTATCAAATAATTTAAGTATCTCTCGGTTAAACGTAGTGACCATGTCATTTACGTCAGTAAGAAGGTCAAAGCTACTCCAACTGATCTTACCTGCATCATCTCGAAGCTTTTCAATATTTATGGAAGAGAAGTGCCTCATAAATATTGTTGGCGGTCGGTATTTTGGAGGTTTTGACTTGTATGAGGCATAGATTAGGTCGTGATGCGAGAATCCGGGGGCAGCGAACTGACCATAACAAGAAACAGAATTAGGGCGAGATGTAAAAATCAGATCTAGAAGAGTGTCGGAAGAAGCAAGGTGGTGAGTGGGGCCAGTTGGCAAGCGAGACAGATTGACGGAAGAGATAAGATCCAAGAGTTTAGAAGCACGAGTTTTATAAGGTTCATGGTCATTGAGGATACACGTATTAAAATCTCCCATGATGATATTATGAATATAATCCGGCACCACCTCCTCAAGCACATTTTCTAGATTCAAAAAGTAATTAATAGATGGTGGGCAGTAAACAACTCCAACAAGTATGCTCGCACCAGAAAAGCTGACATCAATAAATAGGTATTCACAAGACGCAGAGTACAATGAAGGCGAGCAGCAGACAATTTTGTATGATAGTCCGGCACGGAGATAGATTGCCACTCCACCTCCACCGCGGCCCGTACGGTCATTGCGAATAAGAATGTATCCTGGAAGTGAGTAACTAGTCGAAGGTAAAGAAGGTTTGAGCCAGCTTTCAGAAACGAGAATAGCGTCAATGACGTCAGGTGATGAGAAAGTAGTAAGAAGATCTGTGTAGTGTGCAGGCACACTTTGTGCGTTAATGTGGCATACGTTGAAGTTGTTTCTGCAGGAGGCAAACTTTTCTATTATCAGCGTATCCAAATCAGCAGTAGCGTCATAAGAAGAGTCCCCAGAAGTGCTTAATATGGAGTAAAATGAATCGTCACTATCACTATCCGACATAATTAATAAGTGGCTAAATATAAAATATAATAAATACTTATAAATGTTAAATATAAAATAATGTGTCTTTTTATAATAATTAATAAGTACTGCCTGCCTGTCCCGCTGGCATGATGTTTACAATTACAACTAGTTACATTATGGTAAATATCCTAATCTCACAATCCAAATCAATTCATTCAACAGTACACTTTATTAACTCAACAAATATTTTAGGGTCATGTATAAAATTCACATCAAATTATTATTTCTTCCATCTGCCTTTCCATAAGCCTTTTCTTTATATAGTTTTTAAGAGTGTGTGTGTATTTACAAATATTTTTATAATATAATCTAGAATAAAAATAGAGAACTACATATACTTTAATTTAATTATTTAATAATAAAATCTTAAGTTACGGTGCAGATAAGTTTTCCTAAAAATATCGCAACTCATACTCAGCCTAATCAAGTAGATAACAAAAGGTCGACGATCACGCGATGTTGACTTGCGTATTTTTTTCTCTCTTTATTTCGTCTCTCGGCTGTGAGCGAGATCAATTAATAATAACACTTACGGCCGGTTGCAGAAAGCATGATTAAAGTATTTTTGGTATTTAGGGCAATGACGTGCACAGAGAAGTTTTTGGCCTTAAAGTTTTCTGTGCTTTTGTGGAATTGGAGAAGGCTTTTGATAGAGTTGTAAGAAAGAAGCTTTGGGACATACTGCCGGAGTATGGAGTGGATGACAAACTGCTGCAAGCTATACAGTCTTTGTACAAGGACTGTAAAGCTTGTGTGCGGGTGGACGGAGTTACGTCGCCTTGCTTTGAATCCCGAATGGGCGTCAAACAGGGCTGTGTGCTTTCGGCCAGATTATTCACTCTATATCTCGACAAATGCCTAAAAAGAGTGAGAGAGAGTAACTGTGGGGTGAAAATGAGTGATCTAGTGGTAAACTGCCTGCTTTATGCAGATGATGCTGTTCTTATAGCATCATCCGAACAACAACTGCAATCACTAGTCACAGAAATGACAGAAGGATGTGCAGAAAAAGGACTGCGAGAAAAACCAAGGTACTAGTGTTTGAAAGAAGAAGGATGACAAACTTGACGATAAAGATTGATGATGAAACTCTAGAACAAGTAAATGAAATTATATATCTGGGCAGTGTTTTCACTGCGAATGGGAAGTATGATAGGGATGTTGAAAGAAGAGTGAACGCGGGAAATAGCGTTAACGGTGCCCTGGGGTCACTGATCGGCAGTCGAAATGTCAGTGACAAAGCTCGGCTCGCCATACACAATGCAATGTTAGTACCAACACTGATGTATGGAAGCGAGACGTGGATATGTCAGAATACGCATGAGAGTAGGGTAATGCAGTAGAAATGAGGTCGTTGCGTCGGATATGCGGCGTCACTTTGGCGGACCGCATACGTAACGTCGAAGTTTAATCTAAGTGCTGTCTATAAAATAAAAATCATTTTGGCTAATGTATAACAAAATCCTATCGTCAAATATGTATTAATTTAATGCTGTGATTTTGTAAAACCAATAAATAAATAAAAAAATAAATGAAATACGGAAAATGGTGGGTATAAAAGAAAGCATAGGGACAAAAATAAGGAAAGGCATGCTACGATGGTTCGGGCATGTCGAGAGGATGAGCGAAGTAAGATTGACGAACCAGATATATAATGCGAAAGTTGTGGGTGAAAGAGGCCCTGACAGACCGAGACTCACATATCACGATCAAATAAATAAAACACTGGCTGAAGGCACATTAAAAAGCTTTCGTAACAAAAGGGCATGTATGAAGAGGTTGATGAATGTCGACGAAGCGAAAGAAGTATGTCGTGATCGTGTCAAATGGCGCTCAATTGTCTCTGCCTACCCCGCAAGGGATCTGGCGTGAAGATATGTATGTATGTATGTACGTGCTTCATAGGCATACGTTAAACATAGCAAAATATAATCAACCTTTCTGCAACTGGCCGTATGACTCCCCAGCCTTTTATTAATATTAGGGAATTTATATCGTGATTTTCAAACGTATTCCACATATACTATTTTCAGATATTCACCATAGACCAGTGTTTTCTTTTTCGGATAATGATTTTTAACTTTTAAAAAAAGTTCCATTTTTATTTTTATTCTTTAAAAATGTTACTAAGGCCGCGTTCGTTTTAAGAAATGTTAGCATGAAAATACTAATTTCATATGTTAGCATTGTTAAAAAAAGTGGTATTTCTTAACGAAAACGACATTTCACGCTGGATTATGGAGTTGCTACGAAATGTTGGAAACGCTATAAAACGAACGCGGCCTAACACATATGGAATTTATTCTGAAATAAGGTTTTATTATTTCAAAAAGGAGTTCTACCAATGACATCGGAAGCCTAAACGAAATATTTGCTTTTTTGTCAATTACACGCGGCATTTAACGTCTTTGGAGGTACCCCAATATGGTATCATCCTTTGGAATGTGTTGAAACAATCGTGGAATATAGACTACTAATTCTGAGTTAGATATTACAAACATCGTAGCATACTTACATACAAGTATACGCCAAATTTGCATATCATACGTATCTACGAGTATCTACAAGTTTACTTAAATTCGACCTATCATCGGTTGTAAAAGAAAAAAAAGTATCATCACGACCGTTCTTCTTCCGGGGTGGTCAGAAACCACGCTTATAAAGAAGCGGATTTACATTTAGTCAACTTTACTATAGGCCTATCATGGCAAGTGGCAAGCTCGTCGATGATTCTAGCGAACCAAACTCGAGAAATATCACAAATAAATTAAATATTGATTTTATTTATTTATTTACATTAATAAATATTTTTGTGTCCCAAACAGGAATCGAATCCGGTACCTCCGAGTCTAAATCCACGGGCTTAACCGCTAGACCACGGAGGCAGTAACTTTTTGACTAACAATATCCTACGTCAGACTTGGCTGTATGTATGGGTTTGTTATCCCTATCACCTCATTTATTATCTATCGGGAGAAAAAACACCACCAAAAAGTATCTTATTCTTTACGTACCGTCATACATTCCCATCGGAATTCGGCTAAGTCTAAGGTTACAAACACAAGTACAACACATTTGTCCTGCCTGGAGAGTGCTATAAGGCAAGGAACAGAACTGCAGGTTAAAGCAGTGTTATTTATTTATATTTATTTATTTATATTATGACATATTTATGCTTTTAAAGTAAAATATATTATTGTCACTTTAATAATAATAAAATTCTTTATTGCACATAAAATATACAAAATCAAAAGATTTACATAGGCGAGCATGACCATGAAAGCATTCTCTACCAGCTAACCTTTGGGAGAGTTATAGATTTATGTGGTGGGTGCAGAGTCTGAGATTTTTTAAGTAAATGGTAATATATTAGAAATAAATAATTAAGTACATAAAAATATAAATACTTTATTTAATAAAAGTAAAATAAAAAGTTAAGTATTATCACGACCGTTTCCCTTTCGGGGTGGTCTGACCATATAAATAAGCGGATTCACATTTAGCCAACTTTACTATAGGCCAATCATGACAAGTGGCAAGCTCGTCGATGTCTCCAGCGTACCAAACTCGAGAAATATCACAAATTTTAATATTAATTAATTGTATTTATTTACATGAATAAATATTTTTGTGTCCCGACCAGGAATCGAACCCGGTACCTCTGAGTCTAAATCCACTGACTTAACCGCTCGACCACGGAGGCAGTTTTTTTAATATACATATATTACATAAATTCGACCTACACAAATACTTATATACCTAAATACAATCCATATAATACCTATATAAATAAATATAATAAATTCTAATATTAAACTTTTTAAACTTTCGCGCACACTCATAATAGATTTTTATAATTTTAACGGGTCTTTACGCGATTTACCTTAGAGACATATTTCTCCCGACGTTTCAGCCAAGTTGCATTGGCCGTGGTCACGGGTCGACTGAAGCTATGCGGTGTAGTCTCGTACATACTGGGCGGCAGATGTAAACCTACCCACTTATCACTTTAAAAGTTTTTAGAAATCACGACACACGACACTTACAATATCCTTGGCGACACCGGGCGATTTTTCCCGGCGTCGAAACCTATTGATTACTGGATTCCACTATGAAGATAGCTTATAACCCCCCTCTCGATTGAAATGTTTGTGTTTCTTTATTTCTATCGCTTCACGTACTATTCTAGGGCAATAGTGACGATCGGTGGAAAGTATCTTTGGGTCATGCACCTCAATCCAATGGTTTGTGCCACTATCCATTAGGTGTTCTGCTATTGCTGACTTGTTTAATTGGCAGTTTTTTACAGCTGCTATATGTTCCTTGACCCTCTCGGCTATTGTGCGCTTAGTTTGGCCAATATATGAACTCCCACAGCTGCAGTCCACTTTATATACGCCAGGCGTTTGAAAAGGAATGACATCTTTTGGGGTGCGTACGTGTTTTGCTACTTTGGAGAATGGTGTGTACACAGCATTGATGGATAACTTTTTGAAAGCTGTACCAATTTTATCCGTTACTCCTTTCACATATGGTAAGAACGCGGGCAGCCGATTGACCTGTGGATATCTCTCCTTGTTTTTCTGTCGCAGCAACCTCGGAGCCACATCATCCGGTGTCGCCAAGGATATTGTAAGTGTCGTGTGTCGTGATTTCTAAAAACGTTTACAGTGATAAGTGGGTAGGTTTACATCTGCCGCCCAGTATGTACGAGACTACACCGCATAGCTTCAGTCGACCCGTGACCACGGCCAATGCAACTTGGCTGAAACGTCGGGAGAAATATGTCTCTAAGGTAAATCGCGTAAAGACCCGTTAAAATTATAAAAATTCTAATATGTCAAAATGTCGAGATTAGGGTTCATTTTGTCACTTTACTTCAGATCCTGCATAAGCAAAAGTTAATAATCGTGTTTAATTATACTGGACTATGTCAAATTGGGCTGTGGGGTATTAAGGAAATTGGAGGGGATCGTCAAAGTAATACCCATTTATTCCTACAATCCCCCCAATGGGCAACGGTATAGATTCGTGAAGGAAACGTCTAATGAGCGCTTTAGATAAAAAAGATGGGGGATAATAAAATATGTGTCATTTACTACTATGAATAGTCAATTAGTGAATTGTATGTAATTGGGTAAGTACTGTGGTGGTCGCGTTTCAAAGCCCGGCAATGAGAAATACAATTTTCTTTCGTACATTTGGTTTTTCGACGTTGCTGTTCTACCTAATCGCCTTTCTGAGGGTATATATACCATTATTCCAAGACGGCATTAACGGAATTATAAGACAAATCTAGGAGACTAGATTCATAAGCTACAAGGGCGGTGTTGTAGTAGGAACCCGAGATCCTGCCGGGGAAAATGGGTAATTATACCATCCCCAACCCAGGCCCATTAAACATTCGGGCCTGGATGACTCCGCTGTCTGTCTGTCTGTACAGTATTGAATTGGGTAAAAAGACGACCATAATGGTGGACGGTGAGCGAAATGTTGAAATAAAAAAGTTTTTTAAAATCAGTATATAATCGGTCGCAAACCCGAGACACCATACGAGAAGTATCTCTCTTTTCCACATTTTTTATTATTTTATACTAGGACGGCATGTGAACTTGCGCCCACCTAAAGGTAAGTGGCGCGGGAGGTCTATGAATGTTAGCAACTGGCATTTATGACTGACATCAGTCCCTAACACTATGCCGGCTTAACTGGGCATGACGACAATTCGAGCCTGATCCCTAAACTTGTGGATACTGACTGGGTTTATCGGCACGAATGGTGGATGCCTCCCCCCCAGCAGACTGGGAAAATTACCACCATCAGTCCGCCTACCACCTATTTGTTGTTCTCGTTAAAAGTATGTGCCATTTGCAATGATGTCAAATGCCAATTTTTACTTTCAAGAAGAACTAATATTGTAAGCTTGCCATGGTGATATTCTTATTTATATTGACTTTATTGACTTATATTAATATACATATAACCTATGATATAACTTTCAACATAAATTGACATTAATAATAATATATTTATTCTCGTATATATAGTATTAATATATTGATAATGATGACAATGGATGAAACCTAAAATTTTATAACTGAAAAACACAGTTGACTCTAATCATCCAAGTTATGTGTAGCATGCCATGTACACTGCCCTTGGGTTGCAATTCCGACCTTATAAATTATTGTAAATAAGTGCTTGATATGTATTATTTGTCACATGTTAGTGTACCTTAAATAATAAATACATTTATATAAAAAGTAGCTGACCCAGCAAACGTTGTTTTGCCATATAAATTATTTCTAGGAAATTTCTATTGTAGAAAAAAAAAAAACTAACTTATTGTAAGTGTTTAAGGATGTGGTATATGAGTGAAAGAGGCATGGAGCGCTGTGAGAGATGAGCGAATATAAAAATAACAAAACACCAAACATTTTTTAATTTTATTTATTATATTTATTCCTTAAAATTATTTATATATATCGTGAGAGAAACAGGAGACCGGCTTCGGTCTCATCCCTACTCCGTGCTGTTTACTGGGAAGTGACACCGGTATAGTCTGGCAAATGAGTGTTGACCCAGAAAAAGCGCGGAAAATTAAAAAAATCTAGCACTGGTAACACTAATTATAGCAGTAATAAACTGTCTTGATACTAATGTTACCATGTAATAAATTTCAATTAAATGTTAGGCTCAACTGGCGGGGATAGCTTACCAAGTGATAATTGATCAGTTATCGAGCGGGATGGAAAATGATTAAATTACTAAAATGACTATTAAAAAATTGGGGTTGGTGATAGAAGGGTGAAAATTAAGGGTTTTATGTATTTTATAATGGCACATAATTAATAAAAAAAATTTCTTAAAAACTGTAGTTGACTATTTGCAGTTCACAGACGATATCCATTTTCCTGATTTCTCTCTACGAACGATGTTGTAGTTTTAATGAACTATAGTATATTAAATGACCCCTGTCTAAGCTATCACTAGGAAATGAGCCGCAGTAAGTAGGGCCAAGCCCAAGAGAAAGACCAGTGGCACGGAAGATCAGTAATGAGAGATAAAATCTACAATTTGTCGACATAATGCTTATGGGGACGGGACTTTGACTTATATAATAACCGGACATAGGTATAATAAAATGTTTCACTAATAAAAAATCATTAACTAAACAAAATAAAAACTATACTGCATTAAAAACTAAAAAAAAAATCTTTAAAATAAAAAAAACTCCTTATTCTTCTCTAAATCTCTGTCCTGTAACACGGTAAAACAAAATACTTAATTTTAGAGGAACCTTATCACAATCAAATAAATGCAACAAAGCTAAAGGTGCATTAAAAAGTCATCGAAACAAAAGGGCATGTACGAGTATAAAGGGGGCGGGGAAGTATCCAACGTTCGTGCCGATAAACCCAGTAAAATGTATGACGTTTCGGGATCAGGCTTGAATTGCCGTGTAAATCAGTACAGCATTAGCGTAGTATAAATCACTGCACAGTGTGTCGCCGGCGGCCTTTACGCGGTGAACAAGTGCCTTCACTCCGTAGCCACGACTCAGACTTAGCTGTTAAGGCACGCAGGGCCAACAGTGAGAGAAAGACGGTTTATAGGGTTTAGTTCGTAGGCGCCTTGGTAAGTCGGGCATGCTACCTCCCGCGGTGGCCCTTCAGGCTGGGGTCGTATCATTGATGATTTATCGAGTCACCGTCTTAAAAAAAAAAAAATTGCCTTCGGCCACTGTTATTGAGATCGTATGGCACGGTGGTGGAATGTATTTATCATTTATTTATCATTACAGCCCCATAGAACACAGCGTCCTAAAACATATATCTGGAGAATTTGGCCTACACTCGCCACGCTGGCCAGACGGCTTTGTATGTAATATGTAATGTATTTATTTAATTTAAATGATTATTAGTTTATTTTTATTTTTAAGTAGTTTTGCTTTCTAAGTTAAATTGTTACTAACAGATATGAACTTAAATCTAACATTTTTGTAAACCTGCTATAGCTGAGTTTTCGTTGCAGATTCCTTCTCAGTCAGATGATTAACAGGTCACTGGAATTTGCTAAGCTGCTAGTCTTCTGCTCTTTGGACCACTTCACTGCTTAGTCTTCCGAGTAGAGTAATACTAGTAGAGTAGAATCATTCAAAATAATTTACGTGAATATTTATTGGTCAACACATTTATTTATTTTTTGTGAGTTCTTAAAACACACTATATCACTTCTCAAACCCTTATGGTTTTGAAAGGGCTAAAAGTGACAGATTAATGCACTGGGCATTTGTATTAGGTAAATGATAAATCACTCTGATTTGTGAACCCCTACATTTCGTCAATGTTACGATTATATTGAGGGGCACAAATAATACAGTGTTGTGAATGCACTGATTAAGTCGTTTATTTAATACAGTCTTACAACAAAGGTTAAATAATAATAATTATTTTATTTTTAGTTCATTTTGTGTAAAATTTTAGTATGTCGGTACTTTTATAGGCAAAGTTAAGTATCAACACGACCGTATCCCTTTCGGGGTGGCCAGAAAACACTTTTTTTTATTTAGACAACTTTAACATTAACTGACAAGGTCGTCGATGTCTCTAGTGTACCAAACTCGAGAAATATCACAAATAAATTAAATAAATATAATAATTATTTTGTTTTTTTCTTTATTTTAGTTTTTAGTTGTATTTTTAATTATTAAGTACTTTTTTTTAGCCAACTTTACTATAAGCCAATCATGACAAGTGGCAAGCTCGTCGACGTCTTCAGCGTAGCAAACTCGAGAAATATCACAAATAAATTAAATGTATTTATTTACATTAATCAATATTTTTGTGTCCCGACCAGGAATCGAACCCGGTACCTCTGAGTCTAAATCCACGGACTTAACCACTACACCAACGGAGCTTTTTGTGTAAAATATAGTGTGTAGGTACAGGCAAAGTAAAGTATCAACACGACCGTATCCCTTTCGGGGTAGCCAGAAAACACGTTTTCCGTAAGGATTACACATTTAGTCAACTTTACTAACAACTGGCAAGGTCGTCGATATCTCTAGCGTACCAAACTCGAGAAATATGACAAATAAATTAAACAAATAATTTTATTTTGTTTTTTCTTTATTTTAGTTTAATTAAATAATAATTTAGTTTTTTTAAATTTACTTCCTTCGAATAAATAATATTATAAATAATATATTTGACCGCCTCCGTAGTCTAGTGGTAACAAACGTTGCCGTGAACTCGGGAGGTCGTGAGTTCGATTCCCACCGGGGGCAAGTTATACATTGTATAATTTGTCTCGGTCTGGGTGTTTATATGTATAATATGTATATATTTACAAAAAAAAAAGTATAATATGTAGTTTATCAACTATCTAGTTTCCGTAATACAAGCCTCGTAGCTTACCACGGAAATTAGATGGCGTTGTGTGACCTGTCTGGAAATATTATAATATATAATAAATACGAGTAGATGAAATAAATATATATATATATATATATATATATATATTTATTTATTTCATCTACTCGTATATATTGTGGACCGAACCCGTACCTTTGCATCTAAATCCATGGACTTAACCGCTGGACCACGGAGGCAGTTTATAGGCAATATTATTGATACATTTGGTTGTCGTTACATTTTTGATAAAAAAAAAAAACCAAGGAAAGGCCGACAATATCGCCTGCACGGAATTACCATTCAAAAGATAAAAAGCCACCGTTTAGTGCAAAAGAGCTTTTTCTCCTTTTTTAAAATCTTATTGAGCGCGCAATAAATATCATCTTGGCTTAGATAGGAGCTTCCAAATCGTGACGTAATGTTTGATATTGCAGTCTTTTGGTTTTCTTCTAAAGGCGTATACTGGAAGTATTTTTATTACTAAGTAGTAAGCATATTTAAACTCATCTGTAACGATCAAAAACGACGTCACGTCACAGCTTTTTTATATTAGTTTTCACTGCGGATGGGAAGTACGATAGGGACGTTGAAAGAAGAGTGAACGCGGGAAATAGTGTTAACGGTGCCCTGGGGTCACTGATCGGCAGTCGAAATGTCAGTGACAAAGCTCGGCTCGCCATACACAATGCCATGTTGGTACCAACACTGATGTATGGAAGCGAGACGTGGATACGTCAGAATACGCATGAGAGTAGGGTTAATGCAGTAGAAATGCGGTCGTTGCGGCGGATATGTGGCGTCACTTTGGCGGACCGCATACGTAACGTCGAAATACGGAAAAGGGTTGGTATGAAGGAAAGCATAGGGACAAAAATAAGGAAAGGTATGCTACGATGGTTCGGGCATGTTGAAAGGATGAGCGATGAAAGATTGACGAACCAGATATATAATGCGAAAGTTGTGGGTGAAAGAGGCCCTGACAGACCGAGACTCACATATCACGATCAGATAAATAAAAGACTGACTGAAGGAGCATTAAAAAGTCTTCGTAACCAAAGGGCATGTATGAAAAGCTTAATGAATGTCGACGATGCGAAAGAGGTATGTCGTGATCGTGTCAAATGGCGCTCAATTGTCTCTGCCTCACCCCGCAAGGGATCTGGCGTGAAGATATATATGTATATGTATGACGCACGTAAGCGGTACGCGAGGTATAAGAATGGGCGCCACTAACGACCAGCATCAGTCTCTACCACTATGCCGGCCTAACAATATGATTTATCACACTTCGCTTACAGGACTTCAGATGTTAGGAGTGGGGAAACACACTGGCTGTTTAATGCCTGTTAGGCATTTTCAGATAACTAACCTTTGGGGTGGTGAAAAATTATTGGCAAAGATCAAAATCAATCAAAATCAAAAAAATGTGTACAAATTAATAAAATGGCCTTATACATAATTTCCGAAGCATTCTACCGCTAGCTGCATGAGAATATTAAACATTTATGTTATAAACATAATATATATATATATATATATATATATACATATACATACATACACATATATTCATCAATAACAACTATATAAAATTACTATTATATCCGTATATTTTTTTTAATTTATATTATTATTATGTCAATGTTTCAAATTAATTTAAGTCAATAGTTACCTATATTATTTTAATAATCTAAAATTTGATGTCAAATAAACATAACTAACAATGAGCAATAATAAATAGTTGCTAGGTCTATAATGTCAAATTATCATAGAAAAATTCCTTGTTTGAATAATATGCTTTTTGTACCAGAAGTTTGAATAACCTTCTTTGGAATTCATTGTTTCTTAACTGTATCAATTCATAGGGCAAATGGTCATAAATTCGTATTGCCATGCACTAACAATTCTTGGAATGTAGTTCTAAACGCTGTGAAGGTAGGCATAATTTATTTTTGATTCTTTGGCTACGGTAACCCATATCTAACAGTATAACTTATATATACACTACATACCAAGTAATTACATGTACTACATGCAAGTATTGTATACATATATCATTCATTATCATTACAGTCCCTAGAACATAGCGTCCTAGACATCCACTGCTGGAGACGGCTTTCCAGAACATATATCTGGAGAACTTCGCCTACACTCGCCACGCTGGCCAGACTGTTTGGCGAAGATATTTATTAACGATTAAAAGTTGGTATTAGTGGAACTGGGACCGACGGCTTAACGTGCTCTCCGAGGCACGGGAACGGTGGTGTTGTAAATCTATGACGAATGTACATAAGTAAAGTGTATTTCTCATGCTGGAGGTTCTTACAACCGAGCCACCACCGCGCCTATATACCTACATATAAAATCATCACACATCAAAAATCAAATGGATTTGTTTTAACTTTTTTACTGTATTGAATCTTATTTATTACCATATTTGTATATAGTATTAATTCTAATTTAATGTATTTGGAATGTTCTATTTTATTAATTGATAGTGTAAACTGTAAATGAATTATTCAGATGTTAAGGCATGTTTTTATTATTATTATTGTTTTAGCTTTTTGCATGTTTTTGTTTGACATTATTATTATTATTTTAATCATAGTTTTAAGTTGGTCTAGTATAAGCGTATTATTGTTTGCCGTATGTACACATTTTGAGCTGTGGTCCAGATTACTTTATAATATTAGCAGGCGTAGACTGCAACTTGTAGTGAGCATCTTTGTAAATAAATATATGTATATTTTGTACGAAATATTTAATGTGTACCAGTTTCACGCTTATTAAGAAACAAGTTGGTGACTAATTGTTCAAAGACGTTAACAGACGGTGCCCGTCTAGCTTCATCCACTGACGGGCTACAGATACAATAATTTATCTACATATCTGCTAGTTGGTTGTTTAAAGAAGAATGAAGAGAGAGGCTGTGCGTATCGCACAAGGTCTCATGTTGAAGTCGTGATGGACGTAGACGTTGCGCACGAACCACGGAGCATCCGCTGCCTGGCAAGGAATCGGTTCTGGATCACCTGAACATTTACGAGTCGGATTAGTGTGGGCATACACCGGTCTGGCGTATGTGAGAACCGGGAGGAATACGATCGTGATACTTCATGATCAGTAACTTTGATTCTTTAGGTTTCAAATATCGTAACAGGAATGTTTTTTGTTGTGTTCATGACAAGGAATCAACCACATAGGTCGGATTTAATGCAAAATGTCAATAACATGCGAACACAGACGACGTATTAGGCAAATTTTAATTAACAACGTTCGGAAACACACGCGAAATCTTTTCGATTCATTTTACTCGTGACATTTCCCCTTTTAACCACAACAAACAATTGTATATTTAAAATGGTGGCAAGCGTGAGTCGGAAAATTTTATGTAGGGTTCCGCCAATAAATAAAATAAATAGTAATAATAAATATTTCCAGACAAGTCACACAGCGCCATCTAGTTTCCGTGGTAAGCTACGAGGCTTGTGTTACGGAAACTAGATGGTTGATAAACTACATATTATACTTTTTTTTTGTAAATATATACATATTATAGATATAAACACCCAGACCGAGACAAATTATACAATGTACAACTTGCCCCCGGTGGGAATCGAACCCACGACCTCCCGAGTTCACGGCAACGTTTGTTACCACTAGACCACGGAGGTGTCAGTGCCACCAGTTATTAAATTATTAAATAAAATTTAATTAAACTCTATATAACGACACTGAAGGGACTGTGCATTTTATGGCGTTATAGAGAGTTGTCTTAAACGGAGAGAAGAAAAATCATGTATGAAAGACAAGCTTAACCAACCAAAGCCAATTGATTCGGCGGTTTGGGGAGTTTGTCGTTCAATCGAATGACGTTACATGGAGTTTACACTGTATATTAATTTACATCGAATAAAAGTAAGCAATTCAATACTAGTAATAAAAAAAAACATCATTACAGCCCGTAGAACACGGATTCTTAGACCTCCACTGCTGGATATACTCGTAGGCCTTCCAGAACGTTTGTACATCTGGGAATTTGACGTACCCTTGCCAAGCTGGGCAGACACTTCTTAACAGGAACGGTGGTGTTGCAAATCTATAACAAATATATATAAGAAAAGTGTATCTTTCAATAGTACATGCCGGGCTTCAAACCGTGCTTTTGGATTAAAGGAATGCGATCATACAACCGAGTTACCATCGCTCTTAACATTATAACGTTTATTGGATCATAATTGATCGTCTCCGTGTTCTAGTGGTAACAAACGTTGCCGTGAACACGGGAGGTCGTGGGTTCGATTCCCACCGGGGGCAAGTTGTACATTGTATAATTTGTTTTGGTCTGGGTGTTTATATGTATAATATGTATTTATTTACAAAAAAAAAGTATAATATGTAGTTTATCAACCATCTAGTTTCCGTAACATAAGCCTCGTAGCTTACCACGGAAACTAGATGGCGCTGTGTGACCTGTCTGGAAATATTTATTTATAATTAAATAATTTTAATGAGCCAAGTCTTCTGCAGCCCTATTCTGTTAGTTAATTGCAAACGTTATATAATGAAAGCATGAATTGAATGAAGGTATTAAAGTTGATATTTTCACGGACGCTGTCAAGATTATAGAGTTGAGAATTGAATATTATTTTGTAATTATGACGCAAGCTCTGACGTAAATAACGAAATCCACTAATAATGTTTGCGCTTAAGTAACAGAATAGGTTTGCTGGAAAAGAAATTACAGGTTTCAGAAGGAAGTTTCCCTATGGAAAATGTTTTCATATGGAGAATTTGGCCTACACTCGCCACGCTGGCCAGACGGGTTGGCGAGAAACATTGAACAGGTACAGCTAAAGATATCCATTTCACTTTGGGTTAAGCATAAATCATTGTATTGACGCAACAGTGGGCTATTAAACGAGATATTATTGGTTGTCCGTGGTAAGAGGAAAACACTGGAATGTCATGATCAAGGAAAATTAACAACAAATGAAACCAATGTTCCTACGGATCCCTAGAAGAAGTCCCGGAAATTCCCATCCCTTTAAACCTTGACAGCTACACAAAGGGAGGCCAAACTGACAAACCAATGCAAGCATCCCCGACCGGATACTAGGACAAAAGGATTTCGATCCCAGAATGCGGTATTGCAAAAGATTTTAGTGATGTGCTAAATATTGATAACGATTATTTTAATTATCGATTACTAGTTTAGCTATTTGACTCAGCGTTGCAAATAATAATAATAATAAAGTTTATTGGCGTTAAAATACCCTTACATATAAGATTCAAAAATAGTGCATAACGAACAATAAAACAAAGTTGATCGCCCTGGGCCGGCACCTGTAATGAAACTGGATCACCAAGCCCAGGTCACTCAGCCATTTGTTAAGATATTTTTAAAACATAAACACTTTTTAAGAAATATAAACACGATTTTAACAGAATATTAAACACAAATAAATGATAAACAAAGAACGCAGAAATGCAGCCAGCATTCTTGCCACCATTTCACGCGGACGGGACTTAATATCCGTAATAGTCATTAGATTTTATATTTAGTAATATTTTTTTTTAGAATAAATTATTTATTAATATATTTTTTTAAATATAATTATTGTTATTCTGTTCCCTCAGCCAAGCGTCTGACCAAGGAGTTGTCCGAAAGGCTGACGGTGAAATCTGGAGACAGGAAGGCTGACAATTATTTCTACCAACGTATAAGCCTCTCTATACAGAGTGTAAATGTTGCCATTAATTTATAGTTTCATTTTTAGTGGGTTTAGTTTATACTAAGTTATTAAATTTTATTATTTAGTAGTTTGTAATTATTATTTTATATTTTGTAAATATTATTTTTCGAATAAATAGATTATTGTCTTTATCGATGTATCTATATGGTAAGGACATCACTAGCTAACTGGTTTAGTGCGGTCGTATTGTGAGTTTTGACACCACAAGCAAAGTCGCGGAAATGGAACGATTTTCCTCTATTGATGCGGTTTATAATAATTGTTTGTAGCTTGCCCTTTTGTATTGATATAAATCATTGTCTTTTATTTATTTATTTAAAAATATTTATTGGACAGAACTTTATAAACACTATAAAATACTAATAATATAAACTACTTTGTAGCTGCTGCATTACAAGCAGACAACATCAAACGGCGGAAATACACCTAGCTTATTGGGAGATGTGTTTTTGCGCCGTTTGGAGTTGAAACTCTCGGGCCGTGGGGACCAAGTGCACAGGAAATTTTCAAGGCGATGTTCTTATCGGGAGACAAAAGGGCTGTGAAATATTTGGGCTAAAGAATCAGCATTGCCAATCAACGAGGCAATTTGTCCATTGGTAGCGATTTAGATATTTTTTTTTTTATTTTAGTTTTTTGTTGTATTTGTAATTATTAGGTTTTTTTTTAAATAATAATAGTTATTATATGTTTTAAAGGTTTAGTTTTTAGTTTATGTGTAGTGTATTTAGTAGTTTGGTGTGGAGTTAGCAAATCTACTGTAATACACCCTGTGTACAACTAACAAATAGCCTTAAGTACTGTACTAACAAACTGTATCATTATGAAAGTTTTATTACATACTCGTATGCAATAAACAAAATAAAAAAAAAGTTTTTATTAAATATCTCTATAATATATAATATAGCTCTATATATATTATTTTATTTAGGTAGAGATGGACTGACTGATAAATTTATAAAAAAATAAAAACACTAAAAAGTTACCTATATAATAATTGAATGGTGCTTTACGCGAATTACCATAGATAGGTACATACTTTTTCGACGTCCATAATGGGCGGTAAATGTGAACCTAGCCACTACACCATAACAGACATCATAACCATAACAAATAGGTGGTAGGCAGACTGATGGTGGTAATTTGTCCAGTCTGCCGGGGCGGGGAAGTATCCACCGTTCGTGCCGATAAACCCAGTGAAGTGTATCCACACATTTCGGGATCAGGCTCGAATTGACGTCATGGCCAGTCAAGCTGGCATAGTGTTAGGAACTGATGTCAGTCATGAGTGTCTGATTCCAGTTTCTAACATTCATGGACCTTGCGCGCCACTTACCATCAGGTGGGAACAAGATCACATGTCGTGCTAGTATAAAAAAATAATAAACAAAAAAAAAACGATTTGCGAATCATCACATCCCAAGTGTTGCAGAATTTGATGCTTTTCATGGAGTATATCGCGTCAATATCGCCAAACACGTCGGGTATATGGAAGTTCATAGCGCGGGAAATGGCAAAAAAAAAAACTTTAACTTCTGCCCTATATATAAAAAAAAACATGTTTATCATAAAAATGCACATTGTAGCAAATTATTAAACAAAATAACACAAATTTTGACTAACAATAATAAGTAAAGTCTAACAAAACTAACTTAATTTGACTTGACATTTTCGTGCAAAATGGCGCAAAGAACTCATACACAAAATAATGTTACATTTTGTGTGATTTTGTTTAAATCAAAGACAGAAAACTCGAATAGAATCACACTTAAAGTGGTCGTTGTCACTTGCCATCCACTTTCTCCTGGACTACCAGGCGCTTGATGAATGTTTCTCCACTCAAAGGTTATGGTCGTGAAGATACATTTTTATTTACCACATCGTAACTACATAGGGGTAACTAAATACAAATAAACTAGTGGATTTTCTCGCTAGTAACACTATAAGCTTTATGAAATTGGGGATAAATGAGAATTGAATTGTGGATAAGTTGTACAGAAATGCTGAACTCGGAGGCCGATTCAATTCATTCAAACAAAAAATTCTTAAGCGATTGTTTTTTTATTATTATTTTTTAAACTAGCACGCATGTGGCTTTGCGCCCACCTGATGGTAAGTTAGCAACTGAAATCAGACACTCTTGACTGACCTCAGTCAACACCACACACCACTTACTGAAAGAATTCTTATTGAAAGAATTGGGCCTAAACAGGTCTGCCGTCAATACATTTATGGAAAGTTCTTCCAAGACGGCATTAACGGAATCATACAGTATTTGATTGGGTAGGGAGAGGAGTAGAATGGTGGATGGTGAGCGTCTTATTGCGCAATAAAATAAAAAAGAATGCCTCCATTTCAAACTAGCCTATTGTTGATTGCAAGCCCGCGACACCATTATTCTCATCTCTTACACGATGGACCCGGCACCCGCACGGTGAATCTATGGAATGTTAAGAAATTTGTATGTACCTCCTTTAATGAAATTTCAATATATATTAGGCGTGTTTTTGCCACAATTTGTTCAGATAGTTTTGTTGCAATGTTTACTCTCGGCGAAAGTGTGCTGTGTTTCGATATATTATAACAATTGAATTATATGCATAGTTTTAATAACGAGATATACACACGAATAGTGTTAAAAGTTGCTACTGCAGCACTCAGTATCGATTTTTAATCCAACTAGACATATCGACTAGGCTATCCATCATATACCTTCGTCGGATACTCCAGTACTTTAGACACATTGCCAGAAAAGGAGGGGATAGGGGGGACCTAGAGAAACTTTTTGTTACTGGCAAGGTGGAAGGAAAGAGACCGAGAGGCCGTAGTCCGGTACGCTGGTCCAACCAAATCCGCTCCACCACCAACACTAGCGTCCATGATGCTGTGCATGCCGCCGAAGACGGGAACGGGCGGCGTGCTATCATCAAGACGCACACCAATTCATCGGGAGGTCACGACCCTCATCAATGAGGAAACACGACACAAGGAGCAGCACACAATTGCCGAGAGGCTGGTTACAGTAAAACAATGTTTAATGAGGATGGGAATGCTCTGTATTATTAATTTATGTAAGTACTCCTATAGTTTTATTGTGTCAAAAATAGGGAAACTGCCTTTTGGAGCCCAGAATTTCTTTTCCAGAAGGCAGTGCTCACTAACTGAAATTATTCGATTATGATTCAATAAACGTTATTTTATTAATTTTTTATTTATGTACATATAAATGTCGAGTATGATATATCCTACAAAATCCAAAATTGCATATACACTAGCTATAGAACTTGGCTTTGCCCCTACTCTTTAAAACTCCGGAGAAGTTTCTCGAAGTAAGCGAGTCGAAAACAAGGCAGAATGAAAAAGGCCACAAAAGAAATTGTACACTTGGACTTAGCACGAGTATTTGGTTTCAACTACAACCCCCGTCACATGTAACCATTACATAATTCAATCACAACGATAAGTTACAAGTACTATAGTAGTCGTGCTCGAATGATGACGTTATATCCAAGAACCATATCTGCCGAATTTCATGACATTCAGTCCAGTAATAAGTTAAGGGCGGACAAACAGACATACATGAACACAGACAAAGCTTCTTACCATATTTATAATATAATAATAAATTGATAGGTTATACAGTGAGTTATTAACCTATCAATAACTTTATATATATTATTTATATTATAAATATGGTAAGAAGCTTTGTCTGTGTTCATGTATGTCTGTTTGTCCGCCCTTAACTTATTACTGGACTGAATGTCATAAAATTCGGCAGATATGGTTCTTGGATATAACGTCATCATTTCGCTTTCCTTAAAATCCTGCAAAGGTCATCAAGGTCAGGTGTGCGGAATGAGTATGATTCGATATATGTATTTATACGCCTAAGAAACTATGATGTATGTATGATGGAATAAATAGATATTGAATGAACTTTAAGGAATGATAATAATATTTTTATTTTTTATATAGAATAGATAAAATATAGTATTTATATAAAATTAATGAAATAAGATACATATAAGTAGGATAAATATATATTAAAATATATATTAGATAGAAAACTACCTGATTACAATTAATGGGGTGTATCACTAACTTTCTATCACGATAGATGGCGCATGATAGATAGTACCTAACATAACTGTCAGTTGCATAGAAAACTTGTATTTTTATTACGATTTTTATTATTTTCTGGATATTACTCCGAAGTTAGCAGCTTTTAAGTGTACAAATCGAGATTTCTAAGCGAAATCAAAGATATGGTGATCTTAAAATTGCCGTTCTATCAATAAAACCTTTTTTTTTTTTTAAAGACGGTGTGCGCTTTTTAATTCGTCTTTTAAGGTAGGTAACGTTAATTCAAAATACACTTTTCTGTTATAGACATATAAAACCACGAAAACATTTTTAAATGATGCGATCTAGGTGTAAAATAAGGTACCATTGCCGCTAGCGACATCTACAAAAAGCTTTGCCTGATACACCCCATTGGTTCAGCACTTTTTGAGAAAATCGACTTTTATTCAGATTATTCAGGCACTTGAACTTACGAGTATGTTACCATAAAGTCGCTTGCTTTATCTTAATTTATCTTAAGTTCAGGCGTTGGGGTCTATATCTCGCAAGTGATTTTTCAGAGTAGATATAGAAAAGTATAAGGCAAACCGAGTCGAATTAAATTTGTCTTCGTCTGAACATTTGGTTTCATTTCATTAACCTAGACCCTGGTGGAGACTTGTTCACAGATAATGTTATGGTTTGTGCAGATGTCTGCGAAAACTTTTTCAGAGAAATATTAGCTTTGTTGCGGAACAAGTAGAGTTGTGAAGTCTCTATGACACTAGGTTGTCATAGAGATGGAGATTATCAATATGTATCTTTCGGCAATATGTCCAATTTTTTTCTAATTTGTCCTATTTTATAATCTACCTGCCTTTTTTGTTTTGTAGTCAATATTGCAAATAGTTCCTTGATTTGCAAGGTGGGGAATATATCTTATGTATAATATTTGTAGATAATTAATTTAATTGAATTGTGTTTGTTTATTTTTAAGAATCTACTTGTAATTTTTTTCCTCACCGAGCTATAATCATAAAGTCAAAGTCAAAGTCAAATCATTTATTACAATTTGGCCTTCTCGGGCTCTTTTGTATTGTCACATTACATTGTTATAATTATTTAAATAAATTATAGTAAATTTATTACAATACAATTAAATTGACGTAAATATAAACATACACCAACAGTAAAAGGTGTCCAAAATATATTAATAATATACATTTGCACATCTACCAGACATTTTTGTTACTAATAAAATCATTTATCTTATAATAGGCCTTGCCTATTAGTCGACGTTTGACATGAATTTTTAGTTATATATTTTAATAGATATTATATTAATAGATTATATTATTATAATAATGTTATATGATCGGGATTTGCAAGGTGGGGAATATATTGCGGAACAAGTAGAATTGTGAAGTCTCTATGACACTAGGTTGTCATAGAGACGGAGATTGTCAATAGCTTTCGGCAATATTTGTGTCATGCTTTTTTTTTTTAAAATAATATATTAAAATTTATTTCAACAAAATAACAATAATAACTAAAAAAACAGAAAACTAACTATATAAAATCATCTAACATTCATTCACATTTAATCATTCATTCGTTCCTTCAAACATACCTGCTCCATCCTCACATCCTATCCATCTCACTCGCTTGCTTGTTTCTCTGATCCTTAAGCTTATAGCCCTTATTACTGAAATTTGTATTTTAATTTTTAGCCAGCCTGCAACTTGTGAGAATGGCTTCTGTCATGTTTTTATTCTATTTATTTACCACAGTTCAGTGTTTATTTCGGCCTTTATTTCTCCACAAGCTCATCTACTATTCTAAATGACAGGACATGTGACGGGAGCGTAACCCAGAGTATTTTGGTCTTTCCTAACCCGACTAAGCCCTGAGGGTGTACAAGTTACAAGAACCGCACATACTTGTAATCAGGCTCCTCACTGAAAACCCGATCGGCAGAGAAACGATACTACTACTAGGTACACGAATATGATACCTATTCTAGAACTTTAAATATAATAGATTCAGAATATTTTATTATAATCTTTATACTAGCACGACATTGCGCTTTGTACTTTGTGCAATTAAGTTTTATTAATTTATTTATAATAGGGTAGCCAACAGTGCTAACATCACACACTTATTTGTACTTAACATTAAATCAGAAGTTAGATGTTGCACCTATTATAAGCGACCACCACATTACCACAGTAGCCTTTATTACATACATACATATCTTCACGCCAGATCCCTTGCGGGGTAGGCAGAGACAATTGAGCGCCATTTGACACGATCACGACATACCTCTTTCGCTTCGTCGACATTCATTAACCTCTTCATACATGCCCTTTGGTTACGAAGACTTTTTAATGCACCTTCAGTCAGTGTTTTATTTATTTGATCGTGATATGTGAGTCTCGGTCTGCCAGGGCCTCTTTTACCCACAACTTTCGCATTATATATCTGGTTCGTCAATCTTTCATCGCTCATCCTTTCAACATGCCCGAACCTTATTTTTTTTCCTTATTTTTGTCCCTATGCTTTCCTTCATACCAACCCTTTTCCGTATTTCGACGTTACGTATGCGGTCCGCCAAAGTGACGCCACATATCCGCCGCAACGACCGCATTTCTACTGCATTAACCCTACTCTCATGCGTATTCTGACATATCCACGACTCGCTTCCATACATCAGTGTTGGTACCAACATGGCATTGTGTATGGCGAGCCGAGCTTTGTCACTGACTGAGTAGCCTTTATTGCCTATGAAAAATAACAATATAATAAAATTTTTAATAAGTATACAAAAACTAAATATTATTCGAAAAACTAAACCTGAAACAATTTTTAAAAAAATATATATAATAAACATACAATTCCTTTGAAATAACTAACTGGAATCAGACACTTTAGACTGACGTCAGTCCCTAACATTATGCCGGCTTGGCTAGATGCTTTTTCCCACTTCGCTTGAAGGACTCCAGGTTAAGTGCCACATCTTTAACGTGCAACAGATGTATGCGTCTCTAAATTTATACGTATACGTAGGGATGGTGACTACGGTAACAATAATATGTTATTATGTTGAAAAAAAAAACATAGTAACATCTTTATCTTTCAATTATATTTCTTTTGTTTTTTTTTTTCTATTTACACCTAAGTATCAGTAATAAAGATTTTTTTTAATCTTTATTGCACTATATACAAGGGGCGGGCTTAATGCCGCTAGACATTCTCTGACAGCCAAACCTTTAGGATAATGTAGTAAGTTCAAGGTGTGAGGTAGGTGCAACACGTAATATAGATATGATAAATATGAAAATAATTAGGCTCTAGATAAAAGGATATACTTACATTCAAAAATACATGTACTATATACAATATTCATAAATAAGTATGTTTCCTAATTTGGCCAATATACCACGTGGAATTTGTTAAAGATCAAATATTTTTATATTATAATCTAGAATAAAAATAGGGAACATACGTATTTAAATAAAAAAATATTTAGTAATACAATCTTAAGTTAAGGTTCAGAGAAATATTCCTAAAAATATCGCCACTCATACCGAGCTTAATCAAGTAGGTAGCGAAAGGTCAACGACCGCGCGGACTTTGACTTACGTAAAAAGCAGCCTTGGGATTCGAGCGAGGTTGCCGCCCCGCGCTGCCCGGCCGGTGTGTGACCTTGTCACAGTCCCCAGCCTTTAGATACATATTTATCACGATAGAAATTGCGATTTTCAGACACCCGAAGCCTAAAAAATATTTGCTGTTTTTGCAATTACACGTGGTAAAGACTCACTTAATAAAGGACTGATCAAATTTGACCCAAAATTTAAAATGCGCGATCACCGTGGTGTGGTTCACCATGATATCGTGCCAGAGCGTCAATAAGGAATACAACTCGGCCGTTTAAGTCATCTACGTGAAACAATTAGACCGGATTTGTGGGCAGATGGATTTTTTACCACGATTGTATAAGGAATCGGAGAGGTGAAGAATAAGAGACGACTGTATTACTCAAATTACTATTTTAATTATGATCTTTACAAAATACAGTACAAGTTTAATGTAGAATTCGTAGCCGAGCAAAAGAGGTCGCTCCGTTCAATACAACGTCTTTTATAGATATTTCAATGTTCGCTGGTTGGCCGGCTGTCAGCCAATCAGCGATGACCCTAGGTAAAATATCGTTTGTATTTTCTTATTTTAGTGTTTTTTTAGAAAATAACAACATTTAACAAGTACTGGATATTAACAATTACTTATTTTAAAGTATCTGTCAATTTTTAGAATGATTGTTTAGCTGAATTACTCTTTTATGTTCTAAAATCTTAAAATCATACGCTTTGCTAACAACATCGTTACATTTAAATTTATTACTTCAAGCCGCATTCCAATGAATCTCATCGGATAAATATTCGCATTACTACTTGCTTTAGTACTTTTGATCACCATAAGTCTGTCTCTTTCTTGGACAGAATATTTATCTGACAAGATAACATTTCTTAAAATTTAGAACGCGATCTTAGTAACCTATAAATGGCAATGAAATATTGTAAACAAATTTATAACTATATATGACATTTAACAAGCATGGTTACGAAAATAGTACTTTCTTTATAATAACGTAACCTAACTACATACATTAACTATACATATATTATCAAATTCTAACAATTGTAACTGATTTGGTCAAACATAAAATGAAAGTCATCGCTCAGCCACCATAATCGCCAGATTTAGCTCTCTGTGACTTTTTCCTGTATTCAAAACATAATCCAAAAAAAATAATTTAGTAGATATTAAAAACG
Organism: Tinea semifulvella; assembly: GCA_910589645.1. NCBI lineage: Eukaryota > Metazoa > Arthropoda > Insecta > Lepidoptera > Tineidae > Tinea > Tinea semifulvella. The sequence goes on along the minus strand of OU342619.1, from coordinate 2,059,537 downwards.
AACGCCCTAAATCTTGAAAAACAGCTTTACACTTATATTTCACATATATGCTACAATGAATCTTAATGCCTTCATTTTAATAGTCACATTTCCCTGGGTTGATTTTAATCGATGTACTCGATGGGAAGGGATTTGTCTATTCGATTGTGTGCTCGATTGTCTCGTGTCGATTGTGGTTGTATTCGATTATCAGAAAGCGCGCGAACTGTCACTGTTAATGATGTGCTTGACAGTTAATTTAGTTATCGATGTTTTGTGCTGCGTTCATTGCTTTTATAGACTATTTTTGTCTTTGATTTGATTTTTTATTGTAAGTAGGTTCATGGAAAGAGTAACCGAACTTATTTTATGAAACTTATGTATAATGTCCAATGTTATGCGAGCACATAAGTAGATAATTCTCATACACACTTTTTATACTTTGTTAGATTTAGGGTGAATCTATTATCTTTTGACCTCCTAAATATATTATATATTATGTAATGTGGTCTGGCGAATAAGTGGACTGTATTATGATGGCTGGCTGGCCAACAAAATTTAATTGTTAATGTCTTCTAGAGACTACTCTTGCATAAACGATGCCCTATGATAATAATTAATATCTAGAAACGGAGCGAAGGAAGGAAGAAAGAAGGAAGAGAAAGTTACTTACGGCGATGATGATAAACACGATAGCAGTCCAGAATTCAGGGTTTTTCGGCGCAATCAGCCACACACACAGAGTACAGAGCACGAGTCACCACAATTAAAATAGTTTATTAGCGTAATTATCCAAAGGCGGTTAAGAGAGAGAGCAAGAAGGGAATAAGGAATTGGAACATTCAAGATTATTATTATTATCAAATTGGCAAGCGTGTATGCAAGTGAGACTGCGAACGCATTAAAATCAAATATGTACAGCATGTGCGAGTTCATCGACGAGCTTGCCACTTGTTATGATTGGTCTATAGTAAAGTTGGCTAAATGTGAATCCGCTTATTTATAAGCGTGGTTTCTGACCACCCCGAAAGGGAAACGGTCGTGATGATACTTTTTTTTTTTTTATGTGCGTAGTATATATCGCTACACATATTTATAGTGTCACCAGCGGCCATTGTTTTTGAGGTCGTATGGGGCCACGTATTATTAGTACGTATTATTATTATTATTTTTGCTGTTTGTTTTTTACTTTTTAAATAATGTGTATAATACTAACATAGTTCTAAATTAAAATGTTAGTAACAATCATGGAATCAATTTTGAAATTAATAATTTATTAATAATATTATTATTAAGCGGTAAATTTGAAATCCATCCTACGAATATATAGGTTTGGCCAAACCATAATGTATATTCATGTGTTGTTTTGGTCTCCCCAAAAGTTTATATATCAAAAAATATATACACGGAGTCTTTTCCGGCAAGCAATTTTCTTACCATGTGCTTAAGTCGTCATTTGAGTGCTAGTGGCAAGCTGAACAAGCCATTTGACTGCAGTTTTCCTATAGCACACAGGGGGTGGTCCATTGCAGCCTTAACCTAGTCAGTTCAAGTCCATCTCATCGATAAAATTTTAATTTAGTTAAATTTATCGTATAAAAATATAAATCATCGATATGCGATCGTAGCACATCACTAATGACTTCCATCTCCTCTCGATATCCGCTGCTGAGAATCTGGGACCAGTTTGTAGTAATTATTGCATTTGTTTAACAAATAAATGTATTTACTGTTCCATTTCCACTGAATTTACGATGTAGCGTATTAAATTTAAGATAAAAATCAGTCGAGTATAGTCAGGCAAAACAGCGCTGGCTTATTTTAGAAAACAATCGCAGCTATTTAGTTTCACAGACCATAATAATAATAATAAATTCTTTATTGTACAAAGCCAAAACAAGTGCAGGTACATAGGCTTAATGCCGTAAATGCATTTTCTACCAACTAACCTTTGTGACTGAGATATGTAATAAGCGGGTGCAGCAGAAGAAAAAGAAAGTTGAAATTATTTATTTATTTATTACTATATAAAACACACATTAATTACAAACATATAGTACTTATACATAAAAATGTCCTACATAAACAAATAAATATATAACTAAATATAAAATACATACATATACGCATATATAATAAGTGAGTTATGGCGACTTATTCTGCTTGTGAAATAAGTATGTGTATAGCTTATCTTTAAATATTTTAAGAGATGGTGCCTGTCTGATAATGAAAGGAAGTCTATTCCACTGGCGAGCTGCAGATACTGTAAAGGAATCTGAGTATCTGCTGGAAGTCTGCATAGAGGCGTTGTAGCGACAAATTTGTGGAACAATTTGCCTCCTAACATCAGGCAAGTAACCACCAGATCGCTATTTAAAAAGAAAGGTCTATTCGCATTTCATTTCCCAACAAAATTTGTAAGTATATTATTATTATGTATGTATGTGTATAGTTTATGTATTAGTATTTAGTTTATTATATACATATATATATATGTATGTGGCTAGTTATTAAATAATACTTTTAATATTTATATTGAATATTTTAGCACCTACTTTCCAGTAAATTGTTTAAAGTTTTCCAAATGGTTGGCTATGATAAAATGTCTTGCAGCATTAAAGCCCGCCATTGTCTTTGTGCAATAAAGTAATAAATTAATAAATAAAGGCCTAGACCTTACTGCTACAGATAGCCCATCAAGAAAGTACTTCTAGAGAATTCGGCGTTGTCTTGCGACGCTTGGCCAGACGGGTTTGCGAGGACCTGATGTAAATGACATCATTCATCTTGTTTGGAGGTTTTGGGCGCTGAATTGAATTCACTGTTATATAATGCATCTTTAGATAAATTATTCTAACAAGATTAGAATTTAGGTGTGTAAAATGTTTAAAATATCACTATGACTACTACTAGACTGACCGACTAACTGCTTCCGTGGCCTAGCGGTTAAGTCCGTGGATTTAGACTCGGAGGTATCGGGTTCGATTCTTGGTCCGGGACACTAAAATATTTATTAATACATTTAAATAGGCGCGGTGGTGGCTCGGTTGTATGAACGCGTTCCTTGAATCCTACAAAGGTTGGTTCAAACCCACCCGGCATGTACCAATGAGAAATGCACTTTTCTTACGTACATTTGTCATAGATTAACAACACCACCGTTCCCGTGCCTCGGAGAGCACGTTAAGCCGTCGGTCCCGGTTCCACTAATACCAACTTGTGGAATCGTTAATAAATTGTCATTAAAAATTGACATCGTTTCCTCGCCAAGCCGTCTGGCCAGCGTGGCGAGTATAGGCCAAATTCTCCAGATATATGTTCTGGAAGAACTGAACTCTCCAGCAGTGAAGGTCTAGGACGCTGTGTTCTAGGGGCTGTAATGATAATGATGACATTTAAATAATAATACTTTATAAACAAGGTAAGTCTTTGGTTTGGGATGCGACGTGTACTGACACCCTCTGTGCTAGTCGTGTTGGCGCGACACGAAAACGAGCAGGTGCAGCGGCTGAATTGGCTGCAAATGGTAAACGTAATAAGTACATAGAGTTGGCAAACCGTTACCATTTTGTGCCGTTTGCCGTAGAGACGATGGGCCTTTGGTCTGAGGACGCTAAATCATTAGTACGCGACATAAGCGTTGCCATCCGAGCGTCAACAGGTGATCCTCTGAGTGGGAATATCTTATTCAGAGGATCAGTGTTGCCATCCAACGAGGTAACGTCGCTGGAGTCCTCGGAACATTGGGTTCATCTTCTCCTGGATTCGATGACATGTAGATTATAATCAAGATATTTGTAAGTATTTAATTTTTATATTAATTAGGTTTATTAATTTGTTTAAAATGTGTATTAATTAAATTTAAGTATTTATTATATGGTATGTAAATAATATTTAGTTTATTTGTGATATTTCTCGAATTTGGTACGCTAGAGTCATCGACGAGTTTGCCACTTGTCATGATTGGCCTATAGTAAAGTTGGTGAATGTCAATTCGCTTCTTTATAAGCATGGTTTCTGACCACCTCGCAAAGGGTAAGGTCGTGATGATACTACATGACTACTACTAGAGTTAGTAATAAAGATAGATGCGAAAACTACACATTTCCAAATAACTTAATTGGAAATTATTTACTCGAAGTAAGGTACAATTAACAAAAAAATATCTTAATTATTAATTAAACTAAAAACTAACATTTTAAAACAATAATTACTATTAATAAAAATAAAATCAAACCTACTTAATAAATAAAAATACAACTAAAATAGAGAAAAAATAAAATTATTATAAATAAAAAATTTGCTCCAAATCGCTGCCATTGGGTAAAGTGCCAAGGATACTGACAGCATTGCCACGTTGAATGGCAATGCTGATTCCTAATTGCACAGTAATATATATTTAAAAATAGTCCAAAATGAATGATGTCATTTGTTTTCTTCTGAATATCAACTCTAAGAGCGTTAGTCTGTGCGTACTCATATATCATTTCTTTTAGCGTTTGACATAGACAGTTTCCGTTAGCAAAATATTTTTTCATTATATAACTTTAGCGCTTAATGAATGTGAATCCCGCTGCTGGGTAATTTATAGTTTATCTAAATTTTTTTAAAACTGCTTCCGTGGTCTAGCGGTTAAGTCCGTGGATTTAGACTCGGGAATATTTATTAATGTAAATAAATATATTTTAAATAATATTTAATTTACTTGTGATATTTCTCGAGTTTGGTACGCTAGAGACACCGACGAGCTTGCCACTTGTCATGATTGGCCTATAGTAAAGTTGGCTAATTGTGAATCCGCTTATTTGTTCTTATTCTGACCATCCCGAAAGGGAAACGGTCGTGGTGATGATGATAGCTAAAATTTAAGTAACAATTTAGTAATAAATTCAGTGGAAAATTAAGCTGAAAATTTGGCTAAAACAATAATAGTTTCGGAACAAGAGCGAAGTCTGTATTTCTCCGCAATTATTATGAAATACAATGCAATGGCTTGCATCGGGTCCGTTCTTAATGAACTTACTGGCTTTAGGTTAAGGCGCGTTCATAACTCACGGTTTTTTTATCTCTATAAATTATCATATATCTGTATTGTTGTATCTGTTCATTATTTATAAGAAGCGACATCATTCTGTAAAAAAAAAGGTTTTAAAGTGAGAACTTTATTGTGCGCGCTTGGTTGGGAACCTATTCCGTTGAACGTACATCCGTACGTCAGAACAGCGTTCAAGGGGAAACAGCGCGGCGGGCAAGGGAAGAGGGGCGGATAGGCGCGCGCGTATAGCCGCTGCCTCTCTCGCTCTCTCCCGCTCCTTCTTTCTCTTTCTTTCTTTACGCGCCTGCAACTATGCATGCGCACGCAGCCACGCTCATTCAATTACTCTCCATAATCCTACCAACTACGAAATCAATAACTTGCAAGTTTAGTTCTCACTTTTGCGGTACGTCCCGCGACGCACCCGTTTTTTTTTTGTTAGAACATTGGTAGAACCCCTGTTTGAAATATAAAAATATATATTTTTTCAAGATAAAAATTATAGTCCGAATAACAAAACACTACTGTATAGTAAATAAGGTAGCGTCAGTAAATACACGATATCTATCGTAATAAATATTTAAGGGCTGGAGAGTGTGACAAGGTGACCGCCTCTCTTCAGCAGCCGCTTGACCTGCGCCCGAGAAGCGTCTGCACATGCACGCCCTCTGTTACGTTCGACAAGTTCCAATAAAGTCCGAGTACTTAAAAATGTCGTGTACATTTCTCACCAACTTTTTACATCTAGATTATAATCCAAAAGCAGTGTACACAACATTGTTATTAGCTATGATATTATTAATTCATTCTCATTATTTAATTTTAGTTTTAAAACAACACGGTAGGAAATGCAGTCTTCCCCTCAGTTAAAGTACATGACTAAATGGCCATACGCATTCAATAAAACTAGTACTAGTATTTGCTTGTACGGGTGGACTGATCCTGGTAATACAGACACTACCCTCAGGGTGGCGTGCTGTCATTAAAATTTGTCATGATAACTACAAGTACCTATGCATTATAATATTAATTTATTTTTCTTAATATTTTCTCGTAAATGATTATACCTAGGCGCGGTGGTGGCTCGGTTGTAAGAACGAGTTCCTTAAATCCTACAAAAGTCGGTGTCAAACCCACCCAGCATGTACCAATGAGAAATACACTTTTCTTACGTACATTTGTCATAGATTTACAACACGTCGGAGAGCACGTTAAGCCGTCGGTTCCAGTTCCACTAATACCAACTTGTGCAATCGTTAATAAATTATTATAAGAAATGACATCATATCCTCGCCGAGCCGTCTGGCCAGGGTGGCGAGTGTAGGCCAAATTCTACAGATATATGTTCTGGAAGGCCCATCTCCAGCAGGGGATGTCTAGGACGCTGTGTTCTAGAGGCTGTAATGATTAAGTGATCTATTATTTGTGTTTATATATTCATACATAATATATATTTATGTAAGTATTTTAATTATATATCATGTAAGTATTTATGTAATAGTATTTAATTAGTTAATGCACCAGCAATCCTCTGCCGCACTCCCAAAGGCTAGCTGTTATAAAATTCCGGAAGGCATTAAGTTCGCCCTTATACATAACTTTTAAAGTTATTTTGTGCAAAAAGAGCACCACCACTTATATGTTTTAAAAATTTGCTGACTAAACACGTTTACAAAAAGCAAGACGAGTCTACATCATTACAGCCCCTAGAACACAGCGTCCTAGACATCCACTGCTGGAGATGGGCCTTCCAAAACATATATCTGGAGAATTTGGCCTACACTCGCCACGCTGGCCAGACGGCTTGGCGAGTCTACATAACTTGACTAAATCGGTATATTATTATATGAATATATTGTATGTAACCAGTATTTGTATGAGTTATCTATGTATTGTATGTATTTATATTATGGATTAAATATCGTTCTTTTTACTGTAAAATGTATTAGTTTCTGTGTAATAAAGAATTTATCTATCTATCTATCTAAAGAGTTTACGTTCACGAGACTCAGCAATGAGGAAACACGACGCATGGAAAAGTATCATATCAAACTCGCGCGGTCGAACCGCTTCTAGTTGTTATGATCAGTCTTTATTTCCAAGATTCAACGCAAAACTAAATTAATCTATTCGCCGGAGATAATAGTTATTCTGGTATCTAAGTTGTAACCACCTATATTGAAGTGGACATAGTTTTGGGTCAATTATATATTTAATTAATTATTTTAATTAATTTGGATTTTGATTTATTAAACTTTAACTGCCTTCGTGTTCTAGCAGTTAAGCCCGTGGATTTAGACTCGGAGGTACCGGGTTCGATTCCTGGTCGGAACACAAACATATTTAATAATGTAAATAAATGCATTTAATTAATATTTTATTTATTTATTTAATTCTCGAGTTTGGTACGCTGGAGACATCGACGAGCTTGCCACTTGTCATGATTGGCCTATAGTAAAGTTGGCTAAATGTGAATCCACTTATTTATAAGCGTGGTTTCTGACCACCCCGAAAGGGAAACGGTCGTAATGATACTTTACTCTTTTATACTTTACAACTATTTTAATGCTGTAATTTTTTTACTTAAATATAAATATAGAAAAGAAATACAGTAAAATAAATAAAAAAAAAATATATTTTAAATTTCAATCATTTATTTACTTTCCAATACATATAACTTATTAAATAGCCCGCCAAACTGTAACCACAGTTTGTTGGCGGAGACAATTACTCTCGAAGCTTAATAATAAATATTTATAGTACATAAAAAATATGCGCGGGCGCGAACCAATCTCTCCCCCCGCGCGACCACCCCGTCCGCCTACAGGTACCATTCATTTAAGTCTATTATATATGTCGATTAGTAATACTGTCTCTCCAGGCTCTTTTCTATCTGCCTGCAACGAGTCCTTGAGTATTTTGGTCGTATACGACTAGCCCGTAAAAGCTCTGGCAATCTGAAAAGGCTGGTAATCACGGGAAAAATTGAAGGCAAGAGACCCCGTCGCCAGAGCCCGACACGCTGATCTGACCAGATCCGCACCAAACTTCACACCCAAGTCCACAAAACCCTGCACGCCGCCGTAAGCAGACCCGGATGGTACAGCATCATCCGGGACAAAGTGATCCAAGGACGGGGTCCCTCAGCATTAAGTAAAGCAACTGATGAAGAAGAAGGATGAGTTATACTGTCTGTAAAGACCATGTTGAATTTATCATTTGCTACTATTTATTATTAAGCTGCCTCCGCGGTCTAGTGTTTCGATTCCTGGTCGGGAGACAATTTAATAAACAATTTTTATTTTATTTGTGATATTTCTCGAGTTTGGTACGCTGGAGACATCGACGAGCTTGCCACTTGTCATAATTGGCCTATAGTAAAGTTGGCTAAATGTGAATCCATTTACATATAAGCGTGGTTTCAGACAACCCCGGAAGGGAAATGGTCTTGATGATACTTTTATTATAAAGATTAATGACATATAAATCCGTGGTCTAGCGGTTAAGACCGTAGATTAAGACGCGGAGGTACCTGATTCGATTCCTATATTAGACGCAATAATTTATTTATGATTAGATATATCGACGAGCTTGCCACTTGTCATGATGGGCCTATAGTAAAGTTGGTTAAATATTGTGTGTTTCTGACCACACCGGAAAGAATACAGTCCGCGTCTAAATCTTGACAAACAGTTCAAAAACACTAAATAGAGGGAAACACAAAAGCTGTTTTTTTTTTTATTTTAAATTATAAAGCAACATCCTCCGCCACGTCTATGTCTGTTCGCGATAAATTCAAAAACTACAGCACTGATTTTCATGCTGTTTTTACCAATGGATAGAGTGGGGCTCGAAGAAAGATAAGATAAGTTAAGATAAAAATTATTTATTTGCATAAATGTTAGTCTAATTTACAGGTCTTATAGTAAACTAACTTAACGTAACAACATTTGCCAAGCAAATTGGCAATTTTTAAAATTTTAAATAAAATATGTCCAAAGACTTACATCTAGGTAATCATACAATATTGTCAGCTTAAACTTTAGGTATTACAATTGTCAAAATATTATTTTAAATTATAAAACATATTTTCTTTTAACCAAATTATTAATTGATTTTTAAATACATTTTTTCCCAACAATTTTAATTTGTTAGGTAATTTATTATGAGTTCGTATACACATAATTAGGCAATTTTTATTACATTTTGTTTTTTTAGGATTTATATCTAGGTACAATAAGATCTTTTAGGTTTCTCCTACTTCTAACGCTTAAATCTCCAATCTCAATTATATGGTCAAGGAACATATAGCAGCTGTAAAAAACTACCAATTAAACAAGTCAGCAATAGCAGAACACCTAATGGATAGTGGCACAAACCATTGGATTGAGCTGCATGACCCAAAGATACTTTCCACCGATCGTCACTATTACCCTAGAATAGTACGTGAAGCGATCGAAATAAAGAAACACAAAAATTTCAATCGAGAGGGGGGTTATAAGCTATCTTCATCGTGGAATCCAGTAATCAATAGGTTTCGACGCCGGGAAAAATCGCCCGGTGTCGCCAAGGATATTGTAAGTGTCGTGTGTCGTGATTTCTAAAAACTTTTAAAGTGATAAGTGGGTAGGTTTACATCTACCGCCCAGTATGTACGAGACTACACCGCATAGCTTCAGTCGACCCGTGACCACGGCCAATGCAACTTGGTTGAAACGTCGGGAGAAATATCTTTCTAAACATGTCGCTGTATTTTCTAACAAATAAGCAAACATCCAAAATATAAAGAGAAAGATTTATAAACTAAATCAAATCAAAATCAAATCATTGTGTATCGTATAAAGGTCTACAGTACATTAAAGTTCACGATGGCATGTATCTATGTCTTAAGGATAACATACTATGTATATCCTTTTAATACTTAAAAAAATGGGCAATTTCAAAGCGGTAATTGGAAGGCTATTTACACAAATACGATATTAATGCTTATCATTTTAAGCTTTATCATTTCATAGAGAATATTTTTTCTTTTTACACAATGCAAATTAAATAATTACTTTGGGAGATATAGCAAAATCAAAATAATGCGCATCGAAATCAATTAATAACGTGTCGCCAATTACACAGGTAAACCCGGGTAAAACAGCTAGTTTTATATAATAAAATATTTAGTATTTAGGATTAATCGTGCTAGTCTTATTTGGGATGTTTATTTTTATAAACACCCTAAATAAGATCGCTTGCAACACTTTCTGCAACAGGGCCTTTTCCTTCCTTTACCCTCTCTTGGACAAGTCTCATATTTGTAACTCCCTAGCTCTTTCTTTCTCTTTTCTTTCCTCTTATTCTTATCTTGTACTTTTTCATTAAACCATTCCTTAAATTTCCCTTTTATATCCTTAAAATTGTGCAGTCGGTCCTTTTCTGATTCGAACAGTTTTTGTTTTGCGTTCAAAACATCATACAGATCTTGTATTATAAATCCTGATATATCATTTTTAGTTGTAGCTTTATATTTGTTGCTATAAATATTTCCTTTGTTCACTCTTCTGTTATTAAATTCTTCTTTTCCTTCGAGAAGATCTTTACGTATTTCTTTGATTTTCTCAAATGCTTCTCTGTCGAGCGAAGTGCTTCTGTTCTCAAGATTCAGTTCAGCGTCATCTATTTCGAAATCTATCTGCTTAGCTAATTCTTCTTTTATTCGTTCTAGATTAGCTATAGTTGCATTTACATCCTTCTTCACTGATTTAGCTTCTATTTTTAATAATATTTGCACTGTTATTATTGATAGCGATGTGAATATCTGTAACAAAAGTTAATTTTAGTTCACCAGCAGGTAAACATAAGTATTTTATGGATTCTGATTAAAATTATGTATTACATAGGCATTATTCCGACACGTTCCCTCACCACAATGTATGAAGATCAAGGTCTTTAGCTAGTGCGTCCTTCCCGTAATGTCGAACGGTGCATAGACGTGGATACTGACAATGGGTCAGCTCAGCGAGCTATAAAAAGAGCAATGCGTGGTATTTCTCTGATAGATAGAATTCGAAACGTTGAATTTCTTTAGAGAACCAAATTAACTGATATAGCTTTCAAATTTAGCAAGCTGAAGTCGCAATGGAAGGAATTACTATTATAATAAACTGCAGTGGATTTAGACCGGGATCGATTTCTTGTCGTGACACATTAATATATTAAATTTGTGATATTTCACGAGTTTTGTACGCTGGAGACAAGCTTGCCACTTGTGTTTCACTCAAAGCGTGGTTTTAGATAACCCCGGCAAGGATACTGTCGTGATGACACTTATTTGTATTTATTTTATACTTTTAAAGTTATCTATATTTTACATGATTGTTTTTTTTTAATAATAAAAACTTTTATTTATTAAAAAAAAAGTTTTGTAAGTAGGTTTTTTTTTATTTATAGTTTTTTTTTTTAAATTGAAGTTTAAATTTAGTTATTAGCTTTATTTCTCTCATCACCAATTATTTCTTAACTATATTTCACATAATATCTTTCATTATATAGACTCATCATTGAAAGCGATCTTTTACTACCCTCGTCAAATAATTATTTAAAATAATAAACAAGCAAACATCCATACCATATTAAAAACCTATACAGTCTTCCAATAAACTCAAAAACCATAAATGGAAATCGCAAAATTTTTCATTATAGAAAATATGGTCGATAACTTTTGCGCATGAGTTTTTATGTTTCATAAAATTTGTATGAAATTTCAGCGTTATTTTTATAGGCCATAATAATGCCTTTTCAACATTTCAAAAGCATATTTCGAATATTTAATCTTTGTTCTCGTTTCAGTGACGCCGCAATATTATGCAGGTTGGTAAAATTATGAACGGACATTTCTCGCTGACATATTTTATTTGTGTCTATTATTCTTTACTAGTTGACCTGGCGAACTTCGTACGAACTTTTTGTCAGGGAGAATACCTACAAGGTATTAAGTTTGCCTATGTTCATTTTATTTTGTATATTTTAATGTGCAATAAAGAATTTTATTATTATTTTTATTATTATGGGAAAATGTTTTTTTCTTCTAATTTATTTTTATCTTTCTTAACTGCCTCCGTGGTCTAGCGGTTAAGTCTGTGCATTTTTTGTACGGGTTCGATTCCTGGTCGGGACACAATAATATATTTTTTTTTTATATATACTGGACACGACATGTGACATCGCGCCCACCTGATGGTAAGCAGTACGCGAGGTCCAAGAATGGGAGCAACTGACGCCGGTCACCACGACCGACATCAGTCTCTACCACTATGCCGGCCTAACAAGATGCTTTTTCACACTTCGCTTGAAGGACTCCAGGTTATAAGAGTGGGGAAACACACTGGCTGGGAGAGCATTCCACATCTTCAGCGTGCGACAGATGTAAGAGTCTCCAAATTTATGAGTACGCATAGGGATAGTGGGTAAGGTATGTGGATGCATATTTTGGCCTGTGCGTGTAGTTCGGTTGCGAAATAGAGAAGAAGGGATAAGGTTATGGAGCTCCTCAGAACACTCGCCGTGGTATAGCTTGTAGAACACGCTCAGAGAGGCAACGTCACGGCGAAGCTGCAGTGATTCGAGAGTTTTAGAGACTGTGGTGTCGTCCACTATCCGAATTGCCCGCCTCTGCAGGACATTGAGAGCATCTGTAAGATACTTAGCGGAGCGATCCCAGAGGTGAGAACAGTATTCCACGCATGACCTTATCTGCGCTTTATACAGCATAAGTCTTAGAGCAGGCGGGAAAAACCGCTTCACCTTGTTCAGTATCCCAAGTTTTGTCGACGCTGTTTTGTTAATGCTCTAATTTTATTTAAATGAATAAATTTAATTACTATTTAATTTATTTGTGATATATCACGAGTTTGGTACGCGTCATAACTGGCCTATAGTAAAGTTGGCTAAATGTGAATCCGCTTCTTTATAAGCGTGGTTTCTGACAAATACAAGGGATACGGTCGTGATGATACTTTACTTTTTTTTACTTTTATCTATTATATTACCTTTCCAAACTCGAGAATATCACAAATAAATTAAATAATAATTAAATTTACTTATTAAATTATTGTCTCCCGACCAGGAATCGAACCAGGTACCCCCGAATCTACGGACTTAACCGCTAGAGGCAGTTAATATAATAGTAAAAATGGCATTAGTCTTACCAAAAAATATATCTATAGTATGTACTATTTATTTATTTTTTATCATTGTAAATAGTCATATACTAGTACAAAAAAATCCCAAAATGAATGATGTAATTTTACAACGTTTGCATGATTAAAAGTACCAGGGCGACATAAAATACGAAGAGGTACGACTTATCTACAGCTAATAAAGCAATAGTGGTTTCCAGTTTGATAACATCCTCATTTATTTAATGGACTTTCCCCATTGAATTATGTAAGAAACGGTCATTTCTTGCTAATTATCATTCCAAACACTCAAACAAATGATCGGGAAATGTTAAAGTTTTAAAAAAAATATTTTAAACAATTTGTTAGGTGTGCTAAACTATATAAAATAAACAGGAAGGCTGGCAATTATTTCTGCCAACGTATTAGCCTCGCTATACAGAGGGGAAATGTTGCCAGTCTCCTTGGAACTATCTCGGATGGGACATCTCTAGAGGGCATTTTTTTTATAGTTTAGTTTCATCATCATCATCATCATCAGCCTGTGTCTCTCCACTGCTGGATATAGGCCTCCCCCAAGGCTCGCCACTGCACGCGGTCTTTTGCAATCCTCATCCAACCCCCACCAGCGACCCTCCTCAGGTCATCCGTCCATCTGGCGGGGGGTCGTCCCACTCTGCGTCGTCCCGTACGTGGTCTCCACTCCAGAACCCGTTTGCCCCATCGGTCGTCGGTTCTGCGGCAGATGTGTCCGGCCCATTGCCACTTCAGCTTGCTAATTTTGAATGCTATGTCAGTAACTTTGGTTCTCTGACGAATTTCAACGTTTCGAATTCTATCCATCAGAGAAATACCAAGCATAGCTCTCTCCATAGCTCGCTGAGCAACCTTGAATTTGTGAATCAGACCCACTGTCAGTGTCCGTCCACGTCTCTGCTCCGTACGACATTACGGGGAGGACGCACTGGTTGAAGACTTTTGTCTTCAAACACTGTGGTATGGACGATGAGAAGATATGTCGAAGTTTCCCGAATGCCGCTCATCCTAGCTGAATGCGTCTGTCGGCTTCTTTGCTGAAGTTAGCAGCGCCTAGCTGAATAGTCTGTCCAAGGTAGACGTATTCCTGCACAACTTCGAGAGTAGCATTTCCCACACAGATTGGCCTCGGCTTGACATGGTCATTGAACATAACCTTAGTCTTATCCAGGTTCATTCCGAGGCCAACCTGCTGAGAAGCCACGTTTAAGCCGTTTAACATTCTGCTAAGATCCTTGAGCGAGCTGGCCATGATGACTATGTCATCCGCGAATCGGAGGTGTGAGATGTATTTTCCATTGACATTTATGCCGCAGTAATTCCAGTCCAGCATTTTGAAAACATCTTCCAACGCGTCCGTAAACAGCTTCGGGGATATGACATCCCCCTGTCGCACGCCTCTGCGCAGTTGGATTGCTTTAGTGTGCTGACCCTGTAACTGAACGGTTATAGTCGCAGAGCTGTAGAGACATCTCAGCACCTCAACGTATCGATAGTCTATTAGGCATCGCTGCAAGGATTCCAGAACAGCCCAGGTTTCGATAGAGTCAAAGGCTTTCTCGTAGTCCACAAAAGCTAGACTAGAGTTAGTTTATTTTTATTTTATTATTTAGGTAGCTTTTAATTTATATTAATTAAGTTCTTATTAAAACAATAAGGTTGCATTTTTCAGAATAAATGTATATAATAAAAATAAAAACGTCATTACAGTTTATATTTGCACGGACGCGCTGTGAAGGTCGAGCGCTTATAGAGTTGAGAATTGAGTAATATTTTGTGATTATGACGCAATCTCTGACGTAAATAACGAAATCCACTAATAGCGTTTGCGACTACAGATTAGGGCTACGTTTTATATATATATAAGTCCACAAATTGAACCACAAACTCCTGAGTCCCGAATGAAAATAAGGGAACGTGTGGTTTGTGTCCTAGGTTCTAGGAGTGGGTAAATGATTTTATTATCCACTAGCTGTTTTACCCGGCTTTCTTCTGTCTGGCAACATTTACCCTCTGTACCTAGGCTATGTTGCCAAATAATTGCCAGCCTTCCTGTCTCCAGATACTCCGACAGGAGTTTTATGTTATTGAAACAACAACGAATTAAAAATTAAATAAAGATCGTGCTCTCTGAGTCACGGGAATGGTGGTGTTGTAAATCTATGACAAATGTTTATAAGAAAAGTATTTTTGGTAGATACATGCCGTTGTTTGAACCGCGAACCTTTTTTTCGTTTGGAAAGCGTAATTTAAAGCGGAAACTACGCAACAAGTCTGTAACCTATTAAATTAAGTTAAAGACCTATTGGCATTCCTCTAAATAACAAGGCAACACTGCCAACTTATCAAATGGCAACACTCACGCAACATTCTTTGAAGAATGTGCTTCCGACTGGGTGTGTATATTTTGACCCTCTGGTACCCGTTTAACCCGTTACGAGGTCTCGTATTATTACGGCACACAGGGATCTAGATGTTTACAGAAGATAAAAAGTACCGTTTATTTTGTAAGTGACCGTTTCCCATTCGGGGTGGATAAACACCACGCTTATAAAGAAGTGAATTCACATTTAGCCAACTTTACTATAGGCCAATTATGACAAGTGGTAAGCAAGTCGATGTCTTTAGCGTACCAAACTCGAGAAATATCATAAATTAAATATATTTATTTAAATTAATAAATACTATTGTGTCCGGACCAGGAATCAAATCGGGATACCTTCGAGTCTAAATCCACGCTATGCTGAAGATAAACCTTCCAAAGTATATATTTAAAAGAATTCATCGTGTAATTCATAATTTATCTGCATTTTAGATAATTTATTCAAAAAGTACAATTTAAGTAGAAAAACCCCTTATTTCATATAGTTTAGTTGCGCAAAATGTTTAAAATATTATCATGACAGCTTTAGCATTAAAGGTTGATGATTGCTACGAATCCTACATATTTTTTTATTATATTTAATTTTACGCTTCATGATGAATTTATTCGCCTAACTGGCCGCGTTCCCATACAAATTCTGTGTTTAGGTGAACAAATTCTACTAAGAAAGTATTTAATTGCCTCGTTGGTCTAGCGGTTAAGTTCGTGGATTTAGACACGGAGGTACCGGGTTCGATTCCTGGTCGGGACACAAAAATATTAATTAATGTAAGTAAATA
Organism: Tinea semifulvella; assembly: GCA_910589645.1. Lineage (NCBI taxonomy): Eukaryota > Metazoa > Arthropoda > Insecta > Lepidoptera > Tineidae > Tinea > Tinea semifulvella. The sequence goes on along the minus strand of OU342619.1, from coordinate 2,043,160 downwards.
TATTTAATTAATATTTAATTTATTTGTGATATTTCTCGAGTTTGGTACGCTGGAGACATCGACGAGTGGCAAGCTTGGTCATGATTGGCCTATAGTAAAGTTAGCTAAATGTGAATTCACTTCTTTATAAGCGTGGTTTTTGATTAAGTTACCGGCCCTAAGCCTAGAAGGTCAAACTATTATAACCAAATAGATACAAAAGACTTGAGGGTTGCCTAAAAAAAACTTTTATTGCGTTAATTAATGGTTAAAAGTAACATCAAACGTTGAACTTTTGGGCCTTCGAGAAACTTCCACAACGGCTCCTCAAATTAAACGTTTATCTCCATAGATATTTACTGTTTTCTAATTCCTGAATAAATAACATTACGCGTTCCCTTAGATCTACAAAAAAGGAAACATTCCCTACATTTTCGTAAAACAAGATTGTTATTCGAATTGGTAGGCATTAGGGTATTTTCACATGCCACAATTTGTTCAGATAGTTTTTGTTTCAATGTTTATTATATGCATAGTTTTAATAACTATGTAAAATTACAGCCACGAATTTAAATTTAAGTTTATATACTTGACATAAAATGTTTTATTTAGATTGTAAGGTGACACGGCCATTTTACAGCCACGAATATTAATTAACATTAATGCTATTAGAATATAAGATGACACGGCCATTTACAGCTATGAATTTATGTTTAATTGACATATCATTATTAGTATTTAGATTATAAGATGACGTTTTTTTTTTTCATTATTATTATTATTTTTGTTTTATACATTTATAAATTATCTGACATATGTATATAATTTCTATACATAAATAAACTGACACGGCCTCTTTACAGCCACGATCTTATCTAAGTAGTTTCTAAGTTAGTTAGTTTTACTTGCTTGTAGCAATAATGTTGTGCCTAACATACATAAATATAGATTATTGCCTGTTTACGATCCAACCATTATTACCACTTTGATTAGTACATATGTTTTGAAAATTGTATTGATTTAATTAGTTCTGACTGTTATCCAAGTTGTTTTGAGAGAACCAATGGAAATAAATTATTTTGATTTGATTTAATTTAACGAGATATACGAGTACATACGAATAGTATTAAAAGTTGATACTGCAGCACACAGTTGCCGAGAGGCTGGTTACAGTAAAACAATATTTAATGAGGATGGGAATGCACTGTATTATTAATTTATGTAAGTACTCCTATAGTTTTATTGTGTCAAAAATAGGTTAAAAGTGTAATGCTATTAGCTGGTAAGGGGAACTAACTTCTTGTCTCTAGTTCGAACATTATAAATTGTCATTCATACAATTCGCCAGCCATATTAGATCCCAGTGGAATGACGTTGGTTCCATGGAGGATAGGTTTGCCTTTAGTGTGGGATGTCACCTGTGTGGACACCCTGGCGCCTTCCCACTTGTCCTTGACCTCTAAGGCCCAGGCGCTGCTGCATTACAAGCAGAGAACCTCATGCGGCGGAAATACACTCAGCTTATTGGGAGATGTGTTTTTGCGCCGTTTAGAGTTGAAACTCTCGGGCCGTGGGGACCAAGTGCACACGAAATTTTCAAGGCGTTGTCAAAACAGCTCGTCAACACCTCGGGAGACAAGAGGGCCCACTTGTAAGAGTCGCCACTCTTGCCAATTAGTTACTATGCTCTATGTTACTAGCCCTTTCACATGTAAACGGTTTATTCACGGTCGTCTGTTTTGTTTTCATTATTCTAGTTTTAAATAAACCGCGATGGTCTTATCCCATATGGTACGCCGCACTTCCACTAGTGGCGAGTGTACTAATATGCCAGGTGATTAGGATTCGTTTTGATTTTTAAGGAAGGTAGAGAGAATATGTTTTTTAAATATATTTAAATATGGTAGCCTGTTCCATTGAGGACTGCTGACACGGTGAGAGAATCTGAATATCTGCTAGAAGAGTGAAGGGGGAGGTTATGTGAAGAACGGAGGAAACAACACAAATATTGTGAATTTAAATTCGGAACAAGCGCAGATTAGCAATCGTCGAAAATATGAAACGATTTGCAATAGTTACTTTTTTTCGACGTTTGCTGTACGAACGATGGGCCCGTGAGGATCGGAACTGAAAGCATTCTATAAAGAAATTGTTCCAAGGCTCATTGACGTCTCTGGTGACAATAGGGCTGGCAGTTTTTCTCTCAAAAATTAAGTATCATAATTCAAAGGGGAAATGCTGCTAGTGTATTGGGCACCATGCCACAAGACAGCGATTTGGAGGAGCTATTTTTTTGTAAGTATTTAATTTTTATTTTCTATGTATTTTTTTTTTTTAGGTATATTTAGATTTTGTTGTAATATAGTTAATTGTAAATTATATTATTGTGTTTTCTACTAGGAATCGAACCCGGTACCTCTGCGTCTAATCCACGGCTGTTACCGTTAGACGTTAGACCACGAAAGCAAACATAGGTCAAAAAAACTAATTTATTAATCAAAGATCGAATATGGGTCAATGCGTAACTTTTTTTGTGTAACACTCAATAGAAAATGATTTTTTTAAAAGGGTTTAAAAACTTAAGAAATGAATTGTATAAGGATTTGTTAAAAGAGCCGCATTACAGAATCAATTTACGACGACTTGAAACATTTTAGAGAGATTGCCAGACGCATTTATTTTTACAATTTTAGGATTCCAGCGGCAGTTAAATTGATAATTTTACCAGCAAGAAAACCTTAATTTTCAGAATATTTTTCTCTCTCTTTTTGTAATTTTAAAACAAAAATTCTGTCATCAAATAATTAGCAGAAATAATAACACAAATTGTGTCATCGCGCCCACCTGATGGGAAGCGGTACGCGAGGTCCAAGAGTGGGAACAACTGATGCCAGCCACTAACGACCGACATCAGTCTCTACCACTATGTCAGCCTAATAAAATACTTTTTAACACTTCGCTTTAATAATAATAATTATTATTATTATTTGTAACAGTAGTTTTAATTACCCGTACAATTCGGATAGTGGACGACATCACAGTGTCTAAAACTCTCGAATCACTGCAGCTTCGCCGTGATAATAATAATAATAATAAATTATTTATTGTACAGAACCAAAAATAGTGTGGGTACAAAGGCGAGCTTAATGCTGAACGTGATGTTATGAAGTTGCTACGAGATGTTGGAAACCGAGACCGTGCTTTCATAATACAAAAGAAATGCATAAGAGCAATCTGTAATGTCTGGTATCGTGACAGTTGCAAACCTCTCTTTAAAACACTAAAAATATTACCGCTACCGTGTATGTACATTAGAGATGTATGTCTTTTCGTACATTCTCACCCAGAACACTTTAGGAAGCGTAGTGAAGTCATACCCAGACAAAAAAGAGCAAAGTTTTTAAATCTATTATACCAGCCCCCCTGCTATAAAGATATAAATATGAAAAATGTATTTAATATATGTATAATAATATATCATAAGGTTCCTGACAAAATAAAATAATTGCAGGGCCCTAAACTAAAATTACAAGTGACGCAATGGCTACTGGACCATAGATTTTATAGTGTAAAAGAGTATCTTGAGTGCAATACAGGTTAATTAATATATATTTTTTTGTTTTAATGTAGTTGTGATTATGATATTAGTATGTAAGTAAAGATTTGCACGCCTGCTTGCAGGTAGAATACATGTGAGTAGACCTGACTAAAGTTTTGTGACCACTGTACTGTATTTATTGCAAATAAACGATATTTCATTTCATTTCATTACGGAACCATAGCAATCGAATGGTTTGTGTCAAATGTTTAATAGGCATTCCCCCTTAATTTGCAAGAAGGATTTGAATAATGTAAAGGGGATGAGACAACGTACTTAAAGTGTCTTTCAATTTTAATCTGATTCGAGTGAAATTTCTAAATTTTTCCAAACAATCTTGACCCTAACATTATTCGTAAATGGATTGTGTCTGGTCCAATGACTAAACCGTATTTTAAGACGATTCCTTTATGACTCATCTACTTACTTCAACTTCCTTTCAACTTCGATCAAGAATACAACTAGACAGTTGACAGCTCTGAAAACGGGCAAAGAAATAACAGCACAAAATGATCCAGACAATTTTTAATTTATGATATTTTTTATTCGAAGTAATATACAAACAATATAAAAGAATTACAATATTAAATAAACTATATTAAAACAAAATCTAAATTTAACCTAAAAAATAATAATAATAAAAATACATACTTACAAAAAAAATAGCTCCTCCAAATCGCTGTCTTGTGGCATGGTGCCCAATACACTAGCAGCATTTCCCCTTTGAATGATGATACTTAATTTTTGGGAGAAATAACTGCCAGCCCTATTGTCACCAGAGATGTCAATGAGCCTTGGAACAATTTCTTTATAAAAGGCTTTTAAGTTCCGATCCCCACGGGCCCATCGTTTCTACAGCAAACGTCGAAAAAAAGTAACTATTGCAAAGTTTAGAGCCGCGTGACGAGCAATGCGAATGTTTTATTAAAAGCATTAAATACTAGGTTCCAATAACTTAAGTAAGTTCCACCTCCTGATAGGAAGTAAGTAATTATAATATAATAATAATAATAACGTTTATTTAGCTTTCTTATCGGTACCTATTGTTAGGACTAATTTCTCAAATTAAACCAGTCTTCAATGTTGTATGATTTATTTCCATTTCCAATAATTATTTACAACCTTCACTATTTTAAAGGCGCGCAACGACCGACTCGTCTGCTGTGTTCTTGTAATCTGGCGCGATATGATTCGCGCCATTCATTAAAGCGACTCGTAACATCGTTATTGAACCAATCAGAAATCAGCACACGACTACGTTCGTATACAACGCCACCTACTTTACAAAACCATATTGCTAATCATTCTTAACTTATGTTTAAATACTGAGATAATAATGTAATAATAACTATGTTACATTAAAAGATAACACTATATACAATGTTGAGTAAACAATATATAAAATACTCCTTGAATTTTACATTTTAAGCATACAAACATTTTTGATTGAATGCAAACCACAAGGATAGGCAGTTTTAAGATGGTCCCTGACTCCTAACCAAGATAACTTGTGTCCTAGGATGTCAGTCAGTTCCATATTGACTAACACTCATAGCCTCAGATAGCCGGCTCAAAAGGTATGATAATAAAAAATAAAAAAACAACTTAAATCAAAGTACAAAGGAGGTTCCAACACCACAGACTTAAAACGACATTTTGTTATTATATATTATAACTATTGTCATCTTAAAGCCTTTCTGTTGTTGTAGAAAACCCATTTATAATTTATTATATATTTTACCCATCACCAGGAAAAATAATAAATAAAACCAAGCAATAGTTTTATTGTAACTGTATATTATTACTTGATATTTTAGTTGTGGTAATTTTACTTATTTACCTATTAAAACTGTTTTTCTTTTAAATCTGTCATTATTATTTATAATATCGCTTTCGTATCTTCTCCATCCTTACTATCAATATATTTCTTGATTTATATATATATATATATTTTTCTAATGGTTTGGTGGAGACGATGTGTTAGCAAAATTGTTATTGGTCTAATTTTGGTTTAATCTGTTTCATGTATTTTTACTTTGTGTGACTGTATGTTTCAAAAAAAATAATAAAAAAATAAAAAAAATAATAATAATAAAAAAAAGATAATTAAAATGTTTACCTATGAACTATGAAAGTATGATTACCAGTCGAATTATGCAGTGTTATTTTAAGTGAGTGTTTATTAATGCTAAGATTTTTTAATATGTTATTCATTTTATTGTATAGGTAAGTCGCCAAAAATGTTCTCAGTCTTTGAGAAAAAGTAGAAAACTCTGACTTAAAACATTGAACATATTAAATTTCGCGAGCAAAAGCGGTGTACCTACTGTTAACGTTAAGTTACTACGATTTATGATAATTTTAAATCAACTATTTATGGATTTCTTTTATTAAACTTGTGCAATCAATTGTTTAATCGCAAGAACGGGAAAACTAAATCTCCAATCACGCTTTATACATCTTCGCCTATTGAATGATCAATTTGGTTGTCCATGCTTGCGACAGATTACTAGCCACAAAATCATCAAATGGTTCAATTAAGCATTTACTAGAACTGTGATATTCGTATATATTGTGTACGGCAGGTCTAGCATGGCTCGTCTAATCTTACTGCTAAGTACAGGTCGCACGGGAATAGATGAGTACACACACTCTTCTTCGTGGTCGTGGTTGTGGTTGTCACTTGTGTGTCAGTGGCACGCTTACGCCTCGCCACTCGTCTCGAACTGCAACCTTCCTGGAGCACTCATGTAGGGGGTGTTCTATTACTGCTTTAACCTGGTCAGTCCATCTTATCGGGGACCTACGACGCATCCTCTTGCCATCGACTTTTCCCTGAACTACAAGGCGCTCAATGGATATATCTCCACGCCGCGACACGTGTCCAAAGAAAGTGAGAATGCGTGAATGTACGATTGAGGAAAGGCGCTGTCCTATCTCTAGTTCTTCCAGGATAGATTTGTTGGTTCGGACACACACACTAGTGCTCAGATGTTACATAGTAAAAGTATCATCACGATCGTATCCTTTCCGGGGTGTTCAGAAATAACGTTTTTTTTTAAAAGCGGATTCGACATTTAGCCAACTTTACATAACAAAATAGGACAAGAAACCAAACGGTATGTGAATAAAGGTCGATCGGCACAGCATGAGTTAGTGTATGATAGTCATTGCCCGTATAGGCCATACTCGTATATCTGGGGAATTTGGCCTACACTCGCCACGCTGGTTGGCGAAGATCTGATGTCAATGTCAATTTATTAACGATTCTATAAGTTGGTATTAGTGGAACCGGGACCGACTGCTTAACGTGCTCTCTGAGGCACGGGAACGATGATGTTGTAAATCTTTGACAAAAGTGTATTTCACATTAGTAAATACCTTTGTAGGATTTTAAAGAAAGTTTTCCATCAACCGAGCTATCACCAGTGTATTAAATGTCTTAAAGTAATATCTTGCAGGTATTTAATATGCTGATTTTTTTTCGTTGTCGTCTCTTCTGCCAATGGTGATAGGGAAGGCAAAGGGTCTAGCCCATACAGCCAAGTCTGACGTAATATATCCTTCTTTCTTATGAGTTAATGAGGTTATCATTAAATTCCAGATGCTGCAGAATTTAATGCTTTTCTTGGAGTCACTCCAAACACGTTGGGTAAAATATAGGAGTTAGCAGCACGGGAAAACCGCAAAAAATAAACTGCAACTTGTGCCCCATATTTGAAGTCTAATTTATCGTTTTCCATAATTATTCACATTGTAGAACATTATTAAACAAAACAATACCACTTTTGACCAACAATATCCACAGTAAATTAATTTACAAAACAAAAACCTTCACTTGACATATCCGCGAAAAATAGCGCAAAGGTCTCCTATATTTTTTGTTGTGTTCTCTTCTCCCGATGGATGATGAATGAGGTGATAGGGAAGGCAAAGGGACTAGCCCATACAGCCAAGTCTGACGTAATATATTTCCTTTCTTGTGAATTAATGAGGTTATCATTAAATTACAGATGTTGTAGAATTTAATGCTATTCTTAGAGTTACTGGCGGCATTATAGTCCAAACACGTCGAGTATAATATGGGAGTTCACAGCACGGGAAAACCACAAAAAAAAAAAACTACAACTTGTGCACTATATATGTATAAAGTCTATTTTATCGTTTTCCATCATTATTCACATTGTAGCACATTATTAAACAAATCAACACCACTTTTGACTAACAATATCCACATTAAAGTAATTTACGAAACAACTTGCACTTGACATGTCCGTTAAAAATGGCACGAAGATCTTTTCTTTTTTTAACAAATATTTTCATCGCCTAACGTCCATGCTAAAACCTATTAGCTCTATTTGTATATCTACACCAATGACCAGTGTGGGGGGTGATTGGATACAGGTATTGGTTGAACATAGATTTAATTAATATTGGCAAAGCAATAACCAGATTAACTAATTTATTTAAGACTTTAATGCATGAAGGACTCAATGGCCGTAGACATTGTCTGACAGCCAAATCTTGCGGACTTTGAACAGTATTGTAGGTGCAACGAAAGAAATATTGACGGCCAGTTGCAGAAAGACTGTTTATCTTTGACATGCGTAACGTATGCCTATGAGGCACGTCAATGGCTGAAATAACCGAAATGACAAGCTATCTACTTGATCATCATCGTAATCAGCCTCTGTCTCTCCACTGCTGGATGTAAGCCTACCCCAAGGCTCGCTACTTCACGCGGTCTTTTGTCACCCTTATCCAGCCCCCACCAGCGACCTTTTTCAGGTCATCCGTCCATCTGACGGGGGTCTTCCCACTCTGCGTTTTCCTGTACGTGGTCTCGACTCCAGAACTCGTTTACTCCATCTGTCATCGATTCTGCGACAGACGTGTCCGGCCCATTGCCACATCAACTTACTAATTTTGAAGGCTATGTCGGTAACTTTAGTTTTCTGACGGATGTCTACGTTTCGGACTCTATCCATCAAAGAAATACCGAGCGTAGCTTTCTCCATAGCTCGCTGAGCGAGCTTAAACTTGTGGACCAGACCCACTGTCAGTGTCCACGTTTTTGCTTCGTACGACAATACTGGAAGAACGCTTTGGTTAAAAACTTTCGTTTTCAAACACTGTGGTATGTTTGATAACAGGATATGGCGTAACTTCCCGAATGCAGTCCATGTGGCGGGGGTTCGTCGCACTCCGCGTCGCGACCGTGGAGACCATGTACGGGACGACGCTAGCTGCACTAGCACTAGCTGAATGTGTCAGTCGGCTTCTTTGCTAAAGTTTGCAGCGCCTAGCTGAATAGTCTGTCCAAGGAAGACGGATTTCTTCACAACTTCGAGATTAGCATTTCCCACACAGATTGGCCTCGGCTTGACATTGAACATGACCTTAGTCTTGTCCAGGTTCATCCTTGAGCGAGCTGGTCATTATGAGTGTGTCATCCGCGAACCGGAGGTGTCACATGTATTCTTTCCAGTAGAACATTTAAAAAACATCTTCCAACGCGTTCGTGAGCAGCTTCGGGAATATACACACATCAAAAGTGTCTAGGGATCAACATATATTTTTGCAATAACTTTTCTCCTGATTGATATTCATTAAAATTTTCTTTAAGGATTGATCAAATAAAATGTTTTCGTTTGTCTACAGTAACGATAAACCAAGTCACCTTTGCATTAGTAAAAAAAATTGCCATTTTCCTAATAAAGGGATTTTTGACATTTGAACCACTAACATTAAAGTTCGAAAAAAAGACTGAAATAACGGTTTTTTTTTTTAATTTTATTGGGTAACTTAAACAATTAATAATCCGTGTTTCTACCGCGAACACTAACAACACAAGAACATCGGTTTGGCATACTCAAAATGAGTTCATCCAAATCACGCTGTGGAATGGCCGCCCATGTTCGTTGCAACAACAAAAAAAGGTCTTCTTGCGACTGGATACCCTCCATATTCGGCAGAGCTCTTCTCTGAAGAATATCCCATGCATGCTCAATCGGGTTCAAGTCTGGCGACTGAGCAGGCCAGGGCAGGACATTGATGTTAGCTGCGGCGAGAGTCTGTCTTACAACTCTTGCGGTGTGCGGTCGTGCATTATCATGCATTAACTGAAATAATGGACCGATATGCACTTGTAGAGGAACGATGACGTCTGATACAACCGTCTCAGCATAAATTTGAGCGTTGAGGTTGCCTCTGATCCAAATCAACTCAGTTCTTCCGCCGATCGAAATACCCGCCCATACCATGATGGTTCCACCACTATAAGGATGGACTTCCTGGCAGGATTTTAATCGCTGTTGGCGTCCAGGGGTTCTCCAGTGTCGTATACGTCTTGTATCCGGCCTCATACCAAAACGAGACTCATCAGAAAAGCACACGAAACGCCATTGTTCTTCTGTCCAATTTCTGTGTTCAAGAGCCCATTGATATCGAGTCCTACGATTGTGCATTGCTATAGGTGGTACCCGTAGCGGTCTTCGGGAATGAAGGTTCACTTCATGCAAGCGGTTTCTGACTGTTTGGTCGCTAATTAAGTTCCCTGAAGAGCGATGAAGGCTCACGGCTAACATCATGGCGGTTATTGTTGGAGTTCTTCGAGCTGTGATTTGAATGTATCGGTCTTGTCTCCGTGTGGTGCAGCGATACCGTCCTCCATGGCGCTCAGCCACGGTACCAGTGGTTCGGTAACGTGTCCAAAGTCGACTGATAACACTCTGACTTGTATTCAGAGCTAAAGCCACAGTACGTTGCCGGGAACCAGCTTCTATCATTCCCACGGCTCTGATCATTTCTTCCCTGCTTAAATGACGTCGCCGCTCCATAATAACGTTGGTTTTAATCAGTAGTAGGGAAACAGTAGCACTAATAATGTCTTCAATGCGTCTTATGTTTTTATAGGGAAAATATTGACAGCTGATTTTCATCTTTTACTCGAATTTGATTGACAGTTCCTGTTTTAAATTATGAAATGCACCAAAAAGGATCCATATAAATTTATAAAATCATAAATTTATTACAAAGCCACATCTCAATCACAAGAAATCCGCATAAACATGCTTGATCCCTAGACTTTTTTGATGTGTGTATTGATCAAAGGTTGGTTGTTAGAAAATGCCTGGCCATTAAGCCTGCCTATGTACAATTTTAGTGCAATAAAGCATTTACGATAAAAATAAATTGATCTTCCGGGGTGGTCAGACCTTTACTATAGGCCAATCATGACAAGTGGTAAGCTCGTCGATGTCTCCAAAGTACCAAACTCACTAAATGTAAATCCGCTTATTTATAAGCGTGGTATCCGACCACCCCGAAAGGGAAACGGTCGTAATGATACTTTAATTATTTTTTTACATATACATTAACATATATGAGAAGGGGCCGAAAGAAGTGAGTTGTGAGAGGAGCGAAGGTGTTTGTCGTGGAAAGAAGAGAGATGTCATGGAAAGAAATTGTCCTTGAGGTATCTCGGTATGACCAATACAAAATAATATTAATTACCACAGCTTGTAGATAAATTGGCCCATAGTCGTTGGCGAGGTCCTGATGTAAATTTTGATGACAATTTATTAACGATTCCACTAGTTAATATTAATGGAACCGGAACACTACTCAGCGGGAATGTCAAGTTATTATTTACCTAATAATGCCATTTTAACTGCAGTTAAAATAGTTTTTATTTGTAGCAACACTTTCAATCAATGATGCCAGCATAAGTTCATCACTCTTAACAAAATATAAAAATAGATCTAACAAAGAACAAAGTAACATTAATCTCAAATGTCCATCAAATATTGTAAAAAACTTTATTTTTCAAGCATAAAAAGTTGGCAATTAAATATTTATTAACGGAGCAAAGTGGAAGATTTCAACAATTAAGAGAATTACGTCTTGTTACTGAATATTTTATGCTTTAAAACGATATTAATGCTGGGGTGACCATGGCCGTACGTAACAGTTAAAAACATTATGACCAAGACAATATTCACTTCCATACATTGCACTGGTTCTCGCATTGGGAAATATCGAGGATTGCCATTAATTGTTGTTTTTTTTTAAGTTACGAATAATATTTCTGTGTATTTAATCAGTTTTGTTTGTTATATTTATTATTTCATCGATATTATTCAATATTTAGTATCTCTATATAAATTATTAAGATTGTTATTAATATACTGGTAACCCTAAATTGTCAAAACTAATCTAAACAAAATGGAGTCTTGGCTGTTACGAAGCCGTTTTTTTTATTTATTTTATTTTCTGTTTACGGGAATTGAAAAATATATTAGTGTTTATAAAATGTGCAACGTAAATCGATAAACGTTTGTGTTATGTGTGATCAAAGAATATAATACAATAAGTGCTCCAAATGTTTATTTGAATGTTGTTGTAGGTATTTGATGAAGTTTATGTGTAAAAAGTGTTTCAATTTTAATAAATCAACAATTTAAAGTATAATAGGTATGTGTAAGTCGTTAGAGGGAACTCCAAGAAATAAATTAATTAAAAATATTATTTGTGTTCATTTTAGTTACGTATCTATTCCGCCATTTTTTATAATTGATATACTATTAATTTTGTTCGACAAATTTGTACCTTTATTGTTTTTTTTTCATAGTAACCATCGAAATTAATAAATTGATCCATTCTTAAGTATGATATAATTAACAAAAAATTAAAATATATATATTTTTTAATTTGCCTACAATTCTAGTATTCTAGTTCGGTGGGAACCCGGTGTGGCGCTACTAAAACTGGAACACTTTGCTTGTATGGAGTAACGCTTCTTCTTATATTATGTTCCTTGATTATGACAATGCCTCTTTACAGACCTATAACCATATCATCATCAACCCTCATCTAACCCCCACCAGCGACCCTCCTTAGGTCTTCCGTTCATCTGGCGGGGGGTCGTCCCACTCTGTGCCGTCCCGTACGTGGTCTCCACTCCAGAACCCGTTTGCCCCATCGGTCGTCGGTTCTATGGCAGATGTGTCCAGCCCATTGCCACTTCAGCTTGCTAATTTTGAATGCTATGTCAGTAACTTTGGTTCTCTGACGAATTTCAACGTTTCGAATTCTATCCATCAGAAAAATCAGCTAAACAGCCACAAACTATGTAATTAATGTAGCACCAAAATCAAAAACAGTGCGTGTCAATGTAGATTTATTCTTATCAATATGGTCACCCCGGAATCATGATCACTTTCCTCATAAGAATATAAACGGGCAGTGTTTGCTTAATTTTATATTCTGTTTTGAATATTATTTTTCAACCCCCGACTTCAAAAAGACTCTTATCTTTTACTGTTTTTGCCTTCATGCCTAAACCACCAGACATTTTTTTTTTCCACTACCTTTGACAAGAGCTTGAGAATAACTTAAAAGTTTTGATAATTAAACATTGGTAGCGATAAATCTATTTTCTACTGCCAAAAAATATATGCAATTTTTTTCATTTTTTTTAAAGTATCCTCACGACCGTTCTGGGTGGTCAGAATCCATGCTTATAAAGGAGCGGATTCAAAGTCAAAGTTAAAATATCTTTATTCACGTAAACCTATTACAGGCATTTATGAAACGTCATTAATTTAATTATTTTGAATGATTTCTACTCCTGTTAGTGAAAGACCAAGCAGAAAAGTGGTCCAATAAGCTGTTACCAGAAGACCAGTAGTTTAGATTACATTCATATCTATAAACTTTACTATAGGCCAATCATGACAAGTGGCAAGCTCGTCTGTGTCTCCAGCGTACCTAACTCGAGAAATATCACAAATAAATTAAATATTAATCAAATTTATTTATTTAAATGAATAAATTCGTGTTGTTGTTGTGTTGTGAAATGTTCCGACCAGGAATCAAATCCTATAGAATAATATCTAAAAAGCCTCCATGGTCTAGCGGTTAAGTCCGTGAATTTATACTCGGAGGTATTTATTTTATTTATTTATTTAAAACTTTATTGCATGAAGTACAAAGGCGGACTTAATGCCCGTAGACATTTTCTGACAGCCAAACCTTGGGGACAAATTTGAACTATTATAGGTGCAATGAAGGAAATATTAAAAAAATAGGAAGAAAAATGAACAGCTTAATTATACACTTACATATTATATTGTTATATATACTATAATATCAATATACTAAATACTAATACATACATAATACTATACATAAACATACATATATACACTTACTAATATTGTGAGGAGCTTTTCAGGTAGTGTAGATATACGAGTTTTTTAAACCGGTTTCGATTCCTGGTCGGGACACAGTAATGTTTATTAATTTAAATAAATTAACTTAATATTTAATTTGGCGCATTGATGGCTCGGTTGTAAGAACGCCTACCTTAAATCCTACAAAGGTCGGGTCAAACCCACCCGGCATGTACCAATGAGAAATACACTTTTCTTACGTACATTTGTCATAGATTTACAACACCACCGTTTCCGTGCCTCGGAGAGCACGTTAAGCCATCGGTCCCGGTGCCACTAATGCCAACTTGTGGAATCGTTAATAAATTGTCATAAAAAATTGACACCATATCCTCGCCAAGCCGTCAGGCCAGCGTGGCGAGTGTAGGCCAAATTCTCCAGATAAATGTTCTTGAAGGCCCATCTCCAGCAGTGGAGGTCTAGGACACTGTTTTAGGGGCTGTAATGAAAAAAAAAAAATTTAATTTATTTGTGATATTTCTTGAGTTTGGTATCCTGGAGACATCGAGGCGCCTGCCACTTGTCATCATTGGCCTACAGTATAGTTGGCTAAATGTGAATCTTACATGATGATACAGTATATGTAATATTAGTATGAAAGTCTATTATAATAAATTGCACCCTTCGTTGTTACCTCTCCACACTCCCAAAGGTTGGTTATACAATATTTTTTTAGTGCAATAAAGAATTATTTGAATTTGAATAAATAAATAAATATTTCCAGACAGGTCACACAGCGCCATCTAATTTCCGTGGTAAGCTACGAGGCTTGTGTTACGGAAACTAGATGGTTGATAAACTACATATTATACTTTTTTTTTTGTAAATATATACATGTTATACATATAAACACCCAGACCGAGACAAATTATACAATGTACAACTTGCCCCCGGTGGGAATCGAACCCACGACCTCCCGAGTTCACGGCAACGTTTGTTACCACTAGACCACGGAGGCGGTCGAATGAAACTTAACTTTTTTTTAATTCTCTAAGTTATTTGGTTATTGAATTTGGTTTCAATTGCAATATGGTTTATTTAAATAATGTTTTTATTTGTAATAATTCATTCAACTGTTCATTTTAAAATAGTCAATTTGTAGAGAGAAGCCAAAAAAGACATTTCCGCCATATTGTTTCTTAGGAAAAGTCGTTTATTTCTATCAATAGAATCATATATTACTCTAACGTAGAGTCACCCGATATATCCCTACAACGGTGTTCCTTTGCTAGAACCGTGCTCCTAGGAAGAATTTGTGAGGTATTTGAGTGAGAGGCTTGTCAGTCGAAATTAAGTGCCTTCCACACATAATGAAGCGACCCAATTTAATCAATCAAATTTGTCTAAAAGTCAGTAATTTACAGTTGAACCCACCGAAGCGCGAATTCCTTTGAATATCAATCTTTACTTGAGCTTGGTCACCGCGGGCTATCGTGTTCCAAAAGTGCGGGTCGCTTTTTCCGTCACAGCGCCATTAACGACCTCATTCGTAGGACGCTTGCAGTTGTCTCGATCCCATCTATTTTAGAACCAACCGGTCTGAGTCTTGATGGCATTCGTCCAGACGGAATGACATTAGTTCCTCGGAGATTGGGTCAATCCCTGGTATGGGATTTTACCTGTTGGGATTCCCTAGCCCCTTCCTACCTTCAAGGAACCTCTGTTAGAGCTGGTGTTACAGCGGAACAAACGCAGATCAGCAAGCGTCGAAAATATGAAACGATTTGCAATAGTTACTTTTTTTCGATGTTTGCTGTAGAAACGTTGGGCCCGTGGAAATCAGGACTAAAAGCATTTTATAAAGAAATTGTTCCAAGGCTCATTGAAATTCTCTGGTGACAATAAGGCTGGCAGTTTTTTCTCCCAAAAATTAAGTATCTTAATTCAAAGGGAAAATGCTGCTAGTGTATTGGGCACCATGCCACAAGACAGCGATTTGTAGGAGCTATTTTTTTTGTAAGTATTTAATTTATATTTTTTATGTATTATTATTATTAATATTTTTTTAGGTAAAATTTTGATATTGTTCTAATATAGTTTATTTAATTTAAGGTTTTGTATTTAATAAATAAAAATATATCTTTACTTACCAAAAATATATTAGATACTAAAATAGTAGATCTGTACAATTCTCATCGTCTTACTCGTATACGGCATTCTTTGTACTACTTACACACCTTCGTTCTTCACAGAATAATTAATTTTCTATCCCTCTTCACTCCTCTAGCAGATATTCAGCTCACCATGTCAGTAGTTTTTCTCTGACAACTAAAAATGAAAATACTAATTAGAAATTTGTTCACGCCTTCTAGAACGGAATATTTCCTGGCTAGAAAAGGTAAGTTTTACTGTAATTTAAATGATTCAACGTAGGTTCGACTAAAGTTGTCTCATAATGGATTGTGTCACATGAGCCGCGGCTAAAATCACTACTCCCATGCCAGATGCAAACATCCTTAATTATTGAAATGGAATAGGGATGTGCTGACGTGTTTTCGATGTCGATAATTAAATTAATTAAACAAATAAACTTTTGTATTATGTTTTATTTTTAGCTTATGCTCATTTTTTACTTAGCTGTAAAGAGCATGCAAATATAAATATATGGTTAACGTATTGCATGATCCAATGTTTCTTATTATTGTTAATAAGAAGCACTGGATACGCCTGCATATCAGCAGGTAAAAAGCCCCAGAAAAGGTAAAAAAAATATATATATTTTTGTATTATAATCTGCCTCCGTGGTCTAGCGGTTAAGTCCATGGATTTAGACTCGGAGGTACCAGGTTCGATTCCTGGTCGGGACACAAAAATATTTAATAATATAATTAAATACTTTTAATTAATATTTAATTTATTTGAGATATTTTTCGAGTTTGGTACGCTAGAGACATCGACGAGCTTGCCACTTGTCATGATTGGCGTATAGTAAAGTTGGCTATATGTGAATCCGCTTATTTATAAGCGTGGTTTCTGACCACCCCGAAAGGTCGTGATGATACTGTAACTGTATTATAATTTTGTATTTTTACTAACACTAGATATTATAAGATTGTTACTAACACATATGGAATTATTCTGAAATAAAGTTTTATTATTATTATTATAATTGTAAAATATGTGTAATGCTATTTGTTAACCCAAATATTATTTTTTCCCTCTCGCCAGAACCACCAATATCTTGGACCAGGGGCTTTCGAATGCCAGTTCGATATAATCGCGTAAAAAGTGACAGATCTCTATACAAAACTGTCAGTTTCATTCGAAAAAATCGACCCGACATGCATGCAAGAATCGGGGCGCTGACTTCAAGCCTACTCAAGAAGTGTAATTTTTAGCTTACATTTAAAATATTAAGTTACTCGTGTAATATAGTGGTCAGATAAAAAGCCTTTGGGTGGTCGTAGGGTCAAAACATGCCATATATAGTTTGTGCATTACTAATACCATTTTATACATGCCCTTTTGTTTCGTAGACTCTTTATTGCACCTTCTACGAGTGTTATTTTTATTTGGTCGTGATAGGTGTATTGGTCTGCTGGGGCCTAATTTATCCACAACTTTAATCATACACAGCTCAATTTTGTCTAGCTACCCTGCAAGGGAACTATAAACGTAGATATGTATGTTTATATTTTTTCTTTTAATGCACTTAAAAATAGTACAGAGTCGAGCTTTAATCCTTGGGCATCGAGTAAGGTGATAGGCAGGATGAAAAAAAAAGAAATTTTAATGATACAGTTAATAAGTTACTTAACTAATTTTAATATACTACACATTATACCTAAACACATAAACATACTAAACCATACATACAATTATACATACAAGTGTATATGATACATTATAACTTAAATAAATACACGGTTATTTAAATAGTGTTTTATTCTGTTTCTCCAGGAACGATGTGGTTATTAAACGTTTAAAGACGCTGACAGACGGTGCACGTCTAATGGCCAAGGGCAGCTTATTCCATTGGCGAGCCGCAGATAACTGTCTGATAAAGGAATCAGTGTATCTGGTTGAGGAATGAGAAGGAATCTTAAGTTGGTTGTTGTAAGAGGAGCGAAGGGCACAGTTGTGCGTATTACAAAGAAATTCGAAGCGGGATTTAAGATATGAGGGAGTATTAGGATTATTAAGAATGTTATAAAGTAAGGTGAGAACTTGGAGCGAAAGCGGATATTGAGCCACTTTGACTGAACGCGAAATTGAGGGACATGATCATACTTAAGCCAAACACATAGCGAATGCATAAGTTGAGCAGACGATCGAGTTTGTTCAGTAGCTCTTCGGTGTTAAATTAATCACGCTAATAAATATATTAATCGATAAACGCGAGTTTGTCGCAACACTACAGCTGATTCATTTGATATGTTCACATAAGTGTAAATAGCGCAGTGAACAGGCTAACGTGATGCATCAATGTACACGATAAATGGAGGCTTCAGCATTATTATCAATGAAAACCATTAGACTATCCGAAATAACATTTTCATTTCAAAATAAACGACCCAGATTTTACAACGCGGGGCGACGAATTTCAACGCTGTTACGCCTATAGCACACTGCAGCGTACAATATCCAAAACTGTTTTGCATTTATACACTAATCTAATAGGTGGTAGAACTAATGGTGGTAATTTGCCCAGTCTGCCGGGCCGGGTTATACACCATTATTGCCGATAAACCCTGTAAAGTGTATCCACACGTTTCGGAATCTTTTTTTTTTTTTTTTTTTTTTTTAATACTAGCACGACATGTGACCCTGCGCCCACCTGATGGTAAGTGGCCGCGCAGGGTCCATGAATGTTAGCAACTGGAATCAGACCCTTATGTCCGACATCAGACCCTAACACTATGCCGGCTTGACTAGATGCCTTTCAGGTTTGAATTGCAGTCATGCCCAGTCAAGCCGGCATAGTGTTAGGGACTGATGTCAGTCATGAGTCTCTGCTTCCAGTTGCTAACATTCACGAACCTCGCACGCCGCTTACCATCCGGTGTACCAAGGTCACATGTCGTGCTAGTATTTAAAAAATAAAAAACACTAATTGTATATCAAAGTCAATAATCCATATTTATATTATAAATGTAAAAAAATGAAAGTATGTATGTATGTCTGTTTACGTTTATATTTATCACACAGTGACTTACGACCTCCACTGTTGGATTTCAGATTTATTTGAAAAATTGGCCTATACTTATTATTTATTTTATTTAAAACTGTATTGCACGTTATACAAGGGGCGGACTTAATGCCGCTAGACATTATCTGACAGCCAACCTTAGGGTCAATGTGGACCATTTCAAATGTAAGGTAGGTGCAAATATTTATATATAATAATAATAAATAAATCTATATACATATAAATACATACTAATAACTATGATATATTAAATACTAATAATACATATGATACCATTACATAACTTATGAACCATTAAATAAGCATTTATTCGAAAAAAATATTTACAAAATATAAAATAAAATTAATATTAATACTAAGGATAGGGATATAAGTCCCGTCCGCGTGGAATGGTGGCAAGAACGCTGGCTGCATTTCCCCGCTGAATTGCAATACTGATTCTTTGGGCGAAGAAAGAGCCAGCCCTCTTGTCACCGGAGGAGACGACAAGACGCGGTGTTATGTCTTTTAAAAACTTTTTTGAACAATTTAAATAATGCGATGACACCATTTTTTTAAACACTATACTTGACTCGCTGGCCAGAAGGGTTGGGGAAGGTCTCATGTATTTCTTTAATGACAATTTATTAACGATTCTACAATTGCTATTAGTAAAACCGGGATCGACGACGACTTAACGTGCTTTCTAAGGCACAGGAACGGTAAGAAAAAAAAATTTTTCATTGGTAAATGCCGGGCTTCCAATCCACCTTTTTAGGATGTTATTTCCTTAACATCACCTTACCACCAGTCTCTTTAAATCCAGGGCCCGACAATTATTGCAGTTTCCTATTCTGTTACTTAGCCGCAAACATTATTTACTTCAGTTTGCATCATAATTATAAAATATTATGCAATTCTCAACTCTATAAGCGCTCGACCTTGACAGCAGCCGTGCAAATATCAACTTTAAAAGCGTGATAAATATATAGTTAACGGATTCCTTTATATAACGTTTGCGCTTATTTTGTAATTATGACGCAATCAATATATCGGTATGACAATGCCTCTTTACAGCAGCTATAATTTAAGTGACACCTTAAACTGTTTTTGTTTTAGCTAAAGTATGGCAATGCCTTTTTACAGCAGCTATAATTTAAGTGACACCTTAAACTGTTTTTGTTTTAGCTAAAGTATGACAATGCCTTTTTACAGCAGCTATAATTTATGTGACATTTTAATAATGTTTTAGCTTATAGTATAACAATGCCACTTTACAGCAGCTATAATCTTAGTGACATCCTCATAATTGTTTTCGTCTTAGCTTGTAGTATGACAATGCCTCATTAGAGCAGCTATAATTTTAAGATTATAATTATGTATATTTGGGTTGTAATGTGCTGCTCCAAATACAAGCTATTTCCCAGAAAATAAGCTTTTCGTTATATTGATTAATTTTTTTGACATGTAAAAGCGCAGAATTCATTATATTTGTTATCCTATGCCTACTTACAAAATACATAAAAAAAAAAAAAACAAATCTCTGACGTAAATAACGAAATTTACTAATAATGTTTGCGACTAAGTACCTAGGGGTGCATTACCTAGGCAGGACATTCTATCTATGATCTAAACTCTCGAATCGCTGCAGCTTCGCCGAGGTGTGGCCTCCCTGAGCGGGCTGTGTTCGACAAGCTATCTACGGTGAGTGTTCTGAAGAGCTCCACAACCTTATCCCTTCTTCTCGCAACCGTACTATGCACACCATAACCACTACGCGTACATAAACATTTGGAGAGTTTTACATCTTTCGATCGAAAGTTTATAGTTTTCAAAATTAGCAATAGGCATTTGCCGCAGAATCGACAGCCGATGCAGATGGGACAAACGGGTGACTGTGATTGTCATTTCAGTGGCTTTTCCGCACTTAGTCTCTATTGGACCATTGTGCGTGACCTTTACTCCTTCAGCGGAGCCATCCGATCTCCTCCAGGAAGGCCAGGAGACCCGTTACGTTCCTGCAGACCTCCGGAAGAGTCCTCGCAGTCTGGAGGAACCTCAGTCTAGGCGCAGCCACACTGTCGCACTCCATGAGCACATGCGGGGCCGTCTCCTCCTCCGCATGCATCCTCTGCACAATGTTCAGAATATGGTGATGTTTGTTAAAGGCACAGTGTCCCGTCAAGACCCCCACCACTATTCGAATCCTGGCTCTGTCAAGGCCCAGGAGATGTCGTGTGAGGCGCCTGTCTGGTTTGGGAAGGGCTGTCCCTGGACTGTCTGCAGTCTGTGGTCGATGCCCACATCTGCTCGTGCAGTTTATCAGTTCTTTGGGACAAACGGGTTCATAGAGTGCAGACAACGTACGGGACGACCCCCCGCCAGATAGACGGACGACTTAAAAAAGGTCGCTAGTGGGGACGAGGGTTGCAAAAGACTGAGTGCTCCTTGGACTATGTCCAGCAGTGAAGAGACACAGGCTGATGATGATGAAGATCATCTATCTAAACGTTTTTTACGATTACTTAAAATATATAACGAATGAAATATTTTTGTCTTCATCCAGCATTGAACCCGCACCATTTTGATGACGACACCGCCCTCCACGTGACAGGCACACCAATTAAAATCCGTTGCAAAAACAATACCGGCACAAGTGCTTCATTAGGGCTAGTTCTGTTTTATACGTTAAATATTTGACCCTTATTTTCGGGTTCCAAATGACCTTTATCATCACCATGGTCAACCCATAATATCTTACAAAGAGCGGTTTTTCCTAAATCATAACAGGTTATAAATTACAATACCAGACCTAATTAAATAAAAAGTAATAATATTAACTGGTATTTTCACAGACGACTAGCTGATCTAAAATGATTTTTATCTTGCGCTGGTCGCCTGCGTAGATTAAAAAAACTACAGAGGTCTATTCGTTCCTCGCTCCGGACTACCTGCGCAGGCATACCTGCATAGGCAGACCTCTCGGGTGTTCCGTAGTGTGTTGCCGTTACATTCAAGGACCGTGCTCGCCACTTGCCACGAGGTCAAATATATTGTTTTAAATAATAAAAGTCAAAAAGAGAGGTTACAATATCGCAGTATATTGGACTAGGTAAAAATATAGCGGTTCAACTGGCACCATCTTGTTCATTAGATTCAAGGGTCGCTGAAGATTGGCAGCTATCGTCCCTACACGCCAGCCACAATACACTACTAACAAAAGCCAATCACTCACAGCGAAGTTAAAATAATAATGGATATTTTTTCTATCCAATCGTGGTAATTATATAAAATAAGAGTACACAGCTGCTAAAACGCACGGAGGGAATTGACGACTTCATATATTGAAATAATATTTCACCCATAACCGTATGTCAGAAGTATTTAAAAGAAACACAGATTGTATACCATTTAAACAACTTTATCCTTAATTTTTATACTAGTACGATATGTAACCTAGCGCTCACCTGATGGTAAGTGGCGCTAAAGGTCCTGTTAGCACCTGGAATCAGACACTCATGAATGACATCAGTCTCTAACACTATGCCGGCTTGACTGAGCATGACGGCAAATTCTAGCCTGATCCCGATACACTTTACTGGGTTTATCGGCACGAACGGTGGCTACATCGCCGACCCGGCAGACTGGGCAAATTACCACCATCAGTCCGCCTAATACCACCTATATGTTGTTTAGTTAAAATTATATGTAAATTTTTACTTTTAAGGAGAACTAATATTGTTTTTTTTTTTATTTATATACTAGCACGACATGTGACCTTGGGCCCACCTGATGTTAAGTGGCGCGCAAGGTCCATGAATGTTAGCAACTGAAGTCAGATACTCGTAACTGCCATCAGTCCCTAACACTATGCCGGCTAAACTAGATGCTTTTTCACACTTCGCTTGAAGGACTCCAAGTTATAGGAAAGTGGAAACACAGAGGCTGGAAGAGCATTCCACATCTTTATCGAACGACAGATGTCTGAGTCCCCAAATTTATAGGTACGCGAAGGGATGGTGACTACGGTATGTGGGTGCATATTCTGACCTGTGCGTGTGGTTCGGTTGCGGAATGGAGAGGGAGGGATTAGGTTATAGAGTTCTTCGTTCGTTCGAGAGTTATTGTAACCTCATGGTGATTTTTATATAAAAATATCAAGACAAGACTTGCCTATATACCGCCAGTATAATGTTACGACTTAGGAATTGTGTTGCTTATGAAAAATAAATAAGTTATTATCTAAAAAGTCTGTGTTAAAATTAATAAATAAATTCTACATAAAATACCTGGTCACTAATAAATAAAAAAATAGTTGTACGAGTATGTTTTCGATAAGGAATCGAATTTATTAATAGCAAATATTTTTTAATAATCTATATATGTATATAAAAATTTATGTCTGAATGTGTGTATGTTCCCTATGCATTTTAAAACTACTTGACCGATCGGGATGTAACTTTGGGAATATGTGTGAACGTCGGCGAAGGTTTCTGACATAGTACTACTGTTGTCCGATAGGTGGCGCGTATCAGCGCTGATTTGTGGGGCATACCGACCGAGGGTACCGAGCGGGAGCCTAAAACTCCCTAGCGCTCTTATTATTTGGGCTGTTTCTGGTCTTCGTCGTGTTGTTTCGTATTAAGCTGTCTGACCATGATTGTGTTATCTCGTTTACTGTAGGTAACTAATATTAGTTACAGAGTATTATAAATTGTCCCTACGGTGATAAATAAATGAAATGAAATGAAAAATGAAATGAAAATTATATATATAGTTACTCAGTCGTTACTCTTGAGAATCCAGCGCGAGCCCACTCTGCTCTTGACTATCGTCGATACAGAAAGATGCCCAGCCATCACATAGGCCTTCTATGTAGAGTTTATTGAGAAGATTCAATCGGCGATTAGCATTGCGTATAAGCGTTTGACATTGTGGATTTCTACGTGCTAACTAAGGTTTACAAACATTCAATGACTGTTAGACGGTACGAATTTCGCCGAGTCAGCTTGTCTAAAATAAAAATAAAGAATTTTATTTTAATTATTCAGTAATTAAATCTTTAGTTAAGGAGAAGAGAAGTTTTCCTAACAATATCGCCACTCATGAAATGAAATGAAATGAAATATCGTAATTTTAGACATTAAGCTCGCCTATGTACTGTAAAATGTTTTATTTTCTGTGCAATAAAGAATTTATCTATCTATCTAATATCGTTTATTTGCAATAAATACAGTACAGTGGTCACAAAACTTTAGTCAGGTCTACTCACATGTATTCTACCTGCAAGCAGGCGTGCAAATCTTTACTTACATACTAATATCATAATCACAACTACATTAAAACAATAATAATTAACCTGTTTTGCACTCAAGATACTCTTTTACACTATAAAATCTATGGTCCAGTAGCCATTTCGTCAGTTGTAATTTTAGTTTAGGGCCCTGCAATAATTTTATTTCGTCAGGAAGCTTATGCTGAGCCTAATCAAGTAGATACCGAAAGATCGTGATAACGCAAACGTTGACTTACGTAATTCTTTCCCTGTCTATTTCGTCTCTCGACTGTGAGCGCGATCAATTCCTTATTCACAATGCGGTAGTCTAAAAGAAATATTAGCTTTTTCGATAATTACACGCGGCTTATCCAGCAGCCCTATTCTGTTACCTAAGCGCAAACGTTATATAATGAAAGCCGTTAACTATATATACATCATCATCATTACAGCCCCTAGAACACCTGGTGTAGATGGGCCTTCCAGAACATATATCTGGAGAATTTGGCCTACACTCGCCACGCTGGCCAGACGGCTTGGCAAGGATATGATTTCAATTTTTAATGACAATTTAACGATTCCACAAGTTGGTATTAGTGGTACCGGGACCGACGGCTTAACGTGCTCTCCGAGGCACAGGAACGGTGGTGTTGTTAATCTATGACAAATGTACGTAAGAAAAGTGCATTTCTCATTGGTACATGCCGGGTGGGTTTGAACCGACCTTTGTAGGATTCAAGGAACGCGTTCTTACAACCGAGCCACCACCGCACCTATACATATATCACGCTATTAAAGTTGATATTTGCACGAACGCTGTCAAGGTCGAGCGCTTATAGAGTTGAGAATTCAAAAATATTTTGTGATTATGACGCAAGCTCTGACGTAAATAACGAAATCCACCAATAACTTTTGCGACTAAGTATAATTCACTATGAGCGGCGGTGGCTTCGTTGAAAGAACGCTTTCTTTAAAATCCTATAATGGGCGGTTCGAACCCCGGCATGACCAATTGAAAATACACTTTTCTTACGTACATTTGTTATAGATTTACCACACCACTGTTCCCGTGCCTCGGAGAGCATGTTAAGTCGTCAGTCCCGGTTTCACCAATTTGTGGAATCGTTAATAAATTGTCATTAAAAATTGACCTCAGACCTCGCCAATCCTTCTGGCAAACAGTGATGGTATAGGACTAGGCCTTTGAGTTTTAGGGGCTGTGTTGAAAGTCAATAATGCATATTTACGGAGGCAGAGAGAATCTATTTTCAACATTCTTCTAGGAATAAAAACCGGTACCTTCGCATCTAAATCTACGACATCATCCACTAAACCACGGCATGTCTAGTGGTAAATAAAATAAAACCTACCACCATGAATTTCCGTCAGAATTGGTCTGCATATTTTCGTTCAGAACGCGTTTATGTCTGCGTTACGACAACCACTTAATTCTTACAATAATCAGCGCGCAGACGACAGGAGACAACAAAAATATTTGATTGCTGTCCCATTCCATTGCCGATCAAGTGCTAAATCGGAAATTGAGTAATATGAACGTTGAAAGACGTTATATAATGCTCACAACTTCGGATGACATTGTTTAGTAACTTAATACATACAATACATTTATTTGTATATATATTAATGTTCCTAGTGAGTACTGTTTATGGAGTCTGGCTCACATATTGTTTATTTTAAATGTTTCTATACAAATTTTAGCCATGATCTCTGTTTGTATTCCAAATTATAAATAAATAAATAAATATTGTGTACAGACACATACATATAAACAACTTACACATAAACACATATAATACTATATTTAGATGTAAATAGCTGATTATTATTTTGTTTACAACGCTTATATTGATCTCGCTCATTTTCTGACTGCCTCCGTGGTCTAGCGGTTAAGTTCGTGGATTTAGACTCAGAGGTACTGCGTTCGATTTCTGGTCGGGACACAATAATATATATTAATTTAAATAAATAAATTTAGTTAATATTTTATTTATATGTGATATTTCTCGAGTTTGGTACGCTAGAGACATCAACGAGCTTGCCCCTTGTCATGATATAGTAAAGTTGGCTAAATGTCAATCCACTTATTTATGAGCGTGGTTTCTGACCACTCCGAAAGTCTCAAGTAGAATGTGTGGGAAAAATGTCTGTCGCAAGCTAAAGATGTGGAATGCACTCCCACAGTGACACGTTTATATTTTATCTTGAGTTAGGAATTAGCGGGGAAATGTCAGC
The DNA here is from genome assembly GCA_910589645.1 of Tinea semifulvella. Lineage (NCBI taxonomy): Eukaryota > Metazoa > Arthropoda > Insecta > Lepidoptera > Tineidae > Tinea > Tinea semifulvella. The sequence continues at coordinate 2,016,692 of OU342619.1, read as the reverse complement.
TATAGCAAATTTACAAATTAAAATAAATACTATTTGTATGGTATCCTAAACAACCCTTATGCACAATCCTGCTACCGCAACGATACTTAACCTCAGCTTTACTTAATGGAAGTTATGTACCTTCTTCTTCTTTTTTTGGGAACTAGTATAACTAGTAATGGCAATCGCCACTAAGGCATTTGTGCCAACATCACGTTTGTATAGATTAATTTAAAAAAAAATTGTAAGAGTTTATTTTTCTTTAGAGATTTTAGCTTTTATCTGGATGCGATGAATCAAACACTAAAACAGAAAACGGTTTAGTTAGTATAATACGTCACAACACAGCACATTGAGGTATTAGTAAACGGCACAGTATACAGACATTGTGAGTCGATAGGCGAAACATGTAATGGCTCTTAGGACCATAGCCCTGGCCACCGGGTCGAGGCCATCACCCTAGCGCCACCCCTCCGGACCTAGACCGCTCCGCCTCCCATTATGTATGACGAGAAAAAAAAATATATTTTTTGTACATGTACCACTTACTGAAAGAATTGGGCTAAGCAGGTCTCCCGTCCAATACATTTATGGAACGTGCTTTAAGACGGGTGGGGATATATTCATTGAGCGCCTTGTAGTTCAGGGAAAAGTCAATAGGTCTTCGATGAGATGGACTGACCAGGTTATAGCAGCAATGGATCACCCCCTACATAAGTGCTCCAGGAAGGCTGTAGTTCGAGAGTAGTGGCGACGGCTTGTAAAGCATGCCACTGACACTAAAGTGACGACCACAATCACTCTGCCAAGAGTGTAGCGACTAAGAAGAACAATGAGTTTAAACGTGGTCGATCTCGCTGATAATCTGCGTGAGGGACGGCCTTTTACGGCGACGCGGAATCATACAGTATTTGGTTGGGTAGCGAGACGCGTAGAATGGTGGATGATAAGCGTCCTGTTGCGCAATAAAATAAAATAAACCAGCGTAATGTCGGTCGCAAACCCAAGACACCATTCTTTTTAACTCTCTTTCCCACACACGATGGACCCGGTACCCGCACGTCGATCCATGGAATGCTTAGAAATTTGTCTTTTTATCTTCTATAGTAACATTGCCATCACAAGTTGTTTCCACAAACATTTCCAAACAAAAGCTATTTACATAGCGACCTCCGCCACTAGGCATTCACTAGACGGAAATGAAAAATTCCAAGACAAAATGCCAAATATCTCAATAAGCAAATGGACTTTTATTAACAACAGGAAATCTTCCGAATTCGCCATGATAGAACAAAATTCAATTTAAATTATATTGTAAAAATGAATTTTGTTATGAATTATGATAATGAATAAGTGGAACGGTTGTAACAACGCTTCCCTTGTAAATAATAAATAAATAAAATAAAATCAGTTTTTATTTGTCATAAACATGTAAAATATAGTTAAAAAATAAAACAAAGATATAATGACATAAGGGTCTATAATTCATCCAGCATTAATTGGAAGCAGGTTCCAACAACCTCTGTTCTTATACCATAGCCGACATTAAAATTTAGTGGAACAGTAATATAAATAAAAGTTATAAAACATCGTTGTATCATCATCATCAAAACCGTATCCATTTCGGGGTGATCAGAAACCACGCTTTAGTAAAGAAGTGAATTCACGTATAGCCAACTTTACTGCCGTAGCATCATGACAAGTGGTAAGCTCGTCGATGTGTCTATCATATCAATTTCGAGAAATATCTTAAATTAATTATTGTGTCTAAATCCACGGAGTAAACCTCTAGACCACGGAGACAGCTCCGCTTTCCCTCAAATTCGTGGTTTACCCAGCAAGTACCCATGAGAAATCATTATCACATGCCCTAGAACACAGATATTCATCGACCTCATCATATTTGTTTCGATAGATTTTTAATGCATCTTCAGCTATTATTTTATTTATTTGATCGTGATAGATGAGTCTTGTTCTGTCAGGGCCTCTTATAACTTTCGCATTATATATCTGGTCCGTCAATCTCTCTTAGCTCATCCTTTCAACATACCCGAACCACCGGAGCATGCCTTTACTTATTTTTGTCCCTATGCTTTCTTTCATACCTACGCAACGACCTCATTTCTTCTGAATTTACTCTCATGCGTATTCTGACGTATCCACGTCTTGTTTCCAGACACAAGTGTTGGTACCAGCATGGCATTGTGTATGTCGAAGAGGGCTTTGTCACTGACATTTCGACTGCCGATCAGTGACCCCAGGACACCGTTAACACTATTTCCCGCGTTCACTCTTCTTTTAACATCTCTATCATACTTCCCATCCGCAGTGAAAGATTAGTAAGTTTTCTTTTTTCGTAGCGCTCATTTCTAGTGCCGCTATTCTAATAATAATGGACTCTAATAAAAAGTATGATCCCGAATGAAATGGCCATATATTTGGAAGTTACGAAGAGACAGTAACGGCGGAATCGTAAACGGCGCGGGGGCCAAATCACAAACCTCGCAACTCAGATATTCGCATTTTCAGTCGACATTTCATTTTGTTTATCTCTTTGCGATTTCTAGGCGAGAATGAATAACCTTTACGCCTTCGGTGTGTGTACAGATAAAATTACACAACACATTTTTTTAAAACTTGTATTTACCCAAAAAACGACTTGTCTGCGTTTTACCCGACTGCGCGACGCATTATTTATTTTTTATTATGATTATGTTATTTTTTATTTTTTTTTAAATTTCAATTATTTATTTACTTTCCAATACATATAACTTGTCAAATAGCCCGCCAAACTGTAACCACAGCTCAGTTTGTTGGCGGAGACAATTACTCTCAAAGCTTAATATTAAATAATAAATATTTAACGCGCGAACAACCCGTCCGCCTACAGATACCATTAATTTAAGTATATCTCTTTCTTAGGATAAACACTCATCTCTTCCGAAGATTATTTTAAATTTTGAAACTAAACTCAATAGGCAATAAACGAACGACTGCAGGCATTTGAAAATATTCTATATGTAAGGAATAATTAAAAGTTATTTAAAAAAAATGGAGACATGCAGTCTCGCAAATTAAGAAATGCTGACAAGCTTTATATTCCTAAATTTAGGCTTCAAAAAACAAATAAAAGTTTTGTGATTAATAGTATTAGACTATATAATAAATTACCAAAACCTGTAACAGAATTAGGGGAAACAAAATTTAAGAGTAGTATTAAGAAAATTCTAATTGCAAAAGCATATTATAAAATTAATGATTTTATTAATGACAAAGATGTGTGGAATATTGCCGCTCTGCAAAGATTAGAGAATTAGTTAATAGCACATTAGGTTCTTTTTTAATAATCTGTTTTTATTTTTTATTTATTTTACAGTTATGTAGAAATATTTTGAATGTAACAATTAGTTACTAATACATTATTGACTAATTAGTAAATACTGTTTATTGTGATACAGTAATATTTTTTTATTTTTTTATTACCTTATTATTATAATATAATTATTTTTTATGTAACATTTAGTTACTATTATGTATTTATTATTTTATTAACTAATATATAAGTTTGTTAACGGAATTGCACGGCAACATTTGGGTACTTAGGAAGTAATTGTTATGTTTAGCTTGTGTGTGTCTCGAAGGTCATTCTTAGTGTTCAGGTTCTCATGGTGTGGCGTGTCCGGTGGTCGCCCCTTCCTTAGAAGGTCATTGCAGTGGTGGCACGTGTGTCGGGTCCCGGTCCGCACCCTAAGGGCCTGGTTGAGCGGGGGGATGGCTGGCACATGCGTTATGTCCGTGATCGGGTGCTGCTGTGGGGGCCTGGGACCTCTGCCGAACACGTTCAATTTATTGTTCTTAAATTAACAGAGGTTTTTGCGTTTTGTCGATTTTCGGGTTGCACATAGGCATGTAGTCTACCTTAATTCTGACTTGCCTGGTGGGTTACTGCTGTACCAGGTATTGTTTTCTCATAGCTACTGATAACTAAATTTAAAAGGTTATTAATTGATCGTTGTGGTGCAGTTCTGTATATGTTTTATTTTGTAAATCTGATATAGCTGAGTTTTCCTTGCAGATTCCTTTCTCAGTCAGATTAAACATAAACAGGTCACTGGAATTTGCTAAGCTGCTGGTCTTCTGCTAACAGCTTACTTATTGGACCACTTTGCTGCTTAGTCTTCTACTAGCAGGAGTAGAATCATTCAAAATAATTAAATTAATGACGTTTCATAAATGCCTGTAATAGGTTTACGTGAATAAAGATATTTTGACTTTGATTTTGACTTTGACTTTGGCAGGAGGCGATTGAGGGCGCGCGGGGACGCGGAGCGCATATATGGCTTACAGACAGCCTATAAACTTATAAATACTTTTATAAAAAATAAAAAACATCTAATACCTACAGTTCCTTTACAGTATCTGCGGCTCGCCAGTGGAATAAGCTGCCCTTGGCCATTAGACGTGCACCGTCTGTCAGCGTCTTTAAACATTTAATAACCACATCGTTCCTGGAGAAACAGAATAAAACACTATTTAAATAACCGTGTATTTATTTAAGTTATAATGTATATGATGTACTTGTATAGTTGTATAATTGTATGTATGGTTTATGTATGTTTATGTGTTTTAGGTATAATGTGTAGTATATTAGAATTAGTTAAATAACTTAATAACTGTATCATTAAAATTTCTCATTTTTTTCATACTGCCTATCACCTTACTCGATCCCCAAGGTAAAGAATGCCTACTGGAATTATAGCTCGCCTCTGTACTATTTTTAAGTGCATTAAAGAATTTAAATAAATTAAATAAATAATATTAATTTAAATAATACAGGTGCGACATGTGTTCATGGAGACAAAACGCACTGGCCAATTTTGATGATTCTCACATCAATTATCTGCGACAATCAGACGCGATGTTGTGGAAAATAAAAAAATTAAGTCGACGAACGAACGACGACGATATTAAATGAGATATCTTCGAATAGGTATTTAAAAAGGCGCGGTGGTCGCTCGGTTGTAAGAACGCACCAATGAGAAATACATTTTTCTTAAGTACATTTGTCATAGATTTACAACGCCACCGTTCCCGTGCCTCGGAGAGCACGTTAAGCCGTCGGTTCCGGTTCTACTAATACCAACTTGTGGAATCGTTATTTAAAAAAAAAATGTGTGAATTTTCCCGAGTTTGGTACACTAAAGACATCGTCGAGCTTGCAACTTGTCATTATGGGCCTGTAGTTAAAAGTATTACTGTCGTGATAAAAAAAAAAATTTTTCATAGTACTTTTTTACATTTTACGAAGGCCCCTAAACTTAGCGTGATGCCTGTGTCTCAGGGTGCCCCGCTCTTTTTATACGAATTGTGTCAGTGTTGTGTGGAATAATAAATATTAAGTAGTAAGTAAGTATCATCACGACCGTTTCCCTTTCGGGGTGGTCAGAAACCACGCTTATAAATAAGCGGATTCACATTTAGCCAACTTTACTATAGGCCAATCATGACAAGTGGCAAGCTCGTCGATGTCTCCAGCGTACCAAACTCGAGAAATATCACAAATAAATTAAATATTAATTAAATGTATTTATTTACATTAATAAATATTTTTGTGTCCAATGTGTGTGATACCAACTTTGACTTAAGTTGTTAATCGTGTAACCAAATGTGTACATACACTTTATCCTTTGTCCCCGACGGGTATGAATATTTAAATTATGCGATATTGTGCGTCTGACAGCCGATATGAGGGCAAACGTGAATCTGCGGTGAACATAATGTTTCCATTATCACACATTAAAAACGCAAATAATTCTTTGCCTCACCTAAACCTTCAGGGAATGTTTAGACTCCTGGGATATAATTCAAGCTGGTTACAAAATCTTAACTACAGGGTGCGCCAGAGAAACTTACTTATTTGAAAGGTCATTAAAAACAAAAGTACTTCAGTTATTGTTTTAATTTTTATTTTATTTTAGAATACAATATCCCAATTTTTCTTTTATACAGACTTAAAAATGACATCGGTTAAATGGCGACCCCCATTGCGCATACACTGATTAAGTCGATTTCTGAAGTTAGTATCCATTCTTTGCAGCATATCAATCGGTATGTTGGCAATGGCGTCGCGAATGTTGTTTTTGAGGTGAGCTATTGTCCGTGGCCGATCGACATAAACCAGGGATTTCAAATAACCCCATAAAAAGAAATCGCATGGAGCCAAATCTGGAGATCGAGCCGGCCATGTGAGATCGCCTCTGAGAGAGATAAGCCGGTCGGGGAAATGTTGTCGCAACAAATTCATTGAGCCTCGTGCTGTGGCTCCATCTTGCTGAAACCACACATCCTTAGTGTTTATTTCTTCGAGGCTTGGAAGAAAAAAATCCTCGATCAGTTCTCTAGGCCAGAGCATGATTGCAACTGACTAGAGGAAGAAACAAACTTGGGGACTTCCCCCTCCAATAGCGCCCCCCTCACCCCTCTACCCACCCGACTCACCGCTCGGGAGTTTTTTCAAATAAGTAAGTTTCTCTGGCGCACCCTGTAGTGTTGCCCGAAGCAAGACCAAGACTGGCCAAGTCTTAATCCTAAACTTGGTAATGGTCTTGCGCAAGAGTCCGCAAGACTCTTGCTCTGACTGGAACTATATACAGGGTTAGCCAGTGAAACAGGAAGATTGGAGATGGCCTTGACAGTTGGAATGTGAGTGGTGGGGGTAATAGTGGCCGGCTCCGTTCCACCTGCGTGTCCCGCCATTTAGTTGAGATGGATCGTTGGGCGGGTGAACATTTCGGCTACGCGGTTAAAGCGTATTATACGAATGGTGGAAGTTTGGTGAAAACGCGACGTGCTTTTCGACGCCATTTCAACATACCGCGCAATAGGCCTGTTGAACAAACTGGATCAACGTCTAATAAACGAGGTGGGAGTGCAAAAACCGTTCGAACCCCTCAAAACATCGCTACTGTTCAACAGGCAATGCCCGGCTGCAGCAGTGCATAGATTCCAATGGAGGACATTTGACAAATGTTATATTCAAAAAATATTTTTTTCACTTATTGTTACAGTAAATGGCTACCTTTTTTCTTTATATTTATAACTATTAAATAATAAAATTAATTTTCTTAAAGAATTAGTATCTTATTTAAATCTTCCCGTTTCACTGGCTATTTTTCTGATAATAGTTTACAAACCTTGTGAGATTCTAGTGTCTGTCCGCAAACTAGTATTTCAAGAACTACTGCTGATCTACTTGAAATTTAGAAGGTTGTCTTGTTGGCGAATATATATCCAACTGCCTCTGTGGTATAGTGTTTAAGTCCGTGGATTTAGATTCGGAGGTACCGGGGTTGATTCCTGGTCGGGACATACATATCTTCACGCCAGATCCCTTGCTTCGTCGACATTAATTAACCTCTTCATACATGCCCTTTGGTAACGAAGACTTTTTAATGCACCTTCAGCCAGTGTTTTATTTATTTGATATGCGAGTCTCGGTGTGCCAGGGCCTCTTTCACCCACAACTTTCGCATTATATATCTGGTTCGTCAATCTTTCTTTACTCATCGTTTCAACATACCCAAACCATTGTAGCACCTTTCCTTATTTTTTATTTATTTATGCTTTCCTTCATACCAACCCTTTTCCATATTTCGGCGTTCTTATGCTGTCCGCTAAAGTGACGCCGCATATCCGACGCAACGACCGCATTATTACTGCCCTACTCTAATGGTTGGAACACAATAATATATATTAATTTAAATATATAAATGTTATTATTATTTAATTTATTTGTAATTAATTCTCGAGTTTCGTACTACGATTATCGACGAGCTTGCCACTTGTCATGATTGGCCTATAGTGAAGTTGGCTTTGTTGAATTCGCTTCTTTATAAGCGTGATTTCTGACCATGGTGATGATGATGAACATATATATATCCAAAAATTCTTTGTCAGAGCATAAAAATCGTCGGTGCCACATCGGAATAGTAGGTAGTTTTCGCTGCGCCAGCCTGGCATCTGGCGAAGACCAATAGGGACAAGATCCAAAGTCAGCAGAACATATTGCTCAGAGTGGTCTCCCGAGCGCCCTGGTTCGTGCGTAATTCCGTCATAGCTCGAGATCTGGAGATGCCTACTATTGAGGAGTTTGTTTTCGGCCTGACTAGACGTATGTTCTATCGGGCTGACAACGGACACTTCAAGCATCTCCAGAATATCGCTCCATATTGCGCTCGGCCGCTTGCTTGCGACCGCTTCCTAGAGAAGTGCTCCTGGAGGAGAGCTGAAGTAGTCGAACCTAAGACCCCCTGGGTTCCTGAGCCACACAGGCGCTGTTACACTAGTAACGGCCGCTGAGATCCCCAACCCAGGCCCATTAGCCATCCGGGCCTGGACGACTCCACTGACTGGCTGACTGAGATATCTCAAGTTGCAAACTGTAATGGTTCTATATTTTTACCTCTGAACCCTAAAAACAATATCGATTACACGCAATTAAACGAAATCAACACAGCCCCTAGAACACAGAATCCTAGACCTCCATTGTTCAGAATTTTCTGAATAATTATGGGTTTTTTTTTGGATTTTTGATCGTAGTGGGCTTCATCTAGTTTTCGTACTTGGCCTTTCCTTTACCAATGTGGTCAAAATTTTATTTGTAGTCAGTCCCTTTCTAGTCTGTCCTGCTTCACGGATAACAACAAGGACTTTTAATGTCGGCGTGAGTAATAGTCCTTTTCTAAAATAGCAGTTCCTATGGCAGCACCACATAATATACAGTTTTTTTCCGTAGCTTTTCCCTACCTTACCAGATTACTATGATCTGGGAGATATCAATTGCCATCCTCCGAATATCTATAGGAAACAGCTCAAAAATCAATTCCGAATAAATCGTAAACAGAAACCATATTTTGCGAGATAAAAAACACTATTACTTTACGTAAACATATTTTTAACAATAGGCCCTGAATAAACTTCGACGTTTGACTACAATTCTTAGTCACCAAAGATATTAAATAAGATAGACAGGGCATTGGTTATGAGTTTTATACAAAATGTTTGTTATATTATGACGATGGGCCCTTGGTCTGAGGACGCTAAACCGTTAATACGCGACATAAGCGTTGCCCTCCGAGCGTCAACAGGTGATCCTTTGATGATCCGCCAACATATCCAAAAATCTTTCGAATCTTGTTCACCACAAAATGTATGGAAATTCCTGCGTACTCTGGGTTTCGGAAAACCCGAGCCCGAATTATCTCTCTCTGTGGATAGTAACGGCCTTAATCAACATTTTTCCTCTACACCGATTATCATAGATCCGGCTTTAAAGGCCGCTACTATCACTCAGATAAATTCCATACCTCATTTCAATCATACTCCCTTTACCTTTTCACCGGTGCAGAGCTGTGAAATAAATAAGATTTTTCAATCAGTCACTAGTAAGGCTGTCGGTTACGACAATATTGGGCGCGCTTTGCTTACTCCCATTATTAAAATTATACTTCCATCTATTACCCACATTATTAATTTCTCACTTCTCTCTGGCCAGTTTCCCAAAATCTGGAAAAACGCATATATAGTGCCCATCCCTAAAAAGTCTAACCCTATTAACTTCAGTGATCTTCGTCCTATCTCCATTCTTCCTTATATGTCCAAAATTTTAGAACGTATAGTTCAAAGGCAGTTAGCCGATTTCTTAAATTCACACGACTTTATGAACCCTTTTCAGTCTGGTTTTCGGCCATCTCATAGCACCACCACTGCGCTTGTCAAAATCACAGAAGATATTCGGTTTGCTATGGATGACCACAGGCTCACACTTCTTGCTCTCTTAGATTTCAGCAACGCTTTCAATTGCGTCGATCACGACATCCTTCTAGCGACATTACGTTCTCTTAATGTTTCACAGCCTGCCGCTCAATGGTTTGACTCTTATCTTCGCGGGCGCCAGCAACGTATTCGTGTTGACGATAACTACTCAGACTGGTGTCAGGTTACTGCTGGTGTCCCGCAAGGTGGCGTATTATCTCCTCTACTTTTCTCGGTATTTATAAACACCATCTCTCAAGCGATAAATTATAGTTCCTACCATCTGTACGCTGACGATCTTCAGCTATCGTTGCATTTTGATGTAACTGAAATTGATGATGCTCTTCATAAAATGAACAGGGATCTTGAAGCCATACGTCTTCAATCTACTAATCTTGGGCTTCTCGTAAATCCTCGTAAGACCCAGGTTATTATTGTTGGTACAAGGCACATGCTTAGCAGATTGGATTTGAACACACTATCACCATTAACTTTCAATAACGTTCCACTTCCTTTCTGCGAAAGTGTAAAAAACCTGGGACTTCACATGACCTGCGACCTATCCTGGAGCCTACATGTGTCAGAAATTAGCCGGAAAATGTTCGCTAGCATGCACTCGCTAAAGCGCTCTCAGTACTTCATTCCCTTTAAGGCAAAGCTTATGTTGGTTAGTTCTCTTCTTCTCCCTATTATTGACTATGCAGATGTGTGTTATCCTGATGTCACTGAAGAGCTACTGAATAAACTCGATCGTCTGCTCAACTTATGCATCCGTTTCGTGTTCGGCTTGCGTAAGTATGACCATGTATCCCAATATCGTATTCAATTAAAGTGGCTCAATATCCGCTTCCGCAGATCTGCACATCTCTTGACTTCACTTTACGGCATTCTTTACAATCCCCAAACTCCTTTATACCTTAAGACTCGTTTCCAGTTCCTTGGAGACAGTCATAATCTTCATCTTCGCTCTACTAATAACAATCAGCTCAAAATCCCTACCCATTCTTCCAGCAGATATTCAGATTCTTTTACAGTTTCCGCTGCTCGTGAGTGGAACAAACTTCCTCTGGTTATCAGACGGGCGCCGTCTATTAATATATTTAAAAATCTACTTATCGCTCACTTTCTAAACAAACAACATAGATCTTCCTAGTACCTATATCTATCATACTATTTTTATTGTGTGTAAACAGTACTATATACTTGCTTGGTTTCGTATTTGTGTATATATATATATATATATTTATTTATGTATTTAAGTAGTAGTATGTAACGATTATTATGTATTGTATGTAAATTGTATATTTATAATAATGCACCCCGCAAATCCTCTACCACACTCCCAAAGGTTAGCTGTTATAAAATGCCGAAAGGCATTAAGTTCGCCCTTGTACATTACTTTTAAGTTTTTTTGTGCAATAAAGAGTTTATAAAATAAATAAAAAATTAGGGAATATCTTATTCAGAGGATCAGTGTTGCCATCCAACGAGGTAACGTCGCCGGAATCCTCGGAACATTGGGTTCATCTTCTCCTGGATTCGATGACATGTAGATTATAATCAAGATATTTGTAAGTATTTTTAGTTTTATTTTATTCCATTAGGACAGAGTGGACAGAATAATTTCTTGACTCGTGTTGTTTTTTTTTCATACTAACCCGAAATATGACGGCAATTCTAGCCTGATTCCGAAACGTGTGGATACACTTACTGGGTTTATAGGCACGAACCTTGGATACTAGACTAGGCAAATTACCACTATCGGTCCGCCTGTGCGACCTATTTGTTGTTCTCGTTGAAAGTATGTGCCATTTGTAATGATGTCAAATGCCAATTTTTACTTTTAAAGAGAACTAATATTGTAAGCTCGCCAGGGTTTTATTTATATAAAAATTACACCGACTTAAACAAGATTTACTGTACATACACTTCCGTAGCACGCAGCTAGGAATATTATCCGTGAAACAACAAAAATAATTTGAATTTGGAAAAAGCATAGTCCGACAAGCAGCGCAAGTATGTAAGTATATTAAAAGATTACATATTTGTGCCGTTTGCTGTAGAAACTCTGGGCACATGGAGTCCAAACGCAAAAAAGTTTTTAAAAGATATAACACCGCGTCTGGGCTGGCTCTTCTCTTTCTTCGCCCAAATAATCGTTATTGCAATTCAGCGGAGAAATGCAGCCAGCGATCTTGTAACCATTCCACGCCGAAAGATCTTATATACCTATCCGTATTAATATTAATTTTATTTATTATTTTGTATTTATTTTTTTCGGTCGAATTTGTTGATATGTGCACGTTGAACACGACCATAAATGCCACAAGACAGCGATTTGGAGGAGCTATTTTTTTTGTAAGTATTTAATTTTTATTTTCTATGTATTATTATTATTATTTAAGGTTAAATTTAGATTTTGTTGCAATATAGTTTATTTAATATTGTAATTCTTTTATATTGTTTGTATATTACTTCGAATAAATTTTACGAAATCGATCTTAAGTTCCGATACCGGGGTTCGAACTGCTTCGAAACTAAATGGCAACGCCCGCGCCCCAAATGTTTAGTTCAGCTTTGCGGCTCGTTTGTACCAGCGTGCCCTCGAGCGATGACTTTACAGAAAAGGTGAAGGAATACTCTTTGACTGTACCCAATGGGATTACACCAAAACTTTCAAGCAATAATATTTTCTTTTTGCCTTTTAGAGTTCCGCCAGCAACACAATGAATCCAATTTATTTACGCGAAATGCTTACAATTCTATGACATACAAATTCTTACTTCTCATTGGACGTGGTTTATATGGGATAATTAAATATAGTATTTTTTTTTAATATAAGATAAAGCGATCATACATATTATCATACAAATAAGTTTGTTTTTTTTTTTTTTTAATTGTCTTTAAAGGACATTGTACAGAATACATCAGTCCTAAACACGTAATTTATTTGCATAATATATATTCATAACAGAGTTCATAACCGAGTTGGGGATCATCAAATTCCAGATGCTGTAGAATTTGATGCTTTTTTGGAGTCACTCGCGGCATTATAGCCCAAACACGTCGGGTAAAATATGGGAGTCCACAGCGCGGGAAAACCGCAAAAAATAAACTTCAACTTGTGCCCCATATTTAAAGTCCAATTTATGGTTTTCCATAATTATTCACATTGTAGCACATTATTAAACAAAATAACACCACTTTTGACCAATAATATCCACAGTAAATTAATTTACAAAACAATAACTTGCACTTGACATCTCCGCGCAAAATGGCGCGAAAGACTCCTTTACAATAATAAGTTTGTTACATTATTGTTTACGCTAACTCGAAAATTCTGACATGATTGATAACAGTTTAAAAAAAAAACATGAGATTCGGACAGACAGTGGGGTCGTCCAGGCCCGGACAGCTAATGGACCTGGGTTGGGGATGAAGACATTTATTTTATTTTGTACTAGCAGGGCATACCTGATGGTAAGTGTGTTAGCAACTGGAATCAGACACTCTTGACTGACATCAGTCCCTAACACTATGCCGGTTTGACTGGGCATGATGACAATTAGAGCCTAATCCCGAAACGTGTGTGTTACTGGGTTTATCGGCACGAACGGTGTCGAAATTTACCACCATCAGTCCGCCTACCACCTATTTCTTTATTCTTGGAAATATTTACCAGTATTAGTACAAATCAGTACCTACAATAACAATGAGATATGAAATTGTAATTGCATTTGTGTACTGATTCCGATTTACAACTTAACAATTTTGAAATGAGACATAGTACATATTAATAATAGATAACAGTAAGTGAAACAATTTTCCCGGCAGGATCTCAGCGGGTAATTACTTGAAGGTAATTCGCGCACTTTTGATGCTGGGCACTGTTACTGGTTTAACAGCGCCATGTGGCGCATTCAACAATACATTCGAGCTGCCAAGTGTTTGTAGTTCCGTTACGTGGCCGCGTCGCACCTCATGGCGCTGTCTAAAATCCCATACTTTATGTTCTTGATTAAATAGCTACTGAACCATATTGCAAGAATCACGACTTACACTTGAGCATATTTATAAAAAAACATATATCTAAGATTGTCGAGGTAAATATGTTATGATGCCGATTGAATTTCTATTTGTTCCGATGATATGAGAAACATATCTCTATGGATTTACTATTTTAAATATACAGGGTGGAACAAAACTCTATATATAGTCTGTTTGCCGGGAGTAATTTCAACAATAATTGGGTTGAATAATTTTATTAATTTTGTTTCAAGCGGTGTAATTTTTATATAAATATCACCATGGCAAGCTTACAATATTAGTTCTCCTTGAAAGTAAACATTGGCATTTGACATCATTGCAAATGGCACATACTTTCAACGAGAACTATAAATACGTGGTAGGCGGACTGATGCTAGTAATTTGCCGATTCCGCCGGGGCGGGGGGAAGTATCCACCGTTCGTGACGATAAACAAATAATTCACACTTCTTAAATAGCTCCTGACAGCGTTAGTAAGTAGTATATATGTATGTTTAGGTATAATAATGTGTATTATTAGTATGTAGTATATTGATATTATGATATATATGAAGATATATGATGTAAGTATATATCAATCCTATTAAATTAACATTTATAATTATAGTATTATTATTATTTCTATGATTGCACCTAAAATTGTTCGAATTTGTCCCTAAGGTTTGGCTGTCAGAGAATGTCTTCGGGCATTAAGTCCGCCTTTGTACTTTGTGCAATAAAGTTTTTTAAATAAATAAATAAATAAAATAAACCCAGTAAAGTGTGTCCACACGTTTCGGGATCAGGCTCGAATTGCAGTCATCCCCAGTCAAGCCGGCATAGTGTTAGAAACTGATGTCAGACATGAATGTCTGATTCAAGTTGCTAACATCACAAGGTCATATATATATACTCGTATATGTATGATGATGATGATGATGAGTGAAGATATCTTTAAGGTATTTGGGGATCGCAGACTCGTATAATATGGAGTAGTCTGGTGTGGGACGCCACGTGCGCATCTCAGGGGGACAGCGCATAAAGCGGGAGCCGCGGCGGAAAATGCGGAGTCCAGCAAGCGGCGCAAATATGTAAGTATATTAAAAGATTACATATTTATGCCGTTTGCTGACCCATGGACTCCAAGTGCAAAAAAGTTTTTAAAAGACAATACCGCGTCTTGTCGTCTCCTCCGGTGGCAAGAGGGCTGGCTCTTTCTTCGCCCAAAGAATCAGTATTGCAATTCAGCGGGGAAATGCAGCCAGCGTTCTTGCCACCATTCCACGCGGACGGGACTTATATCCCTATCCTTAGTATTAATATTAATTTTATTTTATACTTTGAAAATATTTTTTTCGAATAAATGCTTTTATTATTTATAAAAAAAAATAAAAAATATGGAGTATATAATAAAAAGCCCTGGCAGATTTTCACATATAAACGAAACCATAAAACGGGCTCTTGCCACCATTGAGATTCCAGCTATTCTGGAACCCACAGGATTAGTACGCGATGATGGCAAAAGACCTGATGGTATGACACTGATCCCCTGGAGCGGGGACTGGCCTTAGTGTGGGATGCCACTTGTGTCGAAACTTTGGCTTCGTTACACCTTAGGGGAACAGCGCTAAAAGCAGGAGCCGCAGCCGAAAGCGCAGAGTCTGGCAAGCGGCGCAAATGCGTATCTATAATCAAACACGTGTTTGTGCCGTTTGCTGTAGAGACTTTAGGCCCGTGGGATCCAAGCGCTAAAACATTTTTAAGATTTTAATTTGTCTAATTGCCTGCTCTGGGGACAAGGCTGGTTCTTTCCTCGCCCAGAGAATCAGGATAGCGATTCAGCGAGGAAATGCGGTCAGCGTTCTTGTCACCATGCCGCGCGGATACGATTTATATTTAAATTAGGTTTTGTAAGTATTGCTGCTATTTCTCCTACATATCGTGCGAGTATAAAAAAAATCTTATCTAGCTGCGGCTTAAAAGGAGAAATATCGTGAATATACATAATGTCTTAGATAGATATCTAGACAAAAACCTCGTGTGGTCCTTCGCCCGGAAATCAGGATAAGAAATAGGCTCACTACCTAACCTGGTTTCTAAGTCCTCCAATTGCTGCGACAAAAATATTTCACAAGCTTGTTATTCAGCAGCGTTAGTGACGAATACTACTTTTACGATCAAACCTACTATTCGGCGAATACGAATTCAACAAGATATAATATAAAACTGCACTTTATTTATTTATATAGTACACACAGCAGTGCATATATTATCACACACATCATCATCATCATCATCATCATCAGCCTGTATCTCTCCACTGCTGGATATAGGCCTCCCCCAAGGCTCGCACATTTTACACGATCTTCTGCCACCCTCATCCATCCCCCACCAGCGACCTTTCTCAGGTCATCTGTCCATCTGGCGGGGGGTCGTCCCACACTGCGTCTTCCAGTACGTGGTCTCCACTGCAGGACCCGTTTACTCCATCGTTCATCGCTTCTGCGACAGACGTGTCCAGCCCATTGCCACTTCAGCTTGCTAATTTTGAAAGCTATGTCGGTAACTTTGGTTCTTTGACGGATGTCAACGTTTCTGACTTTATCCTTCAGAGAAATTCCGAGCATAGCTCTCTCCATAGCTCGCTGAGCGACCTTGAATTTATGTATCAGACCCACCGTCAGCGTCCACGTCTCTGCACACACATAACATAGTATAATTATAACTCATCTAATATATGTACCAATTAGGTGTCACAGCATTCACCAATACAAAAAGAAGAAGAAATTAGTAACTTATTTTAAAACAAAAAAATAAATTTATCAAAGAATAACAAATTTACAAAATATAACATAAAAATATGACTTCTAAAATACAATTCATTTTTTCTTTTTTAATAGAACTAATTGTTATAAAAACATAAAAATTGCATAAATTTGGTACCTTAAAAAACGAAAAAAAAAACACTTGTTAAATAAATTATAAGCTACTCAAATATTGATGGTTTGAAATGTTCGAGAACATTTTTTCTGAATACATTGTAACGGTCATGAAATATGTCTATATCATTATTTGGGGACTAATGTAGGTGTTGCACATTCGGGATGTTGACGAATGTGAACCTACATTAGTTCTTGAGCGAGGACAGCACAGGACGTGGAATATTATAGGGTACTGTCAGGGAAATGTGTTGCAAGAGTTCGATACATCCAGTCTGGCCATTGTCAATTTTATGTAATAGTAAAAGGTCAAAAAAATACCGAAATAAAACTAGCATTGATGCGCAAAAATAATGTTTAAATAGTAAAAAAATACCCATTTGAATCGTCGATAAAATAAATGTTAATAATAAATTATGATTGTTGTAACTTATTAGGTTAAGATGTTTTATTGAAAAAGCACAACATTTGTAATTTCTCAGGCGAATAAATCTTCTGTGTTCCCGGCAGTGTTGCCAGACGTCCCGATTTTGGCGGGAAATTAAATGTCCCGTGCAGGCTCAGTCCCGCTTTTCGGAGATAACCCGAGAGAAGCGTGCTGAGGAAGCGTGGGCGGTTGGCACAAACCGACGCATAATGAAGATAAGAGCGCGGAAGAGAGAGAGGGCTGAAAGTAAAACTTCTGAGTATATACGTTTTTTCACTATGTCCCGCTTTCGACGAAAGAATCCCGCTGTTTTCACTCAAAAAGTTCCAAAATCCCGACTTGGCAAAAAAAAAAACTGGCAACGCTGGTTCCCGGTATAATTTCTCTCTTACACAGTGAGGTAATGACGAAGCGATTTCAACTGCGTTCAGTTATCGGCCGTCGTCCCTCTTATTCGGATCACGTTCCACAAGCGATAGCGACTATTTGTTTTATTAGCATTACGTTTCTACCAATGAATTTGATGTATCCATACAATTTGTTTTCACGTTGTTCGTTTACATAGATCTAGGGTAATCCAAACTGCTTGTCTTCTGCTAACAGCTTACTCCTTGGACCACTTCGCTGTTTAGTCCTCCAGTAGCAGGAGTAGAATCATTCATTCCTTCCTGTCAGTGTTCCTACAATCTACATAATTAAACGCTGTTTATTTGTAAAAAGCCACCCGGAACTTTTAAAACCTCTTGGGGATAATTGCAATTTTAAAACGCGTGATCCTAGTAAAATAATTATTCCAGCGCATAAGGCCGAAATTGTTATGCAATGATATTTAATAAGCTTCCAGTTACTATAAGGGCGCTGCCACTAAAACTGTTTAAATTAAGAGTCAAACAAATGCTGGTTAATAAATGTTTTTATTCGACAAAAGAATACCTAGACACTAAGCTCGGCAAAGTCATGTGACTAAATACATATTTGTATGCTAGAAATAGCGAAGCATGTGATATAATTACAAGTACATATAACTATTTACATCTCTATATACTTGTATGTATATACATGACCTACCATTTTTCTGATAATAAATTATTTAATTTGATTTCATAACAAATATTCAAAAAATAATATTTACAAATTATAAAATACAATAAAAGGAAACGAGAAATATTTATTCGAAGTAGATACTAAAATATTAAAATAAAATAGATTAAAAAACTAATTATAAATAAAACTAAACTAAAAATACCTATGAAATTAAAACTATTCTACAAAATAAACTAAGGGCTTACCACCAGGGAGGGTACCTAAAACGCTCGCCGCATTTCCTCGTTGAATTATAATCGAAACTATAATTAAATAACTATAAAGTAAATCTAATAAAAAAATAAGATATATATATATAGCTGAGTTTTCCTTGCAGATTCCTTTCTCAGTATTAAACATTAACAACACACATAAACTGGAATCTGCTAAGCTGCTGGTCTTCTGCTAACAGCTTACTCTTTGGACCACTATGCTGCTTAGTCTTCTTCTAGCAGGAGTAGAATCTTTCAAAATAATTTAATAATTGACGATTCATAAATTCCTGTAATAAGTTTACGTGAATAAAGTAAATTAATATTTTTTTTTATTTAATTGCGTAAAAAGACTGATTGACTGCCTCCGTGGTCTAGCGGTTAAGTCCGTGGATTTAGACTCGGAGGTACCGGGTTCGATTCCTGGTATTTATTAAAGTAAATTTTTTTTTATTTAATTTATTTGTGACATTTCTCGAGTTTGGGACGCTGGAGACATCAACGAGCTTGCTACTTGTCATGATTGGCCTATAGTAAAGTTGGCTAAATGTAAATCCGCTTTATAAGCGTGGTTTCTGACCACCCCGAAAGGGAAACGGTCGTGATGATAATTCACCATTCTACTCTTTTCTCTACCCTTCCAAATACTGTATTATTTGTTAATGCCGTCTTGGAAGCTTTGATATTATTGCCTAGTGTATGTAATAAAGGTTTACAACAAAGCTTTTTCACAATTCTAAGAATTTAAATAATTTCTGATTGCAATCTAATATTTTATTTAAACACGCTCACTCTGTTTTTTTATATTTGAAGCGTTATTCGAGCAAACAATTTTATAAGATGCCATCTCTTTGCCTATGAAACAACCTTATTCTGTTTTTTTTTTTAACACATTGTGTTTTTTTTTTTTATTTATTATGCGTAACAAACAGTCACAATACAATTTTTTTTCCCTTTCAGCACGGACAATACCAAGCGTGCGTTATTACAAAAAAAATCTAGCTGTTACCAAATTCTGTTTTGCCACTCTAAAACGCCATCAATACGACTAATTCGTACATCTACCTACTTAATCAAAAATTATTATTCTTATCTCTATAAGTGCTAGTATAAAAAAAAAGTAAAGAAAAAAAACATACATGTTATTATTTCCACTATGTTACCAAACGCACGATGATGCGCTAGCACATTAGAAGACGCACGATTGTGCGAGGGTGTTTACGGAATTCGCTAGGGGAGCAATTTTTTAACTATTTATATGACATACTTTAGATCTCAAAGTTATCAATAAACATTTCAATATCCAAAATATGTTTTGTCGTGCTGAAAGGGATATAACAAACGATATACATATAATTAGACCTGGAGTACCAAAACTTTATCATCATCACAGCCCCAGAGCACAGAGGACCTCCCACTGTTGGAGATGGGCCTTACAGAATAGATTATCTGGAGAATTTGCATGATGTTAATTTTTACGATAATTCCACAAATTGGTATTAGTGAACCGCGATGAGACGGCTTAACGTGCTCTCCGAACCACGAGAACGGTGATGTTTGTAATCTATTACAATAAGTATTAGAAAGAGAAGGAAGCGATCTTACAAAAAGCTTTTTTAAAATTTATAATAAAGTTTTAAATAATTAATTTCGGGCTTGCGACTGACAATATGCTGGTTTAGAAAGGTTTATAGTAACTAATTTAGTATGAGAAACGATCGCTACATCTGAAACGAATTCAAGAATACAGGGTTGTTGGGGTAGTAATTTAGAATTTCTTAGAAATTATTTCTAACAAAGAAAATAACGTGTTGAAATGTAAATTTGCTCGGTGTTAAGCTACAGTTTACTGTGAAAACTATTACAACTTGAAACGCTTGAAACAAAAGACCAAACACTTTGAAAATGGAAAGTAGTCCATCAACTCACTAGGGAATAAAATTACGAACATTTTTAAGCTTTA
The DNA here is from genome assembly GCA_910589645.1 of Tinea semifulvella. Lineage (NCBI taxonomy): Eukaryota > Metazoa > Arthropoda > Insecta > Lepidoptera > Tineidae > Tinea > Tinea semifulvella. Next base: position 1,996,251 of record OU342619.1, on the reverse strand, counting down.
ACACTGGCAACTTGTAACTAATGCCATATACAAAAAAAAAAAAAAAAGAGATATATACTTAACTTTATTCAGTGGGAGTTGATGCGAGAGGAGTTCCAGCAAAATCTTTGCACCACTTACTGAAAGAATTGGGCCTAAGCAGGTCTGCCGTCAATACATTTATGGAAAGAGCTTCCAAGAGGCATTAACAGAATCATGTAGTTGCAATCTAAAGATTGGAAAGCGATCTTACAAAACCGAGTCACCACTTCATTACCAAATTATTTTTATTTATTTATTTTATTTAAAACTTTATTGCACATAAATATAAAGGCGTGACATAATGTCGCTTGACATTCTCTGCCTGTCAGACCTTCGGGACAACGAGAACATTTATGTGAGGTAGGTGCAATATATCAATTAAAATTAAATATATTAAAAATATACGTCTATAGAATATTATTTATTGCTTATAATAAATATTTATTTTTTACTCTTCTGGGTCATTCTGGGACTAGAAATGTGGTGTTGGCGGAGAATGTTGGGCATATCGTGGAAGGAGTTCCGGACCAACAAATCCATCCTGGAGGAACTAGAGATAGGACAGCGCCTTTCCTCAATCGTACAATCACGCATTCTCAATTTCTTTGGACACGTGTCGCGGCGTGAAGATACATCAATTGAACGCTTTGTAGTTCAGGGAAAAGTCGATGGCAAGAGGATGCGTGGTAGGTCTCCGATGAGATGGACTGACCAGGTTAAAGCAGCAATGGATCACCCCCTACATGAGTGCTCCACGAAGGCTGCAGTTCGAGACGAGTGGCGACGGCTTGTTAAGCGTGCCACTGACACTCAAGTGACGACCACGACCACTGCCAAGAGTGTAGCGACTAAGAAGAAGGGTCATTTATAATTGGCTGGACTAGCAAAATCTTACTGTATTTGGGTAGGGAGAGGAGTAGAATTGTCAAAGTAAAAAAAAAAAAATATTGCGCGATAATACGCTTACTATCCACAATTCTACTCCTTTCCCTACCCAACCAAATACTGTAAGATTCCGTTAATGCCGTCCTGCAACCTCATTCTATAAATGTATTGACGTCAGACCTGCTTAGGCCCAATTCTTTCGGTAAGCGGTGCAAAGATTTAGCTGGAACTCCTTACGCACCAACTTCCACTGCATAAAGCTGAGTCTTGAACCAGTTCCTGATCATTTCTTCCTTAAGATCTATGACAAATGTGAATAAGAAAAAATATTTCTCATTAGTACATGCCGGTGTTCGAACCAACATTTTTAGGATTATAAGAAAAGCAATACGCCATCGCTCTTCAGGTATCTTGGCTCTATATGCCAGGTACAAATGGGAAATTGAAAACCATCTGGAATTTTAAAATAAAACTGCACACGTCAACAAGTCCGTGACTAAAATTGTTTTGCTCTTTTCGTTGACTAAAAACAAAAGACCGGGCTATCACTACATATTATAGAACACCTCCGGCGCGTATGTCTGTCTGTTTATTTATTTTTTAAATACTGTATTGCACTTTACTTAAAAGTATGTACAAAGGCGAACTTAAAGCCTTTCGTCGATATTATATATATCGAAAGTTAGGTTAGGTTAATTGATAACTTTGAGGTCCTTGTAGAAAAAGAACTTTTAAAAAATGTGAAATAATTCCTCGCCTAGCGAATTCCACAAAACCACCACTGCATACGAGCATTCGTGCGTTGTTGTTTTCTACTGTGCTAGCGCACCATCGTGCGTTGGCTTTTATCTACCCTACTTATGCATGTTTTTTTCTTTACTAGTCCTTACAATTTAATAAAATATAATTACTAAGTAGATATAAATAGATGAGCGCACGAACTATCGAGGTCGTTTCGAAGCGACAAAACAGAATTTGGTGACAGGTTTTTTTTTAGTAATAACGCACGCTTAGTATTGTCCGTGCTGAAAAGGATAAACCTAGTAGTTGTGCTGAAAAGATTGGTGCAGTAGATATTACTGTACTCAGGGTTACATTTATTCCAATTGATATGCAATTGAATAAAATAATATATAGTATCGTCACGACCGTATCCCTTCCGGGGTGGTCAAAAACCACGCTTTAAAGAAGCGGGTTCACATTTAGCCAACTTAACTATGGGCCTATCATGACAAGTGGCAATCTCGTCGATGTCTCTATCGTACCAAACTCCAGAAATATTACAAATAAAATAAATATTTTATTATCATTGTTCCTATATCTAAGTCAATGGATATTTCTCATGCGTGATATAAATTACTAAGTCATATTCCTATACCAATAAGAAGTATTGAACCAAAGACATAAATATGTAACAAGATGGGACAAGAAGCCAGACGGTATGAAATGAAATGAAATGAAATGAAATGAAATGAAATGAAATGAAATGAAATATCGTTTATTTGCAATAAATACAGTACAGTGGTCACAAAACTTTAGTCAGGTCTACTCACATGTATTCTACCTGCAAGCAGGCGTGCAAATCTTTACTTACATACTAATATCATAATCACAACTACATTAAAACAAAAAAATATATATTAATTAACCTGTTTTGCACTCAAGATACTCTTTTACACTATAAAATCTATGGTCCATTAGCCATTTCGTCAGTTGTAATTTTAGTTTAGGGCCCTGCAATAATTTTATTTCGTCAGGAAGAAGAAAAATTAAAGCTTGGACAATCGGCTTGGAATAAAATGTTACGGTCGTTTTGACGTGCACTTTTGAATTTCTAATATCCTCTTGACTATAGAGTAATTAATTAATAAATTTAACAAAAAAACATAAACACATTTTTTTTTTTTTTTTTTACCAGCACGTAATGTGACCTTGCTGGGTGCACCTGATTGTAAGTTGCGCACAAAGTCCATAAATGTTAGCAACTAGAATCATACACTCATGACTGTCATTAGTTTCCAGTCCAGTCATCCGGTTTATATATTGTTTACGTAAATAGGATCACATCTCTGAAAAAATAAAAAAAATCAAAAAAAAATCTTAAACCAGACTTTTGTCGGACGCAAGCCCGAGACACCATTCTTCTCATCTCTTACCCACACACGATGGACCCGGCACCCGCACGGTGAATTCATGGAATGCTTAGAAATTTGTCCTCTCTCTATCGTGCTAAGTTGAAGTGGCTGCCAATTCGTTGTCGCAGAAATCTTAGAGTTCTCTGTCTCCTTTTCTCTGTTTTAAACGAGCCTGCGACACCGAAAAACCTCAAGGATAATTTTGCCTATCTCTCTTCTTTCCACGATAAATCTTTACGTTCTTCTCACAGCTCTCTTCTTTCTGTTTACCTCACATCATTCTGGATTTGTTCTTCGTAGTAGCTGCCACAAAATTATGGAATGATCTTCCAGTAAACATAAGGCAGGCAACTAACAGATTGTCGTTTAAAAAACTGGTCTATACACACTTTATGAATAGCTCTAAACCACGTTAGTAAGTTGTATTTGTGTATGTTTATGTATAATTTCGTGTATGTATTAGTATTTAGTATATTGATATTATATTACATATATAAGTAGGTATATAATATTTGTTGAATAATCTGAAACGTGATCCAGCTCCATGGATTAATGATGATATCCGCCAGGCAATGAAGAGACGTGATAGGGCATATCGCAAGTACCGTAAAAACCGTAATGATGAAAACAGTGAGCTATATAGGGTTGCAAGAAATCGGTGTAATCAGATGTGTCGAGTAGCCAAGCGACGGTATTTTTACGAAAACATAAAGCACAACTCTCCATCAAAAACCTGGAATTTTCTTAAGTCTGTTGGGCTGGGTCGATCACACAGTGAAACTAAACTTGGCCATGTCACACTTGATCAACTCAATAGACATTTTGCTTCTGCTCCTGTGCTCAATGATGCTATCAGGACACACACATTAATTGAAATCGCCGAGACGCCGTGGCCAGACATTGAAACATTCACATTTGCTGAGGTTTCTGATGATATCATTCTTAAGACGATTAAATCCATTACTTCTAAAGCAGTAGGATGTGACGCCATCGGTCGTGCTATGATCATCACTATAATCGACCTTTTACTCCCTTCAATTACCCACATAATTAACTTTTCGCTCAGTACTAGTCAGTTCCCTTCTTCGTGGCGCGAAGCGTACATTATACCACTTCCTAAAACATCTTCACCTTCACTTCCCAATCACTATCGTCCCATCTCAATTTTACCTTTTCTTTCTAAAGTACTAGAGCACATTGTCTATAAGCAACTTTCCAGTTTTCTCTGTTCACATAATTTACTCAATCCCTATCAATCTGGTTTTCGCTCCGGTCATAGCACAACTTCAGCTTTGCTTAAGGTAACTGAAGATATCAGAAATGGCATGGATGAATCAAAAGTTACTGTATTGGTACTAATTGATTTCACGAATGCTTTTAACACAGTGGATCCTGACCTGCTCATCGCTATGCTTTCTCGTCTAAGATTATCATCAGAGTCATTGGACTGGTTTTCACGGTATCTACATGGTCGCCGACAGAGGGTTCGTGTGGGTCATGAGCTTTCTGAGTGGTGCGACATCGCCACAGGGGTACCACAAGGTGGCATTCTCTCTCCTCTTTTATTTTCTTTATTCATAAATGCAATCACCTTTTCTCTTCACTGCCAGTATCATTTATACGCCGATGACTTGCAGCTCTATGTACAAACTGATGTTAATACTGTAAATAGTGCTGTAGCCTGGTTAAATACGGACTTGTCTTATATAAGTTCCTGGTCCAAACGATTTGGGGTAGTGGTCAATCCGAGCAAGTGCCAGGCTATAGTGATAGGGAGCTCTAGACTTATGTCTAAAATTGTTCTTACAGACTTGGTGCCTGTTCGATCTGATAACGCTTCCATTCCATTTAGAAGCGATGTTAAAAATTTAGGTGTGCATATCGATTCCAATCTTGCATGGACTACACAGCTCACAAACACTAAGCGTAAGGTTTTTGCCTCACTTCATTCTCTAAACAAACTTAAACATTTCTTGCCAGTGAAGGCAAAAATCGCGCTAGCTCAGAGTCTACTTTTGCCAATCATTGACTACGGAGATGTGTGCTGTGTAAACATGACAGAGGATCAACTGAATAGGATGGATCGTCTCTTGAATACGTGTATTAGGTTCATTTTCTGTTTACGCAAGTTTGACCATATTTCCGAATATCGATCCAAACTTAAATGGTTGCCAATTCGCTCACGAAGAAATATGAGATCACTGTGCCTACTATACTCTGTGCTAAAGGAACCTAATACACCTAAATATTTAAAAGATTTATTTTTCTACCTCAGCGCCTTTCACAATAAAACTCTTCGCTCCTCACATAATTCCCTCCTATCTATCCCTTCCCATCACACAAACTTTGTTTCCAAATCTTTTGTTGTGTCATCTTCATCCCTGTGGAACAACCTTCCTGTTGAAGTCAGACAAGCACCCAGCAGACCAATATTCAAGAAAAGAGTGTACAGTCATTTTTATAAGTCACTAGCTTAACTTTTTACTGACTTTAATCCATTGTAGGTAGTTATTATTAACATTAAGGTATTTATGTATTATTATATAATTTTATTGTATTATATTTATGTAGTACTAGTATGTATGTGTATATATTATATATATGTATATATATATTATGGTTGTCTAAGTATGTTAATTTTTAATATTATTTATGTTTCATTTTAATATTTTATTTCTCTATTTGCACCGTACTCATATTTAAATGTCCCAATGTCCCAAAGGTTAACGGGAAGAGAATGTCTTGCGGCATTACGTTCGCCTTTTGTATAGATTTACAATAAAGTTTTTAAATAAATAAATAAAATAAAATAATTGTATATTACTGTTACATTCATTGCACCTATATTTGTTTTTAATTATTTATTTTTTAAAAAATCACAGCTCATTACTTATATTAAACATATAAACAAAGTAGCAATAGTGGAACACAAGCCAAAGAGATTTTACATTATTTAGACAATACAATTAAAACAGAAATAAGAGCAAAATATAGTAATTAGATTTTTAGAATTAATAGTACAATTGAACTGTGACTAGCAAAAGTAAAAGAATAAAAAAAAAAAATAAGTGAAAACCAATAGGTTAATGATTATTTACCTAAAACAAAATGAATGAATGAGAGGCAGGAGCAAAATAATACTATATATACGAGTATAGCAGTATTCGTATATTAGGAAGTGGATTTGCAAAGTCAGTCCGGGATAAGAGTTGTCTTGATACTGCATCCGGTGATTGGTTAAATGTATCAGAGTAGAACATGGCTAAAACGTTAATATAGACAAGTCATTTACAGTAATCTAAACAGGTGAATGAATAATTGTTTGAAAAATGTATATATACGATAGGTTATATATTCATATCCATTACTCAATTTCATTGTTTATCCAATAATGATTTGATTATTTATTAGTGTGCCGTATCGATTAGTTCTCTAGAAATTTTGATCTTGTTAACCAGATTCAAATTCATCGCTAAGGTTTGGCTGTCAGAGAATGTCTACGGACGGATGTCCGCCTTTGTGCTTTGTGCAATAAAGTTTCTAAATAAATAAGTTCCTAACACTATGCCGGCTTGACTGGGCATGACAGCAATCGAGCGTAATCCCGAAACGTGTAAATATAAACGTGTAGATTACGTTTACACAAACGGTGGATATAAAATGTCTGTAGTAAAAGTGTCTATTTTAATAAAAGTCATCTTCTTGTCTTGTTATACTCCGTCCTTTATAACTCAAAAACACCTTCGTATTTAAAAACACAATTTGAATTTCTATGCGACTCGCACGACCGCCCTCTCCGTTCCTCTCATAACAATCAACTTAAAATCCCACCCCACACTTCTAGCAGGTATTCGGATTCTTTCACCGTATCTGCTGCTCGCCAGTGGAACAAGCTCCCACTGACCATCAGACAAGCTCCCTCCGTTCACATCTTTAAACAATTACTGACAACCTTTTTTCTAAACAAGCAGAATAGTGTCTCCTAGTTCAATATATTAATCACTTATGTTATGTAATTTATGCTTATCATTATTATTATTCTAAATCAACTGTTACTTTAACCATGTGTGTACTAATTTAACTTAATTATAATATATATAGATATGTAGGTATTTATGTATATATTTATTCAGTATATGTAATATTAGTATGTAAGTCTATTATAATAAATTGCACCCTTCGTTGTTACCTCTCCACACTCCCAAAGGTTGGTTGTTAGAAAATGCTTAGTCATTAAGCCCGCCTATGTACAATATTTTTTAGTGCAATAAAGAATTTTTGAAATTGAAATTGAAATTGAAAAGTTAAATTAGCCGGCCGTTGTAAAGTTTTGCGTTTAATTTGGCGAATACCTACATTTAAGACAAAGCAAACAATGGAACACCCAAAAGTTGTTATTCAAGCACTCTTTGTACCAGCACATTAATTTATAGACATATACAGGAGAAATGTTCTCGCACATTTCAAACCATCAATAAGACTCGAGTAGGTAACTTATTTAGGCGCCGTGGTGGCTCGGTTGTAAAAACGCGTTCCATAAATCCTACAAAGGTCGGTTCAAACCCTTCCGGCCTGTACCAATGAGAAATACACTTTTCTTACGTACATTTGTCATAAATTTAAAACACCACCGTTCCCGTGCCTCGGAGAACACGTTAAGCCGTCTGGCCAGTGTGGCAAAGATATATGTCCTGGAAGGCCCATCTCCAGCAATGAAGGTCTAGGAAGCTGTATTCTAGGGGCTGTAATGAAAAAAAAAGTAACTTATATTTTTTCCCATCGGAGACCTACCACGCATCCTCTTGCCATCGACTTTTCCCTACCAGGCGCTCGATGGATGTTTCTCCACGCCTTGACACGTGTCTGAAGAAAGTGAGAACGCGTGATTGTACAGTCGAGGAAAAGCGTTATCTGATCCCAAGTTCCTCCAGTATATTACCTACGGGTACGGATATAATCCCATCCACATGGAATGGTGGCTGCATTTCCCCGCTGAATTGCAATACTGATTCATTGAGCGAAGAAAAAGCCAGCATTCTTGTCACCGGAGGAGACGACAAGACGTGGTGTTATGTCTTTTAAAAACTTGTTGGCGCTTGGACTCCATGTGCCCAGATTTTCTACAGCAAACGGCACAAATATGTAATCTTTTAGTATGGATACATACATCCGCTTGCCGGACTCCGCATTTTCCACCGCGGCCCCCGCTTTATGAGCACGTCCTCGTTCCCAGAGGACCAACGTCATAGCATAGGATTTCTTGCCATTATCTCGTATTACTCCAGTAGTCTCCAAAAGAGCTGGAACCTCGATGGTGGCTAAAGCCATGATGAAAAATGTAGCTCGCTATTGCTTGTGAATTACTATAATTAGAGATTTAAACCCATTTTACTGGCTCTTAGTGTTTGTAATATTATAATTTAAGGGCCAGGTCCAGTTATACGTCTTATACCAACACATTAATCCAACAAAATAAACATTCACTCTTTAAACTTTAAACAAACAATAAATCAAATAACTCGCGGTTTTATTTCATTGAAAGGCATCGAAGGTTTTAAATTACCTACAACAAGTTAGGCACGAAGTTTTTGGAACTATCAAACAACACCACATCATTATCATTATTAGCCTGTGTCTCTCCACTGCTGGATATAGACCTTCTTTTCTCAGTATCGTCTCAGAGTACGTCTCGTCTCCGTACGACATCACGGGGAGGACTTTTGTCTTCGGAAGGTTGGTATATTTGCGCAACTTGAGGTTCTCAGCAGAAATTGCCGCACTTCTCGCGCCTTACGAGGTCACCTGGATGTGAGATGGAGCTAAGTGTCGACACACGTTGCATCTCAGACCTGACAAGTTTCCACAGCACAACAGTCATTCGTGTCTCTTGCCATCGCTCCGCACAATCTCAGAGGGTCCTAAGATTGCGGGTACTTCAGCAGTAACAAGAGCCCTTCGGATGATGCCGTTGAGAGCCGCGTGACGAGGAATGCGGCAAGCACTTCTAGCACAAGAAAGCCTATGGTATCCGAGATGATCGACTGGTTCTCCGCATCGACACTGATGGTAGTAGTCATCGAAATTGGATTTCATTCGGATACTTGAGGGATCAGTGTTGGGATTTAAAACCGTGGCTTTTTTGTAGTCGTGACGTCTAGTAGGTGGTTGTAAAGAAAAGTTGTAATTTAAATCTTGGACTTGTAAGAACAGGAAAGGAAGAAGTTTTAAAGGTAAAGTTTTCTCAAAAGTGGACATTCTAAACTATACTTTGTCTATGGGTAATTATTCATAAGAAACATTATTTGACCATTGTGTAAGGCAAATACTTAATTAACTCTGGCAACACAGGTATTATGATTAATTAACGCCCTTTTACAGCAGCATCTATTAGTGTTGGTAGTACTTATCTGGTAACGACGAAGGCTGTAAAATAATGAATTTGTTATCTGACGAAACCGAGTGTACCAAATGTATGAAATGGTGAATAAAGAAATGAAATGAAAATTAAACTGTCCATTGTAATATTATAATTTTATTTATTTATTTTGGAAAACCAACAGATGACAATTTCAAATAGATCAGCAATATTAAACATTCTAAGAACTATTAAAGGGTTTCACATATAGGTTATAAAAATTGAGTACAATAGAAAAAAATAAGAAAACATCTTCTTCTTTTATTTAATGGCGTCAGATGTCGTATATACAAAAGGTTATTATATAATAATGGACGGTTACATGAATACACACATTGACACACAGACTTATATACGCAAACAAATCCCCATACACTTACATACTACACATACATACATACTCACTCACATCACACTAACACTCTTACTTACTGTAATACCTATGCAGTACATTCCCTAGCATATTTAGTAATTATAAGCTTTGATTTTATTATATAAATGTTAATACTATATATTAGATTTAGGATTGTTATTTTCAAAAAAAATATTCAACGCATGTTTGTATTTGTCTGCTGCATGTTTTATTATGCTCTCCTGGGAGCTAACAATTGCTGTCACACAGTGTCATACTGACATTAGCACAGCAACGTTTTTTATAAGTCATTGTAAGAAAAACTTCGAATAAACAATTTGAATTGAATTGAAATTAATTCTGCCAATGTCGAGTGATTAGGCGCGATGTGGAGGAAGTAAATCCAGAACAGCGCGTCGTTTAGTAGTGCAATCTGAAAAAAGCAAAATAAACACACACACGTCACACAATTGCTAATAGTTGGTCTACTAATGAAAGCATGTTATTACCTAAACTAAAACCTTATATTATTGCGGGTTAAAAATTTGCAGAAAAGATCGATGATATTAGAGTTATTATAGAACATGTTAAGATGAAAGTGGAATTAATAGGGAGACGAAAGTTGCGATGGAGAATAAAGCATCACTGCAACACAATAACATACCCGTACAAGATAATACACAAAGTCACTAAATTATAAGAACGTCATTTTTTTTATTTATAAAATCTTTATTGCACAAAAAACTTAAAAGTAATGTACAAGGGCGAACTTAATGCCTTTTGGCATTTTATAACAGCTAACCTTTGGGAGTGTGGTAGAGGATTAGCGGGGTGCATTATTATAAATATACAATTTACATACAATACATAATAATCGTTACATACTACTACTTAAATACATAAATATATATATATACACAAATACGAAACTAGGTAAGTATTTAGTACTGTTTACACACAATAAAAATAGTATGATAGATATAGGTACTAAGAAGATATATCATTAATACACAAGATAAATAAAATAATAAATATATATACATATTACACTAATGAAGATTACTGACTGATTCGACATAAGGAGCCGTCAACTGACGTCTGATATTTGTTGCTTTAGAGTTGAAAAGATGAATGTCCAACTCCTCTGCAAGGGCATTAAATAAAGGTTGGTATCATTGTCCTACCAAACAAACCCAAATGAATGAAGTTGGAACTAAATGAATAATCGTACCCCGTGTTCGACTTAAGCTCTGACCGCTTTTATTCTAGTATTGTCAAGTAGTGTACACTGCTGTGGATTGCAATCCAGAACTACTGCGGCGGATTCTGCTGAGAACCTCAAGCTACGCCAATACGCCAACCTCAGTTCAGGTTACGAAATTGCGCCGTTTGCCGTCGAGACTATGGGCCCATGGGGACACTCAGCCAAGCGTCAGGCCAAGGAGTTGTCCAAACGGAAAAGTGTGAAGACAGGAAAGCTGGCAATTATTTCTGCCAATGTATTAGCCTCGCTATACAGAGGGGAAATGTTGCCAGTCTTATTGGGACTAGCCACACGGGCGCTGTTACACTAGTAACGGCGCCCAGCACCGAAAGTGCATGAATTACCAGCGGGTGGTTACCCGCTGAGATCCTGTCGGGAAAAACGGGGGAATGTCCCCATCCCCAACCCAGGCCCATTAGCCATCCGGGCCTGGACGACTCCACTGACTTGGGACTATCACTGAAGAGCCGTCTCTAGAGGACATTTTTACTTATATTTTATTTTTTATTAGGTTTAGTTTATATTTATTTTAATTTATAATTTTAAAACTACTGTAATTTATTTAACTACTAATTACATAAATCACACAATTTGTCAAATATTGTGTATATATCATGTAATGAATGTATCTTTCTCTGTTTGTTGTGCCTTGAATAAATAAATAAAATGAAATGAAACATATTTTATTATATTTTATACAACTTGTATTGTTGGTAAATATTTATTCATACCATTGTATTAAAATAAAAACTAAATAATAATTAAACTAAAAACTAAAATTTCAAAAAAATAATTCCTTTATTTAAATAAAACTATTTAATAATTAAAAATACATCTAAAAACTAAATTAAAGAAGCTGCCAATGGGCAAAGTGCCAAGGATACTGGCAGCATTGTCACGTTGAATGGCAATGCTGATCCTTTAGCCCAAATATTACCCAGCGGGGTGAGGCGGAGTGCACAATCGTCCGCAAACGTATTGTCTAAGTTCGTTTACGTCTGTCAAAAATGTCTAAAGCTAGACGGAGTGCCCAAGCTTAAACGTTACGTTTGTGCACTCCATTTCACCCCGCTGGCTGGGCAATATTTGGGCTAAAGGATCAGCATTGCCATTCAACGTGGCAATGCTGCCAGTATACCTCGCAGCCCTCTTGTCTCCCGAGGTGTTGATGAGCTGTTTTGACAATTCTTTTGTGTAATTGTGATAAATGATTTGACTTAGACCAGCTTATTAATGATTTAGAAATATATAAACTAAAATGATTGTGCAATTTCCTTTAATCTTGTATTTATTCTCGTCGGTATATATTGCAGTAGATAACGCCTTTTCCGTGTTATCAATAGCGATCCGTACTTTTTGCCGACAAAGGGATCCATCCATTGACTTAATATAAGTGTTGCGGCCTCGCATGGTAGCAATAATTCCCAATTTAATTCCCAGTAAAAATGCATCCAAAACGTTTCCGACTGACGTCACGAGCTACGGGCCAATAAACAACAAGTTGCCATAATCAGTTGCAATTTTTCAACCGACCGACTCATGCCTCATGTGTGTTTTATTAATTTTAAATCATAATTCGTTAGCTTTTGGTGAATATTAGTGATCTAAACTATATGTGCGTGTCTAATAAAGCTTGTAGTGCATAGACTATAAAATTGGACAAGAAATCTAGGGTTTAAACGAGGTGGATGGCTATCACACACGTGGATACGTGGATTGCTTTGGGGTGAGTCTTGTTTTCCATATGAGAAGGTCATTAACTCTTAAACCAACTGAACCTGTGTTCTTTATTTATATCCTAAATTTGATTTATTATTTTTCTATAATTTTAGCACAATTATCGATAATATCTGCGTAGGCCCTCGCGCCTGACCCTGTGCCCCATCACTACATTCGCGCCGCCGCGCCCTAAACCGCATAAAAAGTGACAGTTCGAAAACAAGACTCGGAAGCAGTGATTGCGCGCGTTTGCCAGAAACCAAATCGTGAATAATCTTTAATAAATTAAAATCTCCTTCGCCTAGAAAACTGTTAATAGTTAAAAGTGTAATTGTGAAATCCGATTGAGTCCTCATCCTTTGTACTATTTCCATAGCGTTTGTACAGCTGGAGATCCCAGCGGGTGTCAATCAATTGGAAGCAAATATTTGAACTGAAGACGCGGTGGTGGCTTGGTTGTAAGAACGCGTTCCTTAAATCCTACAAAGGTCGGTTCAAACCCACCCGGCATGTACCAATGAGAAATACACTTTTCTAACGTACATTTGTCATAGATTACAACACCACCATTCCCGTGCCTTTGAGAGCACGTTAAGCTGTCGGTTCCGGTTTCACTAATACCAACTTGTGTGTGACAATAAATTGTTATAAAAAAATTACATCATATCCTCGCCAAGCCGTCTGGCCAGCGTGGCGAGTGTAGGCCAAATTCTCCAGATATATGTACGCCAGCCATCTCCAGCAACACTAGGACGCTGTGTTCTAGGGGCTGTAATGAAAAAAAAAAATTTGGACTGATTATTGTCTCCGGACAATGCAAGAAAAATTTGTCGTCGATTCAAGTACTTATTTAGATGCCGTGTTATCCTGCATTTTGGCTTCAAACTTACTCGGTCTCTGATTATAAGTCAAAGGGATCTGCCCTTTTTGTCTCTTTTCTTTTATTTTTAGACGCTTTTTTCTCCTTTTTTTTATTACTCCTAATAGGTGCCTTGACCTTAAACATACTTAAAAGTCACGATCAGTAGCTCTAGCATGCAAAAAGTCTGTTACGTAAAGCTGTTTATTTATTTATAAACTTTATTGCACAAAGTACAAAGGCGGACTTAATGCCCGAAGACATTCTCTGACAGCCAAACCTTGGGGATAAATTTGATCAAATCAATCATAAAGATAATAAGAGCAATAAATAACTATTAAATTAATAGCAAATAAATATATTCTTACTTACAATATATATAGAATAAGTAATATAATATCGATACACTAAATACTAATACATACATACATATTATTATACATAAACATACATATACTACTGCTTACTAACGCTGTGTGGAGCTATTTAGGAAGTGTGAAAACGCTTAACAAGCCATCGCAACTTTTGGTGCACTCATGTAGGCATTGGTGCACAATAAATAAACCATAAAATAAATAATATTTTTTATGCTTAACATAGTAGTTTTAACAGTCGGGATCCATTAAATAATCTAGACCGGCCCAAATCTACCAAATAATGGGTTTATATTCACTTATCATCCATCGGAAGAAGAACACAAACGACAAAAATCTTGGGGAGTCCTTCGCGCCATTTTCCGTAGTCATTTCAAGTTTTTGTTTTGTAAAATAATTTACTGTGGATATTGTTAGTCAACAGTGGTGTTGTTTTGTTTAATAATGTGCTTCAATGTAAATAATTATGGAAAACGATAAATTGGACTTTAAATATGGGGCACAAGTTGCATTTTATTTTTTAGGTTTTCCCGCGCTGTGAACTCCCATATTTTACCCGGCGTGTTTGGGCTATAATGCCTCGAGTGACTTCAAGAAAAGCATCAAATTCTGCAACATCTGGAATTTGATAATAACCTCGTTAACTTGGCTGTATGGGCTAGACCCTTTGCCTTCCCTATCACCTAATTCATCATCCATAGGGAGAAGAGAACACAAACAACAAAAAACTTGTGCCTAAAAAATGCCAAAAAATGGCGCGATTGTCGCGAATCTCGTTGATTTCTTAAAAATGATGTGAGGCAACGGATGTCGATTGCAGCCGAAAATGTTGATCCTTGACCATTGTCAATTTTTTCGCTACAATATACAAGTAACTTAGAAATTAATTTTGAATAGATTGTATTTGTTATTAGATAGCCACAGCTAGGTAACCTAGTTCGTATTCTGTCTTGTAAAGCCTTAATAGTCTACGATAAGAGATCTACACGGCCTCATCAGTATGCAGGGAACTAGTTAGCCCACACTAACTACTATGCTTTGCAACTAAATTGTTTTTCAAAACATTTTTACCTTTATTTTAAAACCTTTATTACCTTATTTAGAAAAGTATCATCACGACCGTTTCCCTTTCGGGATGGTCAGAAACTACGCTTATAAATAAGCGGATTCACATTTAGCCAACTTTACTATAGGCTCGTCGATGTCTCCAGCGTACCAAACTCGAGAAATATCACAAATAAATTAAATATTAATTAAATGTATTTATTTACATTAATAAATATTTTTTGTGTCCCGACCAGGAATCGAACCCGGTACCTTTGAGTCTAAATCCGCGGACTTAACCGCTAGACCACGGAGGTAGTCCTTACCTTATTTCTTACACAATATTAGATTATTTTGGCTTTGAACGCGTTTTATCTTTATAATTTGACCGCCTCCGTGGTCTAGTGGTAACAAACCTTGCCGTGAACTCGGGAGGTCGTGGGTTCGATTCTCACCGGGGGCAAGTTGTACATTGTATAATTTGTCTCGGTCTGGGTGTTAATATGTATATATTTACAAAAATAAATAAATATAATATGTAGTTTATCAACCATCTAGTTTCCGTAACACAAGCCTCGTAGCTTACCACGGAAATTAGATGGCGCTGTGTGACCTGTCTGGAAATATTTATTATTTATTATTATTATTATAAATTATTTATAAACTAGTAGTTTTTTATACTGAGCACGTAATGTGATATCGCGCAAATCTGAGCAGTAATAATTATAAAAATAATACTCGTAAAATCTTTAGTGTATAAAACCAAAATAAGTGCAGGTACATAGTCAAAATGTGAGAGTTTTTCGCGCCATTTTTCACGGACATTTCAAGTGCAATTTTTTATTTTATAAATTCCTTTACTGTGGATATTGTGAGTCAAAAGTTGTGTTGTTTTATTTAATATTGTGCTACAATGTGGATAATTATGTTAAACGATAAATTGGACTTTAAATATGGAGCACAAGTTACAGTTATTTTTTGCGGTATTCCCGCGCTGTGTACTCCAATATTATATCCGGCGTGTTTGGGCTATAATGCCGCGAGTACCTCAAACAAAGGCTTTAAATTCTGGAATTTGATGATAACCTCATTATCTTATTCAAAGAAATATATATTACGTCAGACTTGGCTGTATGTTGGGCTAGACTCATTATCATCTCATTATGTGAATGTATGTGTAATGCTGTCAATTCTACAGGGCTATAAAAATAATAAGAATTGTTTTTAATTTAGAACTCTTTTTAATTTAATTATTTGTATTTATTTATTTATTTATTAAGGAAAACTATTGACATTTAATTCACAAGTATAGATACAAAAATTATTAATTATAAGTAAGATACACAAATACAAACAACAAATATAAATTAAAGCTACCTAAACAATAAAGTTAAAAATAAACTAAACAAAACCTTAAATTAAATAAACTAAAAGATAAACCTAATTAATATAAAAACTAAATACTTACAAATATCTTGATTATAATCTACATGTCATCGAATCCAGGAGAAGATGAACCCAATGTTCCGAGGACTCCGGCGACGTTGCCTCGTTGGATGGCAACACTGATCCTTTGAATAAGATATTCCCTACTCAAAGGATCACCTGTTGACGCTCGGATGGCAACGCTTATGTCGCGTATTAACGATTTAGCGTCCTCAGACCAAGGGCCCATCGTCTCTACGGCAAACGGCACAAAATAGTAACGATTTGCCAACTCTATGTACTTATTGCGTTTGCCGTTTGCAGCCAATTCAGCCGCTGCACCTGCTCGTTTTCGTGTCGCACCAACACGACTAGCACAAAGGGTGTCAGTACACGTCGCATCCCAAACCAAAGACTTACCTTGTTTATAAGGCACGAGGGTTAGCCCATCTGGTCTTTTCCCATCGCTGCGAAATATACCAGTTGGCTCTAATGTTGATGGGTAATTTGCAGAAGATAGTGCCTTTTGAATGATTAAATTTAGGGATCTATGGCGGGTGAAACGGCCTGCACTTTTTGAGCATGATAAGCCATGGTGACCAAACGGATCAGCTAATTCGCCGCAAACGCACTTATGGGCTTCATATAGTTGGCAACCTAGTCTGAGTGAAACAGCGATGCGAAGTGAGGTGGGATCAATTTAATTATTAATTTAAGTAATCTTAGGTTTTTTTTAATTTAATTTAATTTAATATTGTATATCTCTAATTTTATTTGTGTTATTGTTTTTTGTTAAATTGAATTTCTATATCTTTTGGTTGTATTTCTTCTGTTTTTTCTCCTTTTCTTTGACACCTAAGTATCAGTAATAAAGTATGTTTCCTAATTTGGCCAATGTATAAACTCAATTATATACTAACCTTTATGTTCTGTAATGTGCTGTGGAAATGAATGAATACAGTATCATCACGACCGTTTCCCTTTCGGGGTGGTCAGAAACCACGCTTATAAATAAGCGGCTTCACATTTAGCCAACTTTACTATAGGCCAATCATGACAAGTGGCAAGCTCGTCGATGTCTCCAGCGTACCAAACTCGAGAAATATCACAAATAACTTAAATATTAATTAAATGTATTTTGATTCCTGACCAGGAATCTAAATCCACGGACTTAACCGCTAGACAACGAGAAAGAGAAAAATAGCAACAAAAAAAAACATTTATTTTTTTCTCTATTTTACATCCCCAGTAAGCTGATATATGTATTTCTCAAAGTACCCAAGATTTTAAATATTAAAAAAAAATGTGCGAACGAAAGGTATGAAAATTTAATAAAAGTTTATTTAAATCTACTGATAACATTTGCTAGAATCTTATCATCATTAACCAATCATGTGCCAGATTAACAAATTTAATCTAAATATAATCTAGGTTAACCCTTTGACGACAGCGGGGACATGGTCGTCCCAAGCCAAAAAAAAAAAAAAATTGTCATTTTGTATGTCAATTAATTAATTTCTAGTCTCAGAACAAACCTCTTGTTATTTTTAAGCTAGCAAAACTACATCCATGGCGCCATTTTATATCTATAGTCATGGGAAGTTCATAATTTATTTGGCGCTATAAAAAGTCACCTGTAACGACCATACACACATGTCCCTAACTCTTATTTCAAATTTATTCGTTTTTTAGTTATAAAATTAGTTTTATTTGATACGCCATGACTCATTTTACATGACTAAAATAAATAAGTTTCCATACTCTTATCTGACCTTTAAGAGTTAATGCATGCTTTATATCTATTAAACTCAGCCCAATACTAAATTGAGGATTTAGAGCGCCCAAACTTCATACAATGACAATATGGTGTTTTATATTGAGCATAAGAGCGATGGATTTAAATGTAATGATTATTATTTCCTTATATCTTGTTAATAAGATATTATATAGAAATTAAACTAAAAGAGCTTAAATTTTATAACAAAAATTGACATTTTTATGTAATAAATTTGACGTGGCGGTTTCTACGATTATTCCTGACCAGTAATTTAAAAATCTGTTAACTATGTATTTATTATTTAAGGTACACTAACAGGTTACAATTAATACATATCAAGCACAAATTTACAATAATTCATAAGGTCGGAATTGCAACCCAAGGGCAGTGTACACGGCATGCTACACATAGCTACTTGGATGATTAGAGTCAACTGTGTTTTTCAGTTTTAAAATTTTAGGTTTCATCCATTTCATCATTATCAATATATTAATACTATATACGAGAATAAATATGTTATTGTTAATGTCAATTTATGTTGAAAGTTACATCATAGGTTATATATTGGTATAAGTCAATATCGCTGGAAAGGTCATTAAATAGTCGACACATATTACTAAGTTATTTAGCTGAAACATATAATTTTTATAGTTGATTTCATGATTCTTTAAAATGTATTCCTTGTAATTAAATCTAAATATTAAACAACCTAAGCCCGCTGTATATATCTTAACCTTAATTTTTCGGATAATTTAAAATTACCTTTATTTTTGGAATTTGGTGTAAGAATAGTGTAAAATGCTTGTTATAGGGCGTCGGAATCGAAATGTGCCCCTCGGGTTATGGTGATTGGACCATAAGTCTCTTCCTGCTCGAGCCTTAACACTTGATGCTTCTTCAGAACTAGCAAACTATAAAACTTCTGCGCCACCTGCTTCCTATTGTTATGTCTGGGAGCGAGCTCACTGAATGTGATGGTGGCATGCACCTGAACCAGTTTGGGCTTGATGAGAGTAAACAGTTGTGCCGCTCTCCTGTTCAGGACTCTTTCGGAGAACTGTTCTTCAGTTTCTCCCGCTTCCCGCTCTTCTTGTTCTTGACCATGTTCAACACTGGGAGGTAAATCATAGTCGTGTTGTGGACTATGTGCACCGTGATGTTCATCGTACCCTAAATTCGTCATCTGCATACCACTCTGGTAGGAATGATGTGAGTCTCGTCCCTGTAGCAGGGCAGGATCCATGGGTACGGTGTGGTCGTGGTCGGGTCGAGGTGTGGTCTCCAGAAGGTTGGACACGTCCCCTCCCAGTTGTGCCATCATAGGTAACTCTAGTCCATGTAATCCGTGAGATAAACCACCTGGAGTTAGTCCTCCGTGGTCTAAACCACCTGGTGTCATTCCCCCGTGATGTAAATCAGCAGGAGTAAAACCACCGTGTTGAAGTCCGCCAGGAGTCATACTGCCGTCCAGACCCAAACTGGGAGTCATTGACCCTGTAAGACCTCGATGATGTAGACCAGCTGGAGTTAATCCACCGTGTCCCAAACCACCTGGGGTTAATCCACCGTGTCCTAATCCACCTGGGGTCAATCCTCCATGTCCCAAACCACCTGGTGTTAATCCACCGTGCCCTAAACCACCTGGTGTCAATCCACCGTGTCCTAAACCACCTGGGGTCAATCCACCGTGTCCCAATCCACCAGGTGTTAAACCACCGTGGCCTAGACCCCCAGGTGTTAATCCACCATGTCCTAATCCACCAGGTGTCAATCCACTTGATAATCCTAAATCCATGGGTTCTCCGTGCACTGGTGTCATTCCACCAAGTTGTAAACCCCCAGGTGTAAGTTCTCCATGTTGCAATCCTCCAGGAGTGATGCCTCCGGAGAGCAGGGTCCCCGGAGTTAGGGGTCCCAAAACTCCAGGGGTTAAGGGCGGGCCAAGGGAGCTCAGCATACCTGGTGTGACTGGAGCTTCATCGTGATCTGACATCGGTGAGTACGCCGGCGTCTCGTTACCTCGCTCTTGATCGACTGATGGCTCATAATCTTGTGGAATTGGAGTAGGAGGTTCCAGTTCTAATGGCGCAGGTTCAGGCTCTCCATGCTTTCGTTTCCTGGTAGATTTCCTCGTGGGTGCGTTATTATCTACGTCAGCTTCTGGAACCTTCCTTGCCGCCTCTGGACTTGCATGTTCTTCTTCATTCTCGCCTCGGATGGTCATGTTGCGTTGATAATACTTGAATAATATTCTAGAAGGTATAGGTCTAGCTGGCAATGTGAACAGTTTCTCTACTCCTCCAGTTTCCTTCCAATGCATAAGTCTTCGTGTAGGAGGAGCCAAGTCTAAAGTAGTTATGATATCGGATGTGTTGCTCAAATGAATGAATAAATAAATAAATAAAGTAAATGAAATTAACTCATGCAAAGAAAAATATATTACGTCAGACTTGGCCGTAAGGGCTAGATCCTTTGCCTTGCCTATCACCTCATTCATCATCCATCGGGAGAAGAGAACACAAACAACAACAAAAAAATATTTATTTATTTATTTATGTTAGGAAAACTTACAGCTACTATACATATATAAAATAAAAGATTAAACACAATTAAGCTAATAACAAGTTTTCACATATAGGTAGACACAATTACATTAAAAAAAATATTAGAAAAATGGAGACAATAAAAAAATTAACTAACAATGCTAAACAAACCAATATTACTCTACACGGATAAGCTGAACACACTTCCCTACCCGAAGTGCTCATTTGTCATTGCGCGTCTAATAGATATGGTACTGTCATTAAACATATCAACATCAATGCTCAGGTCGTTGAAGAACTCACTTGCTCTGTTGAAGAACGCATTACGTAATTGGTGTTGCAGCAAAAAATGTGTAGCAAATGTCCGTTCCTAGTTTCTAAAGAACATTTCTATGATTTCATCAAAATTAGTCCAGTAATATAGGCGTGCAACGCCGACAAACAAACATACATGTAAGCGCAATGGGGTGTATCAGGCAAAGCTTTTTGTAGATATCGCTAGCGGCACTGGTACCTTGTTCACAGCTATGACGGTTCATTTTTTAAATGTTTTTGTGGTTTTTTTAATTTTTATAACTAAAAAAATAATTTTAACTTAACGTTACCTACCTTAAAAGACGAATTAGGAAAGCGAACACCGTCTTTAAAAAGAATAGATTTAATTAATAAAACGGCAATTTTGAGATCACCATATTTTTGATATCGCTTAGAAATCTCGATTTGTACACTTAAAAGCTGCTGACTTCGGCCATATAACTAGAAAATAATAAATTTTGTAATAAAAATACAAGTTTTATATGCAACTGACAGTTCTATTGGGTACTATCTATCATGCGCCATCTATCGTGATAAAAAGTTAGTGATACACCCCATTAAAGGCGTGTGGGCATACCTATAATCATGCAATATTACATCCAATAGCTAAAATTTCAAGCTAATTATGAAATACAAATACGTAAATTGGTATAACAATGCAAACGTCAATAAATGTCAATTAATAAAACCAAAATATTGGCGGGAAAAAGCCGCCATAGTGGAGAAATCTTCAACTCAAACTCCGCCATTGTGGCACGACACACCCGACGCTTTACAATAAATGGATTGGATCGACAAATCGGGTGACTCGTCGATTGGTCACACAGATTTGGACACACATGTATCCACTTGGGAGTACCTACATATTATTTTGTTGCCGTCAACTTAAAACACTATACACTTTACAATAAATGGATAAGATAAAAAAATCCTGTCAGTTATTCACTGTTCGGCTTTGACGGATCTGGACCTACGCATTTTTAGTTGTTAAAATCTACTAATTATTTTTTTTTGTAGCCAACAAAACACTTTGGTATTTCATCCTATTTTTGCGTACTTTCTCAAGTCTGTCATCGAGACGAATCTGAATCATCTCAATATTGGCGGGAAAAAACGCAATAGTAGATATTCGTCAGAGAAACAAAAGACAATGCTTTCAAAATTAGCAACCTGAAGTGGCAGTGGGCCGGACTCATCGGGTTCTAGAGTGAAGACCACGTACGGGACGACGTAGAGCGGGACGACCCTCCGCTAGATGGACAGATGACCTGAAGAAGGTTTCTGACGGAGGTTGGATGAAAGTCGCAAAAGACCGCGTGAAGAAGTAGGAGAGATACAGGCTAATGATGATGAGTCATCAACTGGACACTTGTGATCAGATCCGTGTGGCCAGTTGGAAATACCCGAAAAATCTAGCTAAAGATTTTCTTTTATAAATATTTAGAAATGGTGGCGCGAGTCAATAGAAAAAAACGTTGCCTTAAATTAGATTTGAAGCCTCAACGTTGGCTGAATGCGAAATGTCTTTGCCTCTCGCGTCTCGAGAAATGAAAATATATTTTTAATAACCTGACAGGTTTTCTCAATTTGAATTGTGATGGGTTTCGGCGTTTAGGTTTAGGGGTTACAAATTGGTGTTATTTTTTATTTAGCTATTAAAAAGATATAAAAATGTATATTTATTCGAAGGAATATAATTAAAACTATACTTAAACAGTAAAAATTTAATATAAACTAAACCTAATAAAAAATTAACTATGAGTAAAAAATCTATAGACGACGCTTCAGGGATAGTCCCAAGGAGGCTGGCAACATTTTCTCTCTGTATAGCGAGGCTAATACGTTAATAATACGGAGCTTGAGGTTCTCAGCAGAAACCGCCGCACTTCCCGCGCTAGACGATGTCGCCTGGATGTGTGATGGGGCTAATGTGTCTACACATGTCACATCCCACACCAGGGACCTGCCAAGTTTCCACGGCCCAACAGTCACCGTCGGGTCTCTTCCCATCGCTTCGCGCAATCCCAGAGGGTTTTAGGATCGCGGGTACTCCAGCAGTGACAAAAGCCCTTCGGATGATGTCATTGAGAGCAGCGTGACGAGGTAGCAAGTTTTGACATTACCTAAATTCTCTGATATAATGTACTCATAAATGGTGCTGACATCAAGTCATACCGACATTGCATCAGTAAGACATTATCACAAAGCCTATATATAATATATAAAAATGTTATTATTAATTTATTACTGTTGTAACATATTAGGTTAAGATGTTTTTATGCAATAAATAATTTTGAATTTTGAATTGCACTTCTAGCGCAAGAAAGCCGATGGTGTCCAAGATGTTCCACGGGCTCTCCACTCTCTCTATTTAAAATGAATAAAAATATTTAATTGAGAAAAACATTATTCACACATATTATTTTAAAATACCTACAATACAAGGTAAAAATAAATGTTTTACAAATAATAATTCACATTTGTTTTAATCCTTATCTCTCGAAAAAACTGTCTGTGTATCAGGAGATACTTACAGCTGAACCTACCTATGTTAACATTATTTTGTATCTAACCTAACCATCACCAATAATAAATACAATAATAATTTTGTATGTGTTTATTTATTTTATATGTTTATTATTTATTTGCGCAGAAACAGTACAAGTACCTATAGCTTAAAATATACAACCGTTTCAACTTAATATATAAAATTACTTACCTAAATAATAATAATAAATATTTCCAGACAGGTCACACAGCGCCATCTAGTTTCCGTAGTAAGCTACGAGGCTTGTGTTACGGAAACTGATGGTTGATAAACTACATATTATACTTTTTTTTTTTTTGTAAATATATACATATTATACATATAAACACCCAGACCGAGACAAATTATACAATGTACAACTTGCCCCCGGTGGGAATCGAACCCACGACCTGCCGAGTTCACGGCAACGTTTGTTACCACTAGACCACGGAGGCGGTCATCTAAAAGAACTAAAAATATCACTTAAAATTTACCTATTATGACAGTATCGAGGAGATGATGACCTTAGATTTAGATGTTTGATTTTATTTAATGTTATTTTTTATATATTTTTTTTATACGTCTCCATTTTTTTTTTTCATAATGTGTGTTCCGAGAAAACACTAAGATGTCTGGGCTATAGGCTGATACAGCTAGTTCATCTGGGATCCTATAATGATGTTGAAATGTACCCAAGATAATTTTCCATTCTGATAGGACGCCAAGGATCGAGGTGGGCTTGTACTTAGTAATATATATACAATTGTCCGTAATTTTGTTTCCTAGAATGTTGTTACTCTTTTTTTTTAAAGTACATTCAGATTTGAAAAAACTTTGAAAATACTGGATTGTGCAAGCGAGGAATGCAAAAGCGGTAAAACTCTCATACCATACACACGAATACACATAATGTAGCGTAAAAAAACCAACAATCGACAAATGTGTTGCACTTCTCTTAAATGCTACGTTTCATTCGGTCTCGGTCAAAATATTGAATGGCTGCGCACGAGTTTGTGACCGGAGCGACTCACTGGCTCACGATTGATCGTCGGATCGGCCCCGAAGACAGCCGCGCCCTACTTCACGTTGCTGTTGCCGGCACTGCTGTTCGTCCGCCATCATCATAATCATATTAAAAACTATTTAAAAAATAATAATAACACATACATACAGCCACACAAAGCTTCTTTCACATTAAAAATATCAGTAAGAATGCCTCTATTCACCCTTTAAATACCAACATGCGTGATACTTCACACGTTCCCGAGGACGATTAGATTAACAATTAATTGTGATGGCAAACACTGGAATGTATGAATCTCATATAAAACATTTGCGAACACACCGCACCTGAACCGCAATGTAAATGTACACTCGCATTCAATACTTTTTCTAAATTAATAATGTGGGGTACCAGTGGAACATCTCGGACACCACAGGCTTTCTTATGCTAGAAGTGCCGGCCGCATGCTCGTCACGCGGCTATCAACGACGTCCTTCGAAAGGCTCTTGTATCCGTGATCTTAGAATTTATTTTTATTTGGCAAAGTGCCATGATAAGATATATGTAGTAATATACAACCAGTATAAAAGAATTACAATATAAAAGCTACCTAAATAATAAAATTAAAAATAAATGACTATTTTTTAATTACATTACATCAACTTTCATAAAAAGTGAATATATAAAATATATTTTGCAATAAGTTTATTTACCTATTATAATATCATATATATTAATTATATCATATCTTATCATATCACATCATATCATATCATATCTTATCTTATTTTATTATATATTATCATATCATTTCTTATCTTACCATAGGTTTGCATAATATAAAAAATACTTTATATCTTGTTTTATACATATAATTGTTGTACTGTTAATTGCTAAATTTATATGTTTCATTCCAGTGTATTGTGTTTATGTTGTTCAATAAAGGTTTTTTCAAATAAAAATTGAACAAAAAAAAAAAGTCATTTAATAGACTACAGTAATAGCCAACAAATTAGGTTATGATTTTTAATAGGTCTTCAACATACTGATAACTTAGAGGCAACACCACTGATGCAGTTTTTTCCACATAGAATTTTATTTATTTTGTAAATATAGAAAATTTTATTTATTTTATTATAGTACTACTCTGACGCTTAGTTTCGAAGATAGTGGGTCTTAAAAGCAATTAAACGAAGGTTTTAGTCGAAAACGCAAATTATAAAGTAATTAAATGTGCATATGACCCCCTCCTCGGGAGGTCGTGGGTTCGATTCACACCGGGGGCAAGTTCTACATTGTATAATTTGTCTCAGTCTGGGTGTTTATATGTATAATATATATATATATTTACAAAAAAAAAAGTATAATACGTAGGTTATCAACCATCTAGTTTCCGTAACACAAGCCTCGCAGCTTACCACGGAAATTAGATGGCGCTGTGTGACCTGTCTGGAAATATTTATTTATTTATTATTATATAAATAATATGCAAAAATGGCTAACTTAGTCGGTTTTTGTTTTAACACTATAATTTTATCACTTATTATTTGTAAATATTGCGCTTGACTGTACCCATCACTTGGCTATGTAATTATCCTAGGGTAAATACACTAATTTCGGTCTGTTTATTGTGAGGTGAGCGTCACGCGTGTCGCTGTTTATTATTTTCCTCGAGTGTTGTCTCTCTAGATAGAGTGTTTGGAAAAGACATATATAAATAAAAAAAAGGCGAGGCTCGTTTATCATTACAGTCCCTATAAAACAGCGTCTTAGATCTCCATTGTTGGAGAACATACTCGTATATCTGAAAAAAAAAAAAAAAAGGATATTTTTTTATAGTATTTGTTAAGAATTTTTTACCTCTGTAAAAAAACGTAATTAAACAAAATCAGTAAAGTAAAGTATCTTCACGACCGTTTCCCTTTCAGGGTAGTCAGAAATCACGCTTATAAAGAAGCGGATTAACATTTAGCCAACTTTACTATAGGCCAATCATGACAAGTGGCAAGCTCGTCGATGTCTCCAGCGTACCAAACTCGAGAAATATCACAAATAAATTAAATATCAATTAAATGTATTTATTTAAATTAATAAATATTAGGAATCGAACCCGGTACCTCCAGGTCTAAATCCACGGACTTAACCGCTAGACCACGGAAGCAGTTAATAATAGATACGATTAGCAATAGATCATCTAGTATCATCACGACCGTTTCCCTTTCGGGGTAGTCAGAAATCACGCTTATAAAGAAGCGGATTCACATTTAGCCAACTTAACTACAGGCCAATCATGACAAGTGGCAAGCTTGTCGATGTCTCCAGCGTACCAAACTAAAAGAAATATCACAGACTGGCAAGTCTTGGACTTGCTTTGGGCAACACTAGTCGATATACTTCTACATGCTATTTCTGAGCATTTAAAAGATAAAAGATTCTTTATTTGCATAAATGTTAGTCTAATTTACAGGTCTTATAGTAAACTAACTTAACGTAACAACATTTGCCAAGCAAATTGGCGAGCAAATATATCAAACATTAATATAAATTTTAATATTTTCATTTTTGGTTGAGAATTGCTCCATATTGAAACTGGCATTGTTCTTTACTAACTATCTATTGCCTTATGACTAACCTTGTCCCTAAAAATAATAAAAGAGATTGCCCAAAATCAGGCAGCGTTTTTTGGAGCGTGCCTCAACTAAATACAATTGAATAATCATAACAATTTTGTGTTTTTTTAAATTTAATTACAACATCTCTTTTACCCCAGTATTAAAATATTATTTAATTAAATAGTCAATTAACTAAGATTTTTTTTTTGGTTCTCTTCTCCCGATGGATGATGAATGATGATGGATGATAGGGAAGGCAAAGGGTCTAGCCCATACAGCCAAGTCTGACGTAATATATCTTTCTTTTTAATGAGTTGAATTCCAGATGCTGCAGAATTTAATGCTTTTCTTGGAGTCACTCGCGGCACCATAGCTCAAACACGTCGGGTAAAATGTGGGAGTTGACAGCGCGGGAAAATCACAAAAAATAAACCGCAACTTGTGTCCCATATTTAAAGTCCAATTTATCGTTTTCCATAATTATTCACATTGTAGCACATTATTAAACAAAACAACACCACTTTTGACCAATAATATTCACAGTAAATTAATTTACAAAACAAAAACTTGCACTTGACATGTCCACGCAAAATGGCGCGAAGAACTCCCAATTGATTAAGATTTATTTATATGAAATAGTTACAAAACACTATTTATACGATTAGGTTCTTTATTATGATCAGGTACTTTATTACAGATGAAAACACTGAATTTCAAATTGGCGTGACAAAAACTATGTAATTAATAACGAAAAAAAAAGTTTTTTCAATTGTCGTAAATAAAACTAATTATAGATTATGAAATCACAATTATATTCAAATTCAAATTCAAAATTCAAATTCAAATAGTTTATTAATCAAAAATACTTATTACTAGGGTTTCACAAAAAATAATCCTACAGAAGATGTAGGTAGGCACTTTTATAAATACTATCTAAACTAGTAATTTAGACAAATGTGTCGCTGCTAGCTAAACTAATAGTCTTTCAACTACTGTTAAATATAGCTAGCAGGTCTCTTTCCGGGGCACAACATATTTAAAAGTTACATAATTATTTCTATAAATTATTATTAGGTATATTTAAAGAAATAAAATATTAACTATGAAATAAAAAAGAAATCATTATGACACGAGAACATTTTATTGGGCCCATTTCTCTAAGAAAAATGGGCATTCTCATTTACTATCAGAATTGTAATTATTATTATGTCTATGGTATTATTTCCTGAAGTGTTGTCTTGGATAGAGTGTTCCTAAATGTGTGCCTTACAATTTGGCGGGTAATTTCTTAAGCGTCCAATTAAACATAATTAAGGTTCCTTTGTGATGTCGTAGGTGACTAATATTTGGGTAGACTACCCTATTTTCTATCATCACCATCATCAACCATCAACGTCATCGCCACTGCTGTGAGTCTCTCCTTAAGAGGGTTAAATTTTTTTTGCATCATTCTCGGTCGCAAAGCCGATATTAAAAAATAATAATAAGTAAGTGTACCTTTGAGAAATTTAGTACTGCTTCCGTGGTCTAGGGGTTAAGTCCGTGGATTTAGACTCTGAGGTACCTGGTTCGATTCCTGATCGGGACACAATAATTTATTTTATTTAATTGTAATATTTATCAAGTTTACTTTACCTAAATTTAATTAACTGCCTCCGTGGTCTAGCGGCTAAGTCCGTGGGTTTAGACTCGAAGGTACCGGGTTCGATTCCTCGTCCGGACACAATAATATTTATTTATTTAAATAAATACATTTAATTGAAATTTAATTTATTTGTGATATTTCTTGAGTTTGGTACGCTGCTGGAGACATAACGAGCTTGCCACTTGTCATGATTGGCCTATAGAAAAGTTGGCTAAATGTGAATCCGCTTATTCATAAGCGTGATTTCTGACTAACCCGAAAATTTTTCATCGTCCATTTTGCTGTTGAGCTGCTCACCACACTAAAATTTGACTTTGACTGCTTTGTGGGCGCCTGGGCGCATATGATCATGTTACAACGTGTCGGGCCGGGAAATAATACCCACCGACATATCAACGCCGTGCCCCGGCCGTGCGCCACCGGGACTCGGCCGGGGCACGGTCAGGAATGAATTACTTCATACAAAAAGAATACCATATTGTTTTACCGTGCCCCGGCCTGGTCGCTACACGATGTAGCGTAAATCATCCTTTATGCTAGAATGGTGTGTATTGGCACTTAAATATCGCAGAAGACACTTGTGAGAGCCCAGAGCGTGACGATAAGCAAATTTTCTAGAAATCTAGGTCGCTCGGAACACCTAAGCGTATGCACTTGCGAGATACAAAACAGATATAGACTTATGTTTGTGTAGAATGGATTGTATGTATAGGCGTAGGAATATAATTATAGGAATATTTATCAACAATACAAAAACAGTAGGTACAATGATTTAAATAAAAAAATAAATTTAAGCTAATATAGAAACTAAATGGCATGGTGATGGCTCGGTTGTAAGAACATCATCATCATCATCATTACAGCCCCTAGAACACAGCGTCCTAGACCTCCACTGCTGGAGATGGGCCTTCCAGAACATATGTCTGGAGAATTTGGCCTACACTCGCCACGCTGGCCAGACGGCTTGGCGAGGAAATGATGTCAATTTTTAATGACAATTTATTAACGATTCCACAAGTTGGTATTAGTGGAAACGGGACCGACGGCTTAACGTGCTCTCCGAGGCACGGGAACGGTGGTGTTGTTAATCTATGACAAATGTACGTAAGAAAAGTGCATTTCTCATTGGTACATGCCGGGTGGGTTTGAACCGACCTTTGTAGGATTCAAGGAACGCGTTCATACAACCGAGCCACCACCGCGCCCAGTGAAAAGTGGTTGTAAGAACGCGTTCCTTAAATCCTACAAAGGTAAGTTCAAACCAATGATGTAGAATGTACCAATAAGAAATACACTTTTCCAATGTGGTCATAGATTTGCAACTCCATCGTTCCCGTGCCTCGGAGAGCACGTTAAGCCGCCAGTCCCGGTTCCACTAATACCAACTTGTGGAATCGTTAATAAATTGCCATTAAAATTGACATCATATCCTCACTAAGCCGTCTGGCCAGCGTGGCGAGTGTCGGCCAAATTCACCAGATATATGTTTTGGAAGGCCCATCTCCAACAGTGAAGATCTAGGGGCTGTAATAATAAATAAAGTAAAGTATCATCACGACCGTTTCTATTTAAATAAGCGGATTCACATTTAGCCAACTTTACTATAGGCCAATTATGACTAGCAAGCTCGTCAATGTCTCCAGCGTACCAAACTCGAGAAATATCGCAAATGAATTAAATATTAATTCAATGTTTATATTCATTAAAAAATATTTTTGTGATCCGACCAGGAATCGAACTCGGTACCTCCGAGTCTAAACCCACGGACTTAACCGCTAAGTAATGATAAATGAGAATGATAAACTAAATTAAAAGTAAAATTATATATAAAAACATTCACGACTTGATCATGTGGCAGTATAATTATATATGTAGATGTTGACGAGATGTACACTATTGTACACCCGTATTTTCGATAATGTCAATGTTGTCAACATCAATCCCACAAAATTGTATAATATTACCAAGTGCTACAATATGTTTTTGTTTTGTTTTGTTCTGTTCTGATCTTTTCTGTTCTTTTCCGTTCCCTTCCGTTCCGTTTTCCTCTGTTTTGTTTTGTATTGTATAGTTATCTGCGTATTTTTCTAAAACTTACCATATTAGTCCTTGAAAATAATAACCTGTTATCGTAATAAATTGCAAATTGCAGTTTACTCTCAATGATTGTCGACACAGTGGTGTCGGAGCGAACGGTCGGCTACTAAGACTTGTTTTCCTAAATTAGATTCTCGAGTCAACATCATTTTGAAATAACTATTAGATGATATCGGTGGTTGTCGCCTTACTAGCACTTGATTAATATATTTAGTGACACTCGCAAGATTAAGACGAATCGATTGACGAGAGAATCATTAAAATTGGCCAACGCATTTGGTCTCCAGGGTGACACAAAGGAACACACATTAATACACACTCTTACATAGGCTGATAAACACATAACACTTCTTATCTCCTCACAGAAAATTCTATTATTAGGGTAAATGTTTTTTTTTCTTATTGCCATGTCTAGTAGTTTCCTAATCTCCAGATAATCATGTAGTCGTCGCCTGACGCGGACGTGCCATCGTTTCCACCTATCCACCCCTACCTGCCCCGGAAGCTTGATGATATTCATATTCAGTATAAGTTACCCTATTTCCTAGATCAGGGTTTCAGAAACATTTTCAATTCGCCGCTCACACTTAAGGGTTTAAAATTTTGCCTAAAATTTTGGCTAAAAATGCAATTAAAAAATATATTTTAAAAAACTAATTTATAAGAAAAACATATTACAGTAATCTTCACACGCGGCACTGCCAGACATGTGGTGATCTTAACTACATAATAAAAAAATATAAAATGCAGGTATATGCCGATCATAGTACAATCTACATTGTGATACCTGTCTTGTTTACGTAAGAATTAAAACTAGGAGACTGTAATTGACAAATACCAAACAATGACATATACATATGTTGCGGTGGTGGCTCAGTTGTAAAAACGTAACGTACATTTGTATTTGCGTTTTGTCAGCTTTCGGGTTGCACACAGGCAAGTCCTAATTCTAACATACCTGGTGGGGTACCACTGCACCAGGTTTTATAATCTCATTAGTACTCAGGTGAATTTGAAAGATATATATTTATTGTTGTTGTGTAATTCTGTATTTGTTTCATTTGTAAATCTGCTGTAGCTGAGTTTTCCTTGCAGATTCCTTTCTCAGTCAGATCACAGATTATTTAGACATGTACTACGTAAGTCAGATTAAACATTAACAGGTCACTGGAATTTGCTAAGCTGTTAGTTACTCCTTGGGCCACTTCGCTGTCTTCCACTAACAGAAGTAGAATCATTCTAAATAATCAAAATTATGACGTGTCACAAATGCCTGTAATCGGTTTACGTGAATAAATACATTTTGACTTTGACTTATCGCCTGTGGCATTTGAATCCTATACTTTACTTAAATAATCTTCAGTCTAGCTGTATTAAATATTTAACTACAAGTAGGGATACTGCAGTAGGACAATTTACATACTCATCCAGTGTGGTCAGACCAAAAAGATCCTCACATAGCTTAACTTGTAGTTGCCAAAGCAAATAAAAATTTAGTAAATAAGATATCGTTTTGAACTATAAGTGGCAATATTTCGCTGAGACGTAACTGTTCTAGTGGCAGACTGTACATTTAAGTTGAGCTGTACGGTTGGCAAAACTATTGGATTTTATTACGTCTTTTAAGCTGAAGTGGCAAAATTCTCATAGATACATTTGAACACCATTATGGGATCCCAGATGAACTAGCTGTATCAGCCTATAGGCCAGACATCTTAGTGTTTTCTCGGAACTTAAAAAAGTTATCCTTATTGAACTTACCGTTCCGTGGAAATCAAATAATCTAAAAGACCACAACATGAAGTTGAATAAATACTATGATATTCAAGACTCAGCTTTACGCAGTGAAAGTTGGTGCGAGAGGAGTTCGAGCAAAATCTTTGCATCACTTACTGAAAGAATTGGGCCTAAGGAGCTCTGCCGTCAATACATTTATGAAAAGAGCTTCCAAGACGGTATTAACGGAATCACACAGTATTTGGTTGGGTAGGAAAAGAAGAGAATGGTGGATGGTGAGCGTATTATCGCGCAATAAAATAAAAAAGGGAGGCCTCCTTTTCTTAAACCAGCCTATTGTCGGTCGCAAGCCCGAGACACCATTCTTCTCATCTCTTACCCACATACGATGGACCCGGCATCCGCACGGTGAATCCATGGAATGCTTAGAAATTTGTCTTCTCGTTGATACGTGTTATATTTAATAAATGCTGGAGTATACAGTAGCCTGTCATTTGGTTTGCATGCCTCCCGCTCCGATACATAACAGTAACGACGAGTCATGGCGTCCAAAAAATCACGCAAGTATCACTGAAGATATGCCATTAATCAAATTTCACTAAGGCTTGTCGCCATATTGTGGAAAAAAGTGGTTATGAAACTTTTAAGCGAAGGAAACTTAAGCATGTTTTTTCTTTATAGTTTTTATTATTTAATTTTAGTTGTTATTTAAAGTTTTTTTTATGCAGTCTGGTTTTTTTTTAGATTAACTTTTTTTTTTTTTCAGGTTTTTTTTAGTTTTTAATGTAATATAGTTTCTAACTGCCTCCGTGGTCTAGCGGTTAAGTCCGTGGATTTAATCTCGGAGGTACCGAGTTCGATTCCTGGTCGGGACACAAAAATATTTAATAATGTAAATAAATACATTTAATTAATATTTAATTTATTTGTGATATTTCTTGAGTTTGGTACGCTGGAGACATCGACGAGCTTGCCACTTGTCATGATTGGCCTATAGTAAAGTTGGCTAAATGTGAATCCACCTATTTATAAGCGTGGTTTCTAACCACCCCGAGGGGAAATGGTCGTGATGATACTTTACTTTTACTTCTATAGTTTCTAGTAAGTCTATAAAAAAAATGAAAAAATAAGATTAGCTTGTTTTGTCACCAGTACGGAATGCTAGAACACAAAGGTGACTCTTAAAAGAATATTGCACTTCGCAAGCTCACAGAGCGGAGGGATTTTAAAATTTAAACAACTCGTTGTTGCTGGCTGTACTTCAAACTATAAACCATGGGGAAATAAACGGCTTGAGTATTTTTTTAAAACAGAATTGCGTATTTAAGTTAAGTTATTTATTGTTTGTGTTCTGTTCTACCGATGGCTGATGAATGAGGTAATAGGGAAGGCGAATGGTCTAGCCGATACAGCCATGTTTGACAATTTTTTTTTTTTTTCAGATGTTGCAGAATTTGATGCTTTTCTTGGAAACTCGCGGCATTATAAATGTTGGGTATAATATAAAGTTCACAGCGCGGGGAAAAAAACTGCAACTTGTGCCCCAAACTGCAACTTGTGCCCCACATTTATCGTTTTCCATAATTATTCACATTGTAGCATATTATTTGAAATAAAAAAGCATTTTTTATTTTAAAAGAAAAATCTCATTATCCGAAAAACAAAATAATACTGTATGGCGAATAATTCCGCGTCTGAAAATCACGATATAATTCGTGACAAATACCGAAAGGCTGGGGAGTTATACGGCCGGTTGCAGAAAGGATGCTTATCTTTTGACATTTTGAACGTATGCCTATGAAGCACGCCATTGCCCTCAATACCCAAAGTGACAATCTAACTACCACTCCAAATTCACAATTTTACAGTCCAGCTGTATCCTACCATAATAATAAGTGTTATTATTGATTGATCTCGTTCACAGCCGAGAGACGAAATATAGAGAAAAAGAATTACGTAAGTCAACTTTCGCGACTCTAAAATTAATCCGCTCGTTTATAGTTTATATACAGTTCGTAATGTAACTCAATGCCGGCTACATATGCGGTCCGAATGCTTCAGGCTATATATTGATTATGGAACATTGATTCATCACAATTACTGAAATCAACATAAATTACTAGGTAATATTTAGTACCAAAATTTGAATATATCGCAACTTTAGGATCATGTCAACGTGTTCTCGGAAATAATGTGGCGAAATATCAGCAGGTTAATTAGGATATTAAATAAAATAAAATCGTTTACTTGCTAGAATACACGGTATTTTTTTTTATATACTAACACGGCTTGTGATCTTGATGGTAAGTAGCGCGCGAGGTCCATGAATCTGGAATCAGATACTCATGACTGACATCAGTCCCTATGCTACTATGCCGGCTTGACTGGACATAACGGCAATTCGAACCTGATCTCGAAACGTGTGGATAGACTTTACTGGGATTATCGGCACGAACGGTACAGCACAGATCAGATTATATATAGAATACTGTTCTCACCTTTGGGATGGTTCCGCCAAGTACAGATGCTCTCAATGTCCTACAGAGGCGAGCTGTTCGAATTGTGGACTATGCCACTATATCTGGAACTCTCGAATCCCTGCTTCGCCGAGATTTGGCTTCTCTGAGCGTGTTCTACCGGCTATACTATGGTGAGTGCTCCGAAGAACTCTATAACCTAATTCCTTCCTCTCCATTCCGCAACCGAACCACACGCACAGGTTAGATATGCACCCACATACCGTAGTCACCATACCTTCGCGTACCCATAAATTTGGTGACTCATACATCTGTCGCACAATAAAGATGTGGAATGCTCTTCCAGCCTCTGTGTTTCCACTTTCCTATAACCTACTCCAGGCGAAGTGTGAAAAGGCATCTAGTCAAGCCGGCATAGTGTTAGGGACTAATGTCGGACATAAGTGTCTGATTCCAGTTGCTAACATTCATGGACCATGCTCGCCACTTACGATCAGGTGGGCGCAAGGTCACATGTCGTGCTAGTATAAAAAAAGTACTTCCCCGCCCCGGCAGACTGGCCAAATTAGCGCCATCAGTCTGCCTACCACCTATTTGTTGTTCTCGTTGAAAGTATGTGCCATTTAGAATGATGTCAAATGCCATTTTTTACTTTCAAGGAGAACTAATATTGTAAGCTTGCCATTGTGATATTTCAAAAAAAAATATATATATTTTATATATTTCCAGACAGGTCACACAGCGCCATCTAGTTTCCGTGGTAAGCTACGAGGCTGGTGTAACGGAAACTAGATGGTTGATAAACTACATATTATCCTTTTTTTTTGTAAATATATACATAGTCTACATATAAACACCCAGACCGAGACAAATTGTACAATGTACAACTTGCCCCCGGTGGGAATCGAACCCACGACCTCCCGAGTTCACGGCAACGTTTGTTACCACTAGATCACGGAGGCGGTCATCATATAGAAATAACACCGCTTGAAGCAAGACTTACTAAATATAGGTGGTACATAGTATGCTACATGATAAATCCATCTCATGATCCACCATAATATAATAATAATTTTATTGCATAAGTACAACAGTTTGATAATGATATATTTTGTTAATACAGTACTTAAGGCTATTTGTTAGTTGTACAAAGGGTGTATTAAAGTAGTCTTTCTAACTCCACACCAAGCTACTTGTGTTATGGAAGTTAGTCTATTATTCTAGGTTATAAATTACAATTAAAAATATTAGTGTTTATAAATAATAATTAAATAAATAAAATAAATAAATAAAAATGTATATTATATGTATAAATATTTTATGTACTTCTAGACTAAGTTATGATACCAACATAAAAAGTAGGTAATCATTACATACAATTTGTACTGTTTTAATTCATATTTAATCATTATTTTATTTATTTATTATATTTTTAATTCAATCTGTATTCCTTAATTATTTTTTATTTAACAGACAGGCACACACTGCATGGTGAATAAGGCCGCATCTGAAAATCACGATATATATCGTAATAAATACCCAAAGGCTGGTGGGGAATACGGCCGGTTGCAGAAATGATGATTATCTTTTGACATGTTTAACGTATGAAGCACTTCATTGTCTTAAATACTCAAAGTGACAAACTAACTACAGATTAATTAAATCATGCTTTCTGCACTCTTCTGACTGCCTCCGTGGTCTAGAGGTTAAGTCCGTGGATTTAGACTCGGAGGTACCGGGTTCGATTCCTGGTCGGGACACAAACATATTTATTAATGTAAATAAATATGTACATTTAATTAATATTTAATTTATTTGTGATATTTCTCGAGTTTGGTACGCTGGAGACATCGACGAGCTTGCCACTTGTCATGATTGACCTATAGTAAAGTTGGCTAAATGACAGATAGACAGCGGAGTCATCCAGGCCCGGATGTTCAATGGGCCTGGGTTGGGGATGGGATAAACTCCCGTTTTCCCCGGCAGGATCTCGGCGGCTAACTACCCACCGGTGATTCAACGCACCTTTGGTGCTGGGCGCTGTTCCTACTACAACACCGCCCTTGTGGCTCACGAATCTAGTCTCCTAGATTTGTCTACTTTAGTTCTTCTCCAAGAGCGCCTCCCTAGGTAGTGGCCTTCCCTCCGGGGGCCGTGCGAAAGTAGGAGCGATATCCTGAAGATGCTTGTAGGATCCGTTGAAACTAAAGTTGAAGTTGAAGCTAAATGTGAATCCGCTTATTTATAAGCGTGGTTTCTGACCACCCCGAAAGGGAAACGGTCATGATGATACTTTTACTTTTATGCTTTCTGCAACCGGCCTTTAATTAATCTCGCTCACTGGTGAAACGTTAGCGTGATGGTCGACCATTCTCTACCTAGTTGATTAGGCTCAGTATGAGTGGCGATATTTTTGGTAAAACTTTTCTGCACCGTAACTTAAGATTTTAAAACTGAATAATTATAATAAAAATACTTAGTTCTTTATTTTTATTTTAAATTATTATATAAAAATATTTGTTCTTTAATAAATTCCACGCGGTATATTATCTTATTAGATTCTGTTCGAATTATTTTGAGTGAGTCGAGGCAGCGGCGGGAGATCATAATGCAGGCAGCACTGTTACGGTGGTGTTAAATACATATTCATGACTGCCTGCCGTGTGCTCTATCTCAAACCCAAATCTATAGCAAGAACTAACAGCCACGCGTTAATATAAATGTGTATGTTTGTATGTCAGTTAGTCGCTACACCAGAGATTGTGGTCATTTTATACATATTAAGTAATACATATGATATTAAACTAGATTGTTTAGGGCTTATTAAACCCTCGTTCCGAGACACGATAATAGTAACCCAAGCACGCTTAAAGCAGTTCTGAGACGTGAATAAACTGTTTTGCCAAAGCTATGTGACGTTACATACAAATGACATTATTCCTCGCGCTTAGACTGCTCACGATATCGAGGTAAATCGCTCTGATCGCTGTCAGTTTTTTGTCATTATATCGCGCGTCATTTCATTTTCAAGTTTATTTAATAAGTTAAAAAATAAGTTTTCTTTTAAATTATTTAATATTGTAATTCGTTTATACTGTTTGTATATTACTTCTAAAACAAATTTATAAATATTTAAGTAGGAAATGTAAAAAAAATGTCTGTAACACAGCAAGTTATTTTAAAAGACCAAAATAAGTTATTAATATTAAACTTTATACATATAAAAATGAATAAACCGAGAGATGTTATGTTTGTTAGTATTCATACTCAAAGATGTGGAATCCGCAATTTATCTTTCATACATTTTAAAAAGAACTATCAAACTAACTATCGAACTAACAATCACAAACATGTTATGAATGAAAATGTGATTTAGACCGTTCCGAATTGATATCACGCTCTGAGCATCCAAATCGCGTTATTTGATACGGAACGACGCGACGGTCAATGTCATATTCGTTCTAAGCGCTCTGAGCACGATTCGGAATGAGGCGATAATCTTAAACGCGCTGTATAGATGTCATTCTCAAAACTACAGTATTTGTAGAATTTTACTTGATTTTCATTTCACACATTCAGTCATTCGTTCGCGACCTCCGGCATGGCGGCCACGTTAATATTTCCATTGTTTGCAATCGTAAATCTATTGTTTTATTACATTTACTTGCTGGGGTTTAC
This sequence comes from Tinea semifulvella, assembly GCA_910589645.1. Taxonomy (NCBI): domain Eukaryota; kingdom Metazoa; phylum Arthropoda; class Insecta; order Lepidoptera; family Tineidae; genus Tinea; species Tinea semifulvella. Next base: position 1,957,347 of record OU342619.1, on the reverse strand, counting down.
TTTACATGTACAATGTATAATTTTACGCATACAGAGTCTGCAAAAATGCAAAAATTAATGTTTGACCCCACTCGTATTCGTCGGTAAAATGTACCTGCATTAAATTTTTGGTAAAGTTATAATAGCTCATATAATATAGTGCCTCCGTGGCCTAGCGGTTAAGTCCGTGGACTTAGACTCGGAGGTACCGGGTTCGATTCCTGGTCGGGACACAAAAATATTTATTAATGTAAATAAATACATTTAATTAATATTTAATTTATTTGTGATATTTCTCGAGTTTGGTACGCTGGAGACATCGACGAGCTTGCCACTTGTCATGATTGGCCCATAGTAAAGTTGGCTAAATGTGAATCCGCTTATTTATAAGCGTGGTTTCTGACCACCCCGAAAGGGAAACGGTCGTGATGATACTTTACTTTACTTTTATAATATAGTGAATTTGGAACATTTTTGCCACAATTGCAAAAGAATGGTTTAGTAACAAACAAACAGACATAAGTCAAAGTCAAAATATCTTAATTCACGTAAACCAGGCAGGCATTTATGAAACGTCATTAATTTAATTATTTTGAATGATTCTACTCCTGCTAGTGGAAGAATAAGCAATCCAATAAGTAAGCTATTAGCAGAAGACCAGCAGATTCCAGTGACATGTTAATGTTTAATCTGACTGCGAAAGGAATCTGCAAGGAAAACTCAGCTATATCAGATTTACAAAATAAAACATATACAGAACTGCACCACAACGATCAATTAATAACCTTTTAAATTCAGCTATGAGTACCAATGAGATTACAATATCTGGTACAGCGGTGGTGGGTACCAGGCACGTCAGAATTAAAATAGACTAAAACCTAATTAATGAAAAAGAAATTGAACGTGTTCGGTACGGACCGAAATCCGACACATGTACGTACATGTGTGCAAAGCTATACCTTCACATGTATATGCTGTGTTTATGTAGCTAGCTTTAAGTCGTAGGGTGACAAATCAACATAGAGCTATGCTGCGCTGTACTGCGCTGTGCTATGTTTGGTCAACTAGTTCGTCTAATATTTTAATGAGGATACAGTTCTTTTCTCGCCCAGAGAATCAGCATAGCGAAATACGGCCAGCGTTCTTGCCACCATACCGCACGGATACGATTTATATTTAAATTAGGTTTTGTAAGTAGGTTATTTTTGTTTTAGTTTTTTTATATCATAATATTGTTTTCTATTAGCCCTCAATTTAAATTTCAATATTCTTCTCTGTTTTACTGAAAGAAATGTTGAACGGGAAACGACTAGGCGCTGGTGAAAATACTCCAAAATTGAGCGAAAGGAATGAAATTAGCAGCAACTAACCTTTTGTTCCGTTGTTTCGAATGTCGATAGAATTCTTGTAGTTTTAATAGCCGACGCGTCGTGATAAGCTCGGTGCCGACGAGGATCACAGCATAAATACGAAACACAATCACAGAAAAAAATAATATGCACGAAATTTAGGAGCAGCGATGTGCTTCGCGACCGGCATGATAGTTCCACTACTCTCCATCAGAAGGCGTTGCGTTCGGCACAGAAACGTCAACAACAGGAAGTTCGCCGAGCACAGTCGCTATCGCCCACCAGGGGGCGTCGGGTCGGCGGACGGTCGCCCACACAAGTGCGCCGGCGCACAAAGGCGTTGCCGCCAATATTCAAATCAAACGACTCAAATAATGAAATATCCAACAAATGTATTAAATTTGTTTCACATTGAAGACAAATTTCTAAGCATTCCATGGATTCACCGTGCGGGTGCCGGGTCCATCGTGTGTGGGTAAGAGCAATGGTGTCTCTGGTCTGTGGTTTAAGAAAAGGAGGCCTCCCTTTATTTAATTTTTTTGCGCGATAATACGCTCACCATCCACCATTCTACTTCTCTCCCTACCCAACCAAATACTTTATGATTCCGTTAATGCTGTCTTGGAAGCTCGTTCCATAAATGTATTGACGGCAGACTTGCTTAGGCCCAATTCTTTCAGTAAGTGATGCAAAGATTTTGCTGAAACTCCTCTCGCACCAACTTCCACTGCGTAAAGCTAAGTCTTGAACCCGTTGCTGATCATTTCTTCTGATATGTCTTAAAAGTACGTACCCTAGCTCAGGATAGAATCCACCAGCGCATGTAGACTACAGTTAGTGTAAATGTAACTTATTGTTGCTCAAATAGACCCTTTGGAGGTCATCGGCCCACTTATCATGGTCGTAATGATACCTTCATAAGCTCAAAGCTCATAATTCGTGCCGATATGCGTAGAAAATAGCTCAAAAAGGAAATTAGTTTTAAAGTACTGAAACAAAGTCAAAGTACCAGGCGCACATATCAGTTAAGGAGTGTTCTCAGAAGCATTTTGGTTACAAAAAGACTTTGATTATACGGTTCACTGGAAACGTTCCCCACAGACTTGCAAGTCTATGAAAGGTTTAGAAGCGACGTAAATTTAAAAGGTGGCTAAATAAAATGATTAGGTATTTATTACATTTTTATTAAATATAATCATGACAGAAAGACGTCTGCAGATTTATTTATAGTTTTTATAATTTTAACGGGTCTTTACGCGATTTACCTTAGAGACATATTTCTGCCGACGTTTCAGCCAAGTTGCATTGGCCGTGGTCACGGGTCGACTGAAGCTATGCGGTGTAGTCTCGTACATACTGGGCGGTAGATGTAAAGCTACCCACTTATCACTTTAAAAGTTTTTAGAAATGACGACACACGACACTTACAATATCCTTGGCGACACCGGGCGATTTTTCCCGGCGTCGAAACCTATTGATTACTGGATTCCACGACGAAGATAGCTTAGATAGATAGACCCCTCTCGATTGAAATTTTTGTGTTTCTTTATTTTGATCGCTTCACGTACTATTCTAGGGTAATAGTGACGATCGGTGGAAAGTATCTTTGGGTCATGCAGCTCAATCCAATGGTTTGTGCCACTATCCATTAGGTGTTCTGCTATTGCTGACTTGTTTAATTGGCAGTTTTTTACAGCTGCTATATGTTCCTTGATCCTCTCGGCTATCGTGCGCTTAGTTTGGCCAATATATGAACTCCCACAGCTGCAGTCCACTTTATATACGCCAGGTATATACGGTAAGTAAGGTAAATCGCATAAAGACCCGTTAAAATTAAAAAAACTATTATGAATATGCGCGAAAGTTTTAAAAGTTTAATATTTATTTATGTTAGGATACATAATATAAAATTAAAAATTAAACAAAACTACATATATGTATATAGAAAAAATAGAAAGAGAGAGAAACAATGGTGCGAGAGGAGTTCCAGCAATTCTTTGCACCACTTGCTGAAATAATTGGGCCTAAGCAGGTCTGCCGTCAATACATTTATGGACAGAGCTTCCAAGACGGTATTAACAGAATCATACAGTATTTGGTTGGGTAGGGAGAGGAATAAAATGGTGGATGGTGAGCGTCTTGTTGTGCAATATTCTCTCACGGTGTCAGCAGCTCGTCAATGGAACAGGCTACCATTGTTTATCAGACAGGCACCGTCTTTAAATATATTCAAAAAACTTCTTCTCTTTTACTTCCTTAAAAAGTAATCATTCATGTTATTATGCTCGCCTATGTACAACACTTTATATTGTATATTTTGTGTGCAATAAAGAATATTATTATTATTATGGGTATTAAGAGTCACATGTGCACAATATAAAAAAGACAGTATAATATACGGGGTGACTTGGTATGGTATTACGTTAAATATGTGATCCTATTAATAGAAACAAACAACTTATCCTAAGAAACCATATGACAGAAATGACGTACTCTTTTTGGCTTCTCCATACTCCATGTTAACTTTAAAATAGCCAATTTGTATGGAAAAGTAAAGTATCACCACTTTCCCGGTTCCACTAATACTAACTCGTGGAATCGTTAAAGACAGTTAAATACAATTTATAATATCAAAGTCAAAGTCAAAATATCTTTATTCACGTAAACCTATTACAGGCATTTATGAAATTTAATTATTTTAAATGATTCTACTCCTGCTAGTAGAAGACTAAGCAGCAAAGTGGTCCAATAAGTAAGCTGTTAGCAGAAGACCAGCAGCTTAGCAAATTCCAGTGACCTGTTAATGTTTCATCTGACTGAGAAAGGAATCTGCAAGGAAAACTCAGCTATATCAGATTTACAAAATAAAACATATACAGAACTGCACCACAACAATCGATTAATAACCTTTTAAATTTAGTTATCAGTACCTATGAGAATACAATACCTGGTACAGCAGTAACCCACCAGGCAATTCAGAATTAAGGTAGACTACATGCCTATATGCAACCCGAAAGTCGACAAAACGCAAAAACCTCTGTTAATTTAGGAACAATAAATTGAACGTGTTCGGCAGAGGTCCCAGGCCCCCACAGCAGCACCCGATCAAGGACATAACGCATGTGCCAGCCATCCCCCCGCTCAACCAGGCCCTTAGGGTGCGGACCGGGACCCGACACACGTGCCACCACTGCAATGACCTTCTAAGGAAGGGGCGACCACCGGACACGCCACACCATGAGAACCTAAGAATGACTTTCGAGACACACACAAGCATAAACATAACAATTACTTCCTAAGTACCCAAATGTTGCCGTGCAATTCCGTTAACAAACTTATATATTAGTTAATTAAATAATAAATACATAATAGTAACTAAATGTTACATAAAAAATAAAAAATAAATAAATAAATATCAAAAACGATTTGTCTAAAGTAGATGATACAGCTTAATGATTTCTTCTGATTCCTTATTTCGTAACGAAAAAATACAGTACGACATCTTAGTGTTTTCTCGGAACTTGAAAAAAGTTATCCTTATTGAACTTACCGATCCGTGGGAATCAAATATTCCAAAAGACCACACCTGTACGTCGGATGTGCGACACGTACAACAGGCGTGTATCGGACGTGGATATATTTAGTAACTCCCGCGCCGCCTTCAAAGCCAAAATCAAGAAGCTGCTACTTACGGTTTAGATCGCAAAGTGTGGGCAGTTTGCTTCGGAGTTCGCCTAACAGTTTTAATGCATTCAAACACAATGCAGTTGTTTTCTTTATACCTGGCCAAGGTGATATTTTCCGAATTTTGTATCGCACAAAGTGTGCACTATTGTTCACAGTGAGAAATATTCTGGTGGCGGGTATAATTTTAATTGCTTCTACTCTGTTGCTATCTTTTATGTTCTTATGTTGCCTGTCTCTGTCCTTTCTCTTCGAATAAATAAATAAACATGAAGTCGAATGATATATATATAATATAAAACGATTTGCTCTTTAACAAATTGCACGCAGTATACCTACTTATGTTGTGTTTATTATTGTTCTAATTACTTGGGAAGTTGTGTGATCGAATGGTTCAATTATGTAGTTTTTTTTCTTTTACGAGTTTTCTAGTTTTTGTGAGTGTTGTTTTATGGCAAATCGGAGATACCGTTGATTTTATTATATAAAAAATAGATTTCATTCGGATAACAGATCGGTGAAGGTCACTCTTTTACGTATCTTAGACTATTGTACAGACGTTTTAAAAACACTGAATGGTGACGACTGTTTATATTTGTATTTATATCTTTCTTAGAATTTGCCCCCTCTATTGTAATTATACGTACTGTATTTTTTCGTAACGAAATATGTCTAAAGAATCAGAAGAAATCATTAAGCTGTATTATCTACTTTAGACAAATCATTTTTGATATTATAAATTGTATTTTACTGTCTTTAACGATTCCACAAGTTAGTATTAGTGGAACCGGGAACGTGGTGATACTTTACTTTACTTTTCCATACAAATTGACTACTGTAAAGTTAACATTGAGTGTGGAGAAGCCAAAAAGAGTACGTCATTTCTGTCATATGGTTTCTTAGAAAAAGTTGTTTATTTTTATTATTAGGATCACATATTATTATTATTATTTGATTATTAATTGATCGTTGTGGTGCAGTTCTGTATGTTTTATTTTGTTAATCTGATATAGCTGAGTTTTCCTTGCAGATTCCTTTCTCAGTCAGATTAAACATTAACAGGTCACTGGAATTTGCTAAGCTGCTGGTCTTCTGCTCACTGCTTACTTATTGGACCACTTTGCTGCTTAGTCTTCCACTAGCAGGAGTAGAATCATTCAAAATAATGAAATTAATGACGTTTCATAAATGCCTGTAATAGGTTTACGTGAATAAAGATATTTTGACTCTTGATACCCATAATATATTTTTATTTTTGTATACTAGCACGACATGTGACCTTGCGAGATCCATGAATGTTAGACACTCATGACTGACATCAGTCCCTAACACTATGCCGGCTTGACTGGACATGACGGCAATTCGAGCCTGATCCCGAAATGTGTGGATACACTTTACTGGGTTTATCGGTACGAACGGTGGATACTTCCCCGGCCCGATAGACTGGACAAATTACCATCATCAGTCTGCCTACAATTAAAATAATAATAATTTTCTTTATTGCACACAAAATATACAATATAAAGTGTTGTACATAGGCGAGCATAATACCATAAAGGTATTCTCTACCAGCTAACCTTTGGGAAAGTGAGAGATTAATATTATGGGTGCAGAGTGTGAAAATGGAAATAATATAGTAAAAAACAGAGTTAAAATATGTAAATAAATACAATATATACATTTATAATACTATAAAACCTAACAGAAAAATAATAATACATAATTAAGATAAATACATAAATAATTACGCCAGACCAGCAGCCGCACGAAGCAGCCAATGCACAGCGAACCATATCTTTCAGATATCATCTTCAGGATACTAGTGCTTGTCCTCACTCTGTTAAGCAATGATGCAGTGGTTTTGCGTCTTATAGCAAAGAAGTCATCTGTATGGCCTGCGCAAACATTGCCGACGCACTACAGTAGCGTGGCAGCTCCAACAATATCCTGAAGCTATTATTGTACTGTACACGTAGGGCGCTGATTTTTTGCACAGAGGCTGCACTTTTGTTCACAGTGAGAAATATTCTGGTGGCGGGTATAATTTTAATTGCTTCAACCGTATTGCTTATTATTTTTCTTATGTTGCCTGTCTCTGTCATTTCTCTTTGAATAAATAAATAAAATTACTCTTTAATATTATCACCGCATGTGACCATGCGTTCACCTGATGGTAAGTGGCGTGCGAGGTCTATGAATGTTGGCAACTGGAATCAGACACACATGACTGACATCAGTCCCTAACACTATGTGGACTTGACTGGGCATGACGTCAATTCAAGCCTGATCCTAAAATGTGTACACTTTACTGGGTTTATCCGCACACTTCACACAACAGTGTATAGTGCATTACTTTTACCATTGCTAAAAGAAATAAAATTATTTTTTCAAAATTTATGACAAAGACCTTCAGTCACTGTCACTGATGACGCCGCTCCAAAGAGAGGCGAAATATTTGGCAATAAAATTTTATTACTTCAATTTATATATTTTACCAAGTAAGAAACACATCTAATACACTTTATTTGTTGCAGATAATTCACACAACAGTGGATACTTCTACGCCCCAGCAGACTGGTCAAATTACCACCATCAGTCCGCCTACCACCTATTTTTGTATTCGTCATTATTTTAGTGCTGACAATATTCAAGTTGTTACAAGATAACCAAAGGAAATAAATGATTTGATTTGATTCGACTAACTCGTGGAATCGTTAATAAATTGTCATTAAACATTGACATCAGACCTCGCTAACCCGCCTGGCCAGCGTGGCGAGTGTAGGCCAAATTTTCTAGATATATTTTCTCCAACAATAGATGTCTACTGCCTCCGTGGTCTAGCGGTTAAGTGTGGATTTAGACTCATAGGTACCGGGTTGGATTTCTGGTCGGGACACAAAAATATTTAATAATGTAAATAAAAACATTTAATTTATTTGTGATACTTATTTCCCGAGTTTGGTACGCTGGAGACATCGACGAGCTTGCCACTTGTCATGATTGGCATATAGTAAAGTTGGCTAAATGTGAATCCGCTTATTTATAAGCATGGTTTCTGACCACCCCGAAAGGGTAACGGTCGTGATGATACTTTAATAGATGTCTAGGACTGTGTTCTAGGGGCTGTTTTTTTTTTTTTTTTAATTGTCTGTACAGAATACATCAGTCCTAAACACGTAATTTATTTGCATAATATATGTTCATAACAGAGTTCATAACCGAGTTGGGGATCATCAAATTCCAGATGCTGCAGAATTTGATGCTTTACTTGGAGTCACTCGCGGCATTATAGCCCAAACACGTCGGGAAAAAATATGGGAGTTGACAGCGCGGGAAACCGCAAAAAACAAACTGCAACTTCGGCCCCATATTTAAAGTCCAATTTATCGTTTTCCATAATTATTCACATTGTAGCACATTATTAAACAAAACAACACCACTTTTGACCAATAATATCCACAGTAAATTAATTTACAAAACAAAAACTTGCACTTGACATGTCCACGCAAAATGGCGCGAAGAACTCTCTAGGGGCTGTGATCATGATGTGATGAAAGTCCAAGTACGCTTCATACATCACAGCCTTAGGAATTAGCTACGGAATGAGCAATCACGGTCTAGATTTCAATTTGTGTTAGGAATTTAGCAATTCCAGGCGCTCGATTGTCGGCGAGGGCACGACGCATCACTTAATACGTGGGTTTGAGAGGCTTGTATGGTTCACGAACGAATTAGTTCCAAAGAGCGCTCCCACAAAGGAACTACTGGTACTAGTTCCAACTTTGCGGGATCTTTCGCTCCTTATAGTCTAACACCCGTATTCTAATACGCTTCCTCTCTCCATCAACATGTAATAGTTACGATTCAATTCAATTCAATTCGTTTATTTCTGTAATTAGGCATAGGACAAAAAAATATTGTATTTTGCACTTTTACATGTCAAATTTACAATAAGTATACTTTAATATTAGGCTACATAATTTCACAGCATTCTACCAGGTAGAACGCCATGAAACTACACAACCTTACTTAAATGTACATGGTGTAATGGTAAAAAGCAGTGCGTTACAATACAAACATAAAATAACATTTAAAAAAAAAACCTACGTGAGTTATATACACAATAATTCCACACAAAACTACACTTATAATTATAGCTGCTGTAAATAGGCATTGTCATCTTATCAAATAATATACAAATATAAAAAATATAATTGTCACTTAAGATTATAGCTGCTATAAATTATGAATTAATGATTAAAGTTAAAAATAAAGCCGAGCAGACAGTTTTATTTTGAAGGTCAGCCTTAACTTAACTTAAGGTGCATTAGACGCCATTTTTAATTTTAATCGTCTCAATTTTCAGAGACATAATTTTCGTTTGACAGCTGGAAGGAATTGTTGAGTGGGGGGGAGCCGTTGATAATTTAGAATACGAGTGTAAGATACGTAGAAGACCGACATTGTAATATTTTTTGAATAAAATAAACCACGCTAACAAAAGTTATGATGATGGATGACAAAAGAAATATGGTCAAGGCAATTATTTAAATTTTATTTTTATCAATTAAAAATATCATGTATTACACTAGATTATAGTGTCGCTTATAAGGGTAAAATTTTGGGAAGTAATGTCAAACTTAAGGAAACTGTAGGAGTTGATCCCTATTGTCAAAATCACCGTTAAAATAGAGTTTATTTTAAAAAAATACGCATATCTATTCTTTAAAAAAATCGGCCTGGACTTTTCTTTCAGAATTAATCGATATTCCTCGTAGTTTAACTAACTACTTAAAAAAATCACCAAAAATAGACTTGACCAAATTTATATAAAAAGTCGATTTCATTTGGATAACAGATCGGTGAAGGTCAAAGTCAAAGTCGAAATATCTTTATTCACGTAAACCTATTACACACATTTATGAAACGTCAATAATTTAATTCTTTTGAATGATTCTACTCCTGCTAATAGAAGACTAATGGGAGCGGTGAGCTAGTCACGCACGGATGCGCGCAACACTCATTCATTTAATTCGGCTGTTAAAAATTAAAGTATACAGAAATATTACAAAAATGTTCAGGAGAACCAAAAACAGGTTTACCAAATTGATTATTTATTAATTGCACAGTTATAATTTATCATATTTCTATCCTTCCTATCATATTACATGATCCACAATGAATAATTTAAAAAACATTTTAATAATTTATAAGTAACGCGAGCGAGCCTAGCCACAGGACCCTAGAACTCAGCGCTCGTTTTCTCTGCTTCGAGAAACTCGGAGCTAATAAACTGAAAGAGCGACCTAGTTCCCTAAGGAGCGGCGAACTAAACTCTTCTGTTTCACAACACTAACTAGAGGTATACTTAAATGGACCGGCTATTGAATATATATATATATATATATATATGCACATATACTCGTATATAATACCTACCTACATACATTCACATGTTCACGCCAGTTCCTTGCAAGGTAGGTAGAGACAATTTAGCGTCATTTCTCTCGGTCACCTTACGATGTGAACTTAGTACCAGTGTAGTAGAACCAGTGTTTTATTTATTTGGTCGTGATTCAATCTTTCTTCACTCATCATTTCAACATGCCCAAACCATCGGAATATGCCTTTGTCTCTTTCCTTTTGACGTGACAACGTCTTATAAATTGGTTTGCCGGGTGACACTTCTAGAAACTGCGTTACGCTCCGCTCACGTTATGCGCTCACAATGAGAGCGAGTGAGAGGCACGCGTCCCTTCCACTCGGGCATGGTTAGCCCGCCTAAGAGCGAGAGAGACAGACATAAAAAGTGAAAGACATTGACTTGACATTTTCTAGGCACATTACAGCAGAAACACTTCCTTTCATTTCATATTTCTCCTATCATCGCCCTATCCTCAACAAAATCACTCAGATAGGAACAAGTTAAGTTGTAGTAAACGCTGTTTCATTGTACGCAAATGTATTGCAAGTTATTGTATGTATATTTGTATATAAATACGTATGTATGTGTAAAGGTAAAAATAAAATTTTGTTAATATGAAATTCAGTGCGAGATTCTTTGTATAAATTAATGTTTTAAATATAATTCTTTGTATAAATAAATGTTTTAAATTGTTACTATTATTTCATCCTTCTTCCTACTATACGAATGAATATTCACATTAAAATTATTTTACCACTCAAAGTCGTTGTCACGTAAAACTTTCGCCCGTTACCGACTTTACAGGCAACCAATTTTTTTTATACCTACAATTTTTCGTATTTCGTCGTAACGTATAGTTGGACCCAACAAGGTCAGATATAAGTCAAAGCTGGTATCCAGCACATGTGCATACGTCTGTTACATTTTTTACGCCTCATGTAGTGAAGCCTTCGAAACAAAGAGGCATGAATGAAAAGGTCGGTATGAATATCGACGAAGCAAAAGAGGTATGTTTAGCTGACCAAACATGCCTTGTGTTCTCGTTTCTGGGCCGCAGCCATCATAATTGTTATAAGAGCAAATTGTTCAACAAATATATTTCAATGTAGTAAAGATTAATGTGTCTGTCTGCTGTCGGTGTAAATGGAAATTTAGTATTTAAGAATGTGTATATTAAATAATAAACCAGATTGCAACATTACGTTGTTTGTCTCATTTCCTGCACGTTGCCCAAGACACCTTTGCGTGCTACCTCTTCTAGGTACGATCTTGTGAGCATGCTCGATCGAACGTGTATCCACCACCTTGAATCCCTGCCCGACCTCTGTTACTTTATATATTGTTAGGTTTATATATTTCGCTCAGAGCTTGGACTTAGGTGTTAGGCCCTCTGCATTTAGCGTCCACGCTCTGACAGGTATGTATAGATTGTAACAAATAGCGCTCAATTATCTCTGCCTATCCTGCATGTATGTATATATGTATTGTGAGGAAAATAATAATAATTTAACCCTGTCCTTGTCTTCTAATGAACTATTAAAACTACCCACATTATGGATTTATGAAACCCCGAACAATCCTGAAAATTATAGTAAAATTATATCCAGCCTGTTAGTTTGCTATGCAAATACGGCTGGCTGTAACGAAATCCTCAACGCAGGTAATGAGGGCTTACTGCACCCGCGATAATATCACGCGCTGCTCCATTATCACTCACGACGCGAGAAAATTTACAAAATGACCATGTATACTTATGCAAAAGAAAAAAGAGCGGAGGTGGCTAGGTTGTAATAATAATAATAATCTTTATTTTCAGACAACAAAATGAATATACAAAAGGTTCATAGAAACCTACCTTAAAAACTAAAATATATATAATATAAATTTAAAGAGTACGGCGACCACCTTCTGACGAAGGCTGACTACTGCAGTGGGGGTCGGCGCCGGGGTCCTCTTAGGTGGTTCACGAGGGTTCGTTGCATCTTCCGTGGTGCATTTTGTAGGCCCAAATGAACCTATGTATCGACGAAACACAACGCCCTGCGGCCAGAAATCTTTCTTCAAGTTTTTTTTTACTTTTGTATGGTCGTCATGAAGTAATGAAACAGAGAGCATATTAAGCCGTGTCGGTCCCAGTTCCACTAATACCAACTTATGGAATCGTTAATTAATTGTCATTAAAAATTGACATCAGACCCTTGCCAACCCATCTGGCCAGCGACCATGGGGAATATATATATATGGGGAAAAACTCTGGAAAAATCCGACATTAAATATGTGATGATGCAAAGAAATTACGAATTGGCAAAATTATGTAGGTATGGGTGCATAGAAGGGAAGTCTTAAACTACACAAAAAAAGATATTATTTTTTTTGTGACAATAAAAGATCTGGTCGTCCACGTAGTGTTTGTACTATGTGATCAAAGGAAATAATCCGGAGAAATCATGTCCGAAAGCAAAAGATTTTATTCAGGGAAATAAATATAGCACCCAGAACAATGTTAAATTCAAAAGATGACTTAGGCTGCGTTGTCAGTAGGCAAAAAAAGTGAGCCGCAAATTTGAGGCACAGGCTACCGCCCATTCGGCCTACATCCGTCCCGTTACAATTATTATATTTAATGTATCTGATGAAAATCCTTAACAATGGAGACGGGCAATATTCTGACCCAGATTTACACATACAGCGATAACGATGCTCAACATCCTTTACTATTTACAACTCAATTTTATATTACGCGACTTTCCTAAAAACCCTTTTGGGTATTGGTTTTATCTACGGACAAATCAGCTTGTAGACATTTTTCATTGTTTTTAGTACGAGATTTTATAAAGAGATATAGCTAAGTATTGCTTTATTGAATAGACAAGTTTTAACAATAGTAATCAATAATGTCTTTATCTACTTTCTTCTGAACCTTCTCATTACATTTTTTTTTTTATATTATAAATAAATAAATAAATATTTTCCAGACAGGTCACACAGCGCTATCTAGTTTCCGTGGTAAGCTACAAGGCTTGTGTTACGGAAACTAGATGGTTGATAAACTACATATTATACTTTTTTTTTTTGTAAATATATACATATTATACATATAAGCACCCAGACCGAGACAAATTATACAATGTACAACTTGCCCCCGGTGGGAATCGAACCCACGACCTCCCGAGTTCACGGCAACGTTTGTTACCACTAGACCACGGAGGCGGTCATATCTCAGTCACAACGGTTAGACCGCATTAAACTCTCCTATGTACTTGCATTTGTTTTCTATTTGTACAATAAAAAAAAATATTTTTATTTTTTGGAGATTATGTCAATCCCTGGTATGGGATTTTACCTGTTGGGATTGCCTAGCCCCTTCCAAGCTTCAAGGAACTTCTGTTAGAGCTGGTGTTGCAGCGGTACAAGCGCAGATCAGCAAGCGTCGAAAATATGAAAACATTTGCAATAGTTACTTTTTTCGACGTTTGCTGTAGAAACGATGGGCCCGTGGGGATCGGAACTTAAAAGCCTTTTATAAAGAAATTGTTCCAGGCTCATTGACGTCTCTTTGGTGGCAGTTTTTTCTCACAAAAATTAAGTATCCTAATTCAAAGGGGAAATGCTGCTAGTGTATTAGGCACCATGCCACAAGACAGCGATTTGGAGGAGCAATTTTTTTTTGTAAGTATTTAATTTTTATTTTCTATGTACTATTATTATTATTATTTTTTTAGGTTAAAATTATATTTTGTTGTAATATAGTTTATTTAATATTGTAATTCTTTTATACCTCTTGATTTCATGTTTTTTCACACTTAGCTTGAAGGACTTCAGACAATATTCGCTTGCAAATGGTGCATCTACACAATTCCAATATCATTTGTGGTTCCTTACAAGACAATACCGCCGTCAAGGGAATTTGAACTTTAATAATAAGCTGTACAACTAAATAAGGCTTATAATGCCGTGCAAGACATTTATTTTAAACCGCTTGTAACATACTGCAAAACATTCCCACGGCACTTTTGACAGATTCTGTATATTTAAGCGTAAACTAATAATTTAACTAACGAATCTGTCACTAGATTGTTTTATTTATTATTAGAGAGACCTGGTTCGATACCTGGTCCCACAATAATTTATTTGTGATATTTCTCGAGTAGGTACGCTGGAGACATCTACGAGCTTGCCACTTGTCATGATGGGCCTATAGTAAAGTTCGGTAAATGGCTTCTGTCCACCCCGAAAGGGATACGGTCGTGATGAAAATTTACTTTACTTTTTTTCCTGGTCGGAACACATTTTTTTTATCTCGAGTTTAGTATGCCAGATACATCGACGACCTTGCCACTTGTAAAGTTACCTAAATGTTAATCCGCTTCTTAGAAAAACGTGATTTTGTTTACGGTAGTGTTTAAATAAACAGAATAGAGTCACTGGACAAATTGGCACAGAAATATAACCCTTACTCCTTTGTAGAATAAGGGTTAGAATGGTTTGTATATTGCGTGTTAGATAGTGGACAATAAGGCAAAGATTCGATAAAATAAATAAGAATAAAGTTGCCGTCACATCGAGATCAACTTTATTTATTTATTTATTTAATGAGAAATAACAAAGACAGGCAACATAAAAATAATAATTTAGCAATAGAGTAGAAAAAGTGCTCTATGAAATATGAAATCAAATAATATTTATTTGTATGGTATATGGTAAATAGGTACATAGTTTTTAAATAGCTCACATACTCCGCCATTTCTGGCACACTTTATACTAACTAAATTATTTACTAATTTATACAAAATTTATACAATGTAAATTAATTTATGTAATAAATAAAATGTCATGAATTTAGTTGGCATAAGATAATAGTTGATTAATACAAATTATTACAATTTCTAAATTTGTATGAATAAAAGCAACACTCTACCAATAGCTTCTTGATTCTAGATTTAAACTGATTATTGTAATTGTTTGAGAACCACTGGTAACTTAATATAAATACGAATGCACATAACGTAAGAGTTATTATCGAAAAAAAAAAAAAAAGTATTGTCCTGGCGTTAAACGATTCATGATGTATTGCCAAAACTTACTGAACAGAAATGTCTGTTCGACATGCATAATGGGAGGCGGAGCGGTCTAGGTCCGGTGGGGGGGCGCTAGGGTGTTGGTCTCGACCCGGTGGCCAGGGCTATGGTCCAACAACATGTTTCGCCTATCAACTCACAATGTATGTTGTCTGTATACTGTGCCGTTTACTACTACCTCAATGTGCTGTGTTATGACGTTTTCTGTTTTAGTGTTGAATCATCGCATCCAGATAAAAGCTAAAATCTTTAAATAAAATAAACACTTTCCTAATTTTTTAAATTAATCTATACAAACGTGATGTTGGCACAAATGCCTTAGTGGCGATTGCCATTACTAGTTATACTAGTTCCCAAAAAAAAAAGAAGAACAGAAATGTCAATACAGTTTGACATTGTCAAACAACTACCATCGAAACTTCTCATGCAGCCAAAAAAAACAACCATAGGAGTACTCGTCAGGTACTACAACCGAACCACACGCACAGGTCAGAATATGCACCCACATGCCGTAGTCACCATCCCTTCGCGTACCTATAAATTTGGTGACTCATACTGCATACATCTGTCGCACAATAAAGATGTGGAATGCTCTTCCAGCCTCTGTGTTTCCACTTTCCTATAACCTGGAGTCCTTCAAGCGAAGTGTGAAAAGGCATCTAGTCAAGCCAGCATAGTGTTAGGGACTGATTTCGGACATATGTGTCTGATTACAGTTGCTAACATTCATGGACCATGCGCGCCACTTACCATCAGGTAAGCGCAAGGTCACATGTCGTGCTAGTATAATTTAAAATAAAACAAAAAAAAAATCGTGTAGCCGCATGTGACTAAGGCTTAAAGCTGTTTAGTTTTATTATAGAAACATATAGAACCTCTTTGGTACCGTTTAGTTGGAGAAATCCTTTGTAAGATTGCTTTTTTTTGTTTCGCATTGCAGCTACGGGGAAAAGGAATGCAAGTCATTTACCTAAAAGATCGTATCAAATTCCTATGTGACTCTCACAGCCTTTAACTTCGTTCTTTCCATAACTATATGTTACAGTGCCCCCTCGAGGCAGACTCGTTCCAGGGACCTTTTCTATATCAACCGCACACGTACAGTAGCCGGTCTCCGCGCACCAGTACGCCGAATGTGCGAGACGTACAACAGTCGGTTATTAGACGTCGATATATTTAGCAATTCTCGCGCCGCATTTAAGGCCAAAATAAAGAAGCTGTTGTTGTCGGTTTAGCTCGCTGGGTGGGGTTTGCTTCGGAGTTCATTGATAGTTCCATAAATTCGAACACTGCAATTGTATTATCCATTATACCTGGCCAAGGTATACATATGTAGTACTAACGTATCTAAAAATATAATTGGTGCACTATTGTCCACAGTGGGAAATATTTTGGTGGCGGGTATAAATCTAATGGCTCCTACTGTATCGTTTCTTAATTGTTCTTATACTGCCTGTCTCTGTTCTTTCTCTTCGAATAAATAAATACATCATATATTCATTCCCCACTCTTCCAGCAGATATTCAGATTCCTTTACAGTATCTGTAGCTCGCCAGTGGAACAGACCTCCTTTAATTTTATTAGACAAACAGTTATACAAATACTGACTGTTCACAAAAAGAATAATTTGCCATAACTAACTTATTATACATATATATACGAGTATATATGTATTTTATATTTAGGTATATATTTATTTGTTTATTTATGTACCTATAAGTATAGTTCTTATATGTGTGTAATTAATATGTTTTATATAGTAATAAATGAGGTCGTTGGATCTGGCGTGAAGATATGTATGTACGAGTATATATGATTTTAACTATCTATTTTCTTCGTGACTGCCTCCGTGGTCTAGCGGTCATGTCTGTGGATTTAGACTCAAAAATAGAACCAGGTTTGTGATATTTCTCAAGTATGGTACGCTAGAGACATCGCCACTTGGCATGACGGGCCTATAGTAAAGTTGGCTGAATGTGATTCTCTTTTTAAAAAATCGACGTTTTTTACACCCCAATACGATTGTGACAGTTATTTCATTTTATTCTTTCGAATACTTCAATGTTTCTCTCCTAATTAAATTAAATTAAATTATTAGACGGACAATTTAAGTTTTGCAATTTCGCCTTGTTCCTGTGAGTTAGAACGACACTTTAAAAATAGATCGTCTAATAAAACGCTAAGCCAATTTAATTAGAGATAGGATTTATAATGTTCGACTATTATTACAATTTAGCCTACGTTACTTGTTCTATGCGAATAACTATTTTATTTTTCTAGTTAAAGCAAGCAATGGTGAGTTTCAATGGTTCCGTCTGAAATAAGCAACCGGATGACTCTTGGTAGGCCATTTTTTTTATTTAATTTTTTAAAACTGAATACGACACGTGACATCGCGCCTACCTAAGCGGTACGCGAGTTTCAAGACTGGGAGCAACTGACGCCAGTCACTAACGACCGGCATCAGTCTCCAGAAGGACTTCAGGTTATGGAGTGTGGAAACACACTGTCTGGCAGAGCATTCTACATCCTCAGCGTGCGACAGATGTAAGAGTCCTTTATTTATGAGTACGCGTCGGGATAGTGGGATGTAGATGCTTATTTTGGCCTGTGCGTGTGGTTCGGTTGCGGAATAGAGAAATAAGGTTATAGAACTCCTCAGAACACTCACCGTGGTATAGCTTGTAGAACACGCTCAGAGACGCAACGTCACGGCGAAGCTGCAGTGATTAGAGAGTTTTTGACACTGTGATGTCTTCCGCTATCCGAATCTGCAGGACATTGAGAACATCTGTAAGATACTTAGCGGAGCCATCCCTTAAAATTAAAAGGTTATTAATTGATCGTTGTGGTGCAGTTCTGTATATGTTTTATTTTGTAAATCTGATATAGCTGAGTTTTCCTTGCAGATTCCTTTCTCAGTCAGATTAAACATTAACAGGTCACTGGAATTTGCTAAGCTGCTGGTCTTCTGCTAACAGTTTACTTATTGGACCACTTTGCAGCTTAGTCTTCTACTAGCAGGAGTAGAATCATTCAAAATAATTAAATAAATGCCTGTAATAGGTTTACGTGAATAAAGATATTTTGACATTGCCTTTGACAGAGGTGAGAACAGTATTCCACTTGGCTTTGCTTCACCTTGTTAAGTCCATCCCGAGTTTTTTGGACGCTGTTTTGGTGATGATCTCAATGTAGTTTCTGTGGTTTAGGTCTGAACGTATTTCGATTCCAAGTGGGTTAAAGATCCAGCACGGTGTTCTGAAGAGTAGGAATAGGAGAGTAGGGAGACTTCTTGACCGTCAACGCGCATGCCTGTGTCTTACTGGCTTTAAACTGGACAATTGGGAATTTCTGGAAGGCCTATGTCCAACAGTGGAGGTTTACTATTCTGTGTTCTAGGGGCTGAAATGATTATGATTTCTTAAAAATACACTTAGTCAAAAACAATATTTGAAAAATGTTGAATTGTGCGAGTTAAATAATCTAAAAATGATTCCAAGAATACGTCTACCTCACAGGTGGGTTTATCTCAGTCGATTTAAAACGCATAAATTTTCCGTGCATACAATTCATGGCATCGCATGTCGAAGACACGTGCTCACTGCATATAATCTATTACCCTTATTTCGTGAGGTAAGCATAAATATCTTAAATTGAATTTTTAAAACATTCGCCATATTATTTTCTATTTCGGGTAGCTTTACATTACAACCCTTTCCTTAACGGCTCAAAACTGTCAGCTCGACTCTATTTTTAACTTTAATCTTAACTTTTACAAAAAAAATATTTTCGTTTGACAGCTGGAAGGAAATGTTGAGTGGAGGAGCCGTTGAGAATTGTCAGAATACGGGTTTTAGTTATAAAATCTCGAAAGGCATAAATTTTACCATTTAAAATATTTCCGGTAAGATAAGTTTTCTTTCTGGCAACATTGAAAACAACGTATTCTAAATTATTTTTGGTTGATTGAATGAGTTTGACAATTTGTTCTGTTGTTTGTTCTCTTCTCCGGATGGATGATGAATGAGGTGATAGGGAAGACAAAGGGTCTAGCGCATACAGCCAAGTCTGACGTATAATATCTTTCTTTTTTATGAGTTAATGAGGTTATCATCAAATTCCAGATGCTGCAGAATTTGATGTTTTTCTTGGAGTCACTCGCGGCATTACAGCTCAAACACGTCGGGTAAAATATGGGAGTTGACAGCGCGGGAAATCCGCAAAACATAAAGGATTTTCCAATTGGTTTTGTTTATAAAAATTATATGAAAAAAAGATTTGAGGAGTCCAGTCCGCCCACTACCTATTTGTTGTTCTCGTTGAAAGTATGTGCCATTTGCAATGATTTCAAATGCCAATTTTTACTTTCAAAGAGAACTAATATTTTAAGAGCTTACCATAGTGATATTTATATAAAATTTAACGGAATTGTTAAGACATTTATAATATTATCAATAATGACTTATACGTCTATATTAGAAATCTTAATCACCCTATATAAGTTTTAACCAGTCCCCACTTGGAATCGAAGTCGGAGCAGGATTATCCACTCGACATTCATGAGATGCAAGTGTTTCTGTAATAACCACGCGATATTAAAAAGTTGCTGGTTCGTTAAAATTAATCGCCGAAGCGTGAATGTACGACCTAACACTTCAAAAACGTTTCCATTGCTGAGCACGATGTGTGACCACGTGACTACCTAACGGTCATAATGTATGAAGCAGATCTTATCATCATCACAGGGAGTCCTTCGCATCATTTTGCGTGGACATGTCAAGTGCAAGTTTTTGTTTTGTAAATTAATTTACTGTGAATATTATTCGTCAAAAGTGGTGTTGTTTGGTATAATAATGGGCTACAATGTAAATAATTATGGAAAACGATAAATTGGACTTTAAATATGGGGCACAAGTTGCAGTTTATTTTTTGCGGTTCTCCCGCGCTGTCAACTCCAATATTTTACCCGACGTGTTTGAGCTATGGTGCCGCGAGGGCCTCCAAGAAAAGCATCAAATTCTGTAACACTTGGAATTTGATGATCCCCAACTCGGTTATGAACTCTGTTATGAACATATATTATGTAAATAAATTACGTGTTTAGGACTGATGTATTCTGAACAATGTCCTTTAAAAAAAAATCATCATCACAGCCAAGAAACAAGGGTCCCAAACCTCCACTGTTGGAGATGGGTCTTTTAGAATTTTCTGGAGAATTTAATCTACACTGGCCATGCTGGCCAGACGGATTGGCGAGGGTCTGATGTAAAATTTTAATGATAATTTACTAACAATTCCAACTCCGACGGCTTTATTTTATTTATTTATTTAATTAACAACTTTATTGCACTATGTACAAGAGGCGGGCTTAATGCCGCTAGGCATTCTCTAGCAACCAACCTTTGGGACAATGAAACGTTTTGTGTTGTGAGGTAGGTGCAACCATTAAATAGATTAATAGGTAATTCAAATTAAATCGTAAGTATTATATCTATATAGACAAATACATACCAATATGTACACAATACTACATATACTACATACTATATATATATTATATACACTACATATAATACCTACTTACACCGTGAGGAACTGTTTAAATAATTTTATTTATTTATTTAATACTTTATTGTACAAAGACAAAGGCGGGCTTTAATGCCGCAAGACATTTTATCATAGCCAACCATTGGGATAACTTTAAACCATTTACTGGAAAGTAGGTGCTGAAATATTAAATATAAATATCAAAAGTATTATTTAATAACTAGCTACATACATATACATACATACACACATACAAATATACATATAATAAACTTAATACTAATACATAAACCTACACATACATACATACATAATAATATACTTACAAATTTTGTTGGGAAATAAAATGCGAATAGACCATTTTTTTTAATAGCGATCTTGCCTGATGCTAAGAGGCAAATTGTTCCACAAATTTGTCGCTACAACGACAAACGAGTTTGAAATGAAACTAAGAGTTATGCGAAGGGATCGAAAAAAGAGAGTTGTGAGAGGATCGAAGAGATTTATCATGGAACGAAGAGAGATAGGCAAAGCTGTTCTTGAGGTATTTCGGTGTCGCAGGTTCATTCTTTCCACCATCTTTTTGAAAGTGATCTGTTTGGCACTTGACGAATTTCTACTGGCAAATTGTTCCACAGATGTTCACGTGCTCTCAGAGGCTCGGGATCGGAATGGTGTTATGAATCTACGACAAATGTACTTAAGAAAAGTGTATTTCTCATCGGTCTCCAAATGCCATAACTACCTAAAACAGAATATTTCCATTATAATTCAACGGGAAATGCGGCGAGCGTTTTAGGTACCTGTGGTAAGCCCTTAGTTTATTTTGTAGTAGGTATAGTTTTAATTTCATAGGTATTTTTAGTTTAGTTTTATTTATAATTAGTTTTTTAATGTATTTCTTTTTAAACAAGCAGAATAATATATTTTAACTCCGCAATTTTAATAATAATAATAAATTCTTTATTGTACAGAACCAAAAATAGTGTGGGTACAAAGGCGAGCTTAATGCTATAAATGCATTTTCTATCAACTAACCTTTGTGAATGGGAGCCACTATAAGCGGGTGCAGAAATAATATTGTGATCAACAATAATGAAATATAAATACATACTAATTAAATATACATATCCTACATATTAAATAAATATATACATAAATAATAAATACATATCTAAGTACATAGTAGAAAGTTATGGTAAGTTGTTCTGTTTATGGTGTAAAAAATTGTATAACTTGTCTTTAAATATTTTGAGAGATGGAGCTTGTCTGATTACCAAACCACTGGCGAGCTGCAGATACCGAAAAGTGGGGAGGGATTTTAAGTAAACTGTTATGGGAAGAACGAAGTGAAAGACCGTGCGAGTCACAAAGAAATTGAAAACGAGCTTTAATAATATATTATCCTTATATATGTATATCAACTATAACTATAATAAGTTGATGAGTATTTATGTAGTCTATGTATACATACTATTAATGTAGTTTATTGGTTAGAATTGCACCCCACATACTTATACTGTCTCACTCTCCCAAAGGTTAGCTGGTAGAAAAAGCCGAAATAGCTTTAAGTTCGCCTTTGTACATACATTTAAGTAAAATGCAATAAAGTATTTAATAATAATAATAATGTATTTTATTTTAATATTTTTGTATCTACTTCGAATATTGATTAGTAAAATCATCTAACACTATGATGATTGCATTTTATTCCAACAACAAAACTATAATATTACATTCAGTCAGGCGTATGCATTACAATGACAATGAAAACAAACTTTATCGGTGTTTAGTTTAAAAAAACACTTTGAAAAGTTTCCGACAAACAAGTTCAGTATAAGGGTAGAAATTTCAAGGTATTTTTCGTAAGTATAAACCTGCTGTAATGTACACCCGCACACATATCAGCCAACCAACATACAGTTACTATTTCATCACCCATTATAATCTTAGATATCGTTCCTCGCTTTAGTTTATGTAAATGTAGTAAGTCTTTAGAGATACACTTTATCTCTCGTTATTGACGAAATATTTCGGTAATATTATTTAATTAAAAGAAACACATGTTGTTTGTGTAAATATTGTAGTCCATCTGATTTTTTTTATTTGGTTCTCTTCTCCCGATGGATGACGAATGAGATGATAGGGAAGGCAAAGGGTCTAGCCCATACAGCCAAGTCTGACGTAATATATCTTTCTTTTTAATGAGTTAATGAGGTCATCATCAAATTCCAGATGCTGCAGAATTTGATGCTTTTCTTGGAGTCACTCGCGGAACCATCCACTGCTCAAACACGTCGGGTAAAATATGGGAGTTGACAGCGCGGGAAAACCGCAAAAAATAAACTGCAACTTGTGCCCCATATTTAAAGTCCAATTTATCGTTTTCCATAATTATTCACATTGTAGCACATTATTAAACAAAACAACACCATTTTTGACCAATAATATCCACAGTAAATTAATTTACAAAACAAAAACTTGCACTCGACATGTCCACGCAAAATGGCGCGAAGAACTCCGTAGTCCATCTGATTTCCTTAATTCTAAATTTAAAAGTTTTGACATTCCTGTTTTACTGTGGCCAAGGAGCCAAAGAGGTTGCCACAATACCCCCCTACGAAGGAGGAAAGGTTATACAAAATAATAAAATTGCAACTTAAACTAAATAATATAAAATACAATAGAAAGTTATTTACATTGGCAGAACTTACAATTAAAATAATAACAAAATAAGAAATATTAACAATCAAATGCCCTATTTGGACGAATTTGTCGACCAAAACGCGAGAAATAAGGCTTATCTGTCGTAGGTGGTGTGGTGCTCTCAGGGCAGAGAGGTATTGTGGCAACCTCTTTGGCTCCTTGGCCACAGTAAAACAGGAATGTATTTTTTTTTTTTGTGTAAATAATGTAATCCATCTGATTTCCTTAATTCTAAATTTAAAAGTTTTGACATTCCTGTTTTACTGTGGCCAAGGAGCCAAAGAGGTTGCCACAAGTCCTTTATTGGACGAGGTATTAATTTACAAGGTTTTTTTATATAAAAAATTGAGATTACGCATGTAATTAGTTTTAACTTTATTAGTATATACTGCATGGAATTTATTAAAGAGCAAATATTTTTATATTATAATCTAGAATAAAAATAAAGAATTACGTATGTATTATTTTAATTATTCAGTAAATAAATCTTAAGTTACGTTGCAGAGAAGTTTTCCTTAAAATATCATCACTCATACTCAGCCTAATTAAGTAGGTAGCGCGAGATCGTCGATTGCGCGAACGTTGACTTACGTAATTCTTTTTCTCTCTATTTCGTCTCTCGGCTGTGAGCGAGATCAATTAATAATAAAATTCCCCAGCCTTTAGGTATTTATCACGATGGATATCGCGATTTTCAGACGCGGCCTTATTTACCATGCAGTTGTGTTTTGTTTTTCAGATAATGTTTTTTTTTTTTAAGTTACCTTTTTTATTTTAATAATAATAATAATATATATTTTATCTATACAAAATATTCGTAGTTGACCTCATTCCTATTCCGTATTGTGAAAAAAAAAAACATTTAAGTGTATGTATTTTATGTAAATATTACCCTTTCAGTAAGTATTATGTGTAGTGTATTATATGTGTGTATTATGTATGTATAGTATGTATTGTTGTTTATGTAGTTTATTATACCAGTATTATAATAATATTTGTAAGTATTAGTATAAATTAATATTTTATAGTATCTCTCATTATCTATCATTTATATATTTTTTTTGGCACTCTGCCTGTAATTGGTTACTTTTCACAAAGGTTAGCTGGTAGAAGATGCCTTAAGGCATAAAGCTCGCCTATGCGCTTAGTTTTAAGTTATTTAGCTTTGTGCAATAAAGAATTTTTATTATTATTATTATTATATTTCCAGACAGGTCACACAGCGCCATCTTGTTTCCGTGGTAAGCTACGAGGCATGTGCTACGGAAACTAGATGGTTGATAAACTACATATTATACTTTTTTTTTGTAAATATATACATATTATACATATAAACACCCAGACCGAGACAAATCATACAATGTACTTAATACAACTTGCCCCCGGTGGGAATCGAACCCACGACCTCCCGAGTTCACGGCAACGTTTGTTACCACTAGACCACGAAGGCGGTTCAAATAAAGGTTCTACCAATGACGCCTGAAGCCAAAAAAAAATATTTGCTCATTTGCCAATTACACGGGGTATAGTACGAGTTTATGCCTGCAGAGGCGTGCGAAGCGGATAGTGGATGGCACCACAGTGTTAATAAAACTCTCGAAATTTTAATGACAATTTTATTATTATTTTCCTTTTGACATATTTCACTAAAATGAAATAATTTAATTGAAATGACAATGTCATGGCTAAATCACAATAAGCATGCTGTGTACACTGCTTTTGGATTGCAATCTAGAACTTAAGAAATTGTTGTAAAATGTGAACTGTATAGATTGTGATATGTTTGTGTACCTATAGTAAATAAATAAATAAATGCAGTTTCGCCGTGACGTTGCCTCTCTGAGCGTGTTTTAGTATATGATTTGTTAACTTTACAATAACGATATTTGTTGGAGATGTCTGAAAGAAATAAGGCGTCTGGCCTAAAGGCTTTGAGATATAACAAAATAATAAAAATAAAATAAAATAACGTTTATTGGATCATAATCAAATAATTTCTGTTAGTGAGCACTGCCTTCTGGAAAAGAAATTCTGAGCTCCAGAAGGCAGTTTTCCTATATTGACACAATAAAACTATAGGAGTACTTACATAAATTAATAATACAGTGCATTCCCATCCTCATTAAACATTGTTTTACTGTAACCAGCCTCTCGGCAACTGTGTGCTGCAGTACCAACTTTTAACACTATTCTTTTGTATATCTCGTTAATAAAACTATGCATATAATTAAATTGAATTGCTACTTTTATATCGAAACACCTTCGCCGAGAGTAAACATTGAAACAAAAACTATCTGAATATATGGTGAAATTGTGTATCTTATATAGGTCTACAGAAAAGGTCCGCGATGTCATATTTTATGTCTATCTCTTAAGGATAACATACTATATCCATTTTAATACTTTAAAAAATGGGCAATTATAAAGCGGTAATTGGAAAGCTATTCACACAAATACGGTATTAATCCTTATCATTTTAAATACGTTAGTTAGCTTAAGCATTTTATGAAGATTAAAACACTTCTTACCTTTAAAAGCTAAAATTACTCTTGCTCAATCTCTTCTTCTATCTATTCTTGACTATTTTTATTTTTATTTATTTATTTATCTTTAAGGAAAACTTACAGCTTCTAACAAATGATTACTTATATAAATAACTAGATGCCAATTACAAGTTTCCACAAATATCTTATACAACTAAATAACTTACAAATAGAAGAAACATATAAATAATAATTTTAAACCACAATAATTTAGAAAAATAAAAATAATATAATATAAATAATATATGTGTGTTATACTGTAAAAAATGCTCTAGACATCGCCCGACCGACTAATTTAGGCGATGTACAGAACATGTCAATATCCATGACCTCAGCTAGGCGGTTGAGTTCTTTTGATGCTCTCGCTAAAAATGAGTTTTGACGGTAGTTGGTGCGGGCATATGGCACTACCAAAGGTCTATAAGCCCTTTGAGACCGGCTAGGTATACCAAATCCGAGTAATCCTAGGAGTTCACTGGAATCTATTTTCGATTGCGCAATTTTAAAGAGGTAAGTAATGTCCGCTATGCTTCTACGTAGCTCCAAAGGGAGTATGTGATGTCTTCTACATCTACTCACGTAGTCAGGGTCAAACGTTTTGCATCTAAAGGAAAGATGACGCATAAAATGGTGATGTATGTTGTGTAACGGAAGAACACCTTAATAAATTGGACAGATTGCTTAATTCCTGCATTCGATTTATTTTTGGATTGCGGAAGTACGATCGCGTTTCGGAGTTTCGTGCAAAATTAAAATGGTTACCTATACGATTCCATCGTAATCTCCGAATTCTCTCTTTTCTTTATGAACCTTTGTCACCTAAATATTTAAAAGATAACTTTTCATTTCTAAGTTCATTTCATGATAGGATTCTTCACTCTGCACATAACTCTTTACTGGCTATTCCTTCGCACCGCACTAATTCTGTTTCCAACTCTTTTTCAGTGGTAGCTGTGTCATTATGGAATGACCTACCTTTAAATATTCGGCAAGCGCCAAACAGAGTCATATTTAAAAGACAAGTATACGCCCACTTTTTAAAATTGCAATAAGCATTACTTGAACTATTTATTACTCATATAATGTTATATTTTTAATTATTCGTTGTAGTAAGTGTATTGTAGTTCGCATATTATTGTGTATATACGTATATATTTCCCGTTTACGTAGTGTATGTATATAATTAGTTATCTAGTCTATGTAGTGTATGTAAGAATATATATATATTTTATGTAGTTTAAGTATTATTACTTTTATGATGTTTATCGTATATTTATTTTAGCTAGTACTAATAAGTGATTTAATTATTTTTATTGATTTTTTTGTGTTTTTTTATTTCGCCATGCCTAAAGTTCGATTCCTTGTCCCGAAGGTTGATGGTAAGAGAATGCCAAGCGGCATTACATACGCCTTTTGTATTAAACAATAAAGTTTTTAATAAATAAAAATACTTTTCCCCTTTACACCATGCAAATTAAATTAATACCTTAGGAGATAGCAAAATCAAAATAATGCGCAACTAAATTTCGTGTCGCCGTTTACACGGGCAAAGCCGGATAAAACAGCTGGCAAAATATAATTATCATGTTAAATGAGTTTATAAAGAGAAGTTTATGGTCTGCTAAAATCCCGTCCGTCCCTGAACCATCAGGTCTTTCACGTAGGCCGGATGGTATGTCTCTTGTACCATGGAGTGAGGGATGAGGATGTCTTGTTTGCCATGCCACTTGTGTGGATACCTTTGCCGCTTGCCACATTTCCTCTACATCAAAAAAGGCCGGTTCGGCTGCTCATACAGCCGAATTTAGAAAGCACATCAAATACAATAGCATTAAACACAATTATAACTTTGTGGCATTTGGGGTTTTAACAATGGGGGTATATTCTCTTGATACCCACAAATTCATAAAAGAGCTGGTTAAACGAATTTTCCAAGAGTGTGGCGATCCCAAATGCCATAACTACCTAAAACAGAATATGTCCATAATAATTCAACGAGGAAATGCGGCGAGCGTTTTAGGTAGCCTCCCTGGTGGTAAGCCCTTAGTTTATTTTGTAGAATAGCTTTAATTTCATAGGTATTTTTAGTTTTAGTTCTATTTATAATTAGTTTTTAAATAAATTTTATTTTTGTATCTAAGTACCTACTTCGAATAAATTTTATCTATTATCATGTAATCAGTGGTAAGGGCTAGACAATTGTTGCCCTCTGGAAGATGAACTTATTATTTTCGCATTTACTCATTCGTTAGTTACATCTGTTGCTATTAATGCGGGACCTTCGCGTCCGTCGTGATAGTTGAACCAATATATCTACGTTTCATCTACGCAGTGCTAGCGAGATGTTCTGCACAGGTCGCACTCCGGGCTGGGCCGCACTAATGCGACAGAGAACAGCGGGCGTCAGATCACACGTATTTAACTCAAGCAACAAAATAATAATAATAATAACGTTTATTTCCCAGATCGATTTTACACAGTTAAATACAATCCAATCAATACAACTAATAGAAAAAAGGTAAAAACTAAAAACTAAGTATATATTTGTAAAATAAAATTAAAAATAAATAAAATCAAAATCAAGCATCCATACTGGGAGTATGATAGTCTCTCCATAGTTGGTGCAGTGGACTACCCGGCCAGTCACGTACAGCTGACACTATTTTGTTGCTCGAGTTAAATACGTGTGATCTGATGCCCGCTGTTCTCTGTCGCATTAGTGCGGCCCAGCCCGGAGTGCGGCCTGTGCAGAACATCTCGCTAGCACTGCACCAGCGAGGTAGATGAAACATAGCTCGCCAACAATCATTGTATTGGACACGCATTGTTGACAAGGTTGCTTTTGTGTATTGAGACCACAGCTCCACGGTGTACACGCTGGTACAGTATGACAGAAACAACTGCCTCTTTACGGCCTTGCTACATCTGTAAAAACGCCGCGCCAACATATTTGCTCTCACCGATGTAGCCCTTCTTTGTCGTTCTATGTCGTTATTATCGGAGAGGTCGGAATTGATTATATGCCCCAAATATTTCACCTCGTTCACTCTCTGTAAACATCGACCGTTTAGCTGTATTGCCGGGATATTGTCTGGTGTATGTGCCGAGTTAAATACCAAATAGACCGACTTCTCGGGGTTGTACAACGTATTATGTTTAGCTGCGTATTGTTCGCAAATATTCAGGAGATGGCGAATGGCTGAAACACTTGGCGCAATCAAAACCATATCATCTGCGTATGCTATATTGTTCACAACAACACCGTTCATAGAGCAACCAAGACCGGATTCAGTCAACTCTTTGCTCAGGAGATCCATGTAAACGTTGAAGAGGACTGGGGACATGCTTCCGCCCTGACGTACTCCACAAGACAGCCCGGTGGGTTCGGACAGCTCTCCGTTCCATTTTACCATATTTAACTGTTGGGAGTACCATGCGTCAAGAAGTTTCACAATATGCGTCGGGACGTTTCGTTCTAGTAGTTTCTGCCACAACAGCTTATGATTCACACGATCGAACGCCTTGCTCAGGTCCAGCGTGCAGGCATAGGTCTTTCTGCTTTTGTAGTAGGCTGCGACCTGCTTGACTACATATATGGCATCTGTTGTTGACGATCGGCTTTTGAATCCCATTTGATTGTCCAAACTTTCCAAGTACGGTTCATAATATCAGCTGTGCGTGACTAGGGTTGTCCACTGCACCAACTATAGCGAGACTATCATAGTCCCAGTATATTTAATTTTGGTTTTATCTATTTCCTAATTTTATTTTATTTACTTAGTTCTTAGTTTTACTGTTAATATTAATTTTAATAATTGGATTGTATTTAACTATGTAAAATCGATCTGGAAAATAAACGTTATTATTATTATTACATCGTATGTGAACTGGGAGTCACATAATGTGCGTGCATAGTATATAATAAAATTCCTAGAGAGATATGAGAACGTTTTACTATCGAATTAAAGAAAATTCTTATTGAGAACTGTTTTTATTCAATAAAAGAGTGAAGAAATGGCCAGCGTGGCGAGTGTAGGCCAAATTTTCCAGATATGTTCTGAAAGGCCCATCTCCAACAGTGGAGGTCTAGACTCCTGTATTCTAGGGGCTGTAATGAATGAAAAAATATATATTATTTTCCTCTCCAACCCGTCTGGCCAGGCAGCGTGGCGAGTGTAGGCCAAATTCTCCAGATATGTTCTGGAAGGCCCATCTCCAACAGTGGAGGTCTAGACTCCTGTATTCTAGGGGCTGTAATGAATGAAAAAAATTATATTATTTTCCTCTCCAACCCGTCTGGCCAGGCAGCGTGGCGAGTGTAGGCCAAATTCTCCAGATATGTTCTGGAAGGCCCATCTCCAACAGTGGAGGTCTAGACCTCTGTATTCTAGGGGATGTAATGAATGCAGCGAGCGTTTTAGGTACCCTTCCTGGTGGTAAGCCCTTAGTTTATTTTGTAGAATAGCTTTAATTTCATAGGTATTTTTGGTTTTAGTTTTCTTTATAATTAGTTTTTTAGTCAATTTTATTTTAATATTTTTGTATCTAATTACCTACTTCGAATAAATTCTTCATGAATGAAAAATGAAATTATATTTTTCACAGATTTTTGTATGATTTTATTTTTAAATAATTTTCTTCGAATAAGATTGGACCCCACCATTTTGACGTTCGAGAACCTTCCTCTGACCGAAATGTAATGTAATATATTTTGCTCTCATAAAAATATCATTATGTCCATAAAGCAGGTATTTCACGAACAGCTGCCGATTCTATAACCCTACGAGTATATGAGGTATTAATATTTAAGATACATTAAGGCCGGCAGTAAAGTTGGCTAAATGTGAATCCGCTTATTTATAAGCGTGGTTTCTGACCACCCCGAAAGGGGAAAAAAAAAAAAAAGGTCGTGATGATTGATTGAAAAATACATCGCATGTCTGAAACCTATATTTAAATAACATATTCGCAGTCATTTGCGCTATTTAGACTTGTCAAGTGCAAGTTTTTGTTTTGTAAATTACTTTACTATGGTCATTTTTAGTCAAAAATAGTGTTGTTTTGTTTAATAATGTGCTACAAATGTGAATAATAATGTAAAACTATTGATTGGACATTGAATACATACGTTGCAAATATTTTTTTGCGGTTACCCCGCGCTGTGAATATCCAACGTGTTTGGGTGATAATGCCGCGTGTGACTCCAAGAACAGCATCAGATGAAACATCTGAAACATGATGATAACCCGAAATTTGATATTTCTAACAAGTCTACTGAGACTATAATTTATTTATCGGGTGTCTAAAATATTGTCCAGTTCAATGCCATCAAGTCCTAGGCATAGGCACTGACGGCCAAGAAGTCCCCCTTCTCTCCTCCCCCCACTCTTTAGGGCAACACGCTGGACCTACAGCTCTGCAACTCCAACATTCTCGGGGTGGAAATACGCTCAGAACTTAACCACCAGAACTACATTGACAGCATCACCAAAACAGCGTCAAATAATCTCGGAAATACTGAACAATATGAAAAGAGTTTTTCCCGCCTATAATCAGACTGTTGCTGTACAAAGCACAGATCAGATCATGCCTGGAATACTGTTCTCACCTTTGGGATAGTTTCGCCAAGTACATGGACGATGCCACTATAACTGGAATATTCGAATCCTTGCAGCTTTGCCGAAATGTAGCTTCTCTGAGTGTGTTCTACCGGCTATACTATGGTGAGTGCTCAGAAGAGCTCTATAACCTAATCCCTTCCTCTCCATTTCGCAACCGAACCACACGCACATGTCAGAATATATACTCAAATACCATACCCACTATCCCTATGCGTACGTATAAATTTGGGGACACATACATCTGCCGAACAATAAAGATATGGAATGCTCTTCCAGCCTCTGTGTTTCCACTTTTCTATAACCTGGAGTCCTTCAAGCGAAATGTGAAAAAGCATCTAGTTAAGCCGGCATAGTGGACTGATGTCATTCATGGACCTTGAGCGCCACTAACCATCAGGTGGGCGCAAGGTCGTGGTATAATTTAAAAAAAAAGCTTGGCAGATCTTTTGTCTACTATACATAAATAAAAAAGGAACGATACAATCCTTCAGCTTCCTACTTCTACTTAAGATAATAAAACACCGTCGAATTTTCACAAAGGCATAATATGAATGGCCGGAGAAATACTTTAAACCTATTCACCTCTGCCTCTGCGACGAGAAAAAGAAACAAACACCGGCAAAAGAATAGGAAAAATCTAAAAGAAAAAATATACACCACGAAACAGAGTATTCAATATTAAATTTTATAATTCAAAAATAGATCTTATTACCATGTACATAAGGATTTGTGTTATTAAGTATGATACGTCGTTTGTCGTACAAAAGAGCATAATGGTCACCCATTTTCACGATTACGTCGATCCTCAAATAAGAGGCTTTTACCTGAATTATTGTCCCGAACGAGTTTTTTAAAGGTGACGACTTACTATCGAACATTTTTTTACCCGACGCAAACAAGAGTTATGTTTATCAGCCTATGTATGTAAAAAAAAACGTAAATTTTTATATTAAAAAAAAATAGGGAGGATTCCTTCACGCCATTTTGCGCGGACATGTCAAGTGCAAGTTTTTGTTTTTAAATTGATTTACTGTGAATATTGTTGGTCAAAAGTGGTGTTGTTTTGTTTAATAATGTCCTACAATGTGAATAGGTATGGAAAACGATAAATTGGACTTTGAATATGGGGCACAAGTTGCAGTTTATTTTTTGCGGTTTTCCCTCGCTGTGGACTTTATTTTACACGACATGATTTTAGATGATAGGTAAGGCAAAGGGTGTAGCCCATACAGCCAAGTCTGACGTAATAATATATCTTTTAATGAGTTAATGCGGTTATTATTAACCAGATGTTGCAGAATTTGATGCTAATCTTGGAATCACTCGCGGCATTTTCGCTCAGGTCGGGTATATATAAACCGCAAGAATAAACTCCATTCTTCGCCCCAAATTTAGGGTCCATAGATTTAGGACCATTAATTATTAATATTGTAGCACAATATATACAAAACAAACAATACAACACCATTTTGACTAACAATATACATTAAAGTAATTTTCAAAACAAAAACTTGACATGTCTGGACAAAACATTTAAACCATAATATTGTGAATAATTTACAAGCTATACGAGTATGAACGCACAAATTTAAAATACAAGTGTTTTAGTATATCTTTCGATATCTAGTGAACTGATTTTTTTTTAAATTAAATGCCTAACTTTGGTATTTATTTATATTGTAGTGTAAAGGCATCTTTACAATGAAAGAACTATGCTTTAAGCAGAAGAAACCCCATCACGATATCAATTTCTTATTGTTTGTTTTCTTCATAAATAATGATAATAGATTGCCTCTATTTCAAAGGTTACGAATCACTGTTTACAAACTATAAGTAATTTTATTTCTACCTAATCACATTTATTATTTCACTAGCTGTTTGACGTGGCTTTACCTGTGTAATATTGTGGTCAGCAAAAACACCTTCAGGTGGCCGTAGGTCAAAAACTGTTTAGCTGACCAAACATGCAACAAATATAGTTTAAATAATAAACCAGATTGCAACATTACGTTGTTTGTCTCATTTCCTGCACGTTGCCCAAGACACCTTTGCGTGCTACCTCTTCTAGGTACGATCTTGTGAGCATGCTCGATCGAACGTGTATCCACCACCTTGAATCCCTACCCGACCTCTGTTAGGATCCATCACGTTGGTCAAGACACCTAGCCATCTGCCTTCTCTAGGCACAGTTGCGTGAGCCTGCGCGCCTGGACGTGAATACCATCTTCCCCATTCCCCTGCTGCCTTAGGGTTTTACACCGGCAGTGAGACTGCTATCTTTACACTACCACTATACTTTATATATTGTTAGGTTTATATATTTCGCTCAGAGCTTGGACTTAGGTGGTAGGCCCTCTGCATTTAGCGTCCACGCTCTGACAAAAACATTAAGGCTGATTTGCATCAAAATAAAGTATTTATAAATATAATTATTGAAGTTAAAAATTGCGTCAATTGTTTATATATTATTGACAGAACCGTGGCGTAAACGACGACCACCACTTTTCTGACAACACAGGCCGTGGTGACCAAGCTGGTCGACGATGTTGCCACATGAACAAATATGTTGAATACCCAGGTTGCAAACCGTAATATTAACGATATGAGAATCAAAGCTAGGATAATCGTCACAAAATATAACAAATATTTTGTATGTAGCAATATAAAAATAAAATAAAAAAGTTATTTATTTTCTCCCACAAAACTTAAAATTAGTAACAATATTTATTAAAACATTTATGTAGGAGACTGGAGGCAAAACTAAGCTAAGCGAAAGCATAGTCTGTGTGAAAGCACTCCAGGTTCCTCTGACTCAAACTTAATAATAAATACATCTATAGTGTAGTGTAATGTAGTATAGTGTAATGTAGTGTAGTGTATATATAATTCGGTGTATATATTATTTTATATATAAATAGTTTTTTTTTTATTATTATTTTGATCATATTTTATAATATATATTTATTTATATATACATATTATAAAAATATATAAGTGCAATATCTATTTATTTAATATGATATTTTTATTTTTAATATTTATCTATTTAAGTAAATTGTAATTTATTTAAAAATCGTTCATTTTAAATTATAATTTCTAACAATTTTTCAGTATCCAAATAGTTTAATTTAAGAAGCCTTTTCTTTTTAGCAATAAATGCCCGCTCTATATTCATCTCTTTGCCGTTATGTTTTTCGCCGCGAAATTCGTCTTATACACCATATCCATTTCATGTCCGTCCCTTAGATCCAAAGAATATAGGCGAATATAGTATCAGGACAATTTTTTTATCATACCATGGATACACCGTGCCGAGTCCATCATGTGTGGGTAAGAGATGAGAAGAATGGTGTCCTGGGCTTTTTTTATTTAATTGCGCAATAAGACGCTTACCGTCCACCATTCTACTCCTCTCCCTACCCAACCAAATACTGTATGATTCCGCTAATGCCGTCTTGAAATCTGTTTTTATAAATGTATCTCCTGCAGACCTGCTTAGGCCTAATTCTTTTAGTAAGTCGTGCAAAGATTTTGCTGAAACTCTTCTTGCATTAATTTAACTTCCACTGCGTCAAACTGGGTCTTAAACCCGTTCCTGATCATTTCTTCTGTGAGATAATAATATTGACCTAATAAATTTGACCGCCTCTGTGGTCTAGTGGTAACAAACGTTGCCGTGAACTCGGGAGGTCGTGGGTTCGATTCCCACCGGGGGCAAGTTGTACATTGTATAATTTGTCTCGGTCTGGGTGTTTATATGTATAATATGTATATATTTACAAAAAAAAAAAGTATAATATGTAGTTTATCAACCATCTAGTTTCCGTAACACAAGCCTCGTCGCCGCGGAAAATTAGATGGCGCTGTGTGACCTGTCTGGAAATATTTATTTATTATTTGTCCGACTTAATGTTGTGGTCTTTTGGAATATTTGATTCCGACGGAACGGTAAGTTTAATAAGAATAACTTTTTTCAAGTACGGACAAACGGATCTGGAAACTGGATCCAGAAACGGACTGGAGGTGCGCAGCGTAGCCTACGTCTATAGTAGGCCGTAGATGTACCCCTCGTTCCGAGACACGATAATAATAACCTAAGCACGCTTAAAGCCGTTTCGAGACGTGCATAAACTGTTTTGCCAAAGCTTTCAGACGTCACATATGACATCATTTCTTGCGCTTAGACTACTCACGATATCGAGACAAATAACTCTGAGCGCTGTCAGGTATTTGTCGCACCATTTTCAAATTTATTTAATATTAGGTTTTCTGTTAAATTATCTAATATTGTAATTTGTTTATACTGTTTGTATATTACTTCTAAAACAAATCTATAAATAATATTTAATTAGGAAGTAAATAAAAAATGTCAGTAACACGGCAAGTTATTTTAGAAGACCAAAATAAGTTAAAACATAGTAAAAGTTACACATATAAAGACGAAAAAGCCGAGAGAAGTGTGAAGTGTTTGTTAATATTCATACTCAAAGATGTGGAATCCACAATTTATGATCTATACATTTAAAAAAAAACTATCATGTTATGTATAAATATGTGATTTAGACCGTTCCAAATTGAAATCGTGCTCAGAGAGTTCAAATCGTGATATTTGATTTGAAACGACTGTCAGTATCATATTTATTCTAAGTGATCTGAACATGATGTGATCTGAACCTACACATTTGTCACTTTACTTAACTTTTTTTTTAATATTCATTACTACCTTATCCCTTACGATGGCGGTCAGAAACCACGCTTTTAAAGCAGTGGCATCACATTTAGCCAACTTTACTATAGGCCCATCATGACAATTGGCAAGCTTGTCGAGCGACGTCTCTAGCGTACTAAAGTTGATAAATATCACAAATAATATAATAAATTATTAGGCCAGGAGTCTACTAACGCTCTTACTCTGGCTCTTTGTTTAGTCCAACCTTAAGACATTATATATTGACAATGATGAAGTGTCTTGCTGTCAACATAAGGCCGTGCTTGTCAGTTAATTCCTTAACTCGAGTGCACTCTATTACCAAAAGCAAGAAAGCCTGCCTTCTCAAGCTTTTGCAATGCCCTGTAATGACAAAATATTGTTTTTTTTATAAGGCGAGTTGGGGTAAATGTACATTTAGACATTTGCTTATAACTCCCAAAACGGTAATAATTTTATAATATGGCAACACTTTTTAGGTAATCCCCATGTTCGACTTGTCGCTGTAAGCGATTTTTTTACTTCATTTCGCTTTGAAAGTCGTTCGAGTTTCGTTTTCATTCGAATAGCAATATTCAGTAAAAAAAAGCTCTTTACTTTTT
The DNA here is from genome assembly GCA_910589645.1 of Tinea semifulvella. Classification (NCBI taxonomy): domain Eukaryota; kingdom Metazoa; phylum Arthropoda; class Insecta; order Lepidoptera; family Tineidae; genus Tinea; species Tinea semifulvella. The sequence goes on along the minus strand of OU342619.1, from coordinate 1,920,102 downwards.
TCAAGTCAAACAAACAAGTCAAACTCATACAATGCAATTGTTTTGTTTTATACCTGGCCAAGGTGATATTTTACGAATTTCGTATCGCTCAATTCAATTCAATTCGTTTATTTTGCAAGTCGGCATAGGACAAAAAGAGATGTATTCTGCACTTTTACACGTCATTTCTACAATATTGATATAAAACGATATCATTTTATAGTACATATTGGTGAATCTGGAGCAGTACATGATAACCATCATTTGGAAAGAGAAACAATAAAATAACAAAATTATAAATACAGAATAACGCTTAACATTATAGCTGCTGTAGATAGGCATTGTCACACTATAAACTAAGACAGACACAATTATAAGAATATAAATGTCAATGTCAGTTAAGATAATAGCTGCTGTATATAGGCATTGTCATACTATAAGCTAAGACAGACACAATTATAAAAATAAAAGTATAAATGTAAATGTCAGTTAAGATAATAGCTGCTGTAAAGAGGCATTGTCATACTATAAGCTAGAACAAACAATTATTTAAAAAAAGAGTGCACTATGGATGATAAATGAGGTGATAGGGAAGGCAAAGGGTCTAGCCCATACAGCCAAGTCTGACGTAATATATCTTTCTTTTTTATGAGTTAATGAGGTCATCGTCAAATTCCAAATGCTGCAAAATTTTATGCTTTTCTTGGAGTCACTCGCGGCACCATAGCTCAAACACGTCGGGTAAAATGTGGGAGTTGACAGCGCGGGAAAACCGCAAAAAATAAACTGCAACTTGTGCCCCATATTTAAAGTCCAATTTATCGTTTTACATAATTGTTCACATTTTAAACAAAACAACCTCCGTGGTCTAGCGGTTAAGTCCGTGGATTTAGACTCGGAGGTACCGGGTTCGATTCCTGGTCGGGAAACAAAAAAAATATTTATTGATGTAAATGTATTTATTTACATAATATTTAATTTATTTGTGATATTTCTCGAGTTTGGTACGCTGGAGACATCGACGAGCTTGCCACTTGTCATGATTGGCTTATATTAAAGTTGGCTAAATGTGAATCCGCTTATTTATAAGCGTGGTTTATGACCACCCCGAAAGGGAAACGGTCGTGATGATACTTTACTTTACTTTACAACACTACTTTTGACCAATAATATCCACAGTAAATTAATTTACAAAACAAAAACTTGCACTTGACTTGTCCACCCAAAATAGCGCGAAGGACTCCCAGTTTGTTTTTTTTTATGGTTCTCTTCTCCCGATGGATGATTTATGAGGTGATAGGGAAGGCAAAGGGTCTAGCACATACAGCCAAGTCTGACGTAATATATCTTTCATTTTCATGAGTTAATGAGGTCATCATCAAATTCCAGATGCTGCAGAATTTGATGCTTTTCTTGGAGTTACTCGCGGCACCATAGCTCAAACACGTCGGGTAAAATATGGGAGTTGACAGCGCGGGAAAACCGTAAAAAATAAACTGCAACTTGTGCCCCATATTTAAAATTCAATTTATCGTTTTCCATAATTATTCACATTGTAGCACATTATTAAAGGAAACAACACCACTTTCGACCAATAATATCGACAGTAAATTAATTTACAAAACAAAAACTTGCACTTGACATGTCCACGCAAATGGCGCGAAGAACTTCCAGTTTGTTTTTTTTTATTTATTCATTTAAGGACATGGTGCAGAATACATAAGTCCTAAACAATTGGTTAATTTTAGTGGAGCCTCGTTAAAATAATAATATACGAGTATGTCAAGGAAAGGAGATTAAGATGCGTTTTATTTTTAAGAATGTGAAATATATATATTTTTTAAATATATATAGAGACAGGCACATTTTTAAGTTAGTATTTTCACAAATAGCATTTTACCATAACAGGGCGGGATGTCTTTAACATTCAAGGCGTTTATAAAGATCACTTAAAAGTTGCTCCATGAAATACTCAAGGATGCCTCTGTTTTAAACATGAGTCATCAAGTAGGTTGGTACTTACTACTCTTATTTACAAATAATCTGATCAATATTGGAGCCAATATCCACCTTATGATTAGTGTTTTAAAGGCTATAATTGTGTGCAAGTATCACCTATCTATGATTGACGGTCAGTTATAGTTGTAGATTATAATAATCTCTAACCAATATTTTGATATACGCCACGTGATTTGTAGTTACCTTGTCACTTTGGTTGTTTCGGCCAATGACGTGCCTCATAAGCATACCGTAAAACATGGCGGCTTTGCTTAAATGGTGTGACTTTGCCAAATTGTGTATTTTTTTAGTTACCTGGAAAAAATTGGAAAAATATTGTACTTTACGTTTTTTTTTTGTTGCCTCTGCCTGCCTCCGTGGTCTAGCGGTTAAGTCCGTGGATTTAGACTCGGAGGTATTGGGTTCGATTCCTGGTCGGGATTTATTAATATTTAATTTATTTGTGATATTTCTCGAGTTTTGTACGCTGGAGACATCGACGAGTTTGCCACTTGTCATGATTGGCCTATAGTAAAGTTGTGTGAATCCGCTTATTTTTTGACCACCCCGAAAGGGAAACGATCGTGATGATACTTTTTACGTTTTTTTATTGTTATACTAGTACGACATTAGCTGGTAGAAAAAGCCGAAATGGCTTTACGTTCGCCTTTGTACATACTTTTAAGTAAAGTGCAATAAAGCATTTTAAAAAAAAAAAAAAGCATTCTCCGGACACAGACGTCAACGACCGATCCAATGCAGAAGCAACTGCAGACCCGCCCGGCTCCTTTGTAGCGGGGTTGGTGATCTTCCACGCCCTCGAGCCCCACGTTGGGCGCCAGAATGTAACGCAAGTCTTGTTACTTGCTGGTGATCCGTCTCTTTAAATAGCGAAAGTTTTAACGCAGATCTCGTGGATCTTCTAAGTCTAGGATTCGGTCCTGGTTCGGTACGAAGCATTCGTTGGATACGTGCGAAGTCCCTAACAGGAGCTGGTACGGTCCGAGCGCCGTAAGATACGAAGCATTCGCCGGATACAAACCGGACCCTATTAGTCCACGGCCGTTCTGATGCGGAAGCAGCTGCAGACTTGCCGGCCACTGTAAGAATCTTGCGTTGATGACGTCCGTTTGCAATCTTAATGCGAGGGTAGGTCAGCGTGCTACAAAAACATTTTTTTATGCTACATATTGAATAGTGGTTACAAAATTGGTTACGATTACACAACTAAGTTACTTAAAAGGGGTAAATTTTGTAATAAACGACGGCGCCGCACCTACCGGGGACTCACGTTAAGTTTTTTTTCTCTTGTTCCGCCGTCGTTTATTTATTTATTTATTATTTAAGGTACACTAACAGGTTACAATTAATACATATCAAGCACAAATTTACAATAATTCATAAGGTCGGAATTGCAACCCAAGGGCAGTATACACGGCATGCTACACATAGCTACTTCGATGATTAGAGTCAACAGTGTTTTTCAGTTTTAAAATTTTAGGTTTCATCCATTTCATCATTATCAATATATTAATACTATATCGAGAATAAATTTTACTAGTATAATAGTAATTTTAATAGTTTATTACTAAAACCCCTTTTAAGTAACTTAGTTGTGTAATCGTAACCAATTTTGTAACCACTATTCAATATGTTGGATTAAAAATTGTACTTAAACTTAGTTGTGTAATCGTAACCAATTTTTGTTCCCGCCTGTGACCGGACTCCATTATTATAAACTTTTGATTACTGTTAGCTTTAAGTTAGGAGTTAGACTAGTTAAGATTAAATTACTAGAATTTAATTCCAGCCCAGACAACCAACCCTTGTACTAACTGGTGGAAGTGAGGTGTACCCTTCCACCAGAACCTCGTGTTAATCCGCTACCTTAACGTAGGTCAACACTTTTTGGGAAACCTACCTTTTAAACCTCACTTTTTGGTAAACCTAACTTTTGAACCTCACTTTTTGTAACCTCACTTTTGTGGAAATTATTGTTTAATTAAGTATAGTAAAATTTATTGTAAACCTCATTTGTTCAAATTAACTCTTTATTGTAAATAAATTTAATTTGTTAATTATCTGTATTCGTGTTTTATTCAGGGAAAAAATATATGAGAAGTTTTATTCTTAAAGTACGTAAAATAATATCCATTATTTAGGCAAAAATCAATATCCTTGTAACCCTATGTATTTTACACTCCTGTGAAACCTTAGAATAATGACAATAGTAATGTAAAACTACAAGACAGCTGTTAACGTTAACCGTATAACTTGTGTGGTGGTCCCAACTCTATAACGACTTTTGTCATAATAGTATAGCGCGAATAGCGTAAATGGCAAATAGCGAACTAATTGTATCATAGTTTCCCAGTATTGAGAATTGCACCTGGGAATATCGAACGGTTGTAATATTTAACGTTCTCTATCTCAATGTTCGCTTATTTTCCATAATTGGGGCAGGTACCTCACTGTTTCGTGTGTTGGAATGTGTTCATTAGTGGTACATCTACCCTACAAAGGCAAAGGGTAGGGTGACCAACAAATAAATTCAGGTACAATATTTTGCACTGTATCCGATAAAATAATGCGTTGTCATATAAATAATAAATATTATTTTTACCATCATACTTCATTATAACCATCAACCTGTGTCTCTCCACTGCTGGATATAGGTTTCCCCCACTTCGCATGATCTTATGCCACCCTCATTCAGCCCCCACCAGCGACCTTCTTCAGGTCATCCGTACATCTGGAGGTAGTCCCACTCTACGTCTTCCCGTACATGGTCTCCAATCCGTCGACTCCATCGTTCATCGGTCTCTTGAAAGAGTTTAGCTTGTTGTTTAGTTTAATTCTACTAATTATCAAGGCTAATGAAGGCTATATCGTTAACTTTGATTCTCTGACGGATTTCCACGTTTCGGTTGTATCCATCACAGAAATGTTGAGAAAGTTCTTTCCATATTCCATAGCCTGCTGAGCGACCTTAAATTTGTTCAGACCCACTGTCAGTGTCCACGTTTCTTCTCCGTATGACAGTACTGGAAGAACGCACTGGTTAAAAACTCTTGTCTTCAAACCTGGGGTATGTTTGATAAGAAGATGTAGCAGCTTCCCGAATGCGTCTGTCAGCTGATATGCTAAAGTTGGCTACGCCTATTTTACCATACATACAATGAATTTAAAATTTGTGAACGAGAAACGACTAGGCCCTGGTGAAAATACTCCGAAATTGAGCGAAAGAAATGAAATTAGCAGCAACTAACCTTAGTCCCGGGTCTCGAACTGGTGACCGAATTCCTTGGTGGTTTTGATAGCCGACGGGTCGCGAAATGGGTGGTGATGACGAGAACCACAGCCGAAATTACTGCAGGTCCACGGCACAATCACCGCGAATTATTACAAATTAATTTGGGGAGCAACGATATGCTTCGACCGGCGACCGCGCTTCGACTCTCCGACAGAGAGCGTTGTTATCGGCGGAGACGTCATTAACCGGAAGTGCACCAAGCATAGTCTGCTAGTTACTACTAGATTTGGAGATGCCTACTATTGAGGAGTTTGTCGTTGGCCTGACTAGACGTATGTTCTCTCGGGCCGACAACGGACACTTCAAGCATCTCCAGAACATCGCTCCGTCTTGTGCACGGCCGCCCAACGGGAGACTACTTCCTAGAGAAGTACTCCTGGAGGAGAGCTGAAGCAGTCGAACTTAGCCCCCTGGGTTCGTGAGCCACACGGGCGCTGTTATACTAGATACTGCTATACTAAACGTGCATGAATTACCGGCGGGTGGTTACCCGCTGAGATCCTGCCGGGGAAAACGGGGGACTGTCCCCATCCCCAACCCACGCCCATTAGGCATCCGGGCCTGGACGACCCCACTGTCTGTGACTAGAGGGCGTCGAGACGATGGAACGTCATCGACGCGAAGTACGCCGGCGCAGAAAGGCGTTACCGCGTTCAAATCAAACGACTCAATTAACGAAATATCGAACAGTTTGAATACTCACTGTGAGTATTGTATTGTATTTTTTATTTAAATGTAAAAGTTTCATCATTGCATGTTTTTGGAAATAGTAGTTACTGGAATTTTATTGTATAATCAATATTCGAAATTTAAAAATGCTTTGTACTCTTTTCTGTTATGTGAACCTATTAATAATAATCTATAGTGGGGGTAAATAATACTATAACACATTTGTTAAATCGTTTACTCAACACCATAAAAAGTAGGTACTTATATTAATTAAAGTTACAAAACAATTGAACATAACGTTTGTCCGGCTGAGGCGAGGTTACACACATTCGCAAACGCGGTTCGGGCTTGACTGATTCGGCACGGTCCTGTCGGAGATAGTCCGCCCGAAACAAGTTGCTATTGATATCGCAACGGACGTATGCTACGACTAATTCGGAGAGGTAGTCCACTATCCTTCGATATAAATCACAATAAATATATTTGATTTAATTTGAATTAAGAAAAACGTTCCTAGATGGCGTAGTTGACATAGTGCAACGCGGTCACTTTATTTATTTATTTAAAAACTTAATTGCGCTTATGTACAAAGGCGGACTTAATGCCGCTAGGCTTCTCTGACAGCAAAACCTTTAGGAAATTATTATCGTGGCAGCATCTAAATATCACTAATGACTCGCGCTACACAGCACTAATTGAGTGTATCCTAATGCTATGTTGGATTTGAAAGCAAAGCAGAACGTTCATCGCTTTTTTTTACCGAATTTTCCTTAAAATGTATGAAAACCATGGAGCAACGCCAGGTCGAACGATTTCGAGTAGTATAAATATCAAAGTCATTCGCGCTTTGCACGAGATTCGAGTACAGAGCTTTCAAAGACGGTAGGGAGTCGTTAAAAGATGATTCCAGGTCGGGACGCCCAAAAACCGCCGTTACCGAAGCAAACATTGAAAAAGTTAAAAACTTGTTCTGGAAGATTGGCGAATCAAATTCTGGCAGATTGCGTCACTTTCATTTACATATGAAGTTAGCAAATTAGTAAAATTAGGATTCCCAATATGGATCGCGTAAACCATAGACACCTCACATCAAATAGATCGCTACAGATCGTGTAAATTAAGAGAGGTGCTTGCAATAGACAATAGACAACTTTTCTTTCCTTCCAACCGACTCTCGGGGGAGATATTATGTACTAATGATACTATTTCGTTGCACTTTTAATACTTGTTTAGTTATCCAATTTACTGTAACATATTTACCTACTCTATATTCGCGATAGTAAATATATATATGTGTATATGTATATATACGGGGTGACTTAGTATAGTCTTACGTTAGACTAAAATGTTATTTATTTTATTTAAAACTTTATTGCACTATGTGCAAGGGAGCGGGCTTTATGCCGCTAGACATTCTGTGACAGCCAACCTTAGGGACAGATAAAGAAAGCATTTAAAGTAAACGGTAAGTGCAAGTAAAAATTTAATATATTATAACTAAACGATCACATTGTAAGTAATAAACAATATATAAATTATATACACATACATACATACACACAATAAAACATACAATACATACACAAATCCTCTACCACACTCCCAAAGGTTAGCTGTTATAAAATGCCGAAAGGCATTAAGTTCGCCCTTGTACATTACTTTTAAGTTTTTTTGTGCAATAAAGAGTTTATAAATAAATACACATACATACATACACTAAGTAGGCGCCTTTAAAAAAATAAAATATTATTAGTTATTCTATTGATAGAAATAATCAAATTTTCCCAAGAAACCATATGTCGGAAAAAACAAAAATATTTGGCTTACCTATCTATGAAAACTGTTAATTTAAAAATAGTCAATTTTAGTTAGTGTAGTTTAGCGTAATGTAGAGTAGCGTAATGTAATGTAGTATAGTGTAATGTAGAGTAATATATTGTAGTGGTATGTAGTGTGGTGTAGTGTAATGTAATGTAGTGTATAGGTATATAATTATGTGAGGTATATATATATTTTTTATGTATATTCATACGAGTATAAATATAGGTTTTTTTTATCACATTTACGTAAATATTTATGTGTAAAACGTTCATATACGAATAGACTGTTTGTTTTAATGAAGACGTCGCGATAACTAGATATATGGCTTTATGAAAGATATTAGTTTGATGTCAAAAAGATAGCAAAAATATTAGTTAGCTTTTGTTATCACAGACTGTCACGCAGTTAACTTTACGTTTAAAATAACACTGAAATACAAACATTTTATTTGTGAGCTGTTGTTTAATTAAATAAAAACATTTAGTAAAAAAGCGTCTACAGCGCCAAGTCGAACGCGACCTTAGTAGTTTAACCGTGAGGGCGAGACAAACATACATACTCCTGTGTTTGACTTATTGCTTACTGCTTTACCCTTTTTTTTTGCTTTATTTCGTTCGACTTGGCGTTTGTCTATGGTTTTCATACAAAATTCATTCATTCATAATTATATGCATAGACACAAAACTTCTATTATTATTTATTTATAATATTTGGCATAAGGGGTTACTTCGGGTTAAATAGTTTTTTAATTTATCTTTCGCCACCCTTTTACCCTTAACTCAACCCTACGACAGATAAAATTAGGCGAAAACTTTTAATGGAAAACACTTGAAAGAACTTTATTATCCTCGGGCATTATACTTGTAAGTCTCAAATAATTTTATAATTGAATTAGAAACATAAAAGTAGGTGTTGTGACCCATGGACTTAATATATTAAGTCCATGTTGTGACCTTCACATTGATATTTGTGCTTTGTTTGACTTGAAAGCAAAACAAATCTTGTTTTAAAAAATGCGCTTAAGGCGACAAGTCAAACACAGGGTTAAGAAGAGGCAGCAAACGAATCTGTGAATACCATAGAGTAATAAATGAAATATTCCTACTTCTATGGTGAATACGAATGAATATGGACTATTAAAATTATAAGAAAGCAGTTTTCCATACAAAAAAACGTTGATATTTTGTTTTTGATAATTACATCCAAAAACGGTTCATCCAAAGACATTAAATATGTATATAACAAGATAGGGCAAGAAGTGGAAGAATTGGAAACAAATCTAGGAGCATCGTCTCAAATTAATTACTCAAAACATTACATTGCCGGTTATGGCAGATTTTATTGTTTTACATACTGACATGCTACGTGAGTGTGGCGCCGAATGTACCAGCTGATGGCTGGCCTTTAAAATAAAACTGTTACATTCAACGCCATTTTAAATTCGGTGCAACCCAGCTTTATGATCAATCCATAAAACACAGTATAGATAGAGAGAATAAAAATAGCATCTCGGAAACGGGAACAATTAAGTTCTTAATTTGTGACAAGTGTACGTAAGTAAGGCGCGGTGGTGGCTCGGTTGTAAGAACGCGTACCTTAAATCCTACAAAGGTCGGTTCAAACCCACCCGACATGTACCAATGAGAAATTCACTTTTCTTACGTACATTTGTCATAGATTTACAACATCACCGTTCCCGTGCCTCGGAGAGCACGTTAAGCCGTCGGTCCCGGTTCCACTAATACCAACTTGTGGAATCGTTAATAAATTGTCATTATAAATTGACATCATATCCTCGCCAAGCCGTCTGGCCAGCGTGGCGAGTGTAGGCCAAATTCTCCAGATAAATGTTCTGGAAGGCCCATCTCCAGCAGTGGAGGTCTAGGACGCTTGTTCTAGGGGCTGTAATGATACGTAAGAAAAAACTCATTTGGATGTATTTCTCATTGGACATGCCATTTACATGGCTTAATTTCACGACCACTGGATTGAAAGTCAGCTCCCGTGCTTCAGAGAGCACGTTAAGCCATTTTATTTCAAAACTGACATTCAATGCTCGCCAAATTTTCCAGACCAGAGCAAGGATAATGCCACATGCTTTATTCATCGGAAATTATATCACAATGCATACAAAAAGACTAGTTTTACTCGATATAAATATTAATATTAGGCGTTCTCGACGCTTGCTATCTCGCGACTGTTGGTGCAGCTACATGACTTCGATTGGTTTTACGGGAACGTTTTTATATCAGTGAGGGCCTATCTATTTACATCGATGGTATATATTGGTGCTACATCTTTAAAATTCAAGAATACAGTATTCATGTTAAATTATAATTTGAGGTTATTCCTTTTTATAGGTAATTTAGCTAAAAAAACTATATTTAATGTAATTTTGTGATTTGTATCTTCAAATTTTTAATTCGGAGGTTTGTAAGGATTTTGGGCAAGTTTTGTTTATCAAATATTTCATGTAAAAATAAACAGCCCTTAGGTACTCTACGTAGCAAAACGTTATCATTACTAATTATAGAAATAAAATGAAATAAGTTTTGTCCGGCCTCCGACAAAAAAATCGTAATTATAAATATATATATAATTACAACAAAAAATAATATTAGTAATATAATAACATTTGTTTAGAAAAAAATGTATTTAATTGAATGCATTCGATCAAAGTAATTAAATTCATTTTAACGTAGTAAAACACTAAAGACTAAAATAAAATGGCGTCTTCTACAAAAACATGGCGATTTATCTGTCAAAAATGCTTTTAGTCGTGGAATTATAGTGAAATTGTAGTACAATTGTGCATTAATTGGTTGTAAAAATATTTTGTTAGTTTCTAGTTTTAAAATTAGTGTTTGGTAAGTGAAGTGCTGTTTCACATAATGTTTACTCGATAATATGTTGGTTTTTTAGTTGTATGCAAGATTGTTGCTAAAGTTGATTACAATTTTCAGTTATAATTATGTCTTATCCCCCAAGACCACCTATAGTACCGTATGGAATAGCCCCAAGTATGGTCCCTATGCCGATGGCCACTCACGTAAGTAATTTTTATTTTTTAACAACATTTTATTCTAACCGGCAAATATGATGACCACACGCTTTAATAATTGCCTAATTTGAAATTATAAAAGTGCAACGGAAGCATTAATATAGTGACTAACCTGAGTATTCTATATAAATGCTGTAAGCATGGTAATTTTGCATTTAAACCCAATTTTATTCCTTCTATAAACTGAATTAAATTAAAAGTTACAATTCTAGGAGAATAGACCACTACATTATACGGGAAATGTTAGTCTTCTATAACTAACTCACTTACTATTGGCTTTGTGTGCCTTTACAGCTAAGTGTGAGCGAAGGCACCGTCGCTGCGTCAAACAGTTTATCATCATCAGTCTCTCCAGGATGTAGGCCCAATTAAGGCTCAGCACTGTGGCAACCCTTATCCAACCCTCACTAGCGACCTTGTTCAGAACATCCGTCCATCTGGCGAGTCTAGAACCCATTTGCCTCAGAATGTGTCAGTTCTGCGGCAGTTTATAACTAAAAAAAAAAAAAAAAAAAAAAACGTTATACGTGATTGTTTATAATACATGGCTGATATTGTGTACACATGCTTTGAGTTTTAGCAATGTCTATACACTATATCCATTATTTTTAGAAACTGTAATGCTAAAATTTGTTTTGTGTGCCTACTTAATAAATAAATAAATAAATAAAGACGTGTCCGGCCCATTGCCACTTTAGCTTGTTAATATGTCAGTAACTTTCGTTCTCAGACGAATAGCAATGGTGAATGGTGAGCGTATTATCGCGCAATAGAAAAAAAAGGAGGCCTCCTTTTCTTAAACCAGCCTAGTGTTGGTCGCAAGCCCGAGACACCATCCTTCTCATCTCTTACCCACACACGATGGACCCGGCACCTGCACGGTGAATCCATGGAATGCTTAGAAATTTATCTTCTCGATAGTGGCATACTTATCTTCTATCACCTTCAACCAATCTAGGTATGATGAAAATCTATAATATATTTTAAAGAGCATAGCCACTTTGGTTTGTTGTGTTTCATTGCATCAGGGATGGGGAATCCTCACTAGTATGCTGTAATGACGGAAAAATGTTTTACATGTAACAAATTATTGTGTTATAATAATGCAATGCAACCGATGTGCTTGTGATGACCATTGCATCTCTGCACTTAGTCTCCATAAGAACTTATGCGTGACCTTTACTGGAGCCACCCAATCTCCTCCAGGAAGACCAGGACAGCAGCGGCAGCAGCAGGAGCATTGTCTTTGCTCTGAGAATGCTCTACTAAACTTACCCAAGCTGCAAATGCTACTTTTTGTTTAATAAGGTTTAAATTTTTATTCTTAATTGGTGTGACGTGGGCCAAATCCTTCCCTATCTCCGTTGTCTTCCGAGTTTTGGATTAATTTATTTAACAACATTATTATATTAACTCTTAAGAGCTCTTTAAATTTTACATAATTTTATACAAACTCGTAGGCATTTCCGACACACAAAACTTAACTAGCAATAAAGCCGAGAACTTCTGCCTCTAAAAGCCATTGTATATCATAAATTCCATTACTCTAGCTGTTATCTGGTCACAAAAATATATTTTATTCACCATGCAAAACTTGCCAGACCTGCTAAAATTTGTGACAAAATATCATGAGTAAGTCGTGGATACTTCCTCGCCGCAGCTGACTGGGCCAGCCACTGACAACCAACATCAGTCACTACCATTATGCTGATCTATCAAGATGCTTTTTACATTTTGTTTAAAGGTTATAGACAAACTATATACAGATATTGATAAGACAGTTACTCGGTTTTTTAATTTGAACAGGCGATCTGTCTAAATATTGTTTATAATTTCCACTAATATGTTTCAGGTCATGGTCTCTGGGTATGGAGGTCGTGCAGGACTTCTGCCAGCTCCTGGAGCTACAACAGCCGTCATTTCACGTCCTCCCACTCGGACCACTAATGGGAAAGATGATGGACCTGCTGTCACTGTGTTTATTGGTAAGAAAATTAGTTAAACCACCACTAGACCTCATCTGCTGGAGATAGGCATTCCAGAACATAAAGTGTTAATTTTTACTTCACTTGCCACAAATATAAAGTATTTTTTTTATTCTTTAATCATGGTGCTGATACTCGGCATAGGCGTTTTAGCATTCCATGGACTCACCGTGAGGGTGCCGGGTCCATCTTGTGGGTAAGAGATGAAAAGAATTGTGTCTTAGGCTAACAATAAGTTTGAATATATGTATATACATAGTTTAACCAAGATATAAAAAATTATGGTATTAATAGTTGCTACTGCAGCATACAGTTGCCGGAAGGCTGGTTGCAGTAAAGCGATGTTTAATGCACTGTATTATTAACTCATGTAAGTATAGTTTTATTGTGTCAAGAATTGGGAAAATGCCTTCTGTAATCCAGACTTTATTTCCCAGGAGACAGTGCTCACTAATCAATAAACATTATTTCTAGATTGTGTGTGATTATGGTAGCTTTTTCTGAAAAAGTCCCCACAGACTGGAGGAACTTCAGTCTAAGTGCAGCCACACTCAAAGAGTACATGCGCGGCTGTCTCCTGCTCCGCCATCCATCCTAGAACACTTAAGTCCTAGACCTCCACTGCTTGAGATGCACCTTCCAGAACATATACGGAAGAAATACGCCTACACTCGACATTCTGGCCGAGATGGTCCGCTTTAATGACAATGTATTAAGACGATTTAACACTATTGCATCCTTCTTGTAAATAAGAGTTGTGAGAGTGTTATTAATGTTTTTGGTGCGCTGGATACATCAACTAGCCTCTTGTCATGACATACTATTAATGTTGTTTCTATTTTCCTGTGTAAATTAGGTATACGAATGTAAAAATATGTATAACATGAGCTTAATGTGGTATTAGTGGAATTGGGACTAACAGCACATGCCCTCCAAGGCATGGTGGTGAACAAAAAGACAAATTTCTAAACATGTCATGGATTTACTGTGTGGGTTTGCGGGTCCATTTTGTGTGGAAAAGAGACATGAGAAGAATGGTGTCTCGGGTTTGTGATCAACCATAGGCTGGTTTACGAAGAAGGCCTTTTTTAATTGCAACAACAAAACATTCACTATTCTGCTCCTGTAATCTATGACAAATGTACATAAGAAAAGTGTATTTCCTAAAAATGGTGGATGGTGAGTGTATTGTCGCGCAATAAAATAAAAAAGGGAGGCCTCCTTTTTTTAAACCTGCCTATTGTCGGTCGCAAGCCCGAGACACCATTCTTCTCATCTCCTACCCACACACGATGGACCTGACACCCACACGGTGAATCCATAGAATGCTTAGAAATTTGTCTTCTCTACATGCTGGGGTTTGAACTGTGACCTTTTGTAGATTTTTAAGGTAAGCATTCTTTTAACCAAGCAACCACCATTTAATAATATTATTTTTACAGGTAACATAACAGCTAGAGCTCCAGATGCAATGATCCGCCAACTCTTGGGTGCATGCGGGCCCGTAGTATCTTGGAAGAGGGTTTCGGCTTTTGGTTTTGCAGAATTTGGAGGGGTCGAAGCAGCTTTAAGATGTGTTAGGTTGTTACATGACAGATCTTTAGCCGAGAGAAAATTGGTGGCAAGAGTCGATGGGAAAATGCAGCAACGTGTTGATCAGTATAAAAGTAAGTAGACATATTGTCACTAAGTCAACCAAAAAAGTGGTCTACCACCTAATAGTTAAGATTTGCATGTTATTTAAAGGCCCAAACCTCTACATGCGCAAAACTTGTTGTTTTGCTAATAATCTGCCACATATATGCAGTTCAGCATATCTCAAAAAGTTATGTATGGTCTTCTTGGAACGTTTTCCTATAACAGTAACGGTTAAGGTACCCTTACTGACTCTTCTCAAAAACCATTATATACAGTAGCAATTTTGTTTAGGAATATTTTATATTTTATTTAAATATTCATTGTGGGTGAAAGAGGCCCTGGCAGACAGAGACTCACATATCACGATCAAATAAATAAAACACTGGCTGATGGTACATTAAAAAGCTTTCGTATCAAAAGGGCATGTATGAAGAGGTTGATGAATGTCGAGGAAGCGAAAGAGGTATGTCGTGATCGTGTCAAGTGGCGCTCAATTGTCTCTGCCTACCCCGCAAGGGATCTAGCGTGAAGATATGTATGTATGTAAATGTGACTTCGTCCCTATTCAAAATTATTTAATCCTTTCATATCAGTTTATTAGGAAATTTATTTCGCATATCTGATAGTTTTGGTAATAGTGACTGAGCTCCATAATACTCTAATTAAATCTGTAAAAAAAATTAACAAATGGAACTATTACGTGGTTGTATCTTGTATTTTCTGTTAAATAGTGTATATTGATTATATTTTATAGCTGAACAACGCGATAAGCTCCATGACTCAAAATCAGGAGGTGTCGGTTCGGAAGACTATCTGGATGCGAGACAGAAAAATTTGGATGAAACTACTGAGAAAAAATTGCAACAAATTCTCAAAGATTATGAAAATGACATGAATAACTATGAAATGTTGCAGAAAGGTGAGTTTTTTACGATAAGAGCTAGGACAATCTTTTTAGTATTGCATAGATTCACTGTGCGAATACCGGGTCCATTGTGTGTGGAAAAGAGAGGAGTAGAATGGTGTCGTAGGCTGGTTTAAACAGTCTTCTCTTTTGCAACAAGACGCTCACCATCCACCGTTCACCATCCACCGTTCAGCTCCTCTCCATACTCAACCAAATACTGTATGATTCTGTTAATGTGTCTTGGAAACTTGTTCCATTAATGTATTGACGGCAAACCTGCTTGGGCCCAAATAAAATTGTGGAGCAAAGATTTTGCATTTTTGCACCTATTAAGTAAAGCTGAGTCCTTAATCCGTTCTTGATCATTTCTTCTGTTAGATCATAATATTTGTTTGACTTCATGATGTAGTCTTTTGGAATATTGTAATCCCACGGAATGTAAGTTCAATAATTTTTTTTTTTCAAGTTCCAATAATTTGTATAAAAATGCTTGCTATACTCACAATTAAGGTTTATGCATGATACAGCTTTACTGCTAAAGTTCCAACTAATGTTCACTTTTTAATACTACCCACTAGTTAACATCAACTGTCACTTGCATACACAACACTTGCAATGTGGTCCTCAAATAGACACCAGCAAGGTTGTATGGAATTTCATTACCATCAAGTTAAACCCATCATTAATTTTCTTCAAAAAATCACTATTGTCGAGTTTTATTTCTAAAATCAGTTAGGGACAAACATAAATTATTAATATACTAAGCTGGTTTTATTTATAAATCATTTTAGTTATAGTTTGGTTTCAATTAGTCGCACTATATTAATAATATTATTATGATTGCCTAAAGTTCATTTAATATCCATTTATTCCATCATAGTTTCTTAGGTGTATAAATACATAAATATCGAATCATACTCATTCCGCACTCAATGAATACTGCTTCCCGGAACACAGGTACTCTTCGTTCGAGTTGCAGGGTTTTACAAATACTGGTGGATAGTTTACGTCACTCTATGATCTGCGTTAAATATTTGTTTTATACCTACTTACTTATAGAATGTAAACTTGAACTTTTACTATACAGGGCGTTGGTCCTTGATGAATGCAATGCTGGCCACGCTATGATGGCCTCTCCTTAGTTCTCTGCCTTCAAGCTCGTCATTGCTGCTTTCTGTCTTAAATATAAAGGCCTCAACCTTCGGCCATCATCATCGCTGCAACAAACTACTGACTGCGGTAGTAATGATGATGGCCGAAGGTCGAGGTCTTTATGTAGCAGACAGCAAGAGCTGCAATATTCCAGCTCCGAAGGCAGAGATCTGAGGAATGTAGTACTCATAGTGGACCAAGGCTTAAGTAGTAAGACACTCGAAACGATGCACACGAGAAGTTTTTTAAGTTTAGATGATAAAATTACAAATTATGATAAAGAAATTTTAGAATATATTTTAGTCCTTTTATTTATTTATTAATAGTATTTCTTCTAATATTAATAATATCTACGAAACTACTAGTAAAACTGAAGGTAAAGCTCAGTAGGGATTTACAATGCTATTTTCTCCCTTCACATTTATTTTTCATTCGACAGAGGAACAAATGGAAAAAACGAACCGTGCACTAGAGGATGCCGATATAGAGGAAGACAAACGTGACGTCATTCATAGAGAAATTGGCAAATTCCGTGAAAGTATGAAGGTAAGTCCAAACAACACCGTACAACTAATTTATTGACCGTTCCACACTTAAATCTAGGGGTTTTAATGTATTTTTGTCTATTTTGTAGGTGATTTTTTTTTTATCGAAGACAAAAATCGTATTGAATTTTATTTCACGAAAAAAATTAATTAAATATTGAAAAATTAAAATATTTTTTAAAAATTGAATAAACACTATTTTAATTAAAATTTAATGCCTTCATTTTGGGGATCTATTTAAGCTGTTTATTGTTACTTATTTATTACTATTATAGTTGTAAAATATTAAGTACACTGTACAAAAAAGTATACCCTGATTTAAGAAAAAAGAAACTTATGAAAACAAGTCAGTAAAAACATTTATTAAATGGCTTATTTCATTTAAAAAACTACACAACTACAATTTAACATAAATGTAAAGAAAATATCACCTTCAAAAGGCAAAAACATAGTGATTGAGTATGGAACGACAAGGTTTGTGAGTTGAGAGATGATTTGGTAGGTGCAGCGCCGGCCATAGGGCTTTTAGCGGACCAACTTGTCCCAGGAAACTGTTATGGTGAGTCTATATCATTATACACATGTCCACAGAAAAAAAAACCACAATTCCCATAGAAAATCCATTATTTTCCTTCCTATTTTGGCACAAAATCCCAGCTCATTTTCTTTAGTGATAAAAGTTTAGAATCTGGTTCGCAAATCGAATTTACTTATAAAATATTTTATGTAAAAACTTTAAATAGTTCTTAGTGTAAATTCACTTGTATAATATTTATTAAAATATTGTCAACTGTTGGTTTTCCAATTTGAATTATAAAAAAATACAGTGTGAACTAAGCTAGTCGTATTATCCACTAGCAGGAGTAGAATCATACAAAATGATTTAAATAATGACGTGTCACAAATTCCTGTAAAACGTTTACGTTCGTGAATAAAGATATTTTGACTTTGAACTCTATCTATTAAGAGTTGTCGTTAACTAGAGGCAGTATATACAGCATCTAATACAGTATAATCAATCAAACAATAATATTCATACAAATAACAATATAGTGCAAAATACGTGCTAGACAATAAAGCAACAAAACAAGTCCAGGCATGCTATTTCGAAAGAACTTGGAAAGTACGTTATGAAGAAGACAAATTTCTAAGCATTCCATGGATTCGCCGTGCGGGTGCCGGGTCCATCGTGTGTGGGTAGGAGATGAGAAGAATTGTGTCTCGGGCTTGCGACCGACAATAGGCTGGTTTAAGAAAAGGAGGCCTCCTTTTTTTTTTATTGCGCGATAATACGCTCACCATCCACCATTCTACTTCTCTCCCTACCCAACCAAATACTGTATGATTCCGTTAATGCCGTCTTGGAAGCTCGTTCCATAAATGTATTGACGGCAGACCTGCTTAGGCCCAATTCTTTCAGTAAGTGATGCAAAGATTTTGCTGGAACTCCTCTTGCACCAACTTCCACTGCGTAAAGCTGAGTCTTGAACCCGTCCTGATCATTTCTTCTGTGAGATCATAATATTTATTCGACTTCATCATCAAAGTCAAAATTTATTCGTGTAAACTTATTAGAGGCCATTTTGTATGCTTCTACTACTGCTAGTGGAAGAATAAGAAGCAAAGCATAAGCTGTTAGCAAAAGACCAGCAGATTAAGAATTCAATGACCTGTTAATGTTTAATGTGACTGTGAAAGCAATCTGCAAAGAAAACTCACAAGAAAAGAGCTGATGTGATGCTGCATACAGTGTATCATTATAATTTTGATGTTTTAGAGAGTGTTGTTAAATTTGTTGAAGTGGTGTGTTTAATGGAGTTTACACTGTATTTACTACCTCTAGGTTCACATGGTAACACGAGGTCATAGTATGCATAACATATCTGACACAATTATAAACCTAAATAAAATTTAAAAAGGTAAAATTGATGGCATGGTTGTAATAATTTGACTTGCTACTGACACTTTAGATTGCTATAAGAGTGATGAGACATATGTCTTGATCTTTAGAAGAATGCATTCGAAAACAGCACAACCTGTAAACATTTTTCATATCTATATCTATAAGATTTACGAGTAGATCCAATTTCACCAACATTTAATGGTCGTTGTAGTTTAGTTATCAATTGTCAGTTTAAGCTTTAACAGCCCATTTCCATAAAGACAGTGACAATCTGGCAATGAATAGAACAATGGTCGTAATGAATAACTGCTAGATAGAAACCATATTAAGCCTAGATTAGATGTAAATATTAGTACCACAATAAAACATCCAAAAATCATCATTTCATTCTAAGAAATCATTGAAAATTTATATACACATTAAGCCAAAAAATAGGTTAGGATCCCTTCATGTCTATTCCTATAGTTACTGTCTTCACTAAGTTTTTTTTTTATTATCAACACACAATTATTATTTTTTTTGCACGAAAGGGTTTGTCGAGAAATAGTAACTTTTCTATTAAAATGTTACTTTTTTCGCAATTTTGAATGTGTGATATACAATTTTTAGAATTCACACTAGCTTATGATAACATTATACACCAATTATTTACTCCTTACAATAATCTACATTAAACTTTACACAATATGAGTATTTGTTTATATTATCGAAACTAGATATTTGTATAATATTTAAGGTTAGTATAACACCGATTAATACGATTTTACATCAACATTGGTGTCACTCAAGGAAGTATTGTGGGACCACGTTTTAAATAAAGTTGATTATTTCGACAATCGATAACAAATAAACACAACACGATGGTATGAATGAGTGGAATGATATTTTTTTATATTATTATTTATTTAGTTAGCATATTCGCTTTGGGAAACTGTTGAAAATATTTTTTTATTATTTGACTTTTCAACAAGAAAATATCACAATTATTTTTGACCAATTACAATATTTTTTTTACAATTTCCTTCTGCCAATGCATTCAGTCCCGATTCCACATTTGTAAGTTGTGGTTGAGTGACCTTCACTTTTGGTATTATGGTTCATTTAAAATTTATTGTATTATCTTCTTTAATAGTTTATAATTAATTTATCATTACTCGCGCTTTAGAATAAACCATGACAAGAATGAACTGTTATTACATTAAATATTTTTATTACGTGCAAATTCTAGAAACGAATTTTGTCTCGCATTAAAATACTATTAAATATACCTGCTTTATCTTAAAACTGAGACTATAAATTTGAACCGTAATACCAGGGGGGAATAATATTAAAGTATCCTGTACCTTCGTTGGATCTACGCTTCGCGGGGTGACGAGAGACAATCAACAAATTGTGGATAATTCGACCATATTCGAGACTATAATGGACTTTACGTCGTTGTCACGTGCGTGAGTATGATAACACGAAATATGGTCTTTTGTTTTACACTTTTAGTCTTTCGGATGTCGGTTTTTGAACGATGTTTCCAGGTTGGGACCGAATGACGACACGATCGACTTGGATGACTATTTTCCGATGACTTCAATTCCAAATCGTATGAGATTATTTTTAAGTCTTTTTTTAAGTTTAGGTGAATGTGTGTGACAAATATTGATTAAGAAATATCATTGGAATATTAGTTTTAGTCCAGTATTTTCCTCTAATATTAGTAGTTGTACTTGCCTAATGCATTTTTTTAATCAATTGTTTGCTACACCTATATTATAGTTTATCATGCATTAAATATATAGAGTGTTGGTAAAAGTTCTAAGATTTGTTAGATCGATTTATTTTAACAGTAATTACTATAACACAGTTTAACCACAATTAAGATAAATTGTCTTAAAAATTGATACAATAGTTATATCACGTGGTAATACGAAAAATATTTTTAAAATAAAATAACGTAATAAAACACTAGTTACTGTTAAAATATATTCTGACAGTTAATCTATCTGCCAATTGGTTTAAGTTACAATTGGATATATAAAATCATAAAGCATGCATACATTTAAGATATAGAAATCAATACGGTGGATTTCAACAATAAATTCCATTGCCATAACGATCACGTTATTATTAATTTAGTATAAATAGTGTTTTAAAATATATAGAACACAATATATAAAAAATTACCTTCACCAAATCGTTGCCGAATGTTTTTATTTAAATCTAACATAACATTTCAGTATTATGTATAAACACTGCTTACTATTTCACTTTTTGCAACCTACCCTCAAATATATATAAAAAAAGAGTAGCTCAATTTAACTTAAATTTTAATTTTAACATATAATGCAAATATAACGGATTATAACGCAAAATGATTCAAAAATACATTTGTCTCTTTCTCGGTGGGCTACAGGAGGAGACCGAAGTTGTCGTTCGGCGAAAGAAAGAGAAGGAAATTGAGAAAGAGCGGGAGAGGGAGAGGGAGAAGGAAAGGGAGAATGACCGCGAGAGGGAGAGAGAGAGAGATAAGGATGAAAAACGAGAGGTGAGGGACAAGGATAGGGGAGAACGGGGAGAGAGGGAAAGGGACAGAGAAAAGGAAAGGGAGAAGGAAAAGGAAAGACATACAAGACATAGAAGCACATCCAAGTAAGTTATACTTTTGTTTGCTTAAATTTTGTATGGGACCTTTATAAGTCAGTTAATCTATTTTATTGGTCTCAGTTTAAATTGCTTGATACTTAAGGCCGGTTGCAGATAGGGTAACTAATAAACAATTAAAATTATATTTTTTTTGATACGGCACGTGATTTGTAGCTAGCTTGCACCTTGGTTATATCAGTCAATGGCATAAATGAAATAATTTATTTGTCAGAAACATGGTGGGTACAGGGATGTAAATTATTATATGTAATTATATGACATGCTTCGCTATTTCTATATCAAGCATACAAATATTTAGTCACATGACTTTGTCAAGCTTAGTGTCTAGGTATTCTTTAAGGTGTTAAAAACATTTATTAACCAGCATTTGTTTGATTCTTAATTTGAACAGTTTTAGTGGCAGCTCCCTTATAGTAACTGAAAGCTTATTAAATATCTTTGTTGCCATTGCATAACAATTTCGGCTATATTGGGTACTCTTATGCGCTGGGATAATTATTAATATTAAAATTGCAATTATCCCCAAGAGTTTTAAATAGTTCCGGGTGGCTTTTTACAAATAAATAGCATTCAAGTATATAGATAGAAAGAACAGTCAGTAATTTTAGTTTTATAAATAAGGTATTCGTTAAAAATATCAATGAATAATCAGCCTTTCTGCAAACGGCGCGTTTATTTCATGGACATAATGTTAACCTTCAAAATGTTTTAAGGCCTAAAGAAAGACGTGAAGAAAGGCGTGAAGATAAACGCGAAGACCGGCGTGAAGATAAACGTGATGATAGGCGTGAAGATAGACGTGAAGACCGGCGTGAAGATAGGCGTGAGGACAGACGAGACGATAGAAGAGACGATCGGAGGGAGGAGAGAGAGAAGGAGAGGGAAAGAGAAGAACGGGAGAAAGAAAGAGAAAGGTAAGTTAAATGAAATTCAACTGTTGCTTTTAACAAAGATAGTAAATAATTAAATTGGATAGGATTTTTTTTAAAAAACTGCCTCCATGGTCTAGCGGTTAAGTCCGTGGATGGTCCGGAGGTACCGGGTTCGATTCCTGGTCGGGAAACAAAAATATTTATTAATGTATATAAATGATATCTAAAAACTTTTAAAGTCATAAGAGGGTTTATATCTACCACCCATTATGTACTAAGGTTACACCGCGTTACTCCAGTCGACCCGTGACCGCGGTCAATGCAACTTGCCGAAACTTCGGAAGTTTGTATATCGCAAAAAAAAATTGCATTATAAAATAAAACTTAAAAACTAAAATTAAATTTTCAGAGAACTAAGAGAACGTGAACGAGAGAAGGAAAGAGAGCTCAGAGAGAGAGAGCGGGAGAAGGAGAGGGAGAGAGAACGAGAGAGGGAGAGGGATAGAGATGCTAGAGAAAGGTAGGAATATCAATTATATTCATAGTTGATTCGAAAATGAGTTGACGACCACTTATCAGTTAGACTGATTATATATACACTAGGTGGCCGTAGGTTCACATGTCATAATTAGACATACAGCCCATATGTTTATTACTAAAGCGATTTTTATGGAATTTGGCAGAAATGTTCCTTGGACCTTTGGGAGGGACATAGGCTATATGATGTCATCATTTAACCACGACATGTGACTCTACGACCATGTATATATCTGCGTGTTGGATTCGCCTACATGCCTAAACTACTTTTTACATATTATGTTACTTGGAACCCAGGCTATATGACTTCATGTTTTTTTTTTATTACACGGGTAAAGAAGAGAGGAAGACAAATAGCAATAAATGGATTTACCGTGCGGGTGTCGGATCCATCGTGTGTGGGAACGAGAGAGGAGCAGAATGGTGTATTGGGCTTGTAACCGACTATAGACTGGATGAGACTATAGACTGGTTGAGACTATAGACTGAGACCTCCTTTGTGGTCTCTACTCCTATCCCTACCCAACCAAATACTGTATGATTCCGTCTTGGAAGCTCTTTCCATAAATGTATCCAACCTTATATAGTGGAATCCCTTAAATAACGGAAGTGTCAGTGCAAAACGCTATTAAAATTGGTATTCTCGTATAAAGGTTTCCACTACAGATGACAGCAAAATAACGTTACGATGCGTTCATTTATTTATTTATTTTTAAATATTTTCCATAGTTTTTATTTATTACCTAATGTGTGTTATAAAACTATGTTTAATGTAAATATATAATCTTAGTTTAATTAATATAAATGTTGTCAATTTAGGTATTTAATTCACGTTTTCCCAATGATTTTTAAGTTGCAACCCCAGGGGTGGGTGACTTTTGAAATAGTGGAAAACGCTATTTTGACGTAAGGTCGGCTATGATTTATTTAGTACACACAGCAGTACATATATTATCACACACATAACATAGTATAATTATAACTTATCTAATATATGTACCAATTAGGTGTCACAGCATTCACCAATATAAAAAGAAGAAGAAATTAAAAACTTATTACTGGTAAAACAAAAAAAAAATAACAAAAACTAACAAATTTACAAAATAAAATAAAAATATGACTTCTTAAATAAAATTATACATTTTTCACTTTTTTAATAGAACTAATAAGAAAACATAAAAATTTCACAAATTGGTGAATTTAAAAAACGAAAACTAAACACTTGTTAAATAAATTATAAGCTACTCAAATATTGATGGTTTGAAATGTTCGAGAACATTTTTTCTGAATACATTGTAACGGTCATGAAATATGTCTATATCATTATTGGCACTGCAGAGACTACTGTAGGTGTTGCACATATGATCGGAGAAACTCGGGCTAAAGGTGGTAGTAAATAACATAATTCACTATTTTGACAATCTAACGTTTGCGACTGAACAACAGAATACGGCTGCAGACCTGCTTAGACCCAATTCTTTCAGTAAGTGATGCAAAGATTTTTCTCGAACTCCATTTTATTTTTTTATTATTATTTTGGATATTTGATTCCCACTGAATATATATTTTTGACCGCCTCCGTGGTCTAGTGGTAACAAACGTTGCCGTGAACTCGGGAGGTCGTGGGTTCGATTCCCACCGGGGGCAAGTTGTACATTGTATAATTTGTCTCGGTCTGGGTGTTTATATGTATATATTTACAAAAAAAAAAAGTATAATATGTAGTTTATCAACCATCTAGTTTCCGTAACACAAGCCTCGTAGCTTACCACGGAAATTAGATGGCGCTGTGTGACCTGTCTGGAAATATTTATATTTATTTATTTTTTAAATATATATTTTTATTCCTAAAATAAAATTTCTTACGAGTAACAGCCAACCATCGATAACAGTTAAATTGGTTATTTGAGAAAGAACATAAGGCACAATTTTGACAAATCGATTTTTAAAAAAATATGTTTTTTTTTTATACACTGGTCTGTCGCCAGAAACAAATACTATGAGATCTTTACGCGATTTACCTTAGAGACATATTTCTCCCGACGTTTCAGCCAAGTTGCATTGGCCGTGGTCACGGGTCGACTGAAGCTATGCGGTGTAGTCTCGTACATACTGGGCGGCAGATGTAAACCTACCTACTTATCACTTTTAAAAGTTTTTAGAAATCACGACACACGACACTTACAATATCCTTGGCGACACCGGGCGATTTTTCCCGGCGTCGAAACCTATTGATTACTGGATTCCACGATGAAGATAGCTTATAACCCCCCTCTCGATTGAAATTTTTGTGTTTCATCTACCGCCCACTATGTACGAGGCTACACCGAGCAGCTCCAGTCGACCTGTAGCCCAATTCTTAACTTAAGTTACGTTCTTTTCCGATCCCACATTAGCTATTGCCCCCGTAAGGGATTCTACTTACCTACAAAGTATCTCCCATTTGTTACAAATTATTTAAACCATTTTAAAAACAGCAAATATATATATAACTGTTTAACTAATAGTAGATATAAAATAAATATCTAAAGGGGTGTATCACTAACTTTTTATCACGATAGATGGCGCATCATAGATGGTACCTAATAGAACTGTCAGTTGCATAGAAAAATTGTATTTTTATTAGGAAATTTATTTTTGCTGGATATATGGCCGAAGTGAATCGAAATTTCCTAGCGAAATCAAAAATATTGCAATCTCAAAATTGCCGTTCTATTAATTAAACCTTTTTTCATTTTAAATACGGTGTTTGCTTTCCTAATTCGTCGTTTAAGGTAGGTTACGTTAAGTTAAAATTCATTTTTCTGCTATAAAAATAAAAAAAACTATAAAAACATTTATAAATCATGGGTCGGTGTAAACAAGGTACCAGTGCCGCTAGCGACATCTACAAAAAGCTTTGCCTGATACACCCCATTAAAACATACATTAAATTACAAATCAATAACGATTAATAATATAAAATTTAATTAAACATTTAGTAATATAGTATAAAATAAATAAATAAAATAATATATAAATGCATAGTTAAATCGTTTATGTAAATACTTTAAGATTTAAATTTTGTATTTATCTCTGTTCATCATCATCATCAGCCTATGTCTCCACTGCTGGATGTAGGCCTCCCCCAACGCTCGCCATTTCACACGATCTTTTGCCACACTCATCCAGCCCCCACCAGCGACCTTTTTCAGGTCATCCGCCCATCTGGCGGGGGGTCTTCCCACTTTGCGTTTTCCTGTACGTGGTCTCCACTCCAGAACTCGTCTACTCCATACCTCTGTTATATAACTTTAATTAAGAAGTGATTATTTAGTGTATGTCAATTACAGTCTCCTGGTTTTAGTCCCTGCGTAGACAAGACAGTTAGGTATTACTATGTAGATTATACTGTGATCGGCATACACCTGCTATTTTTTTTTTTTTTTTTTTTCTTCTATTTTTTTTTATGTAGTTACGAGATCACGACATCTCTCGCAGTGCTAAGTGTGGAGATCACTGTAATATGTTTCGCTTGTAAATTAGTTTTTTTTTTGTCAATAAATATCAAAGTCAAAGTCAAAATATCTTTATTCACGTAAACCTATTACAGGAATTTATGAAACGTCATTAATTACATTATTTTGAATGATTCTACTCCTGCTAGTAGAAGACTAAGCAGCAAAATGGTCCAATAAGTAAGCTGTTAGCAGAAAACCAGCAGCTTAGCAGATTCCATGTTTAATCTGACTGAGAAAGGAATCTGCAAGGAAAACTCAGCTATATCAGATTTACAAAATAAAACATATACAGAACTGCACCACAACGATCAATTAATAACCTTTTAAATTTAGTTATCAGTACCTATGAGATTACAATACCTGGTACAGCAGTAACCCACCAGGCAAGTCAGAATTAAGGTAGACTACATGCCTATGTGCAACCCGAAAGTCGACAAAAAGCCTATATTTTTCTTCTTAAATATAGTCTTATAAGTCATAAATAATATTTATTCCAATAAATTACATGGACTTATGTTCTTTCTCAAATAACCAATTGAGTTGTATGTAAAGTCATAAAATAATAATAAAAACCTCAGTTACGATAGTAACCTTATATTTCCATGTTGTGTGCTGGATTCTAAAGAAAATTTGTAAATATTCATTGTAACTGCAAAAATACATCTGAAAATAAATTGCGGCGATGATTAGACTGGCAAAATTCCTGCTAGCTATATTTAACGATTTGTAAAAGTGCCTACCTCCTTTTTTTGTAGGATTATTTAATTGTGCATTTTCGATAAACTATTCGAATTTGAAAAAAAAAAAAAAAAAACTAGTGAGAACTTTGGGGCAGTGCAATATAATATCATAGTTTTATATTATTTGCATTAATTATAGTTACTTTTTCGTTATATATATTTATTTTTGTTATTCTGGTTTGACGTAATACTTATTCTTATATATGTTATGCTGCTATATGTTGATTTAACTTTGCACCCCTTCATACGTACTCGATATGAAATTCGTGGATATGATAACGGATTACGCAGAAGGTAAACATTATATGATTATATACTGGGTGACTTTGTATGGCCTTACGTTAGGTTTTTTTTTTTTGTATACTAGCACAGCTATGGGTCAAGGTCAATGAATGTTAGTAACTGCAATCAGACACTCATGGACTGACATCAGTCCCTAACACTATGCCGGCTTGACTGGGCATGACGTGTGGATATACTTTATTGGGTTTATCGGCAGGAACTTCATTATTACAGTGTCCTAGACCTCCACTGTTGGAGATGGACCCTCCAGAACATATATCTGGAGAATTTGGCCTACACTCGCCATGCTGGCTAGACGGCTTGGCGAGGATATGATGTCAATTTATTAACGATTCCACAATATTGTATTAATAAAATCTATGACAAAAGTACTTTAGAAAAGTGTATTTCTCATAGGTACATGTCGGGGGGGTTTGAACCGACCTTTGTAGGATTTAAGGAACGCGTTCTTACAACCGAGCCACCACCGCGACTTCTTTATTGTTAAATTTAATTGCACTGATTTTATTCTATCGCATCGCAGGTCTGCTCATAGTCTTTCGTTTGTTTACAGTATTCTTTATAATCCCAATGCACCCCCTTACCTAAAAGATCGTTTCCAATTCCTATGCGACTCTCACAGCTCTTTCACTTCGTTCTTCCCATAATAACCTACTTAAAGTCCCTCCCCACTCTTCCAGCAGATATTTAGATTCCTGGGAGAGACTAATAAGATCAATTGAAATTGCTTTAAATGCCACGTTAAAGTCTCACGAACCCAGAGAGGAGGTACTGATGACGTTATTAGCTGAGGCAGAAAATGTCGTAAACAGCCGTCCCTTATCTTATATACCTACATACTAATATCTACATACAATTTACATACTCAAAGTCAAAGTCAAAATAACTTTATTCACGTAAACCTATCACAGGCATTTATGAAACGTCATTAATTTAATTATTTTGAATGGTTCTACTCCTGCTAGTAGAAGACTAAGCAGCAAAGTGGTCCAATCAGTAAGCTGTTAGCAGAAGACCAGCAGCTTAGCAGATTCCAGTGACCTGTTAATGTTTAATCTGACTGAGAAAGGAATCTGCAAGGAAAACTCAGCTATATCAGATTTACAGAATAAAACATATACAGAACTGCACCACAACGATCAATAACCTATTAAATTTAGTTATCAGTACCTACGAGAATACAATACCTGGTACAGCAGTAACCCACCAGGCAAGTCAGAATTAAGGTAGACTACATGCCTACGAGGGGCGTTCAAAATATTCTCGGTATTGATACGTTACAACCTCTTTTATATATATATTTGTTACTGGCCGCTAAGATTCATCCATTGACATTAAAAAAAAGTAAAATTGGAACCGAGATGTTCTTTTGTTTTTCTGCAATTGCCGAACAAACATGAACACCATGAGCGAATTAACAATTTTAACGAAATTAGAGCACCGATCCGTCATAAAATTCTTGACAAAACAGGGTAAAAATCAAAAAACCATAAAAAATGGATTGTGTTTACCGTGAGTCTGCTCCTTCTTTATCTACTATTCAAAAATGGTCAAGCGAATTTAAGCGTGGAAGGGAGAGTATTGAAGATGACCCTAGACCTGGCCGGCCTGTAGTGGCTACCTCACAAGAAAATATTGATAAAGTGGAAAAACTTATATTGGAAGACGGCCGAGTGAAGGTAAAATCTATAGCTCAAGTAACCAATCTCTCTATTGGTACCGTACATGACATTATACATGACCATCTTAATATGTCAAAAGTAAGTGCAAGATGGGTTCCGCGAATGCTGACGCTTCTTCAAAAGGATATGCGTGTGGCTTGCTGTTCAGATTTTATCGACCTGTGTGGTGAAAATCCCGATGAGGTGCTGCAAAAAATAGTTACTGGAGATGAAACCTGGGTTCATCATTATGACCCAGAGAGCAAACAGGAGTCCATGCAGTGGCACATTAAGGGTTCAGCTCATCCCAAGAAGTTCAAGGTAATCCCGTCAGCTGGCAAGGTCATGGCCACAATATTTTGGGATTGTGAAGGAGTTTTGCTTATCGATTATAAAGAAAAAGGTGTAAATATCACAGGGCAGTACTACGCTAACGTTATACGTCAATTAAGAGATGCGATCAAAGAAAAGAGGCGAGGAAAGTTAACCAAAGGTGTTCTGCTTCTGCATGACAACGCCCCTGTCCATACTGCTCATATTGCCAAGGCAGCTATTGTTGAATGTGGGTTTGAAACTGTTACTCATCCACCCTATAGTCCGGACTTAGCCCCAAGCGACTTCTTTTTGTTTCCCAATCTTAAAAAGGATCTGCGTGGAAATAAATTTTCTGACGATGAAGCGTTGAAGACGGCCGTGGAGGAGCATTTTTACACCAAAGATAAAAAATATTTTTATGAGGGATTAAAAAAAATAATTGATCGATCTTATAAGTGTATGAACATAGGGGGGGAGTATATTGAAGAATAAAAATATCAAACTTTTCGTACTTGTTTGTTTTTATCCACATACCGAGAATATTTTGAACGCCCCTCGTATGTGCAACCCGAAAGTCGACAAAACGCAAAAACCTCTGTTAATTTAAGAACAATGAATTGAACGTGTTCGGCCTCGGTCCCAGGCCCCCACAGCAGCACCCGATCACGGACATAACGCATGTGCCAGCCATCCCCCCGCTCAACCAGTCCCTTAGGGTGCGGACCGGGACCCGACACACGTGCCACCACTGCAATGACCTTCTAAGGAAGGGGCGACCACCGGACACGCCACACCATTTTCGAGACACAGAAGCATAAACATAACAATTACTTCCTAAGTACCCAAATGTTGCCGTGCAAATCCGTTAACAAACTTATATATTAGTTAATAAAATAATAAATACATAATAGTAACTAAATGTTGTTAAAAATACTAATACATAAATAAGTCATACTATAGATATACTAATATAACATAAATAAAACTACTTACATGATGAGGAGAGTGTGATAAAATTAACAATGTGATGATGCTGCTGCTGTTATGCTGATATTAGGAAATTAATATAAGAGAAAAAAAGATTGAAAAGAAAGTATTGTCTTAGGGAACGCGAACGTGATCGCGAAGCGAGGGAGAGAGAGAGGGGAGATCGTGGAGCTTACGATTCTAGGAGAGAAAAAGAGATGGAAGAAGAAGCGAGGGAGAAGAAGAGGTTAGAGAAAAAAGCCAGGGAAAAGGAGGCCGCTTATCAGGAGAGGTAAGTTTGCCTTTATTCGAATTAAATTCACTTTTTTGATTGTTTTTATTAACTGTCTGTCATTTTAATTTTACGATAAAGATGTGGAATGCTCTTCCAGCCTCTGTGTTTCCACTTTGTTATAACTTGGAGTCCTTCAAGCGTGTGAAAAAGCATCTAGTCAAGCCGGCATAGTGTTAGGGACTGATGGCAGTTATGAGTGTCTGACTTCAGTTGCTAACATTCATGGACCTTGCGCGCCACTTACCATCAGGTAGGCCCAAGGTCATATGTCGTTCTAGTATTAAAAAAATGAACCATATTTTAGAAGTTTTTTTTAGTATCACTAGCTTGCGCCCACCTGATGGAAAGTGGCGCGAAAGGTCCATGAATGTTAGCAACTGGAATCAGACAGACGCATGACTGACATCAGTCCCTAACACTATGCCGGCTTGACTGGGTAAGACAGCAATTCGCTGAGAACTAAACTTGCAGGTTATTGATTTCGTAGTTGGTAGGAATATGGAGATTAAATGAATACGTGTGGCTGCGTGCGCACGCATAGTTGCAGACGCGTAAAGAAAGAAAGAGAAAGAAGGAGCGGGAGAGGCATTGGTAATGCGCGTGGCGCGCCTATCCGCCCCTTTTCCCCTTTCCCGCCGCGCTGTTTTGAGAGGAAGAAAGAAGGAGCGAGAGAGACAGCGGCTATACGCGCGCGCCTATCTGCCCCTCTTCTCCTTCCCCGCCGCGCTGTTTCCCCTTGGGCCCTGTTCTGTCGTACAGACGTACGTTCAACGAACTAGGTCCCCAAAAAGGCGCGCGCAATAAAGTTCTCACTTTAAAAATATTACATAGTTTCATGAGACCCACGCTTGTTTTATAGAAGCTGATTCACATTTAGCCACCTTTACTATAGGCCAATCATGACAAGTATCTCGTTGATGTTTCCAGAGTACCATACTCGGTATCACAAATAAATAATTGTGTCCCGACCACGAATCGAACCCGGTACCTCCGAACAGTTTAAAAATTATTATAATATGCTACAAAAAAATCTTTTCAGACTTCGTAACTGGGAGAATCGTGAACGACGTCGTCAGAAGGAATACGACAGGGAGAAAGAGAAGGAAAGATGTCGGGAAGAGGAGAGAGAGAGGGAGGCAAAGAAACTCAAGGAGTTTCTCGAAGACTACGAGGATGATAAGGACGACCATAAGTATTATAAGTAAGTATTATTATTCGTCTAAAGAATTTGGGTAGACAAAAGAGATTTCCCAAAACCAGGCCCCAACTTTGTTGCAGAGTGCCTCAACTAAATATACATTGTAAACTCCATGTAACGTCATTCGATTTAACGACTCCCTGAAGCGTCGAAATCAATTGGCTTTGGTTGGTTTAGCTTGTCTTCCATACAATAATACACTTTGCATTTAACGACAACTCTCTATAATGCCATAAAATGAACAGTCCTTCAGTGTCGTTATTATGTTTTTTTTTTTAAGGCAAAGGGTCTAGCCCATACAGCCAAGTCTGACGTAATTTATCTTTCTTTTTTATGAGTTAATGAAATTGTCATGAAATTCCAGATGTTTGATGCTTTTCTTGGAGTCACTCGCGGCATTATAGCCCAAACACGTCGGGTGAAATATGGCAGTTGACAGCGCGGGAAAACCGCAAAAAATAAACTACAACTTGTGCCCCATATTTCAAGTTTAGTTTATGGAGCAGAAATTACAGTTAAGTTTTTGCGGTTTTACCGCGCTTTTAACTCCCATATATCCGACGTGTTTGCGATATTGACGCTAATTACTCCATGAAAAGCATCAAATTCTGTAACACCTAAAATTTTATGATCACCAACTGATGATGGTCTTAACAATTATTATGAATAAATTACGTGTTTAGGATTTATGTATTCTGTACAATATCTACTCCAAATTAAAGTATCTGTTCTCCACAGGGGTCCACATTTACAACGTAGATTGGGCGCAAGAGTGAGAGAAGCAGAAAGTGACAATAGGGAGAGAGATAGAGAACAAGAGGAGTTAGATAAAATGAAACAAGAGATATTCTTAGATAAGGAGGAAGACGATCCCTCCGCACTAGCTGCTTATGAAAAGGTAATGTTGATACAACATACAACTTAATGTTAAATATACTACATTCAACTTGAAGTTAAGTATACTATATTCAACTTAATGTTAAATTAACTACATACAACTTGATGTTAAATATACTACATTTAACTTAATTATAATTCACAAATTTAATACAAAAACATTTTTTATTAACATTTGTTAATTATTTTTAGATAAAAATAGAACAAGAAGAATTATATAAGCCTCGGTTACTGATCGACGTAAACTTAGAACAAGCTCAACAAAGGGAAAGAGAAGAACAAAGAGCCAGAAAGAGAGAAGACGATAGGAGAGAGGTGTGTATTCCTTTAGAGAAATTTTAATAATGTTTTTTTTAAGTAAGTGTCAAGCGGTGTTATTTTTATATAAATACAAGGCAAGCTTACAATATTAGTTCTCTATGAAAGTAAAAATTGGCATTTGACATCATTGCAAATGGCACATACTGTCAACGAGAACAACAAATAGGTGGTAGGCGGACTGGTGGTGGTAATTTTCCCAGTCTACCAAATATATCCACACGTTTCGGGATCAGGCTCAAATTGCCGTCATGACCAGTCAAGCCGGCATAGTGTTAGGGACTGATGTCAGTGCTGAGTGTCTGATTTCAGTTGCTAACATTCATAGACCTCGCGCACCACTTACCATCAGGTGGGCGCAAGGTGTATAGGTATATAGTGTGCTAGTATAAAAAATATATATCTTTTTTAAGACGTTGAGATTTTTTTTTGGTTATATTATGGTAGATAATTGGCTTCATGGCATTTATTTTTTAAATATGGTTTCCGGCATATGTCCGCCGCAGCGTTACATACTCCTCGTTCCGAATCAAGCTCAGAGCGATAAGAATGAATATGATACTAACAGTCGTTCTGAATCAAGTATCACGATTTGCATGCTCAGAGCGTGATATCAATTCGGAACGGTCTAAATCACATTTTCATTCATAACATGTTTTTTTTTTTTTAAATGTATGGAAGATAAGTTGCGGATTCCACATCTTTGAGTATGAATACTAACAAACATACATCTCTCGGTTTATTTATCTGTATATGTGTAAAGTTTAATATTATTAACTTATTTTGGTCTTATAAAATAACTTGCTATGTAACAGACATTTTTTTTTTCACTTCTTTCTTAAATATACTACATTCAACTTAGTGTTAAATTAACTACATATAACTTAATATGAAATATACTACATTTATAGATTTGTTTTAGAAGTAATATACAAACAGTATAAACGAATTACAATATTAAATAATTTAAAAGAAAATCTAATAATAAATAAACTTGAAAATGGCGCGCGACATAATGACAAATAACTGACAGCGCTCAGAGCGATCTATCTCGATATCGTGAGCAGTCTAAGCGCGAGGAATGATATTTAT
The DNA here is from genome assembly GCA_910589645.1 of Tinea semifulvella. Taxonomy (NCBI): domain Eukaryota; kingdom Metazoa; phylum Arthropoda; class Insecta; order Lepidoptera; family Tineidae; genus Tinea; species Tinea semifulvella. The sequence continues at coordinate 1,885,782 of OU342619.1, read as the reverse complement.
TTATTTATTTAATACTTTATTGTACAAAGACAAAGGCGGGCTTTAATGCCGCAAGACATTTTATCATAGCCAACCATTGGGATAACTTTAAACAATTACTGGAAAGTAGGTGCTGGAATATTAAATATCAAAAGTATTATTTAATAACTAGCCACATACATACAACTACATATACATACATACATAATAATAATATACTTACAAACTTTGTTGGGAAATGAAATGCGAATAGACCATTTTTTTTAATAGCGATCTTAGAGTTACTTGCCTGATGTTAGAAGGCAAATTGTTCCACAAAATTGTCGCTGCAACGACAAATGAGTTTGAAATGAAACTAGAGTTATGCGAAGGGATCGAAAGAAGAGAGTTATGAGAGGATCGAAGAGAGATAGGCAAAGCTGTTCTTGAGGTATTTCGGTGTCGCAGGTTCATTCAGAACAGAAAATAGTAAGCAAATTACTCTTAAGATTTCTGCGACACCGAATTGGTAGCCACTTCAACCTAGCGCGATACTCAGATATATGATCATATTGATATAGCTGAGTTTTCCTTGCAGATTCCTTTCTCAGTCAGATTAAACATGGAATCTGCTAAGCTGCTGGTCTTCTGCTAACAGCTTACTTATTGGACCACTTTGCTGCTTAGTCTTCTACTAGCAGGAGTAGAATCATTCAAAATAATTAAATTAATGACGTTTCATAAATGCCTGTGATAGGTTTACGTGAATAAAGATATTTTAACTTTGACTTTGACGTAAACAATAGATGAATCCATCTTATTAAGCAATACGTCTGAGATATCAACGCTGCACACGTCACCATAGTCGAGAAGATATCATTTGTGACATCACATAGCTTTGGCAATACAATTTATACACGTCTCGGGAACACCTTTAAATGTGCTTAGCTTACTATTATTGTGTCTCGGAGGGGATAGTCCATTCGATTAGTCCAATTTTTCCCTACTTTTTGGAATAAATCTAGCCTATAACTATAACCTAGCAAGAAATGTACTGTCTCAACCAATAATTTTTCATTACAGGCTCGAGAAAGAACAGCCAGAAATCGTGATCAATATCTCAAAAATCAAGCGTCCATGTTGTTGCCTACTGAAGCATCGCCCATCGACTCCGATTCAAGGTATTATATCACAGCCCCTAGACCTCCACTGCTGGAGATGGGCCTTCCAGAAAATATAATAATAACTTTGACCGAGCCATTCTCACAGATAAAACAATACATTACAATAGACAGATATTACATTAGTAGACAAAATTAACAAAACGGCACACATAATGGATATTGCTATCCCTAATACACACAACTTGCAAAGTACAATAGTAGAAAAAATATTAATAGTACCAATAGTCCTGTCATCTACCGGTGTCATCCCTAAAAACCTACAGCAATCACTTCAATTACTAAATTTATCCCCACACACATACCTCTCATTACAGAAAGCCACAATACTTAACACATGCAGAATCGTCAGGAAATTCCTACAAACAGAACCAGATTATAATTAAAAGTATTCACTCACTTCCATAAATAATGCTCCCTTGGCTAAGGCTCGCGAGCATTATTAAAATCCGGCCTAAAAACCGAAAGTTTGTCATATAAACCTAAATAATAATAATAATAATCGTTTATTTCCAATAAAATTCTATGTACATGTTTTTCTATTAAATAAATATAAATAAATATTTCCAGACAGGTCACACAGCGCCATCTAGTTTCCGTGGTAAGCTACGAGGCTTGTGTTACGGAAACTAGATGGTTGATAAACTACATATTATACTTTTTTTTGTAAATATATACATATTATACATATAAACACCCAGACCGAGACAAATTATACAATGTACAACTTTCCCCCGGTGGGAATCGAACCCACGACCTCCCGAGTTCACGGCAACGTTTGTTACCACTAGACCACTAGAAACGGATTATTGGAGACCCACACTAGGAAGGCCGGTATTGTGGGGTCTCAATTACACTAAATCTATAATTTACATAACTTCAAATTAAATTAAAAATTAAATTCTAAATACAATAATCCAAAAAATAAGAAACATTGAAGAAATTAATGAAAGGTTAATAAATACACTATATATATACCGCCTCCGTGGTCTAGTGGTAACAAACGTTGCCGTGAACTCGGGAGGTCGTGGGTTTGATTCCCACCGGGGGCAAGTTGTACATTGTATAATTTGTCTCGGTCTGGGTGTTTATATGCATAATATGTATATATTTACAAAAAAAAGTATAATATGTAGTTTATCAACCATCTAGTTTCCGTAACACAAGCCTCGTAGCTTACCACGGAAACTAGATGGCGCTGTGTGACCTGTCTGGAAATATTTATTTATATTTATTTAATAGAAAAACATGTACATAGAATTTTATTGGAAATAAACGATTATTATTTAGGTTTATATGACAAACTTTCGGTTTTTAGGCCGGATTTTAATAATGCTCGCGAGCCTTAGCCAAGGGAGTAGTATAATATGTAGTTTATCAACCATCTAGTTTCCGTAACACAAGCCTCGTAGCTTACCACGGAAACTAGATATAATATAAAGAATAACTATAGTAAATAAATAAATAATTAGTCCCATAAATTAAATCCCAAAAATGTAAATTATTAATAAATTATATATCTGGAGAATTTGGCCTACACTCGCCACGCTGGCCAGACGGCACAAAATACAAGTGGTAGGTGGAGGAGAGGAAAAAGGATGTACCTGGATTACCAAAACCGTTCAGTCGGCCGGCACACCCGCCCTTCTTCCGAGAAGGTTCCCAACAGAGGAGCGTCGAAGCGGAGAGAGAGGAGATTTAAAACACTTTCACTTCACTGTATTGTTTTTGCGGATAAAGTTTTTAAGAGGGTTGCGGTGCGGGATATTCTTTTCAGCACACACTACGGAATGTGTGTGGCGGATTTCTGTAGTGCCGGGGATGCGGGGTGAGGTACAAGGAAGGATTTGAGTTTGTGTGCGTGTAAATAAAACATTTGGCCAATACAGTAGGTAATAATAAATTCTAAGTTTAAACAATTAATTAAAAAGCTTAAAGAAAAATATAAAATAAAATATTGTACTAAGGCGTTCGTTTTATAGCATTTCCAAGATTTCGTAGCAACTTCATAAACCAGCGTGAAATGTCGTTTTTGTTAAGAAATTCCACTTTTTTTTTACAATGCTAACATTTCTTAAAAAAAACGAGCGGTGAGGCTACTTTTTGACAAGTATGACAAGTAACAAATAATAACAAATCAATTGACAATGTATCAGTGTTTGTATTTATTACATAAAATCGTTTAAAATACATTTTAAACAAATATAATATAAACTATAAAGTATACGACAATGTAAACAAACCATTTCTTATGTTAAATGACATCTGTCAAAAAGTAACATCAATAACCCTCCTTTCAACAGGTCACTGGAATCTGCTAAGCTGCTGGTCTTCTGCTAACAGCTTACTTATTGGACCACTTTGCTGCTTAGTCTTCTACTAGCAGGAGTAGAATCATTCAAAATAATTAAATTAATGTCGTTTCATAAATGCCTGTAATAGGTTTACATGAATAAAGATATTTTGACTTTGACTTCAACACTGTACTGACATACGAAATTAGCATCAAATGTTAGAATTTTCATTAAACGAACGACTTGTGCTAAAAAAAAGTGGTATTTTCATGCTAATATTTCTTAAAACGAACGCGGCCTAAGTCTAATTTAATATTAATAAGAATAATTTATCTTAACATTTAACTTAATTTTTTTAGACAATAATGTTAACTGTGTTTCAACCTTTATTCTCAGCTCAATATCGGGTGGCCACACACCGGGATGGGAAACACCTCCGCCTACAAATGCTCCTGTAAGTATGAATTTAGTTATTTGTGTTATAACGATAACGTTAGCTAACTTAACGATTACAGGTTGCCATTGACGAGTCTTCCAACAGACCAAACAGCGTGGTCACTTTGCAAAATCTGTTCACTAATCATGTTGATAATGGCATTCTTTAGTCATAAAAATGACAGAATCGTATCGATTTTATGTGTCAAATTATTTTGCGACGAAATTTGACAGTCCTCAAGATTCTTCGCGCCATTTTGCGTGGACATGTCAAGTGCAAGTTTTTGTTTTGTAAATTAATTTACTGTGGTTATTATTGGTCAAAAGTTGTGTTGTTTTGTTTAATATTGTGCTACAATGTGAATAATTACGGAAAACGATAAATTGTACTTTAAATATGGGGCACAAGTTGCAGTTTATTTTTTATGGTTTTCCCGCGCTGTCAACTTCCGTAATTTTACCCGACGTGTTTGAGCGAATTCTGCAGCATCTGGAATTTGATGATGACCTCATTAACTCACAAATAAGAAATATATATTACGTCAGACTTGGCTGTACGGGCTAGACCCTTTGCCTTCCTTATCACCTCATTCATCATCCATCGGGCGAAAACAACAACAACAAATTGACAGTCCGCAAACTTATCGAATATTATCGATACAGTTTTACCAGGTGGCTGCTGTCATTTTGGCATACTATATATATATATATATATAATACTATACTATATATATATATATATATATAGTATAGTATTATATATATATATATATATAAATAATAGTTTTTGAATTGTAGTTACTTTATGGTTTTGTGTCGCTTATATCCTTCTCATACATTATTTTTGGTCCTTCGAGCCGGATATAGGGTTTTACACTCTTTTGTGATAAATGACTCTTAAATTTTTGTGGTAAAGTGTTTACTAATAAATGATAATGAGCGCGCCCGACGAGAATCGTGTATGATGGTGGTTTTTGACTCCACCCGTTTTCACCAGATGGCGTAAGCATACACCACATGATTTTACCGTTGTAGCTTACGTTCCCGCGTTTTTTTTTAAATAGTGAGTCTGATGATGGTTAATGGTTGCGGAAGGAATCAAAAGGAGATGATGATACCAAGCTACAAGTACCGTCATTTGGAATTAAAGATATTGACCAAATCAGCTTTTTAATTTTGTTAGTGGCAACATTTTTTTATGACTTACCGACAGATATCTAGATAGCGATCTGTCAAGACTGCCGGCCCTGGTCGTGTAGATAGATAAAAAAAAGTAAAGTATCATCACCAACGTTTCACTCTTGGGGAAGTCAGAAACCACGCTTATAAATAAGAAGATTCACATTTAGCCAACTTTACTATAGGCCAATCATGACAAGTGGCAAGCTCGTCGATGTCTCCAGCGTACCTAACTCGAGAAATATCACAAATAAATTAAATATTAATCCACGGACTTTATTTATTTATTTATTCGAAGAGAAAGGACAGAGACAGGCAACATAAGAACATAGAAGATCGACAGAGTTAAAGCAAAATTATACCCGCCACCAGAATATTTCTCACTGTGAACAACGACTTAACCGCTAGACCACGGAGGCAGTAGATGTATAGGCGCCGTTTGTTGTTAAGAAATGTTAGCATGAAATTACCACTTTTTTTAACACAAGTCGTTCGTTTAATCAAAATTCTAGCATTAGATGCTAATTTCGTATGTCAGTACCGTGATGAAAGGAGGGTTATTGATGTTACTTTTTGATAGATGTCATTAACATATCAAATGGTTTGTTTACCATTTTTATATACTTTATAGTTTTCTATTATATTTGTTAAAAAGATATTTTAAACGATTTTATGTAATAAATTCAAAGACCATAATAATTATCTGCAACAAATAAAGTGTGTTAGATGTGTTTCTTACTTGATAAAATATATAAATTGAAGGTATAAAATTTTATTGCCAAATATTTCGCCTCTCTTTGGCCGCGTTCGTTTTAAGAAATGTTAGCATGAAAATACCACTTTTTTTAGCACAAGTCGTTCGTTTAATGAATATTCTAACATTTGATGCTAATTTCCGTATGTCAGTACCGTGTTGAAAGGAGGGTTATTGATGTTACTTTTTGACAGATGTCAAATTGATCGTTTACCATTTTTATATACTTTATAGTTTTCTATTATATTTGTTAAAAAGGTATATTAAACGATTTTATGTAATAAATTCATAGACCATAATAATATCACGTGTATTGGATGCCATGGTATGATAAAACATGAACGAAAACACTTGTCAAAAAGTAGCATCACCGCTCGTTTTATTTAAGAAATGTTAGCATTGTTAAAAAAAGTGGTATTTCTTAACAAAAACGACATTTCGCGCTGGTTTATGAAGTTGCTACGAAATGTTGGAAATGCTATAACACGAACGCGGCCTTTGGAGCGGCGTCATCAGTGACAGTGACATCTTTGTCATAAATTTTGAAAAAGTAATTTTAAGAGAGAGGCGAAATATTTGTCAATAAAATTTTATAGCTTTAATTTATATATTTTACCAAGTAAGAAAGACCATAATAATATCATGTGTGTTGGATGCCATGGTATGATAAAACATGAACGAAAATACTTGTCAAAAAGTAGCCTCACGTTAGCATTGTTAAAAAAAGTGGTATTTCTTAACAAAAACGACATTTCACGCTGGTTTATGAAGTTGCTACGAGATGATGGAAATGCTATAAAACGAAGGCGGGCCTAGTATATAGATTGAAATATTTATGTATTTTTTTTTTATTTCAGTTGGTTGACTCCAATTCTGACGGCGGAACGACTCCTCCTAGACCTGCCACTCCACCACATATAATGGTAAACTATTCGTACAATATTTTTTTAAGCTTCAGGTGTTAGTAGAACCTCTATTTAAAATAAACAACGTCACTTTTTTTAAAAATAAAAATCATTATCCGAAAAACGAGAGACTACTGCATGGTGAATAAGGCCGCGTCAGAAAATCGCGATATAATAAATATAAATAATAATAAATATTTCCGGACAGGTCACACAGCGCCATCTAGTTTCCGTGGTAAGCTACGGGGCTTGTGTTACGGAAACTAGATCGTTGATAAACTACATATTATACTTTTTTTTTGTAAAAATATACATATAAACACCCAGACCGAGACGAATTATACAATGTACAACTTGCCCCCGGTGGGAATCGAACCCACGACCTCCCGAGTTCACGGCAACGTTTGTTACCACTAGACTATACCTAAAGGCTGGGGATGTTATTATTAATTGATCTCGCTCACAGCCGAGAGGCGAAATAAAGAGAGAAAGAATTACGTAAGTCAACGTTCGCGCGATCGTTGACCTTTCGCTACCTACTTGATTAGGGTCAGTATGAGTGGCGATATTTTTAGGATGACTTCTCTGCGCCGTAACTTAAAATTTTATTACTGAATTATTAAAATAAACAGTCATCAGTACAGCCCCTAGACCTCCACTGCTGGAGATGGGCTTTCCAGAACATATATCTGGAGAAATTAACCTACACTCGCCGTAGTTCTTTATTTTTATTCTGGATTATAATATAAAATATTTTCGTAAACAACAGATAAACCGGATACTATATGCGTTTAGTAGCCGGTCCATCTTGTTAAGCAATACCTCCGAGGATCGACACTACACATGTCACCAGTCAAGGAGATGGTTTTGAGCTAGGGTTAGCCTTAATTGGCAATTTTTTTAAGTTTATTATTATTATTAAAAACTTTATTGTTTAATACAAAAGGCGTATGTAATGCCGCTTGCCATTTTCTTACCATCAACCTTCGGGACAAGAAATCGAAGTTTAGGCATGGCAAATTAAAAAAAACATGAAATCACTTATTAGTACTAGTTAAATTAAATATACGATAAACATCATAAAAATAATAATACTTAAACTACATAACTAATTATATACATACACTACGTAAACGGGAAATATATACGTATATACATAATAATATGCGAACTACAATACACTTATTACAACATTTAAAAAAAAAAAAAAAACATTTTTATTTATTTATTTATATTTAAGTAATATACAAACAGTATAAAATAATTACAATATAAATTAAAACTAGTAAAAATTTAAATAAATATAAACTAAACCTAATAAAAATAAACTATAAGTAAAAAAAATGTTATATTTATAATTATTCGTTATTATTATTATTTTTAATGTCTGGAGACAGGAAAGCTGGCAATTTTAATTAATATAATAATACTATATCGAAAATAAATATGTTATTATTAATGTCAATTTATGTTGAAAGTTACATCATAGGTTATATATTAGTATAAGTGAATATAATATACTAGTCATATTTAATTTACGCCCATTTTTTTAAATTTCAATAAGTATTACGTGCAATAAGTATAACATATTTATTTTCGTATATAGTATTATTATATTAATAATGATGAAATGGATGAAACCTAAAATTTTAAAACTGAAAAACACAGTTGACTCTAATTATCCAAGTAACTATGTGTAGCATGCCGTGTACACTGCCCTTGGGTTGCAATTCCGACTTTATGAATTATTGTAAATTTGTGCTTGATATGTATTAATTGTAACCTGTTAGTGTACCTTAAATAATAAATAAATAAATTAGTACTCTGCGAAGGAATAGCCAATAAAGAGTTATGTGCAGAGTGAAGAATCCTATCATGAATTGAACTTAGAAATGAAAAGTTATTTTTTAAATATTTAGGTGACAAAGGTTCATAAAGAACAGAGAAAAGAAAAGAGATTTATTAATTATTCATCATCATCAGCCTGTGTCTCTCCACTGCTGGATTTAGGCCTCCCCCAGGGCTCGCCATTTCACACGATCTTCTGCCACCCTCATCCAGCCCCCACCAGCGACCTTCCTGAGGTCATCCGTACATCTGGCGAGGGGTCGTCCCACTCTGCGTCTTCCAGTACGTGGTCTCCACTCCAGAACCCGTCTACTCCATCGTTCATCGGTTCTGTGGCATATGTGGCCAGCCCATTGCCACTTCAGCTTGCTAACTTTGACAGCTATATCGGTAACTTTGGTTCTTTGACGTATGTCATGTATTAATTATTGTTATTGTTAATTTTAGAATAACACGAGTGCGAGCAGTTCACCTCTTACAATAAGTTTTAAACAGCGACAACATTCACCTCCCCCTATGGCGCCCACAAGTAAGTTTATTTTATATACTAGCACGACATGTGACCTTGGGCCCACCTGATGGTAAGTGGAGCGCAAGGTCACTGAATGTTAGCAACTGAAGTCCCTAACACTATGCTGGCTTGACTAGATGCTTTTTCACACTTCGCTTGAAGGACTCCAAGTTATAGGAAAGTGGAAACACAGAGGCTGGAAGAGCATTCCACATCTTTATCGTACGACAGATGTCTGAGTCCCCAAATTTATGGGTACGCGAAGGGATGGTGACTACGGTATGCGGGTGGGTGTGGTTCGGTTGCGGAATGGAGAGGGAGGGATTAGGTTATAGATTTCTTCGGAGCACTCACCATAGTATAGCCGGTAGAACACGCTCAGAGAAGCCACATCTCGGCGAAGCTGCAGGGATTCGAGAGTTCCAGATGTAGTGGCATCGTCCACAATTCGAACAGCTCGCCTCTCTAGGACATTGAAAGCATCTGTAAGGTACTTGGCTGAACCATCCCAAAGGTGTGAACAGTATTCTACACATGATTTGATCTGTGCTTTGTACAGTAACAGTAATTGAAGGCGGAAAAAACCGCTTCACCTTGTTCAGTATTCCGAGCTTTCTTGACGCTGTTTTGGTGATGCTCTCAATTTAGTTCCGGTGGCTAAGGTCTGAGCGTATTTCCACCCCGAGAATGTTGAAGATGGGTTGTTGATGGATGCAGCATGGTGCTCTGAAGAGTAGGGGGAGGAGAGAAGCCAAGGGAATGTTCGCACGGGCAGAGAGGTAAAATTTCCCACTCGTGAGAGATTTGGCCTCCCTGCACGCCAGACCTCCCGAGGTTCCACGGCGCATGGCGCGCGATTTGATAGCCTGATAACGATGACATTCCGCGGCCTCCGCCGCGCCCGCTCGTATTAAATTTAACCTATAATAAAGGTTCACACGCCCTGTCCGTAGTTACGTGCAGCGAATGCTACTTTTGTTAGGAGGCCAACACCTCGTTACAAATTCCAGTCTTCCCCCGGAAGAGGGGGGGGTCTGAGATGACTAGTAGAGAGCGTAGGGGTTGCGACAGACTAGGGTAGGGGTTTAATAAAACCAGCTTTTAGAACTAATATCTGTAATTAGCCTATTATTATTGCGCAGCCATGAAGATGTTTATTGATCTGATGGATTTAGGTAAACGACTAGCCTGGTAGTCTTCGGCTTCTCCACCCTCCACCGAACTTCTTTGGGTGGTTGCGAGCTGTCTCTGAAGCGTTTCCTCCTCTGCAAATCGTACAATTTGTAGGGTAGTGGTCCTGAAATGGAGAACACCCAAGACTTGGAGGCCAGCTACACCGGCGAAGGTCCAGTAACCCGGAACCCCCTCCCCCCCTAAACTAAACGATTGAAATGAAAAATGGCGTCTAATGTACCAGCTTTCGGCTGACGTTAAAATTAAAACTGTCGGCTCTGCTCTATTTTTAATTTTAATCGTAACTATTACATAAACTTCATTTTTGTTTGACAAATGTTGAGTGGGAGGGTGTTAGATGTTTCCTCCACTCAATTATTACATCCAGCTGTAAGCGTAGTACCTTACAGCGTGTTTGTGTTATTTTCAGAGGTAATGGGTTTGATTTATGGTTGAAACACAATAATATATATTAATTTACAATAAAATAAATTTAATCATGATCAATGAATCAATCAAAATCAATATAGGTATATTTATTTCCTTAGGTTATCTTGTAACAACTTAGATATTGTCAGCACTAAAATAATATAAAACAAAAATATAAACAAACATAAGTTAGGTAATCATTGGTGGATCGTAACAAGTAAACAATCCAGATTTATGTGTGTTATAATAGCATTATTGTCATAAGCAAGGTAATTGTAACTTAATAACTACTTAATATAAGTGTCAACGTGTCAACTAAATATAAATTCATGGCTGTAAATAGGCCGTGTCAACTAAATATAAATTCGTGGCTGTAAATAGGCCGTGTCAACTAAATATAAATTCGTGGCTGTAAAAAGGCCGTGTCAACTAAATATAAATTCGTGGCTGTAAATAGGCCGTGTCAACTAAATATAAATTCATGGCTGTAAATAGGCCGTGTCAACTAAATATAAATTCGTGGCTGTAAAAAGGCCGTGTCAACTAAATATAAATTCGTGGCTGTAAAAGGACCGAGTCAGCTTACAATCTAACAATAATAATAAATATCAAATCTTAATAGTATAGCTGTATCCAGAATCAAGAAGAGAGGATGATACCAAGCCTCAACTGTTTGTTGGACCTTATACAGTTTTAATTAAAAAATTTCAGGCGGCATAGTGATGCCTATGGATGGACCGAACAGTAAAAAGCGAAGACTTAACGTGCACGATGTCTTCAATACGGATGACGATGAAGATTTGCCCAAACAAAACTCACACAGTTAGTATTATTTTAGTTATTTATGTTAGGAAAAAACAAAGCTACTATTTAAAGATTAAACACAAGCTTATATACATAATTTTTATATTTATTATATAAACTTAACTTGGATTATAATGACTTTTTAAATAATAATAATAAATATTTCCAGGTAGGTCACACAGCGCCATCTAGTTTCCGTGGTAAGCTACGAGGCTTGTTTTACGGAAACTAGATGGTTGATAAACTACATATTATACTTTTTTTTTTGTAAATATGTACATATTATACATATAAACACCCAGACCGAGACAAATTATACAATGTACAACAAAAACAAGTATATATTTACAAAAAAAAAAATAAGTATAATATGTAGTTTATCAACCATCTAGTTTCCGTAACACAAGCCTCGTAGCTTACCACGGAAATTAGATGGCGCTGTGTGACCTGTCTGGAAATATTTATTATTATTATTTAATACTGAAGCTAAGCCAAGACGCTTGCCACATCATGTTAATTTAAATTGTAAATTATTATTATTTTCTCTTATACTTATTGACATTGCAATAAAGGTTTTTTTTATTCTACCCACATTTTCAGGTAAAGACAAGGTTCGCGACAAGAGTGAAAAGAGTGACAAGGAAAGCAAAAATGCCGAAGAAAAGAGAAAGAACATCAAAAGTCTAATTGACAAGATACCTACACAGAAGGAACAACTTTTCCAATACAAATTAGACACAGCACAGGTAATAAATCTAACTAGATGAATAATTCTAACTTTAAAAAAAACAAGAATTTACCTGATGATAAGTGGTGCTCGAATTCCATGAATGTTAGCAACTAGAATCAGACTGGCATCAGTCCCTAACACTATGCCGGCTTCGACTGGACATGATGGCAATCCCGAAACGTGTGGATACACTTTACAGGGTTTATCGGCACAAATATTGGATACTTCAGTCCACCTACCACCTATTTGTTGTTCTCGTTGAAAGTATGTGCCATTTGCAATGATGTCAAATGCCAATTTTTACTTTCAAGGAGAACTAATATTGTGAACTTGCCATGGTGATATTTATATAAAAAGATAGGAACGTTCTTGGAAAAATTAAGCTATAGTGTAAATTTTTATTTTTTATTTCCAGATCGACACAACTTTAATGGAAAAAAAGATTCGTCCGTGGATTAATAAGAAAATTATAGAATATATTGGGGAACCCGAACCTACTTTAGTGGACTTTATATGTAGCAAGTTAGCTGCCGGCTGTCCACCTGCTTCCATATTGGACGACGTGCAAATGGTAAATAGATATTAAAAAAAAAAAATGAGGAAAAGTAATAAGGAGTTGTCCAAACGGCTGACGGAGAAATCTGGAGACTGGAAGGCTGGCAATTATTTCTGCCAACGTATTAGCTCTCACGCTATACAGAGGGGAAATGTTGCCAGTCTCCTTGGTACTATCTCGGAAGACATTTATAGTTTATTTTTAATTATATTATTTAGATAGCATTTAATTTATATTAATTATTATTTCCGGTAAGATACGTTTTTTTCTGGCAACATTGAAGATTAAGTTTCTATATTCTAAACAACGTAGAGATGGGTAAGATTACCCGGAGTTTTTGTTACCACCTTTAAGAAAATTACTTTCAAATGAAATATATTAACGAAACTTGGCTTAAACGTATTTAATATTTGGCAAAACTAATAAATAATAACAGAGAAATATCAATATTAGTTTCACACTTCTTCACTTAACCGCCAGAATACAGATGTTTTTTTTTATCTTCTCGACCTGGAAGCGAACCCAGCACCTCCACGCCTCAATTCCTATCCTATTGTCTAAAATTGCACGTGCTACGGTTTTATGATACATACTAATGCATCTGCTACGGTTTTAATTTACATACAAATTCATCTGCTACGGTTTTATGATACATACAAATGCAGCTGCTCGGTTTTATGATACATACAAATACATCTGCTACGGTTTTATGATACATACAAATGCATCTGCTCGGTTTTATGATACATACAAATGCATCTGCTCGGTTTTATGATACATACAAATACATCTGCTACGGTTTTATGTTACATACAAATGCATCTGCTCGGTTTTATGATACATACAAATACATCTGCTACGGTTTTATGATACATATGCTACGGTTTTATGTTACATACAAATGCATCTGCTCGGTTTTATGATACATACAAATACATCTGCTCGGTTTTATGATACATACAAATACATCTGCTACGGTTTTATGTTACATACAAATGCATCTGCTCGGTTTTATGATACATACAAATACATCTGCTACGGTTTTATGATACATATGCTACGGTTTTATGTTACATACAAATGCATCTGCTCGGTTTTATGATACATACAAATACATCTGCTACGGTTTTATGATACATATGCTACGGTTTTATGATACGTACAAATACATCTGCTCGGTTTTATGATACATACAAATGCATATGCTACGGTTTTATGATACATATTCATTTTTTTTTTTTCAGGTACTAGACGAAGAAGCTGAAGTGTTTGTTGTAAAAATGTGGAGGTTATTAATTTATGAGGTAGAAGCAAAGAGGTTAGGTCTCGCTAAATGATAAAGAATATTTATAGACGCCATATTGTCGATTAGCAAATAACATTTCTCAAGTAAAGCAAATGTATAAGTGCGTTTGAAGTTCCCTCTCGCTCCCACAATGCAACATTTTTAAAGATAAGTCTGAGTGTACTTTTGTAAAATGTAGTCTACTAACTTACTAGGAAATAAATAGTTACATATAATAATTTACATTCCTGTATCTACCATGTTTTTGACATATATTTTTTTCCCTTTCAAAAATAATTATAATATATGGCAATTATTTCTGCCGTATTAGCTTAGTTATATAAAGGGGAAATGTTGCCAGTCCTCTTGGGACTATCTCTGAAGGGTCGTCTCTAGAGGATATTTTTTACTTATAGTTTATTTTTCATTAAATTAATTAATAAATAAATTTAATTATTTTTATATCTACTAGATGTATGTAATTTTATTTCCTAGGAATTGATTACACTCTGACTTGACTTTTTTTTAAATATTAGATTGTGCGAGCGACTATAGATAGAACACCTCCGTAGCATATTGTTTGTGAAACAACATAAATTAAAGTTCACACCAAACAACCATAACCTAATTCTTAAGACGATCATTTATACGGGGTTACTGGTAATTGGAGGGGACAAAATGCAACAAATTCCCCCCTAGACCATTAGACCGACATTAGACCCTCGCTAACCCGTCTGGCCAAATTGGCGAGTTTAGGCCAATATCTTCAGAAAATTCTGGATAGTAGAACCTTAGGGTCTGTGATAATGACTGGGCCCTTACAAGTGTAAATTTGATTTTAGTTAAGACCAACTTAATTTACTTTAACTGTCTAGCTGTTTATATATAGGTACCGGGTTCGATTCCTGGTCGGGACACAATATTTTGTGATATTTCTCGAGTTTGGTACGAGCTTGCCATTTCGATTGGCCTATACTAAAGTTGGTTAAATGTGAATCCGAATCTTTATAGTGTGATTTCTGACCACCCGAAAGGGAAGCGGTCGTGACTTTTTTTACTTATTTTTGTTGATGTTTTTAATGCCACTGACTTAAGTGTGAAAAAAAAAAAGTATGGTGTACAGAGATTTTTACTAAATTCGTTCGTTTTTTTTATATATTTTTTTAAGTGAGAACTTTATTGCGCGCGCTTGGTTGGGGCACCTATTTCGTTGAACGTCCGTATTCCAAAACAGCGCGGCGGGGAAGGGGCGGATAGGCGCGCGTGTATAAGCGCTGCCTATCTCGCTCTCTCCCGCTCCTTCTTTCTTCCTCTCGAAACAGCGCGGCGGGGAAGGGGCGGATAGGCGCGCGCCTATAGCCGCTGCCTATCTCGCTCTCTCCCGCTCCTTCTTTCTCTTTCTTTACGCAGCCACGCGCATTTATTTAATCTCCATATACCAACTACGAAATCAATAACCTGCAAGTTTAGTTCTCACTTTTGCGGTACGTCCCGCGACGCGCCCGTTTTTTTTTTACTGGCAATTATATTTCGGTTATGTAGTTTTTTTTTTAACAGCGGAACGTTAGAAAAAATCTTTGTAAGTTATTAATTAAAAATGTATTTAGATATTGCACTAAAAATAATTGAGATGCTAAATAACGAAGAAATGTTGTGACCGAACTAATGGGGTGTATCAGGCAAAGCTTTTTGTAGATGTCGCTAGCGGCAATGGTACCTTATTTTACACCTATATCGCATCATTTTTATATGTTTATGTGGTTTTTTATTTTACCTACCTTAAAAGACGAATTAAGTAAGCGCACACCGTCTTTAAAAAGAAAAAAGGTTTTATTAATAGAACGGCAATTTTGAGATCACCATATCTTTGATTTCGCTTGGAAATCTCGATTTGCACACTTAAAAGTTGCTCACTTCGGCATAATATGCAGAAAATAATAAATTTCGTAATAAAATAAATAAATAAATTTCTATGCAACTGACAGTTATATTAGGTACCATCTATCATGCGCCATCTATCGTGATAAAAAGTTATAAAGAAAAGTGATACACCCCATTGGGTTACATCTTTGCCCTAAAATATAGTACAGGAATGGGAGCTTAAACTAACCTAACCTAAAGCTACTAGCTCGATTCCTGGTACACAATAAATTAGTTTGTGATTCTTGAGTTTGGTACGTCGACATCGACGAGCTTGCCACATGATAAGTGGCAAACTTAAGGACTGAATGCTTGAAAAAAGTGTGGTTTCTGACCACCCCGGATACTTTTAAATGTCCGTAATTTTATTTTGGTAATTATAAAATTACATCATATTATTATATTTCTCAAGTTACCCTCTTTAAAGCGTGGTTTGTCTGACTACCTAGCAAGGGATACGGTCGTGATGATACATTGTGTTAAAATTTCTTTATTTTTAGTACGAAATTTAAATTCCTGTGAATACAATGTATGACAAAGGTAATGACGTGTTGTATGATATGGAGACGGTTGATAGATATAGTTTTTAAAAAATTGTATTAAATTAAAAATTTACGACAAGTACTAATGTAGTTTAATTTTCAACCCCTAATTTACCCGATTAACAGCCAGTTTCTCGAACGTATTTTTGGTACTTAAGAGATTGGCAGAGATTTTTTCCTAATAACCCTTCCAGCACGGACTATCCTATCGTTCCGATACGCGATAATAGTAACCTAAGCACGCTTAAAGGTGTTCCGATACGCGCTTAAACTGTTTTGCCAAAGCTGTGTGACGTCACAAACGACATCATTTCTCGCGCTTATACTGCTCACGATATCGAGGTAGATCGCTCTGGGCGCTGTCAGTTTTTTGTCATCATGTCGCGCGCCATTTTCAAGTTTATTTAATGGTTTTCTTTTAAATTATTGAATATTGTAATTCGTTTGTATGTTACTTCTAAAACAAATCTATAATTAATATTAAAGTAGGGAGTGGAAAAAAAAATGTCTGTAACACGGCAAGTTATTTTAAATTACCAAAATAAGTTAATAATATTAAACTTTACACATATAAAGATAAATAAACCGAGAGATGTATATTTGTTAGTAATTCATACTCAAAGATATGGAATCCGCAATTTATCTTCCATACATTTAAAAACAAAACTAACATTTTATGAATGAAAATGTGATTTCGACCGTTCCGAATTGATATCACGCTCTGAGCATCCAAATCGCGATATTTGATTCGTGTCATGTCATATTCGTTCTAAGCGCTCTGAACGCGATTCGAAATGAGGGGTATATATCCTGTCACGGTCGCCACTATATGATCGATATAATTAAACCCAGAATTCTAAAGAAATATTTTGTTACCACCGTACAATTATTCATTGTTTTTGACACACACGTTTTTTATGGTAACCGAGCAACCAAGAAGCGTTCTAATATTCGTCACACCGAGCGTGCTTTATTACAAAATTATTCTAGCCGTGTCGCCAATTTCTGTTTGTCCGCTCCGAAACGTCCTCGATACGAGGAGTTCGTGCACTCATCTAGCTAATTAGTAATTATCTCTATTAAATTGCTAGGCTAGTCCATAATATATAATAAACATATAAAAGTGGATTTCATTTCCCTTGTATATGTAATGTATTATTACCCAACGCACAATAATGCGCTAACACGTTAGAAAGCGCCAAGGCACAAATATGCGGAGGTTTTGTAGAATTCCCTAGGGGAGGTTTTTTTTTCACTTTTTATATGAGATATTTTAGACCTCAAGGAACTTAAAGTTATTCAAAATTTTAATTGCCGTGCTGAAAGGGATAATATCGCCACTCATACTGAGCCTAATCAAGTAGGTAGCGAGAGGTCGACGGTTGCTCGAACGTTGTCCTACGCAATTCTTTCTCTAGTCTATTTTGTCTGTGGGCGAGATCAATAAATAATAACACTCCCTTTAGGTATTTATCACGATTATGAGACGCGGCCTTATTCACCATGCAGTAATTATTATTTTTTTTTTTATTTTTTTTTTAATGGCATTAGTAACAATTTGCCAGACCATGCAGTAATGTTTTGTTTTTCGATTTGACTTTTTTTTTTTTTTTTAAATAGAGGTTCTGCTAATGAGACCTAAAGCCTAAAAAAAAATTTGCTCTTTTGATAATGGCAAAGCTTTTTGTAGATGTCGCTAGCGGCAATGGTTATTTTACACCTATAACGCATTTTTTAAAAATGGTTTTCGTGTTTTTATATATCTATAACAGAAAAGTGTATTGAAAAATTAACGTTAACTACCTTAAAAGACGAATTAAGAAAGCGCACACTGTCTTTAAAAAGAAAAAAGGTTTTATTAATACAGCGGCAATTTTAAGATACCATATCTTTGATTTCGCTTAGAAAGCTCGATTTGTACACTTAAAAGCACAACTTCGGCATAATATCCAGAAAATAAATTTCGTAATAAAAATACAAGTTTTCTATGCAACTGACAGTTATGTTAGGTACCATCTATCGTGATAAAAAGTTGTATCACTACACCCCATTAGCTAAATAATGCAGTAAGACATTATTATATTATTAATTATTCATGTCATTTTGACCAATGCGCAAGAGATAAGATTTAAAAGATAATATTAATAAGAAAAATTTTTTTCTTCTTAATATTAGATTGATCAGTTTCGTTGCTGTCTTGTTTTTTTATTTATGAAAAAAATATATGTTATTTGACGAATAAAAGTGTCTATTGAAAATTATAACTTCGCGTATTAGTCGTGTTTCCTTGTACTGCACTGACAGAATGTAAAAAAAAAATTAACGGAAATAAAAGACAAAATAAACATTATGAAAAAGTATATATTTTGTTTAAAACAATAAAATGGCTCCAATTTTTTTTTTATCTTATAATTATATGCTCTTAGCGTTTTTCTTTTATCACATTTAACCTTAGTGTAACTATTATGTGCCTAAAAACGCAAAATGATGACAATCCGTTTCAGTCTCAATGTTAAATGGACGCAGTTCCGCAAAAAAAGATCCAATCCACAATTTTTCAGAAATTTAATCTGCCATTTTTGACATTCTAAATGAACTAAATATTGGACGAATTAAATCAATTTTACAACTTTAATGGCCTATGAACTAATGTGGATTGGATCCTTAATGCGTAACTACCTCCAAATCATTGTGTTTAATATTGGATTAATTAATTGTATTTTGGATGACTTTGGAACTGAATATTTCTATCCAATAGCCGTCAGGATCCTGAATGAAAGCAAGGCCCTTCATCTTGCCATCTTGAGGTTTCTTTATAAACTTCACACCCTGCTCCTCAAACCTGAAATTAAATCTTTCGTAAAAACTAATATTTTACCAGCCAATGCTAACTTGCAATAAGCATTGATAAAAATATATTTTGTCTACTTGAAGCCAATGCCTCAATCTTTTGACTAGTGTTTTTAGAGTACAGAATGGTAGAGTCGTCCAGGCCTGAATGACTAATGGGCCTGGGTTGGGGATATTCCCCGGCAGGATATTAGCGGATAACCACCCTCTGGTAATTCATGCACTTTGATGCTGGGCACTGTTACTGGTATAACAGCACCCGTGTGGCTCACGAAACCCAGAGGGTCTAGGTTCGACTACTTCAGCTCTTCTCCAGGAGCACTTCTCTAGGAAGCGGTCTCCCGTTGGGGGGCCAATCGCAAGACGGAGCGATATTCTGAAGATGCTTGAAGTGTCCGTTGGCGGACCGATAGAACATTCATCTAGCTAGTCAGACCAACGACAAATTCCTCAATAGTAATCATAAGCGATATATTAGTCTTGGCCAGAAGGTGGTGCCGGGCTGGCGTAGATGAGCGGCATGCTGGAATTCATAACAGGACGTAACATGGCTCGGGCCGCCTTCGCCTGATTGACGGCGTGGCGCCATTTCACCCATTGTTAACATCCTGTTAATGATGTAGCCCTGGTATTTGACAGTCGGAGTCCACTCGATGTTCTGTCCTCGAAGCTGCAGTGGTGGAGGCAGTTTTGCCGACATTGATGGACATACGCCACTTGTCCAACCATGCAGAGAGAAGATCCAGGAGGTCTTGCATCAGCAGCCTCATATTGGCTTGGAGAAGAGCTGAAGTAGGGACTGTCGTCCGCAAACAGTGCAAGTATGACATCCTTCTCCCTGTCCTCCAGGACTTCGGAGAGTGTTAGATATTATAATTATCAACTATAATAGCGCCATCTATGATCGACTAGAGGAACTTTTTTGTCTAATGGTCAACTGAGCATTAATTGGAGCCAATGTCAACCTTAGGGCAAGTATTTTTTTAATTAAAATTGTGAGCAACTATACTAGCACTATCTATATAGCTATATGTCGGCATATTGTCCGAGAAACAATAAAATAGTAAATTTTAAATTATTTATTCATTTTTATTAAAATCATCAAATTCATTGTGACAATTGACCAATCATATTTAATGTCTTTTCCCTAACTGCAGTGATTTTGAAAAACAAAAATTTTGAATATTTCGAAGGGAGAGCTCATCAAATTTTTAGCAAATCAAAAGAGAGAATTACACAATTATAATGTATTTAAAGAATCAGACCCAACACCTCTGCATCAAAATCTCTTCTCCCCATCTTTCATCCATCTTTTTATATACCTTTTACAAGCAGCCTCAACATCTGGCACCAATATTCCAATATGTCCAAATCCTCGAGGATCTGAGTTTCCATTGTGGTAGGTGATTGTGTCATCATTTTCAGAACCCCAATTACTGAAATTTGACCATGTCATTAACCCATTTTAAAAAAAAAATTATCACAGAATAATTAGGAAAGGATTTAAGACTCGACCATTTGCTTTTATGGAACAAGCTTCCAAGACAGCATTAACGGAATTATACAGTCGCAAGCCCGAGACACCATTCTTCTCATGTCTTACCCACACATGATGGACCCAGCACCCGCACGGTGAATCCATAGAATGCTTAGAAATTAGTCTTCTCTTTTTTGGTTGGGTAGGGAGAGGAGCAAAATAGGGGATGGCGTCTTGTTGAGCAATATTCGAATCAAATCCAGTCTGCAGCTACTTCCCCATCAGAATCGGCTGTTGATTAACAGGGACCCTGGCTCGTGCACTGTACCAACTTCAGTTAGCAACCTCGCTTATGTCAAATAACCATTACTGTGTATACCATTTATATTTTTTGTTTTTACGCCTACAAAGAACAATTTATTTTTTAATTTATTTTGCACCTATATTTATTTATTTACCTGAGGTAGTAAAGATTTCTTGGAACCCTAGATTGAACATGATGGCAATATGCATAACATGTGATCATACAGCCACCTTTTGCTAACCTATTACACAATACATATAATACAATACATACTATGTCAATTCAACAGTAGCTTTCCTTGTCATAGCCCATTTAACTCGTTCCTTATCGTCCTTGGGCACATCTGCTGGTTCCTCATATCCCATGAAGAATAAGGAGAACTTCATATCTTTGAAATGCAACTGCTGGAGTAATGTCATGCCTAGAACTCCCGTATAGAATGGAAGCGACTGGCGCGGGTCTTTTATACGGTACATTGTTTGTTGGAACATAAAATCCTAAAATGAAGAAAAAAATAATTAAATGAACATACATAAGGACCCAGCATTCTGCACCCTTATTCCAATACTGACACTAAGCCAAAACTGCTTATTATCCAGAAGAAGCATTCAAATGTAAAAATAAATTCAGTAATACTATCCATATTTCTTCAATGTTTTTTATTTTGGAATTATTGTATTTAGAATTAAATTTTAAGTAAATTTTACTTTAATTTTAAATTTAATTTATGTAAATTTTAGATTTAGTGTAATTGAGACCCCACAATACCGGCCTCCCTAGTGTGGGTCTCCAATAAAAAAACATGTACATAGGATTTTATTGGAAATAAATGATTATTATTTATTTATTTATTTATTATTATTATGTATTTTCATATAAATGTGAATCACAGAGGACACTACACTACACCAAAGAATTCACGGCATAAGTAGATATTTTCTTGATAATTTTGTATAGTGACATTATTGGATTACAGGTCCGCACTAGGTGGAACCAACTATTGTCGTTTTTATTTTTTAAACTAAACACAACTGTTTTCCAGAGAACGAAAAGTAGTTGCGGAAACATTTCTTGTTGCAACTGGTTTTAGATGGTTTGGTGTGGCTGCCATAAATAAATACAGTGTAAACTCCATGTAATGTCACTCGATTTAATAACAAACTCCCTAAAGCATCGAAATCAATCGGCTTTGGTTGGTTTAGCTTGTCTTCCATACAATGATTCCATCTCCATTTAATGACAACTCTCTATATCGCCATAAAATGTACAGTCCCTTCAGTATCGTTATATAGAGCTTACACTGTATTGTGATTTATCAAACTAAATACAAACTAATATATTTTGTTGTGGGTGATATAGACCTGATAGGGAAATAGGATAGATAGAATAGGCGGAGCGACGCCACCCACTTGGTCTATACAAGCTCAGTGCCTAGGCGTGTGATTAACTATCTGTGAATGCTCTTCTCCAAGGACCATGGACCCGGCACCCGCAGTGATTCCATGGATTACTGTCTTGCTGATACACTCCTGCTGGTGGAAGACTAGCACATAGCGGCGTAATTAAAGCTGTTAGTAGAAGATGATAAATTATATATTTACCTTGGTAGACGCATCAGGTGTCTTGCACAAAGCCTCGATAGCTTCAGGATCAAAACCTTGAGCCTCCATTTTCTGTAAATTTTACATAATTTATTATTCTAGCTAAGTTTAGGTTATTTTGATAACTAAAACTTTTATACACATTTAAACTTAATCGTTAAGATTTTATTATTAATTATAAAGTCGGGGACGCTTTAGAATCGAGACGCACGAATTAATTATAAATGATTGTTGTATTTGATAGATAATGAAGCCCTGATGCATGAACTAGTAGATTTATTTGAGGGAGATGCCCCGTTAAAAAAATATAACACTTTTAAGTTTTTAGGTTAAGTTGTAAAAAGAGGTAAACATAACAAGACGCATTTTTCACTTTTTAGTAACTAGTAGACTGTCAACATTATTTATCAATGTTATACTCTTAGTAAAGTAAATAAAAACGTAAAAACTAAAAACATTTCAATATCACAAGCAACAAAAAACAATTAAAATCAATAAAATAAAATAAGAAAATAATTAACCATTGTTTTTTTTTTTTAACAATGGCACAGACTACTGCCTTAGTATTATGTTTCTTAGGCCATGGAATCTGTGCTTTTAGTGCTACTTTCGAATTAAAACCAATTTTCGCTTTTTTTACTAAAGTTTGCTTAAAATGTATAAAAACCATAGAGCAACGCTAAGTCACTCTTTCTGTGTAGTTATAATTATGAATGCCCCTGCAATTGTTTCCGAGAATAAAACTTCTAAAACGAAACCAATTCGGTTCTGGCACTTCGCCGACCGCTACCGCGGCACGTTCGCTTCGCTCACTCGGCTCGTGCACGCGGTTAATCGAGGTAACCTAACCCAACCTAATCGAACCAATTCGGTTTTGGGTACTGAAGGACTAACCTAACTGAGCCAATTCGGTTTACTTGATAATGACAGTTGGCTGTGATGTGCGTTGGATACGACTTAATTGAGTCTAACCTAACCTAACCTAGCAGTGTCGTATCTGACTTAAAGGATTTCTGGATATGACTTAATCGAGTCTAACCTAACCTAACAGTGTCGTATCTGACTTAAAGGATTTCTTATACGGCCATATATTTATTATAACTATACTAAAGGCTTTCTGTGTAGTTATAATTATGAATGCCCCTGCAATTGTTTCCGAGAATAAAACTACTGAAACGAAACCAATTCGGTTCTGGCACTTCGCCGACCGCTACCGCGGCACGTTTGCTTCGCTCACTCGGCTCGTGCACGCGGTTAATCGAGTTAACCTAACCCAACCTAATCGAACCAATTCGGTTTTGGGTACTGAAGGACTAACCTAACCGAGCCAATTCGGTTTACTTGATAATGACAGTTGGCTGTGATGTGTGTTGGATATGACTTAATCGAGTCTAACCTAACCTAACCTAGCAGTGTCGTATCCGACTTAAAGGATTTCTGGATATGACTTAATCAAGTCTCACCTAACCTAACCTAGAAGTGTCGTAATTGACTTAAAGGATTTTTGGATATGACCTAATTTATTTGAATCTAACCTAACCTAGCAGTGTCAAGGATATCTTACTATAACTTAATTGAGTCTAAACTAACCTTAGCAGTGACGAATCCGGCTTGAGAACTTGTATACTTAGCAAAAAAAAATATTTTTTTATTGAAGACATAAGGACTTAAAACCATGACCATAAATAATAAAAAAAAATTGAAGGACCTAAATCCAATGCAAAAATATTAATTAATAATACTTTTAATACAATAGAACAAATTATAAATTTTATGTTTAGTGTATAAAAGACAGTTAGTATGGTGCCAAATAAATGTTAGTGTGTTAGTGTTAGTATATACCTCCATGTATGTTATAATATCATGTTGATTTACATCAATTCTTATTATGTTTACCACTTTTTACAACTTAACCTAAAAACTTAAAAGTGTTATATTTTTTTAACGGGGCGTCTCCCTCAAATAAATCTACTAGTGCATGCATCAGGGCTTCATTATCTATCAAATACAACAATCATTTATAATTAATTCGTGCGTCTCGATTCTAAAGCCAACCCATAAAGTCTGTTATACTAGTTTTTACCTTATAAAATTATTTTTAGAGACAAAATACCGGAAAATACCACTTTTTTTTTTTTTTTTTGTTTTCTTCTCCCGATGGATGATGAATGAGATGATAGGGAAGGCAAAGGGTCTAGCCCATACAGCCAAGTCTGACGTAACATATCTTTCTTATTCATGAGTTAATGAGGTCATCATCAAATTCCAGATGCTGCAGAATTTGATGCTTTTCTTGGAGTCACTCGCGGAACCATCCACTGCTCAAACACGTCGGGTAAAATATGGGAGTTGACAGCGCGGGAAAACCGCAAAAAATAAACTGCAACTTGTGCCCCATATTTAACGTCCAATTTATGGTTTTCCATAATTATTCACATTGTAGCACATTATTAAACAAAACAACACCACTTTTGACCAATAATATCCACAGTAAATTAATTTACAAAACAAAAACTTGCACTTGACATGTTCACGCAAAATGGCGCGAAGAACTCCCGGAACTCCCGGAAAATACCACCAAATACCACTTTGCGCTTTTTTTTTTTTTTGTTCTATTCTCCCGATGGATCACAGACTATATAGCTAACGATGGATGATGAATGAGATGATAGGGAAGGCAAAGGGTCTAGCCCATACAGCCAAGTCTGACGTAATATCTTTCTTTTTTATGAATTAATGAGGTCATCATCAAATTCCAGATGCTGCAGAATTTGATGCTTTTCTTGGAGTCACTCGCGGAACCATCCACTGCTCAAACACGTCGGGTAAAATATGGGAGTTGACAGCGCGGGAAAACCGGAAAAAATAAACTGCAACTTGTGCCCCATATTTAAAAGTCCAATTTATCGTTTTCCATATTTATTCACATTGTAACACATTATTAAACAAAACAACACCACTTTTGACCAATAATATCCACAGTAATTAATTTACAAAACAAAAACTTGCACTTGACATGTCCACGCAAAATGGCGCGAACAACTCTCACCACTTTGCGCTTTTTGACACTTTTGTATTTATTTTTATCAGACCCTGCGTTCTTCCTGAATCAACATCGCGGCGAATTGCATTACTGTGTACATTACGTGTTTTTTTTACAACAAGCTTGTGTTTAGTAAATAACTACTAACTATAGCACGCAATGTATAATGAACTATAAACTTTAACTTGGCATAACATAACGAAGGTTTATATCGATATTTTTAGGATATCGATTTGTGCATGAGCAATCATTGCTGCTAGTGGCTAGTATTGAACATGTCTATATAATCTGTGAGTATTGAGTACAAATAGTTGTGTGATAGTATATAACTATTTAGTAGAAATAATTCGATGATCATAGATCTTGTATATATGTAGTACAGTATCTAGTCTTACTAACTTGATTTTTGCCATTAAATTCTGACTTAAACTAATATGCAAAATAAATCCGGCTCGAAGGACTATCTTACGCAATATTTTAAACAAATTACGCTAATTTATAAATTATTCGCTTTATTAAATGTAATTCAAGTTCGTAAAACTAATATTTCTAAGGAAATGGGTAAGAAATTGATTTAGCACACATTAAATTGATTTGCAAAATTTTACGGTAGCACGCCACTATTATTCTTGTTTACGCGCGAGTCGAAACGAATCGGAATAAATATACTAGCTACTAGCTTTTCTGGGTATTTTTTCTGGTGCTAATAAAGTTGGAAAATACGGGGCATTTTCTTAATAAATAGACAAGAATTAACTAAACGGTGTTAGTTCAATGAATTATTTATTATCATTTTATTATAATGAGCAAAGCATGCGACATTTCGGCCACTTGATAGAATCAACTGCCACTGATAAATACTCCTAACTACTATGCCGGCCTGAAAAAGGAAATATCTAGTAAGCTTACTAACGTTTCAAGTCTCTAAGTATAGGTATTAGACATATAAAAACTGCAGTCCATTGGTGACTAATAAATGACGGCGAATCGAATCGTGTTTCATAGATTTTTAATTTACGACTTTACTCTGCGCACCTAACGGACGTCAGCTTTTATAACATTGTTATTAATATAAGAAACCGTATAAATTAATGTTGCTTTAATTTTAATTTACTTGGCTATAGATTTCGATGAAATGGCATCTTGGATTGTGTTTGTAGGTTTACTAGTCGCGATAGGCGCTCTGTCTATTGAGGTTATTAGAATATTTTATTATTAATAAGTAAATAAAATAAATTTAATTTGTGCTTATATGACTGACGCGATTGGTGATTGTTTTTTATTATTATAGGATATTAGCAAAACATCTGATGTGGTTATTACTCCGGTTATTGAAACAAATGTTACTCAAAAAGTGGTAAGTTAATATTATTTTTTGTTTTGCATTTATTTTATTTTTAATAGTATTTCAATATTTATATTTAACAATCACTGCTCACTATCCAAAAGGTTAGCTGTTAGAAAATGTAACTAGACATTAAGTTCGCCTATGTACATTTAAATAATAGATATATTTAATACCTCACCAGCCACCTTTAAGAGAATTATCAAAATAAAATGGAAACTGTAACTGTTTAACTTACTACCTACTTACTTACATATCTTTCTTTTAAATATTATGTCTTCCTTCTGTCCTATAATTAACCCTAAAGATCTTCTTTTTTTTTTAATTATATAACTTCATTTGTAATGACTGTTTGTGCCCAAATAAAATAAAATAAATGTGTTTCTGTTTAACGTGCAATTTATTTTTTTGCAAGATTTTATCTATCTTTATCTAATATTTATAAATGAGATTTTAGGATTAATCGACATGTTTATCTCATTATGCGGTATTCAATTAGTATTATTCTTATCCAGCAGTGGAGAGATATACGCGCTCATGATGGTGATGTTTGCTGGGCTCACTATAGTCAATATATACTATTACTTTTATTTATTAGGATATAAGAAACAACAATAATGCGACTCACAGTACATTGTCCAGCAATGAGGATGCTCATCCAGAAATCAGTCCAACGACACCTGAGGGAGACCCTGAACATACTGCAGCGTCTACATCAGGTGACGTAACGGTAGGCTGATCTTTATTTAATTAATCCTTACGTTTTTTATTTGCTTACCTTATTTAGTAAAGATAAAAAATAATGGTTTTAAGTGACATTAACATTCAACGAGTTTCGTACGCTAGACAAATCGACGAATTTGCCACTTATCATGATGGACCGGCTAATTGTGAACCTGCCGTTTATTTGGATTAGATTTAGCCGAAAAATAATTAAATCAAATCATTTGTTTCCTTTAGTTGTCACAACAACACTTGGATATTGTCAATACATTTTTTCTCCATAGTTTACTATTATTTCGATTATAAAATAACCAGCAACTGCTATGCGTGGACCCATCATATCAGCTATACCATCATCTTCGACTAAAACACTGTTGCCATAAACAAGTTTTTGCTTAAAACTAGGTAGTTAAAATTAATTCGTGGCTGTAAAAAGGCCGTGTCAGCTTATAGACTAAAATAAATTACACATGTTAAGTATATGTAGTTTATATAATATTTTATATATGTATGTATATGTACTTCGTTTATGTAATGTGTATACCCATTTATATATGTAATTTTATATTGTACCTAGTTGTAAGTAAATATTGTATTTTTATTTTTCTTTTCATATTTGTTGTTTATTTGCTAACCTTACCTCTTAAGTTTTCATTGTCCCGAAGGTTGATTGGAAGAGAGTGCCTATAGGCATTATGTCCGCCTTTTGTTTGTATAACAATAAAGTTTTTAAATAAAAAATAAATAAAATAAGTTAATAATTAATTCGTAGCTCTAAAGAGGCTGTGTCAGCTTATAATCTAAATATACTAGAATTATAGTTTAAATGAAACTTTTATATATCTATTAAAAATAATACCATTAAATAGTTTGTTTCGTTTTTAGAGAAAACAACGAACGCTAAAAATTATGAGGACTGGAGATAATGCCAGACTTTTAAAAAGTACTCCAAACGTAAGTAAATTGTAAATAAATCATCGTCTTTAACAGGATCTAGAAAGCTAAACTTAGTACACTAATTTAATATTTTATTTTATATTTTTTGCAGATAAATCCTTATCTAAATTTGAAAGCTGGACAAACGATTGATACAAATCCGTCCATTTTACAAGTAGTGGGAATGGGAGACGAAATACCTATCAGAAACTTGATTGTAAACCCTGAACAAAACGAAGGCTCTTGCAAACTCTATCTCAAAAATCTAATGCGCATTTGGAAGATGCTAGCTAAATTTATAGCAGTCGATATCAAAAATACGCCTAACGTTGATGCATTACCAAACCTATTCAAATTAATTATGGTATACGTCAAACTTCATTCTGATTATTTAAAACCAGCAGAATTCATTGCGCTAAGAAATCAAGGAATCAAAATTATTTCAAACGTAGATAATAAATTTCCCAATATTCCCGTTCAAAATAGCAATACATTTGGTACACTAAACGTTAACACAGAATATAGTATAGATACATCTACATATAATCCACAACTATACAACCACGTTGCTAATTCTAATTGGAATATTCCAAATACAGAAAATTTTTACAATGGATTGTCGCATAAATTTCTAAGTGACGGTAAAACTAACAATAATTTGTTTCCAAACGGACCAGCAGATTTAAATAACGATTTGTTAGTTAACCTACCCAATATAAATAATATAAACAATCATGGGCTCCCAAATGAGCCCGACATTAAACATGTAAATAATGGTATTTTTCAAAATAGCCCAAATGGGAACATAAACCACGGTTTTTATTCAATTTACCCAGGATATTCAGAAAGTAAAAATAGACCTAGTTTAGATAACACAAAAGATGGAGAAAATGCATTGTTTCAAAATAATCCTACAGCTAGCAGCAATAATGAAGGGCTTCCAAATGAACGAGAATTAACTGATTTAAACAGCGGTTTTCCGCAAAATAAACCAATTAATGATTTCAAGCAGGGTCGGATTTTAAATAAACCAAGCCAAGAAGGCCAAAGCCCTAATAGACCTAATTTAGGTAATTTAAACTATAACGATTTTCAAATTAGACCAGATCTAGTAAATTTAGACAGCAGTTCATTTCAAAACACACCCATCGTAGGTAATTTCGAATATGGTATATTGCCAAATATAGTTAATAATGGTATTGCACCAAATGAACCGGGAAGAATTAATTTTAATAAACAAAATAAAGCTGGTTTAAATGGCGCTAACCATGTTGTATTACAAAATAACGAAAATGGTATGATGCCAAAAATACCAGGCACACAAGACGTAATCAATGGCGAATTTCAAAACACAACAGGCGTTAATAGTTTAAATAATGGAGTGTTACCTGTTGTACCAGGACAACAAAATTTCAATGATGGAATGTCTCTAATTACACTTGATAATTTCGGACAAAGAGATACTGCCGATGTTGGAAAAATTAACTACAACCTACATGGATCTGAATTAGGTGATTTAAATCAAGGCTTGTTACCATACCCACCAGGTTTAGATCTGAACAAAAAATTGCCTAATAACATGCCTGGGGTAGATAAGTTAAACAATGGTTTGTTAATTAAACCAGTCAATTTGATATATAATCATCCACATAATGTACCAAATGCTAACTCAAACTTTGACCCATTACTAAACAGTATAAATGTGGTTGTTCCTAAAAATAGGGTAGATGGCTTATCAGTTTCTGTACCCATACCTGAAACCAAGTGTCAAGAAGTCGCTCTTGATGTTCTAGTTGATACATTTAGAAAATTGTACCAAGAATATATGAAACATTTAGCTGAATGTGAACATGACAAACATCTACCGCACCTTGATCATCAGTTAAGCAACAAAGCACATTAATTGAACCATTGTAATTAAATAATTTAATTTAATGAAGCACAAAGTTTTACTACATTTTATATTTTACAGGTCATATTTTGATTAAATAAACATATAAGTACCTAAATTCAGTTATGTTTTCATCACTTCATTCTGATATGCCTATTTATAAACAAATATTTACATATTCATGTATGGAATTTCTTCACTTAAATACATAATTTTGTATGGAAATGCGATTTTTAAGTGATCGAATGCCTCTAAACAATGATTCAATTACCAATGTATATTAATAACAATACTCTGCTAGGTGGTGGCTCGGTTGTAAGAACACGTTCCTTAGATCCTACAAATGTCGGTTCAAACCCCCCCGGCATGTACCAATGAGAAATACACTTTTCTTACGTACATTTGTCATAGATTTACAACACCACCGTCCCCGTGCCTCGGAGAGCACGTTAAGTCGTCGGTCCCGGTGCCAATAATACCAACTTGTGAAATCGTTAATAAATTGACAATAAAAATTGATATCATATCTTCGCCAAGCCGTCTGGCCAGCGTGGCGAATGTAGGTCAAATGCTCCAGGTATATGTCCTGGAAGGCCCATCTCCAGCAGTGGAGGTCTAGGACGGACGTTCTAGGGGCTGTAATGATGAATAAAACTCTAATATCTTGAAAATAGAAGTACAAAAGACGGCTTATGGAAAGAAGAACACAAATAACTAAGCATTCCATGGATTCTGGGTTCATCGTGTGTGGGAAGGAGAGATGAGAAGAATAGTGGTTTACGACCGACCATAGGCTGGTTTAAAACGGAGGCCTTGTTTTATTTGATTGATCAACAAGACGCTCATTATCCACCATTCTGCTTTTTTCCCTACCCAACCAAATACTGTATATTACCTATAATGTCGTCTTAGAAGATCGTTCCATAAATGTATTATAAATAAATGTATTTGCGTCTAACCGTGTAAAATCAAATATTTTGTTATCGCGTTTATATAAGCTTATCGAATGTGTTAATATGTACCATAGTGCCGACACATAGTCGTATTATAAATTGTTTATCAAAGCATTAGATGTATTAATTGTTTGCGCTGGTAGAATAAATATATAACAAACTTATCAGAGGATCAAGTGGCTCAAATGGTATATAGAGTAAAGGTAATATTATATTATCGATCTTAAATCTTTTTTCTGGTCAACAAAAGAACGATCTATAGTCATGATTGGTAGTTGACATGTCACTGATCTCCAATCACGTGCCTTATAATTATTTATACCTACAGAACATAGATTAATTAAACCAATCATATATCTATGCTACAGAACGTTATTATTCTTACAGCCGATGCAGAAAGTCTTATTTATCTTTTGACATGTTTAACGTATGCATATAAGGCACGTCATTGGCTGAAACAAACAAAGTACATAACAAGTTAACCACCAATCACGTAGCGTATATTAAAACGTTATTAAAATATTATTTTAATCATCTTTGCTGTAACAGGCAACAGTTATTACTAATGCACTTACGGCTGGTTGCAGGAACAATTGTTAAAATAAGATCTCATCAAATTCAAATTTCAAATTCAAATTCATTTATTCAGTAAATTGGCAATATTACAAGCACTTTTACACGTCAGATACATTTAGAAGTTTATACAATTATATGAAGCTATACAAAAATTAAACATGATATAAACTGAACAACTCAATACTAATGTATTTACAAAATACATATAAATCAAAACGCTACTGTCTAAACTCTAATGGCATAGCTATAATATTTAAAACAAAATAAAAATTATCAAAATAATAATAATAACAATGTCAAAGAATTTTATTTATTAATATAATATTGCAGCTGTAAATTGGCGTTGTCATACTATATACTAAAACAAACATAAATAATAAAAATAAAATGTCATATACAATATATATGTATATATATACCTAAATTATAAAACTATATATTATCAACAGATAATTCTCATATTGTCCATGCTTTTTTATCTTGAAGATATTCATCTACTGTGTAATAAGATTTTTTTATTAAAGTGTCCTTTACATACGATTTTAAACTATTTATGGGCTTTTTTTAAAATTTCATCAGGAATTTTATTGTAGATCGGAACACATTGACCCATGAATGATCGTTTAGTCTTTTGTAATCTACAAAATGGCACATGAAGCTTGTTTTTATTTCGAGTGTTGACGGAGCACAGATCTTTATTTTTTGGAAATTTTGTAATATTTTTGTGTACATATAATATATTCTCTAGGATAAATTGTGATGCAACAGTAAGAATATTAAAGTCCTCCATCAATATTATTAGTACTACCACGTGATTGGTAGTTAGCTTGTCACTTTGATTATTTCAGACAATGACGTCCCTTTAGACATACGTTAAACATGTCAAAAAATAATCAGTTTTTTTAAAACTGGCCGTTAATATCGTCCTTCCGGAAATTGGATGAAAGGGCTTTTATGCGTAGGCAAGTGTTACTTTTGTCTACTACACCTATGTTATGTTGTTATTATATTTATCTATGTATTTAGTAAACTTATATTTTATTTTATGCTTTAATATTTACTGACGTTATTGACTTATATATCTTATAGTAACCGTAATGAGCCTCAACGGAGTCAACTAATGCGCGGGCCCTGGCCCTTATTGGTGACCCAACCATACACCACTCAGCAGAGATTTACCTCTGTAAACATTATATCTCTCATATTTTGTACTACTAAAATTATCTGCAATTCATGTAAACTTTGGTTAATAAATAATTTGTATTTGTATGTGTAGCAGTAAAAAAGTAATCGTACCATGCACGAAAATCATAAGCTATATATATATTTGATGTACGCTTTTTTTTTAAACCAACGTTAGATTCTTTAATTTAATAACATTAACGAAAATTATAAATTAACTTAATCGATATTCAAAAAATACTTTTCATCTACATCACTATTATGAAATTTTTTTTTTTTTTTTTTGGTTCTCTTCTCCCGATGGATGATGTATGAGGTGATAGGGAAGGCAAAGGGTCTAGCCCATACAGCCAAGTCTGACGTAATATATCTTTCTTTTTTATGAGTTAATGAGGTCATCATCAAATTCCAGATGCTGCAGAATTTGATGCTTTTCATGGAGTCACTCGCGGCACCATAGCTCAAACACGTCGGGTAAAATATGGGAGTTGACAGCGCGGGAAAACCGCAAAAAATAAACTGCAACTTGTGCCCCATATTTAAAGTCCAATTTATCGTTTTCCATAATTATTCACATTGTAGCACATTATTAAACAAAACAACACCACTTTTGACCAATAATATCCACAGTAAATTAATTTACAAAACAAAAACTTGCACTTGACATGTTCACGCAAAATGGCGCGAAGAACTTCACTATTATGAAAGAAAGAATAAATGGATTTAAGATAAAATATTGGCACTATAACCAGACTTTTTATTAAATAAAATCTATAGTTTGCGTTATGAATTTTGTACTAAATAGTTGCCTTCTTATTCTTGTCAAATAATAATGACAACATACCTCTCAAGAACGGACAAACAATAGTTTACAATTACTTGTACACTGCGTGAAATATTTAATCATCTTTGTTATATTTGTATTAATAACACGCAGTGTACGAACAAATGTAGAATACCCTTGTATTATGTTCATATAGAAAACTGTGCCTATAGCCGGTTGTCATGTATGTAAACTTTAATAGGGCATTTTTGTTTTGTATTATTCCAACAAAGATATATTACGTCAGACTTGGCTGTATGGGCTAGACCCTTTGCCTTCCCTATCATCTCATCCATCATCCATCGGGAGAAGAGAACCAAAAAAAAAAATTGTATTATTCCAATTTGTTTGGTCTAAAATAAAATAATGAAGTGTGAACTTGTAAATTAAAAACTTTAATAATTACAATGTTTGGCGCCGAGAAACCGCGCTTTTTAAGACCTGGTAAGCATTTTTATTCCAAATATTAGTTTAAATGTACGTAAGCAATGAATTTTTAATTTAAAGTCCAAATATAGTTATCAAGGCTTTATACATCGATTTAATTAATTTCGAGGATTACGTAAGAAAAATTTGGATTGTATAGAAAGTTAAAATAATGGCCGGAATAGTTGCAATCGATTACCAAAAAATGTGAGGTTATATTTAGATTTTTTAATAATATCTTTCACTGAACTGTTTCCTAGATTGTTAACTATACTATTTTTGACTATCCACAGCTAATACTTCATTGTATCCATCAAGAAATAAGGATGAAACTGACATTTTGATAAATCCCAACTCTGATGCTGCCCTAGCCTCTGATACAGATGCCAAATCCAACTTCGTCTACAATAAATACCATCATTTACCATTGGAAGCTCAACGGCAACGACTTCCTGTGTTCCAATACCGATCCAATATACTTTATTTGCTAGAAAGATATCAAACGCTGGTACTGGTTGGAGAAACTGGATCAGGGAAATCTACGCAAGTACCTCAGGTAAGTCACATTACGTAATTTACTACATTAGGGCCAAACTGAATTCTGCCTGAGAAGTTCGGCAGTCAATAAATTAATGGAATAAGCTTCTGAGACTGCATTAGCAGGATTATACAGTATTTGGTTGCATAGAAAGAGGAGCAGAATGGTGGATGGTAAGTGTCTTGTTACATTTAAATAGAAACCAGCCCATTGCAACCCTGGGACACCACTCTTTACTTTCCCACACACAATGTGCCCGGCACCCACATGGTAAACCAATGCAATCACTAAGAAACAAAACAGTATCAAATGCCATAGGGTCACCCATCATCAAGATGTCATATACAGCCAGTTTCTAAAACATATTTTTGTACTTAATTATTAAATACTACTACTATGACTACCTCCGTGGTCTAGTGGTTATTTCTGCGGATTTAGACTCAGAGGTACCGGGTTTGATTCCTGGTCAGGACACGAAAATATTTATTAATGTTAATAAATACATTTAATTTATTTGTGATATTTCTCGAGTTTGGTACCCCGGAGACATCGACGAGCTTACCATTTTGATTGGCCTATAGTAAAGTTGGCTAAATGTTAATCCGCTTATTTAAAAGTGTGGTTTCTGACCACCCCGAAAGGGAAACGGTTGTGATGATACTTTACTTTATTTTCGTTTTTTAAAGCATTGGCGGTTGCAAGCCTAAGACACAATTCTTCTTATCAGCCACAAGATGGACCCGGCACTCGCATGGTGAATCCATGAAATGCTTAGAAATTTGTCTTCTGTCTTCTCTTGCTTATGTAAAATTTACAGGTTTTGCAAGAAATCTGTTTCACAAACATATCGTAAGTAATAATGTAAAAGGGAGCTGTCATTTACACAACTGGAAGTTGACAATTTTTCGATTCACAAAGCAATAACATATAATTAAGTAATTTTGGAGAACTGTTCTCTTAAGTAGCCGAAGATAGTCTTTTTTTTAGTTTAAATTCAAGAAAAGACAAATTTCTAAGCATTCCATGGATTCACCGTGCGGGTGCTGGGCCCATCATGTGAGAGATGAGGAGAATGGTGTCTCGGGCTTGCGACCGACAACCGGTTTAAGAAAAGCAGGCCTCCCTTTTTTTTTTTATTGCGCGATAATACGCTCACCATCCACTGTATCCACTAAATGTATTGACGGCAGACCTGCTTAGGCCCAATTCTTTCAGTAAGTGATGCAAAGATTTTGCTGGAACCTACATAGCTACGGGAATACGAACATAGGCATGAGTGTTTTTTATTTTCACACAAAAAAATAAACAATAATACCATCAACTGTTATTAGTTTAGTCCGTATGTTCAAATACTACAAATGAATATAAATTCAAATTCAAAATTCAAATTCAAAATATTTATTGTCAGAATTGTTTACATGTAAAATTTCAGAAACATTATCTTCATATACATTATTGTTGAAACAATCTGCCCACATTAGGCATACAATACTTAATATTTTCACTAAACAATATTATATTATATTATTATTATAGCTTTTAATACAAATTAGTTTTAAATTTAAAACCTATGTCAAATTAACATATTATTCAAACACTTCACCTTTACTATGCCTACTACTTATCCACTAATACTAATAAAAATTGTCAACTACAAGGTGCAAATGTCACAATTAAAACCAAAACAATAACAATCAGCAATACAAACAACAAAAATAGGTACTTAATTTAATTCGCTGTCATTTAAAGCGACCAGTAAAAATTGGCTTAACAAAGATACAAGAACCGACAGTTACAGTGCAAATATTATGTTGTAATAATATTAATTGAACTTAAAAAAAGTTATCCTTATTGAACTTACCGTTTCGTAGGAATCAAATATTTGACCGCCTCCGTGGTCTTGTGGTAACAAACGTTGCCGTGAACTCGGGAGGTCGTGGGTTCGATTCCCACCGGGGGCAAGTTGTACATTGTATAATTTGTCTCGGTCTAGGTGTTTATATGTATAATATGTATATTTTTACAAAAAAAAAAAAGGTATAATATGTAGTTTATCAACCATCTAGTTTCCGTAACACAAGCGTCGTAGCTTACCACGGAAACTAGATGGCGCTGTGTGACTTGTCTGGAAATATTTATTTATTCCAAGGATCACAACATGAAGTCAAATAAGTATTATGATCTCACAGAAGAAATGATCAGGAATGGGTTTAAGATTCAGCTTTTCGCAGTGGAAGTTGGTGCGAGAGGAGTTCCAACAAAATCTTTGCACCACTTTCTGAAAGACTTGGGCCTAAGCAGGTCTGCTGTCAATACATTTATGGAAAGAGCTTCCAAGACGGCATTAACGGAATCATACGGTATTTGGTTGGGTAGGGAGAGGAGTACAATGGTGGATGGGTGAGTGTATTATCACGCAATAAAATAAAAATTCTAAAAAAACATCACATGATTAATGGACGGCCCCTAATTAGCTTTTCTGTAACCAACCGTTACTGTAACTTAATAAGTCACCCCAAAGTTTGTGATGGAAAATATGCTATTAGTGGTTTTAAGGCGAGGTTATGGGGTTGAAGGTAGGACAGGGTGTGGCAAATTTTAACATAACTATTAAAGTTTATTAAGAGACAGTATATATATATGTTTTGTATATATATATATTTTGCTAAAATACAGTGTAAATTTTATATAACAACACTGAAGGGACTGTGCATGTTATGGCGTTAGGGAGTTGTCGTTAAATGGAGAGAAGAAAAATCATGTATGGAAGACAAGCTAAAGCAACCAAAGCCAATGGGGTGTATCACTAACTTTTTATCACGATAGATGGCGCATGATAGATGGTACCTAATAGAACTGTCAGTTGCATAGAAAACTTGTATTTTAATTACGAAATTTATTATTTTCTGGATATATTACCGAAGTCAGCAGCTTTTAAGTGTACAAATATTTGATTTCCAATCGAAATCAAAGATATGGTGATCTCAAAATTGCCGTTCTAGTAATTAAACCTTTTTTCTTTTTAAAGACGGTGTTCGCTTTCCTAATAAGCTTTAAGGTAGGTAATGTTAAGTTAAAATTCGTATTTCTGTTATAAAAATAAAAACTACAAAAACATTTAAAAAATGAACCGATATAGGTGTAAACAAGGTACCAGTGCCGCTAGCGACATCTATAAAAAAGCTTTGCCTGATACACCCCATTGATTTCGATGCTTTAGGGAGTTTGACGTTAAATCGAGTGACGTTACATGGTGTTTACACTGTATATAAATTACAGGGCCCATGTAGCAGTCGGTGAGTGTAAAGTTGGCTAAAAGTGTATCCGTTTCTTTTCTAAAACGTCATAATGATTTGTTATTTAAAAAGCCTGGTTTCTGGTCACCCGAAAGGGATACGGTCGTGATGACACTTTACTTTTTTGCTTCTAAGAC
The DNA here is from genome assembly GCA_910589645.1 of Tinea semifulvella. NCBI lineage: Eukaryota > Metazoa > Arthropoda > Insecta > Lepidoptera > Tineidae > Tinea > Tinea semifulvella. The sequence goes on along the minus strand of OU342619.1, from coordinate 1,847,177 downwards.
CTGTTTTATGAAATAATGATATTGCCTCTTTTAAGTTTTGAAGAGTGACGTCATAATTAATTCGTTATTTGACGGGATATGGGCGCGGGTAAGGTCATAATTATAATGAAGTCGTGACCTGTACGGTCATTGCTAGTAAAGCCCACTATTTTTTATTTTTTTTTAATTTATTTTCCTTATATCATAACATTTAAATACAACATTATTCTGCCAAACTATAAAATAGTTTATCGGCAGATAGCTCTCATCACAATAATGATATATTAGCACAGTTTAGTTTAAGATTAAAGATTAAATAAAATACAACTATAATAATAGATTCATCATTATGTAAGCAAGAACAATGACCAAAGACTAGCTTAGAAATATTTTTTTTTGGTCTGATACAGTTGTTCGTATTGATGAATAAAACATCATGTTAGGCGTTATAGTATACAGAGTTTCAGTTACAACCTCTATATATATATATATATATATATTTAGTTATAGTTTATTGACATTTTAAATTCGAATATAGTTTTTTATCTACTATTTATTAAAATACCCGACGAGGCACCTTTACAGCCACAAACTAGACCTAAATTATTATATATTATAATAAATATTATAAATAAATAAAATTAAAATAAATATTTCCAGACTGGCGAGGTATTTTGTTTAGAATTGATATTTAAAAAAAAAATTGACTTAACCGAGTGTTCCGATAGGATCCTTTGGCGATAAATATAAAAAAATACATGGTTGGATACATGTTGCTCAGCAAAATCTATAACCATTCCTTTTTTTAAAGTAAATCAGACGAAAAGTTCTCGAATGACTAGTTTCACAAGGTTTCCTTACTAAGTTGCTAAGCTAACAGCATACTCTTTGGACCACTTCGCTGCTTAGTCTTCCACTAACATGAGTAGAATCATTGTCATGTAATAGGTCTACGTGAATAAAGATATTTTGACTTTGACTTTTAAAAACATATATATATGTTGAGTCAGTGCAAGATTCTTGCCGGACTCATTTCTCACTTCCGACCAAAATTGGAAGTGCAAGAACAAAACGAGACCAGGTGTTCTGATGCAAGACTTCGTAGTTTTAGGCAAGCCACATGGTATAATAAAACATGAACGAAAACACTTGAAAAAGTAGCCTCACCAAAAAGTGGTATATCTTAACAAAAACGACATTTCGCGCTGGTTTATGAAGTTGCTACGAAATGTTGGAAATGCTATAAAACGAACGCGGCCACAATGTACGATATGTATCAGACAATCAGTGGCGGATTTACCTGGCCTATATAGGCCCAGGGTTAAGGCGGCCAATCGTGTCAAAAAACTTGTAATGGCGTTTGGCTGGCGGGCGAGACAGACAGACAGTGGGGTCGTTCAGGCCCGGACGCCTAATGGGCCTGGGTTGGGAACGGGGTTATTCCTCCGTTATTACCTGCAGGATCTCAGCGAGTAACCACCCGCCGTTAATTCATGCACTTTTAGTGCTGGGCGGCCGAGACTGCAAATCCGCCTCTGCCCGAAATGTAAAAATTAAAAAGAAACGCAATTAGGTACAGCAGTCGTTTTCAAAAATTGTAAGAACAAAGGTCGTGAACAAACGTACATTTGTCATAGATTTACAACACCACCGTTCCGTCCCGGTTCCACTAACACCAACTTGTTGAATACTTTAAATTGCCATTTATTTCTGGTCAGCGTGGCGGGTTTGCCCAAATTCTCCAGATATATGTTCTGGAAGGGTCATTTCCAGCAGTGCTGCAGATGCCGTGCGAGTTTCGTAGTTCTGTGTTTAGTTCGCACGTCAACGATACATCTGACAGCTCAGACATATATTCATTGCGTGTTGTCAATGCATTTCTAAAGGCCTAACCATTGCTTTAGACGCAATGAATCGGGTACAACTCATTCATTACTTGTTTGGTGGGAAAAGGGGCGGGCGTTTAAACTTGTTCGATCGAACGTGCACAGCTGGCGGATTTTATTTCGCATGCTTATTCAGCGGTGTTAGAAAATTGCTGGCGCTAAATAAAGCAATAAATAGTTTAAAAAATATATGTTTTATTATTTTTAACATATTTTTAAAGCCTCCACAGCTTTAAATAATATATTTTTCTGTTATATCGTTATTATAAGACCGTTTATTTATTTATAAACTCTTTATTGCACAAAAAACTTAAAAGTAATGTGCAAGGGCGAACTTAATGCCTTTCGGCATTTTATAACAGCTAACATTTGGGAGTGTGATAGAGGATTTACGGGGTGCTTTATTATAAACATACAATTTACGTACAATACATAATAATCGTTACATACTACTACTTAAATACATAAATATATATATACACAAATACGAAACTAGGTATATTATAAGACCGTTCGTCGCTAATGTCCTCATTAATTTCCTACTGCGTTCCTTTCTCTACCAATATTTCAAACTTATATGTTTAAAAATCGTAGTAAATTTACATACGATATTATTGCTTTTTTATATCCATAATTAAAATATATAAATATATCAAGTGTACATATTTAGTAGAACGGTAGTTTTTTTTATTTTTTTATAATTTGCACTTATACCTATATAATATGTATTATAAAATACTCCTTTGATTCTAATCCATTTTTTTTAAATTCGTTTTATTTGACTCGTCTTTCCTTAACTTTGACACTGGCATTGTTTTTAGGTATATATTATAATTTGTGGTGGTCCAGTTGTAAGAACGCGTACTTTAATATTAAGATTGCGGTTCAAATCCCGGTTTGTAAACCATATAGAAATACACTTGATTACTTACATTTGTCGTATACAAAACACAATTTAAAAATAAATCTAAGGGCCACGCTCGGCCAAAATCTCCAAAAATATGTTTTGGATTGTTTTATATATAAATATTAGGACCGAATTTTAAAACTATAATAAGTAGTAAATAAAAAAAGTAATAAGTATTTATCTTCAGCAGAAAAAATCCTTATTTATGCATCTTCCAAGGAAAAAGGTTGCAGTTCTTTAGTAGACAGCACTATAAATTATAATATTCTAAGGGAAAAAAAATGTTTGACAGCAGTTGAACAATGTGTCAATGTGATAGTTGTAGTTTTTAGTAATAAACAAAAAAAAAATACTGGATAACGAGATTTTTAATTATTGAAACAGTATTTAGGTAATTAATATATTACAACTAACTTCGTTCAGCTCGGATTTAATGTATACATGAATTGACATATACGCGTAGGTATAAATTTTTTTTTGTATGTGATGCAATCTACTACGTGTTTTGTATGCGATTAAGGCATAGGGCAAGGTTTTTTTAATTGTCCTTAAAGTTCCAGTTGTAACGTTTGTCAAACAACCTTCCTGATTTCGTGAAAACTGTCACGTACATAAAAATATCTTAAATATTGGTCTATATTTTGCAAGATTAACTAAAATCTACAGTAAAACGTTAAACTGAATATGTCTTTTCCGCTTTAGTAATAGATAAAGCGCTGCATTGCTGATTGGGAGCGCGCGTCTCAGCGGCCGCCATGATTATTGCCATTCCTACGCTGGCAGTGCGATCGTGCGCGCGCACTTTTGTTTAAAAACCACTGCAACACTGAACTATTACGATAAATATATCGTTAATAACGTTTTTGACGAATATCATTTTAAACTACAACGCTTTATGTCCGAATTTAACAATTCAAAGCGTGCGTGCTCGTTTTATGTGTATTTTAAGCTCCGCGCTGACTCAATCTGTGTTGTTGATTAGACTGTGTAAATGTACCATTTGACCGGGTATTGTTATGATAACATAAACCATAGAACTAACAGTGTACTGATATTGTGTAGTGAACAAAGTGATGATAAAAACTAAGCTAAAAAATGGCCTTGGGTGTTTTTTTTAACTCGTCCGCTGGCATTGAGTACGAGAATGCATCGAAAAACCTGATTCGTGGCACAGGAGTGGGATTATAAACAATTGTTTGTAAAGCCAGTGTATAATAACTACAGGACTGTGCGCCGTTGAAACACGTCATCGCTATTTCAAAATGTTATTTTAGGGAATCTAATTTAATCTATTTTTATAGACGACATTTCGTAAACGTTCCGGGGTTTGTGAGCGTCGTGTTGCGGCCTCGTTTCAAGAAATTTATAAACAAACAATTCTCCAGCGGTTACCATTGTTAACTGTTATTTTCACAACTTTGTCGTTACGGTCTAATGTCGCTTGAATAGCGGGTCGTACGCGAGGTGGTCTTTTTTATAAAACCCACACACGGGCAATAGCTGATCTCAGTTGTGCATCATTGATCCACGTGTCGCCGTTATCGTCACTTTACAATCAAAATGATGTGGCCTTCATCTCAAGCCAGTAAGATACTCACGATACTATTCGCTGTAATAGTAATCTATTGCATAGCAATGGACACGTTCCTCTTTTTACGAATACAAAACTATAAAATAGAATTATTCGATGTAAAGGATGAAAAAGGGAATGCAACGAATTTCGATGTGTCTACGCACAAGTCGACAACGAAAATTCGATACGAAGATGTCACATGGGTGCCTTGTAGTATAAACCCTCTATGTCATCCCACAGTAAAGGGACTAATGGTGGATCACGTGAACCACTATATTTATGCGCCATTATGTTCCATCATGGATATAGGTTTAGGAATTTCGGATAGAATGCTGTTTATAACTCCAAACATGATATCAGCTTTCCACGTTCTTGTAGCGTTTATTGGCGCCAAATTTTTAACGTGTAAAACGTTGGCGATGAGACGTTTGGGTGTTGTGTTGTTCCAAATTCGAATGTTCTTAGATGATTTGGACGGTCATGTTGCCAGAGAACGAAAGCATATTAAAGGGGAGAGATCAGAAGTCGGATCAATGGGTTACTGGGTGGACGGCATTTGTGATCTAATAGGAGTAGTTGCCATGATGATTGGAATAGTTATATATTTCAAGACAAATCCTCCCAGAAGGGGCTATAAAGGAACTCCTAGCAGCACATTGCCCTATCACCAATTGAAAGAGATAAACTCAACCGAAGATGTCGAAAAAGATTTGAGCACAGAAGTTGGGATTTCATACAAAACGAAAGTTCCTTTCCAGAGAATAGTTCAAGTGATTGGTCTGTTTTCTGGACAAATGGTATTGTCTTCTTTAGCCTGGAATCGGTATATTGACATTTATCAGGAGATGCTAGAAAATAGCACCATGTACGATGTTTTTAAGCGGGAAACTACTTTTGAGTCTGGAATGTTCTTCTCGGCGACTGGTCTCTGGCGGATAGTAAATCCACACAGTTACCTTCATTTGCTCTCGTTGGCAATTTTCTGCGATAAGACGTGGTGTTTTTTGCAGACGGTACACCATATAGGGTACTTGGGCTTGGTTGTTGCTGTCCTTACGTCGGAATGCTTGGTCTCGACTATCAGAAATTATGTTACAACTACCGGTTTATGATTCGAATAAACACTAACGATGTTTGACGGTATATTTGTGGACTCAAATTGACAACATCTTAACCTATTTTGGATTCGAAAAAGCTATTAGATGCGTCTTAAAATACGTTTAGTCTTTTTACATACGAATTTTTAGACGTGTTCTTAATGACTCCTCCACTCAATTATTCCTTTCGGAGGGAGCGACTCAGCACATTACTTCACTCGAGGAATGACCTGACTGTCAACCTCCTTGAAGCGTCTTTGTGTTATTTTCGGCTAATATTGTAACTTGTATTTTTTCTTTAAAAAAATTCAAACTTTTTTAAATCGGGTTTTGTTAGAAAATAATTTTCGTGACACGTGTATAGTATTGCCCAAAACAAGACCTAGACTGGCTAAGTCTTGGTATTGTATCAGAAAAAAAAATCTCGGTGATGTTCTAGCACTTCTAATCTAGGTATTGAAATTGGTTTTGCGCAAGACTCTTGCAAGATTCTTGCTCTGACTAAAAATATATATTTGTTTCTTATTGTAGTAAGAAAACCTTGTGAAACTTTAGTGTCTGTCCGCAAACTAGTATCTCGAGAACTCATGGTCTGATTTACTAAGAAACTGGAATAGATATTGTTGATATAAGTATCCAAAATAAAGTATTTGATGAAGATATTTCAAGTCATCTACATTAAGGGGTCGATATTTTTTCCTCTGAACCCTAAAAAAGACAGATACGAAACAGTTACCAATAGGAAAAAATATATAGTTAGCACAATAATTTTAGCAAAAAAAAAATGGAAATAAAAGTCTGAGACTCTTGCGGACGACCAATACCAAGACTGCAAAAACAAAAAACAATTCGGGCAATACTACACGTGAATATTCATAATATGAAAGAGACGGTCCTATGGATGACAAAATTGCTAAATCGTGTAGTAATTCTGAGATTATAGGGCATTCAATTTAAAATTTTACAAAAAAAAAAATTACCGGAAATATTTAAAATGGTTTATAACAAAGAATTTCGATTTCAAGGACCCCTTAACCCGTTTGACAGTTGAGTAGACTAGTTGTTAAGGAAACGTCGAAAAGGGTATTAGAACCTAAAATGTTCTTTGGAAATATTTGATATCTGATGTTTTTAAAGTCCGAATCAATAGACGTCGCTCTTAGTCAAAAGTCTTGCTTCAGACCGTCTGATAATGAAATTATTCTGTCACTTTGACAAAGTAAGCAAGACTTAGCAGAACATCTAATAAATCGTGATTTTTAAGATGATAAATTTGACAATTTGTACAGTATTTGATTGTAAAACGTATAAACTTATAAAGTTTTAATGTTATGTACTAAGATGTACAAATTGACCTCTAATATCTTAAAACTAAGCCGTTATGGCTGCCCAATCGTGTATTGTAAAAAAAAAGAACTTGGGATTTTAAAAGGAAAAGATACGGTACGAAACATTTCGCGTGGAACTAGCAAACTTCGTCTAACTGACGCACTTGAATACTAGTAAGCTAGCTATCGAGCCGTATTCTCTCGCTCGCGTCCCATACATACATATCTTCATGCTAGATTCCTTGCGGGGTAGGCAAAGACAATTGAGCGCCACTTGACAGGATCTCGACATAACTCTTTCGCTTCGTCGACATTCGTCAACATGCCCGTTTGTTACGAAGGCTTTTTAATGCACATACAGCCAGTGTTTTATTTATTTGATCGTGTTATGTGAGTCTAAGTCTGCCAGGGCCTCTTTTACCCACAACTTTCGCATTATATATTTGGTTCGTTAATATTTCTTCGCTCATCCTTTCATCATGCCCGAACCATCGTAGCATGCCTTATTTTTGTCCCTATGCTTTCTTTTATACCGACTGTGACAGAATCTATTTCGTTAACGACATCGGTGATGCAACTGTGGGTGTAACTTGTTATTTGTTCATAGGTTTTTCATTTTGTAGAGAATAAAACGCGTGCCGTATCTTCTCCTTTTTTTTACATAGGTATCTACGAATGTTAAGTCAAATATCGATTAATGTTTTTGTGATATTTTGTAAATGTATAGTGCCAATCCTGTGGAGAGAATAACTATAATAATTTGTGGAATAAGATTACGATTTTTCAATCGTCAAATATGTACAGGCCCAGTCAAGCCGGCATAGTGTTAGGGACCGATGTCAGTCATGAGTGTCTGATTCCAGTTGCTAACATTCATGAACCTTGCGCACTACTTACCATTAGGTGGGCGCAATTTGTATGAAAAACTGTCAAAATTATCAGAAAAACATTATCTGACGATTGAAAATTAACTTTTAGTGGCGTAAAATACATCTTTACATACATAAAACAATCTGGGTATTAAGCGTGTTTATTTATTTATTTAGTACACACAGCAGTACATATATTATCACACACATAACATAGTATAATTATAACTTATCTAATATATGTACCAATTAGGTGTCACAGCATTCACCAATATAAAAAGAAGAAATTTAAAAACTTATTACTTTAAAAACCAAAAAAAATAAATTTAACAAAAACTATCAAAGGACATGGGGCACTTTAGTATGGAAACCATACCCACGGCGGACACGAACAAAATATAGCACAATGTGTTGGTATATGACTCTGAGTTACTATGAACTTAGTCGCATTATTGTGGGTTACGGGAATCTTGTAAAAAATAAAGAAATATATTGATATAAAAATCAATAAGATTTCGACATTTTGTAGCATTCTTGTCAGATAACAATTTCTAAAAGCACTATTATAACACTAAAAATAATAAAGGGAAAATAAAAATAGAATAAAATAAAAGTAAATTATTATTTATACCATTATATGTATATATGAATTATTCAAATTCATCCAAATCTATAATAACATTATCTAAGAATAAAGCAGGCGTGTCTATGGCTTCTTGATGTCTGGCCCAAGACAGAAAATAAACAATGCTTGCAATATGTGCACAACTCCCGACAGTGCGGCGGCCGTGTATACATGAGCAGTAGGTAATCCCAACAAACGTATTTCTTAGAATCTTTGGTACTAATGGTGCCGACAGTAAATACGTGCTTGCTGGACAATAAAGCAAACAAACAAAAGGCTGTACACAGCTGCAGTTATTTTTAATTTCGGCAACTTAGAAATTACCTACTGTTTATTGCTTAATTATTATTAATATACTTCATTGCACTTTACTTAAAATAGTACAAAGGCGAACTTAAAGCCCTTTTGGATATTTCTTCCTGCTAACCTTTGGGTGAATGAAACAGTATAAATATGTGGGGTACAATTCTAACCAATAACCTACTAATAAACTACATTTATAACTAGTATTTATACATAAACTACATAAATGATGACGTATTGTTGTCGTTATTTAGAGGGTTTGTAATGCTACATAAGAGTGTACCTATCATTAACACTATTTAGAATAAGGTAAACTAACCCAAGTCAAGTAATTTTGACGTTTTAGGGTATTTGTCGTTAAATCGTGTGCTGTTAAATGAAGTTTACACTGTATATAGAGAAAAACATTCGTTTAGTTGTGTATTTTTTATTTTAATAAAAACATCATAACTTTATTCTCCCATCGATAAAAAAAAAATGTTTACATATAATGAAAGGCCACATTATTTTCTTTAATTTAAAACCATTTTGGTTAATGTCCGCCACTTTTCGCTAAGCGGGTCATATTTGCCCATTGTCCTTTACAAAATAAAAATATGACTTCTAAAATACAATTATGCATTTTTCTCTTTTTTAATAGAACTAATAAGGAATAATAAAAATTGCACAAAGGTACATTAAAAAAAAAAAAAAAAACACGTGTTTGGATTAATCATCATCACGACCGTTTCCCTTTCGGGGTCGTCAGAAACCACGCTTATAAATAAGCGGATTCACATTTAGCCAACTTTACTGCCGGCCAATCATGACAAGTGGCAAGCTCGTCGATGTCTCCAGCGTACCAAAGGAGAGAAATATCACAAATAAATTAAATATTAATTAAATGTATTTATTTACATCAATCAATATTTTTGTGCAGGAATCAACCCCGGTACCTCCGAGTCTAAATCCACGGACTTAACCGCTAGACCACGGAGGCAGTTTATAAATATAATAAAAAATGGTTAAAAATCCAAACACCCTGTATAGATATCTACAATTAAAAAATTACAAACATACTTAAAGACTATAAATATAAAATATTCACTCGTATTATTGCAAAAGATGTTTAAAAAAATAACATATAATTTACTTTTTTAGCTACATTGTTTTTTTTTTATATATATTTTTATTCTCTTCAAAAGGCGAGCTCAAACTATTCTAATCTCTACGAATAATCTAATATGTTACCTTTTTATAGTTTTCTTTTAGAGGAAGAGTTTTTAAGCTTAGCATCCATCTCTGTAGGTATAAAACGCGTTCCTTACAAATATACGAACACGCATGTATCCAAAAAGTAACACTTGACGCTCAACGTCAGGAAAATCGATTAAAAAAAATATAAGTAAAGTATCTTCACGACCGTATCCCTTCCGTATTACCATCTCCAACAGGAGGTCTAGGACGCTGTGTTCTAGGGGCTGTAATGAATGAATGAATAGACCAGTAATCGAAATCCACGGACTTAACAGCTAGACTACGACTACTAATAAGAATTTGTCAAATTCAAATTTAAAATTCTTTATTGTCAAGATTGTTTACATTGGTATAAAGGGGTGATGTACATTACTTAAATTTTAAACAATCTGCCCACAATAGGCATACAATAATTCGATATTATAAATATAATTAACATTTCGTCATTCAAATACATTATAAATAAAAAAAAACAAACTTTAAACAATAGTATTATCATTATTATTATTACAAAAATTAAAAAAAATATTTATCTACTTATTTATCTAAATTAAATACTATTTAATAATGAATGTCCAAAATCAATTAAAATTATAAATGTCAAAATATTAAAATTAAATTAGTAAAAGAGACAACCTAATAATTTTAAGTTCATTATCATTCAAGAAATCTAAATCTAATAACATTTTTGCAACAAAAAAATGATAAGCATCTTTTTAAATAATATAGTCTCTAGTTCCTTAGTGTAGCTTGGAATTTTGTTGTAAATTTTTGGCGCCCGTGTGTAATATGCTTCGGTGTATCAATGCAGTATTTTGACGGGAGTCAGCAGCGTATACTCTTTATGCCTCAGCTTCCTGTTGTTACACTGGGATCTTGTTGAAAAAATGCCGGATTGTTCTATGCATTATTGTTACACGATTCAGTACACGTATGTTTTTTACGCCACTAATCGCAAATATTCTGTAGAAAAGGTAGTTGCTAGATTTTGACTGATTTTCCGTAGAATGCTGAAATAATTTTGAAATGAGTCTATTTTTTAAATATATATTTATCGAGTCACGGGATTGTGAAGATGGAAATACCTACCTAGATACAGAAGGAATTTATAAAATTGAATTTATTGAAAATCGAAATATGAGACAAAATTCAATTGGTATTGTTTCTGTACTTAAAATCTACAAAACTAATTGTTTTTTTATTTTGTTATATGTCTAAAGGTGCATCCACACCTAAGTAACTTTTTGTAGAGCAACGATTCCAAGTGTTAATGGGCAATATCCGATTACAAAATTGTATTTGTTATTACTTAGTATATGTTGTCGTAACTTTTAAAAACATTTAACATGTAATAACAATCGATAACATTTGTTACAGAATATTTCCTAACGTTACCGTAACACGGCAACATAAAATAATATAGAGGTACACATCCGTTGTCTGTTACAAGTTTGTTAACATACGAGTATGCCATGCTAGGATTAGCATTTAGAAATTTTAAAAGTCCTGACCTAAAGCCTAACATTTCAATAAAATTCCTGACCTAAAGTCAGACATTTCAATAAAAGTCTTGACCTAAAGCCTAACATTTCATAAAAGTCCTGACCTACATTCTGATATTTCAATAAAAGTCCTGAACTAAAGCTAATGTTATTGTGTTACATTAAGTTGCTCTACAGAATGTAACTTCAGTGTGGATGCATGTTTAAGGTAAAGTATATGCTGACTGTGATTTTTGATGTGTAATTATAAGCGAAATTTTTAATTATTATTGTATTTAAAATTCATGACTTGTTAGAAATGTTGTAAGAATCTGTAATACTCATTTATGTTCAGCTAGGAGTGTAGATCGCATCAAATGTTTTATTTAAGACCGTGTTCAGTTGTGCGCGACGAACGGTTGCTGCAACGTATAGAATTGTATTGTAATAGTTTCCTATGGGGCCATTTATTCATTTCGTAAGACAATTTGGGGGGGAAGGGGACTAAGTTTATTTTTCTCATAAAGGGATGTGATCTCTTAGTTCTTACTTAAGATTACAAAAATTGCGCAAAGTCGATTATTTCAATGGCAAATTCACTTTTTTAAGATTACATACAAACAGTATTTAATATGTAAATATGATTTAAAAACATAAACTTTAAACGGTAGCCTCTATCCGTACGCGTACATACAAAATTGGAGACTCTTACATCTGTTGCACGCTGAAGATGTGGAATGCTCTCCCAGCCAGTGTGCTTCCCCATGTGGTAGGGACTGATGTCGGTCGTCTGAGTCTAGCGTCAGTTTCTCCCATTCTTGGACCTCGCGTACCGCTTACCATCAGGGGGCGCGGTGTTGTGCCCAGTATATATATAAAAAAACCTAACCAAATTTGATTATATGTATTCATTCTTACGTAATAATATTTAACAGGGGGAAGGGGTCGCCCTATTCTTAAGGTATTCTTATTTTTAAAATATGTATACATAAGTAAAGTCTCACGGCCATAACCTTGCACCCTTGAGGTGGTCAGAATCCACGGTTTTTTTAAATCTTATCCTCTTTTAGCCAACTTTACTATAAACTCATCATGACATAAGGCAAGCTCGTCGATGTCTCTAGCATACCAACCTCGAGATATATCACATATTAAATAAATTATTGACCAACAATCTAAACCTGTGATTTCGCGTCTAAATTCACGGACTCAACCGCTACACCACGAAGACACTTAAATAAACATCTCTGTGAAAATAAATAATAATTCTATAAATATTTAAAGGGTGGTTTATTATACGGGTCTAAGGGCGGTCACGTGACTAATTAGGTAAAAATTAAAACATATTTGATGTAAATAACATTTCACTTAAATTGTACAAAAAACTCAATCCAAGTTAGTTTAAGCGTTACGTGATTGATAGGCATTCGTTAGCACTCTTTACACGTAAAATTAATGACGTGTTTATGAGTTTTAACGAAACCATCATTATGAAAACCATACTAATTTAATCATTATGAAAACATAATGAAAGACATTGTCAATCAATTATCAAATTCTTGTTTGAAATTTGATATTGTTGGTTGAAATATCATTAATTTTAATATACCTTCCACCATATACGCGTACATATAAATTTGGAGACTCTTGCATCTGTCGCAATTCCTGGACCTAGCCTACCGCTTATCATCAGGTGGGCGCGATGTCACGATCACACAGTATAACAGAAAACCATGAACGAAATATGTTCCACACTGGACGCGTCACAAAAAGACAAAGATACTTCTAACTCAGAATTATTAGCAGAAAATCTACTTGAGCTAGCGAAGATGCAGAACTCTAATTGCCGTTCATGTGCCTTCTGGTCATACATACATACATACATATCTTCACGCCAAATCCCTTGCGGGGTAGGCAGAGACAATTGAGCGCCACTTGTCACGGTCACGACATACCTCTTTCGCTTCTTCGACATTCATCAACCTCTTCATACATGCCCTTTTGTTTCGATGGCTTTTCAACGCACCTTCAGCTATTGTTTTATTAATTTGGTCGTAATATGTGAGTCTAGGTCTGCCAGGGCCTCTTTTACCCACGACTTTCGCATTATATATCTGGTTCGTCAATCTCTCTGCATTCATCCTTTCAACATGCCCGAACCATCGTAGCATGCCTTTCCTTATTTTTGTCCCTATGCTTTCTTTCATACCTACCCTTTTTCGTATTTCGTCATTACGTATGCGGTCCGTCAAAGTGACGCCGCATATCCGACGCAACGATCTCATTTCTACTGCATTAACTCTACTCTCATGCGTATTCTGACATATCCACGTCTCGCTTCCATACATAAGTGTTGGTACCAGCATGGCATTGTGTATGGCGAGTCGAGCTTTGTCACTGACATTCCGACTGGCGATCAGTGACCCCAGGGCACCGTTGACACTATTTCCCGCGTTCACTCTTCTTTCAACATCCCTTTCATACTTCCCATCCGCAGTGAAAACACTGCCCAGATATATAATTTCATTTACTTGTTCTAGACTTTCTAGAGTTTCATCATCAATCTTTATCGTCACGGTTGTCATCCTTCTTCTTTCAAACACTAGTACCTTGGTTTTTCTCGCATTCAAACGGAGTCCTTTTTCTGCACATCCCTCTTTCATTTCTGTGACTAGTGATTGCAGTTGTTGTTCGGACGATGCCATGAGAACAGCATCATCTGCATAAAGCAGGCAGTTCACCACTAAATCACTCATCTTTATCCCACAGTTACTCTCTCTCACTCTTTTTAGGCATTTGTCGAGATATAGGGTAAATAATCTGGCGGAAAGCACACAGCCCTGTTTGACGCCCATTTGGGATTCAAAGCAAGGAGACATACCTCCCTCCACCCGCACACAAGCTTTACAGTCCTTGTACAGGGACTGTATAGCTTGTAGCAGTTTGTCATCAACTCCATACTCCGGCAAAATGTCCCAAAGCTTCTTTCTTACAACTCTATCAAAAGCCTTCTCCAAATCCACAAAAGCACAGAAAACCCTCTGGTTTAAGGCCAAAAACTTCTCTGTGATATTGCGGAGCGAAAAGACTTGGTCAGTGCATCCTCTTCCAGGTCTAAAGCCTCCTTGTGCCTCCCATAAAAGACCTTCAGTCTTCTCTTGCAGGCGTTTCGTGAGAATCTTGCTCGCCAAACTGATCAAACTAATTGCTCGGTAGTTGGCACAGTCCAACCTTCTGGTCAGCTGTGTAGATTCAGGTGCGCGGTGTCATATGTTTCTTCTAGTAAGCGGTTGCAGATACTCTGTCGACCGTAGCGCCATCGAGCGACATGGTGGCGTATTTTAGAGCGAATTATCGTATAAACGAACAAGCTACCACTCGCTATTAGACACGCGCCGTCTGTTCACGTTTTTAAGCGCTTGGTCACTGCTTTATTTCTAGACAAACAGGAGTCGTCATCAGGCTAAAAATATATATTTGGCATAATATATATGTGTATGTACGTTTATTTATATGTGTAATTTATGTAACAGTTTAAGTATCTATTAGTATGTAGTGTGTGTAGTATATTCTATATTGTTAAACTTGATATCGGCACTACCCTTAATCTCACACTCTCCCAAAGGTTAGATGTTAGAAAATGCCTTGTAGGCATTAATCTTCGCCTTTGTACACTTATTTTGTGCAATAAAGAATTTAATAATAATAATAATCTTCAACAAAACGGAGTGGAGTAGCTTTGCGTACCTAAACACCTAATAGTAATATGTTGATGGTTGTACTTGCGAACAGTTCGCGAACAACTGAACACGGTTTAAATGAATGCTAAATTATTGTTTTGTTTTTAAATTTAAATGTGATCGACGTTGTGTCTATATTTGCAATCTTATTTTATTCTCACTATATTTCCAATTTAAAAAAAAAGTTTATTTATAAAGTAAGGCTGGTTTGCACCAAAACTAAGCCTCTGTAATTGTAACGATTAATTTTAAAAATGGCGTCTAATGTACCAGCTGACTGCTGACCTTCAAATTAAATCTCGTACCTTTGACGCCATTAACTTAAATCGTTACAATTATTCTTCATTTTGATGCAACCCAGCCTAAATGTCCAGAAGGTTACAGTAAAATCTCCTTTAACGTGTCCCTTTTGCTTTTATTGTCGCTTTTAGAGATTTTACTGTAATGCATTTAATAAGGAATAATTATTTCTACTTCGTTGAGAAATTGAATAATAGACACAAATACTGCATTAACTTGTTTTAGTTGTGTACAATTAAGTATTATTATTACGAGCACATATGACCTTGCTCCTAACTAAGCGGCGATGAGGTCACATCGTTGTCCCTGGAGAATAAAATGATAACCCATATTTTAATCTATAGGTCGTAATACATTTACCAATTATTTTTTTCAGTATGTTTTACTGTTAAAAAAAATATATACAAAACATGGGGGTCCAAGCGCTAAATCATTTTTAAAAAAGATCTCCCCACGTCTGTCTACTCTGGGGACAAGAGGGCTGGTTCTTTCCTCGCCGAAAGAATCAGCATAGCGATTCAGCGAGGAAATGCGGCCAGCGTTCTTGCCACCATGCCGCGCGGATACGATTTAAATTATGTTTTATAAGTAGGTTTTTTTTTGTTTTAATTAAAAAAAATAAATAACAGAAACATATACAAAATAAATATTGTCACATGAACTAATTTGTAAGACAATACGACAATATTCTATTTTGCTTCACCCAACAATAATTAAATGGTAAATGTAAAATTTATAGTACAATAGTAACTTTGGATGATGGAAAATTTTAATTAATTTCCTATTTACTTAATAACTATATTATTTAATTATTAAATTCAAAACAGGTATAATATATACATATATATTGTTTGACCAATTAACAAATGTGCACCACTGTGCTCTGCTTTTAAAGCGTACACATATTATAATATATAATATCTTAAGTTATATAAACATTTCAATGCTTATCAAAACAAAATTAAAATAGACATGTCACAAGTTTTATAAGATCTCATTTAAGTATTAATTTGTACTATAATATGTCTTGTCAATGAGAAAATTTTTCAATTTAGATTTGGAGTCATATGGTCAACATTTATTATTTGGTCTGGCAACTTATTATAGATCTTTGGTGCCATTCCATGTATTAATTTACTAAATAAACTAAAAACTAAACTTTTAAAACATATAAATTACTATTAATTAAAAAAAAACTACTTAATAAATACAACAAAAATAAATAAATAAATTTCTCCAAATCGCTACCAATGGGCAAAGTGCCAAGGATACTGGGAGCATTGCCACATTGAATGGCAATGCTGATCCTTTGGCCCAAATATTGACTAGGCAGCTTGTCTCCCGATGTGTTGACGAGGTGTTTTGACAACGCCTTGAAAAATTCTTTTGCACTTGGTCCCTACAAGAGTTTCAACTCCAGAATTTAATTTATTTATCCGAACAGTAAAATTTTAGTTATTACAATTTTATTCTTCGGTTATGGCGACATGTAATAAAATCAACCCGAAGGGGATATGTATACATACACCTTGTCTGATTAAATATTTATTAGCTAGCTTAATGACCTGTAATTCACGTTTCTTGTACAAACTAAAATTATCTCAGATGTTTGTAAACAGTGAAAATGCGTGTATTTTGACAACATTTGTGTTGTTTAATTTCTCAATTAGGGGTGATGATTAGAGCTAATTACTGTTATTTAAGTGGTGCCTCGGTTGTAAACACGCTGTTCCTAAAATCCTACAAAGGTCGGTTTTCTTACGTACATTTGCCATAGATTTACAACATCACCGTTCCCGTGCTTCGGAAAGCACGTTATGCCGTCGGTCCCGGTTCCACTAATAGCAACTTGTGGAATCGTTAATGTCATTCATAGATTTACATTAGATCCTCGCCAACCCGTATGGTCAGCGCTGTGGCGAGTGTAAGCTGAATTCTCTAGAGGCCCATCTCCCAACAGTGGAGGTCTAGGACGCTGTATTCTAGGCATTGTAATGATCGCTTTTCATTCAACTAGCTCGCACAATCCAATATTTTCAAAAATTTCTTAGTGTACCTTTTGAGAAATGTCTTATAAAGGCTGCCTCAGAATGATGTTCGTTTTTGACATTTAAATAAAAAAACATCATCAAAGATAAAAACTGAGACTTCCTTTTATATGTATTATTTAAATCTTACCAGTTTTTTGTTTTGGTGCAGTCAATCGTGACTATTGGGAAAATTTGACATTTTTTTGTCATTCGGTGTCATGGCCAGCTCGCTCAATGATCAATAAACCTAGACTAAAGTTATTCAAAGATCATGTGAAACAAATATGCGTTGTGCAGGAATTCGTCTACCTTGGACTGTTCAACTAGGTGCCGCCAACTTCAGACACATTCAGCTAGGATCGCTCATCCTAGTTGAATGTGTCTGAAGTTGGCGGCACCTAGTTGAACAGTCCAAGGTATTCGGGAAACTTCTAAAAAAACAACTCATCGTCCATACCACGATGTTTGAAGAGTCTTAAACCAGTGCGTTCTTCCCGTAATAACGTACGGAGCAGAGACGTGGACACGGACAGTGGGTCTGGTCCACAAATAAGTCGCTCAGCTCTCTAATGGATAGAATTTGAAACTTTGATTTTCGTCAGAGAACCAAAGTTACTGATATAGCATTCAAAATTACTAAGCTAAGGTGGCAATGGCCTGGACAGATCTGCCGCAGAACCGACGACTGATAGGGCAAATGGGTTCTAGAGTGGAGACCACGTACTGGACGTCTCGCTGGTAAGGGTTGGATGCGGGACTGCGTGCAGTGCCGAGCCCTATATCCAGCAGTGAAGAGACAAAGGCTGATGATGAACCGCCAGACAACGGAGGCAGATCATCATTTCGATTTTTGCTATAATCCTGGCAAAATGTGTTTATTCCAGTACTAATCGTATAGGAAATTATTTCCCATGTACTATTATTGGGTTGTTAATTGTTATTAAATCGCAATTGTATTTATTTAAATTGTTTGTCTAATAATGACGTAATAAGCTCTAATTATTTTTATTACTGTATCCTAAGATAATTTTATAATATAGCCTTATCGTTATTAATAAAAAGTTTAACTCACTGTTCATGTTTAAGAATTTCATATTTTAATGTAAACAGTTTATATAATGACCTCATTATACTATATTTGTCATTAATGCAATCTTTTATTCCAATGCCTTTCTAATTACGTATTTTTTTAATTTCTGTGACATTTATGGAACTAGCTTCCAAGACGGTATTAGCAGAATAATAATAATAAATATTTCCAGACAGGTCACACAGCGTTATCTAATTTCCGTGGTAAGCTACGAGGCTTGTGTTACGGAAACTAGATGGCGCTTACCACGGAAACTAGATGGCGCTGTGTGACCAGTCTGGAAATATTATTATTATTATATTATATTATTATTATGTTATACATTTTTTTTTTAAATATATATTATTCATAAAAACCCAGACCGAGACAAATTATACAATGTACAACTTGCCCCCGGTGGGAATCGAACCCACGACCACCCGAGTTCACGGCAACGTTTGTTACCACTAGACCACGGAGGCGGTCAAAATCATACAGTATTCGGTTGGTTTACGCAAATAGTAAATAGTTGGGAAAAGAGTGGCAAAAAACCATCGGCATCGTTCACCCAAACTTCTAACGTTCACTAACGTAGCCAGGTGGATGGTAGGATACTTAGCGCCAACATACCTATTATGGGTGTAGCTTCTTTGCAGGAATAGTATTATAGGTATCCGAAATTCGATTTTTAAACCAGCAAACCAATTAAATGCGCGCAAAAAAATTAAATATTGTGTATATTTTAACTAGTTTACCGTAGGATACATAGGCAGGTACTAAAAGTTACATAATATATTTAAATTTTACTAAAGTTGTATAGTTTGCTTGTTGACAACAATGGCCGACATCTTGAATAAATTGAACCAAATGATTGAATTAATGGCAATTGTATTATGTTTAACCAAACCACAGACATTAAATTTAGTACCCCTACCGTCTACTAGGCGGCGCCATTTTCTATGTGAACCGAAATTTTATTTATTTAAAACTATTGCACGAAGTACAAAGGCGGACTTAATGCCCGTAGACATTTACTGACAGCCAAACCTTGGGGACAAATTTGAACTATTATAGGTGCAATGAAAGAAATATTAAAAAATTAGGAAGAAAAATTAACAGCTTAATTATACACTTACATATTATATTGTTATATATACTATGATATCAATATACTAAATACTAATACATACATAAACATACATATATACACTTACTAATATTGTGAGGAGCTTTTCAGGTAGTGTAGATATACGAGTTTTTTAAACGAAAATCTGGTAGTTGCTTGTCTTATGTTTACAAGATCATTCCATAAATTTGTGGCGACAACGACAAAAGAATTTTGACAATTGTTAGAAGTTTCCACCCCCTATTATTATATGTATTATAGTCTATGACAGTACATTGCCGGTTATGGTCGTGTTCGACGGAAACTTTTAAATTGATTGTTGTTTTACGGACAATATGCCGACCTGCGTGCTAATAATAATAATATAATAATAATAATTCATTTATTTCGGACTTGATCCATATATGTTAGTAACAATTTAACTTAGAACTATGTTAGTAGAAATACACATTAATCAAAAATTAAAACAATGTAAATATAATAATTATTGTTTATTGTGTGTGACATTAAGTCACAGCCCCATAACATTGGGTAACGCAAACGCTGTACAGATTTACACGTTCCCAGTTACAACTCCAATCCAGCGCTTAACAAAAGCGCTGTCAAAACGCGACGATATCATCTTCAGAATGCCGTTGTCACTACCTCTTACTCTATGCAGTATCGACGCTGCCTTTTTGCGGATGATGGCCGGAAATCCATCCACACGAGCCTCCGCAAAAATGCCCGAAGCACTGCTGCGTCGAGGCAGTAAGGAAGTGTTTTGTTTCGACACGAGAAGAACAAAGTAGATAGCGAAAATATATATAAAAAAGTAAAAGTATCATCACGACCGTTTCCCTTCCGGGGTGGTCAGAAACCACGCTTTTATAAATATGCGGATTCACATTTAGCCAACTTTACTATAGGCCAATTATGACAAGTGGCAAGCTCGTCGATGTCTCCAGCGTACCAAACTCAAAATATCACAAATAAATTTAATATTAATTAAAGCGCGGGAAGTGCGGGGTTTCTGCTGAGAACCTTAAGCTGCGCAAATACGCCAACCTCAGTACAGGTTACGAATTTGCGCCGTTTGGGGTCGAGACGATGGGCCCATGGGGACACTCAGCCCAGCGTCTGGCCATGGAGTTGTCCAAACGGCTAACAGAAAAGTCTGGAGACAGGAAGGCTGGCAATTATTTCTGCCAACGTATTAGCTTAGCTATACAGAGGGGAAATGTTGCCAGTCTTCTTGGGACTATCACTGAAGGGTCGTCTCTAGAGGACATTTTTTACTTATAGTTTATTTTTTATTAGGTTTAGTTTATATTTATTTTAATTTTTACTTTTAAGTAGTTTGTATTAATTTATATTGTAATTATTTTATACTGTTTGTTTATAAATAAATAAATGTCATTAATTAAAAAAAAAAAAAATTAAATGTATTTATATACATTAATTGATATTTTTGTGTCTCGACCAGGAGTCGAACCCGGTACCTCCGAGTCTAAACTTCTAAACTAAACTAAAGGACTTCTTAACCGCTAGACCACGGAGGTATTTTGAAAAAATATATAACACACCTTTTATATGAACATAACAAGCAATGCCGCTCTATCTTTTAATCTCTACTATATACCAACTCGTACTGTCGGGTAATACTTATGATAAATATCACAGTAATAGACTTATCTATTTGAAGTACCTGTATTATAGGCTAAGAGATAAATAATACGATAGATAACTCTCTGTTTAACCTGACTTCGCCCGTGTAATATTCAGCAGGCTAAAAACTGAATTTCAGATGTAATACTATTAATATATTCCTATGTAGAAGCTATACCTATTGTGGCCGACGGCTAACCTCTATGCTGCGATTTTTTAAATTCTTTTATTCAAGAATATATTTTATTATTTTTTGTATGACTTTGACATATTTACATTTTGAGATTGGTCTAAAAATACAAGCAAGAAAAAGTCGTGATTGTGCATTTTCATTGAAGATTACCCTATTGCCTATCCCCAACTGTAGATATCGGTCACAGTAATTGGCGCAACAACGTGGGGCAAGAATTATATTATGAATACCCGAAAAAGTCGAAGGATTATGGAAAAATCCGCTACCATAGCAGCGACAGACACCGACCGACAAATGATGAGCGGCGGTGACGGACTAGGAGCTTTGGGCGATACGCGGAGACCAGAGGTAACCGACACGGATATTAGGGTAAACGCTCCCATAATTGACTTAGCCGGCGAAACAGAAAATAGGGTAGACACACCAATGTTAGACTTGACTACAGACACTGGCCGACCTACCGTGATAAGTCGGTCGGGTAGCACACGAAGCATGACCAGTACCATCAGACGACGAATGTTTATGGCTCAGGCTGCGACTAAAAGGGCTGTTTTAGAAGCTAAACGGATAGAAAATCAGGCTCGAATTGAAGGTGAAAGAATTATTTTAGAAGCACAGTTACAGGAGCAGGAGGCAGAACTTGATTGTGGGGCAACCTCGACCCAGGCGAGTGTACTTCGGTGGGTGGACGGAACGACTCACGCGGATATAGCCTGCGAACCGATTACCGAAGTACAACCTCCAGTGACATCCAATGTCAACTCTGCAACGACTGATATTTCTCAACTAGCTAAAGCCATTACGGACGCCTTGAAAACGACAGCTTCACCAGCCATTAGCAATGACAAGCTCATAGGACGCCTTTCTGCCAGAGATTTACCAATGTTTTCAGGAGATCCACTGGATTGGCTGAGATTTAAGAATTCATTCACGACGACCACCGAGATTGGACAGTACACCGACACCGAAAATATCGCGCGCTTGCAGAAATGCCTTCAAGGTGAAGCGTGGGAGGCGGTTGCTGCTCAACTCATGACGGTCACCTCAGCTAATCAAATAATTAAAACGTTGGAATTAAGGTTTGGCCGCCCTGATCTTATTTTAAACAAATTAATAGGAGATATGAAGAGGACACCAAGACTGACTGGGCCTCGCTGTGATTTGATCGTGCTAGCGACCAAAGTTGCCAACTGTGTGGCTGCAATTAATGCGACAAAGCAGCTCAGTTACCTTCATAGCCCGGAACTAGCACGGGAGATTATTGACAAATTTACAGAACCTCTAGTATATCGATGGCTTGATTATTTTGCAGACCTTGACGAAGCTCAGCCCAGATTACCAGCTTTATCGGATTACCTAATGAAGGAAGCTGAGCGGATGTGCAGAGCTGGTGCTGTAGAACTGCCACAGAGGTACACAAAGACACATTTTCCAAATAAACGACCACTACACTTACTGACTGAAGATGATCATGACCACAACGTTACTCTTGCTGTGAAACATTCCAAGCCGACTATATGTATGTTTTGTAAACAACCTGACCATAATGTTACAAAATGTTCTCAATTTATAAAAGAAGATGTTGAGAACCGCTGGAAATGGGTGTGCAAAAATAATCTATGTTTTAAATGTCTGAGGTCTAAGCATCGAGTGGAGACGTGTAGACTGAAAACAAGATGCAATAAGTGCAAAAGAAGACATAACACGCTATTGCACAAGGAAACGTTTACTACTCCGAGTAATAGTCAAGACGAAGTTAAAGAAGATACAGAGACTACGGCTAACATCATTACGAGAGACAAAAAAGTTTATTTAAAGGTTCTTCCAGTTACTATCGACGGACCGCGTGGTACTGTCTGTACATACGCATTGTTGGATGAGGGCTCTACTATTACCCTTCTAGAACGACAGATTGCTGATGAAATTGGTGCTGAAGGTCCTGCATCTGACCTCGTACTACAAGGAGCAATTGGCGATAGTAGTATTATACAGAGCCGCGACGTATCCCTTACCTTGCGGTCACCTGGTGGAACTTATAAACTCGACAAAGTCCGTACGATTAATAAACTTTCTCTTCCAGTTCATACACTCGATGAAGACACTCTCATAAACTATTCACATCTTAAGGACATACCAATTCATAATTTTACTGGACAACCAAAACTACTCATCGGACAAGATTTTTGGCATTTAATTGTTACCCGAGAAACTCGTGAGGGAGGAAAGAACGAGCCGGTGGCTTCGCGTACACGACTAGGGTGGGTTTTACACGGATTTGTTTCAACGTTGACTAAACCCTACCCCGAGTTCAACTTACATTTACGGGCAGACCGCGATGAGGCACTAGATAACTTAGTTCGGAACTTCTTCAAAATTGAAAGTATTGGAGTAGACAAGAAAGACAGAATACCTGCTAAAGATCAACGAGCTTTACAAATTTTGAATGACAAATCTAAAAGGATTAAAGGAAGATGGGAAACTGGATTGTTATGGAAACATGATAAGGTAGAATTTCCTAATAATAGAAGAAATGCTGAAATCAGATTATTGACAGTGGAGAGAAAAATGGATAAAGATGTTAAATACGCAAATGATTATATGAAACAGGTAAATAATATGTTGAAGAAAGATTATGCTGAAGAAATACATGGTAATGTCACAGGAGATTATGTATGGTATTTACCTCATTTTGGAGTTGTGAATCCAAATAAACCTGGAAAACTTCGTCTGGTATTTGACGCGAAAGCTGAAACTAGAGGAGTGTCTATGAACAGTGAGTTACTTACTGGACCTGATTTGCTAAATTCTTTGGTTGGAGTACTAATTAGATTTAGAGAACGAGCTGTTGCAGTTACGGGTGACATACGTGAAATGTTTCTTCAAATTAAAATTGTCAAAGAAGATCGCAATGCACAATGTTTCTTGTGGCGAGGCATGGATCGAACTAATAAACCACGTACTTACCAGATGAAATCGATGATATTTGGAGCTACTTCTTCCCCGTGTACTGCTACTTACATCTTACGACGTAATGCTGATGAATATGATGCATCTCATCCACGAGCTGTTATGGGCATAAAGAGACGACATTATGTAGATGATTACCTTGACAGCGTCGATACTGAGGAGGAGATGAAGCAGCTGATTTTAGATGTAGCGATGATTCACCTAGCTGGGGGATTTGAAATAAGAGGATGGGCTTCAAACAAACCTGGTGTACTCCCGCGACAGCAAGATAATGAAAATACTGTAAGCCTTCTGAAACAAAATGACAATGAAATTGAACGTACCTTAGGGTTAAACTGGAGTCCAACGAATGATTTTCTTGGTTTTGATTTGAGTTTAAAGAGAGTTGTTAAGGAAGTAGCTGATGGATCACGGCCGCCGACGAAACGTGAGATGCTAAAAGTTGTAATGTCAGTATTTGACCCTCTTGGATTTTTATGTCCGTTTCTTATTCGAGCTAAAATACTTATGCAAGATGTTTGGAGAAGTAAAGTTGAATGGGACCAACAAATTAATGAAGAACACACTCAAATTTGGTTTAAATGGCTGGGAGATTTATCAAAATGTAGACATTTCTTCATACCCAGATGTTACGGATTTAATCAATTTGACAATTTTGAACTGCATATATTTGTTGACGCATCCGAGCAGGCATATGCTGCTGTAGCATATATACGCCGTGAAGATCAAGTTGCCTTTGTTATGGCCAAATGCAGAGTCGCTCCAATTAAAGCTATGACAATACCACGACTTGAGCTACAGTCAGCACTTTTAGGAAGCCGCATTGGAAAAACAATAAGTGATGAACTGGATTTTAATATTAATAGACGTTACTTTTGGACTGATTCAACAACTGTATATCACTGGATTCAAAACAACCCCCGACGACATCAAGCGTTCATCTCACACCGATTACATGAAATTGACGAGTTGACTAAACCACAAGAATGGAGATGGCTGCCTGGAAAGATTAACGTTGCTGATGAAGCTACCAGATGTGGAACAAAAGACGAAAGTATTTCTAAGTGGATTAATGGACCAGCTTTTTTAAAACTTACTAAGAAACATTGGCCAAAGATTAAACCTGAAATAACTAAAGTACAAGACGAGACAGACTATACTATTTTAGTTATTACGACACATCCAAATTTAATTGAAGTTATACGATACTCTAACTGGCGACGCTTGGTGAGAAGTTTAGCACAAGCGCTATTGTTTATTGACAAATGCAGAAGGCTATGCACTGAGATGACACCTGAGTATGAAAGACGCGCTGAAATTATGATTTTTCGACAATCGCAACAAAATGATTTTAATGAAGATATAATTATGCTAAAACGAGAACAGAACCTGAAAAATAAAAGTAAATTAAGACTACTGAATCCTGAAATAGATAGCGACGGATTGTTACGATTAAAAGGAAGAATTGAAGCAACAAGATTAGTACCACATGATTTTAAATATCCAATAATTTTAGATGGCCATGATTATGCTGTAAAACTGATGATAGAGCATAAACATCGACGATTTGGACATCACAGCCACGAAACTTTGATAAATGAACTGCGACAACAATTTTACATTTTCCGTCTTCGAGCAACTGTCAAGACTATCATTAAAAATTGTATTATTTGTAAAGCCAGAAGAGCTCAATGTGAACAACCCATGATGGCAAGATTACCACCTGTACGACTTGAACACCATTGCAGGCCCTTTACTTACTGTGGGATAGATTTTTTCGGGCCGATGATTATAAAGATTGGTCGTAGAAGAGAGAAAAGGTGGGGTGTGATATTTACATGTCTTAATGTTCGCGCTGTACATATTGAATTGGCTGCATCATTATCAACTGACTCTACTATACTTGCCATTCGTCGCATGGCTGCTCGACGTGGGTTCCCAAAACAAATGTATTCGGATAATGGCACAAATTTTCACGGGGCTGATAAAGAACTTCGACGCGCTTTAAATGAAATTTACGAAGACGACGTTTTCAAGAATGAAATAATTACACAGGCGATCGATTGGCGTTTTAATCCCCCTGACGCTCCGCATATGGGAGGAGTATGGGAGAGACTAATAAGATCAATTAAAATAGCTTTAAATGCCACGTTAAAGTCTCACGAACCCAGAGAGGAGGTACTGATGACGTTATTAGCTGAGGCAGAAAATGTCGTGAACAGCCGTCCCTTAACTCATGTGACACTTGACCCGAACGAGGAGGAGGCCCTTACGCCTAATCATTTTTTACTGGGCTCCTCAAATGGACTGTCACGACCAGGTCAGTTCACTGATGACGAGATGTTTTTAAGGAAACAATGGCGGGTAACCCAGAAAATGGCGGACAATTTTTGGTCTCGCTGGGTTAAAGAGTATTTGCCATCTCTACATTTACGCAAAAAGTGGGCCAACGAGGGGGGGGCTAGTATACAATTGGGCGATCTTGTTTTGATTGCAGATTCGACAGCTCCTCGAAATATTTGGGCTCGGGGCAAAATCATTGCTACCACTCCTGGGCGCGATGGCAGAGTTCGAATCGTTGATGTCGCCACCAAGGGTGGGGTCCTACGCCGTCCGGCGTCCAAGATTGTCGTGCTGCTGAAATGTACCGATGGACGTCGGCCTCCACCTTCAGATGGGCGAAGCGAGGAGGAGATTGTGGCCGACGGCTAACCTCTATGCTGCGATTTTTTAAATTCTTTTATTCAAGAATATATTTTATTATTTTTTGTATGACTTTGACATATTTACATTTTGAGATTGGTCTAAAAATACAAGCAAGAAAAAGTCGTGATTGTGCATTTTCATTGAAGATTACCCTATTGCCTATCCCCAACTGTAGATATCGGTCACACCTATAATAGGTACGGTACCTATGTATGGTATGATTCCGTTAATGCCGTCTTGGAAGCTAGTTCCATAAATGTATTGACGGCAGACCTGCTTTTAGGCCCAATTCTTTCAGTAAGTGATGCAAAGATTTTGATGGAACTCCTCTCGCACCAACTTCCACTGCGTAAAGCTAGCTAATATTGTTCCTTTTAAACCGTAAAAAAGACGCAGACGCTGTTAAAATAAAAAAAAACATTGGAAGATTTTTAGCAAAATTAGGAAATACTCTTTGAGCAAGTCTATCAAGACTGCCATTGACCATTACCCTTACGAGGTGGTCAGAAACCACGCTTGTAAAGAAGCACAGACAGACAGACACCGGAGTCATCCAGGCCCGGATGTTTAATGGGCCTGGGTTGGGGATAGGATAAACTCCCGTTTTCCCCGGCAGGATCTCGGCGGCTAACTACCCACCGGTGATTCAGCGCACCTTTGGTGCTGGGCGCTGTTCCTACTACAACACCGCCCTTGTGGCTCACGAATCTAGTCTCCTAGATTTGTCTACCTAAGTTCTTCTCCAAGAGCGCCTCCCTAGGTAGTGGCCTCCCCTCCGGGGGCCGTGCGAAAGTAGGACCGATATCCTGAAGATGCTTGTAGGATGTGTTGACAGCCCGGTAAAACATACGTTTAGCTAGGCCGACAACAAATGCCTCGATAGTAGGCATCTCCAGATCTTGTAAAGAAGCGGATACATATTACTATACCTCGTAGTAGGCCAATCATTACAAGTGGCAAGTTCGTCGATGTCTATCGGTATCGGTGGTCGCTTTTAAAAACAAACTTAAAAAATATATTTATTCACATCTCAACAATAATGGGGTGTATCAGGCAAAGCTTTTTGTAGATGTCGCTAGCGGCACTGGTACCTTGTTTACAGCTATGACGGATCATTTTTTAAATGATTTTGTGTTTTTTTTTTATTTTTATAACAAAAAAATAATTTTAACTTAACGTTACCTACCTTAAAAGACGAATTAGGAAAGCGAACACCGTCTTTGAAAAAAAAAAGGTTTAATTAATAGAACGGCAATTTTGAGATCATCATATTTTTGATTTCGCTTGGAAATCTCGATTTGTACACTTAAAAGCTGCTCATTTCGGCAATATAACCAGAAAATAATAAATTTCGTAATAAAAATACAAGTTTTATATGCAACTGACAGTTCTATTGGGTACCGTCTATCATGCGCCATCTATCGTGATAAAAAGTTAGTGATACACCCCATTGCAGTAGCACGCTTAATCAAAATAACTAGGTTATAATACTATGTGAACACAGCCATAGTTTTATGTATATTATATTATATTATTTATTTGAAGGACAAGTTTTTATTAATATTTCTTCGTTTTTAATTTTGATACAATAATCATTATTATATTCTTTGTAGAATATTTTGGTTTTATATTTATTTATTATGTTATTTATATATGTAGGTATATAATTGTGAGGGATCAGCTGAAAATCAGCGCTGTGACCGAGTGTTGCAGCTCATTGCCGAGCTGATTCCCTATTTGTCACCACACCACTTTCTTGTTGTATTATTATTATTTTACTGCTTGTTTTTTTTGTGACAAATAAACTTTTTTCTTTCTTGCTTATCGTACCAAACTCGGAAAATATCACAGATTCATTTATTTGTCAGGAATGCACCACGGTGGCAGTTCACAGAGAAAGTATTAAAAAGCAAAGAAAAAGATGACATCCTTTTCCAGCTGTTAAGTTAAATAAGATGTGTTAATGTTTTAATAGGCGTTTAGTTTCGCTTTCCTAAGTGGGTCTCGCTCTCTCCATAGTGAAACTCGTACGTCCACAGCTTGGCTAAACTGAATATAACAACATTGAATATAAGGAGTTCTTCGCGCCATTTTTCATGAACATGTCAAGTGCAAGTTTTTGTTTTTTGATTGATTTACTGTGTGATATTGTTAGTCAAAAGTGGTGTTGTTTTATTTAATAATGTGCTACATTGTGAATAATTATGGAAAACGATAACATGGACTTTAAATATGGAGCACAAGTTGCAGTTTATTTTTTGCGATTTTCCCGCGCTGTCAACTCCCATATTTTCCCCGACGGTTTGGGCTATAATGCCGCAAGTGACTCCAAGAAAAGCATCAAATTCTGCAGCATCTGGAATTTGATATTAACTCATAGAAAAGAATAATATATTACGTCAGACTTGGCTGTATGGGCTAGACCCTTTGCCTTTCCTGTCAACTCATTCATCATCCATCGGGAGAAGAGAACAAACAATATGAATATAAGCTGATTAATGGCTAGACAGTTGCTAGGTATATCTTTGCTCTTGATTATGTTATAATTGTATCAAATATTTGCTTAACGATAGCCTGATAAGATTAATAGATTCGTTGCTTATCTTAAGGCACCTGTGATAGACCATACATTAATTAAATTATTTTTGCTTGTAAAATATATCGTCTTGCAACGATTTTAGGTTCATAATGCCTTAATACTATAGATTTTTATTATTTAGTTTTTTTTATTTCTAATCTCCCGATGAATGATGAATGAGATGATAGGGAAGGCAAAGGAATCTAGCCCATACAGCCATGTCTGTCGTAATATATTCTTTCTTTAAGGTTATCATCAAATTCTAGATGTTGCAAATTTGATGCTTTTCTTGGTCACTCGGCATTATTGCCCAAACACGTCCTGTATATGGCAGTTCACAACGCGGGAATACCGCAAAAAATAAACTTGTGCTCCATATACAATCCCATTTTTCGTTTTTAATAATAATTCACATCGCAGTACAGTACTTCCAAATTAATAATGCGCATGCAGATCTTCGCTAATTGTCGTATTCCCGGAAACACCCGAATCATTGAATCGTAAGAGCACTAAACAATGCACTTGCATTTTGCACCTTGTTCCAAAGAAATAGAAGTCAATATCATGAGTACACAATCGAAAACAATTCGGGCAGTGTTTTTTTGTTTTTGTTTTTTTGGCGGTGACTGCACGTGTTCTCTCTGTGTGGAATTATATAGAGCTGATATTACACAACCTTCTTGGTTTTGTTTTCAAAGGTGAATTTAATTTCAACTTTAATTATCTTATTTAAATAGTTTATTTGACAATTGCTTGTCTGTCTGACACAGGCAGAGATTTTATATTTAAAGGAGGCCACTACAGTACTATAAAATTTTCGAAGTAAATCAATCCAACAAAGATTGTAGCATATTCTCAATCGTATCGTTTTCCTCGCTATTTACTTTGAATCAAATTTCGTTACTGATAAATCAATATTTATCTCTTTTAGCACAAAACACATAATTCTACTAAATTATGCATAAAGAAAATGCACTTAACCACTCTATATACATATCGTCTTCCGACGCTCGGGGAATACGACCGTTGCCGAACAGTGACGAAGATTTCTATGCGCATTATCACTTTGGGAGAACTGTACATTAAAAAGTAGTCAAAAGTGGTGTTATTGTGTTTAATAATGTGCTACGTTGTGAATAATTATGGAAAACGATAAATTTGATTCTATACGAGTATATGGGGCAGAAGTTGCACTTTATTTTTTGCGGTTTTCCCGCGCTGTGAACTCCCGTATACCCTTCGTGTTTGGGCGATATTGACTTGAATTACTCCATGAAAACCATCAAATTCTGCAACACTTGGGATTTGATAAACCCCAATTCGGTTATGCACTCTGTTATGAACATATATTATCCGTTTGAATGCGAGAAAAACTAAGGTACTAGTGTTTGAAAAAAGAAGGATGACAAACTTGACGATAAAGATTGATGATGAAATTCTAGAACAAGTAAATGAAATTATATATCTGGGCAGTGTTTTCACTGCGGATGGTAAGTATGATAGGGATGTTGAAAGAAGAGTGAACGCGGGAAATAGTGTTAACGGTGCCCTGGGGTCACTGATCGGCAGTCGAAATGTCAGTGACAAAACTCGGCTCGCCATACACAATGCAATGTTAGTACCAACACTGATGTATGGAAGCGAGACGTGGATATGTCAGAATACGCATGAGAGTAGGGTTAATGCAGTAGAAATGAGGTCGTTGCGTCGCATATGCGGCGTCACTTTGGCGGACCGCATACGTAACGTCGAAATACGGAAAATGGTGGGTATAAAAGAAAGCATAGGGACAAAAATAAGGAAAGGCATGCTACGATGGTTCGGGCATGTTGAAAGGATGAGCGATGAAAGATTGACGAACCAGATATATAATGCGAAAGTTGTAGGTGAAAGAGGCCCTGGCAGACCAAGACTCACATATCACGATCAAATAAATAAAACACTGGCTGAAGGTACATTAAAAAAGAGGATGATGAATGTCGACGAAGCGAAAGAGGTATGTCGTGATCGTGTCAAGTGGCGCTCAATTGTCTCTGCCTACCCCGCAAGGGATCTGGCGTGAAGATATGTATGTATGTATGTATGTATTATGCAAATAAATTATGATGTATTCTGTACAATGTCCTTTAAAGACAATTAAATATATATATATATATATATATATCGTATTAATGACAATACTATTCTTTATTAATACTCAAATAAAACTCCGTAACCTACATGTACCCGTTATAGTACACAGGCTCAAGGCCGTGGATAGCGATCCAGTATAATAATACAATTAGGGTAGGTGCCTACGTCATCTCACCCTTAACGTCCACACGGTATGTTTGCGATGGCTATTTGCTAGGAGCTAGCATGAATCTAATTCTACAAATGGGTGATAAGAACAGAATTAAGCAAATAATTAAGTATTTTTTAAACCATTTTTTTATAATTTGACCGCCTCCGGGTATAGGGGTAACAAACGTTGCCGTGAACTCGGGAGGTCGTGGGTTCGATTCCCACCGGGGGCAAGTTCTACATTGTATAATTTGTCTCGGTCTGGGTGTTTATATGTATAATATGTATATATTTACAAAAAAAAAAGTATAATGTAATAATATATAATGTACGAGGGGCGTTCAAAATATTCTCGGTATGTGGATAAAAACAAACAAGTACGAAAAGTTTGATATTTTTATTTTTCAATATACTCCCCCCCTATGTTCATACACTTATAAGATCGATCAATTATTTTTTTTAATCCCTCATAAAAATATTTTTTATCTTTGGTGTAAAAATGCTTCTCCACGGCCGTCTTCAACGCTTCATCGTCAGAAAATTTATTTCCACGCAGATCCTTTTTAAGATTGGGAAACAAAAAGAAGTCGCTTGGGGCTAAGTCCGGACTATAGGGTGGATGAGTAACAGTTTCAAACCCACATTCAACAATAGCTGCCTTGGCAATATGAGCAGTATGGACAGGGGCGTTGTCATGCAGAAGCAGAACACCTTTGGTTAACTTTCCTCGCCTCTTTTCTTTGATCGCATCTCTTAATTGACGTATAACGTTAGCGTAGTACTGCCCTGTGATATTTACACCTTTTTCTTTATAATCGATAAGCAAAACTCCTTCACAATCCCAAAATATTGTGGCCATGACCTTGCCAGCTGACGGGATTACCTTGAACTTCTTGGGATGAGCTGAACCCTTAATGTGCCACTGCATGGACTCCTGTTTGCTCTCTGGGTCATAATGATGAACCCAGGTTTCATCTCCAGTAACTATTTTTTGCAGCACCTCATCGGGATTTTCACCACACAGGTCGATAAAATCTGAACAGCAAGCCACACGCATATCCTTTTGAAGAAGCGTCAGCATTCGCGGAACCCATCTTGCACTTACTTTTGACATATTAAGATGGTCATGTATAATGTCATGTACGGTACCAATAGAGAGATTGGTTACTTGAGCTATAGATTTTACCTTCACTCGGCCGTCTTCCAATATAAGTTTTTCCACTTTATCAATATTTTCTTGTGAGGTAGCCACTACAGGCCGGCCAGGTCTAGGGTCATCTTCAATACTCTCCCTTCCACGCTTAAATTCGCTTGACCATTTTTGAATAGTAGATAAAGAAGGAGCAGACTCACGGTAAACACAATCCATTTCCTCTTTTATGGTTTTTTGATTTTTACCCTGTTTTGTCAAGAATTTTATGACGGATCGGTGCTCTAATTTCGTTAAAATTGTTAATTCGCTCATGGTGTTCATGTTTGTTCGGCAATTGCAGAAAAACAAAAGAACATCTCGGTTCCAATTTTACTTTTTTTTAATGTCAATGGATGAATCTTAGCGGCCAGTAACAAATATATATATAAAAGAGGTTGTAACGTATCAATACCGAGAATATTTTGAACGCCCCTCGTAGTTTATCAACCATCTAGTTTCCGTAACACAAGCCTCGTAGCTTACCACGGAAATTAGATGGCGCTGTGTGACCTGTCTGGAAATATTTATTTATTTATTTATAATTAACTTAAGATGGTTTAACGCGTTTTGCATCTCTCTCGCTCGCGCAATCAAATATATTATTTTAAAAGATTTTTCATGTCTTGAGTGTACTTTTTTGACAAATGTAGTCCATGTCTATAAACTTTCTAGGAAAATATAATTAAGGACATTTTGGACTTATTATCATTTATATATTTAAAAACTAATTGCACTATGTACAAAGGCGGACTTAATGCCGCTAGGCATTCTCTGACAGCCAAACCTTTATGACATTGGACAGTTTTTATGGTAAGTAGGTAAATAGATATAAAATAACAATTTATAAAACAAATACATAAAAATAATACTTACTATTACATATACAAATACGTCATCATCATCATCACGACCGTTTCCCTTTCGGGGTGGTCAGAAACCACGCTTATGAATGAGCGGATTCACATTTAGCCAACTTATAGGCCAATCATGACAAGTGGCAAGCTCGTCGATGTCTCCAGCGTACCAAACTCGAGAAATATCACAAATAAATTTAATATTAATTAAATGTATTTTTATTTACATTAATAAATATTTTTGTGTCCCGATCAGGAATCGAACCCGGTAGCTCCAAGTATAAATCCACGGACTAGACCGTTAGACCACGGGTTCAAGACTCAGCTTTACGCAGTGGAAGTTGGTGCGAGAGGAGTTCCAGCAAAATCTTTGCACCACTTACTGAAAGAATTGGGCCTAAGCAGGTCTGCTCACCTTCATTTGTAACCATACAATCACAAATAAATATTTCATTTGTATTTGCATTAATGTAATCATACAGCATTTGGTTGGGTAGGGAGACACGTGAACGGTGCTTTTGTAAATCTATGATAATATTTATTTATTTATTTAAAACTTTATTGCACTATGTACAAAGGGCGGGCTTAATGCCGCTAGGCATTCTCTAGCAGCCAACCTTTGGGACAATACAGAACATTACAGTCATGAGGCTAGGTGCAAACGATTGTAAGAAACGTTGCCAAATAAATTCATTTAATCTTACATACACTAGATATTAAAATAAATACACATACATACAAATATGTACACAATAATACATATACTACACACTATATTGGCTACCATATACTACATACAATACATACTTATATACGTTGTGAGGAGCTCTTTAGGTAATGAAAGTAAACCAGCTTTTTAAACAGCGGTTTGCTGGGTGCTTGGCGAATTTCGACAGGTAAACTGTTCCAGAGATTTGCGGCCACTACTGCGAATGAGTTAGACTGAAAGCTAGAGTGATGAGAAGGGATAGATAGAACAGAATTGTGTGACGAACGAAGAGATCTGTCATGAATAGTACGTAAGAAAAGTGTATTTGTCATTGGACATGCCGGGGGGGTTTGAACCGACCTTTGTAGGATTTTAAGGAAAGTGTTCTTACAACCGAGCCACCACGGGTCTCATCAGCACTCAGTAGCGGGATATTACGAGTTCATGATGATAATGATAGACCCTAACCTACGTAATAAAATAGCTAATTGAATTACAGGCAATTAACCTTCGGCTAAAGTTACGTCTGGAAAACAATTTCAAGGCAACAACTAATTTTGTCAAATAGTAAATTTTTGAGATTTTTGACCGAGATATATAGAACGTGTTTTATGTATTAATAGGATCGCCATCTGCTAGCTATATAGCTGCCTCCGTGGTCTAGCGGTGAAGTCCGTGGATTTAGACTTGAAGGTACCGGGTTCGATTCCTGTTCGGAAAACAAACATATTAAATAATGTAAATAAATATATTTAATTTATTTGTGATATTTCTCGAGTTTGGTACGCTGAAGACATCGACGAGCTTGCCACTTTGCCTATAGTAAAGTTGGCTAAATGTTAATCCGCTTATTTATAAGCGTGGTTTCTGACCACCCCGAAAGGGAATAGGTCGTGATAATCTTTACTTTTACTTCTAAAATGCGCTGAACAAAGCAGTGGCATTGCTAGCCAGTAATCGGACTGCGCGGTGGTGGCTCTGTTGTTAGAACGCTTCCCTTAATATCCCCCCAGCATATACCAATGAGAAATACACTTATCTTAAGTACATTTGTCATTGATGTACAACACCATCGTTCCCGTCGGTTCCGGCTCCGCTAATACCAACTTGTGGACTCGTTAATAAATTATTATTAAAATTGACTCGCCAACTCGTCTGGCCAGCGTTGCGAGTGTAGGCCAAATTCTCCAGATATTAGTTCTGGAATTCCCATCTCCAACAGTTGAGGTCTAGGACGCGTGTTCTGAGGGCTGAAATGAAATCGAAATAGAAAATTTTGACAAAAGGATTCGATTCCTGCATTTTCTTAAATTTGATGTTTGACATTGCTTTCCAAAATTGTATCTTTACAAGCGACACTATCAACTATCATCATCATCATTCAGACATGTCATTAGATGGGCGCCTTCAATAAATGTGTTTAAAAATCTACTTGTTGCTCACTTTTTAAATAAATAAAATAATTTGTCATGATAACTACAAGTACCTATGCATTATAATATTTATTTCTTCTTCTTCTTACGGTGCCATCTCCTATCGGAGGTCGGCTATCATTAAGGCGATTTTGATTTTGTTGGCCGCTGTCTGGAACAAGGATCTGGTGCTCATCCCGAACCACTCCCTGAGGTTCTTGAGCCAGGAAGTGCGTCTTCTCCCCGGTCTTCTGGAGCCTTGTATCTTGCCTTGCATGACGAGACATGCATGACAATTTATTTATTTCCTTAATTTTTATCGTGAATGATTGTACCTATGTAATATGATACAAGTACCTATCTATTAGTGTGTTTATATATTCATACATAATATATATTTATGTTTATTATATATATTATTTTAATTATATATCATGTAAGTATTTATGTAGTAGTATTTAATTATTCTTAAGTAATTATATTTATCTTAATGCACCCGCAATCCTCTGCCACACTCCCAAAGGTTAGCTGTTATAAAATGCCTGAAGGCATTAAGTTCGCCCTTGTACACTACTTTTTAAGTTATTTTGTGCAATAAAGAGTTTATAAATAAATAAAAACTATTGTAATAATACAGAATGATTTTATTTGATAAAAAATTAATAAGCAATTTAAATTATTTCGTTTGGCACCGTTTCTTTTGTTACATAAAAACTGAATTTCAATCGGAAAACCTATCGGTGAAAGTCTGCTGATTTATTGGCAGTTTTTTACAGCTGTTATGTTTCTTGACCTGGAATAATATTTGAACTCCTACAGCTACAGTCCACTTTATATATGCCAGGCGTTTGGAAAGGAATGACATCTTTTACGTACTTACGTGTTACGGTGCTTTTTGGAGAACGGGGTGTATACAGCATTGCTGGATAACTTTCTGAAAACTGTACCTATTTTATCAGTTACTCCTTTTACATATGGCAAGAACGCAGCCGATTGACCTGTGGATATCTCTCCTTTCGTTTTCTGTCGCAGCAACATCAAATTTGGGTCACAGATATTATATGCCTTGTTTATCAGTGACGAGACAACATAAACAAAATAAAGAAACACAAAAATATTAATCGTGATGGGGGTTATAAGCTGTCTTCATCGTGGAATCCAGTACTTAATCGGTTTTGACGCCGAGATAAATCGCCCTTTGTGGCCAAGGATATTGTGAATTTCGTATGTCGCGATTTTTTATTTTTGTTTTGGATCTAGCATTTTTTTTATACTAGCACGACATGTGACATTGCGCCCACCTGATGGTAAGTGGCGTGCGAGGTCCATGAGTGTTAGCAACTGGAATCAGAGACTCATGAGTGACATCAGTCCCTAACACTATGTCGGCTTGACTGGGCATGACGGCGATTCGAGCCTGATCCCGAAACCTGTGGATATACTTTACCGGGTTTATCGGCAAGAACGGTGGATACTTCCCCGCCCCAGCAGACTGGGCAAATTACCACCATCAGTCCGCCTACCACCTATTAAATATTTGTTCATTGGTCTAAGGTGGGACCTTCAGAAATAGGTTCTGTATCCAGCAGTGGAGGTCTAGACCTGTGTTCTAGGGGTTTTAGGTTGCTTCTTTAAGTACAGTCTATAGATGATAATCTGAGGCTTGTTTGAGTACTTAAAAATTAACATTATTCGCGTAATTTTAATACAAAGAGCTATTAAGGAGTTTTTACTGAAGTGCTAACTTTGTTACCAGACTAATCTAACAAATAACTTCCAGCAATCGGCACCCGCACGGCAAATCCATAAAATTTAAAGAAACTCAGACATCAACTTTTCGGCTAACTGAAGGTTTTTTCCGACAAATTTATTACACGGACAAAGCCTGGTCGAACTAGTTGCAAATATATTTCAGAACTCGACTATACTTACCATCAATATGAGCTCGAAGTCACATGTCGTGTTTGGTATTAAAAATATCTCTTAACACCAACTGACCGTATTTCCTTGATTATTTAAACAAATTTAATTTAAAAAAAAAATGACAAATGAGATCATCAAACTTACA
Source organism: Tinea semifulvella (assembly GCA_910589645.1). Classification (NCBI taxonomy): domain Eukaryota; kingdom Metazoa; phylum Arthropoda; class Insecta; order Lepidoptera; family Tineidae; genus Tinea; species Tinea semifulvella. Next base: position 1,809,019 of record OU342619.1, on the reverse strand, counting down.
AACATTTGGGTCGGTCATTGTCCACCTACAAACTATTAAGACTAGCGCATGCATTGCTTCCTTTGTACCGAAACTTTAAAACCGATAACAGTCAAAACCAGTATTGAATAGGGTCATACGTCATTCATCATTGAGTGTATGCAAATGATATGGATAAACACACATGGCGCGATTAGAGACCTCGACCTCTCATTGGCTAATTATGGCGCCACATTTTATTCGTCTTCTCCCATTGGTCCGTTGATTTTTACACATTAGTTTAAATTTAGAACTCGTCAAACGGATATCTATTTTGCTTTAAAACTTTTCAATAATTTTCATACCAAGAACGGTGTTATTTGCTCCATGCTTTCCGATTACCATCAAACGGACGCTAGGTTATATATCGTGCTTAAGATATTATAAACCTTGACTCGGTTAACTTAACCTTCAAAAGACCTAACTTATTAATAGTTAGGTACCTACTTTGATATTACGATCGTAATTTTTTGACACTTTCTCGTCACTTCGCGCTACTTTCGCTTGAACCAGCAAACTTAATAAAGAAGTTTCTTGTTCGTTGGCTAGAACACACTTATCGTTCTGCTATAATCGCGTCATCGTGCAACTAGGTATTGCCCATACGAAATACATTATGGGATTGCATTGCAATTACAGTGTAATTTTTTTTTTTGGTTCTCTTCTCACGATGGATGATGAATGAGATGATAGGGAAGGCAAAGGGTCTAGCCCATACAGCCAAGTCTGACGTAATATATCTTTGTTTTTAATGAGTTAATGAGGTCATCATCAAATGCTGCAGAATTAGATGCTTTTCTTGGAGTCACTCGCGGCACCATAGCTCAAACACGTCGGGTAAAATATGGGAGTTGACAGCGCGGGAAAACCGCAAAAAATAAACTGCAACTTGTGCCCCATATTTAAAGTCCAATTTATGGTTTTCTATAATTATTTACATTGTAGCACATTTAAGAATTTTTTAGAGGTTTAATTTTTAACTGCCTTCGTGGTCTAGCGGTTAAGTCCGTGGATTTAGACTCGGAGGTACCGGGTTCGATTCCTGGTCGGGACATAAAAATATGTATTAATGTAGATAGATACATTTAATTATTATTTATTTTATTTGTGATATTTCTCGAGTTTGGTACGCTGGAGAAGAGCTTGCCACTTGTCATGGTTGGCCTATAGTAAAGTTGGCTAAATGTGAATCCGCTTCTTTATAAGCGTGGTTTATGACCACCCCGAAAGGAAAACGGTCGTGATGATACTTTACTTCAAGCGTCGAAATCAATTGGCTTTGGTTGGTTTATCTTGTCTTCCAATTCTGATTTTTCTTCCCTTCTTTTAACGACAACTCTCTATAACGCCATAAAATTATAAAAAACAGTCCCTTCAGTGTCGTTATAGAGTTTACTTTTGATATAGATCTTGTTGTGGCAGCTACTGATTGTGACACCTATTTATTTATTTAGTACACACAGCAGTACATATATTATCACACACATAACATAGTATAATTATAACTTATCTAATATATGTACCAATAGGTGTCACAGCATTCACCGATATAAAAAGAAGAAGAAATTAAAAACTTATTACTGTTAAAACAAAAAAAAAAAATAACAAAAACTATCAAATTAACAAAATAAAAATATGTCTTCTAAAATAAAATTATACATTTTTCTCTTTTTTAATAGAACTAATAAGAAAACATAAAAATTGCAAAAATTGGTACCTTAAAAAACGAAAACAAAACACTTGTTAAATAAATTATAAGCTACTCAAATATTGATGGTTTGAAATGTTCGAGAACATTTTTTCTGAATACATTGTAACGGTCATGAAATATGTCTATATCATTATTGGCACTGCAGAGACTACTGTAGGTGTTGCACATTCGGGATGTTGACGAATGTGAACCTACATTAGTTCTTGAGGGAGGACAGCACAGGATCTTGGTTATAGGACGACGTGGAATATTATAGGGTACTGTCAGGGAAATGTGTTGCAAGGGGGGACATACTGTCTACACTACACTGATTAACTTCACATTTAGCAAACTTTACTATATACATATTATAAACATTTATTCGAAAAAAATATTTACAAAATATAAAATATAATTAATATTAATACTAAGGATAGGGATATAAGTCCCGTTCGCGTGGAATGGTGGCAAGAACGCTGGCTGCATTTCCCCGCTGAATTGCAATACTGATTCTTTGGGCGAAGAAAGAGCCAGCCCTCTTGTCACCGGAGGAGACGACAAGACGCGGTGTTATGTCTTTTAAAAACTTTTTTTGCACTTGGACTCCTTGGGCCCAGAGTTTCTACAGCAAACGGCATAAATATGTAATCTTTTAATATACTTACATATTTGCGCCGCTTGCTGGACTCCGCATACATACATATATATACATACTTTACTAGGCGTGAGCTGTATTGGCTCGGTTGTAAGAACGCTTTCTTTAAAAACAGACTTAATTGGTCGGTTCGAACCCCGGCATGTACCAATGAGAAATATACTTTTCTTACGTACATTTGTCATTTACAACACCACCGTTCCCGTGACTCGGAACGGAACCTGTGGAATCAATAATAAATTGTCATAACAAAAGTAACATCAGAAACTCGCCAGCCCGTCTGGCCAGTTTAGGCCAAATTCTCCGGAATTTTCTGGAAGGCCAATCTCCAACAGTGGAGTTTTAGGACTTTCTAGGGATTGTGATGTGATAACGACACATTATGACAAGTGGCAAACTCCAGAAATTATCACTAATATATTATTGTGTCCCAAACAGGAATCGAATCCGGTACCTCCGCGTCTAAATTTACGTTTAGACGTTAACGCAGACAGGCTGTGTGGTCAGATGATGACGTCATATAGCCTATGTCCGTCCCTGAGTTCCAAGGAACATTGCTGCCAAATTTCATTAAAATCAGTTCAGTAGTATAGGCGTGAAGGCGAATTCAACAGACACTTATATGGCTGTGGGATCCCATGTCGTGATCGAATGATGACGTCATATAGCCTATGTACGTCCCTGAGTTCAAAGGAACATTGCTGCCAAATTTTATCAAAATCGGTTCAGTAGTATAGGCGTGAAGGCGAATTCGACAGATAGACACTTATATGGCTGTGGGATCCCATGTCGTGGTCGGATGAAGACGTCATATAGCCTATGTCTTTCCCTGGGTTCCAATACACATTTCAGGTAAATTTTATCAAAATCGGTTCAGTAGTATAGGCGTGAAGGCGAGACAAACATACATATTGACATAGATACAGCGCAATAACTAGTATTGATATAGTCGGCACTATTTAAAACGCTTATCACAAGTCATTCGATCGAATCTAAAGCCCTATTTAAAAGCCCTGCGGTTTTTTGTTTAATCTTTTATCAATACTTTGTGCATGATAACGCGAGAGGTCAAGGATTTATATAATCAAATCATATCTATATATTGTCGCTGGTAATTGGCGTCCCCATTCTTGGACCTCGCGTACCGCATCAGGTGGGCGCGATGTCACATGTTCAATATAAAAAAAAAACATAATGTCATATCAAGCAAAGTTTTTTGTAGATAATTTTTATTTTTCACTGTAGTTTTTTTATTTTTATAACAGAAAATTAATTTTAATGTAACGTTACCTACCTTGAAAGACGAATTAAGAATGCGAAGATCGTCTTTAAAAAGAAAAAAAATGGTATTAATAGAAGGGCAATTTTGAGATCACCATATCCTAGATTTCGCTTATAATTCTCAAAAAAGCTGCTCACTTCGCCATCATATTCAGAAAATAATAAATTTCGTAATAAAAATACAAGTTTTCTATGCAACTGACCATCTATCATGCGCCATAAAAAGTAGTGATACACCCTATTACAACTTAAATTATATTTACAAATACAAATCGTTTATTAACACAGAATAATGTTGCTTCGTTATGGTGACCTGCATGAGCTGTACTGTATAACAGGAGACAGTGTCTTCCAATAATGATCATACAAAAAAAGAATGGAAAAAGAGGTTTACATGTCAACACTTATTGTAAAAATTCCTGGATAATATAAAAAAAAGTTGTTCTTTTAACCGAGAAGAGAGGAAGACAAATTTCTAAGCATTCCATGGATTCACCGTGCGGGTGCCGGGTCCATCGTGTGTGGGTAAGAGATGAGAAGAATGGTGTCTCGGGCTTGCGAACGACAATAGGCTGGTTTAAGAAAAGGAGGCCTCCTTTTTTTATTTTATTGCGCGATAATCCATCACACCATCCACCATTCTACTTCTCTCCCTACCCAACCAAATACATACAAATAAATAGATTCCGTTAATGCCGTCTTGGAAGCTAGTTCCATAAAAGTATTGACGGCAGGACTGCTTAGGCCCAATTCTTTCAGTAAGTGATGCAAAGATTTTGCTGGAATTACTCTCGCACCAACTTCCACTGCGTAAAGCTGAGTCTTGAACCCGTTCCTGATCATTTCTTCTGTGAGATCATAATATTTATTCGACTTCATGTTGTGGTCTTTTGGAATATTTGATTCCCACGGAACGGTAAGTTCAATAAGGATAACATTTTTCAAGTTACGAGAAAACACTAAGATGTCTGGCCTATAGGCTGATACAGCTAGTTCATCTGGGATCCTATAATGGTGTTCAAATGTATCTATGAGAATTTTCCAGTGTGATGCGGCGCCAAGGATCGAGGTGGGCTTGCATTTAGTTTCGTGCTTTGCCCTTCCTTTACAAATGTGGTCAAAGTTTTATTTGTAGTCAGTCTCTTTCTGGCTCTTGCAATAGAAAGACTTACTGCTTTACGGATAACACCAAGGACTTTGTCATGTCGGCGTGAGTAATAGCCCTTTTCTAGAAGAGTAACGCACCCTACAAGTGTGTGTCTAGCAGTTCCTATGGCAGCAGCACACAATGTACAGTTCTTTTCCGTAGCTTTTCCCCACCTTACCAGATTACTCTGGTCCGGGACATTTGTAAATCGTTTAGGTAGAACTTTTGCAACGCCGGAGACCAATCAATTTTATTTTGTTATTTTCACCGTACTCTATGTTAAATGTCCCAAAAGTAAATTAAACGTGTTTTTTTGTTTTATTTCAGTATTTACATGAGATCGGTCACAAAGTATGCGTGACGCAGCCCCGTGTCGCCGCGGCTGTGTCGCTGGCGTCACGTGTCTCCGAGGAGCGCGGCGACATTCTTGGACAAACTGTAGGCTACAGTGCCGGCATGATGTCTCTAAGACACGTCAACACTGGAATTGTAGTAAGTTGTCATTATCACTAAAAAAAAAGTATTTACAAAATAAAAAAAAACTAAATATCTTGATTATAATCTACATGTCATCGAATCCAGGAGAAGATGAACCCAATGTTCCGAGGACTCCAGCGACGTTACCTCGTTGGATGGCAACACTGATCCTCTGAATAAGATATTCCCTACTCAAAGGATCACCTGTTGACGCTCGGATGGCAACGCTTATGTCGCGTATTAACGATTTAGCGTTTTAGACCAAGGGCCCATCGTCTCTACGGCAAACGGCACAAAATAGTAACGATTTACTAACTCTATGTACTTATTACGTTTGCCGTTTGCAGCCAATTCAGCCGCTGCAATTGCAATACTGAATCTTTGGGCGAAGAAAGAGCCAGCCTTCTTGTTACCGGCGGAGACGACAAGACGCGGTGTTATGTCTTTTAAAAACTTTTTTGCACTTGGACTCCATGGGCCCAGAGTTTCTACAGCAAACGGCACAAATATGAAATCTTTTAATATAGTTACATACTTGCGCCGCTTGCTGGTCTCCGCATTTTCCGCCGCGTCTTCCGCTTTATGCGCTGTCCCCCTGAGATGCGACGCGGCGAGGGTGTCGATACTAAAAAATAAATGAATATTTGATGTACCTTATTAGTTGAGTATTTTGTTTTATTATAATCTAATCATTATTTTATCAGAGTACCTAAAATCACACTGATTTTCGTTTTAATTAACGTAATCATTATGTATTAAATATTATAATCTCACAGAAGAATAAATCAGAAATGGTTGAACCCATTTGGGTTGGTTGGGCCGGCTTTACGCAGTGGAAGTTGGTGCGAGAGAATTACCAGCAAAATCTTTGCATCACTTACTGAAAGAATTGGACCTAAGCAGGTCTGCCGTCAATACATTTATGGAACGAGCTTCCAAGACGGCATTAACGGAATCATACATTATTTGGTTGGGTAGGGAGAGGAGTAGAATGGTGGATAGTGGATGTCTTGTTGCGCAATCAATTTAAAAAAAGATTCCTCCTTTTCAAACCAGCCTATTGTCGGTCGCAAGCCCGAGACACCATTCTTCTTATCTCTTACACACATTCGATGCACCCGGCACCCGCACGGTGAATCCATGAAATGCTTAGAAATTTGTCTTTTCTCTTATAATACATTATTATAGATTTTAGAACGTTATCTTAAAAACATTAATCAGCGTAAGTGACGTCACTTAATAATACGAAGAATAAAGTAAAAAATAAGCGCCAATTCGAACATGGGGTACGTGACGTCATCCGGCAGCCATTTGCAAGTGCTGATTCTGATACTGTGTAAGAATGTTTAATTATTCTTATATCGTTTTTTCAGTTTATGACAGAAGGCGCCCTCTTGCGGGAAATGTTCGCCTCTCCACTTTTGATGCAATATTCTTGTATAGTACTCGACGAGGTAAGTTAAAACTTTTTTTTTTATGATATATAAAACGACCATCACTTTATCATCGTGAACTTTTAAGAAAATACAGAGCGTTGATCTCTTCGAAGCATTTTGTGCAATAAAGAGTTTATATATATAAATTACCTACAAAAAGTTTTCAATTGAAAATTTCAATAGAAGTTGTCATTAAGAAATAGTTCCACTAGTCGATCATAGATGGCGCTATTAGAGTTGCACACAATTTTATTATAGACTTAAAAACATTGTTGATAAGGTTGACATTGGCTCCAATTATTGCTCAGAGACAAAATAGTTCCTCTATGCAATTATATTTGACCAAACAAACGTTGCCGTGAACTCGGGAGGTCGTGGGTTCGATTCCCACCGGGGGCAAGTTGTACATTGTATAATTTGTTTCGGTCTGGGTGTTTATATGTATAATATGTATATATTTACAAAAAAAAAAGTATAATATGTAGTTTATCATCCATCTAGTTTCCGTAACACAAACCTCGTAGCTTACCATGGAAATTAGATGGTGTGACCTTTATGGAAATATTTATTTATTTATTATTTATTTATTTATATGGCGCTATTACAATTATAGCCTTTAAAACGCAAAACGTCGAGCGGACTCCGACCATCAAATACCTGGGCTGTATCATTAACAGGACGTTAACAATGGGTGAAATGGTCGACCAATGTTACGTTCTGTTATGAATTCCAGCATGCCGCTCAGGTTGAAGGTCCGGATCTACAAGAGGGATCTACATCCATTCCTGACTCACCTATGCTACGCCAGCGTGGCACCACCTTCCGGCCAAGACCAACAGGGACAAGATCCAAAGTCAGCATAACATATCACTCAGAATGGTCTTTCCGTGGTTCGTGCGTAATTCCGTCATAGATCGAGACCTGAAGATGCCTACTATTGAGGAGTTTGTCGTCAGCCTGACTGGACGTACGAGGGGCGTTCAAAATATTCTCGGTATTGATACGTTACAACCTCTTTTATATATATATTTGTTACTGGCCGCTAAGATTCATCCATTGACATTAAAAAAAAGTAAAATTGGAACCGAGATGTTCTTTTGTTTTTCTGCAATTGCCGAACAAACATGAACACCATGAGCGAATTAACAATTTTAACGAAATTAGAGCACCGATCCGTCATAAAATTCTTGACAAAACAGGGTAAAAATCAAAAAACCATAAAAGAGGAAATGGATTGTGTTTACCGTGAGTCTGCTCCTTCTTTATCTACTATTCAAAAATGGTCAAGCGAATTTAAGCGTGGAAGGGAGAGTATTGAAGATGACCCTAGACCTGGCCGGCCTGTAGTGGCTACCTCACAAGAAAATATTGATAAAGTGGAAAAACTTATATTGGAAGACGGCCGAGTGAAGGTAAAATCTATAGCTCAAGTAACCAATCTCTCTATTGGTACTGTACATGACATTATACATGACCATCTTAATATGTCAAAAGTAAGTGCAAGATGGGTTCCGCGAATGCTGACGCTTCTTCAAAAGGATATGCGTGTGGCTTGCTGTTCAGATTTTATCGACCTGTGTGGTGAAAATCCCGATGAGGTGCTGCAAAAAATAGTTACTGGAGATGAAACCTGGGTTCATCATTATGACCCAGAGAGCAAACAGGAGTCCATGCAGTGGCACATTAAGGGTTCAGCTCATCCCAAGAAGTTCAAGGTAATCCCGTCAGCTGGCAAGGTCATGGCCACAATATTTTGGGATTGTGAAGGAGTTTTGCTTATCGATTATAAAGAAAAAGGTGTAAATATCACAGGGCAGTACTACGCTAACGTTATACGTCAATTAAGAGATGCGATCAAAGAAAAGAGGCGAGGAAAGTTAACCAAAGGTGTTCTGCTTCTGCATGACAACGCCCCTGTCCATACTGCTCATATTGCCAAGGCAGCTATTGTTGAATGTGGGTTTGAAACTGTTACTCATCCACCCTATAGTCCGGACTTAGCCCCAAGCGACTTCTTTTTGTTTCCCAATCTTAAAAAGGATCTGCGTGGAAATAAATTTTCTGACGATGAAGCGTTGAAGACGGCCGTGGAGGAGCATTTTTACACCAAAGATAAAAAATATTTTTATGAGGTATTAAAAAAAAAAATTGATCGATCTTATAAGTGTATGAACATAGGGGGGGAGTATATTGAAAAATAAAAATATCAAACTTTTCGTACTTGTTTGTTTTTATCCACATACCGAGAATATTTTGAACGCCCCTCGTATGTTCCATCGGGCCCACAACGGATATTTCAATCATATCCAGAATATCGCTCTGTCTAGCTCACGACCCCCCAACGGGAGATATTAGGTGGCGTAAAAATAATGTAAGATTTTGTATGTATATAGCTTGAAGCTATGGAATATTCTACCGGCTATACTATGGTGAGTGCTCTGAAGAGCTCTATAACTTAATTCCTTCCTCTCCATTCCGCAACCGAACCACACGCACAGGTCAGATTATGCACCCACATACCGTAGTCACCATCCCTTCGCGTACCTATAAATTTGGTGACTAAATTTCGCACAGTAAAGATGTGGAATGCTCTGAAATGTATGAAAGCCTCTGTTTTTCCACTTCCTATAACCTGGAGTCCTTCAAGCGAAGTGTGAAAATCTAGTAAAGCCGGCATAGTGTTAGGGACTGATGTCGGACATGAGTGTCTGATTCCAGTTGCTAACAAACATGGACCATGCGTGCCACTTACCATCAGATGGGCGCAAGGTCACATGTCGTGCTAGTATAAAAAAAAAAAAAAAAAAAAAGATCTCGTTGGTTACAGGAAAATAGTTTTTTTTTAAAGTATCCTCCTTGTCGATGAATCCTATATTATTGATTAGTTATCATATGTATATGGCGATAAAACGACATACGAGATAAATACAATTAAGATAAGATTATATCTCGCGTGCTTAAACTACGATAAAACTTAGGGCAGGTAACTGTTTTTTTTTTTTAATTCTTTTTTAGGGCCAACAAACAGCATTGCACGTAGTGTTGCGACTAATATTTATTTTAACCTTATATTATAGATTTGTAACTTGTAGGTATTTATGTATTTATTTATTCATCATCATCTACATCAGCCTGTGTCTCTCCACTGCTGGATATAGGCCTCCCCCAAGGCTCGCCACTTCACACGATCTCCTGCCACCCTCATCCAACCCCCACCAGCGACCTTCCTCAGGTCATCCGTCCATCTAGCGGGGGGTCGACCCACTCTGCGTCCTCCCGTACGTGGTGTCCACTCTAGAACTCGTCTACTCCATCGTTCATCGGTTCTACGACAGACATGTCCAGCCCATTGCCACTTCAGCTTACTAATTTTGAAGGCTATATCAGTAACTTTGGTTCTCCGACGGATTTCCTCGTTACGGACTTTATCCATCAGAGAAATACCGAGCATAGCTCTCTCCATAGCCCGCTGAGCGACCTTAATAAAATAAAAATGAAAAAATAAATTATATAATATTAGTATGGAAGTCTATTATAATGAATCGTTGTTACGTCTCCACAATGCTGTTTAGATCTAGTTGTGCGATAGATTTTTATAATTTTAACGGGTCTTTACGCGATTTACCTTAGAGACATATTTCTCCCGACGTTTCAGCCAAGTTGCATTGGCCGTGGTCACGGGTCGACTGAAGCTATGCGGTGTAGTCTCGTCCATACTGGGCGGTAGATGTAAACCTACCCACTTATCACTTTAAAAGTTTTTAGAAATCACGACACACGACACTTACAATATCCTTGGCGACACCGGGATGTGAGCTTTTTAAATGATGATCTGGTAGATGCCTGCCTTATGGTAATAGGTAGATTGTTCCACAGATACCTCTGAGTATAAATCTACGGAGTTAACCGCTAGACCAACGAAGCAGTTATTTATAAGACCCAATCTCCGACGTTCTTAAATTATTATTAGGGCGGGAGAGGAAACCTACATAAATAATTTATAATATTGGTATGGGTCTTGAAATTAATATATATCTTGAAATTTTTTTCAGGTTCACGAGAGATCTCAAATGACTGATGTTTTAATGGGGTTATTGAAAAAAATTGCCAGAGTAAGTCCTGATCATTTCTTCTGTGAGTTAATATGTGAATTAGGGAGTGGTCTCGGGAAATCCCGGTCCCGAAAATCCCGGGAAAATGACCAAACCTTTATCCGTCAGAATAATTCGTTTTCCCGCAGTACAAAACAGCCTCGGTCACTGATACTCGAGAGTTGGAAAGAGTCACTCAAGGGATTTGATAATGTAAAAATATTACTAAAAAAGTAAAGTATCATCACGACCGTTTCCCTTTCGGGGTGGTCAGAAACCACGCTTATAAATAAGCGGATTCACATTTAGCCAACTTTACTATAGGCCAGTCATGACAAGTGGCAAGCTCGTCGATGTATCTAGCGTATCAAACTCGAGAAATATCACAAATAAATTAAATTGTAATTAAATGTATTTATTTACATTAATAAATATTTTTGTGTCTCGACCAGGAATCGAACCCGATACCTCCGAGTTTAAATCCACGCACTTAACCGCTAGACCACGGAGGCAGTTTATAAAATATATATATACTTATATATAATTATTTTTTCTCTCTAGTTAGTAATATTATATATATATAAATATTGTAATTATCACGAAACGTCCATTATTATTATTTTCAGAAACGTAAAACTTTGAAAGTAATTGTTTCGTCAGCGACAATGGATGCTGAGTTTTTGAGAGATTTCTTTAACCTAAATATTCTTCAGAAAGGTTCACGAAGCACTTCTACCATATTGTCTATGCAAGGACGTGTCCACCCCATCGACGTGTACTATCTTGAAGGTGTGATTTGTTATTTTATTTATGTAATTTTTGTAAACAACAAAACTGTAATTTTTTTAACAGTCAAAATACATATGGAATTTGTTTAACGAATTTGCATCCGTCTCGCTCGCACAATCCCCAATATTATCGAAAATTCTAACACGAATTAGACCTCATCAAAAATCTAAAGTATTTTCTTTTTTAGAACCAACACCCGATTATGTAAAAGCTTCAGTGGACACGATTATAAAAATACACGAAAACGAACCTTTTGGCGATGTACTGGCATTTCTTACTTCACAGGTAAGAGACAATACACCATTAAAATTTGTTCTTTATTTTGGTAATTTATGTTAATTCATACGGTTGTTACGCTTTAGCATACTCGCTGGCACACTGCACTATTAAAAAAAAACAAGTCTAATGGACTTTCGAGAAATCTAGTCCATCAGATTCTTAAGAATTAAATTACTGTCTAATCTATATAAATAAATAAATATTTCCAGACAGGTCACACAGCGCCATCTAATTTCCGTGGTAAGCTACGAGGCTTGTGTTACGGAAACTAGATGGTTGATAAACTACATATTATACTTTTTTTTTGTAAATATATACAATATACATATAAACACCCAGACCGAGACAAATTATACAATGTTCAACTTGCCCCCGGTGGGAATCGAACCCGCGACCTCCCGAGTTCACGGCAACGTTTGTTACCACTAGACCACGGAGGCGGTCAGTGTCGGTCATATATATGTCATACTCATTCATAGATGGCGCTATTATAGATGCATACAACTATAGTCTTAAAAACATCAATAATAAAGTTGACATTAGTTCCAATTATTGCTCTGTTGATCATTAGGAAACAGTTCCTCCGCTTAATCATAGATGGCGCTATTATTGTTGCACACAACTATAGTCTTAAAAACCCTAATAATAAAGTTGACAATAGTTCCAATTATTACTCTGTTGATCATTAGGAAACAGTTCCTCCGCTTAATCATAGATGGCGCTATTATTGTTGCACACAACTATAGTCTTAAAAACCCTAATAATAAAGTTGACAATAGTTCCAATTATTACTCTGTTGATCATTAGGAAACTGTTCCTCCGCTTAATCATAGATGGCGCTATTATTGTTGCACACAACTATAGTCTTAAAAACCCTAATAATAAAGTTGACAATAGTTCCAATTATTACTCTGTTGATCATTAGGAAACAGTTCCTCCGCTTAATCATAGATGGCGCTATTATTGTTGCACACAACTATAGTCTTATAAACCCTAATAATAAAGTTGACAATAGTTCCAATTATTACTCTGTTGATCATTAGGAAACAGTTCCTCCGCTTAATCATAGATGGCGCTATTATTGTTGCACACAACTATAGTCTTAAAAACCCTAATAATAAAGTTGACAATAGTTCCAATTATTACTCTGTTGATCATTAGGAAACAGTTCCTCCGCTTAATCATAGATGGCGCTATTATTGTTGCACACAACTATAGTCTTAAAAACCCTAATAATAAAGTTGACAATAGTTTCAATTATTACTCTGTTGATCATTAGGAAACAGTTCCTCCGCTTAATCATAGATGGCGCTATTATTGTTGCACACAACTATAGTCTTAAAAACCCTAATAATAAAGTTGACAATAGTTCCAATTATTGCTCTGTTGATCATTAGGAAACAGTTCCTCCGCTTAATCATAGATGGCGCTATTATTGTTGCACACAACTATAGTCTTAAAAACCCTAATAATAAAGTTGACAATAGTTCCAATTATTGCTCTGTTGATCATTAGGAAACAGTTCCTCCGCTTAATCATAGATGGCGCTATTATTGTTGCACACAACTATAGTCTTAAAAACCCTAATAATAAAGTTGACAATAGTTCCAATTATTACTCTGTTGATCATTAGGAAACAGTTCCTCCGCTTAATCATAGATGGCGCTATTATTGTTGCACACAACTATAGTCTTAAAAACCCTAATAATAAAGTTGACAATAGTTCCAATTATTACTCTGTCGATCATTAGGAAACAGTTCCTCCGCTTAATCATAGATGGCGCTATTATTGTTGCACACAACTATAGTCTTAAAAACCCTAATAATAAAGTTGACAATAGTTCCAATTATTACTCTGTTGATCATTAGGAAACATTTCCTCCGCTTAATCATAGATGGCGCTATTATTGTTGCACACAACTATAGTCTTAAAATCCCTAATAATAAAGTTGACAATAGTTCCAATTATTACTCTGTTGATCATTAGGAAACATTTCCTCCGCTTAATCATAGATGGCGCTATTATTGTTGCACACAACTATAGTCTTAAAATCCCTAATAATAAAGTTGACAATAGTTCCAATTATTACTCTGTTAATCATTAGGAAACAGCACCTCCGCTTAATCATAGATGGCGCTATTATTGTTGCACACAACTATAGTCTTAAAATCCCTAATAATAAAGTTGACAATAGTTCCAATTATTACTCTGTTGATCATTAGGAAACATTTCCTCCGCTTAATCATAGATGGCGCTATTATTGTTGCACACAACTATAGTCTTAAAAACCCTAATAATAAAGTTGACAATAGTTCCAATTATTACTCTGTTAATCATTAGGAAACAGCACCTCCGCTTAATCATAGATGGCGCTATTATTATTGCACACAACTATAGTCTTAAAATCCCTAATAATAAAGTTGACAATAGTTCCAATTATTACTCTGTTAATCATTAGGAAACAGTTCCTCCGCCTAATCATAGATGGCGCTATTATTGTTGCACACAACTATAGTCTTAAAAACCCTAATAATAAAGTTGACAATAGTTCCAATTATTACTCTGTTGATCATTAGGAAACATTTCCTCCGCTTAATCGTAGATGACGCTATTATTGTTGCACACAACTATAGTCTTAAAAACCCTAATAATAAAGTTGACAATAGTTCCAATTATAGTTCCAAATAGTTCTGTAATTAACGTAAATTAGGACTGTTCCGATAGGTCCCTATGGTGATAAATAAATAAATTAAAAAAAAAATATTATAAGTTCGTATACACATAATTAGACAATCTTTATTACATTTGGTTTTCTTAGGATTTATATCTACAATAAGATCATAGGGGTTTCTCCTACTTCTAGCGCTGATCTACGCTATTCTGCACCGTAACTTAAGATTTTATTACTGAATAAATTAATTTAAAAAAACGTAGTCATTTATTTTCATTCTTAGATTCTTTCTAGATTATAATATATAAATATTTGGTCTTTAATAAATTCCACGCAATATATATTCAAAATGTCTGTAATTTAATTTTCTAGAATTAGACCACATTTCTCAAAATTCACTCAGACTTGAAAACATTGGATTGTGCGAGCGAGACGGATATAGAAACGTCAAACCCTCTTTAAAAGCCTAGTCAATTTTGCATACTGTTTTAGGACGAAATAAACTCTGCACTTCAAATATTATCAGAATACGCTGAAGAAAATAACCAAAAGAATTTACATAGAACTAAAATGATTAGTGGAATGAATGCCTCGGATTTGGCAATATTGCCTTTGTACGGCAGTTTGCCTATTTTTAGGCAAATTAAGGCTTTTCAAATGGCAGATAAAAATGTTAGAAAAGTAATTTTGGCCACAAATATTGCAGAAACCAGTGTTACTATACCTGGAATTGTTTATGGTAAGTTCATAAAAGTAAAGTATCATCATGACCGTTTCTCTTTCGGGGTGGTCAGAAACCACGCTCATAAATAAGCGAATTCACGTTTAGCCAACAAACTCGAGAAATATCACAACTAAACTAAATATTAATTGTATAAAAATGACAAAAAAAGAATTTAAAGGAAAATTAAAGTTGCTTTTGCTAGGTAAATACAACAGTAATGTGATTTAATCGTAAATAACTTTGTGTTTTAAAAATATAGTGTAAAATAAAAAAACTGTAAAAAAAGAGTGTACTATTCGCCAACAAACTGTTATGCAGTTTGGCGTATAATTTTAAAAATGTAAATAGTTTAAGTTTTTATCTGAATAAACGAATTAAAAAAAAAAAAAAAATTATTTACATTAATAAATATATTTGTGTCCCGACCAGGAATCGAACCCGGTACCTCCTAGTCTAAATCCACGAACTTTACTGCTAGACTAGGGAGGCATATAATATATATTTTTATTGATATAGCTGTTTTTTGTCAAAACAAATAAATAAAAATAGTTGCGCCATTGATTGAATAAAAAAATTGAATAAAAAAAAAAATGAAAATTCTTGTTTTTGTGTAGAGATGCTATAAAAAATGACATCCGTTTCTGCTGGTTTTTAAGAAATTAATGATTAAAATGGCAAAAAAGCTTTTAAGTCATAAAAAAATATAACAAAAACAGATGACTTTTTTTTTAAGAAATCATTATCTTAAAAGTTCTTCGCGCCATTTTGCGTGGACATGTCAAGGGCAAGTTTTTATTTCGTAAATTAATTTGCTGTGGATATTATTGGTCAAAAGTGGTGTTGTTTTGTTTAATAATGTGCTACAATGTGAATAATTATGGAAAACGATTAATTAAACTTTAATTATGGGGCACAAGTTGCAGTTTATTTTTTGTGGTTTTCCCGCGCTGTCAACTCCCATATTTTACCCGACGTGTTTGGGCTATAATGCCGCGAGTGACTCCAAGTAAAGCATCAAATTCTGCAGCATCTGGAATTTAATGATATCAACTCGGTTATGAACTCTGTTATGAACATATATTATGCAAATAAATTACGTGTTTAGGACTGATGTATTCTGTACAATGTCCTTTAAAGACAATTAAAAAAAAAAAAAACATCTTAAGTTTTTTTAAAAATCAAATCGGGTTTTACGAACAAAATTTGTAATTGATTTGTGAAACGCAAAATTGTCAACTTCCCATACATTTGTATAAATGTTATAACTTTGTTACCTTCTCAATTATTTCTTAAGATATGTTTGACTGCCTCCGTGGTCTAGCGGTTAAGTCCGTGGATATAGACTCGGAGGTACCGGGTTCGATTCCTCGTCGGGACACAAAAATATTTATTAATGTAAATAAATACATTTAATTTATTTGTGTTTTTTTCTGAGTTTGGTATTTAACGTGCTGAAAGGGTTAATGTTCTTTCTTATATACAGTAAACAAAACATTATATAATTAGCATCATTACACAGCGTCCTAGACCTCCACTGCTGGAGATGGACCTTTCAGAATATATATCTGGAGAATTTGGTCTACACTCGCCACGCTGGCCAGACAGCTTGGCGAGGATATGATGTCAATTTTTTATGACAATTTATTAACGATTCCACAAGTTGGTATTAAAGGAACCGGGACCGACGGCTTAACGTGCTCTCCGAGGCACGGGAACGGTGGTGAGAAGACAAATTTCTAAGCATTCCATGGATTCACCGTGCGGGTGCCGGGTCCATCGTGTGTGGGTAAGAGATGAGAAGAATGGTGTCTCGGGCTTGCGACCGACAATAGGCTGGTTTAAGAAAAGGAGGCCTCCCTTTTTTTTCTATTGCGCGATAATACGCTCACCATCCACCATTCTACTTCTCTCCCTCCCCAACCAAATACTGTATGATTCCGTTAATGCAGACCTGCTTAGGCCCAATTCTTTCAGTAAGCACCAACTTCCACTGCGTAAAAGTGTATTTCTCATCGGTACGAGTACATGCCGGGGGGGTTTGAACCGACCTTTGTAGGATTTAAGGAATGCGTTCTTACAACCGAACCACCCCCGGCATAATTAGCATAGTAAGAATAAATAAATTATTATTTTTCTGGTCTAGTAATAGATTGTGGTTACCACAAGCTGCCATACTACGAGGCCAGGTTTAACTTGGAAAGTCTTGTGGTTTCTCCTATCTCTAAGAATAATGCCACTCAGCGAGCTGGTAGGGCCGGCAGGGTTAGCAGGGGAAAGTGTTACAGGTAGGTTAATTTATTTCTATACAAGCACATGTGACCATAATTGTTAGCAACTGGAATCAGACAGTCATGACTGACGTCAGTCCCTAACACTATACCGGCTTGGCTGGGCAATTCGAGTCTGTTATTTTAAAATTATTTGTAATATTTCTCGAGTTAGGTACGAGCTTGTCACTTGTCATGATTGGCCTATAATAAAGTTGGCTAAATGTGAATCCGCTTATTTATAAGCGTGGTTTCTGACCACCCCGAAAGAGAAACGGTCGTGATGATACTTTACTTCATATTTAATAAAATAACCTTTAATTTAGTTTTAATTTTAAAAGTTATTACTTTTTTAACATGACTGCTCGACGTAAATTTTATGATTGGTACACATTTGGTTTGATTGGTTCAATAGGTGGTAGGCGGACTGATTGGTGTAATTCCCCAGTCTGCCGGGGCGGGGAAGTATCCACCACTCGTGCCGATAAACCTAGTAAAGTATATCCACACGTTTCGGGATTAGGCTCGAGTTTTGTCATGCCCAGTCAAGCCGGCATAGTGTTAGGGACTGCTGCTGTCATGAGTGTCTTCCAGTTGCTAACATTCATGTAAAATTATAGTATAGTAAAATTCTTATGCGGAACATAGCGACTTATTATTAGCGATTATTTATTTTATGTGTGTATCAATCATAAAATTGTTAAATTGGTGTAGTTCAGCGGTTCTCAAACTTATTAGTGACTAACTTTGGCTTGTGTTTTTCTTTTTAGATTTTATTTAAAGTTCATTTTTACTCACCCTTCGTTCCGAGACGCGATAATAGTAACCTAAGCACGCTTAATCTGTTTTACCAAATCTGTGTGACGTCACAAATGACATCATTTCTCGCTCTTAGACTGCTTACGATATCGAGGTAGATCGCTCTGAGCGCTGTCAGTTTTTTGTCATAATGTCCCGCGCCATTTTCAAGTCTATTTACTATTTAATATTTGTATATTACTTTTAAAACAAATCTATAATTCATATTTAAGTAGGAAGCGAAAAAAAATGTCTGTAACACGGCAATTTATTTTAAAAGACCAAAATAAGTTAATAATATTAAACTTTACACATATAAAGATGAATAAACCGAGAGATGTATGTATATTTGTTAGTATCAAAGATCCGCAATTTATCTTCCATACATTAAAAAAAAAACTAACATGAATGAAAATGTGATTTAGACCGTTCCGAATTGATATCACGCTCTGAGCATCCAAATCGCGATATTTGATGCGGAACAACGGTCAGTGTCATATTCGTTCTAAGCGCTCTGAGCGCGATTCGGAATGGTTTGTTCATTTTTTATTCATTTAATTTCAGTTTAATTTTAAAGCAGTCGGGTTTTGTATTTAAAAAATAGCTGTTTTAAAATCAATTACTTTAAAAGTGTATATTAAAATTGCTTCTAAATATTTACCTATTGTAGGTTATACACTGAAGAAGAATTTGACAAGTTTCCACCATCTGTCCCCCCAGAGATATTGAGATCAGATCTGTCCGGAGTTTTGCTGCAGCTTAAAGCACTTGGAATTCATAACTTATTGAGGTAAATCCCATCATTTCTTTATTGTCAAGATTGTTTACATTAGTGTAAAGAGGTGACGTACTTCTTAAATTAGAATTTATTTTTCATTTGATAGTCAGTATCATCACGACCGTTTCCCTTTCGGGGTGCTCAGAAATCACGCTTATAATAAATAATAATAATAATAAATAAATATTTCATGACAGGTCACACAGCGCCATCTAATTTCCGTGGTAAGCTACGAGGCTCGTGTTACGGAAACTAGATGGTTGATAAACTACATATTATACTTTTTTTTTTTCTAAATATATACATATTATACATATAAACACCCAGACCGAGACAAATTATACAATGTACAACTTGCCCCCGGTGGGAATCGAACCCACGACCTCCCGAGTTTACGGCAACGTTTGTTACCACTAGACCACAGAGGCGGTTATAAATAAGCGGATTCACATTTAGCCAACTTTACTGCCGGCCAATCATGACAAGTGGCAAGCTCGTCGATGTCTCCAGCGTACCAAACTCGAGAAATATCACAAATAAATTAAATATTAATTAAATATTTATTTACATTAATAAATATTTTTTGTTGTTACCAGTAAAATAAACAAAAGAATTTCTAATATCTTTAATGTCACAATGCCAATAATTGGGGAGGGTGACAACAATACTATAGTTTACCCTATATAAGACAATTACAAAATCTCCATAACTTCACCTGTGACTTGTGTGCGGCGTCGTTTGGCTGGCTTTACTACTTCCTCGTCTTCATCAATAATTTCAAGATCACTTTCACTATCGTGTCTCTTGGCCTTGGAAGGCCCGGCTTTTGGCTCACTCTTGTTATTAGCATTTTCCGCAACTGGGACCGCTTTAGGAGCCGGCATTTCTGAACCTTCACCAGTAAGCAATCTCCAAAGCTTTTCATCGTCGTCTTGTTGAATTAGGACACGAACTTCGTAGTTCTGGAGATAGTCATCCAGCATTAAAGCACAGCCATCATCGAGTCCCAAGTCTGTCAATGTCTTATCGTTATTTGATAGTATATATTGTTATTTAATAATATGTAATTTATTTTATTTATTTTACAAAAGACAAAAACTTTTTTTACGTTAATAATAACATAGTTTCTTTCCCGCCAATTTGAAAATAACAACAGAAATTATTTGAATATGATCCAATAAACGTTAAGCCGTCGGTCCCGGTTCCACTAATACCAACTTGTAGAATCGTTAATAAATTGTCATAAGAATTGACATCATATCCTCGCCAAGCCGTCTGGCCAGCGTGGCGAGTGTAGGCCAAATTCTCCGGATATATAATTGACCGCCTCCGTGGTCTAGTGGTAACAAACGTTGCCGTGAACTCGGGAGGTCGTGGGTTCGATTCCCACCGGGAGCAAGTTGTTCATTGTATAATTTGTCTCCGTCTGGGTGTTTATATGTATAATATGTATATATTTACAAAAAAAAAGTATAATATGTAGTTTATCAACCATCTAGTTTCCGTAACACAAGCCTCGTAGCTTATCACGGAAACTAGATGGCGCTGTGTGACCTGTCTGAAAATATTTATTTATTTATTTATATGTCTGGAAGGCCCATCTCCAGCAGTGGAGGTCTAGGGTGGTCTAGGGCATGTAATGATGATGAAGCTAAATTCTGTAATATTTTTTTTCCAATATTCACAATAGAATGGCATATAAAAGCTTTTTTTTATTTTAGATTTACCTTCCCCACGGCACCTCCTGCCAAAAGTCTACTGGCTGGTATAGAAATTTTATATGCATTACAAGCAATAGATAAAACCGGGTCGTTGACCTCCGAAATTGGGGAGAAAATGGCGGAATTACCATTAAAGCCCATGTGTGCCAAAATGCTATGTGCTAGTGGTAAGTTTTTCATATACAACATTACCCTAATATTTACTGATGATGGTAATTTCCCCAGTCTGCCGGGGGAAGTATCCACCGTTCGTGCCGATAAACCCAGTAAAGTGTATCCACACGTTTCGGGATCAGGCTCCAATTGCCGTCATGCCCAGTCAAGCCGGCATAGTGTTAGGACCTGATGTCAGTCATGAGTGTCTAATTTCAGTTTTTAACATTCACGGACCTCGCGCGCCACTTAACATCAGGAGGGCGCAATGACACATGTCATGTTTAGTATTTAAAAAAAAACATGAGCTGTTTCAAGGTTTGTCCATTCTTTACAGGTATATCGTATAAGAACTGCCTCCGTGGTCTAGCGGTTAAGTCTGTCGATTTAGACTCGGAGGTACCGGGTTCGATTCCTGGTCGGGACACAAAAATATTTATTAAAAAATACATTTAATTATTATTTAATTTATTTGTGATATTTTTCGAGTTTGGTACGCTGGAGACATCGACGAGCTTGCCACTTGTCATGATTGGCCTATAGTAAAGTTGGCTAAATGTGAATCCGCTTATTTACAAGCGTGGTTTCTGACCACCCCGAAAGGGAAACGGTCATGATGATACTTTACTTTTTTTTTATCTCCCAATTTGTCCTAACTGTTGATTACTTTATTCGGCTAAGTTTAAGGAGAGTGCTATAAGACAAGGCTAACATTTTAGCCAATTATTTTTAGAGATAAATGACAATGCCCATTTTTCTTAGAGAAATATACCCAATAAAGGCCGCGTTCGTTTTAAGAAATGTTAGCATGAAAATACCACTTTTTTTAGAACAAGTCGTTCGTTTAATGAAAATTCTAACATTTGATGCTAATTTCGTATGTCAGTACCGTGTTGAAAGGAGGGTATTGATATTACTTTTTGACAGATGTCATTTAACTTAAGATGGTTTGTTTACATTGTTGTATACTTTATATTATATTTGTTTAAAATGTATTTTAAACGATTTAATGTAATAAAATCATACATACATACATATCTTCACGCCAGATCCCTTGCGGGGTAGGCAGAGACAATTGAGCGCCACTTGACACGATCACGACATACTTCTTTCGCTTCGTCAACATTCATTAACCTCTTCATACATGCCCTTTGGTTACGAAGACTTTTTAATGCACCTTCAGTCAGTGTTTTATTTATTTGATCGTGATATGTGAGTCTCGGTCTGCCAGGGCCTCTTTTACCCACAACTTTCGCATTATATATCTGGTTCGTCAATCTTTCATCGCTCATCCTTTCAACATGCCCGAACCATCGTAGCATGCCTTTCCTTATTTTTGTCCCTATGCTTTCCTTCATACCAACCCTTTTCCGTATTTCGACGTTACGTATGCGGTCCGCCAAAGTGACGCCACATATCCGCCGCAACGACCGCATTTCTACTGCATTAACCCTACTCTCATGTGTAATCTGACATATCAAGACCATAATACAATGTCAAATGATTTGTTATTATTTGATACTTGTCAAAAAGTAGCCTCACCGCTCGTTTTTTTAAGAAATGTTAGCATTGTTAAAAAAAGTGGAATTTCTTAACAAAAACGACATTTCACGCTGGTTTATGAAGTTGCTACGAAATGTTGGAAATGCTATGAAACGAACGCGGCCAAAATGTTCTCGTTCCATAATGATTTATTTTTTATTTGATAGTTAATATATTGTGTTTTCATAATCTGTAATAATTTATTAGACCGTAGCATAACGACAATTGACAAAAACTTTTTTTTACGTTAATAATGACATAGTTTCTTTCCCGCCAATTTGAAATCCAGTGATTTATCTATAATAAAGTACCTGGTCATAATAAAGAACCTAATCGTATAAATAGTGCTTTGTAACTATTTCATACATAAATTTTTACCAATTGACTATTTAATTAAATTATATTTTAATGCTGGGGTAAAAGAGATGTTGTAAACAAATTAAAAAAAAACACAATTATTAATATTACGTGTAAAAGAGCAAATATTTTTTATAATTAATTTTTGTTTGAACTAACATCAGAAGTGGGATATTTGTTTTTTTACTATTATATAGATTTTTATAAACTACTTCTTAAAAATAAAACAAAAATAAATAGCGAAAAAAAATGTGCTCCAAATGGCTGCCAATGGGCAAAGTGCCAACGATACTGGCAGCATTGTCACGTTGAATGGCAATGGTTATCCTTATATTTTTACTTAATTAATTTCAGGTGACTACGGTTGTGTGGACGAGGCGCTGTCCATAGTATCTATGTTACAACTAGACAATATTTTTGTGAAATCGTCAGCTAAAAACAATATGGCCGCCAAAGTCTGTAGGAGAAATAATTTTGAGGTTAGAATTAACTTATTTAAATAGTAAATATTTGATTGTAGAAGTGTTAGAATAGTTTTATATGCCTAAATTATTCACATTTTTTGATCCTTCCCTCTCACATATACCACCTGTGACAAAAATCATTAATTTAATATTTTTTTATTTATTTATATTATTAAAATTTTATTTATATTAAAAATAATTTCATCTTTTCTCTTCGAATTTCGTAATCTTATCATAGCCACAAAAACTCCATTGTTGGCGATGCTGATTCTTAAATTTTTGTTGGAGAATTTGGCCTACACTGGCCAGTATTGGCGAGGAAATAATGTTCATCAACAAGTCCACTCCACTGTTATAGATGGGCCTTCTTATTTCTCGAGAATTTGGCCTACACTGGCCAGTATTGGCGAGGAAATAATGTTCATCAACAAGTCCACTCCACTGTTATAGATGGGCCTTCTTATTTCTCGAGAATTTGGCCTACACTGGCCAGTATTGGCGTGGAAATAATATTCATCAACAAGTCCACTCCACTGTTATAGATGGGCTTTCTTATTTCTCGAGAATTTGGCCTACACTGGGTGTCCAGCAGCCCATATATTATTCTGACGTTCCGAGACACGATAATAGTAACCTAAGCACGCTTATAGATGTTCCGAGACGTGCTTAAACTGTATTGCCAAAGCTTTGTGACGTCACAAATGACATTATTCCTCGCGCTCAGACTGCTCACGATATCGAGGTAGATCGCTCTGAGCGCTGTCAGTTGTTTGTCATTATGTCGCGCGCCATTTTCAAGTTTATTTAATATTAGGTTTTAAGACTTAAGTCATCCACTATATTTTATTATATATTTTAGGTAGCAGAAGGAGATGTGATAATGTATTTGAATATATTTAACGCGTATACTAAAATTAAAGAACAATTTAAGGACGAGAAAAAGTCGAGAAAAGCGGCCAAAGACTGGTGCAACAAGATGTATATTAATTACAAAGTTATGGAAAAGGTATTTTTTTTTTGTCTTAATTTTGCCGTTCAGTTAAAATTATATACACATTTTTTATTTTTTTTTTCATTTATAAATATTATTTGTTTATTATAATAAGGTTTTATGTTCTTTGGAGAAATATAGTCTTATCAAGTTCATTATCACAGCCCCAAGAACACAACGTCCTAGACATACGCTGCCGGAGATGGGCCTTCCAGAACATATATCTGGAGAATTTGGCCTACACTCGCCACGCTGCTGGCCAGTTGGTATTTAGTGAAACCGGGACCGACGGCTTAAAGTGATCGCTCTATCGTACAAATCTCGAGAAATATCACAAATACATCATCACGACCGTTTCCCTTCCGGGGTGGTCAGAAACCACGCTTATAAATGAGCGGATTTACATTTTGCCAACTTTACTATAGGCCCATCATGACAAGTGGCAAGCTCGTCGATGTCTCCAGCGTACCAAACTCGAGAAATATCACAAATAAATTAAATGTATTTATTTACATTAATAAATATTTTTGTGTCCCTACCAGGAATAGAACCCGGAGGCATTTATTTTTTAATCTGAGTTTTTATTTTTAGGCATCTGAAATAAGGGAATGTTTAGAAAAGTTAATTAAGAAAAAATTCAACATAAAAAATAAAACATTTGAAGGTCCGGATTTAGGGACTGGTAAGTAATATCTTAAATTGTCTAACATATATATATATTCTACACAAACCCTAAAATTTTCGCATAAAAACACAAGCATTACAACCCTGTTTTTTTTTAAATATATATTTTTTAATTTTTTTATCTAATAGAGTAGTAATAAAATATATAAATTATATATATATATATATATATATATATAACCTTGTGCATTCTTAAATTATATATTGTATTAGCCTCGCTATACAGAGGGGAAATGTTGGCAGTCTCCTTGGGACTATCTCGGATGGGACGTCTCTAAAGGATATTTTTTATTCATACTTTAGTTTATTTTAAATTTGATTTTCACACAAACCACAGTACATATATTATCACACACATAACATAGTATAATTATAACTTATCTAATATATGTACCAATAGGTGTCACAGCATTCACCAATATAAAGAGAAGAAGAAATTTAAAACTTATTACTGTTAAATTTAATAATTTACAAAGTATAACATAAAAAGATGACTTCTAAAATAAAATTATACATTTTTCTTTTTTAATAGAACTATAAAGGAATCATCAAAATTACATAAATTTAGGTAGATTTTAATTTATATTTAATGTATACTTCAAATAAATAAAGGTTTTAGTTGTAATAATTATAGTCCTAACTGTGTTAATTGTTTGAACTACAATTGTTTGTTATTCCAAATAAAAAAAAAAAAAAAAACTTTAATCAGATGTCAAGATTTACCGACAAATATGTCGACTAGAAAAAAAAATATTTTTTTAAAACATAAATGTCATTAAATTTCGATACATACATCATCATTTGACCGCCTCCGTGGTCTAGTGGTAACAAACGTTGCCGTGAACTCGGGAGGTCGTGGGTTCGATTCCCACCGGGGGCAAGTTGTACATTGTATAATTTGTCTCGGTCTGGGTGTTTATATGTATAATATGTATATATTTACAAAAAAAAAAGTATAATATGTAGTTTATCAACCATCTAGTTTCCGTAACACAAGCCTCGTAGCTTACCACGGAAATTAGATGGCGCTGTGTGACCTGTCTGGAAATATAAAAAAAATATATATATCATCAGCCTGTATCTCACCACTGCTGGATATAGGCCTCCATGAAGGGAGCCACTTAACGTGTCCAACCCCCCACATATTTAGATATTTATTTTATTTCAGGTAAGTGCATTCGTATAATGAAATGTGTTGTGTCGGCCTTTTTCCCGAATGCTGCACATTTGCACCATCTGGGAGGATACAGCACGTTGACTGGTGCAACCACCCATCTCAGTCCAGATAGTTGTCTATTTAGAACTACACAGCCTCAATGGTAAGAATAATAAATAAATAAAATTTGACACATTTTGGTAATTCTGGAGTTTGGTACACTGGAGACAGCGACGAGCTTGCCACTTGTCACGATTGGCCTATAGTAAAGTTGGCTAAATGTGAATCTGCTTCTTTAAGCGTGGTTCTGACTACCCTGGGAGGAAAACCGTCGTGATGATATATTTTTGCATAAAATCTATAAAAACCATAGCAACGCCAAGTCGAACGATTTCCGAAGCAACAAACAGCGCTTAAAGCGTTGAGTCAAACACAGGGTTAATGTGTTGTCATTGTATTGTGCCTGGTTCCTTGTATCGTGAAAACCGAATATGCATTTTTTTTTATATACCTTAAAAATGATATCATACCTTAAAAATGACATCATACCTTAAAAATGATATCATACCTTAAAAATGACATCTTACCTTAAAAATGATATCATACCTTATAAATATTATATTAAGGTCATAAAAAATTGTCATCAGACCCTCGTCAACCTGTCAGGCCAGCGTGGCGAGTGTAGGCCAAATTCTCCAGATATATGTTCTGGAAGGCCCATCTCCAACAGTGACGGTCTAGGACTCCTAGAGGCTGTCATTATAAATGTGAAATATACATATTTTTTTCATCGCCAACCCGTCTGGCCAGTTTGGCGAGTGTAGGCCAAATTCTCCAGATATATTTTCTGGAAGGCCCATCTCCAGCAGTGGAGGTCTAGGACGCTGTAATTACGAATGATATACTTTTTTTTATAGGGTAATATTCTGCAGCATTCAGAGCAGTAATGAGAAAACTTTGATGAGAGAAGTGATGGCCATAAAGAAAGAATGGCTTCTGGAAGAAGCGCCGCATTATTATAAGCAATTATAATGACTATACAATAAATTATATTGAATCTTTACAGCTGTTTTATTCCCGTTGTCCTCCACTTTACGACCCTCACTTGGGAACATTAGAAGGAAAACTAGTCCTGTAGTCCGTTTGTTTACGCCATTCACATTAGAAGGAAAACTAGTTCTGTAGTCCGTTTGTTTACGCCATTCACATTAGAAGGAAAACTAGTCCTGTAGTCCGTTTGTTTACGCCATTCACATTAGAAGGAAAACTAGTCCTGTAGTCCGTTTGTTTACGCCATTCTCATTAGAAGGAAAACTAGTCCTGTAGTCCGTTTGTTTACGCCATTCACATTAGAAGGAAAACTAGTCCTGTAGTCCGTTTGTTTACGCCATTAACATTAGAAGGTGTTGTATTGGAACGTATTGAGAGATGCTGAGATTGGAACGCATCTCGGGGGTCGGGGGGAACAAGATGGTTGACAGGAGTGAGAGGAGTTAGGGAAGTTTGTAAACGTGAATAATATTAAAGATACGTGATTTCAAGAAGGTCGTTTTATTACATGGTGGCAGCGGTTGGATATATGGATATGGATACGAAATCGCAAGTTGTGAAAGTGCAGCCGGCGGTCCAAGCGCCGAGCGTGTTTGATTTTAATAAACCTGAAACGTGGGTCACATGGAAGAAAAGGTTTCTCAGGTATATGGAAATATCGGGCAATGATAAAAAAGAGGATCATGAAAAAGTTAATTTACTTCTCTATATAATGGGCGAGGGTTCTGAACAATTAATGTTGCAATTTGGTAACGATACAGGTTATACGGAGCTATTGGTAAAGTTGGAAAATTATTTTTACCCTAAAAAAAAAAATGTCATTTACGAACGATACAAGTTTAATAGTAGGTGTCAGAAGGGCGATGAAACGGTAGATCAGTTCGTAACAAATTTGTACAGCCTAGCGGAAAGCTGCGAGTTTGACTATCTGAAAGAGGAATTAATTAGAGATAGAATTGTGGTTGGCTTAAAAGATAAAAAATGCAGCGAGAGACTGCAGTTAAAGGCGGATTTGAAGTTGCCAGAGGCAATTAATATTGCACGACAATCAGAAATACAGCAACAGGAGTCAAAAATGTTTATGGAGCCACAGCAGGAAGTATATGAGTTGAATAAAGTGAATTTCAAACCTGTTTCCAACAGGGGTCAAGAATTTGGAAACAATACATGTTTTAGATGTGGTCGTAAGGGTCACTATGCAAGAACATGCAGGGTGAGGCTCCCATTTAAGAAGATGTTTAACGCCGGAGAAGGCTCATCACATATGAATCTGGTGGAATCTGGGCATCAGCAGGTACATAATAACTACATAGTGACTATTAATATATATAAAGACAATATATTTAGGTGTAAATTGGATTTCCTTATTGATACAGGAGCAGATTTAGTTGCGGTGCCAGAATGGTGTGTCAAGGAAGAGACAGAACTACAGCCTAATTTTGTGTGTGTTAATGGACCGGATGGAAGGAAGTTAGATGTTAAGGGATGTTTAGATTTAAAATTACAATATAAGAATAATGATTATATAGGAAAAGTTTATGTTATTAGGAATTTAAGTCAGCCTATCCTGGGTAAACCTGCATTACAGTCTATGAAGGTTGTACAAATTAATGCTGTTTATGAAACTGTTAGATTAAGTGAAACAATTAAGAAGGATTATGTCTTAAAAAAATATCCTTCTTTATTCACTGATTTGGGAGTTTTTGAAGATGTTTTTCATATTACTTTAGTTCAAGATCCACAGCCTTTTATTCAATCTGTGCCAAGAGTTATTCCGATACCATTATATGATAAGGTAAAACAAGAATTAGATAGATTGGTTAAACTAGGGATCATAAAACAAGTAGAAGAGCCGACACAGTTTGTTTCTCCCATAGTTGTTGTTCTGAAAGATGATGGCAATGTTCGAATATGTGGTGACTATACACGGGTCAATAAAAATATATTAAGACCAGTCTTTCCAATTCCTAAAGTAGAGGTAACTTTAAGTCGTTTAAAAGAAGCAAAATATTTTTCCAAGATAGATGCAGCATCAGGATTTCATCAAATTGTTTTAGATGAGGAATCCAGTAGGCTAACAACAATTATGACACCTTTTGGAAGATTTATGTATACACGTTTACCATTTGGATTAAATTGTGCACCAGAGTATTTTTCTATGAAATTTAATCAGTTGTTTTCTGACATGGATGTTCTAATTCATGTTGATGATATCTTAGTTTATAGTAGTACAGTAGAGGACCACAATAATAAACTTATAGAAGTTTTAACTAGGTTGGGTAAGGCAGGTATTGTTTTGAATAAAGAGAAATGTCAATTTGGTGTAACTGAGGTTAAATATTTGGGTCATGTCATTAACGCGGAAGGTATCAGACCTGATCCTGACAGAGTAGCAGCAATAACTAAATTTGAAATTCCTCAATCTAAAGTAGAACTAATGCAATTTTTAGGACTCATAAATTTTGTTGGAAAATTCATTCCTAACAGATCCAATTTGTTAGAACCTTTATATAGTTTATTAAAAAAAGACATTATATTTTCATGGGGGGTAGAGCAGAATAAAGCTTTTAATATTCTTAAGGGCTTATTGCAAACGTCGCCTATTTTAAGTCATTTTAATCCAGATAATAAGATAATAATTTCAGCTGATAGTAGTAGCTATGGTTTGGGTGCGGCTTTAATGCAAGAAAACAAAAAAATGGAAAGAACAATTGTGGCTTTTGCTAGTAGAACTTTGACCTCTACTGAAAAGAGGTATGCTCAAATTGAAAAAGAATGTTTAGCCCTTATATGGGCTACAAAGAAATTTAGAGATTTTATAACAGGTATTACAGTTCATTTAGAAACGGATCACAAACCACTTTTGCAGATTTTGGATTCCAAACCAATTGATGAGCTATCACCTAGGTTAATGAGTATGAGAATGAAACTTATGCCATTTAAATACACAATAAAATATATTCCAGGCAAGAGTTTGGTTGTTGCTGATGCTCTGTCAAGAAATCCTTTGAAAGATTTTGATGTTTCAAAAGAGTTTTATTTGGAAAGTTCTATGCAATTAAAGCAAATAAACAGTGTTAGTTTGTACAATGACAGCATTCTACAACAAATATACAATCAGCAAAAGGAATGTTCTTTGTGTGAAATTTTAAAAAAATTTACAATAGACGGTTGGCCAAATAAAAATAAAGTACCTAAAAATGTTAGACTTTATTATCAGTATAGATTTAATTTTACTGTACAGGGAGATTATTTGTTGTATGGCAATAGATTTGTTATACCTAAATCTATGCAGCTCATGATTTTGGGTTTTATTCACCAAGGTCATTTGGGTATTACTAGATGTAGGGCTCGAGCTAAGGGCAGTGTGTGGTGGCTTGGGCTCTCAATTGATATAAAAAACTTAGTGGAAAATTGTTCCCAGTGTATTGAGGAAAGAACTAATAATAGGGAGCCAATGATTTCTGAAGAAATACCCAAACGACCGTGGCAAAAGTTAGCTTTGGATTTGTTTAAATTAAATGATTGTTGGTATTTGGTCATTGTAGATTATTACTCAAGATTTATAGAATTATTTAAGCTAAAAGATTTAACAGAAAACAGTATAATTGTCTGTTGTAAGGAAGTATTTTCTAGGCATGGTATACCAGAAATTGTAAGAACTGATTGTGGTACACAGTTTAAGAGTAATTTCCTACAGTTTGCCAAACAGTACAATTTTGTACATATTACAAGCAGTCCATATTATCCACAAAGTAATGGATGTGCAGAGTCAGCTGTAAAGATAGCTAAACAATTATTAAAGAAAAATGAAGATGTTCATTTGGCATTGTTATCTTATAGGAATACACCTTTAGAGTGTGGATATAGCCCAAGCCAACTATTATTTAACAGAAAATTAAGGGAGCTATTACCAATATTTAGCAAAACATCTAAATGGCAAAAATCTAAACTTCCATTTAAAAAAATATGTAAAGCTAGAAAACTTAGAATTGAGAAATATTACAATAAAAGACATAATGTAAGAAAATTAAGACAACTAAATGTGGGAGAAAGGGTTTGGATTATTGACTTAAGAATTTATGGTAATGTGATTGGTAGGTCTACAGAACCTAGATCATATATTTTACAAACAGAAAGAGGTAAATTTAGGAGAAATAGATTCCATTTGATTCCAGCTCCTTTTAGGAATGAAGTGGAACAGTCAATGGTTACCAATGCTCCAAATGTAGAAATAGTTCTTGAAACTGATGAGCATAAACAAAATGCAACTAATAATGTAGGTCAATCTTTACCTGTACCTATAGCTGTTTCTAAAAGGCAAACTAGGCCACCTGTTTGGCACAGGGATTATAATATGGATATTTAAGTTCTAATTAGATTAATTATTATAAGAAAGAAAAAGGGGAGGATGTTGTATTGGAACGTATTGAGAGATGCTGAGATTGGAACGCATCTCGGGGGTCGGGGGGAACAAGATGGTTGACAGGAGTGAGAGGAGTTAGGGAAGTTTG
Source organism: Tinea semifulvella (assembly GCA_910589645.1). NCBI lineage: Eukaryota > Metazoa > Arthropoda > Insecta > Lepidoptera > Tineidae > Tinea > Tinea semifulvella. Next base: position 1,777,285 of record OU342619.1, on the reverse strand, counting down.
TAAACGTGAATAATATTAAAGATACGTGATTTCAAGAAGGTCGTTTTATTACAGAAGGAAAACTAGTCCTGTAGTCCGTTTGTTTACGCCATTCACATTAGAAGGAAAACTAGTCCTGTAGTCCGTTTGTTTACGCCATTCACATTAGAAGGAAAACTAGTCCTGTAGTCCGTTTGTTTACGCCATTCATATTAGAAGGAAAACTAGTCCTGTAGTCCGTTTGTTTACGCCATTCGAATTAGAAGGAAAACTAGTCCTGTAGTCCGTTTGTTTACGCCATTCTCATTAGAAGGAAAACTAGTCCTGTAGTCCGTTTGTTTACGCCATTCACATTAGAAGGAAAACTAGTCCTGTAGTCCGTTTGTTTACGCCATTCACATTAGAAGGAAAACTAGTCCTGTAGTCCGTTTGTTTACGCCATTCGTATTAGAAGGAAAACTAGTCCTGTAGTCCGTTTGTTTACGCCATTCACATTAGAAGGAAAACTAGTCCTGTAGTCCGTTTGTTTACGCCATTCTCATTAGAAGGAAAACTAGTCCTGTAGTCCGTTTGTTTACGCCATTCACATTAGAAGGAAAACTAGTCCTGTAGTCCGTTTGTTTACGCCATTCACATTAGAAGGAAAACTAGTCCTGTAGTCCGTTTGTTTACGCCATTCACATTAGAAGGAAAACTAGTCCTGTAGTCCGTTTGTTTACGCCATTCAAATTAGAAGGAAAACTAGTCCTGTAGTCCGTTTGTTTACGCCATTCACATTAGAAGGAAAACTAGTCCTGTAGTCCGTTTGTTTACGCCATTCCATTAGTTAAATTTAATTATTATGTTGTAAGCAATAATTTTTCTCCTCTGCTTTTTTATGCTGCCAAAAAAAGGGCTGGCAGGATCTCGACACACACATTCAATGACGCTTATATCTCCTAATATCCCGTGCGTCCTCGAACCATCGGGGATAGTTGTGTCTGATGGTAGGCGTTGATTCCATACAAATGTGGCCGTGCACTTTTTTTTTTTTTATTATATTATTACGACATGTGACCTTGCGCCCACCTGATGGTAAGTGGCGCACATGGTCCATGAATTTTAACAACTGGAATCAGACACTCATGTCCAACATCAGTCCCTAACACTAACACTGGTTTGGGATGCCACATGTGTTGACATGTGTCCGTCACTTGTGGCATCCAGCCATAAGAAACCCGGGGCTGCTGCAGTCAGCCGCGCGTCTTAAACGCAACAAGTACGCGGAGATCATCGCAAATCACCACTTCATCCCATTTGCAGTGGAAATGATGGGCCCGTGGTCGGAGGAGGCTCTGGCGTTCTCTCGTGAGGTTGGGGAAAAACTACGGGTGACCCTTTAAGTAGAAAATATTTTCCTTAAAGGGTCAGCCTCCCTGTTCAACGTACGCAGTGAGTGTCCTACGTAGTACATGTCTATAGACGGGTATAATATGGCTGAAGTTAGCAGACAATTTGTCTAGGATGATTTCTAGGGCTGTGTTAAGTTACAGTAAACTATAAATTGGAAAAAAACGTCTTTATAAATCTGTATCAATTTTTTTTTTTTTTTAATCTTACGAGTGTTTTTCGGCTAGTCCTCCTGAAGTCTTTTATTATTTTAGTTAAGTGAAACTTTGGAATTTCTATCCTTTTTTTTTTTCTATCTTTTGAAAATCGCGAAAAATAATTGGTCGATTAATTTGCGATAACACAATTTGTTTACTACTGCCAATGATGTCTAGTGCTGTGTTACAATAAAAGTATAAATTGGAATATGAGCGTCTTAATAAAATGTTTTTTTTTTTTTTTGGTACACTTCTCCCGATGGATGATGAATGAGGTGATAGGGAAGGCAAAGGGTCTAGCCCATACAGCCAAGTCTGACGTAATATATCTTTGTTTTTAATGAGGTCATCATCAAATTCCAGATGCTGCAGAATTTGATGCTTTTCTCGGAGTCACTCGCGGCACCATAACTCAAACACGTCGGGTAAAATATGGGAGTTGACAGCGCGGGAAAACCGTAAAAAATAAACTGCAACTTGTGCCCCATATTTAAAGTTCAATTTATCGTTTTCCATAATTATTCACATTGTAGCACATTATTGAACAAAACAACACCACTTTTGACCAATAATATCTACAGTAAATTAATTGACAAAACAAAAACTTGCACTTGACATGTCCACGCAAAATGGCGCGAAGAACTTTTCAAAATGTTTTTTTTTTTAATTTTTATAATCTTGGGAGGCAAAAGTATTTTTCGGCTCGTCCTCCTGAAGTCATTTGTATTTCAATTTAAAGTTTGTATTTTGTCTACTAACTTCAGCCTTATTAATTTCTTATAAGCTTGTTGACTTTGGGAAACCAGTTGCAAGTTGCACGCCAGCAAGAAGACATTATATTCTGTGCGCATCAAATGAACTTGTTTTCAAATTGGTGACGACGAGTATGCTGATTATCCAGTAGCCTTATTCGTTACTTAATCGCAAACGTTATATAATGGAATCCATTATATATATATCACGCTATTAAAGTTGATATTTCCACGGCCGCTGTCAAGGTCGAGCGCTTATAGTTGAGAATTGAATATTTTGTAATTATGACGCAATTAATGAGGTAAATAGCGAAATCTAATAACGTTTGCGACTAAGTACCAGAATAGAGCTGCTGGACGCCTTGTGGGGGGCGATGAAGGACCCAGAAAGAAGACTAGACCTCTACTGTTGGAGATGTGTTTCTTGAACTTGGCCTACACTCGCCACGCTGGCCAGACGGGATGAACTTTACCTCTAAGCCCAGGTTGCTCATAACCAATTTTCGAAATTAAAATACAGTCCACTGCTGCCTTTGTTCTCGTTTGGTCTGAGCCACAGATTATATAGACATGGGCGGCAAAAGTGACAGCCGTGTGACATTTGTTTTTAGTGTTGCAAAGGAATAAATATTATTGTCTATTGATATAATACACATTCTAGGGCATATATTTTTTTATTTCTAAAAGTCTATGTTCATTATATATATATTTTTAAAATTGTTTTTCGAATAATATTTAGTTTTTGTATACTTATTGAAAATTTTATAATATTGTTATTTTTATAGGCCATAAAGGCTACTGTAGTAATGTGGTGGTCGCCTATAATAGGTGCAACATCTAACTTCAGATTTAGTGTTAAGTACAAATAAGTGTGTGATGTTAGCACTGTTGGCGCTACCCTATTATAAATAAAAAATAGTTACCTAATATTTGGAACTAATGATATTGACCAAATCAGCTTTTTGATTTTGTAAGTGGCAACATTAACGGCCTAGGGTCGGCAGTCTGGACAGATCGCTATGTTAGCGAAGTCGGTAAGTTATAAAAAATAAATCACTTACAAAAAACAAATCTGATTTCGTTAAAATCATTCCGCAAAACCAACATGCTATTTATAAATTATGACTAGAAATTCGGATTTAAAAAATAAAGTAGTATCAAAATAAATAAAAACACTTGTAATTTTCTTTTTACACATTTATTTACTTCCTTAAATACTAACTTATAAAATAGTAAGAAAAAATCACAATTATTTTAGCTATATTACTATAGTTCAGAATTGAAAAAAAAAACCCGTAGTCTAGTAATAGATTTTTATTATAGTTGTTACACAAAAATAGTCAGCAGAACATATTGTTCAGAGCGGTTACTCGAGCACCGTAATTCCGTCATAGATGGTCTGGAGATGCCTACTATTGAGGAGTTTGTTGTCGGCCTGACTAGACGAATGTTCTATCTCCAGAGACCACTTCCTAGAGAAGTACGAACCCAGACCCCCTGTGTTCGAGAGCCACACAGGCGCACTTATACTAGTGAGATCCTGCCGGGGAAAACGGGTGAATGTCCCTATCCCAACCCAGGCCTATTAGGCATCCGGGCCTGGACGACCTGTCTATCAGTAAATTAGCCAGAAGGTGTGTTGTCAATTAACAGAACAGAACAGAGGCTTAAATATTTGAAGCTCAAGTCTCAGGGATCGCAGAACGAGGGGAGATATAATTGAGACATTTAAAACTCTAACAGGAAGGTATAACTGTCCTCACCTAGTCAAAATGTTTAACACAATGATATTTCTCCGTCGTGACCACGGAATGAAGCTAATGAGAAAATCCAGCAATACAAATATAGGATATCACTTCATGAATAACAGAATTGGAAATATGTGGAACAAAATACCAGAAGACATATTCAAGTCCCCAACTGTAAACACTTTTAAAAACAAACTGGACAAGTGGCTAGTGACAATCGAAATAGACTATGGTGATAACTGACAATTTAATAAACTTTACACCAGTGATTGATATAGGCATATCAGCAATGCGCTGCGAGCCTATTAATCAATAATAATAATAATTGTTAACGATTTGATGGATATTTTTTGTTTAGATGCTAGATACTGTTGACGCCATGCCATCCACCTACAATTAATGTAGAAGGCTACCACACCTGCTGGGATCTCTAGGTGGACAAACGCTATGGAAGGATTGCACCACCACACTTATCACTATTCACAGTTTTAGGCGAAGTCTTGTTTTAGAACTGTCACTGTTTTATGCTCGCCATCCTCGTCAGAGGGCGCGGAGTAATGGAATCAATTAGGACTTTGGATAGAGGTACCAAGCCACAACAATAATAATAATTATCGCTATATTATATAGCTTGCCGCTCAGGTTGAAATTCCGGATCTATAAGATATTTATTCGTTTTCGTCTCACCTATGCTGCGCCAGCCTGGCACCACCTGAAGACCAACACGATCCGAAGTCAGCAGAACATATTGCTCTGCCGTGATTCGTACGTAATTCCTTCTTAGCTCGAGTTCTGAAGATTCCTACTATTGAGGAGTTTGTTGACGGATACTTGAAGCATCTCCAGAACATCGCACCGTCTCCTCACGGGAGACCACTTCCTGGAGGAGAGCTAGAGTTGTCGAACCTAAGCCCCGTAAGTTTGTGAGTGAGTTTGTAGGTGGTTGCCAACTGAGATCCTGTCAGGGAAAACAGGGGAATATTCCTATCCCCAACTGGAGGACCCCGATTGTTGTTGTTGGCCCAGAAAGAAATGGAAGGCGTTGGCATGGTATCACGATAGATGGCGCATGATAGATGGTACCTAATATAACTGTCAGTTGCATATAAATCTTTTATTTTTATTACCAAATTCATTGTTTTCTGGATATTAATACAGTGTGAGCAGATTTTAAGTGTAAATATAGATTTCCAAGCGAAATCAAAGATATTGTGATCTCAAAATTGTTGTTCTATTTATTTTTCTGTTATAAAAATAAAAATTACAAAAACATTAAAAAAATAATCCAACATAGGTGTTAACAAGGTACCATTGCCGCTAGCGACATCTACAAAAAGTTTTGCCTGATACACCCCATTCAGTACAGCCCCTAGACCTCCACTGCTGGAGATGGGCCTTCCAGAACATATATCTGGAGAATTTGGCCTACACTCGCCACACTGGCCAGACGGCTTGGCAAGGATATTATGTCAATGTTAAAGACAATTTATTAACGATTCCACAAGTTGGTATTAGTGGAACCGGGACCGACGGCTTAACGTGCTCTCCTCACACGGGAACGGTGGTGTTGTAAATCTATGACGAATGTACTTAAGAAAAGTGTATTTCTCATTGGTACATGCCGGATGGGTTTGAACCGACCTTTGTAGGATTTAAGGAACGCGTTCTTACAACCGAGCCACCACCGCGCCCACACAAACACCCCATTATTTAATGTCATTGTGGTTGTAAGGATTTATGGACTTAAAAAAAAATGGAGCGCTGAAAAATTATTGATTTTCAAAGTGGGCTGTAGATTTGTATAGTTAAAAAAAATTAGTATGATCTGGTAAAATAGCTTTCTGTAACCTTTCTTCTGTCGTTACAATTATATGTAGAACTCTTAAAGCGCCATTTTTCTTCCCTCTATAGATATTTCGACGGCTCGTTTGGATCCAGACTTCAGTCGCTTTTGGTCAATAAATTTCTTCATCTGTTTTTCGTAACGAGTCATTTTCTTTTTGGCTATCTGAAAGTTTCAAACAATATTAATAGGGTTCAACACTTTTGCGTCTCTCTCGCTTACACAATCCAACACACACACAGAAATGTAGTCTATACAAATAATGGACTTGTTGGACTTTGATACGCTAGAGACATCGACGAGCTTGTCATCATGGGCCTATAGTGATGTTGGTTAAATGTGAATTTAAAAAGTCTCATATTTATTATTATTTTTCTTTTACTTTAGCTAGTCCCAGTTCAATTGCACTATTAATTTAAATCTAATTACTATATTTTGCTCTTATTTCTGTTTTAATTGTATTGTCTAAATAATATAAAATCTCTTTGGCTTGTGTACATCTACATCTCTCAAAAGTGCACTCGGATTGAATATATTGGATTGTGCGAGCGAGAGAGATGCAACAGCGCTAAACCGTCTTAATACAATTTTAAATTAGGATTAATATTTTGTCCATGTCTATTAAACATATTAAGTACTCACCCCTCGTGACATGTCGATTTCGCAGGTAGATTTAGGCCGGACCACATAGTCTTTGTTGCTCGGCATCGGGACCCGGGCTCGAGCTATCCAACCCTTATCTCCAGGCCGGAGGGTCCTGAAATACACAAGTTCTGGGTTAAAACACGAAATTTGGGCTTAGGATAGGAAGGTCTTCGATAATATCTCCTAAGACTAACCAATCATTAGCCATGAGAAGATAGATAATATTAAAATACGCGAGTTTTAGGTTTAAATACGTGAGTTTTAGGATTAAATACGTGAGTTTTAGGATTAAATACGTGAGTTCTAGGTTTAAATTCGTGAGTTTTAGGTTTAAATACGTGAGTTTTAGGATTAAATACGTGAGTTTTAGGATTAAATTCGTGACTTTTAGGTTTAAATACGTGAGTTTTAGGATTAAATACGTGAGTTTTAGGTTTAAATACGTGAGTTTTAGGATTAAATACGTGAGTTTTAGGATTAAATACGTGAGGTTTAGGATTAAATATGTGAGTTTTAGGTTTAAATTCGTGAGTTTTAGGTTTAAATACGTGAGTTTTAGGTTTAAATACGTGAGTTTTAGGATCAAATACGTGAGTTTTAGGATCAAATACGTGAGTTTTAGGTTTAAATTCGTGAGTTTTAGGTTTAAATACGTGAGTTTTAGGATTAAATACGTGAGTTTTAGGATTAAATACGTGAGTTTTAGGTTTAAATTCGTGAGTTTTAGGATTAAAAACGTGAGTTTTAGGATTAAATACGTGAGTTTTAGGATTAAATACGTGAGTTTTAGGATTAATGACGTAGACTTCGCTAGCTAATATAATAGATACTTATACCACGGTAATACAATTATATATATATATATATACATATCATTCCTTTTATTTTTACAATATTATTATTGGTTTTATTTTTGCTAGTCACTATTAATTTAAATGTAATTACTATATGGTATTATATACTTCCAGAGCATATATCTGAAGAATTTGGCCTACAGTCGCCACGCTGGCCAGACGACTTGGCGAGGATATCATGTTCATTTTTAATGACAATTTATTAACGATTTCACAAGTTGGTATTAGTGGAACCGGGACCGACGGCTTAACGTGCTCTCCGAGGCACGGGAACGGTGGTGTTGTAAATCTATGACTGCAGTACGTAAGAAAAGTGTATTTCTCATAGGTACATGCCGGGGGGGGTTTGAACCGACCTTGGTAGGATTTAAGGAACGCGTTCTTACAACCGAGCCACCACCGCGATTCCTAAGTATGTGTATTAGTAAGTAATATAAATAAAAAAATAAATAAATATTGTTATGTATGTATTATTACTGTTAAGAATGATTGCACCCATCTATACTGGTTTAATGTCCTAAAGATTTGGCTGTCAGAGAATGCCTAGCGGAATTAAGTCCGCCTTTGTACATAGTGCAATAAAGTTTTAAAATAAATAAGAACACTGTGTTCTATGAGCTGATGATGCGATACTTACTTATTTTCTTCAGTGGCTTGTCTTTTACTGCTAGGTCCGGGTTGTTCTACTTTCCCTCCGGCCATAGCTTGGTCTCGAGCTTCTCTCTCTTCACGGGTCATAGCTAACAAACAATATAGTACCTTACAATATCAGCATGGAAAGTGTTTTAAGTCAAAATCAATCTTTATTCACGTAAACCGTTTTTAAATTTGTGACTAGTCATTATTCAAATTTGAGATCTGTCATTATTAAAATTTGTATCCCGTCATTATTTAAATTTGTGACCCATCATTATTCAAATTTGAGACCTGTCATTATTCAAATTTGTGACCCGTCATTATTCAAATTTGAGACCTGTCATTATTAAAATTTGTGACCCGTCATTATTTAAATTTGTGACCTGTCATTATTCAAATTTGAGACCTGTCATTATTTAAATTTGTAACCTGTCATTTTTTAAATTTGTGACCCGTCATTATTCAAATTTGAGACCTGTCATTATTTAAATTTGTAACCCGTCATTTTTTTATGTTTGTGACCCGTCTCATATAACTATTTTTAATAGGGTTAAAGTTTTTTCATCTCTCTCGCTCGCACAATTCAAGATTATTTAAGTCCGAGTGTACTTAAATGTAGTCTATTAACTTTCTAGGAAATAAATTTACCTAATTATAGACAAAGATAACTAGCAAAACGGTCACATACATAGATTTTCCTCAATTTGAGAATTTTCCAGTCTGATCCTTCCTTTACAAATGTGGTCAAAATTTAATTTGTAGTCCGTCCCTTTCTGGCTCTAAAACATCCATAATTGTAATGACTAGTAAAATCTTTGATTGTGCGAGCGAGAGAGATGCAGTGAACCGTCTTAATGGTTTCAATGCAAGTATTTACCTTTAAAATCTGTAGATAAGTTAAATATAGGTCTGGCCCATTCGTTGATAAGTCTTCCAGCTCTTTCCTTGTTCTGTTTGGTTTCTCTTGGATGTTTATATAAGTACATCACAGCTTTGCCAATACCGCTCTGTTTTAGCAATGATTTGTCTATTGTGGGGAACTAAAACAACACATGAGAGCAGAGTTAATGCAGTAGAAATGAGGTCGTTGCATCGGATATGCGGATATATCACTTTTAAGTTTATAAGTAAAAAAAAAGTATAGTAAAGTATCATAACGACCGTTTCCTTTCCGGGGTGGTCCGGATTCACATTTACCCAACTTGAATAGACCAATCATGACAAGTGGCAAGCTCGTCGATGTCTCCAGCGTACCAAACTTGAGAAATATCACAAATAAATTAAATAATAATTTAATTAATGAATGTTATTGTGTCCCGACAGGGAATCGAACTCGTTACTTTCGAGTCTAAATCCACAGAATTAACCGCTAGACCACGGAGACAGTTAATTAAATCCAAGGAGACTGGCAATATTTTAAATAGCAAGACTAGTACGTTATAAAAAATAATTGCCAGCCTTTCTGATCTGATCGGTGGGCCCAGTCGCACTTCAGCCTCGATCGGCGGCGGACGTCAACAATTTTGTGCAGTGTCTGCTGAATAGAAGAGCTGGTCTTCTTCTGGAACCCTGAGATGTACTCCACTGAGACGTTGAGGCATTGTCAGCTGCTTCTGCCCCTTTCTATGGAGTTCACGGAGCTGGCTCGTCATTAAACCCCCAAACCATATATAGTCCACTTATCTACGACCGAGTTGGAAATCTCCCACACACTTCCCGTCTTCAGACCTTTGACAATTTCTCAATGTATAAATAAATATATAAAAGACTTACATCTAGCAATAATTTCAGCAAACTTTCTCTGATTAGTAAACACGGTAGAGCTCTGGAAGGTAACGGAGCCAACCAATCACAGAGCACGTTTAAGGCTGCATGTTCCAAAAACGCCAATTGCAAGTCTTTCTTAATTAATTGCGACATCGCCTGTTTGAGTAAGGACACTTTGCGAACAGCTGGCAAATTGCGTTTATTCAAATCACGATCATCCTGAAAAATAAATATTAATAACATGAAAAAAATATTTGTCAGAAACATGGTAGGTACAGGGATGTAAATTGTTACATGCTTCGCTATATCTAGCATACAAATATTTATTTAGTCACATGACTTCGTCGAGCTTAGTGTCTAGGTATTCGTTTGTTGAATAAAAACATTTATTAACCAGCATTTGTTTGACTCTTAATTTAATCAGTTTTAGTGGCAGCTCCCTTATAGTAACTGGAAGCTATTTAAATATCTTTGTTGCCATTGCATAACAATTTCGGCTATATTGGGTACTTTTATGCGCTGGAATAATTATTCTACTAGGATTCAGATTCTGACAGTGCCAATGGAACTATGAACTCACTGTCTTCACTTATCATGTAACTGTAATTAGTCATCAACTCGCTGTCATCACTCATCGTGTAACTGTCATTACTCATTAATTTATTTTATTATTTGTCATGTAACTGTAATTACTCATCAACTCGCTGTCATCACTCATCGTGTAACTGTCATTACTCATCAACTTATTTTATTATTTGTCATGTAACTGTAATTCCTCATAAATTTATTTTATTATTTGTCATGTAACTGTAATTACTCATCAACTCGCTGTCATTACTCATCAATTTATTTTATTATTTGTCATGTAACTGTAATTACTCATCAACTAGCTGTCATTACTCATCAATTTATTTTATTATTTGTCATGTAACTGATATTACTCATCAACTCACTGTCATCACTTGTCATGTAACTGATATTACTCATCAACTCACTGTCATCACTTGTCATGTAACAAATATTACTCGTCAACTCACTGTCATCACTTGTCATGTAACTGATACTGCATGTCAATAACTCATCATTTCACAAAACTAGTATAAACATAAGTACAAGTCGCTTTAAATAGATACCTAGCTATAGAATGGCATAAAATATTATTTATAACTAATTATGCACATTGCTGGATTGCATAGTACCTGTAAGTGATTAGTTTCTAACTTTTTTGTGTCTTCTTTTACCTAAATGGACGTGTAAGTGAATTACCTCTGCGGCCTGTCTCATCTGTTGCAGTAAATGTGCTATGAGATCGTCGTTGTCGTTAATAATATCTATGTCCCTTCGTCGCTTTCTGCCACCTCTTTCTTCTTTCTTCTTCGCCATCATAATTTCAAAATCTGACATTCCACCCACCATCTCATTGCTGGATTAGAAAAAACAATATTATTATTTTTAAGTAAAAATAAGATATACATTTAAATAAATTAAATAAACGGTGATGGATTGCCCGTTACCTAACGAAATAGGCCATTAACACATTTAATATGTAGCTTAAACATATCACTGTTCATCGCGCCACTTTGCACGGACATGTCTAATGTAAGTTTTTGTTTTGTAAATTATTTTACTGTGGATATTGTTAGTCAAAAGTGGTGTTGTTTTGTTTAATAATGTGCTACAATATTAATAATTATGGAAAACGATAAATTGGACTTTTTGCGGTTTTCACGCGGTGTGATCTTCCATATATGATGATAATCTCATTTAAAAAAACAATATATTACGACAGACATGGCTGTATGGGCTAGATCCCTTTGCCTTCCCTATCATATCATTCATCAACCATCGGGAAAAGAGAAACAAAAAAAAAACAATTGTAATACTGTCATTAGATTATATGATGATAAATTTGATGATAATCTCATTAAAAAAACAATATATTACGACAGACATGGCTGTATGTGCTAGATCCCTTTGCCTTCCCTATCATATCATTCATCAACCATCGGAACAATGGAAACAAAAAAAAACACTTGTAATACTGTCATTAGGTTACATTTAGTATGGAGAGGAGATTTATTATTTTGGTTCCAAAATGTGCTAATTTTACATTTAAACACCCAATTTAACAATAAATTACCTTTTCAAGTCATCTGCGGGCCGATCGTCATCTGAGTCTGAATCCACAGCGGGTTTGTCTTTGGGAGGTTCAGTGCTTGGGGGTTCCTCCGTCTGCATGGCTTCCCCTTCATCATCGGACTCCAAACGGACTGTACGACGCTTTTTGTCTAAGAAATAAACTTTTAATATCATTTATTCTGACAAGTTAGAATGGGAACAAATTCTCTGAAGATATATGCTAACAAAATTATTTCAACAGTAGTTGTTGATGCAGAGGAGCTGTAACTTTTTAACTTCAGACCTACTGATAACACTAATACTAAAGCTTATTTTTGTGACTTTGCGCCCACCTGATGGTAAGTGGCGCGCGAGGTCCATTTTATTACAGCCCCTAGAACACAGCGTCCTAGACCTCCACTGCTGGAGATGGGCCTACACTCGCCACGCTGGCCAGACGGCTTGGCGAGGATATGATGTCAATTTATTAACGATTCCACAAGTTGGCATTAGTGGAACCGGGACCGACGGCTTAACGTGCTCTCCGAGGCACGGTAACGGTGGTGTTGTAAATCAATGACAAATGTACGTAAGAAAAGTGTATTTCTCATTGGTACATGCCGGGGGGGTTTGAACCGACCTTTATAGGATTTAAGGAACGCGTTCTTAGAACCGAGCCACTATCGCGCGGTCCATAAATGTTAGCAAATGGAACGCACATGACTGACATCAGTCCCCAACACTATGCCGGCTTGACTGAGCATGACGGCAATTTGAGCCTGATCCCGAAACGTGTGGATACACTTTACTGGGTTTATCGGCACGAACGGTGGATACGTTCCCACCTCAGCAGACTGGACAAATTACCACCATCAGTCCACCTACCACCTATTTGTTGTTCTCGTTGAAAGTATGTGCCATTTGCAATGATGTCACATGCCAATTTTTACTTTCAAGGAGAACTAATATTGTAAGCTTGCCACGGTGATATTTATATAAAAATAACACAATTTTTTACTTCACTAACCTTTTCGTGAAGGCGATTCCAATCCAGACCTTGAACGGGATCGAGAACGGGACCTGAAATTATAACACTAAATTATACCACTGCGATGTTAAGTTACCCTGTCTGCTCTCACTTTAGATTAACATGCAATTCTATTGATAGAATCAACAAAACTTTTCCTAAGAAAACATTATTACAGCTTCTGGAACACGGGAGATTCTACAAGAAAAAAAATAAAAATTGCGTTGTGATGCTGTGCAGATGGGCAGGCAGGTCTCAAATAATAACGACATCATCTTCGTTCCATAAAATGTGTTTAATCGGGTAAAAAAATACATGCGTCTTGTTTTAAAATTAACATTAAAAATTTAAACATGCCATTTGGGCCGACTGCAGCGCCCTCTCCCAGTTGAGCGCCATCTAGTGAGTTTACCATAAAGTTGTGCAATTAGTGGGCAACTAGTCTGCAATTAATCGGTAATGATTCCCAATAATATCGCTAGATGTCCTCAACAAAATTCAAGATTTTTTTTAAGTCAATGGTGTGAAGTACTTTAAAAAAAGGCTGTTTAGCCTAATCATAAAGTTTAGTTGTTGCCTTGTCCATACAAATTAGTTATTTTAAAATTAACAGTATGTATAGTCAAGTAAAGTATCATCACGACTGTATCCCTTGCGGAGTAGTCAGAAATTATCGGGTTTACTATAGACCCATCAAATAAAAAATAAATAAATTATGGAATTTAGAATAGTACGAACTCTTAAATAAAAAAATATGACTAATGTAAATTAAAGAATTTAGATTAGTGTGAAGTCTTAAAAATAAATAAAGTATGGAATTTAGATTTGTGTAAACACTAAAAAATACATAAATTAATGAATTGAAAATTAGTGTGAACTCTTAAAAAAATATTTACAATCAAACTTCATTATATTTTAAAATTATACAATACAACAAAATTATTTATTATTTTACACAAATAAGTTGTTACTGACCTAGATCGACTTTTAGCTGAACCCGATCGAGATCGCGACGATCTGGATCTTGATCTAGACTTGGATCTTGACCTAGACTTTGATCTGGATCCGGATTTGGACCTGGATCGGCTTCTGGATCGAGACCGACTGCCAGATTTAGAACGACTTCTTGATCTAGAACGACTTCCAGATTTGGATCTCGATCGTGATTTTCGAGATCCAGAACGTGAATGGGAACGGCTTTTTCTTTTTGCTTCTGTAAATGTCAACATCGAGGTAAATTTGAAAGTGGTGTTGTTTTGTTTAATAATGTGCTACAATAACAAACGATAAATTGGACTTTAATATGGGGCACAACTCGCAGTTTATTTTTTTGCGGTTTTCCCGCGCTGTGAACTCCCATATTATGGGACCCCAACGAGTTTGGGCTATAATGCCGCGAGTGACTCCAAGAAAAGCATCAATTCTGCAACATCAGGAATTTGATGATAACCTCATTAACCCATAAAAAAGAAATATTACGTCAGACTTGGCTGCATGGGCTAAACCCTTTGCCTTCCCTATCACCTCATTCATTATCCATCGGGAGAAGAAAACACGAAAAAAATAATGGTGGTAGGTTAGGTAAAAAAAAACTACTGGAACAACTTAAGAAAGTCCGTTTGAAACCCGGCATGAACAAATGAGAAATAAACTTTTCTTACATACATTTGTCATATATTTACAACACCACCATTCCCGTGTGAGGAGATCACGTTAAGCCGTCGGTACCGGTTCCACTAATACCAACTTGTGGAGTCGTAAATAAATCGTTATTAAATATTGACATCGGACAGTCTGCCGGGGTGGGTGAAGTATCCAACATTTGTGCCGATAAACCCAGTAAAGTGTATCCACACATTTCGGGAACAGGCTCGAATTGCCGTCATGCCCAGTCAAGCCGGCAAAGTGTTAGGGACTGATGTCAGTCATTAGTGTCTGATTCCAGTTGCTAACATTCATGGACCTCACGAGCCACTTACTACCAGATGGAGGCACATATGCTAGTATAAAAATAAAACTCCGGAAAATTTTGGAAGAATCCATCTTCAACAGTGGAGCTAGACTCTGTGTTTTAGGGGCTGTAATCATGATGACGATTAATTGCAAATATCTTTGCAAATAAGTGTTAAACTAACATACAATAAAAAAATACTTACTGGCATCAACAGATTTGGATCTGGATCGTGATCTAGACTTAGATTTCCTAGATCCAACGGATTTAGATCGTGATCTACTTGCTCGAGATGCAACACCTGTAGATTTGGATCTTGATCGTGATTTCGATTTGGATCTCGACTTCGATCGTGATTTAGATCTTGACTTGGATCTTGATCTAGATCTTGACTTTGATTTGGACCTGGATCTTGATTTCGATTTGGATTTTCGTGATGCAGATTTGGATCGTGATCTGCTTGCCCTCGAACCTTAAATAAAAAAGGACATATTTTTTTATAGGCAAACAATAATTTGATTCACATTAAATTAAATAAGTCGAATTAATTTAATAAATAATAATATAAGTTAATTAGAATAAGGCATAAAAATTAATATACTATACTTTACTAAACCATTCCTAAATATTAACTAACCTGCAGGTGACCTGGAAGCAGATTTAGACTTTCTGACAGCTGGAGAAATACTTCTGGATTTAACAGTATCAACATCCATTTTGGGAGATCCACTACGAGATCTAGATTTGCGAGAACCACTTCTGGATCTGGAAACATTAATGGAAATAAACTAGCTATAATTGTTTATATTTATTATTATTATTAAATAATAGTCTGGCAGTGCATTGCTGATATGCCTATCAAGCTATGGTGTATGTAAAGTCCATAAAATTTACAGTTATCACAAACACCAAACAAAGGTATGTCCCAACACTGCGGGGCCGGATGGTATATCACCTTATGTAGTAAATGATTTTAGCTAAGCATTTATTAGTCCACAGCGGGGTGAGGCGGAGTGCAATATCGCCCGAAAACGTATCGTCTGAGATTGATTTGCTTCCCCAAGCTTTTATCATTTTTTGATCGATTAAGTCTGTCAAAAATCAACACCTAGATTTCATTAATTTCTGACAGACGTAATCGATCTGAACAATACGTTTTAATACGATTGTGCACTCCGCCTCACCCCGCTGGTCTATACTTGTATGTGCAACTGAGTACTGCTGTTCTGTTACACAATAAAACAATTATACATTAATTGTTACAAAATTATCTGCAACAAATAAAATGTGTTAGATGTGTTTCTTACTTGGTAAAATATATAAATTGAAGCTTAAAAATTTTATTGCCAAATATTTCGCCTCTCTTTGGAGCGGCGTCATCAGTGACAGTGACTGAAGGTCATTGTCATAAATTTTGAAAAAAGTAATTTTATTTCTTTTAGCAATGGTAAAGGCAATGCACTATATAGTTTTGTATTTATTTTTTAGAAAAATATCATCATCACCTCGCGCATCATGGAGAACATCATCAGTATGTTATGTCCATTGTTGGTTCGATATTAATAAATTTACAAAACAAGTTAGACAAAACCTAATGCATTACATTCAGACCAGGGCTATAGTATGCACCAAGCTGCCATATAAAACAGCTTTCCCATGTTTTTAAATCAATAGACCGAATAGTTTAAGGAAAACTCTTTAATACTCTTACTGTGAAACAATTGTTAAAGGTAGTGTTATGTATACGCGCATGGGTGGGCACAGGTAAAATATTATTAATTTGAGAATCTACTGAATGTCTGTGTCAATTCATGCGAGTACGAAGGGGTGTCGTAGTCTCTCCCACATAAAAACTGTTACAAAATCTGCACTCCAGCATATATACGCAATGAGAAGTAGTACATTGTGCGAAATTTTGAATTTTGATGACAACAGGGTTATGATGAGTTTGTATATTGATATCGGAATTTATTATGGGACATGTTTTGCAACGAGATTGGTTGCACTTGTGTGTACCTAACAATGTATTATTACTCCGTGTATTTTTATTTTTTGCTAAAATAGCTTTTAAATTTTTATTTTGTTTATACGTTACACTATTATATACCATTTCGCTCCTCACGGAATAAATACTATCACAAAACAGGTCAAAATGTCTTTGTCTTAAGTAAACTCGTATATTGTCAATTTGTTTAATTTATTTATTACTAGCTGTTTGACCCGGCGTTGCCCGTGTAATGTTGTGTCGTCGACAAAAAAAACCTTCAGGTACCCGATAGGCATGTCATATTTAGATTTTAACGTCTTATATTTATATTTATTATTTTTTTTTTTTCTATTTCTATGACTTATTAAATTCGTTATATCTATTGAATGAAATAGCCGATTTGAAGAATTAAAAAAGTGATCTACATAAATTGATACGGTCTTGAAAACAATATGGTTTATTTGAATAAGGATTTAAACAGAAGTATGACTAACATGGTCTAATTTTGGTCGGTATTTCTATTATCTTTTAAAATGTAAAGAGTGGTTATTGTGACATAACGATAATAGTTGGACATATGGTATCGTGTAGTTTTTTGTAGATATGTTCTTTAATATTGTAGAATATGTGTTCTATTATCGAATAGTTTCCGGAGTGCATGCGACGAAAGACGTGTTTTATGGCATTTTTTTACACCTTGAGTTACGTTACTAAAGTTTTAGTAAGTTTTCTAGCAGTAAATATAGCCTATGTTACTTAGGGGGAATGTAGCTTTTTAATGATGAAAGAATTTTTGAAATGAGCACAGTAGTTTTTGAGTTTATTCATTACAAACATACACACACACATACAAAAATACAAATCTTTCCTCTTTAATATTAATAAAAGGTAGACATATGCTCTCGCGGACTTTTTTAAAAATAATGTTAAGATGAACAATTCATCCATAGAGCATTTTTGTATAACTTTAACTATATGCTCAGCGCACGCCACGGAAGGCCTCAGAAACGATACTTTTCCCCCGTTTTTAAAACATTTTTGGTTACTGCTCCACAACTATAGGACCTAGCGTGATATTATATAGCCTATGTTACTTCTGAATAATGCAGCTTTCTAATGGTGAAAAAATTATTGCAATCGGTCCAGTAGTTTTTGAGTTTATTCATTCATTACAAACATACAAAAATACAAATCTTTCCTCTTTATAATATTAGTATAGATAGGTACACAAACAGATCACATTTTACAGCAATTTCTTAAGTTCTAGATTGCAATCCAAAAGCAGTGCACACAGAATGCTTATTGTGATTTAGCCACGAGATTGTCATTCAATTGAATTATTTCATTTTAGTGAAATACAGTGTAAACTCTATATAGAAACTGAAGGGACTGTGCATTTTATGGCGTTATAGAGAGTTGTCGTTAAATGGAGAGAAGAAAAATCAGAATTGGAAGACAAGCTAAACCAACCAAAGGCAATTGTTTTCGACGCTTTAGGGAGTTTGTCGTTAAATCGAGTGACGTTACATGGAGTTTACACTGTACTAAGAAACAAACAAAACAACATCAACAGATATTACATTAATTAAGAAGGTAGATATTTTTTTGGTTACAGTGGTATCAGCAAAGTGCGGTAACAGATCTCTTATACACTGAAAATCTGGCGTTGAATATGTCAATGGCTTTTCTCCTTTCGTCACTGTCTCCGTTACAAACGATGTCATTTTACGAGCGACACATTCATACAACTGGGTTAAGGCATGATGTGTTCCACATGCGTTTATGGTTAATAATATTTTTTTCTTGAAAAAATAATAAATAAAGATCCTAAATTATAATTAAATAACAAGATGTGTTCGTTTATTACCTGGATTTAGCTTTAGAAGAACATCTGGATCCACTCTTTGCCCTAGAACCGCTTCTAGCTCTTGATCCACTTCGATCCCTGGATCCACTCTTTGCTCTAGATCCACTATGATCTCTTGATCCGTGCTTTGCTCCAGATCCACTTCTAGCCCTTGATCTACTCCGATCTCTAGATCCACTCCTTGCTCTGGATCCACTGCGATCTCTTGAGCCACTTTTTGCTCTGGATCCACTTCTAGCCCTTGATCCACTCCGATCTCTAGATCCACTTTTAGCTCTGGATCCACTGCGATCTCTAGATCCACTTTTTGCTCTAGATCCACTACGATCTCTGGATCCACTTTTTGCTCTTGATCCACTCTTGGATCTGCTGCGCGATTTCACAGATCCCGGACTTTTGGATCCGGATTTAGCACGCGATCCGCTTCGGGAACGCGATCTGTATATGAAAAATACATATTATATATTTATTTATGACAGTTCATATCTTATAGATTTTTATTTATTTTTTATTAATGTACTTTTAATTAAAACCCGATAGTACTTATAAGATGGGGCAACAGCTATTAATCCGGATCTATGTGTTCTTGAGGCTGTGATGAAATATTTTTTTATTGAGGAAGTACACAAATTTTATTTTTGGTAATGAACGCTACAAAAAACAATTTGTGACAATATTTTTTTTTTTTTTAAAGTTAGGAATTTACTTTTTAACAGTTTACATGTTACAACAAACAACACAAACAAAATGTAAGTACTACTTAAAAGTTCGGTAGTTACCTGTTAGGAGATCCAGATTGTGATCTTGTCTTGTCTGGAGAGCTGTTCCGAGAGCTTGCAGCTGATCCTGATCTGCTACGCGATCTGAATATAAAATTAGTAAATTCTATTAATTTAAGATCCCTCACCAACCCGCCTGGCCAGTGTGGCAAGAAGACGATCCTTGGGCAAGGCCTACCTCTGTAGTGGAGATGATAAAGATTTTGAAAAGTGGAGGTATAGTTCTTGGAATTAAATCAAATATATTTAAAAAACGTCGTCGAATCCCACGCTTTTTTTATAAAGTGGATTTACATTTAACCAACTTTACTATAGGCCCATCATGACAAGTGACAAGCTCGTCGATGTCTCTAGCGTACCAAACTCAACTAGGATTCAAACCAAATATATTTATTGTGATATAAGTACATATTTTTTAATAACTAAATAAGTAATAACTCTGAACATTAGAGTGAAGTAAGTAATGCAAGGTCACCCCGTGGTGAAGTTGAGCATGATAATTGATTACCCTATACTTACTGTTTATGCCATTTCTTTTATTAATATTTGTAATAGTTGAATGGTTGACTATGAGCAATACAATATTCCCTTAATTTTCAATAACCAATTATGCTACTCCAAATGGTGCCAGGTTACTTTAAATTTGCAAAAATATTTATTTCAGAGGCTGAAACATTGAAGCTTTGTGATGAACAATTCGCTTACGAGAGGGACATAGAACGAAGCTCTAACTGACCCAAGTGCTGCGCCACCTAGCGGTCGAAAAGAACGATGTCCGTCGCTCTGTCGGCGTCTTTCTCGAATTCGAGAAGACGCTTGACACAACGGTCCCTTGTACAAACTTCTCAGTCAGTCTCTGCCATAGCAATAAGGATCCTGGTGTTGTTCCTGGAGTATTCTGTTATTTATTAGGCTCACTTGTGCAATGACATTCAATTTAGTTAATAGAATACATAAAAAGTGTACAACAGATTCTTACAATGTCAATAACTAATAAGACAAAAGCAAAACATACCCTGCTTTAGATTTACGGCTTCCTGATCCACTCCTTGACCTGGATCTTGATTTAGATTTGGATCTAGACCTAGACTTGGATCTGGATCCAGATTTGGATCTTGACCTTGATTTCGATCGAGATCCAGATTTAGACCTGGACCTTGATTTGGATCGCGATCCAGACTTGGATCTGGATCTAGATTTGGACCTAGAACCAGATTTGGATCTGGATCTCGATTTTGATCTCGATTTGGATCGTGATCCAGATTTGGATCTTGATCTAGATTTGGATCGTGATCTGGAAGCTCTGCCTGATCCAGCAGTAGATCCTTTTGATTCCACCTATAGAAAAATTGAAAATAATGAGATTATTTATAAATACTATAATATGTGACAAATGTGTTAGCTATTGTAAGAATTTCATTCTAGAGTTACAGGAGCTAGCACACAAAATTTTTGTTTGTATTGCAATCTGTATGGTCAAGACATAATAGGTAACAAGGTAACAAACTATTGGTCTTGAACAGTATGCTTCCAGTGATGCAACTGTACTGTTACATTGATGCATTGTATGTCATAGGTATTAGAAATTAATTGCTGTTCTCTTTAGTTTTCTGAATCTAAATGTTCTATCCATAAGGTTGCTTGCCAACTTATTTAAATGATTTTGTATGGGTTTCCCATAATTGGTAGTCTGAGCTTTAATTTCTTCTTTAACTGGGATGCCAATGTCATGATGAATTATTTAATTTGTAACATACCAGGGTGCATTAGCATTCATTCAAATAGTAGAATTGAAATATTATTAGTAACCCAGAGTAGAGCCTCCACATTGAGTTTGCCCTCAAAGCATAGTTTAAGAATTTAGTTATTTATTTTTAGGAAAATTTACAGGCTGTACTAGTAAAAAGTTCTGATAGCCCAATAGTAAACTTCTAGTGGTTGCTCCCTTGCCAAACACAAGCAAAGCACAGCCTGCGATTCTGCAACTTCAAATGTCTAGTGTGAGAAAACAAATAATGACCCACCCCTCGAGGATATCATGGAAGCTCATTTATTGTTTGCAGCTAACATAAAATAACTGAAACAAGTCTTAAGAGACTGCACATGACCAGAGGTTAAGTAGATATTTTGATGAATTCAATAAATATTAAAATAAGAAAATGATGCATTACCGATTGTGACCGTGACCTAGAAGGAGACTCGATGCGATCAGGCGAGCCACCTGAAACAAGAATATTGTTATTTTAATTACAGTTTTAGATAATTCTGACGTGCCTGGTAGGGTACCACTGTACCAGGTATTGTAATCTCATAGGTACACATAGCTAAATTTAAAAGGTTATTAATTGATCCTTGTGGTGTAGTTCTGTACATGTTTTCATAAATCTGATATAGGTGAGTTTTCCTTGCAGATTCCTTTCTCAGTCAGATTAAACCTTAACAGGTGACTGTAATCTGCAAGCTGTTGGTCTTCTGCTAACAGCTTACACTTTGGACCACTTTGCAGCTTAGTCTTCTACTAGCAGGAGTAGAATTATTCAAAATAATTTTATTTTTTATTTAAATGCCTGTGAAAGGTTTTTGTGAATAAAGATATTTTGACTTTGACTTGGTATCATGTCTTTGGTGCGACTTAGACAGAAACAGCGTAAGGTGAAGGTAGAATGACTCCGGTAATGGGGCCAACACATGGTTTATGTAGGCGCTCCAGTAGCAGTCCATACCTTTGGCTCGCCAGTGGAAGCTAAGTTTTTAAAATAAATTGATGCGATATGGCTCCGGTATGGAGGTGAATATTAATAACATAATAATTTAATACTATTATTTCTTTCCTCTGGTAAGTACTTGCATTAGGAGCATAGTAAAGTACGGAATTTATCCAACGCATAATGTTGATAAACAAATGCAATATGATAAGTTTTGTAAATGATCCCCATATTTTTTTTGTTTAGGCGTAAAAAATATGGCGCAATAATGATCAAGCTGCGCAGAATGCGTGATATGTTATCATTACTCAATAAACCTGTGCAATAATGCACTACAATACTTAAATGCATCATGAAAGTAATTTATCATTAGTCTAACCAAAATTGAGGTTATTTAGCAGTTTGCGAAAAAATATTAATATTTACGTACCTGTATCAACGTCCATGTTTACACTTTAGCCCTTAGGCTACGTTTATGCACAATTATAAATCTAAAGTTGGTTTAAAACGCTAACAAAAAAAAAATCTCAGCAAAAACGGTAAGCAAGCAATCCATATCCAAAATTGACAACAAATCCCAATGTTGCCTAATAAAAAAACACATTTTGTTTTAATTGTAATTTAAAAGGAGCTATTATAAGAGAGTCTCTCGCGCCATTTTGCGCGGCCATGTCAAGTGCAAGTTTTTGTTTTGTAAATTAGTTTACTGTGGTTATTATTGGTCAAGAGTGGTGTTGTTTTGTTTAATAATGTGCTACAATGTGAATAATTATGGAAAACGATAAATTGGACTTTAAATATGGGGCACAAGTTGCAGTTTATTTTTTGCGGTTTTCCCGCGCTGTCAACTCCCATATTTTACCCGACGTGTTTGAGCAGTGGATGGTTCCGCGAGTGACTCCAAGAAAAGCATCAACTTCTACAGCATCTGGAATTTGATGATGACCTCATTAATTCATGAAAAAGAAAGATATATTACGTCAGATTTGGCTGTATGGGCTAGACCCTTTGCCTTCCCTATCATCTCATTCATCATCCATCGGGAGAAGAGAACCAAAAAAAAAAAAAAAAAGGAGCTATTATAAATAAATATTTAACTTAGATATGATAATGAATACCAGGAACAATGATGTTAATACAATGAAATTTACCGTAATTTTAAAAATTAATTAAGATAAAGAAAAGCTCCAACTATAAAACGAATGGAGCCAAATAATGTCACATTGACATATATGAAACTTATCAGAAACTACAATATTCTGTAGATGACTTATATTAAAGGTATAGATAATTTATTATTTTTCACTTTTAATTATTATTTTTTTAAAGTAAATAGCAATTTAATCGGTTTTACCTATTATATCACTGCAATAATAGTTAAAAGAAAGCGAAAATATTTAAACCAAAAATAACCACTTGCAGTGAGTTTAAGTTTCAGAACGCTAAGTCTTTGTTTTGCAATAAAATATTGTTGAAAATATTGCCAAATTAACTGAATAGTTTGACTTATAATAATAATTGCATGTGTAAAATCTATGATAATGGAGGACTCTAAGAAGTTGCCTTTAAAAAGAGTGGAGCTTTCGTTAACAAAGTTTAATGAAGTTGCTATTCCACATCATTTAGATTTACTACGACAGCATAGAGCTAATATTAACAAGGTACAGTGGCCTAAATAATTCATTCCTTTGTCCCAATTACTATATTAATGTGTAGACAATAAAATTACTATTATTTAGTTTCTTACATTGTAAGTACGTAATACATTGGTTAAGCAAAGTTGGGCTAAAAATATCAACTTCTAATTGCGTATGAATTTTTGGCTTTCGTTTCGACAGAAATGCTTATTTTTTGTTTTTTAGATAAACGTGAAAAGGTCAATGCTATCATAGTAATTTATCTACTCAACTAAATTATTAATTTTGCTTTGTTTGTGTTATGATATTATAACCGAGGGAAATAAATTTATAAGCAAATTTTTTCGAGTTTCTTTCTGTAACCAGTATTTAATCGGTCCCAACAGACACCATTGCGCAATAAAATAAAATAGTGAGGCCTCCTTTTTAAACCAACCTATTGTCAGTCGCAAGTCCGAGACACCATTCTTCTCATCTCTTACCCTCACACGATGGGCCCGGCACCCGCACGTTGAATCCATGAAATGCTTAGAAATTTGTCTCCTCTTTTTCCCCCACACACAGGGCAGTACCTGCATGGTGAATCTATGAGATGTGATGAAATCTGTCTTTTTTTGTTTATACTTCAAACAAAATTAACAGTCAAAATCGGCAATATTGTGACATTTGCAACCAATGTATTAAATAGGTGTAGGCGGACTGATGGTGGTAATTTGCCTACTCTGCTGGGGTGGGGATCCATTGTTTGTGTTGATAAACCCAGTAAAGTGTATCCCCACTAATTGGGAGTTGCCATGATGCCCAGTCAAGTCAGCAAAGTTTTAGGGACTGAAGTCAGTCATGAGTGTCTGATTTCAGTTGCTAACAATCATAGATCTTGCGCACCACTTACCATTATGTGGGAGCGAGGTCACCTGTTGTGCTAATAAAAAAATAATATAATGGGTGTGACATATTTTTGCAAAGATGAATGGCCACTGTGGATCCACCCCAAAAGCTATACATTCACAATCAAAAATATGCTCACACATAATAGATAATGTAAGCATTATTTTCCAGTACATATTAAAATAATTTTACATGTTAGTAATAAAAAAATCTATTAACTTTTGTAACATGCTAATGCTTTACATTAAATTTGATAATGCTTACCTGGATTAAGGTTTAAGAGATCCTTGCATTAAATTATTTTAAAAGAAAAGGCTGTATGATATTCAAATTATATAATAAAATTAAATAATATAATTAAAAATAAACCAACTATAAACAAAAAATATAGCATCCCATCTGAGATAGTTCCAAGGAGACTGACAACATTTCCCCTCTGTATATTGAGGCTAATATGCTGGCAGAAATAATTGCATGACAGAATGAAATAAAAAAATTGATATACATCAATAATTAAACTTATCTGGACTTATGGTATTCTTCTCTGGGGAGCAGCCTGCAATTCCAATATCATACAAAGAACACAAAATAATAATAAGCATTGGGAATATACCATGGTACATTAAAATTACAACTAATTATTTTGGACCAAATTTGTTTGTTATTGACATAATATTGAAATTCAAATGAGAATAACTTTTTTCCCCAAGTTTGTCTTATTATTATATAGCTATAAGATATTTGATATTAAATAGGTTTTATTTTAAAAAAATGTTTGTAATGTTAACTAATATTTGATTTCCAGTATGAACAATCAGGTGACTTAGCGAAAGTAAGATCGGAGCAGACTAATGCAGCGAGGGTAGCTGCACAATTACGTACATTACTCCGAGACATGGAGTCGTTAAGATCACAAGTTCAGGACGAACATTTGTCAGCATTTGACAAGCTCACACAAAGCACTAGAGATCAAACACATCATGCTATTATGGATTATTTAGGTAAATTTATTTTCGTATGGTAAGTATGTAACGCTTAGATATTGTCAATATATTTCTCATATATCAATGTAATATCTCATTTTATTTTTAATATTTAATAATAACTTCAAAAATTGTTAATATATATAAGAGATGGCCGACTTTTGTAGCTCACAACCACCTGTAATAATCCAAATTAATGTTCTAAAAAATAATAAATAAATTATTGATTTTGATTTTAAATAGGACAAAATCAGGAAACACATAATAATTAGGTACAATTATTATTATTATTGATTAACAGGCAAGCAGCGCATTGCTGCTATACCTATGTATATCAAGCACTGGTGTAAAGTTCAGTAAATTGACAGTTATTACCATAGTCTATTTCAATTGTCACTAGCCACTTGTCTAGTTTGTTTTTAAAAGTGTTTACAGTTGAGGACTTTATATGTCTCCTGGTATTTTGTTCCACATATTTTCAACTCTGTTATTCATGAAGTGATATCCCACATTTGTATTGCTGTATTTTCTCATTAGTTTCATTCCATGGTCACAATGAGGAAATATCATTGTGTTAAACATAAAAATTTTGACTAGGTGAGGACAGTTATACCTTACTTTTAAAAATAAAAATGTCTCAATCATATATTTAGGCAGCATTCTGACCATAAATAGCATTTATGTATTGGAGTGTTTGCTTTACATAAAAAAAAAATGAAAAAGACCTCCCTAGAAATGCAAGTAAGACAAGGTCAAATAATCAAATCAAATACCCCAAAGCTCGTCTGACGAAATCGACAAACAGTTTTCTATGCAATGGTATAAAGCTATATAATAAATTATCGGCAGATGTAACAAATTTAGAATATGCAAAATTTAAAACTTCACTAAAAATATTCTCATAAACAAAAGTTATTATGAGCTACAAGATGCAATGAAAGATACCATTGCATAGAAGTACTCGGCCAAATTTTATATATTAATGATAAATTAACAATAAATCTTAATGTTTAAATTATTTAATTTTATATTTATTTTTAATTGACACGGCCCTTTTACAGCCACGAATTTAAATTTAAGTTTACTTGACATAGAATGTTTTATTTAGATTGTAAGGTGACACGGCCATTTTACAGCCACGAATATTAATTAACATTAATGCTATTAGAATATAAGATGACACGGCCCATTTGCAGCTATGAATTTATGTTTAATTGACATATCATTATTAGTATTTAGATTATAAGATGACGTCTTTTTTTTATTATTATTATTATTATTTTTTGTTCTATACATTTGTGAACTATCTGACATATGTATATAATTTCTATACATCATAATTATTAAATTAATAATAAATCTTAATATTTAAATTATTTAATTTTATATTTATTTTTAATTGACACGGCCCTTTTACAGTCACGAATTTAAATTTAAGTTCACTTGACATATAATGTTTTATTTAGATTGTAAGGTGACACGGCCTCTTTACAGCCACGATCTTATTTAAGTAGTTTCTAAGTTAGTTAGTTTTACTTGCTTATAGCAATAATGTTGTGCATAGCATACATACGAGGGGCGTTCAAAATATTCTCGGTATGTGGATAAAAACAAACAAGTACGAAAAGTTTGATATTTTTATTTTTCAATATACTCCCCCCCTATGTTCATACACTTATAAGATCGATCAATTATTTTTTTTAATCCCTCATAAAAATATTTTTTATCTTTGGTGTAAAAATGCTCCTCCACGGCCGTCTTCAACGCTTCATCGTCAGAAAATTTATTTCCACGCAGATCCTTTTTAAGATTGGGAAACAAAAAGAAGTCGCTTGGGGCTAAGTCCGGACTATAGGGTGGATGAGTAACAGTTTCAAACCCACATTCAACAATAGCTGCCTTGACAATATGAGCAGTATGGACAGGGGCGTTGTCATGCAGAAGCAGAACACCTTTGGTTAACTTTCCTCGCCTCTTTTCTTTGATCGCATCTCTTAATTGACGTATAACGTTAGCGTAGTACTGCCCTGTGATATTTACACCTTTTTCTTTATAATCGATAAGCAAAACTCCTTCACAATCCCAAAATATTGTGGCCATGACCTTGCCAGCTGACGGGATTACCTTGAACTTCTTGGGATGAGCTGAACCCTTAATGTGCCACTGCATGGACTCCTGTTTGCTCTCTGGGTCATAATGATGAACCCAGGTTTCATCTCCAGTAACAATTTTTTGCAGCACCTCATCGGGATTTTCACCACACAGGTCGATAAAATCTGAACAGCAAGCCACACGCATATCCTTTTGAAGAAGCGTCAGCATTCGCGGAACCCATCTTGCACTTACTTTTGACATATTAAGATGGTCATGTATAATGTCATGTACGGTACCAATAGAGAGATTGGTTACTTGAGCTATAGATTTTACCTTCACTCGGCCGTCTTCCAATATAAGTTTTTCCACTTTATCAATATTTTCTTGTGAGGTAGCCACTACAGGCCGGCCAGGTCTAGGGTCATCTTCAATACTCTCCCTTCCACGCTTAAATTCGCTTGACCATTTTTGAATAGTAGATAAAGAAGGAGCAGACTCACGGTAAACACAATCCATTTCCTCTTTTATGGTTTTTTGATTTTTACCCTGTTTTGTCAAGAATTTTATGACGGATCGGTGCTCTAATTTCGTTAAAATTGTTAATTCGCTCATGGTGTTCATGTTTGTTCGGCAATTGCAGAAAAACAAAAGAACATCTCGGTTCCAATTTTACTTTTTTTTAATGTCAATGGATGAATCTTAGCGGCCAGTAACAAATATATATATAAAAGAGGTTGTAACGTATCAATACCGAGAATATTTTGAACGCCCCTCGTAAATATGGATTATTGCCTGTTTACGGTCCAACCATTATTACCACTTTGATTAGTACATATGTTGTAAAAAATGTATTGATTTTATTAGTTCTGACTTTATCCAAGTTGTTTCGAGAGAACCAATGGAAATAAATTATTTTGATTTTGATATCTATCCTCATTCTGTGATCCCTGAGACTTGTAAGCTTCGAATATTAAATAATACACACATTCAAAATTTTAACTTTGCAGCTTTAATTCGGCATTGTTGTTTGGCTCTTGCATCTAGAAGAAAGATAGGTGAGCAGTGTGATGCTTACAAGCTTTTTAATTCTAAATTTGGCTAAATTAAAAAAAAAAAAATTTTTTTTGCAATAAATTGACAATCTTCAAGTAAGACTTGTTTCAAAAGGGGTTATTTCTTTATTAATATTTATTCTATCTTCTATTACATACCAACTCTTACGGCCGGTTGCAGAAAGAATGATTAAAATAATCTATGATCAATATGTTGATTGGTAGTTAGCTTGTCATCTCCGTGGTCTACTGGTTAAGTCCGTGGATTTAGACTCAGAGGTACCGGGTTCGATTCCTGGTCAGGACATTTAAAATATTTATTTATGTAAACAAATACATTTAGTTAATATTTAATTTATTTGTTATATTACCCGAGTTTTGTACGCTGGAGACATCGACGAGCTTGCCACTTGTTATGATTGGCCTATAGTAAGTTGGCTAAATGTGAATACGCTTATTTATAAGCGTGGTTTCTGACCACCCCGAAGGGGAAACGGTTGTGATTATACTACTACTTCTACGTGTATATTTAAACATGCCAAAAGATAATCAGCCTTTCTGCAATCGACCGTTAATTTTGCCAAATGTCATAGGCTTTGCAAGAGTAGGCAAAATTGTCCAAAAATATATTTTATGCTTATCTGAAGCAGTGGAGGTATATATACCTTGACCGCCTCCATGGTCTAGTGGTAACAAACGTTGCCGTGAACTCGGGAGGTTGTGGGTTCGTTTCCAACCGGGGGAAAGTTGTACATTGTATAATTTGTCTCGGTCTGGGTGTTTATATGTTTAATATGTATATATTTACAAAAAAAAAAGTATAATATGTAGTTTATCAACCATCTAGTTTCCGTAACACAAGCCTCGTAGTGGGTACCACGGAAACTAGATGGCGCGGTGTATCCTGTCTGGAAATATTTATTATATAGACTTTGTGTTCTATGAAGCTTAATATTTTGAACAATCTCTATTCTTGTTATCTACTCAAGTTGAGTCGAGTCTGACGACTACTTACAAGAATGTGGTAAAATATAAAAAAAAACATGTTTTAATCTCGTTTCAACTATCACTCTAATATCATTTAGTATATATTTAATTATATTATAGATATGAATT
Organism: Tinea semifulvella; assembly: GCA_910589645.1. Classification (NCBI taxonomy): domain Eukaryota; kingdom Metazoa; phylum Arthropoda; class Insecta; order Lepidoptera; family Tineidae; genus Tinea; species Tinea semifulvella. The sequence continues at coordinate 1,747,271 of OU342619.1, read as the reverse complement.
ATTATATGTAGTATTCTTGTCTGTGCACATTAATATTAAGTTATTTTAGTTTTTGTGCATAAAGCATTATTATTATTATTTTAACATTTGCAGAAAGTGCCCCAGTATCTATGTCTCGACCTCGACCTCATATGAACCCTGCTCCTCCCGTATCCTGTTCAGCTATATCCACCGATTCTGTGGGACTGGTGGCACATCAGGATATCCGAGATATACAAGATATTCAGGATATACAGGAAGATGTGCAGTTGTTACAAATAGAGGTAGGTACTTCGTGTGTTAACTTAAACGCCAATATCCATAAATCTATAGAAACTTGTACCCAAAAATCTTTGGTCACTCCTTAAGACAATATCTACACCTTTATGCGTAGATGTAAACGGCCTAAACCAGCACTTCTCATCACCTCCCATCACTATTGATGATCATCACTTCACCCTGTGGTGAAGGCTGCTACAATATCGCAAATTTCTTCTATGCCACTTCCCAGCGTCGTGTCTCTTAATTTTTTAGCAGAACATCTTTTTGCGCGCGAACGTCGCTCGGGGCTCCCTGGTTCGTGCGCACGTAACACATTGATGTGAATTATTATTATTATTAATAAGACCGCCTCCGTGGTCTAGTGGTAACAAACGTTGCCGTGAACTCGGGAGGTCGTGGGTTTGATTCCCACCGGGGGCAAGTTGTACATTGTATAATTTGTCTCGGTCTGGGTGTTTATATGTATATACACACATCAAAAGTGTCTAGGGATCAACATATATTTTTGCAATAACTTTTCTCCTGATTGATATTCATTAAAATTTTCTTTAAGGATTGATCAAATAAAATGTTTTCGTTTGTCTACAGTAACGATAAACCAAGTCACCTTTGCATTAGTAAAAAAAATTGCCATTTTCCTAATAAAGGGATTTTTGACATTTGAACCACTAACATTAAAGTTCGAAAAAAAGACTGAAATAACAGTTTTTTTTAAAATTTTATTGGGTAACTTAAACAATTAATAATCCGTGTTTCTACCGCGAACACTAACAACACAAGAACATCGGTTTGGCATACTCAAAATGAGTTCATCCAAATCACGCTGTGGAATGGCCGCCCATGTTCGTTGCAACAACAAAAAAAGGTCTTCTTGCGACTGGATACCCTCCATATTCGGCAGAGCTCTTCTCTGAAGAATATCCCATGCATGCTCAATCGGGTTCAAGTCTGGCGACTGAGCAGGCCAGGGCAGGACATTGATGTTAGCTGCGGCGAGAGTCTGTCTTACAACTCTTGCGGTGTGCGGTCGTGCATTATCATGCATTAACTGAAATAAGGGACCGATATGCACTTGTAGAGGAACGATGACGTCTGATACAACCGTCTCAGCATAAATTTGAGCGTTGACGTTGCCTCTGATCCAAATCAACTCAGTTCTTCCGCCGATCGAAATACCCGCCCATACCATGATGGTTCCACCACTATAAGGATGGACTTCCTGGCAGGATTTTAATCGCTGTTGGCGTCCAGGGGTTCTCCAGTGTCGTATACGTCTTGTATCCGGCCTCATACCAAAACGAGACTCATCAGAAAAGCACACGAAACGCCATTGTTCTTTTGTCCAATTTCTGTGTTCAAGAGCCCATTGATATCGAGTCCTACGATTGTGCATTGCTATAGGTGGTACCCGTAGCGGTCTTCGGGAATGAAGGTTCACTTCATGCAAGCGGTTTCTGACTGTTTGGTCGCTAATTAAGTTCCCTGAAGAGCGATGAAGGCTCACGGCTAACATCATGGCGGTTATTGTTGGAGTTCTTCGAGCTGTGATTTGAATGTATCGGTCTTGTCTCCGTGTGGTGCAGCGATACCGTCCTCCATGGCGCTCAGCCACGGTACCAGTGGTTCGGTAACGTGTCCAAAGTCGACTGATAACACTCTGACTTGTATTCAGAGCTAAAGCCACAGTACGTTGCCGGGAACCAGCTTCTATCATTCCCACGGCTCTGATCATTTCTTCCCTGCTTAAATGACGTCGCCGCTCCATAATAACGTTGGTTTTAATCAGTAGTAGGGAAACAGTAGCACTAATAATGTCTTCAATGCGTCTTATGTTTTTATAGGGAAAATATTGACAGCTGATTTTCATCTTTTACTCGAATTTGATTGACAGTTCCTGTTTTAAATTATGAAATGCACCAAAAAGGATCCATATAAATTTATAAAATCATAAATTTATTACAAAGCCACATCTCAATCACAAGAAATCCGCATAGACATGCTTGATCCCTAGACTTTTTTGATGTGTGTATTTACAAAAAAAAAAAAGTATAATATGTAGTTTATCAACCATCTAGTTTCCGTAACACAAGCCTCGTAGCTTACCACGGAAATTAGATGGCGCTGTGTGACCTGTCTGGAAATATTTATTTATTATTATTATATTTATTTATTTATTAAAACACTTTATTGTACTTAACTTAAAAGTATGTACAAAAGCGAACTTAATGGCTTTTTCTACCAGCTAACCTTTGGGAGAGTGAGACGGTATAATACGTGGGGGTGCAATTTCAACCTTATTTTAAATTTGAATAAACTACATAAATAGTATGTATACATAGACTACTTAAATACTTATTAACATATAGTAGATATACATATATGAAGATAATATAATATTAGGAAGAAATTTTTAAATTTAAAATATTATACTGTTCTGCTGTGAATGTAGTTTTAACGCACGGGTTATCTACAAAAGCCCCGTTCGGCTGCAGTTCGTCTTGGCGAGTAACACTGCCGGTTTCAACTTTTACCCCGGCTTGAGGGTGGCCAGGGTAGGGGCTACGGAAGATGTTGGGTGATGAGGGCCCTCCGGTGGCTATCCATGTAGATTTCCCCGAAGATTCTTTGAGAGCCTGGCCAAAAACTGATGTTTAGCAATTAGGAACAACAGCCTGTGAACGGTGACATGAAAACCACTGAAACAGATCACCATGAATTCCAGAACTTGCTAAACTTTTAGCAAGATTCCAGTACTTTTTTCTTAATCAGTGTCCTAAAAAAAAAGGGAAAAAATGAATCTGCTGTCACCATTGCGCAATAAATTCCCATATACCCACTCGTTGAATCTGTGGAATGCTTAGAAATTTGTCTTCTTTTGTTCAGAAACCCTCGTCTAGTCTTGCTGAGCGAGAAGCAGTGTTGAGAGGATGGAATGAGCTACAGAATGAAGTGAAGGAACTAAAAAGTGTATGGGAACATGTACAACAGACGGCAGTCAGGCAACGAGAACAAGTAAGTACCACAAGTGATTGATGGATGGTCCGCTACCACGCTCTTAAAGCGGAATCAATGAAATTTTTTTTTTTTTTTTTTAGGTGGAAGCTGTATCAGGCCATATAGAGGAAGCAGATGTGAATGTTGCAGTAGCCAGAACTACATTAGCTACAGCAGAAAGGTAACTATTTAAATTTAAAATTCTCCTTACATAATAGCAATTTTCTTGGAGCTCTACTTAATTATTTTCTAGCTCACGAATTTAATTATTTATAATCTATTTATTGCCAAAAAAATTATCATGAAATTGATGAAAAAATCCAGCAATACAAATGTGAAATATCACTTTATGAATCAAATCAAATCATTTATTTCCTTTGGTTGTCCCAAACAACACTTGGATATTGTCAATACATTTTTTCACCATAGTTTATTATCATGTAGAATATAAAATAACCAGCAGCTAGTATGGGTGGACCCATCATATCAGCTATACCATCATTTTCGACTAAAACACTGTTGCCATAAACAAGTTTTTGCTAAAATAAATTACACATGTCAGGTTAATAAATTAATTCGTAGCTCTAAAGAGGCTGTGTCAGCTTACAATATAAATATACATAAAAATTGTATTAAACTACAATATTTATGTCAATAAATGAAAATTCGTGGCTGTAAGGGGGCCGTGTCAGCTTACGATCGAAATAATAATAATTATTATAATTGGTATGTCAACTTAATACATATTCGTGGCTGTAAAGTGGCCGTGTCAGCTTACAACCTAAAATAATAAAATTAAGAATGTTAAATTAAACTAAATTCGTGGCTGTAAAATGGCCGTGTCCAGCAGGCCGTGAATAACAGAGTTGAAAATACACACATCAAAAAAGTCTAGGGATCAAGCATGTTTATGCGGATTTCTTGTGATTGAGATGTGGCTTTGTAATAAATTTATGATTTTATAAATTTATATGGATCCTTTTTGGTTTTTGGTTTTTAAAACAGGAACTGTCAATCAAATTCGAGTAAAAGATGAAAATCAGCTGTCAATATTTTCCCTATAAAAACATAAGACGCATTGAAGACATTATTAGTGCTACTGTTTCCCTACTACTGATTAAAACCAACGTTATTATGGAGCGGCGACGTCATTTAAGCAGGGAAGAAATGATCAGAGCCGTGGGAATGATAGAAGCTGGTTCCCGGCAACGTACTGTGGCTTTAGCTCTGAATACAAGTCAGAGTGTTATCAGTCGACTTTGGACACGTTACCGAACCACTGGTACCGTGGCTGAGCGCCATGGAGGACGGTATCGCTGCACCACACGGAGACAAGACCGATACATTCAAATCACAGCTCGAAGAACTCCAACAATAACCGCCATGATGTTAGCCGTGAGCCTTCATCGCTCTTCAGGGAACTTAATTAGCGACCAAACAGTCAGAAACCGCTTGCATGAAGTGAACCTTCATTCCCGAAGACCGCTACGGGTACCACCTATAGCAATGCACAATCGTAGGACTCGATATCAATGGGCTCTTGAACACAGAAATTGGACAGAAGAACAATGGCGTTTCGTGTGCTTTTCTGATGAGTCTCGTTTTGGTATGAGGCCGGATACAAGACGTATACGACACTGGAGAACCCCTGGACGCCAACAGCGATTAAAATCCTGCCAGGAAATCCATCCTTATAGTGGTGGAACCATCATGGTATGGGCGGGTATTTCGATCGGCGGAAGAACTGAGTTGATTTGGATCAGAGGCAACCTCAACGCTCAAATTTATGCTGAGACGGTTGTATCAGACGTCATCGTTCCTCTACAAGTGCATATCGGTCCCTTATTTCAGTTAATGCATGATAATGCACGACCGCACACCGCAAGAGTTGTAAGACAGACTCTCGCCGCAGCTAACATCAATGTCCTGCCCTGGCCTGCTCAGTCGCCAGACTTGAACCCGATTGAGCATGCATGGGATATTCTTCAGAGAAGAGCTCTGCCGAATATGGAGGGTATCCAGTCGCAAGAAGACCTTTTTTTGTTGTTGCAACGAACATGGGCGGCCATTCCACAGCGTGATTTGGATGAACTCATTTTGAGTATGCCAAACCGATGTTCTTGTGTTGTTAGTGTTCGCGGTAGAAACACGGATTATTAATTGTTTAAGTTACCCAATAAAATTAAAAAAAAACTGTTATTTCAGTCTTTTTTTCAAACTTTAATGTTAGTGGTTCAAATGTCAAAAATCCCTTTATTAGGAAAATGGCAATTTTTTTTACTAATGCAAAGGTGACTTGGTTTATCGTTACTGTAGACAAACGAAAACATTTTATTTGATCAATCCTTAAAGAAAATTTTAATGAATATCAATCAGGAGAAAAGTTATTGCAAAAATATATGTTGATCCCTAGACACTTTTGATGTGTGTATGTGGAACAAAATACCAGACATATTGAAGTCCCCAACTGTAAACACTTTTGAAAACAAACTCAACAAGTGGCTAGTGACAATAGACATAGACTATGGTGATAACTGACTATTTAATGAACTTAACACCAGTGCTTGATATAGGCATATCAGCAATGCGCTGCGAGCCTATTAATCAATAATAATAATAAAAAACTGCCTCCGTGGTCTAGCGGTAAAGTCTGTGGAATTATACTCGGAGGTACCGGGTTCAATTCCTGGTCGGGACACAATAATATTATTTAAGTAATTAAAATGAATATCAAATTTATTTGTGATATTTCCCGAGTTTGGTACGCTGGAAACATCGACGAGCTTGCCACTTGTCATGATTTTGCCTATAGTAAAGTTGGCTAAATGTGAATCCACATCTTTATAAGCGTGATTTCTGACCATGATGATCACTTGTGCTCTAAGGAAGATTTTTGTCGAAGTCCAGTAACATAGGCGTGAAGTACGGATAAAGACACTTTAAAACGTACAGACAAATTGAAAAATTATTATTAATTGTTGTAGATTACGTACGGCGTGGTATCCATTGGCTGGGTTAGTGGTGGGGGGAGTAGTGGGAGGTCCCATTGGATTATGTATAGGTGAGTAATGCAACAGTGCAACCAGAATTCATTATTTTAATAACATAAATAACTAACATCATCATTCAACCATTCACCAACAAGTCGAACGACTTTCAAAGTAAAATAAAGTGAAAAAAAAAAGTGACAAGTCAAACATAGGGTTAGGTGTAACTCCAAACCTCGAAATGCATCAATGTTGCCATTTTTAAAATAATTTAAAAAAAATAAAAATGTTTGCGAGTTTTTTTTTTCTGGCAACATTAATAAAAATAAAAAATACGTTACTTTATTCTAATGCTATGTTCGACTTGAAAGCAATGCATCCATTAGTGTGTCTCTTTCATATTATGAATATTCATGTGTCACGATAATTATTTATAATTTTGGAACGAGATCCTATTTGAATGAGTACAATTGGTTTTGTTTAAAAATTTTCTTTACGAAATACAAGTTTAAGTAATATATTAGCGGGAAATATGTAGCTTGAGTTTGACAGTTCCATTCCTCGAGCATAGTGACGGAAGGAATAATTTAATGGAAGAGCCATTGAGGAAATGACTAAGAATACATGTTTATTTATTTATTTAAAAACTTTATTATAACTTATAATCGGCAAACATAATGAAGGCATTCTCTGACCGTTGGAATAAATGAGATTTCTTTATTAGATCGAGGGTAGTGAAATGATATTAAGAAATTATTTTTTAATAATAATGTTCTAGGAGCTGTAATAAAATTAATGATATTTTTCTAGGTTTAAAAGCGGCAGCCGCAGCAGCATTTGCCGGTTCGTGTCTAGGTTACACCGGAGTGACTACCCTCGTGAACAGACGTCGTAAAGATACGCCACAGGGCGATAAAGTACTAGAAACGCCTCAAGTCGAAAATGACAAAGATAAATAGCATAAGACTTGTTCCATTGTTTAATTTGTCTCCTGGGTGATTTAGTATTTATAGGTTGGTACAGTAACGGTATAAAAATATTCATTAAATAACAATTTACATTTTTAAATTTCACTTATCGGGATGATTTTTGTTTTAACTCCTCCACAGTGAGTAATAACAAAACTCTTTTCTCTTATGTCCCTTTTGAGTCTGGGGAACAAATGGGGCTAGATTCAGTGAGTGTACAATTGGTGTCATGCCGTTTTTGGTCAAACACTGCTTTACGGGAAGAGTGGTGTGGGCCCAAATTTGGGTGCAAATCTTCTTATGTGTTAATCTTTGGATAAAATTATCTGAATTGAACTCCATGATATCACAGACTTGATCAATAGTTCGGAAACTAAAATTAAAACGAAAAAGGAAACTGAAACTAAAATGGGTTTAACGCATTTGCATCTCTCTCGCTCCCACAATCCAATAGTTTCAATATTCTTCAAGACTTTTGGAACTATACCAGGGGTTCCAAAAAAAAACTAACTTTTTAAATTTTATAAAACTATAACTGCCAAAATGTATAGGTTTAACACAATGATATGTCCCGTGATCACGAAATGAAATTGATGAGAAAAACCAGCAATACAAATGTGAAATATCACTTCATGAATGACAGAGTTGTAAATGTGTGGAACAAAATACCAGAAGACAACGAAGTCCCCAACTGTAAACACTTTTAAAAACCAACTGGACAAGTGGCTAGTGACAATAGACTATGGTGATAACTGACTATTTAATGAACTTTACACCAGTGCTTGATATAGGCATATCAGCAATGCGCTGCGAGCCTATTAATCAATAATAATAATAAAACGGATACGGAAAAAGAAACCGAACTAAAGCGGGTTAACTCTCTCGCTCGCCCGTTTCAATAATTTAAAACACAAAGGGTCAATTAGAAGTCACCGCAAGTGGACTACAGATTTAAAACAAAGGTTAACATAAAATAAGGAATTCTTACAAAAAACAAATAATAAGTAGCTATGGGTACACAGCAAAGACATATTGGTAGTACAGAAACATCCCAAAAGAGAGAGAGAAAGAGGGGCCACAATCCAGCAAACTGGAATTAGGGCAGTCAGCAACACCACTATGGCCCTGGTTGTTTATTTAAAGATTAATATTGTTTATGTTGAGGAAATTAGTGAGAATTACATAGATCATAGGATTGAAGAGGAGAAGTGAAGAAATAGAACAGCAATAATTTTGTAGAGGGGGGATAGAAACGAATCAGTTGTTAGAAATTTCCATCATTGGTTGTGAATGTAACGCTTTTGAGGTGGATCCACGGTGACCATTCTTCTTTGGTAGCTTTCTAAAATCTCACATAACTTGCGAGTTTAACCTAGTATTTAAAAAATCTATTTCGTATTTTATATTGTTACTGTACACATCTAACAATCACATAAAACTGTCACCCAATGAATAATTAAACAAAGGAACAAAAAAATAAGATCTGTTTTTGCACCAATACTTTACAATAAAGAAATTGCTTAGGAGTTAGAAGCGGGCAACTATTCTTTCTCACATTCAGTATATGGTTTGTATTTAATAATTATTAAAATACATGCATGGGCAGAGAGGTTAAATTCCAGTACGAGATGACTTCAATCAGTCACCCGTGGAGATATAATAGTTGCAAAAGAGACATCAAGGTTTGTACGCAAGTAGTTGTTTGTATGTAGGTAGCGACAAAGACAAAACTGTTTCCCAGCAATTTATTCACAATATTTTATTTACAATGAATAAGGCAAAAAAGTTGCGGGGGACAAAGATAGCTCGTGGGAACCCTTCTTAGATTGGATCTGCCAGCCTTTATCCACCATATAGCAAACAGCTATAAGCAGATAAATGGTTGTTACATACAACAACCAGGTATAAACAGTTGCTACATATCCACTATGTAAAGCAAGCGGGTATAAACAGATGACATATCCACTATGTAAAGCAAGCAGGTATAAGCAGATGCTACATATCCACATACTTAAATCAAGCGGGTATAAGCAGACGACATATCCACTATGTAAAGCAAGCGGGTATAAGCAGATGACATATCCACTATGTAAAGCAAGCAGGTATAAGCAGATGCTACATATCCACATACTTAAATCAAGCGGGTATAAGCAGATGACATATCCACTATGTAAATCAAGCGGGTATAAGCAGATGACATATCCACTATGTAAAGCAAGCGGGTATAAGCAGATGCTACATATCCACATACTTAAATCAAGGGGGTATAAGCAGATGCTACATATTGGAGCAGGTCGAAAATTGCCAGCGTCATTCGGCATTTATCTACGCACTAGTTCGGCACAAAGTATAGGACTGCCTGCGTCTGCAACTTGCGTGTTTGCCTCGTGGGCGCCAGGCCCAAAGATATTGAATGTTTATCTTTTTTTTTATTATAAGTGACGTGATTGGCTCAACTATCTCCCGTTGTTTAACAAAAAAGATAAACGTGTAAGAAGGATTAGAGCTTGTGCTTTCCTCTCGCTCGCATAATCCAATATTTTCAAAGTATTTTTTCAAGTCTAAATGTATTTTTGATAAATGTAGTCTTTCTAGACAATAAAATTAATGACATTGTGGACATATTTTCACTTTCGTATACTAAATTTGAGACAGAATCTATGATCTCTAAATTGTCCATAATTTAATTTCCTAGAAAGCTACATAGACTTGAAATATCTTTGAAAATATTGGATTGTGCGAGCGAGAAAAGCGTTAAAATATTACAAAATAAAATGCGTTTATTTCACAATAGTATCCATAGGGGTTAGTAACATAGTGTTTGCTTATTCTATATTAGTAAAAAGAGGACAATTATTTTTTATATTTTGCCCTCCTGAAGCACTGGGCACATACATGTGAGTATGTACCTAGTGCCCCATGATAGGGCAATCTGGCTTCTCACTAACTGCCCTGATGATGTTGCCGCTCCCTCGTACTCTGTGCATCAACGACACTACTCGTTTCCGCAATACTGAGTAGAAATCCTCGGTGTCTTAAATCTTTTAGACTTCTTAGATTGGTGCAAATATATAATATTTTAAAGTATGAAATCACATAGTGAAATTATTTTTTGGCAATAATAATAGTTGTTTTTATACTTTAGTTTTACTTTATTTATTTAACACAATTTACAAAATTGTTTTGGACAAACAGTTTTGTACTAAATCTATTTTTGTTAAACATGACTTTTTAGTATTTAAGCTTATTGATAACATAGTTATTGCAAGATATGTAAATTTGTATATTTTCTATATATAAATATATAAAAACTTTATTGTGGTTTATTTTACCCTATTCAAAATTTGCGCCCGTGTGTACCTATGGCCCATATGAGCTCACACTCGCCACAGCAAAATCTTTCCACTTACTGTAAGAATTGGGCCTTAGCAGGTCTGACGTCAATACATTTATGGAACAAGCTTCCAAGACAGCATTAATGAAATCATACAGTATTTAGTTGCGTAGTAAAAGGAGCAGGTGAGCACGTAGAGCAATAAAAAAAAGGAGGTGCCCTTTGTAAACCAGACTATAGTTGGTTGCAAGCCAATTTATCGGACATATCTTTTCTCAAAAGTAAAAATTAACAGGTTTCAGAAATGCGTTTCACAAACATATCCTAAGAAATTACTAAGGTAACTGTCATTTACACAAATGTATGGGAAGTCAATTTTGCGTTTTACAAAGCAATAACAAATAATTAAATTTGTATTTTAATCGCAATTTGACTTAAGAAAAACCCAAGTTAATGATTTCTTAGCTAGGAAATAATTAAAAAAGCTTTGAGAAACCGGCTGTGAGACAGCATTCTTCTCTTCTCTCTTTCCCACAAGATAGACCTGGCACCAGCACATCCTCCATGGAAAGCTTACAGCCAGTTTCTTGAAAATATTTTTGGTCCCTACTTAAGTAATCATTAAGTACCAAAAATACGTTCGAGAAACTGGCTGTTAGCAATTTGTCATCTTTGTCTTGTTACACAAGTACATTTATCAGGTACATTTATTTTGATTTGTCAAGATCAACGTACAATCAATTTTGACTAATCTTTAATTTCATATTCGTTTCCACAAATAGAACTTTTCATACAAATACTGAAGCTCTTCCATCCAAACAATATCTCTCTCCACAGACGAAAGTTGACATTCATAGCCGGAAACCATTCTTGTACTTTTAAAATCATCAACAAATAAATCCCCTACCACTTGAACGTAATCCCCTTCGTGAAAACCTATTGGATTATTATATGTAGCTAAAATAGATTGATATAACATATCTAGTATAGGCTTATGTTCATTTATGTAATAAAATTCTTTGCTGACATCGTTGCGAATATTATTCAATGGACCTAAAATAAAATAAAAACATTTTTTAATCGGCAAAAATGTACACACTACTATATTAGTAGTCACTATATCTACGCAAACATTGGGAGACTTTTAACATCTTTCGTACACTGAAGTTGTGGAATGCTCTCCCAGTCTGCGCGTTCTCCCATGACCTGGAGTCCTAACAAAGTGTGTTGTTCCCACACACTATGTTAGCTTGGCATAATGGTAGGAGATATGTGCAGTGGTGGCTCAGTCATAAGTATGCTTTCCTTTAAATCCTAAAAGGTTAGTTTGAACCCTGGCATGAACCAATGAGAAATACACTTTTCTTATGTACATTTGTCATAGATCATCAACACCACCATTCTCGATTCCACTAATACCAACTTATGGATATGTTAATTGTCATTAAAAAAAAAATACATCAGACCCTCGCCATCTCTAAGTCTAGGACTTAAGGGTTGTGGTGATGAATGGTAGGTACTGATGTCAGTACACTTACCATTTGTTTCACACCATGTATTTCACAAACTAGTTCGAAAGACACCTCCCACAGACTAATTACACAAACTAGTTTCCACTTTGCCAGATCTTTTGCTCCTTAGTTTGTTCGGAGAGAGTGCAGCGAGCAGAGCTAGCATCCATGGTTCTCATTAGTTGTTCAGTTTTCTTTTAATCAATTGAAAAGTTTTGGCTAATTAAAAAAAAACGATATTACTTAAAAATAAGGAATATATGCAAAATAAACTGTTGCTTACACAAAATACAAGTTAAAGCTACTATTTACAGATTTGGAATATTCAATATCCAAGTAATATTTCTATATTGAACTAATAAATATATTTAAAAAGGCGCCTTACACGGAAAGATAGCCAAGTACCTCTGTGACTTACCTGCACCAATAGACGTGTTTTTCTTCGTACTATTGTAATAAACTTGAACAGATCCTGTTGCGTCGGTCAATTCGAAGTTAGTATAAGAACTCCGAGTGTTATACATAGAGGTAATAACGCCATGAATCATAATATTCTTAAAAGTGTTGCCGAAAATTTCGTAATAGTATTTGTTTGCCTCTGTACGCTTGGCGCGGAATATGTCCTGTATGTATAGTTTGAGCGGATGCTTCTGTAGTGCGCTCATATTTACAATAATTTACTATGTAATTTTGCTATTTTAAACGTTATTTTGTGTGAAATAAACTAAAAAAACAAAAACTTAAGCGCCGGCTAATGTCAAATTAAATTGACAGCTTACTTTTTAATAATTAAGAGGCATAGCTTTTTTAAAAAAAAAATCTTCCGATGGATGATGAATGAGGTGATAGGAAAGGCAAAGGGTCTAGCCCATACAGCCAAGTCTGACGTAATATATCTTTCGTTTTTATGAGTTAATAAGGTCATCATCAAATTCCAGATGCTGCAGAATTTGATGCTTTTCTTGGAGTCACTCGCGGCACCATATACTGCTCAAACACGTCGGGTAAAATATGGGAGTTGGCATTGTAGAACATTAATAAACAAAACAACACCACATTTGACCAACAATATTCACGGTAAATAAATTTACAAAACAAAAACTTGCACTTATATTCTATACCAGCGGTTTCCAAATATCTTTTAACCACCGTCGACCATATTAAAATTAATATACACAAATATTTTTACGCATAGGTATTATATTTGTTTTCTATAGTTCTATTAAGATGATATTTTTAAAAACCTATTTAAAAGCTTCTCATGACTTCTATTGTGTTGACCACTGATCAATCTGGGAACCTTGGTATTATGTTCCTTGCTGGGAACTGCTGGGCTATTCAACTTTGTGGTAACACCTTAGAAAAATTACGTTAACCTTGACATTAGATGTGTAGACTTCGCCTCAAAATGCACATATCGTATGCAGACCGCGGAGTCATTAAGACCTGGTTTTCAATATGTTTAATAGGCCTTGGTTGGGGATGGGAAAGGCTCTTGTTATTGCCGGCAGGATCTCGGCGGGTAACTACCCCCGGTGATTCAACGCACCTTTGCTTTGGTGCTGGGCGCTGTTACTGATATTTAGGGACTCTCATACTGAAACTATTTTGGTAATTCTAGGAAATAGAATGCCTTTTAATTTAAATAAACATAAAAAATAATGTAGTCTATAATCCTATATCCTAGGCGGAAATCCGGGGCTGCTCACGACCCTCAGCGTAAGGACAACGACGCAAAGACAAGTAGGATCGCATATTTATTTAAAAAACTTTTTTGCCTTAAATAATTAATATAGGCGGGTTAAATGAGTAAGCATTTTCTGGCAACCAGCCTTTGGGAGTGTGGAAAGTATAAGTACAAAAAGCATATTATTCAAACAAGGAATTTTTTGATGATAATTTGACATTATAGACATAGCAACTATTTATTATTGTTAGTTATGTTTATTTGACATCAAATTTTGAATTATTAAAATAAAATAACTACTTATTGACTTAAATCAATTTGAAACATTGACATTATAATAAAGTAAATTTTAAAAAATATATATTATGGTAATTTTATATAGTTGTTATTGATGAATATATGTGTATGATAGTGTGTGTACATATATATATGTATGCATGTATATGTGTATGTAATATTAAGTTTTAACATAAATGTTTAATATTTTCATGCCGCTAGCGCTAGAATGCGTCGAAAATTATGTATAAGACCACATTATTATTTTGTACACATTATTCTAGAAAATAAAGATATTTTGATTTGATTTGATATGTATCATATTATGTATGGGTACCTACAATTTTATTTTATATTATACAATTACCTAATAATATTACATAATTATTTACATATAAGTGTATATTTTAAAATGTGTTATTACTTACACATTAATAGAAATGTTACATAAGAAATAAGTGAAATAAAAATGTAGAATAGATTTAGTTTCTGTTCTGTTTCTGAAGAAAGTATGTGGGTAAGTAAATGTTTGAAGGTACGAACGTATTCATGATCTATTTGTGTTATCGTTGAAAAAACCTTCTATAAAGTAACAATGAATGGTTTCATGTATGTTATCATCCCGATTGTACAATGGGGCGGCAATTATGCAAACGGCTCTCCGTCTGCCGTCGTCGCTTATTTGTCGACTATATTCTCAAGAGGTTCACTAAGTAGTCACAGGATTCTATCGATTAATTATTTCTATCGATAACTTTATTAAAAGGGCGATATGGTGAGGATATACAATAGACAAATAGGCAAGTCTCTGTGATTGTAATGGTTACAGTTAAAATGGAGTCGATTGTATCAGCTGACCTTAAATATAAAACTAGTACCTACATTCGACGCCAACTTTAATAGTCACGATTACAGATACAATATTTTGCTGCAACTCAGGTTTAGTGTAGTCTCTAGATTCCTTGTTTCCACTCGATGGCTTTATGATATTTAAGAGCACTGCAATTCTATTATTATTTATCATTCGTTCATCACAACTCCTACAACATAAGGTACTAGACACTTCTAGAATGGGCGTTCCAGAACATATTTCTTGACAATTTGACCAATTCAAAAAAATCCACTCTGGAATTGTTTATTCCGGGATCAGAGGCACGGGAACGGCTGTGTCTATCTAAATCTCCGACTGTCATCACCATCATCATCATTAGCCTGTGTCTCTCCACTGCGGGATAAAGTGGCCTTCTCAAAGACTTGCCACTTTACACGATCTCCAGCCATCCTCATTCATCTCCCACTAGCGACCCTCTGTTATTTGTCCATTTCTCTATCGCCCCACTCTGCGTCTTCCAGTGCGTGGTCTCCACTCCAGAACCCGTTTACTTCATTGTTCATCGGTTTTGCGATTGCCACTTCAGCTTGTTAATTTTGAAAGCTATGTCGGTAACTTTGGTTCTCTGACGGATGTCAACGTTTCGGACTTTATCCTTCAGAAAAATCCCAACCATAGCTCGCTAGCAAGCCACCTTGCACTTTGAAATTATGTATCAGACCCACTGTCCATCTGCCCCATACTGAAAGAACGAAATGGTTAATAACTTTTGTCTTATAACAGTGTGGTACCTATGTTCGAAGATGTGACGCAACTTTCCGAACGCTGAAGTTGGCTATGCTAATCGGATGGTCTGTCCAAGGTAAATATTTTTGCACAACGATAATGACGATGTGAATGTGTGATGAAATTGTATTATGAAATTGAACCGTGTCCTTTTTGGATTACAATTTGGATGAAAGCTATTATTTATTTATTTAAATAAATAAATAAATAAATAAAGCGTCCTCTAATATAAGTAAAAAAATAGTCTGTATAAACTATCGATAAAGTTTAAATAACACTATTGGGTTTTCCCATCACTAGTGCTCTCATCATATCGATGCGACGAACGAAGGAGGGTTTCAGCGTTCTATAAAGACAGTGCATCGAAATCGTCTGTTTTAAACAACAAAAACATTCTTGCTTTTATAAAATGTCAGAGCGTCCATTTTAAAATTATATTAGGACGTATTAATTCTCTGTTTCAGCGCACCTTTGTATTACCTACGTACATTTACATATTTATGCAAATAGGTTGAGTGGCTTTTGTGATATCCACTATTTTATACCTATCTACTTATTTATATATTGTTATTGTATTGGCATAGTTGTATTCGTCAGTGATTGATGTCATTTTGCTTTCATTCCTAAACTTTCCTACATAGGTTAAGCTCGACTAAACTCGCATATTTCGCTTAAACTGACAGTTCAACGAGGTCAAATATAAGATCGGGCTTCGAGCACATTTACGCTGTGTTCGACTTGTTGCAACGTCCTCTTTTTTATCGAATTTTGCTTAAAGTGTATAAAAATCATAGAGCAACGCCGAATCGAAGGATTTTCACAGCGAAATAAAGTGAATAGGTTAATACAATATCCCTGTGTTCGATCTGTCGCTTTAAGCGCTTTTTTTAAGCAAAATTCGATAAAAAAGCTAGAATTGCTTTCAAGTCGAACATAGAATTCCATTCCAGTCCGGCTTCCGTCCTGGTCATAGCACAACTTCAGCTTTACTCAAAGTAACTGAAGACATTCGAGGTGGCATGGAAGAAACCAAAGTCACTTGTACTAATAGATTTCTCAAATGCCTTTAACACAGTTGATCCTGATTTACTAATCGCCATTTTGTCTCGTCTAAGGATCACATCAGATGCTTTGCAGTGGTTTTTTAATTACTTGCATAGTCGCCAGCAACAAGTTCGAGTTGATCGGGTGTCATCGGAGTGGTGTGATCTGGTTACGGGCGTCCCGCAGGGGGGCATCCTTTGACCGCTGCTGTTCTCGTTATTTATAAATGGCATAACACGTTCACTTCACTGCAGCTACCACCTGTATGCAGATGATTTGCAACTCTATGTGCAGACAGATATCACCACTATAAATAGTGCAATAGCTTGGCTTAATTCAGATTTAACTAATATACACTTATGGTCGACACGCTTCGGGGTCGCTGTCAATCCGGGCAAGTGTCAAGCAATCATAGTAGGCAGTTCCAGACTTTTAAGTAAAGTAAATCTAAACAGTATAGACCCTGTTCGGTTTGACAGCGTTCCGATTGCGTATAGTAGTGAGGTAAAGAATCTAGGTGTGTACACCTGGATTCTAATCTTAACTGGGCCATCCAAGTTAACAATACTAGTCGAAAAATATTTGCTTCTCTGCACTCTCTCAATAAACTTAAAAATTTTCTGCCATTAAAAGCTAAAATTACCCTTGCCCAAAGTCTTCTCCTTCCTCTTCTCGACTATGGTGATGTGTGTAGCGTCGACCTTTCGGAGATGTTGCTCAATAAGATGGACCGGTTACTTAACACATGTATTCGGTTCATCTTTTGTCTGCGCAAATATGATCACATCTCTGAATATCGCGCCAAGTTAAGGTGGCTACCTATTCGTTGTCGCAGGAATCTAAGAATCCTCTGTTTACTCTTTTCTATTCTCAATGAACCTGCGACACCGAAATACCTCAAGGACAAATTTAGCTATCTTTCCTCATTTCATAACAGATCTCTCCGTTCGTCCCATAATTCTGTTCTATCTATCCCTTCTCATCACTCTGGCTTTCAGTCTAACTCTTTTGCAGTAGTGGCCGCAAATCTGTGGAACAATTTGCCGGTAGAAATTCGTCAAGTGCCGAACAGATCACTTTTCAAAAAGATGGTATACTCTCATTATTTAAACAGTTCCTCACAGTGTAAGTAGGTATTATATGTAGTGTATAATATATATATATAGTATGTAGTATAAGTAGTATTGTGTACATATTAGTATGTATCTGTCTATATAGATATAATACTTAGATTTAATTTGAATTACCTTTTAATCTATTTAATGGTTGCACCTACCTCACAACACAAATCGTTTCATTGTCCCAAAGGTTGGTTGCTAGAGAATGCCTAGCGGCATTAAGCCCGCCTCTTGTACATAGTGCAATAAAGTTTTTAAATAAATAAAAAAAAAAATAGAATATGTTTACTACGTCTACGTTTGTTACATTATTTTTACGCCACCTAAAGTCATTCATTCATTACAGCCCCTAGAACAAAGCGTCCTAGACCTCCACTGCTGGAGATGGGCCTTCCAGAACTGGAGTATTTGGCCTACACTCGCCACGCTGGCCAGACGGCTTGGCGAGGATATGATGTCAATTTTTATTTACAATTTATTAACGATTCCACAAGTTGGTATTAATGGAACCGGGACCGACGGCTTAACGTGCTCTCCGAGGCACGGGAACGGTGGTGTTGTAAATATATGACAAATCTTCGTAAGAAAAGTGTATTTCTCATTGATACATGCCGGGGGGGTTTGACCCGACCTTTGTAGGATTTAAGGTACGCGTTCTTACAACCGTGCCACCACCGCGCCACCTAACCTTATATATATACTTACCTTATATAACACCTTATATTCTTACTATCAGTGGATACTTATAATTATATGTTATGTAATGTGTAATTATGTGTTGTTATTCTTTCCATAAGTTTATAAATAATAATAAACTTAGTTTAGTTCTGGCGTTGCTGATAATTATACTTGTATTTGATATGGTTATAGATAGTATTACATTTTATTTTATATGTATGTATATTATTATTGTTTATATGTGTAGTTTATATGTATGTATTTGCATGTAGATATGTAAATATTATTTATTTGTATGTGTATGTGTATGTAAGTATGTATTAATTTATATATGTCATTATATTGTCTAATTAAGCCTGTAATTGCACCTACCTTTCATTGTTTAATTGTTCTTGTTGTCCCGAAGGTTTGACTGTCATAGAATGCCTAGCGGCATTAAGTCCGCCTTTGTACTTTGTGCAATAAAGCTTTAAATAAATAAATAAAATAATATATTGGATTAAACCGGCTTAAGCGCCTTGAAGTTAAAATAAGCAAAAACAGATTGCATTAAATCACTGGAAGACGTTAACGGTAAAGTTGTAAAACAAAAGTCATTAATGTTTAGTATTTTGCAAGTAAACGGAAAAGTTTGAGTTTAACTTGTAACTGAAACTATGAAAGGGAACTTTCCCCGACGAAATACGTCAGAACCTCTTTCTACCTTGTCAAATAACATATTAGGTAGGCAAACGTACAGTAGGATACTTGGGCCGCGTTCATTTTGTAGCATTTCTAACATCTCGTAAACTTCATAAACCAGCGCTAGATGTCGTTTTTGTTAAGAAATACCACTTTTTTTAACAACGCTAACATTTCTTAAATAAAACGAGCGGTGAGGCTACTTTTTGACAAGTATTTTCGTTCATGTTTTATCATACCATGGCGTCCAACACACATGATATTGTTATGGTCTAGGATATTGAATTTATTACATAAAATCGTTTAAAATACCTTTTTAACAAATATAATAGAAAACTGTTTATAATAGAAAGCCGTCTGGCCAGCGTGGCGAGTGTAGGCCAAATTCTCCAGATATATGTGTCTAGGACGCTGTGTTCTAGGAACTGTAATGAATGAATGAAATAGAAAACTATAAAGTATTTAAAAATGGTAAACAAACCATTTTATATGTTAATGACATCTGTCAAAAAGTAACATCAATAACCCTCCTTTCAACATGGTACTGACATACGAAATTAGCATCAAACGTTAGAATTTTCAATAAACGAACGACTTGTGCTAAAAAAAGTGGTATTTTCATGCTAACATTTCTTAAAACGAACGCGGCCTTGAAGTGCCATACATACCTATTATAGGTGCAGCTTCTATATAGGAAACTGCCTCCGTGGTCTAGCGGTTAAGCTCGTGGACAATCATAACAAGTGGCAAGCTCGCCAAAGTCTCCAGCGTACCAAACTCGAGAAATATCACAAATAAATTAAATGTAAATACATTTACCCTAATAAATATTTTTGTGTACCGGTACCTCCGAGTCTAAATCCACGGACTTAACCGCTAGACTACGGAGGCAGTCTTTGATTTTTAATTTTGTTAATTAACGACCTTATTCGTAGGACGCTTGTAGTAGTCTCGATCCCATCTATTTTAGAACCAGTTTTAGGTCCGAGTCGAGACGATGGCAAGCGTCCAGACGAAATTACATTAGTTCCTTGGAGATTGGGCCAATCCCTGGTGTAGGATTTTACCTGTTGGGATCCCTAGCCCCTTCTCACCTTCAAGGCACTTCTGTTAGAGCTGGTGTTGCAGCGCAGATCAGCAAGCGTCGAAAATATGAAATGATTTGCAATAGTTACTTTTTTTCGACGTTTGCTGTGATGTGACGATGGGCCTGTGGGGATCGGAACTGAAAGCTTTCTATAAAGAAATTGTTCCAAGGCTCGTTGACGTCTCTGTGACAATAGGGCTGTCAGTTTTTCTCACAAAAATTAGGTATCCTAATTCAAAGGGGAAATGTTACTAGTGTATTGGGCACCATGCCACAAGACAGCGATATGAAGGAGCGATATGCAATTTATCGTTTTCCATAACTAATCACATTGTAGCACATTATTAAACAATACAACACCACTTTTGATCAACAATATCCACAGTAAATTAATTGACAAAACTATAACTTGCACTTGACATCTCCGCGCAAAATGGCGCGAAGGACTCCTCTTTTATTTTTTGAAGTTTGTATAGTTCGCTTGTTGACAACAATGGTCGACATGCTGAATGAATTGAACCTATTGACTGAATTAACGAAGAATGAAAACTTTATTACGTTGTGGTGTGGCGTGTCCGGTGGTCGCCTCTTCCTTAGAAGGTCATTGCAGTGGTGGCACGTGTGTCGGGTCCCGGTCCGCACCCTAAGGGCCTGGTTGAGCGGGGGGATGGCTGGCACATGTGGGGGCCTGGGACCGAGGCCGAACACGTTCAATTTATTGTTCTTAAATTAACAGAGGTTTTTGCGTTTTGTCGACTTTCGGGTTGCACATAGGCATGTAGTCTACCTTAATTCTAACTTGCCTGGTGGGTTACTGCTTCTCATAGGTACTGATAACTAAATTTAAAAGGTTATTAATTGATCGTTGTGGTGCAGTTCTGTATATGTTTTATTTTGTAAATCTGATATAGCTGAGTTTTCCTTGCAGATTCCTTTCTCAGTCAGATTAAACATTAACAGGTCACTGGAATTTGCTAAGCTGTTGGTCTTCTGCTAACAGCTTACTTATTGGACCACTTTGCTGCTTAGTCTTCTACTAGCAGGAGTAGAATCATTCAAAATAATTAAATTAATGACGTTTCATAAATGCCTGTAATAGGTTTACGTGAATAAAGATATTTTAACTTTGACTTTGACGTTCAAACCAAGGACATTCAATTTAATACCATCTTCTAGGCGGCGCCACTTTCTATGTGAACTGAAATTTAACAATTGTTTGTTCTTTGAAAACTTCCATCCCCTGGCTCTGGCTCATTTACAAAAGTAAAGTAATTAGATAGCAGAGATTGACATAGGTATATTTTTGAGTAAAACTATGGGTCATAACCTAAACTTATAGATATTTATTTTTAAACTTTATTGCACCATGTACAAAGGCTAGCCAAACCATTAAGGACATTTAGACAGGTAGATGCAATATAGTGTAATAGAAGAAAAAAAAAAAGATATATTTTGTATATATGTGTACAATGTACATACAATTTACGCATTAATACATAAATAAGTAATACTATTGATATATTAATATAACATGAAAAACTTCTTACATGATGACGAGAGTGTGATAAAACTAACAATGTAGTGGCTCGGTTGTAGGAACGCTTTTCTTAAGTATATTTGTCATAGATTTACAACACCATCGTTCCCGTGCCTCGAAGAGCACGTTAAGCCGTCGCGTCGGTCCCGGTTCCACTAATACCAACTTGTGGAATCATTAATAAATTGTCATTAAAAATTTACATCAGGTCCTCGCTAACCCGTCTGGCCAGCGTGGCGAGTGCGGCCAAATTCTCCAGATATATGTTTTGGAAGGCTCATCTGCAACAGTTGAGGTCTAGGATGCTGTGTTATTAGGAGCTGTAATGAATAAATGAATGATGATTTAATAATTTGACCTTCAAAAAACGATGTCACGGTAAAATATGTGCTGTGACATTAATTTACTTGGAGTCATTCACGTCGGTAATTTGGGGGTTCACAGCGCGGGAAAAATATAAAAAAATAAACTGGAACTCCTCGCCAACCCGTCTGGCCAGCGTGGCGAGTGTAGGCCAAATTCTCCAGATATACTCGTATGTTCTGGAAGGCCCATCTCCAACAGTGAAGGTCTAGGACGCTGTGTTCTAGGGGCTGTAATGATAATGATGAAACTGGAACTTCTGCCCCATATACTAACATAATCGTAGCACATTAGTTTTTTTTTGTCAATTATAATATTATCGAATTTAACGGAACCTTAGAACAACGCGGTCCTAGCTGGTACGGTGACCGCGGTGCTCTATAAACGGAACTAACAAAAGTAACACAGCTTAAATGAAACGGCTGGTGGCGTTAGTTTATGATGTTACATAGTCAAAGTCAAAGTCAAAATATCTTTATTCACGTAAACCTATTACAGGCATTTATGAAACGTCATTAATTTAATTATTTTGAATGATTCTACTCCTGCTAGTAGAAGACTAAGCAGCAAAGTGGTCCAATAAGTAAGCTGTTAGCAGAAGACCAGCAGCTTAGCAAATTCCAGTGACCTGGTAATGTTTAATCTGACTGAGAAAGGAATCTGCAAGGAAAACTCAGCTATATCAGATTTACAAAATAAAACACATACAGAACTGCACCACAACGATCAATTAATAACCTTTTAAATTTAGTTATCAGTACCTATGAGAAAACAATACCTGGTACAGCAGTAACCCACCAGGCAAGTCAGAATTAAGGTAGACTACATGCCTATGTGCAACCCGAAAGTCGACAAAACGCAAAAACCTCTGTTAATTTAAGAACAATAAATTGAACGTGTTCGGCAGAGGTCCCAGGCCCCCACAGCAGCACCCGATCACGGACATAACGCATGTGCCAGCCATCCCCCCGCTCAACCAGGCCCTTAGGGTGCGGACCGGGACCCGACACACGTGCCACCACTGCAATGACCTTCTAAGGAAGGGGCGACCACCGGACACGCCACACCATGAGAAGCTGAACACTAAGAATGACCTTCGAGACACACACAAGCTAAACATAACAGTTACTTCCTAAGTACCCAAATGTTGCCGTGCAATTCCGTTAACAAACTTATATATTAGTTAATAAAATAATAAATACATAATAGTAACTAAATATTACATAAAAAATAATTATATTATAATAATAAGGTAATAAAAAATATTACTGTATCACAATAAACAGTATTTACTAATTAGTCAATAATGTATTAGTAACTAATTGTTACATTCAAAATATTTCTACATAACTGTAAAATAAATCAAAAATAAAAACAGATTATTAAAAAAGAACCTAATGTGCTATTAACTAATTCTCTAATCTTTGCAGAGCGGCAATATTCCACACATCTTTGTCATTAATAAAATCATTAATTTTATAATATGCTTTTGCAATTAGAATTTTCTTAATACTACTCTTAAATTTTGTTTCCCCTCTACAAATATATATGCTAACCGCGTTAGTATCTAAAACGCAGGATAATTGCATGGTTCAATAAAGTAGGTATTACCGTGACTGTTTAAACGCTTATTTATTAAATTACATTATTATTTTAAAATAGTTTTTAAAACTACTAAAATAGTCTGTCAAAAAGTTTTGAGTCGCTGCCTCAGCGTCCATTTCCCGCCAAAGCCGGACTATTTTATTTTTTAAACTGAACAAAAGCGCAGCTCTCGTATTTCTTGATTCCTGTAATACTTGAGGATTAAACAACTAAAGTCTGGGCCTCTCTCCTTGATTGCGGACTTCCAACTTTTTCTGTGTTAAAATGGCTTTAGTCTATAGATTGCACTGAAACTTTATTTAAAAAAAAAGTTTTAGAGGCATTAGGTATAGCATTTAGTCAAAATGATTACCCCTAATTAATTTAATTTAACTATCTGCAATTTTGTCAATGTCGAATAGTGCGATGGAGGCTCAGTTGTAAGAACGCTTTCCTTAAAATCCCTAAATAGGTCGGATCGACGACCGGCATGTACCAAATATGTTAGATTTCATTACATATGTATGGCCGAAATAAAGAATTCGATATTTACCCAAAATTTGACATTTAAATCCAATTTTAAAAAACTACATATTGAATACAATGATATAACTACATAATTAAACATTTGACTAATACCAAGAGAGTGCGGAGAGTTTCGAAAATTGCATTTGGCTTCATTCTATATAATGCTATCACAGAAATTCGGTTCTCTTTATCACCCCATTCTATTTTAAAACCACAAGAATATTTAACAAATATTTATTGTTTTATATAAATATATATGAGAATGACAGGTTCCAAATTTAAATGTAATATAGATATATTTAAATGTAGCAATATTTATTGCCAGACCTAGTAAACGGATTTATATATACGGGGTGACTTTGTTTGGTCTTGCGTTTTTTTTTATAATAGTACATGTGACATAATATGTAATAATATGTATAACATATGCGCTTAAGTAACGGTATAGGGCTGCAGCGGTGATTACTATAAGCGAATCGCAGAAGGCATTACTTACAAAAATACTGTTAAATTTTTTTTATGTACAAATATTTTTACAAAAAAATATGTTAGGTACGACGCGGGCGTGTCACCTAGGCCGACGACCATAAGCTGTGGAAGTACATTCTATAAATACGGCGTAAGTTTGAAAAGTAGCGAACGTGGAGTGTGAAGGTATTGTAAATGTTGCATTTAGTAATCCCTGACTTCGGCACCAGTGGTGAGCGATAAATGCGAAAAGTTTGCAATATGCCAATCAGGTTCCTTGGACGATATCAAGAATATCCAGATAAAAATACATTTTTTGATATATTCTAAATGTTTCTTTTTTAAAGTTCCCAAATCCATCCGTGAAGTCGAAAACATGAGAGTCTTTAAGTCAAAGCTACATGGCTTTCTATCTAAGAAATACTATTACAGCGAGCAGACTATCTTTCCGAAACTTGAGAGGAACATTAGCATGCCCTCACCCATCACCAACATAGTAAAATTAATTTTTAATGTTGTGTATATAATTATTGTATGTCCAATGGACGGGACAAAAGTCAAAGTCAAAGTCAAAATATCTTTATTCACGTAAACCTATTACAGCCATTTATGAAACGTCATTAATTTAATTATTTTGAATGATTCTACTCCTGCTAGTAGAAGAGTAAGCAGCAAAGTGGTCCAACAAGTAAGCTGTTAGCAGAAGACCAGCAGCTTAGCAAATTCCAGTGACCTGTTAATGTTTAATCTGACTGAGAAAGGAATCTGCAAGGAAAACTCAGCTATATCAGATTTACAAAATAAAACATACAGAACTGCACCACAACGATCAATTAATAACCTTTTAAATTTAGTTATCAGTACCTACGAGAAGCAGTAACCCACCAGGCAAGTCAGAATTAAGGTAGACTACATGCCTATGTGCAACCCGAAAGTCGACAAAACACATAGCGACACATAGGGACATAGCGACAACCATAACTAATGTACTTATTCAAAAACCTACGATCCACAATAAAATACTTTAGATTTTGATTTGATTTTCTTTTATAACAATATTTATTTCATAAAAATGAAAAAAATAAATAATATATAAACTTAAAAAATTAACTGACTATAAATATTAAATGTACTCAAGTGACGACCCATAGTCATAGTCCCACGAAGACTGGCAACATTTCCCCACTGTATAGCGAGGCAAATAGGTTGGCAGAAATAATTGCCAGCATTCCCGTCTCCAGACCTTTCCGACAGCCGCTTTGACAACTCCTTAACCAGGCGCTTGGCTCCATGGGCCAATCGTCTCGACCCCAAACGGCGCAAATTCGTAACAAGGTTGGCGCAATTGCGCAACTTCAGGTTCTCAGAGAAACCGCCTTGACGAAGGCACCTGGATGTGTCGACACGCGTCGCATCCCACACCAGAGACCTGCCAAATTTCTACAGCCCAACAATCATTCCTTAGGGTCCATCGTTCCGCCCAACCCAGAGGGTTCTAACACAAGATGTCGGATGATTTAGTTGATAGCCGCATGATAAGGAATGCGGCCAGCACTTCTAGCACAATAAATCCCTTGATGTCCGACATGTATTAAATGATACTAATTCCAACTTCAATGGCCTATAACTTAAAATTATTATTCATTTATTTAAAAAAAAAATATATACAAAATAAATATTATTACTACGGATTGGGATATAAGTCCTGTACGTGTAAAATGGTGGCAAGAACGCTGGCTGCTTTTCCCTGCTGAATTGCATTTTTTTCTTTGGGCAAAGAAAGAGCCAGTTCTCTCGTCACCAAAGGAGACGACAAGACGCGGTGTTGTCTTTTAAAATCTTTTTTGTCCTTGGACTCCATGGGTCCAGAGTTTCTAACTTAAATTTCTAACTTTATTTTTTATTTTTGTATCCAGTTTTTTTTTGTCTTTCCATAGTATTTGTGTTTAACTTCTATTATGTATAAAATATTTTTGGCTCTCAATGTCTTCTTATTGTTATTAATTTATTACACAGATGTTCAATCTTGTCACGTGCCCGCAAAGCCTTCAAATGGGGGCCCCTTAGTAGTTCATATTATTTATTAGTTTTCAATTTTAGTATCTTGCAAGCCACAGTGGCAATTTTGTTTATCTGTGATATTGTTTGTGTATGTTGACTGTTTGTTACCTAAATAAATGAAAATAAAATTAACTTAATGTGGATTGGATACTTTTTGCGTAACAAACTCACATTCACTCAAGATTTCACACAAATAAATTAATGTATTTGACCAGTAATTGTAGATTTGCGTCTTAAAGTACCTTCTTAACTTAATAAGGTAAAATAAAGTGTTTTTAAAAATAGGACACTTAGTAAAATACGCCTTAAGTTAGATGGACGTGCTGGCGACTGTGCTACTACATCTCGTTAGTTGGTACCGTTACAAAGTAACATTCGATAAGGAACTTCTGTTCTCGATTATTGCCCAGGAATAGTGATGTCGAGACAAGCGTAGGTATCGATAAGTTTTAAATTAAGAAATACAGGATGAGGCACTTCCAACATTTCAAAAAAACACAGTAGGGTTGTGGGTAGTGTCTTGTTAGGCGTGAAATTATAATAAAACAACAACAATTTTAGTAATGGAAGTTAAGTTAAGAAGAAAATAAAGTTAATACAGCAAGAGATTCTACTAACTGGAGTATGCATCTCAACTATGGAATCCCAAGTATACTGTATACATTTCACGAATCGAATCCATACAAAAACGTTTTCTTAGATATATACAGCACAAAACGAATATTTATGATACGAATTATGATAAACCATGCAAAAGACGTCATCTACTACCACTGGAAGTTCGTCGTAATATTGCTGACGTCACCTATTTAGTTGGTGTTGCACGTGGGATTGTAGATTGCCTCAAACTATTAAGCAAAATAACCATGCGAGTACCCACAAGAACCGTGAGAAATCCCGCACTCTTACTTGTTCCGGGCTGCAACACCAACTATAGACACAATGCATTTTTCAGTAGGGCGGCAATAATGTTTAACGAGCTCAGCATCGATGTCGATCTCTTCAATGCCGGCATTGCAATGGTTAGACGAGTGATGACGAATGAGCACTTCGAGTTAGTAGACTGACCTATTGTTTTTTTGTATTTATTTTTATTTTATTGTTGTTCCTGTATTTGTACTTTGCTTTTCTAAAAGTTTTTCTTGCATGCTTTCTATTGTAACTATCGGTGAATTCTTGTTATCGGCTTTATAGTATTATTATCTTTCCTATATTTGTATTGTAGCTGTAAGTTTTCCTAAATAAATTAATATTAAACAAGGGAGGGTCTTAAGCCAAAATTCAGCCCTATTACTTTTTATGCATGCGTTGAACGAACGTAGAGGTACCTTCCCTCGGTAAGCCTGAAGACGGAGACCCGGAGAGCGCTGCCGAAACCAAGCGGACAATGTGGCGTCACGGGGATCATGGGTAGCGGGGTTATCTTCCCAGCTCTAAAGTCCAGACATAGAAACCTGGAACGCACAGGGAACACGTGTTACTTTCCATCTTCAAATCCACCACCATTTCAGTCTACACCAAGATAAGATACCAGGGATCGATTTCTGGTCGGAACACATTTTTATTTTTTTTATATATATATTTTAATTAATTAATTCGAAAAAAATACAAAATATAAAATAAAATTAATATTAATACCAAGGATAGATCCCTATCCCGTCCGCGTGGAATGGTGGCAAGAACGCTGGATGCATTTCCCCGCTGAATTGCAATACTGATTCTTTGAGCGAAGAAAGAGCCGGCCCTCTTGTCACCGGAGGAGACGACAAGACGCGGTGTTATTGTTATTAAATAAATTTATTTTATATTTTATTTATTTGTGATATTCTCGAGTCTGTTATGCCAGACACATCGCAGAGCTTGCCAATTGTTATTGGCCTATGATAAATGTGAATCAGCTTCTTTATGAGCGTGATTTCTGACCACCCCGAAAGAGAAACGGTCGTGATGATACTTTATACTCACACGAGAAAAATCTTTGAAAATATTGGGTCGTGCGAGCGAGAAGGTTAAACCCTCTTGAGAAATATAATTTGTTTACTGGGTAGTTAACGAAATGTTTGTTGACGAGCGTGTAGACAAATCATTATATTTTTACAGTGTCTGTGAAATAAATTCTCTGCCCAACTCATTTCAATATCCAAAGCTTTCAAGTTAAATTATGAAAATTGTAAATGTTGAAATACGGTTGTAACTTTATTCGTTAAATATTAGAATCGTTCCCGAATGAATCATTTTGATTTAGATTCTGCTTTGAAATTATGTTTTGATCATTATAATAACAAATAAGATATTAGGTAGCTTTGTTAATTTACATTGTTGATTATTAATATATTAACGGTTGGGATACACCTAGACCGAACTACATTGCCCATGGCTGTGTGCCTTCGTCTCGGAGCCCAGACTGTTCACCCACCCAAATATCGGTGTGTTCCCCACACCGATAGTGGAACATCTCGGACACTACAAGCTTTCTTGTGCTAGAAGTGCCGGCCGCATTCCTCGTCACGCGGCTCTTATCGACATCATTCGTAGGGCTCTTGAGTACTCGCTATCCTAGAATAGAACCCTCTGGGATTGCGCGGAGCGATGGCAAGAGACTTGACGGTATCACTGTTGCCTCGTGGAAACTTGGCAGGCCTCTGGTGTGGGATGCGACATGTGTAGACACATTAGCCCCATCTCACATCCAGGCAACCTCATCCAGCTCGGGGATTGCGGTGGTTTCTGCTGAGTACCTCAAGCTGAGCAAATACGCCAACCTCGGTACAGGTTACGAGTTTGCGCCGTTTGGGGTCGACATAATGGGACCAAAAGGAGTTGACAAAATGACTGACAGAGAAATCTGGAGA
This sequence comes from Tinea semifulvella, assembly GCA_910589645.1. NCBI lineage: Eukaryota > Metazoa > Arthropoda > Insecta > Lepidoptera > Tineidae > Tinea > Tinea semifulvella. The sequence goes on along the minus strand of OU342619.1, from coordinate 1,717,634 downwards.
CAGGAAGGCTGGCAATTATTTTTGCCATCGTATTACCCTCGCTATACAGAGGGGAATTGTTGCCAGTCTTCTTGGGACTACTCCTGAAGGGTCGTCTGTCTCTAGAGGACATTTTTTACTAATAGTTATTTATTTTAATTTTTTACTTTTAGTAGTTATATTTATAACTGACTGCATGTATGAATATATGATATAATACATACCAATGCACATACATATACCCGTATAAACTAAAAGATATTTCTGGAGTATTTGTATTTGGCGAGTTTGCAAAAGGCGAGGCTCAGTTGCACACTGACCATAGCAATAAGGTTGAAAATCGTATCAACCGCGGTTGTCCATTAGCTTAGAGAATTCTAGCCCTGTGTTTGACTTGTCGTTTTACGCTTTGAAAATCGTTCGACTAGGCGTTGCTCTATGGTTTTGCTATACATATTAAGCAAATATGGGTAAAAAAAGGCTTTGCTTTCAAGTCGAAAAAAGCATAATTATTCAATCTAATTATTAACTAAATAATTTACTTATGAGCTTTATATATTATTATCCAGGTACCTATTTATTAAAGTATACAGATACCTTAAACGGTTGGCTAATAATTATCACACAATAATTTCAGAGGTGTTTTGGAGGATTATATTTATTTTTATTTATAAATAATTTATTGCACTTAACAGTTGAGTACAAGGGCGAACTTAATGCCTCTCGGCATTTTATACTAACCAACCTTTGGGAGTGTGGTAGACGATTGCGGGTTGCATTAGAAATAAAACAAATACTTAAACATACATATTAATAATTTACATATACAAATACCAATAAAAAGGTTATAGTAAGTTTTTATTCATTTAAAGCTGACAGGTGACAGCTGTCAAAGAGCTAATGCTATTTTTATTATTTGTTTCTTGTATAATGTTCATTGGTTTGTTCTCTTTTTCCTATGGATTATGAATGAGGTGATAGGGAAGGCCTATACCAAGTCTGATATATTTGTCTTATTTATGAGTTAATGAGGTTATTATAAAATTCCAGAAAAGCATAAGTTGATGCTTTTATTAGTTAGTGTCACTCGCTGCTTTATAGCCCAAACGCGTCGGATATAAAATGGGAGTTCACAGGAAAACCGCAAAAAATGAACTGCAACTTGTGCTCCATATATAAAGTCTAATTCATCGTTTTCCATAATTATTCACATTGTAGCACATTATTAAACAAAACAACACCACTTTTGACTAACAATATCTACAGTAAATTAATTTACAAAACAAAAACTTGCACTTCACACGTGCGCGAAGAACTCCTTTTAATTAATTTATTTATATTTAGGCAACAAATATAAAACTTATTTATTTATTTATTTTACATATAAATAAATTTTATTCGAAGTTAATTATAGTACATTAAATATAAATTAAAAGCTACCTAAATAATAAAATTAAAAATAAACTAATCTATAAATAAAAAATGTCCTCTAGAGATGTCCCATCCGAGATAGTCCAAAGGAGACTGGCAACATTTCCCCTCTGTATAGCGAGGCATGCACGTTGGCAGAAATAATTGCCAGCCCTCCTGTCTCCAGACCTTTCTGTCAGCCGCTTTGACAACTCCTTGGCCAAGCGCCTCGCTGACGGTCCCCATGGGCCCATCTATACCAAGGTTAGGGTATTTGCACAATTTGAGGTACTCCGCAGAAAAAGCCGCACTTCCCGCGCCTGTCGAGGTCGCCTGGATGTGAGATGGAGCTAATGTATCTACACACGTCGCATCCCACACCAGAGACCTGCCAAGTTTCCACGGCCCAACAGTCATTCCGTCGGGTCTCTTGCCATCGCTCCGCACAATCCCAGATGGTTCTAATATTTAATATATTATTTATTTATTATAAACTTTATTGCACAAAGTACAAAGGCTGCTAGACATTCTATACTGGTCAAACCTTTGGGACAACTAAAGCAGTTACGACAAGATAAGGCAGGTGCTATCAAAACTAATAGAAAATATTAGACGTCAATAATACTTATGAATAATTACTTATTTACATACTAATACATACACAAATACATACAAATAAACGTTTTATGAATATACATAAGTATAATATACCCATGAACTATTAAATTTCATTGGCATATTATCGATATGCCCAATTCTACATCCCTTGACCAATAGCACGGCTCACATGCACCGCCAAAGTTCTGGCAGGGGGCCAGAAGAAGTGGCGATCTGGTGCAGCCTTTAGATATAGCTCTCTTACTACCAACACCATTTTTTAGGACTTAATCAAGACTTGTCTTCTGAAAATTGCCTCATCAAAATTATGGAAAAAACTAAGACATTATTATTATTATTAAAATACTTTATTGCATTTTATTTAAGAGTATGTACAAAGGGGTTTAAACAAAATAATACCAGTGGTCTAGCGGTTAAGTCCGTGGAGTTTTACTCGGAGGTACCGGGTTCGATTCCTGGTCGGGACACAACAATATTTATTAATGTAAATAAATACATTTAATTAATATTTAATTTATTTGTGATATTTCTCGAGTTTGGTACGCTGGAGACATCGACGAGCTTGCCACTTGTCATGATTGGCCTATAGTAAAGTTGGCTAAATGTGAATCCGCTTATTTATAAGCGTGGTTTCTGACCACCCCGAAAGGGAAACGGTCGTGATGATACTATACTAGAAAAAGCTTACTACACCGTTGAAGAAGCACTACAAGATAATAATATAGCATAAGACTATTGACATTTGTTCATTGTTATTATGTTTTTTTATTTATTTATATTGTACTATGCATCTGACATAATTATATAATTAGTTTTACGTATAAGGTAACAATGACAAGGCCCTTTTACAGCCCAATATAATTATTAAATTTTTAATAAACGGGTAAACGAATTTTTCAAGAGTGTGGCGATCCCAAATGCCATAACTACCTAAAACAGAATATTCCCATTATAATTCAACGAGGAAATGCGGCGAGCGTTTTAGGTACCCTCCCTGGTGGTAAGTCCTTGGTTTATTTTGTAGAATAGTTTGAATTTGATAGGTATTTTTAGTTTAGTTTTGTTTATAATTAGTTTTTAAATCTATTTTATTTTAATATTTTTGTATCTACTTCGAATAAATATATTTCCTTATTATTTTATTTAAGGTTTGACATTTATGACAAAGCCTTTTTACAGCCGCATCTTAGCTAGAAAATAATTTAAACTAATCTTAGGTACCTATACTAATAAATTTTGACAAGTCCCCTTTACAGCCGCATTAAAGTTATTTAAGTGTCTTCATCATAATCTATCTACCAGTTCTGTTCTTTGCTCGAATATAACACTTTCCAGGCACGATAGATATACAAGTATGTAGTAAGTAAATTATATACACACATCAAAAAAGTCTAGGGATCAAGCATGTTTATGCGGATTTCTTGTGATTGAGATGTGGCTTTGTAATAAATTTATGATTTTATAAATTTATATGGATCCTTTTTGGTGCATTTCATAATTTAAAACAGGAACTGTCAATCAAATTCGAGTAAAAGATGAAAATCAGCTGTCAATATTTTCCCTATAAAAACATAAGACGCATTGAAGACATTATTAGTGCTACTGTTTCCCTACTACTGATTAAAACCAACGTTATTATGGAGCGGCGACGTCATTTAAGCAGGGAAGAAATGATCAGAGCCGTGGGAATGATAGAAGCTGGTTCCCGGCAACGTGCTGTGGCTTTAGCTCTGAATACAAGTCAGAGTGTTATCAGTCGACTTTGGACACGTTACCGAACCACTGGTACCGTGGCTGAGCGCCATGGAGGACGGTATCGCTGCACCACACGGAGACAAGACCGATACATTCAAATCACAGCTCGAAGAACTCCAACAATAACCGCCATGATGTTAGCCGTGAGCCTTCATCGCTCTTCAGGGAACTTAATTAGCGACCAAACAGTCAGAAACCGCTTGCATGAAGTGAACCTTCATTCCCGAAGACCGCTACGGGTACCACCTATAGCAATGCACAATCGTAGGACTCGATATCAATGGGCTCTTGAACACAGAAATTGGACAGAAGAACAATGGCGTTTCGTGTGCTTTTCTGATGAGTCTCGTTTTGGTATGAGGCCGGATACAAGACGTATACGACACTGGAGAACCCCTGGACGCCAACAGCGATTAAAATCCTGCCAGGAAGTCCATCCTTATAGTGGTGGAACCATCATGGTATGGGCGGGTATTTCGATCGGCGGAAGAACTGAGTTGATTTGGATCAGAGGCAACCTCAACGCTCAAATTTATGCTGAGACGGTTGTATCAGACGTCATCGTTCCTCTACAAGTGCATATCGGTCCCTTATTTCAGTTAATGCATGATAATGCACGACCGCACACCGCAAGAGTTGTAAGACAGACTCTCGCCGCAGCTAACATCAATGTCCTGCCCTGGCCTGCTCAGTCGCCAGACTTGAACCCGATTGAGCATGCATGGGATATTCTTCAGAGAAGAGCTCTGCCGAATATGGAGGGTATCCAGTCGCAAGAAGACCTTTTTTTGTTGTTGCAACGAACATGGGCGGCCATTCCACAGCGTGATTTGGATGAACTCATTTTGAGTATGCCAAACCGATGTTCTTGTGTTGTTAGTGTTCGCGGTAGAAACACGGATTATTAATTGTTTAAGTTACCCAATAAAATTAAAAAAAAAACTGTTATTTCAGTCTTTTTTTCGAACTTTAATGTTAGTGGTTCAAATGTCAAAAATCCCTTTATTAGGAAAATGGCAATTTTTTTTACTAATGCAAAGGTGACTTGGTTTATCGTTACTGTAGACAAACGAAAACATTTTATTTGATCAATCCTTAAAGAAAATTTTAATGAATAATCAATCAGGAGAAAAGTTATTGCAAAAATATATGTTGATCCCTAGACACTTTTGATGTGTGTAACATAACACTCGTACAGAATAAAATTATGTACTTAATCATAGACTTAACCAAATTCCGGTGGGAATGTACGGTTACAAAATAAAGAATAAAGAATAAGAAAAGTGTAAATCTCATTGGTGTATGCCGGGGTTCGTACTCACCTTATTAAATAATATGTATTATTAACTTAACCAATTAACTTAGGGGGACAGCGCATAAAGCGGGAGCCGCGGCGGAAAATGCGGAGTCCAGCAAGCGGCGCAAATATGTAAGTATATTAAAAGATTACATATTTATGTGTAGAATCTCTGGGCCCATGGAGTCCAAGTGCAAAAAAGTTTTAAAAAGACATAACACCGCGTCTTGTCGTCTCCTCCGGTGACAAGAGGGCTGGCTCTTTCTTCGCCCAAAGAATCAGTATTGCAATTCAGCGGGGAAATGCAGCCAGCGTTCTTGCCACCATTCCACGCGGACACGGAATTTTATCCCTATCCTTAGTATTGATATAAATTTTATTTTATATTTTGTAAATATTTTTTCGAATAAATACATTTAATTAACTTAAATCTATTACATTTTTATATGCTCAATGACCTGCACTGGTAGCAACCATTTTGTTTTATCCTGTCGACAGCAAATACAATTTATTTTATTATTAAACAATAGCACAAACAAATACCCACCAAAATTGTTCTGTGTTGTATGTAGGTATGAGTGTATATGTAGTTGTGTGTGTATGTGTTTCTATATCAGCTTGGATCGGTGAAGAGGCCACACTACCCAACGACAGCTAGAAGGTTTTTAGTTTCCGTGTAATCCCTCTGACTGAGCCATTTTTTGAACCTAGTGAAGAGTTGTCTATGTAATAATGTTTCTTGTCACCTCCTAGATCTTGGACATACATCTGGGGCCAATTACAAGATAGGAGCTATGTAACGCTTTTTTGGATGTAGGTACATCTAGTAGGCATGTTCTCTTATTGTTTATAATTATTTTATTGCATTTAATATATTTCTGTACAGCCTTAGCAATGAACATTTGTCGGACAGATAAATAAATAAATAAATTAATATTTCCAGACAGGTCACACAGCGCCATCTAATTTCCGTGGTAAGCTACGAGGATTGTGTTACGGAAACTAGATGGTTGATAAACTACATATTATACTTTTTTTTTTTTTTGTAAATATATACATATTATACATATAAACACCCAGACCGAGACAAATTATACAATGTACAACTTGCCCCCGGTGGGAATCGAACCCATGACCTCCCGAGTTCCCGGCAACGTTTGTTACCACTAGACCACGGAGGCGGTCTATAGAATTAGTGTATCGAGATAGAATTAAGTAGTGTATCTTTATATAGGTCCGTAGTTGAGTAACGAAATGGCTTAGCGAATAACACCTTCAGTGCTGCTCTCTGCGCTCTTTCAGCTCTAATTAATGCAGATTTGGCTGCTCCCCCCCAGGCAGTGATACAGTACATGATGATAGATTGCGCTAGCATTTTAGGATGTTAAGGAGCGTTTTTACAACCAAGCTTTAAAACGTATTAATTTGTGAATTGTCCTATTTTACTAAAAAAGGTTGGTTACAAGCCCTTTAAAGTTGAGTGTTAAATTTAAGGTTATCGGCGGGCTATATATTGAGTTTTAGTGATTTCGAGACCGCGGCTGAGGTGAAGATGCATTAAGGGTGGCATCTATAGGGATTTTGGATCAACAACACGTGCAAATAATCAAATAATAAAATAGGTGTTCTGTTCGGGCTACGTACCGCGCGCTTCAACCAGTTTACGATCGCCATAATCGTCCTACCGAGAAGATTATTCGCAATACGTGGATACATTTATATTTATTTATTTATTTATAATAGGGTAGCCAACAGTGCTAACATCACACACTTATTTGTACCTAACACTAAATAAAAAATTGGGGTTGAAACAATGGGGGTATGTTCTCTTGATACCCAAAAATTCATAAAAGAGCTGGGTAAACGAATTTTCCAAGAGTGTGGCGATCCCAACTGCCATAACTACCTAAAACAGAATATGTCGATTATAATTCAACGAGGAAATGCGGCGAGCGTTTTAGGTACCCTCCCTGGTGGTAAGGCCTTAGTTTATTTTGTAGAATAGTTTTAATTTCATAGGTATTTTTAGTTTTAGTTTTACACTAAATAATAATAATAAATATTTCCGGACAGGTCACACAGCGCCATCTAGTTTCCGTGGTAAGCTACGAGGCTTGTGTTACGGAAACTAGATGGTTGATAAACTACATATTATACTTTTTTTTTTTGTAAATATATACATATTATACATATAAACACCCAGACCGAGACAAATTATACAATGTACAACTTGCCCCCGGTGGGAACGAACCCACGACCTCCCGAGTTCACGGCAACGTTTGTTACCACTAGACCACGGAGGCGGTCAAATTATGTTGTTGTTATGTTATATTATATTATGCCCAAAGCATCAGTATTGCAATTCAGCGGGGAAATGCAGCCAGCGTTCTTGCCACCATTCCACGCGGACGGGACTTATATCCCTATCCTTATTAATATTATTTTATATTTTGTAAATATTTTTTTCGAATAAATGTTTTTTTTTGACTTTTGTATTATGTTATGTTTAGTTCATGGCTGACTTGATTATTGTTTAACTGTTGTGTTATAGCATGTGGTGGTCGCCTATAATAGGTGCAGCATCAGACTTATGATTTAGCCTTAGATACAAATGCATGGGAGCCGTTGGCACTGTTGGCGACCCTATTATTAATAAATAAAATAAAATAAATAAATCTGAAGTTAGATGTTGCACCTATTATAGGCGACCACCACATTACCACAGTAGCCTTTATTGCCTATAAAAAATAACAATATTATAAAATTTTCAATAAGTATACAAAAACTAAATATTATTCGAAAAACTAAAGCTGAAACAATTTTAAAAAATAGTATATTTATTTTTATTTTATTTTATTTTATTTATTTAGGATAAAAAACAGACATACAGTAAAGATTACTAACTAAATATTAACTAATTAAAGTAAGCAACAGTATATCCAACGACATTATCCACATTTTTTTGTTCAATCAACATTTTTAGGCTATCAAAAAGAAAAATATATATGTATAAAAAGCAAAAAGTAAGTAAAATTAAAATTAAACATATGTATATAGAAAAAAGAAATGATGTTTGACAATGCATTTAACAATTGCCCTTAGTGTGTAAGATCTAAAGTGTTAAGAAGATCAGATATGTGTCTCTTATAAGAACCTGCAGATAGCGCGAATATGTCTACTTGATTAAGGTGACCATTATATGCTGACATGAGTCTATGTAAAGGCGCACGCTCACCAGCTGCTGTCCGCGACTTATTCGGTAGAAACAGCTGATGAGAGTATGCGTGTCTAATCCTAATTGAACTGCTAGGGATGCGGTATATAATACTGTTGGTTAGGAAGGAGCAATCAAATTTATTGTGACAGATATTATAGAGGACCATGGCATCCAAGAGTATTCTTCTTTTATGAAGTGATGGTAATTTATATTTTTCTAGTAATTTATTGTAAGGATATTTGCTGCGATAACACTTGTAGTTAATGTGTCTACAGAATTTACGCTGCACTGATTCGATCTGATGACTATATTTTTGGTAATGTGGGTTCCATATAGTAACACCATACTCAAGTTGAGACCTGACCAGTGCCTTGTATAGATGAACGAAGGTTGAATGCTTTCTAAAGTTTACACAGGCTCGGACCAGGAAACCATACATCTGGTATGCCTTGTTAGTAATTTGATTAATATGGCAGTCTAGGTGCAGTTTGGAATCCAGCAGTATGCCCAGATCTTTGACGGCTGAGACAGACTCCAATTGTGCTTCACAGAGCGAATAGTTGTATCTTGTAATGTTTTTGTTCTTAGTAAATGTTATGGATTTACATTTGGGAATACTAAACTGCAATTTATTTGTGACGACGTATCTTGACAAGAGATCCAGATCTGATTGAAGCCTGTCGCAGTCGTCAGTACTGTTGATTCTCCTGAAGACCTTAAGATCATCGGCGTATAGCAGAAAGTTGCTATTCTGAAAACATTGCCCTATGTCATTGATGAACAAGACAAACAGTAGGGGCCCAAGAATCGAGCCCTGCGGAACACCGGACGTTACCGATACGGAACCAGACTCGTATCCGTTTATTACCACCTTTTGCGTCCTATTCTCTATGTATGACCGAAACCATCGCAGCAGATTACCGCGAATTCCATTAAACGCTATTTTACGTAACAACAGTGCATGATCCACCTTGTCGAAAGCCTTTTTAAAATCTGTATGAATGGAATCCGTTTGTACTTTGTCATCCATTGATTCAAATAGGAAACTAGTGTAGATGGAAAGATTTGTAATAGTGGACCGTCTTCTGACAAAACCATGTTGTTCGGGGACTATATTATTGTGTAAGATAGGGTAAAGATCATTGTGGACAAGTCTTTCAAAGAGTTTCGACAAGGTGGACAGCAAAGATATAGGTCGATAATTTTCTACAATGTTCTTCTTGCCTCCCTTATATACAGGAGTGATGTTGGCCACTTTCCATAAGCGAGGAAAAACACCTTCAGCGATGCATTTATTGTAAATAAGACAAAGTGGAACGCAAATGGAGCTAAAAGTATGCTTGAAGAAAAACGGGGGAATACCGTCAGGTCCGGAAGACTTGGCAACGTCCAGCCTATTAGTATAGGTACCTAATATGTATAAGCTGTAAGTCAAGTCTATAAATAAGTCTGCCCGTTCCAGTATTTATAGGTAATCGCTCTAAAATATACCATAAACAGAAACTATGAAAATATATTAAGTAAAATAATAAATAAAATATATTTCGTAGTATTTGTATACAGAAAAGTTATATTTTAAAACTTAGCATAAACCATAAGCTGCCGTAGATTTAATCGTAAATGCGGAGTTGCTGAGTTGAATCTGTTATTGAGAATTGTATCTTTTATTGGTACATGACCGCCTCCGTGGTCTAGTGGTAACAAACGTTGCCGTGAACTCGGGAGGTCGTGGGTTCGATTCCCACCTGGGGCAAGTTGTACATTGTATAATTTGTCTCGGTCTGGGTGTTTGTATGTATAATATGTATATATTTACAAAAAAAAAAGTATACTATGTAGTTTATCAACCATCTAGTTTCCGTAACACAAGCCTAGTAGCTTACCACTGAAACTAGATGGCGCTGTGTGACCTGTCTGGAAATATTTATTTATTTATTTATAAAAAAAAGTATCATCATGGCGGTATTCCTTTCGAGGTGGTCAGAAACATTATATATATTATATAACAACAGACGACAGTGATAACTAAAAAGATTAAAACAGATTCTAAATGGTCACTAAATGAAAAATAATAAAAGAAAACTCAACATAATTTTCAAATACCTATTGGATGATACTTATTGTATTATTATTATTATATATATATATATATATATATTTATATAAAATGTATATGTGTATTAAAATATTTAACGGTTTGCCTATAGAATTAAAACAATTGACAACAATAATTAAATTTAAGAAGCTGTTAAATAAATGGTTAAAAGAACAATGTTTTTATAGTGTTCGCGCCGATGGCCAATAATTAAAAGTAATTCGACCAATTTTGGATGGTTAGGCGTTATTGTGATTTATCGGTGCATAAACAGACGTCCTAATTTGTTACCCCTACACCTTTGTCCTGTCTCTTTCTGTCCGCTTCCTTTCTACATTACCTATCCCGCTCACGCTGCGCTTGCGCACCTGAAAAGAAGAAATATATGACGGACCGCCGTGTGTGCGACGGCAGTCGTGGTCGCGCAGTCGTTGTTCTCGAGACGTCATAGAAGACGACGAAGAAATCGCCGCGATCGTTGCTATTATACTCGCATTAGAAAAACCCCGCAAAATTAGTGATATTTACAAGTGCTGGTGCCGAGGACATCAGGTGAGTTCCTTTACCAGTTTCCTCTCTTGTTTGTTGATTGCACCAATTGTCACAGTATCGTCTGTGAATTCTAAGTTGGCGATTACCGCAACCTCGCTTTTTTTTTATACAGTCCGCTAAACCCGCGCCATCATAAGTTGGTCACTTCGGCCGCATTGGTTCGTTTCGTTTTTAAATTAAAATAAGTAAAATCGCTAAAATGTCGTCAGATGCGAAATTAGAACTGAAGTTAAGAAAAGTAAACGCAAAATTGTCGGCTCATTTTAGCCAAATACAATCATGCTATGATTGTATCACTCGCGATGTGAAGGAAAGTGAAGAATTGTCCAGTATATTTATGACTAAATCTTCGACTATCGATTTAATACGTTCCGAATTCGTTAATATGTTAGATGAAAAAGTTGAAATCGAATTAGCCCTCCATCCTGATAAGGAACCGAATTACAAAGCATTAAACTCGTTCCAAGATTTATTCTCGAAAATAAAATACACGGAAGCATGCATTCTCTCGTCACGTAACGAATCGAAATCGAATGTGGGTAAAACCCAAACCCTTGAACACCGTTCCAAACTACCTCGCCTAGAATTATGCTCGTTTAATGGTGAAATCGAAAATTGGCCTACGTTTTACGAAAACTTTAGGACGGTTATCCACGAAAATAAAAACTTGTCTGACGGCGAAAGAATTCAATACTTAGTCGGCAAGCTAACGGGAAAGGCACAGAATATCTGCCACGGGTTCCTACCTACAGCCGAGAACTATACAGTTCTGTGGACAACCCTCGTGGATAAATATAACGACAAAAGGCTTTTGGGGTCGACATACTTGGACCAATTGTTCAAATTGCCAAATGTCGGAAATGCGAATCCAACGAACCTAGAAAGTTATATTGATAGGTTTGCCTCGTTAATTTGTGCTTTAAAGCAGTTAAACCTAGATAGTTTATTGGATTTTGTTTTTATTTATATAGGTACGAAAAACCTGGACGTGGAAACGGTCAAATCATTTGAAATGTCGTTGTCGCATAAGAATGTATTTCCACCCGTGTCGCAATTTGTCGAGTTTATTAGAGAACAATCGCGAGTCTTGCTCCGCGCTAGTAGCTCTGTCAAACCATCGTCGTCGTATGGTCATAACAGACCTCCCAGATCAACGGTTACTAAGACTTTCGTGAATATCAGCCGTGGTTCATGTATTGTTTGCGATTCGAGCGACCACGTACAGCCTTATCAATGTAGCCAGTTTCTGGGTATGTCGCCTAAGGATAGATATAGATTCGTTAAAGCGAACAGATTATGTTTAAATTGTTTAAGTGGAAGACATGTTGCTCGGAGATGCAAATCACAAAATAAATGTCTTCAATGCTCCAGCGCCCATCACTCTCTGTTACACTTTGGAATGGATAACGCCAACTCGCTCTCGCCTGCGCCCGCGGCTGCCGTAGTCGAGCAGCCGTCGGTTGAGTCGATACAGTCTTCCATTGCCGCTTCTGGTAGCGGCGACCCTTCGTCGGTGTCTTTATGCGCGGTCAATGGATATCGTGACGAAATTAATTCTCATACGAAAACCGTTTTGCTTGGTACAGCTTTATGTAACGTGATGGATGCCGATGGGAATAAACAAACAATTCGTGTATTAGTAGACAGCGCGTCGCAAAGAGACATAATTTCAAGTGCTTGTTGTCATCATTTAAAACTGCAATTACGATCGCCGGAAATCACGCATATTGCCGGGGTTGGGGATGTTAGCAACCCCGTTTTAGGAACCACTTCCTTAACGATCCGTTCCCGATTTGATGATTCTATCCGTTTTACGATCCAACCGTTAGTAGTCGCGCGTATCACGAGCAAATTACCTAGCACGTCTGTTATGTTTTCTAGTTTAAATTATTTAAATAGCCTTCCACTTGCAGACTGTCGCTATTATAAACCCGCAGATATTGACATGATTGTTGGAGCTGAGGTATTCGCTCGAATACTACGCTCAAATACGATCTCTCGCGCGCCTGGCGAACCAGTCGCTATCGAAACTGTATTGGGATATTTGATTGTTGGAGAAGCTCCGGCAATGGACGTTCCTCGGGATAATATGAGTCACACCTTTTGTTCTACTGATATATCATTAGATATTAATAAATTTTTCGAATTGGAGGACGTTCCGGATGTCGCGCTCCCTCTCACCTCGGAGGAAAAGGAGTGTGAATCTATTTTTCGTGCCACCACCTCGCGTGACGCGAGTGGCCGCTATACGCTGACGCTTCCTTTTAAGCGTGACGCATCGATTTTGGGAGATTCCTTGCTCAACGCTACTCGCTCGTTTTACGCTTTGGAGCGTAAGTTTCAATCGAATCCGTCGTTTAAATTAGAGTACGACAACATCATTAGAGACTATTTGGAAAAAAAATATCTAACTCCGGTCGCACATACGAGGGAGGGGGATTTGCCACAGTATGTTATCCCTCACCACGCCGTAGCTCGCCGAGATAAAGCTACAACGAAACTGCGCGTAGTCCTGGACGCGAGTAGAAAAACTACTTCGGGATTTTCGTTAAATGATGTTTTACATACTGGCCCCAACCTGCAAAACAATTTGTTTAAAATATTGTTGAACTTTCGCCTTTTCCACGTTGCTTTTAGCGCTGACATTCGTCAAATGTACCTACGCATACTCATCGATGAAAAACACAGACGTTTTCAACGTTTGTTATACCGTTTTGATCCTAAGGAGCCGCTTCAGCTTTACGAATTGACGCGTGTACCTTTCGGTTTGTGCTGTAGTCCATACCTCGCTATGCGTACTGTTCGTCAACTTATTTCGGACGAACAGAACCGCTTTCCTGACGCCGCTGCGGTCGCTGCGAGAGACATCTACATGGACGATGTCGTCACGAGTTGTGTTAGTGTTGCTGACGGTACGAGACTTGCCAGTCAACTCATCGCGCTGTCGCTTGCGGGTGGGTTCGAATTGGTTAAGTTTTCTAGCAATTCTCCCGAGGTGATGGAATCGATTCCGGTAGCCCGTCGTCTAGCTGAGATCGTCGAGTTTAGCGAAGATAGTTATTTAAAGATATTGGGTTTACAATGGCTACCTTTCGAAGACGAGTTTACCTTCTCAATAAATGTACAATCGCGAGCTTGTACGAAACGCAATATCTTGTCGACCGTCGCCAGGCTTTGGGATATTATGGGGTTTGTCGCGCCAGTGACATTGTTGGCAAAATTAATAATTAAATCTTTGTGGAAAGATAATATCGACTGGGACGTCACGCCGCCACAGAGTGTCATCACATTGTGGAGACAGTTTGAGACTGAATTGCCGCAACTCAAGGGAATAAGGTTGCCTCGACACGTGGGTGTCAGGGATGGTTGTGTCGTTACTATTCTAGGATTTTCAGATGCGTCGGAGAGTGCATACGGAGGGGTAGTGTACCTGCACGTGTACGACCCGCGCGATAATAGCTTCGTAATTAATCTTGTTTGCGCTAAATCGAGGGTCGCACCTCTTCGTATTGTTTCTCTCGCTAGGTTAGAATTATGCGGTATTCTAATATTGTCCAAATTGATGCGCCTAGTTATCGACACATATTTGTCTCGCTGCAAAATAGACAATATATTTGCCTTCTCGGACAGTACGGTCGCTCTTGCATGGATCCATTCGCCGCCATCTCGTTGGCAAACTTTTGTCGCAAATCGTGTCACAAAGATTCAGGATAACGTCGACGCTGACGTTTTTTATCATATTCCGGGTAAGGAAAATCCTGCCGACTGTCTGTCGAGGGGGTTGACGCCGGCGCAGTTGCTTGATCATCCATTGTGGTTTCCGGGACCTCGATTTGCTCAGTCCCCGGTGGAAGAGTGGCCGGTTCACCGCTTTGATCCGAGCGTCGTTGTTGAAATCCCCGAAGGTAAATCGACTGTTCTGGTTGCTACAGAAAGACGTGAGTCACCATCGTTGTTGTATTCCCTCGCATCGCGTGCGTCTACCTGGTCAAAATTATTAAACATAATAATTTATGTTTTTCGCTTTGCTAGAAAACTACCGCGTAAGTTCGAAGTGTCACATTTGTTAATCGTTGAATTGGCGTTAATAAAAGAGTTGCAGCAGGTTTATTTCCCACAAGAATTTTTGAATGCTAAGGCAGGTCGCGCGTTATCACCAGCGTTTCGCAGGCTGAATGCTTTTTTAAACGGTGGTGTATTTCGAGTCGGGGGTCGTTTGACGAACGCCGCGTTGGATTATGACGGTCAACATCCTATTATACTCCCGAATCGTGGACATATGGTTGATTTAATAATTGATAGTTATCATCGCAAATACTTGCATACCGGGCCCCAATTGTTAATGTCTTTGTTGCGACAAAAATATTGGATCGTGTCGGCACGTAATATCGTTCGAAAGAGAGTGCGATTGTGCAATGTTTGTTATAGATGTAACCCCAGGCCCACTTTCCCTATGATGGCGGACCTGCCCGCATGCAGGGTGAGAGAAGCTAAGGCCTTCTGTCACACGGGGGTGGATTTTGCCGGGCCGCTTCACGTCGTCCCTTATCGTCGTCGTGGGGTGCACAGTATCAAGGCGTACGTTTGTATTTTCGTATGTCTCGTCACAAAGGCGGTGCATATCGAGTTAGCATCGGATTTAAGTACTGCTTGTTTCCTAAATGCATTTAAACGTTTCTTGTCACGTCGAGGCCCCGTTATGGTTATGTATTCGGATTGCGGAACAAATTTTATAGGTGCAAGGTCATATCTAGCCAGTATCTATAAGTTGGTGGATTCTAACGAGTACCGGGATAAGTTTGCCAGTGAGCTCCGCGAGCATCGTATAGAATGGAAGCTGAACCCTCCCTCGGCGCCACACTTCGGTGGAATTTGGGAAAGTAATGTTCGTAGCGTCAAGCTACATCTCGCAAAGGTTGTCGGCAACCAACTACTAACCTTCGAAGAGATGGGTACCGCTCTTACTGAAATCGAGGCCATATTGAATTCGCGACCTTTGTCTGTCTTGAGCTCTGACCCATCGGAGCCCCTTGCTCTCACGCCGGCACATTTTTTAACGCTGACACCGTTAAAGTCACTTCCCGTAGAGGTTTTACCTAAAGGCAGCGTGGATCTGCATTGTCGCAAGCGCGTAGTCGATCAACTCGTGCAGTCGTTCTGGACGCGCTGGAAAACCGAGTACCTTAACACGTTGCAACCTCGTAAGAAATGGACTAAATCTTGTGCGCCGATGCAGCAAGGTACTGTCGTTCTGCTAAAGTCGGATAATTGTGCGCCTCTTGCCTGGCCGCTTGGAATAATTGAGGATACGTTTCCTGGAAGAGATGGAGTGGTTCGCGTGGTCGACGTTCGGACTAAATCAGGAGTCTTTCGTCGTCCGGTGGTAAAGATTTGCCCTTTACCTACCCAATAGTTCGACTCGCTATCGTTCATATCGCTTTAGTTGTAATTTGTTTAATTTAGTTTAGTTAGTTTATTATTTAATTTCGTTTTATTTCGCATACGTGGGTAATGTAACTCGTTTCGTGAATTTGAAGGACTGGGTCGCTTCAAGCTGGGGGGAATGTTCGCGCCGATGGCCAATAATTAAAAGTAATTCGACCAATTTTGGATGGTTAGGCGTTATTGTGATTTATCGGTGCATAAACAGACGTCCTAATTTGTTACCCCTACACCTTTGTCCTGTCTCTTTCTGTCCGCTTCCTTTCTACATTACCTATCCCGCTCACGCTGCGCTTGCGCACCTGAAAAGAAGAAATATATGACGGACCGCCGTGTGTACGACGGCAGTCGTGGTCGCGCAGTCGTTGTTCTCGAGACGTCATAGAAGACGACGAAGAAATCGCCGCGATCGTTGCTATTATACTCGCATTAGAAAAACCCCGCAAAATTAGTGATATTTACAAGTGCTGGTGCCGAGGACATCAGGTGAGTTCCTTTACCAGTTTCCTCACTTGTTTGTTGATTGCACCAATTGTCACAGTATCGTCTGTGAATTCTAAGTTGGCGATTACCGCAACCTCGCTTTTTTTTTATACAGTCCGCTAAACCCGCGCCATCATATAGTATCCAAGAATTTTTACATTATAAGTGTTGACAAATATAATTTTAGTTGTAATTGACATGTACTACTTTTTAAATTGTATTATCCTATATCTACCTGTATTCTGTGCAATAAACGATTTTGAATTTGAATTTTATTAAATGAAAAATAATAAAAGAAACCTAAAATAATTTTCAAATACCTATTGAATGATACTCAATATAGTTCATCGACTTTATTTTTTTTATTTTTTACAATATGGCCTCTGGTTGTAGCCTTAATACAATTTCATTAATGTTATATCTTCAGTGACACTCGTGTGATGAAGACGAATCGATTGACGTAAAAATCATCAAAATTGGCCAAATTTTTTTTTAAAGACGGTGAATCAATAAATCATCAATGATACGCCCCCAGCCTGAAGGGTCACCGCGGGAGGACGCATGCCCGACTCACCGTGAGGCCTCCTAAGGAGACCCCAAGGCGCCTACGGACTAAAACCCTATAAAACGTCTCTCTCTCACTGTTGACCCTGCGTGCCTTAACAGCTAAGTCTGTGTCACGGCTACGGAGTGAAGGCACTCGTTCGATGTAACAAAGAAACTAAACAAACATAGGCTGATAAACACAACCTTTCTTTGCGCCCCGCAGTCGGGTAAGAAAATAAAAATCAATTTAATAAATTATGGTACAAATTTATTAATTAATATTTACAAAATAAATACATACTATATGACTAAATTTAATTGTAATTTAGATACTTATTTATTCGTTCTAGAAAGCTGCTGGAAAGCACTGCTTTGTCGTTTGTAAAATCTCCGCTTTTTAAACTTGGGGTTAACGCTGATCTAAAAGAGGGGGTTACTGTGTCGAATATTGGAGACGGGGTTGTAACTGGTATTGAAGGGTAACTGTTTTTTATATTTGTGTAAAACGGTGACTTAGATGTGCCTATAATCACAACTCTTTCCGTTGTTAATTCATTGTTTTGATAGTCGCTTATAGTTGATGGTACGTTAAGCGAAACATCAAACGGATGTTGATAAAGAAAACTTTGTGTACTTTGGCTTGAATATGGTTTTCTTGTTACAAATAACGGTTTTAATTCTTCGTAACTTGGTTTTACTGTTGATGATTTCAATTGATTTGGAACTACAATGACTCCTATTTTGTTTTTGGCGTTCGGATCGTATGCAGCAAATTTTCTTACATTGTAATTATTATTTTTATCAGAATAATCATTATAGTCTGTATTGTATTCTTTGGATATGTCTATATATTGGTAATAGTCATCAGTTGGTGGTTTTGGAGTTTGTAAATTATAGTTTTGGGGAGTTTCGTGAGCTATGTAGTTTTTAGGAGTTTCATAAGATACATAGTTTTTAGGGGTTACATGTTCATGTGGTGTGTAGCTTTTAGGTGATTCGTGAGATAAATAGTTTTTTTGTGGTTGATACTGTTCTATGGCATTTCCTATAGTTTTATCCTCGTCGTATCTGACGTCGGCTTTGTAACCGAACTCGTCGGCTACGTAGGAAACTATTTGCATTCGTCCATCTGGTAATCGAACCCGGTACTCTCCGTTGGTCGCCTGTCCAGTACTGTGTTGGGAATGAGAAAAATCGTCTCCGGTCTTGTGATCTCTTACGCTGTATGAGAAAGCGTATTTTTTCCCCTGTAATTTAAAAATACATTTATTTGTTATTTATCATCATCATCATCAGCCTGTGTCTCTCCACTGCTGGATATAGTTCTCTCTGAAGGCTCGACATTACATGATCTCCTGGCACCTTCATCCATTGCCCACCAGGTCATCCTTCCATCGTCTCACTCTGTGTCTTCCCGTACGTTTAATTTTGAAAGTTATATCTGGAACTTTGTTTCTCAGAAGGATGTCAACGCTTCTGACTTTATCTTTCGGAAAATCCCAAGCACAGCTCAGACCCACTGTCAGTGTCCACGTTCCTGCACCATACGACATTAATGGGAGAAATGTTTTTATTTGTCAGAAAAACAACAAAATCAATTTGTAAATTGAACGTTAAACACAATCATATTTATAGCACTATTTAATTCCGAAACGATTGTCCTAGCTTTAATTCTCATATCAACATCAGCCTGTGTCTCTCCATTGCTGGACGAAGGCCTCCTCGAAGGCTCGCCATCACCTGATCTCCTGCCACCTTCATCCTCCACCAGCGACCTCGTCTATATCGTTTATCGGTTCTGCGACAGACGTGTCCAGCCCATTGCACTTTAGCTTGCTAATATTGGAAACAGTAACGTTGACCATAACCGGCGATACACTGTCATAGACTATTTAATTCCGAGACGATTGTCCTAGCTTTAATTCTCATACCGTATGGCTTCTTACCCCGTCTTGTTATATGTTTATCTTTATTAATCATTGAAGAAAAATAATAAAAAATGCATTTACCTTATTGTACTCCCCTCTCGTATTATCGTCGTCTTTTAGATCATTAGAATAGTCGTTGGAATAGTCTGGTTCTTTATCCTTAAAAAAATAAATATCATTACGACCGTGATCCTAGTTTAGTGTGGGTAGAAACCACGCCATTTTAAAGAAGAAAAATCATATTTCTTAGCATTCTATGGATTCATCTAGCGAGTGCCGAATGCACCGTTTGTGGGAAGAATGATGTCTCGGGCTTGCGACTGACTATAGTTTACCAAAAAGTCCTCCTTTTTTATTGCGCAAAAAGAATATGTAGGTATCTAAAATGTTACTGTATTCCATTACTTAGCGCAAACGTTATACCACATGTAATTATAAAAAGAGCAGATATTTTTAAGGCTTCAGGTATCATTGGTCATGATAAAATAAATACAGTAAAGTAATGTATCATCACGACCGTTTCCCTTTCGGGGTGGTCTGAAACCACGCTTATAAATAAGCGGATTCACACTTAGCCAACTTTACTATAGGCCAATCATGACAAGGGGCAAGCTTGTCGATGTCTCCAGCGTACCAAACTCGAGAAATATTCAATTCAAAAATTCTTTATTGCACTAACAAAATATTGTACATAGGCGGACTTAATGGATAAGCATTTTCTAACAACCAACTTTTGGGAGTGTGGAGAGGTAACAACGAAGGGTGCAATTTATTATAATAGACTTACATATACTGAATAAATATATACATAAATACCTACATATATATCACAAATAAAATAAATATTAATTAAATGTATTTATTTTACATTAATAAATATTGTTGTGTCCCGACCAGGAATCGAACCCGGTACCTCCCAATCTAAATCTACGGACTTAACCGCTAGACCATGGAGGCACCATGCAGTAGTGTTTTGTTTTTTCGGATAATGATTTTTATCTTTAAAAATATGACTAAAAAATATTTTTTTAATGATCATAAATGCGCCGGACATATTAAGATTACGTTTTCCCATTGATTTTAAAGTTGCAACCCTATGTGGTTACAAACATAGGTGGGTTTTAAAACAGTGG
Source organism: Tinea semifulvella (assembly GCA_910589645.1). Taxonomy (NCBI): domain Eukaryota; kingdom Metazoa; phylum Arthropoda; class Insecta; order Lepidoptera; family Tineidae; genus Tinea; species Tinea semifulvella. The sequence continues at coordinate 1,697,179 of OU342619.1, read as the reverse complement.
GATGGAGTCCTTCGCGCCATTTTGCGCGGACAAGTCAAGTGCAAGTTTTTGTTTTGTAAATTAATTTACTGTGAATATTGTTGGTCAAAAGTGGTGTTGTTTTGTTTAATAATGTGCTACAATGTGAATGATTATGGAAAACGATAAATTGGACTTTAAATATGGGGCACAAGTTGCAGTTTATTTTTTGCGGTTTTCCCGCGCTGTCAACTCCCATATTTTACCCGACGTGTTTGAGCTATGGTGCCGCGTGTGACTCCAAGAAAAGCATCAAATTCTGTAGCATCTGGAATTTGATGATGACCTCATTAACTCATATAAAAGAAAGATATATTACGTCAGACTTGACTGTATGGGCTAGACCCTTTGCCTTCCCTATCATCTCATTCATCATCCATCGGGAGAAGAGAACCAAAAAAAAAAAACAATCATAAATAAAAGAACAGTAATGGAATACGGGTGCAGTTGTATATACCTGATATTTAGCGTAGTCTGAGTGCAGTTTCTTTTGTTGTATCTTCAAGACCTTTTCATTGGCGTGGTCAGACAGGGCTTTGTAGATTGGCGGCAATACTGATTGTTCCTGAGAAATAAACAAATACATTATTTATATAATAGCTTTTAAGCTACGTCTAAAAACGACGTTCGCCATTTAGGTATCCCAATAAAGTAAATTCAAATTTAAAATTCTTTATTGTATAAATTGCTTATTCTAATTACAATTGTATGTACATGTCATGATGATCAATCATCAAGCAATCTGCCTATATTATGGGCATACAATATGCTTATGTCAATAGATATTTATTTACAATATTTATTTGTATATAGTTTATATTTAATATTGTTCTTGTCAATTTATTGGAATACAATGTTAATGTCAAAATTTGCATGCTAAAAATTATTTTATTGAGTAAAAGAATTTTCTTTAACTCAATAGTAAAACGTTTTATAGGTAACTCTCGTATCTTTTTAGGAATTTTATTATACGAGTATACTCTAATGCACATTATGTGGCAGTTTCTGCTGTAATATCCACTTACACATCTTGGGTAGATAAAGTATCATCACGACCGTTTCCCTTTCGGGGTGGTCAGAAACCACGCTTCGGATTCATATTTAGCCAACTTTACTATATAGGCCAATCATGACAAGTGGCAAGCTCGTCGATGTCTGCAGCTTACCAAACTCGAGAATATCACAAATAAATTAAATATTAATTAAATGTATGGTATCCGAATAATATCAAATTCTAAATTTATGAAATATAAAAAATCTAATTCGCTAACAAAACCCGCAGTGACTACTTTCTAAAAGTAAAAGTATCATCACGACCGTATCCCTCCCTATATAAGTCAATATATAATTAATATACGCCCATCATGACAAGTGGCAAGTTAGTTGATGTCTCCAGCGTACCAATCTCAAGAAATAAATAAACTAAATTATTGTGTCCTGCCACGGTGCCTGGCTGGTGGTGGCTCGGTTGTAAGTACGCTTTTCTTAAAATCCTACAAAAAGGTCAGTTCAAACCCCTCCCGGCATGTTCTTACGTACATCTATCATAGATTTACAACACCAACGTTCCTGTGCCTCGGAAAGCACGTTAAGCCGTCGGTTCCGGTTCCACTAATACCAACTTGTTGAATCGTTAATGAATTGTCATTATAAATTGACATCAAATCCTGTCAAAAAATACATCAGATCTGATAGATACAACAGATATGTCAAAGAATACTTGCCAATCCGTCTGGCCAGTGTGACATCCAGGGTCCATCGTGTATGGGTAAGAGATGAGAAGAATAGTGTCTCGGGCTTGCGACCGACAATAGGCTGGTTTAAGAAAAGGAGGCCACCCTTTTTTATTTTATTGCGCGATAATACGCTCACCATCCACCCTTCTATTCCTTTCCCTACCCAACCAAATACTGTATGATTCCGTTAATGCCGTCTTGGAAGCTCGTTCCATAAATGTATTGACGACAGACCTGCTTAGGCCCAATTCTTTCAGTAAGTGATGCAAAGGTTTTGCTGGAACTCCTCTCGCACCAACTTCCACTCTAACAATAAAATTAGTTACGTAAAAAAAAAACAGGTCACAAGCCAGCTTTGCAGATAAGCTGCCATATTGTGTTAGCTGCTGACTTGCATTTAGTAAACCATGATTTGCAATAATTCTGTAGTACAGAGCCGTACTTGAAGATTAAGATCTCTTGCATTGTTCTTAAATAACTGACAAAACCATAAATAAAAGTTTTATTTTTGTTTCTCTTCTCTCGATGGATGATGAATGAGATGATAGGGAAGGCAAACAATACAGCCAAGTCTGACGTAATATATCTTTCTTTTTCATTAGTTAATGAGGTCATCATCAAATTCCAGATGCTGCAGAATTTGATGCTTATTTTAGTTTTTATTTATTAAGTATTTCTTAGAATACAGGTGTAGGTATTTTATTATTGCTTTTATCTATCTTACATTTGCAGCGACATTTTGCTGTTGTCCCACTTTCTGCATTACATGAGTAGTTGTATATTATATGTATTGTATATATACTAGAGATGAAACGGATATCCGGTAACTATATCTAACTCAGTATCCGGTCGGATTTTAATAATCACTCGACAAAAATGTTTATTTTATTAATTAGCTTAATACTCAAAATTGAAAAACTGCCTCCGTGATCTAGCGGTTAAGTCCGTGGACTTAGACTCGGAGGTACCGGGTCCGAATCCTGGTCGGGACACAAAAATATTTATTAATGTAAATAAATACATTTAATTAATATTTTATTTATTTGTAATATTTCTCGAGTTTGGTACGCTGGAGACATCGACGAGCTTGCCACTTGTCATGATTGGCCTATAGTAAAGTTGGCTAAATGTGAATCCGCTTATTTGTAAGCGTGGTTTCTGACCACCCCGAAAGGGAAACGGTCGTGATGATACTTTACTATTTATTAAGTAGGTTTATTTTTATGAATAGTAATTTATGTTTTAAAATGTTTTTTTTTTTTATACTAGCACGACATGTGACCTTGGGCCCACCTGATGGTAAGTGGCGCGCAAGGTCCATGAATGTTAGCAACTGAAGTCAGATACTCGTAACTGCCATCAGTCCCTAACACTATGCCGGCTTGACAATGTACTTAAGTTTTTAGTTTATATGTATAATATGTATATATTTACAAAAGAAAAAAGTATAATATGTAGTTTATCAACCATCTAGTTTCCGTAACACAAGCCTCGTAGCTTACCACGTAAATTAGATGGCGCTGTGTGTTTTAGTTTTCTTAATCATTGTACCTTACTTTCTTCGAATAAATATCCTTAGCAATCGTTTTATTCCGGCTTAAAGTATGTCCCTGTCACAAGAATGGTTTTGTTGTATTATTGTTTTTGTTTGGCTATTGAATGTTGGAGAAATGATGAATTATGTTGAACATTGAGAGGCACAGGTGTTCCTGTGTTGACGACCTAAAATATTATTTGTAACTTCAAAAAATATATAATATTTTCGCATAACTGATAAACGATGTAGAGTAGAAGGGTTTAGGAGTGAAGACCACGTACGGGAAGACGCTGATTGAGACGACCCCAATGACAGATGGACGGATGGTTTGACAAAGGTTACTGGTGAGGGCTCTATCTAGTGTAAAAAGATCGTGTGAAGTGACACCATTTCACACTTTCTAAATAGCTGCGTTAGTAAGTACTATATACAACATGTTACAAAATACCCCGTAAATCCCATCATGATGATTATTAAGTTATAGAAGTAACGCATGTAAGCTTACCTCATAATCACTATAGCGATGTCCTCTATCACGGTCAGCGTTGACAATTTGACTTTTTCTTACTACGTCAGCATAAGGATGTTCAAAATTACTTCTGGAAGGTTCTGGATAGTTCTGGTAGTCTTCATATGGTCTGCCGGTATGCTGAATATGAGAATAGTACTTGTAGTAAAAGATCCGTAGAAGAGCTAGGTTTACCGAATGAAATACACTTTTTATATGGGTTCCCTAACGAAATCTCAAGGCTATACGGGGTTATTTTTTTAAGTAGGCGTGGATGGCTTTTTGTCTAAACTACAATTAATAATGTTTTTTTTTGTTTTTGGATTTATGGTTGCATTAGTGTACTAATCCCATTTTAATAAAAATAACATATACACAAATATAACTTTTAAATAATTGACAAACAAAAGGTTAAGGTTTTGTTTAGTAAATTTTTAACTTTATTGTTTAGGTAGCTTTAATTTATATTTATTGTTTGTATTTGTGTATCTTACTTCGAATAAAAATTATATTATATGAGTAAAAAAATATATATATATATATATAATAAAATCCTCAAATAACATTAGAAATAAAGAATTCTAATTTAAAATTGAATATAAAAACAAAACTGTAATAGATAAAGGGTGTTTTTTTTTTAAAGACGGTGAATCGATAAATCATCAATGATACGACCCCAGCTTGAAGGGCCACCGCGGGAGGACGCATGCCCGACTCACCGTGAGGCCTCCTAAGGCGCCTACGGACTAAAACCCTATAAACCGTCTCTCTCTCACTGTTGGCCCTGCGTGCCTTAACAGCTAAGTCTGAGTCGTGGCTACGGAGTGAAGGCACTAGCTCGCCGCGTGGATAATTTTTTCAAGTGTTTTATTATGAACATATTATATATATAAGTGAACACTTTTCTTTAGTTTGCCGTTTGAAGTTACTTACCAGAATTTGATCCTTACAAGCGACAATATCAGCTGGTGCAATAATACAGAATTATATATTTTTTTTCAAATTCTACCAGTACTATGGCTAGGAGAATATTTTTTTAAACAATCCTATGATGCAGTTTTAGTTTTTATCTAAATCGGCCCCTTTGACTCCTTTAAAGATTTATCGATATTCATTGTAGTTCAGGATTTGGCGTTGAAGGCACACTTGAAAAATTCACGCTGTATAAATATAATTTTTTTTTGGTTCTCTTCTCCCGATGGATGATGAATGAGGTGATAGGGAAGGTCTAGCCCATACAGCCAAGTCTGACGTAATATATCTTTCTTTTTAATGAGTTAATGAGGTCATCATCAAATTCCAGATGCCGCAGAATTTGATGCTTTTCTTGGAGTCACTCGCGGAACCATCCACTGCTCAAACACGTCGGGTAAAATATGGGAGTTTGAGTTGACAGCGCGGGAAAACCGCAAAAAATAAACTGCAACTTGTGCCCCATATTTAAAGTCCAATTTATGGTTTTCCATAATTATTCACATTGTAGCACATTATTAAACAAAATAACACCACTTTTGACCAATAATATCCACAGCAAATTAATTTACAAAACAAAAACTTGCACTTGACATGTCCACGCAAAATGGCGCGAAGGACTCTCTGTATAAATATAAATAAAAACTTTTAAAGTGACAGCTATTATAGATGCTCACAGTATACTCGTAGTCATTAAACTGCGTTCTTTCGCATAACTGTGTTCTTTCTATTCCTTCCCATCATTTTAGCTTTATGTCTAACTCTTTTGCAGTTGTTGCCGCAAACTTATGGAACAACCTGCCTGTAGATGTTCGACAAGCGCCAAACAAATCATTATTTAAAAGAATGGTCTTTACACGTTTCCTAAATAGTTCCCAGTAACTGTAAGTATTATATACATAAATATGTATGTATTATTATTATTTATATGTACCTATGTATTATATTTATTTTTAGTGTTTACCTACTGATTAGTATATAGTTTTGTATATAGTATATTAGATTTAGTATTTAAGTATTATTTATTATGTTTTTTACACAGACCTAAATGCTCCTATTATATTTAGCACCTGCCTCACATAACAAATGATCAAAATTGTCCCTAAGGTTGACTAGTAAGAATACTAGCGGCAATTTCTAAGCATTTCATGGATTCACCATGCGGGTGCCGGGTCCATCGTGTGTGGGTTTTGAAATATATAAGTAAATTAACGTCCAACGACCCTCAGGTCGTCATCCAAACGTTGTAATATGTCATTAAAGTTAATTCTGTAAATAGTTGATGATGTATAGCCTCGCCAGATCGGCTGATGTCCTAAAGAAGTTCGCTGGTGGGGATTGGATGATGGAAGGATATTTATTAACCTACCAGGTGTACAGGAGTTGGAGGAGTAGGCGTCGGGTAGTTGAATGGCGCGTACGATTTAATTCGGGCCAAAAAACTCGGCTGTGAAACCTGAACCCGATTAATTTGGGACTGCTCAGCTATCGAGTTGTTCTCCACTGGGTTTCGGTTTAATTCGCTTCTTGCCACCTGAAAAAAAACACAATTAAGCCTGGCTGCATACTATATGCGCGGTGGTGGCTCGGTTGTAAGAACGCGTTCCTTCCTACAAAGGTCGGTTCAAAACCCCCCGGCATGTACCAATAAGAAATAGACTTTTCTTACGTACATTTGTCATAGATTTACGACACCACCGTTTCCGTGCCTCGGAGAGCACGTTAAGCCGTCGGTCCCGGTTTCACTAATACCAACTTGTGGAATCGTTAATAAATTGTCATTAAAATTGTCACTAAGCCGTCTGGCCAGCGTGGCAAGTGTAGACCAAATTCTCCAGATATATGTTCTGGAAGGTCCATCTCCAGCAGTGGAGGTCTAGGACGTTGTGTTCTAGGGGCTGTAATGATGAATGATGAATGCATACTATATATTATGGTCTTAAAGGCGGACGTACTACAGTTGTTTTATATTTTAAAAAACCTAGTATATTAGTAAATAAATACTAAAGTAATAAATATAGAGAGAAAGAAAGGAAGGAAGAAAGAAAATTCCTTTGACCTGGTCGGATTATCCTCTTGCCATCGACTGTCCCCTGAACTACCAGGCGCTTAATGGATGTATCTCCACGCCGCGACACGTGCGTGATTGGACGATTAATAAAAGGCGCTGCCTGATTCCCAGTTCCTCCAGTATGGACCTATTGGTTCTGAACTCTGTCCATGACATGCCTAACATTATCCGCCAACACCACATCTATAGAGCATGAATCTGTTTTATTTCTGTTTCGCGTAGGTAGGTCCAATCTAGCATACAGGTAAATAGGGAACACAAGAGCTCTGACCAGGCGGATTGTAAGTTGATTACACACAGATTGTAGGGAATCAACTGGTCTCCATGACGAGTTAACTTTTCATAAAGAGGAACCTCATCTCTATTAAACGTCTATTTCAGTTACTATAGGCATCTATTATCTAGACCAGAGATTCTCAAACTTATTTCGTATTTGACCGAATATAACTAAATAATCCATGTTGTGTAATAGGTAGGTTTTAATTTTAGTAAATTTAAAAATATAAATCTCTCCTTTGGTACGCTGGAGACATCGACGAGCTTGCCACTTGTCATGATTGGCCTATAGTATAGTTGGCTAAATGTGAATCCGCTTATTTATAAGCGTGGTTTCTGACCGCCCCGAAAGGGAAACGGTCGTGATGATACTTTACTTTTACTAAAAATATAAAGTCGCGATCCAACGCCTTTTTTTTTCTAAGGCCTCTTACCGTCCCCCTCTAGGCGTCCAGCGCCTACAAGGGGGTGTTATCGCCCTGTTTGAGAAAGACTGATCTAGACTATAGAAACTTATTGTTTAATCCTCTACTGAGCACTCAAATCAAATATAATTTATTCGAAAAATAAATAAATACAAAATATAAAATAATTTTTGTTGCAAACTCCTTTAGTATGTTTTTATACCACCTTTTATAACAATATTATTTGACAAATAATAAATATATCAAAAAATGTCAAATAATATTGTTATAAAAGGTGATATAAAAACATACTAAAGGAGTTTGCAACAAAATTAATATTATGGATATAAGTCGCGTCTTCGTGGAATAGTAGCAAGAACGCTGGCTGCATTTCACCGCTGAATTGTAATACTGATTCATTGAGCGAGCCAGCCGTCTTCTCCCAGTCTCCGGAGGAGACGACAAGACGCGGTGTTATGTCTATTAAGAACTTTTTGGCGCTTGGACTCCCATGGCACAGCAAATGGCACAAATATATGACGTTTAATCTTTTAGTATGAAAACATACTTGCGCGTTTTGTCGAACTCCGCAATTTACACACAATTACACAATTTACAGTAAGAAATCTCTTATGACGACTTTTAACTTACCTGCTCTATTAGAGGACGTGACGTCACAATAAGAGGAGGTCTCGGCGGAGGTGGTCCATCGTTTGGGAACAAAACTGGGCCCTGTCTGTAACAAATGCCAATGTAGCATATATTTAGAGGAAAAAAGATATTCTTATGCGATATTCTTAAGAGATAGAACCCCAACTTAGACAGAATGTTCAATTTCAATTTATTAACCATAAGATACATTAAGTACCCTTGGTTTTGTCACTTATACATATTATTGTTTACCAAATTTTAATAGCAAAGAACAGCCATCGTCATTTACCACTTAACACTACAAACAATCAATACCTACGTAGATGCTGCTGTACAAGGGCGTTGTCACTTAAAATCTAGAAAATAAACTATATAAAAATTATATAATAAAATTATTATTATTATTTTATAGAGAAAAAAAACTACAAAATTGTGTATGTCAAAATAAGTAATCAAAATAAATTTCAAAAATAATAACATTAAATTTGAAAATGCCTAACAGCATTATAATCCTGCCTTTGTCTTGTAATAAAAATTTAAAAAAATAATCGTACTCGTTGCTTAGTAAACAATACAGCGCAAATCTATTTGTTTAATTTTGCAAAAAAGTGAAAAATCTGTTTTCTTAAATTGTTTTTTTTTTACTGAAAACCACATGTAACATCGCGCGAGGTTCAAGTATAGGAGCAACTGACGTCAGCCACAAACGACCGACACCAGTCTCTACCATTAATCAGATGCTTTTTCACACTTGGCTTGAAGGACTCCAGGTTATAGGAATGGGGAAACACACTGGCTGGGAGAGCATTCCATATCTTCAGCGAGCGACAGATATAATAGTTTCCAAATTTAAGAGTACGCGTAGGGATAGTGGGTATGTTATGTGGATGCATATTTTGGACTGTGCGTGTGGTTCGGTTGCGGAATAAAGAAGAAGTTATATGATTATGGAGCTCCTCAGAACACTCACCGCGGTATATGATGTAGAACACGCTCAGAGATGCAACCGTAACGCATGGGAACTACGCAACCCCTATACTTGAGTTGTTGCCATTATTATTCTAGCAGCTTATAATGCTTCTTGATAATCATATTTTATTCTTACTTTGTGGGCTCTACTGGTAGATCATTAAGGTAGCCTGCAGCTTCGTACGCATGGTGATTGAAGTTTCTGGGCCCCAAAAGACTGGCTGGTTGGTCTACTTCTTGGCAGCTCACGGTCACGTATAGCGATATGATAAGAAGTGATGATGCTCTCATTTTTATGTTGGTACTGCTGAAAAAAATAGGATATTAAAAAAAGTATCCATATTTACACATTAGCCCCATCTCACATCCAGGCGACCTCGTCAAGTGCGGGAAGTACTGCAGTTTTTGCTGAGAACCTCAAGTTGCGCAAATACGCCAACCTCGGTACAGGTTAAGCTTTTGCGCGATTGGGGTCAAGACGATAGCTTCAATGAGAACCTTAGCCAAGCGTTTGGCCAAGGAGTTATCCCAACAACTATGGAAAAGTCTGACAAGACAAGAAAGCTGGCAATTATTTCAATTGTTTCTTCTTTCGACTATGTCTGAAGGGTCTGGAATTTGATTGACTCATAAAAAATAGTATATATATATATATATACATATCTTCACGCCAAATCCCTTGCGGGGTAGGCGGAGACAATTGAGCGCCACTTGACACGATCGCGACATACTTTCGCTTCGTCGACATTCATCAACCTCTTCATACATGCCCTTTTGTTACGAAAGCTTTTTAATGTGCCTTCGGCCAGTGTTTTATTTATTTGATCGTGATATCAAATATATATTTCCTATTGTAAATTAATGTAACAAACATGTTGTATGTAGGTTTAGGAAAGAACTATTGGCCTGGTGGGACCTCTGCCGAACACGTTCAATTTATTGTTCTTGAATAACAGAGGTTTTTGCGTTTTGTCGACTTTCGGGTTACTATCTTAATTCTGACTTGCCTGGTGGGTTACTGCTGTACCAGGTATTGTAATCTCATAGGTACTGATAACTAAATTTAAAAGGTTATTAATTGATCGTTGTAGTGCAGTTTCTGTATATGTTTTATTTTGTAAATCTGCTTTAGCTGCAGAATCCTTTCTCAGTCAGATTAAACATTAACAGGTCACTGGAATCGGTTAAGCTCCTGCTCTTCTGCTAACAGCTTACTTTGCTGTTTAGTCTTCTCTTGCAGAAGGAGAATCATTCAAAATAATTTAATTAATGACGTTTCATAAATGCCTGTAATATAAAGATATTTTGACTTTGACTTTGGTTTCAACGCCTAGTCGTTTTTTAAGAGGTGACAATGACAAAACTAAAATGAACTGGGGATTAGACAACGAAGTTATTCAATTTAATCATTGTTTACAATTCCCTAATAAACTCTAAGAAAATTGCAAGAGTCTCGCACGGTGTTATTGTGTTATCTGTGCAACATATCTGTGTAATTAGCACGAGGGATACACCGTGGGACTCAATTTCGTTTCCCAATCGCGCTACAGATATGAAGGCAGGGAAAATCATTTAAATTTAGTTTGTGTGTATTTAATTAAACTAGGCTGTTAAAGGTTATGTTTATTAAGACTTTTAGTATAGTATAGACTATAGAATATAGTATAGCCACTAATGACTGACATAGCTATGCCACTATGTATCCTTCTCGCAAGAATATTAATATACATCTATTCGAAAAAAATATTTACAACATATAAATTAAAATAAATATTAATATTAAGGATAGGGATATAAGTCCCGTTCGCGTGGAATGGTGGCAAGAACGCTGGCTGAATTTCCCCACTTAATTGCAATACTAATTCTCAGGGCGAAGAAAGAGCCAGCCCTCTTGTCATCGGAGGAGACGACAAGACGCGGTGTTATGTCTTTTAAAAACTTTTTTGGCTTGGACTTCATGGGCCCAGAGTTTCTACAGCAAACGGCACAAATATGTAATCTTTTAATATACTTACATACTTGCGCCGCTTGCTGGACTCCGCATTTTCCGCCGCGGCTCCCGCTTTATGCGCTGTCCCCCTGAGATGCGACGCGGCGAGGGTGTCGACGCACGTGGCGTCCCACACCAGAGCACGTCCCCGTTCCCAGGGGACCAACGTCAACGGGTCTCTTGCCATCATCTCGGATAACTCCAACAGGCTCTAGAAGAGCTGGAACCTCGATGGTGGCTACAGCCCTTTTAATAGTATCGTTAAGGGAGCCGTGGCGGGAAGAACAGGACAATTCAACAATTTGTTGCAAAAACTTTAAGTGTACATTTTGAGAAATGTAGTCTATCAATATTCTAGGAAATATCACGACCGTGTTCATTTTAGGGTGGTCAGAAACCACCCTTTTAAAAAAGCGGATAAACGTTAAACTTTACTAATAGGCCAATCATGACAAGTGGCAAGCTCGTCGATGTCTCTAGCCTGCTAAACTCGAGAAATATCACAAATGAATTAAATTAATTATTGTGTATTGAACGGAAATCGAACCCGGTACCTTTGCGTCTAAATATACGGACTTAACCACGACATAATATATTAATCATAGATTTGTTTTAGTGAAATAGTCATAAATGATTTTGTTTTTTTTTTCTCTTTCTAAAATTAGGTAAGTACGGAAGTGAAAATATGTCTTAAAGTCCGTAATTTTATTTCCTAGTAAATCGATCAACTACATTTCTCAAAAGTAACTCATATGCCGTATCTAACTTGAACGTAAAGCAAAGCAAAACGTTTTTTACTGAATTATGCTTAAAGCGCAAGTTGAACAATTTTCAAAGCGAAATAAAATACAAAAGCGCTTACAGTCTAACATGGGGATAATTGAGTACTAGGTACCAAAGTTTTATTTAAAGTGTATTCTTTGCATGTGAAGTCAACGACTCGATGTATGCAAAATACGACATTTCACACGCCGCGTCATATAATAAAGCCGTTGTCATGGCAACTTCAAAATGGCGACATCGTCTAGCTGGCATACCGCGAAAATTGACGCCAAAACATCAAGCGACAATATAAGTTAATCCAACGTGTTAAAGTTGAAAATTCTGTGTAATTTTTAAACAATGCATTAGTGATTAGAGCTAAGATGTGTTTTTTGTTATTTTTTCTCTATAAATTGATTTGTACGTGTATTGTATTTTCCCACACATTGTTCGTAAAATATATAGGTTATAAGGTGTGTATGGTCGTGCGATTTTGCAATTTCCTTAATTAAGATTGTCTTAAAGGTAGTTAGAATAACTAAGATTTAAAAATAACCGTCTTTAAATCGTTATAGATCCTAAATGGCCACTCGAAATGCCCCCCTCTAGGCGTCCAGCTCCCACAAGGCGGCGTTATCGCCCAGTTTGAGAAAGACTGATCTAGACTATAGAAACTTTTTGTGTAATCGTCCACTGAGCACTCAAATCATCATCATCATCATCACGACCGTTTCCCTTCCGGGGTGGTCAGAAACCACGCTTATAAAGAAGCGGATTCACATTTAGCCAACTTTACTATAGGCCAATCATGACAAGTGGCAAGCTCGTCGATATCTCCAGCGTACCAAACTTGAGAAATGTCACAAATAAATTTAATATAAATTAAATTTATTTATTTAAATTAATAAATATTATTGTGTCCCAAACAGGAATCGAACCCGGTACCTCCGAGTCTAAATCCACGGATTTAACCGCTAGACCACGGAGGCAGAAAAACTTTAAAACATAGTAAATAATAAACGAAGGAGAAGGTCATCCTTATCTTTTCTTACAAATATATATATTTTTTTAAATTTGTTTAAGGACATGGTACAGAATACATAAGTCCTAAACAATTCTTACATAATAAATAATCTCTAATATCCTCAAACTTTAGCCCGCGCATTTTCAAATGACATTTTATTTTTTAATAACTATGGCATTTATCAATCAAATCGTGCTTATAATTCTCGACATTTGGTAACAACCATTATAATGTCATTTAAAAATAAAACTATTCATCGCGATCGATAGCCATAGTCTGTTTATTTAACCGCAACGGTTGAATTGTCAATATAGAGAATTTCAAATGAGCCTGCGACTCCGAATTACCTCAAGGACAAATTTACCTACCTCTTCTCTTCATGATCGGTCTCTTCATTCGTCACACAACTCTCATGTCTGACTCTTTCGCAGTTGTTGCAGTAAATCTTTAGATCAATTTACTGGTCAATATTCGGCAAGCATCCAACAGAATAATATTCAAAGGATTGGTATACTCACATTACTTAAACAGCTCCCAACAGCGTGTATATTGTATGTAGTATAGTTATGTATATATGTATGTATGTAAGTAAGTACTATAAGTATGTAGTATATATATTATTGATAAATATAGTTTATATCGACGAGCTTGCCACTTGTCATGATTGCGCGGCAGTAAAGTTGGCTAAATGTGAATCCGCGTATTTATAAGCGTGGTTTCTGACCACCCCGAAAGGGAAACGGTCGTAATGATACTTACTTACTTTTCTAACTTAAATATAGTTTATATTTAATAATGATCAGTCTTAAATACGTCTTCGCACCTACTCCTCGATCTGGGTTATACTTTTTATTGTTACAAAGGTTGGCTGTCAGAGAATGTCTAGCAGCATTAAGCACACCCCTTGTACATAGTGCAATAAAGTTTTAAATAAATAAAAAATAATAAATAGTCGTTTTTTCTTATTCGGTAACCCACTGATGTGGATCGTGACTCCGTGACCTAACTGGACCATCGCATGGGGCTTGTTCTTTAACCGTCAACCTTACCCGTAATTAGAAGTTTTTAAAGATTATTGTCACGTCTTCTTGAAATGTGGCGGACGGTAGAGAGTCTCTTCTCCATGGCAAGCTTAAGCTCTTCGAGTTCAGAAAAGTTAGTACGTCGTGCGGTCCAAGGGATTCTGAGCAAACGACGCCAGCACCATATTTAAATTGCTTCAATTCTTGCTCTATCCACAGTTTCTATGGTCCATGTCTCCGAATCATATAGAAAAATTAAGAAGACAAGTGTTCTGGCGATGTAAGTTTTTGTCTTTCTAATATGTTTCTGTCGTTCCATATTCTGTTAAATTTGGTAATCGCAGTTTATGACATTACAATTCGTCGACGAATTTTACATTCGCCGCGTCCCTTATTGCTTGCAAGTCAGGTAAAAAAAATTGTCCTTTAGTTAATGTCAGTTATGTCTTACGAAATGCGCTCGAGATAACGTCAAAATTACGTATATATTTTACAAATATTTATAGACGTTGACATTGATGGTGTCCGTTCGTTAAGGTCATATGTTGTCAAAGGAACAGAATATGGCTGCAGTCGTGAGTCGTTTGAAATTCGAATAGGTATTCGATTTATAAATTTCTAATCGAACATCGAATCAGTTTAATCGATCTAATTGTTTAATATGAATTCGTTTGACAGTGATTTCAATTTCGAGATGACCTTTTTTATTTATTTATACATGCCAAAATTTATGTAACAGATTTATATCTAATTTAAAATATTGCCTCGGGGTATTTAGCGTGATACTTTCATACAAATTGCTTGTTACATTATTTTTTTACACTATCTACTGTGTCCTTCTTCTATTGTCGAAGAAGAACGCATTTTACAATTCCGTAGCATGCAGGTCGGCATATTGATAGTTAAATAATAAAATCTGTAAAGAAAAGAGAGAGTCCTTCGCGCCATTTTGCGTGGACATGTCAAGTGCAAGTTTTTGTTTTGTAAATTAATTTACTGCAAATATGGTGTTGTTTTGTTTAATAATGTGAATGGTTATGGAAAACGATAAATTGGACTTTGAATATGGGGCATAAGTTGCAGTAACTTTTTTGCGGTTTTCCCGCGCTGTGGACTCCTATATTTTACCCGACGTGTATGAGCTATAATGCCGCGAGTGACTCCAAGAAAAACATCAAATTCTGCAGCATCTGGAATTTGACGATGACCTCATTAACTCATAAAAAATAAATATATTACGTCAGACTTGGCTGTATGGGCTAGACACTTTGCCTTCCCTATCACCTCATTCATCGGGAGAAGAGAACAAAGAAATAAAAAAAAAATGTTATTTGTCGAACTTGTCACTTAGATCACAAATATCTGGCGTTTAACAACAGATCACCAATTTTCTTTCTTGTTTTTTTCCTTCCTCTCTCTTTTTTTTCCTTTTTTTCCTATTTATTATTATTTCCTATTGAATCTTTTTTTATTGATTATAATTATATATAATGTTAGAAAGAAAGAAAGAAAGAAGAAAGAAAATACTTTATTTATCACAACAATTAGAATGGTTACAAAAAAATTAAAATATGCAAGGAATAAATTTAAATGTAAGCCTATTCTATATACCGAAACATACAAACAGGTGTGGCGATAAATAGGTGGTCAGATCAGCATATGCTACAGCCGAGGCTGCAGCGCTGATTTTCAGCTGATGCCTTATGTTGGGTGAGTCACGGGTCGCAGAGATATACAGTACCATTTACTTAATCGGAAGGAACATTAAATGTACAGTTTACATATATGTTTAACAAATTAGAATATAATAAATAAATAATATTATGATAAATAATATAAGTCATAGTCAAGAAAAAAATCAATTGTATATTAATTAATAAATAGAATAAGATTAGGTAAGTTGCTGTGAAGTCTTTTGTAATATTAGCATATGCCTTTTGAGTGCCGATCTGAAACCTGCTAATGTAATACATTCACATACACACACATACACACTATACACTTTACACACTCATTCATATTATTTCACATAGTACTTGATGTGTTTATGGCAATTTGTGACATTTTGATTATTTATTTGTTTTGTTTCATTATTATTATATATTTTTTGGACGTATTTTTTATTTCAGTTTATGTTTAATAATTTGTTATTTATGTTTGTATTTAATTTAATTTTAATTTCGATTCAAAATTACATGTAGGTAATTTACTTGTAGATCAGATTATAAATGTATTTAAAACGGTGAAATCCTTTGGTTTGGCATGTAAATTTTTAATTGTATTGCTTTGTAAAATGTATTGCTGTTTTGGATTTTCTTAATAAATAATTTTTTCGCAATTTGGACAATTTCTTACAAGGAAAAAAATCATTCCAAACCGCCTTCAAAGATTTTATTAATTCTCGCTCCGACTTGTTTTTTAGTAATGGAATCAATGAACTACATATAAAATGGCGAAAGTGCATAGATAGTAATGGTACATACTTTAATTAATTAAATATATAATTTTATTTTATTTTTTCCATCATCACATCATACAGCATACATTAAAACGCAAAGTCCTAGAACGCAAAGTCCTAGAACGCCACTGTTGGAGATTGGCCTTTAAGAAAATTATGTAAATTTGGCCTACATTCGCCACGCTGGCCAGACGGGTTGGCGAGGTTCTGATGTCACTTTTCTAATGACAGTCTTTTTAACGATTCCACAAGTTGGTATAAGTGGAACCGGGACCGACGGCTTAACGTACTCTCCGAGGCACGGAAACGGTGTGGTGTTGTAAATAAATGACAAATATACGTAAAAAAAGTATATTTCTCGTTGGTACATGCCGGGGTTCGAACCGACCACTTTAGGCTTTTTTTTTAAGAAAATCGTTCTTACAACCGTGCCACCACCGTTCCATATAATAAATAATAAATATTTCCAGACAGGTCACACAGCGCCATCTAGTTTCCGTGGTAAGCTACGAGGCTTGTGTTACGGAAACTAGATGGTTGATAAACTACATATTTATTATACTTTTTTTTTATTGTAAATATATACATATTATATATATAAACACCCAGACCGAGACAAATTATACAATGTACAACTTGCCCCCGGTGGGAATCAAACCCACGACCTCCCGAGTTCACGGCAACGTTTGGTACCACTAGATCACGGAGGCGGTCAAAACGTCAATTTCATATGCACCTAATATATTTTATTAATTTAAATAATATTTAATTTATTTGTGATATTTCTCGAGTTTGGTACGCTGGAGACATCGACGAGCTTGCCCTTGTTATGATTGGCCTATAGTAAAGTTTGCTAAATGTGAATCCGCTTCTTTATAAGCGTGGTTTCTGACTACCCATGGAAACGATCGTGATGATACTTTATTTATATAATCAAGCCGGCATAGTGGTTGGCATTTAACATGGTGGTAGTATTCATCCTTAGATTTCAAGCTTACCATCATGTAGTCTCTAGGTCACATATTAATTTTGTATAAAAAAAAATTGCTGTCATTCTTGGCCTTCGAGCTTACCATAGAGTGCTCGCACACATGTCGAAAAAAACTTACCACAAATTAAAAACACAATCCCAAAAAGCAAACACAGAATTCTAAATCAAATCACACGCGCAACATTTTTTGTGGTAACATAAAACTTTTTTTGCTCGGTATGAAAATAGGCTAGGACCCAAAATTGTAGTTTGCAGGCCACAGTATAATAACAGAATGCGATAACATTACCCGGAGCACAGATATAAAAGGCATTGTCATTATAGGAAAGTGGTAGGGTGAAGGTACCAATTATTGTCACTACAAAAAGTATTTAAATAAAAAAAACAAAAACCGACTTAAAAACTATATCTACGAGTATATGTACAATTTTAAACTAAAAAGTAAAAACAATCATCATCATTACAGCCCCTAGAACATAGCGTCCTAGACCTTCACTGTTAGAAATGGGCCTTCCAGAACATATATCTGGAGAATTTGTCCTACACCCGCCACGCTGGCCAGACGGGTTGGCGAAGATCTAATATTATGTTTTAATTACACTTTATTAACGATTCCTGAAGTTGGTATTAAGTGGAACCGGGACCGATGGCTTAACGTGCTCTCCGAGGCAAGGTAACGGCGGTGTTGTAAATCTATGACAAATGTACGTAAGAAAAGTGTATTTATTATTGGTACATGCCAGGGGGATTTGAACCGACCTTTGTAGGCTATAAAAAAAGCATTTAAAAGCGCGCCTAAAAATAATAATATTATATAATAAAAAGCAAGATCCTTAAAGGCCAATCAACAAAATTATTTATATATCAATTAAATGTTTTTTAACGATTGTAAGTTGACACGGCCTTTATACAGCCACGAAATTATTATTTTTATTTTTTTATTTGACATTAAATTATAATTATTTAGATTGTAAGTTGACACTATAAGTTGACATGGCTATAATGCCTCGAATTTAGGTTAAGCTACAGTACTTGCTTATGGCAGCAATGTCACTTACTTATTTCGGTCTATCCATAATTTAATTTAATCTTTTTATTTATTATTTTAATAATATTGTAAAAAATTGACAATATCCGAGTGTTACATGTGAACCATATGGAAATAAATATTTTGAATTGAATTGAAATTGAGTTATTTTTGCAGTCGGTGCCAGCCAACTTAAGACATCAGCTGAAAATCATCGTTGCATCCTGTATGTATATTTTGGTGTATAGAATACGAGTATTAGGTAGCTTACAATTAGATTTTTTCTCTTATTTTTGTTAACCTTTTTAATTATTGCGATAAGTAAAGTATTTTCTTTCTTTCTTCTTTCTATCTTTCAAATCCGAAATTAATGATAAGATAAACATAAATATTTTTAAAATACTAGTAGTAGGCAATATATTTAATCCTTTTTCGAAGTCCTGTTGTTTATTTTTACCTTGATATAGATATAAAAATGAGTGATTCAGGTTGTTTATATTATCTACCTACATAGTGCAGTTTGGTAAGCGGTCCATAGCTCATACAATTACCCTATGTTACCTATTATAATAGTTACAATTTTGTCAAACTAAGTTTTGAGGATAATTCTATGATATTCAGCAAAGTCGTGACTAAGTTTGAGTGCGACAAAGTTGTAGGATTGTTTTAAAATTATAAGCGTACTTAAATTTTAACTTATTTAAATAATAAAGTTAAAAAGTAAAGTATCATCACGACCGTTTCCCTTTCGGGGTGGTCAGAAACCACGCTTATAAATAAGCGGATTCACATTTAGCCAACTTTACTATAAGCCAATCATGACAAGTGGCAAGCTCATCGATGTCTCCAGCGTACCAAACTAACAAGAAATATCACAAATAAATTAAATAATAATTAAATGTATTTATTTACATTAATAAATATTTACGTGTCCCGGCCAGGAATCGAACCCGGTACCTCCGAGTATAAATCCACGGACTTAACCACTAGACCACGGAGGCAATTAATTAAAATTATTTTTAATCTATAATTCCGGCATAGTGTTAGAGACTCATGTCAGTGATTAGTGTCTAACATTTAATGCAAGGTCACATATCGTGCTAGTATAAAAAAAAAACAATTTAAAAAAGTCAATTTAACTTTTACGTAATGGAATGCTGCTGGTTACTCCACGGGCAAAGCCGGAACAAACAGCTAGTTATTTTCTAATTTGATTAATTTTGTTTGTTTACTTGCCATTGTTTCCTTATACCGTCGGATTCATAATTTTTGCTGTTTTTAATGAAATTTCCCACATTTCATTATATGTGTAGATTATCTTTTAATAAATCTTTTGAGTAATGAGATAGCATGTTATGGATAGGACAAAAAAAAAAAAAATATATTTTTTTTAAATATGCATGCGATATATTTATTTATTAGAAGTAATATACAACCAGTATAAAAGAATTACAATATAAAAGCTACCTAAATAATAAAATAAAAAATAAACTAAACTATAAATAAAAAATGTCCTCTAGAGACGTCCCATCCGAGATAGTCCCAAGGAGACTGGCAACATTTCCCCTCTGTATAGCGAGGCTAATACGTTGGCAGAAATAATTGCCAGCCTTCCTGTCTCCAGACCATTCTGTCAGCCGCTTTGACAACTCCTTGGCCAAGCGCCTCGCTGACGGTCCCCATGGGCCCATCGTCTCGACCCCAAACGGCGCAAACTCTTATTTATTTAAATCTTTATTGCACAAAGTACAAAGGAAGACTTAATGCCGGTAGGCAATCTATGACAGTAGTAGGGACAACTAAAGTAATTAAACAATGAAAGGTAGATTAGTAGGTAGGTTGGTTTTATTTGTGAGAGCGGTAGTGGCTCTGTTGAGAGAACGCTTCGAACGGTTCGAACCCCGGCATGTACCAATAAGAATAGACTTTTCTTACGTACATTTATTTACAACATCAGATGTAATTGATTTATTTGACTCCAGGCTTGTGCACCTTAAGAAAAGTATCCAAGACATTATAAGAATAGATCCTAATTTCATTTGATTGCCTAATACGGAAAAGGGAATGAAATAAATCATTGGACATTAGAAATATTACTATTAATTTAATTTAATTTTGACCTTTATATTATTTTGATTTTTGACATTAATTAGCTGCTGACAATTACTTTTTTTTTTCTTTTTTATATATTAGATTCTCACAACGAAACAAATGTATGCTTAAGTGTATATTCAATGCATTGCACTGATAAATTGTGAATGGGGGTCGGTTTCAAAATCACCTCCTTTTCTCATACTGCAATATGATTAAGAAACCACCTCCTAACCTTACCATTGGAATGGTTGTAAAAATAGCAAGCTGTATGCTCAAATTTTTGAGATGAAGTCCAGATTTTAGGTAGTTGTATGTATCTGTTTATATTTTGGTATGACTGCATCTTGTTATGAGCATCTAATAAATAAATAAATAAATTAGGATTCTGGAGTGCCCATCTCCAACAGTGGCGTTTTAGGACTTTGCTGTAATGATAATGATGATTTTTTATTTAGCTAAAAGAATAGGTTTTTAATACACTGGGTGACTTTGTATGGTCTTTTCATTACAGCCCCTAGAACACAGGGACCCTGACTGTTGGAGATGGGCCTTCCAAAACATATACCGAGTAAATGGAGAATTTGGCGTCCACTCGCCACGGTGGCGGGTTGGTGTGGATCTAATGTTAATTTTTAATGACATTTTAATAACGATTCCACAAGTTGGTATTAGTAGGACCGGGACCGACGGCTTAACATGCTCTTCGAGGCACGGGAGCGGTGGTGTTGTAAATCTATGACAAATGTACGTAGAATTTGATTTCTCATTGGTACATGCCGGGGGGATTTGAACCGACTTTTGTAGGATTTTAAGGAAAGTGTTCTCACAACCAAGCCAGCACCGCGCTTTTTGCAATGTTTACCTAGCTTTTGTTTTGTATAATTTTGTTAGTTTTTTATTTAGTTTTTCATTTGTATATATAAACCATGTCATTTTAAAATTATAATCACTACGTGAGTACAGGAACAGGTTGAAAAACAGCGTCATGCAGGTGTACTTGTACAAATGCACGACAACAGCTGACACCTGATTCCTTTTGTCACATTTGTTTAAGATAATAAGACTGTGTAATGTTTTTATGTGACAATAAATGATTTTTTATTTTTATTTTATTTTTATTTTTATTATTTTACTTTATGTTCTTACGTTAGACTTATGTTATTCTATTGATAGAGAAAAACAACTTTTTCCAAAAAAACTTTTCGGAAATAACAAAATAATGGCTTCTGCATACAAACTTTTAATTTAAAAATAGCCTTGGAAAAAGTTGTTTGTTTCTATCAATAGAATAACATATTAGTTTAACGTCAAAGTCAAAGTCACCCTGTATATGGAAAGTCTACTCTTTTAGCTAAATGTATTTAAACATTATTAGATTATATTAAAATATTTTTAAGTAGTTTTGTCCATAATATTCCTTTTTCTTTAATGGAATATTAATATAATGTCTTATGTTGGATTTTTTTGTTCCCAGTCAAGTGTACGTGACATCTGAGTGATAACGTTATCTTAAAAAAATCGCTAAAACGAAAGCAGAAACGGCAAACTGTTATTCATTATTCATTATCGATGCAGCTAGTCTTGCCCAAGACCAATAGGCACAAGATTCAATGTCAGCAGAACATATCGCTCATAGTGGAATCCCGAGCGCTATGGTTCGTGCGTAATTCCGTCATAGCTCGAGGCCTGAAAATGCTTACTATTGAGGAGTTTATCGTCTAACTGCAACTACAAGAACATTATTAAAAAAACTGGCGTTTAAATAGCTCCACACAGCGTTAGTAAGTAGTATACATATGTATGTTTATATATATATTATATGTATGTATGTGTTTAGTTTAAATCCTTGACTGTAGTTTATAACAGTAAGTTTTGCTAGTGTAAGTGAACGAATGATATAACTCTATCTTATTTGTTGGATACGATAGACCTTCTTTCACATTTATATACATTTTACACCGAATCTACTGTTCTGCTTATCGTACGCATCAGGTGTGCCTTTCATTGTTACACAACGTTTTTTATTATTAAAATATTTAAATGTATTTTAGGGCTCCGTGTGAATTTAATGCCTATTGCCTACGTTATAACCATGTGGGGTAACGCGGCAGATATTCGTAAAGTTTTCATACAACAAAAGAGAAGATACGAAGGCTGATAATAATTTCTGCTTACGTACTAGCTAGCGCGGTGGTGGCTCGGTTGTAAGAACGCGTTCCTTAAATTCTACAAAGGTCGGTTCAAACCCACCCGGCATGTACCAATGTGAAATACACTTTTCTTACGTACATTTGTCATAGATTTACAACACCACCGTTCCCGTGCCCAGTTCCACTAATACCAACTTCTGGAATCGTTAATAAATTGTCAATAAAGATTGACATCATATCCTCGTCAAGCCGTCTGGTCAGCGTGGCGAGTAGAGGCCAAATTCTTCAGATATATGTTCTGGAAGGTACACCATCTCCAGCAGTGGAGGTCTAGGACGCTGAGTTCTAGGGGCTGTAATAAAAAAACTGTAAATCCAAATACTCTTGCCTATACAAAAACACCAAACCTTTGATAAAAATTCATATATTATGTGTATTCGAATTTACAATAAGTTACCCGAGTTTCTCAAAAAATTACCTGACAATCAGTTTAAAGGCCAAATTAGGAAACTATTGATAGAATGTTGCTTCTATTCGCTAAGTGAATATTACAACCACAAATTTTAAGTATTTTTATGTGTATTATAACAATTACCTGTACAATATGTTCTAATAATAATCTGTATGTAATAAGTGTGACTAAAATTATAAATATAATAATAAGATTTTAACATTGTAAATAATGTTTAACAAAATTTGTGTGCCAGAAATGGCTGAATGTGCAGAACTAACTTACTATTAATATTTACTATTACCATGTTCAATGCAAATAAATAATTTCATTTCATTTCATTCATTTCATTTCGTAAAACTATTTCTGATTCGACGTCTCTTACGGCTATTTTTTATTTATAGTTTTTTTTTAAATTAGGTTTAAAGTAAAGTATCATCACGACCGTTTCCCTTTCAAGGTGGTCAGAAACCACGCTTATAAATAAGCGGATTCACATTTAGCCAACTTTACTATAGGCCAATCATGACAAGTGGCAAGCTCGTCGATGTCTCCAGCGTACCAAACTCGAGAAATATCACAAATAAATTATATATTAATTAAATCTATTTATTTACATTAATAAATATTTTTGTGTCCCGACCAGAAATCGAACCCGGTACCTCCAAGTCTAAATCCACGGACTTAACCGCTAGACCACGGAGGCAGTATTAGGTTTAGTTTATAATTATTTAATTTTATCTTTGTAGTTTGTAATTATTATTTTATATTTTGTAAATATTATTTTTCGAGTACAGAATGACATGAATTGTTAAACACAAGATATCAATTAGAATATTGTTTAATTTAAAAGCCACAGTCAAAGACTTCTATGTATGTATATGAAGTCTTTGGCCACAGTACGAAATTATTTTGTTGATGCCAAGATTATGACAGACACGTCTCTGTATGTACGAGTATAGTTCCTTACAAGAGGTTCACCCGAAAGCATGCCATAATAAGCCAAAAAAAATCTAAACAACCTTAACAGACGGGATCCATTGCTGGGAAGATTTGAACTGGTCTAAGTTTTTAATGAGTTCTGACTTTTAAAGTCGTTATGTAATAAAATATTTAAATTTATTTTTTTGGCGACGGAACCCTTTCGCTTGATTATTTTCTTTTTAGTTTTTATATTTTTATTTCAGTTTTTAATTCGAGAATTTTTTTTTCGCGAGCGAGTTTTTTTTATTTTTTTTTAAATATTGTAAACAACACAAGTAGTAGGTACAAAAATAACTCAAAATAGATTATCCTTTGTCTTCTTCTTCAAAATCTAATATGACATGTGACCATATACCCTGAATATTTTTTTCGGGGAAGATAAAACACCCTCTAAGTATCCAGCGCCTATAAGGGGGCGTTATCGCCCACTTTGAGAAAGACTGGCCTATAGTAAAGTTGACTAAATGTGAATCCATTTCTATATAAGTGTGGTTTCTTTTTTATTTTTTTTTATACTAGCACGACAGACCTTGCGCCCACCTGATGGTAAGTGGCGCGCAAGGTGGAATCAGACACTTATGACTGACATCAGTCATTTACACTATGCCGGCTTGACTGGGCATGACGGCAATTCGAGCCTGATCCTGAAACGCAGGGATACACTTTACTGGGTTTATCACTACGAACGCTGGATACTTCCCCGCCCCGGCAGACTGGGCAAATTACCACCATCAGTCTGCCTACCACCTATTTATATCTACATTCTGACCACACCGGAAGGGAAACGGTCGTGATATTGTACTTTTTAATATAAATGGTACCCGAGTGACATCTATTTAGGCAATTTGTCACAATATCAGGAAGTGCATTGCCAAATGGAAACAAGAGACTATTGTAACTGATGCAAC
This sequence comes from Tinea semifulvella, assembly GCA_910589645.1. Taxonomy (NCBI): domain Eukaryota; kingdom Metazoa; phylum Arthropoda; class Insecta; order Lepidoptera; family Tineidae; genus Tinea; species Tinea semifulvella. The sequence continues at coordinate 1,672,176 of OU342619.1, read as the reverse complement.
AGATATCGTGATCGGATCAGTCGTGCTGGCGATTGAATGAGATGGGACGATCAATGGACGGGGCCTACCATGACCGATTCACTGATCAGTAAATCACAATTATAATAGATACGAGTATGTTCAACGATGCGCTTTCACAATTTAAGGATAAATTGTTCCTATTAATATTACAACAAAATCTAACTTTAACCTAAAAAAAACAAACATAGAAAATAAAAATTAAATACTTACAAAAAATAGCTCCTCCAAATCGCTGTCTTTTGGCATGGTGCCCAATACACTAGCAGCATTTCCCCTTTGAATTAGGATACTTAATTTTTGTGAGAAAAAACTGCCAGCCCTATTGTCACCAGAGACGTCAATGAGCCTTGTGAACAATTTCTTTATAGAATGCTTTCAGTTCCGATTAATAATAATAATAATAATATTAAATTAGACTAAGTACAATATTTTATTTTATGTTTTTTTACTTGTGTTTTGTTTCATATTTTTCATTAAACTTTTTGATTGTTTAAACTTAGAATTTAATTTGATTTCATTCTAATTTTAATGATCCATTATTACGTACCACTTGTATTTTGTGCATGTTGTGGCACCTAAAGGTGGTACATTTATCGATTTAATGTCCTAGTTTTTAAGCAGGTAATAATGTAACCGACCACTGGTTGTCCTTAAATAAATAAATAAATAGGTAAACTTACACATAAACTGCTAAAAACACTTACCCACATTTTGTAAAATAATTTTATGCGTTTTAAGTGACTTCATCCATTTTGGACTATTTTTGTACTCAAGTAGTACACTGTGTACTTCTGTGTACACTGATAATAAAATTGTAAATATGTTTCGATTCTTTTATTGATAAGACTAATGTTATTTTTACTATAGTCCACAGGCCCACATATAAGGGATTTCAGTGATTAATAACACCATTCTGACATGTTAGAGCTGGGGGTCACTCGGAAGGTACCATTCACTTTGTATGCCACATGTTTTTCTCAGTTTTTCATCGTATTTTCTTAAAGTATTGATTTCTAGAAACTGTTATTATTTAATTTGGGACACATCAAATCGACGTGTTTCGCTCCCTATCGCGCTTTTTCCTCTCACTATCAGAATTTGGTCCAATGATAAAAGTTGGGTTTCTCGTCGAAACGAAGCTGTGTATCAACTTTCAGCCTGTTATTAATTACTGAAATCCCTTATATGTGGGCCCGTGGACTATATATGTTACTGTAATTAAGTTATTTCGATAATAGATGTAGTTTTATGTAATATGTAGTTTAAAAGCAGACCAAAACTATATAATATAAAGGGGTTTTCTAATTAAATTGTAATCTTGTTTTTTCTAAAAATTAATACAATTTAACCCAAAATCCTATACAAGATAAATGATCAAGCTCGTCGATGTCTCCACTCTATCAAACTCGAGAAATACCACAAAATAATAAATTAAATAAATTATTGTGTCCCGGCCAAGAATCGATCCCGGCAACTCCACGGATTTAATCGATAGACCACAGAGGCAGTTATGGAATAAGTAATTCTTGTTTTTCCAATAGCGCCTTATAATCAGCGAACCAAACCACTAGGTGGATGATTTTTTTTTATTGAATTTTTATTGCACAATATATACAAGGGGCGGATTTAATGTCGTTAGGTTAGGCTGTCACCTTAGGGACACTGGTAAAGACGTAAGTGCAATTAGAGAAATATGATTACGTAATAAATATGCAAATCTGCTAGACCTAGATTTAAAGATATCAGTCGCCAATCGTTCATGGTACGACCCCTTTTGTTATGATGGCTCTTTTATTCTGCTCAAACAATGCCTATCTAATACCAACAAAATATTAATCTTTATGCATTTTTCTAGAACCTAAATCACAATGATTCATTTATAATCAAAGATATCAAATATAATATAAGAGCACTGATTGTTTTTTCATACTAAATATACAAAATAGTATTTATTTAATTTAAGTATTTATTATATCGTATGACATATTTATAAATTGGTATGTTATTTATACTTACTATGGTAAATTTATGATTGATTTTAACTATTATTATTATTCTTATTTCGTACTCTGCACCCATTATAATAATTTCTCACTCTCCCAAAGGTTAGCTGGTAGAGAATACCATACGGTATTAAGCTCGCCTATGTACATTATTTTATATGTTATATTTTGTGTGCAATAAAGAATTATATTATTATTATTATTATTATTAAATATACAAAATGAATTATTCAAATGGACCTTCATTTTTTAAAAGTGTCTTTAAAGGACATTGTACAGAATACATCAGCCTTAAACACGTATTTTTTTTACATAATAAATATAAATAATATAAATATTTCCAGACAGGTCACACAGCGCCATCTAATTTCCGTGGTAAGCTACGAGGCTTGTGTTACGGAAACTAGATGGTTGATAAACTACATATTATACTTTTTTTTTGTAAACATATAAACACCCAGACCGAGACAAATCATACAATGTACAACTTGCCCCCGGTGGGAATCGAACCCACGACCTCCCGAGTTTACAGCAACGTTTGTTACCACTAGACCACGGAGGCGGTCAAATATGGCGGTAATATATACATAACAGAGTTCATAACCGAGTTGGGATCATCAAATTCCAAGTGTTACAGAATTTGATGATTTTCATGGAGTAATTCACGTCAATATCGCCCAAACACGAAGAGTATACGAGAGTTCATATCGAAGGAAAACCGCAAAAAATAAAGTGCAACTTCTGCCCCATATACTCGTATAGTCAAATTTATCGTTTTACATAATTATTCACAACGTAGCACATTATTAAACAAAATAACACCACTTTTGACTAACAATATCCACAGTAAACTAATTTACAAAACGAAAAACTTGGACTTGACATGTCCGTGCAAAATGGCGCGAAGAACTCCCTAATGGACCTTCAAGACCGAATTATAAACTACAAGGAATAGCTAAAAATGCTCAAAGCCAATTTTGATTAAAAAAAAAAACATTCTGCGCGGACATGTCAAGTGCAAGTTTTTGTTTTGTGAAATTAATTTATTTTTTAATTAATTACTGTGGATATAGTTAGTGAAAAGTGTTGTTGTTATGTTTAATAATGTGAATAATTATGGAAAATAATGAATTGGACTTTAAATATGTCGCAAAAGTTGCAGTTTTTTTTGCGGTTTTCCCGCGCTGTGAACTCCCATATTATACCCGTCGTGTTTCGGCTATAATACCGCGAGTGACTCCAAGAAAAGGATCAAATTCTGCAACATTTGGAATTTGACGATAACCTCATTAACTTATAAGAAAGAAAGATTTATGACGTCAGACTTGGCTGTATGGGCTAGACCCTTTGCCTTCCCTATCACCTCATTCATCATCCATAGGGAGAAGAGAACACTAACATAAAAAAAACTATTATTCTAGACTAATATCTTATTCTATTGATAGAAATGAACTTTTCCTTACAAACTACGAGTATGTCGGAAAAGACAAAAAAAAAATTTGCGTCTTAATACAAACTGTTTATTTTAAAATACCCAATGGGGTGTTCACTAACTTTTTATCACGATAGATGGCGCATGATAGATGGTACCCAATAGAACTGTTAGTTGCATAGAAAACTTGTATTTTTATTACGTAATTTATTATTTTCTGGATATTATGCCGAAGTAAGCAGCTTTTAAGTGTACAAATCGAGATTTCCAAGCGAAATCCAAGATATGATGATCTCAATATTGCCGTTCTATAAATTAATCCTTTTTGATTTTTAAAGACGGTGTTCGCTTTACTGTTTCGTCTTTTAAGATAGGTAACGTTAAGTTAAAACACATATTTCTGTTATAAAAATAAAAAAACTACAAAAACATTTAAAAAATGATCCGTCATAGGTGTAAACAAGGTACCAGTGCCGCTAGCGACATCTACAAAAAGCTTTGCCTGATACACCCCATTTGTATGGAGAAGCCAAAATTTTTTTGTCATGGTTACTTAGGAAAAGTTTTTTGTTTCTTTCAATAGAATAACATATAAGTCTGGAGTTCCATACAAAAGAATACGCGGTATATTTTCACTGTTGCTGCCGCTTGTCAGTGGAACAAGCTACCCCCCCTGGCTATAAGGCGTGCACCGTCCGTCAACGTATTTAAAAACCTTCAAACCAGATTATTTCTTGAGAAACAGAATGTATGTGTCTCAAATTAGTTGTTTAACAATTTATTTATATATATTTATTTATAGTGTATGTTTATGTATGTATGTATTATATAGTATGTATGTGTATTGTTTTTTTTATATTGTGTATGTATATGTATATTTAATAAATGCGTAATTATGTTTATTTACTAATTTAAGCTATTTTAATATTTTTCTTTATCCTGCCCATCACCTTACATGATCCCCAAGGTTAGCTGGTGAAGATTGCCTTATGGCGTTATAGATCGCCTATGTACTAGGTTTTTAAGTGCAATAAAGTATTTAAATAAATAAATATATTTAAAGTCTTTGTAGCGCAATAAAAAACAATAATAAAAAGTATTAAGTTATTTTATTAATTTTAATAAATCTTAGAATAAACAATTATTATGTTTTTCTAAATCGGGATCTAAATGTCTTATGTCACTTTTGTTCCATGTCAATGTAATATTGGTAGGGACTGATATCGGTCGTCAGTTGCTCGTCGTGCTTCGCATATATAAAAAAAAGTTAGATTTAACTAGCCCTGTGTAGCGTAATGTTTCTGAAGAACTATCTAAAAGGATAGATAAACAGAAAGTAGAAATATAATATTAAAATTCTTCATCAAAGTTCTTGATCCATTAGTTTTTGCTTCTTCTTTCTGAAAATACATATAATACATTATATATTAAAATATATATATTTTTATACATTCGAGGCATTTTTAACTTTAATAGTTACATTTACAGTGACTTCATTTTGGTGCAGCTCAGCCTTAACATCGGTGTCAAATAGTTTGTAAGAAAGCTTTCCTTAAAAAAAACATAAAAGGTTGCGGTTCGATCCCTGGCATGTAGCAATGAGAAATACACTTTTCTTACAGGCATTCCACGTTAAGCTGTAGGTCCCGGTTCCACTGTCTATTATTTTTTACTACATAGCGCTCATCGATGTACTGTAAAATGTTTTATTTATAGTGCTCGGTCCCCCAACGGGAGATCACTTCCTAGAGAAGTGCTCCTAGAGGAGAACTGAAGTAGCCGAACTCAGATCCCCTGGGCTCGTGAGCCATACAGGCGCTGTTATACCAGTAACGGTGCGCAGCACTAAAGGTGCATGGATTACCAGCGGGTGATTACTCGCTGAGATCCTGCCGGGGAGAACGGGGGATTGTCAACACCCCCAACCCTGCCCCATTAGACATCTGGGCCTGGACGACCCCACTGTCTGTCTGCAATAAAGAGATTATCTATCTACTAAAATGGATTTAAGAAGACCATTGTCATGTGAATTAATATTTTAAGTTTGATGCAGCGCAGGATGACCTAGTTAATAAAATTTGGCAGATATCAAAGATATAGAAGTCGTAATACCGACTTGTTGAATCGTTAATAAATTGACATCAAAGCCAATCCTTCAGACATTTGTCCTGGAATATCTCCAGCAGTGGAGTTTAGGAGTTGTGTTCTAGGCGCTGTACGATGATCATAAATCATGCTGGAATACCTTTATAACACGACGACTTGGTCCATGAAGAGATTCACTGAAACTAAAAGTGGTGGACATTAAACAAATGAAAAATACTGACATTTGTAGGTCTAGCACAGAGATTTTGAAACCTATTTCGTCTACCGTCCACTTTGACCGAATATAACTAAATAATCGATGTTGTGTAATAGGTAAGTTTTAATTTCAGTAAATGTTAAAATATAAAGTTGCCCCCCTAAACCTTGCCAACGCCTCCCAGTTTATTCTGGGCTCCTTACCGCCCCCCTCTAGACGTCTAGCAGCCCTTTTCTGTCACTGTTGCGCTTAGCAAACGTTATACATATATGTGTATGTATATATATGTTGTATTGTATGTATTATTGTGTGTATGTATGTATGTATTTATGTGTGTATATAATTTACATATTGTTTATTGCTTACATCGTTTAGTTATAATATATTTGATTTTTACCTGCACCCACCGTTCACTTTAAATGATTTATCTGTCCCTAAATGGTGGGTTGGCTGTCAGAGAATGTCTATCGGCATAAAGCCCGCCCCTTGTACATAGTGCAATAAAGTTTTAAATAAATAAATAAATATAATGAAATCCGTTAACTATAAATATATCACGCTATTTAAGTTGATATTTGCACGGCTGCTTTCAAGATCGAGCGCTTATAGAGTTAAGAATTGAATTACATATTTAACAAAATTTAAAAATATATATATTATTTTTAATTTAATGTAAATGACATTATAATTTTAGCTTAAGTAATCATGACATTTTTATTATTATTATTTTTTAAATTAAAACTGTTATTTATATTTTAAATGTACCTATGTAAGTATAACATTTTTTTTTTCTTCATTATTACTGTAAGGTCTTTGCTATTATAAATTATAATAATACAATTTAGTATTAAGTATGGCAATGCCAATTTACAGCTGCTATTTATTATTATTTCAATAAATAGATTACTTATAATTTGACGGTTTCTACTGTTCCTGACCAGTAATTTTAAACCCATTACCAATTATGGAGTTGTTCAGCTGATATTATGTTTTTGTTTTGATCACTAGTAAATATTATAATGTATACATTATGGAAATTAAATAAAATTATAATTATAAAATGTAATAAAACTGTTATGACGTGTAAAAGTGCTAAAAATATTGCCTATTTACTGAATAAATTATTTGATTTTGATTTTGATTTTTGAACGCTTTGCATCCCTCTCGCTTGCACAATTTTATTTATTATTATTATATTTTTTATTTATTTAAACTTAATTGCACAAAGTACAAAGGCGGACATAATTCCGCTAGACATTCTATGACGGTCAAACCTTCGGGACAACGACAGCAGTAAGTACAATCTAATATTCTCAAACATTTTTCTAGTCTAAGTCAAATTTTGAGAAATGCAGTTCTCTCTACTAACTACTTTCTATATAAATCAAAATGATAATTTATTTTGGGATAAGTAAAGTGCAATAAACTATTTAATAATAATAATAATAATAAACAGGCAACGCCGGGTCTAATAGGTAGTTTAAAATAATTTGTTCTTACTCATCAATAACTATTTTTGGGTTGGTAGTGCCTTTATTTTTTCCAATAGTTGTTGCCGAAGTCTTTTTAACTGTTGTCTTCAATTCTTCACGACTATCTTTGTAATCTGAAGATTAAAGTGACAAGTCAATATCAACACAACAAGAAGCGAGAATTAAAGCTAGACCAATCGCTATATAATGAATTAGTGTATGACAGTCATTGCCTATTATGGTCGTGTTCGATGTGGAATTTTAAATTGATTACTGTATTGTGGTCAGTCTTAAATTCGGCCTTAAAATTAACCGCAGTAAGACTAAGGTAATGATTGTAGACCGTGCCAACGATAACTGGCCAGAAATTAAACATATAGCAAAATGCAATGTTGTCCAGTCATACATTTATCTGGGAGCAATAATATCGAATAGCGGTGGATGCGAGGAGGAAATTAAGCGTCGTATGGCAGTGTTGAGGTCTGCTATGGAGAAGGGAACCGAAACATTACGAAAGCTACTAAAATCCGGCTGGTCAGAGTTCTTGTGTTCCTCATTTTACTGTATGCTGCAGAGATGTGGACCCTGTGCGAAACTGAAATAAAACGGATTAATGCTCTAGTAATGTGGTTTTGGTGGGGAATGTTAGGCATATCGTGGACGGAGTTCCGAACCAACTAATCCATCCTGGAGGAACTGGAGATAGGGCAGCGCCTTTCCTCAATCGTACAATCACGCATTCTCACTTTCTTTGTACATACATCCATTGAGCGCCTTGTAGTTCAGGGAAAAGTCGATGGCAAGAGGATGTGTGGTAGGTCTCCGATGAGATGGACTGATCAGGTTAAAGCAGCAATGGATCACCCCCTACATGAGTGCTCCAGGAAGGCTGCAGTTCGAGACGAGTGGCGACGGCTTGTTAAGCGTGCCACTGACACTCAAGTGACGACCACGACCACTGTGCCAAGAGTGTAGCGACTAAGAAGAATTGTGTCACGGACAATATGCCGACCGCGTGCTACAGAAGTGTAAAATACGTTCTTCTTCGACAAGAGAATCTCGTGTAAGTTTATTTTTGTAAGGTACTGGTGTACGGTGTCGAAATAATTGATTTATGATCTTGCGTCGAGCACCTGCGAAGGCATACCTACCTCTATATCTGCATAGACCTCTCCGGTGGACCGTAGTGTGCGTAGACATATTTCTGAAATTTGACCTACTCTTCCTGTACTTAGCCTTTGTTAATAAAACACTTACCCAAATTATCTTTGTATATCTCAGCTAGCTCTAACTCAATTTTGGCATCTTCATCATCAGCTTTTAAATCCTCCATTTTTTTCAGCACCTTATGTGGTATTGGGATTAACTAAAATAAACATTTAAAAAAATTATTAGGTTTCTTAATTTTAGAGCTAAACCTAGATTCACTGCTTATGCCGTTTCCTGTCTTCACTTCCACCTATCTTTTTCCTATTCGCATTCACCTATAAACCACCGTCACTATAAAGCAGATATAACATTTATATTTAAAATAAAGGGTGTCCAGCGGGAATTTATCAACTTTAAAATTTCATATAAAAAAAACTACATAGTTTTTTTTTTATTAAAACAAAATGTACAACATTAATGCGGATTTCATTTCGTAAACACTATATCATTTAAATGATGACCGTTTTTTTGTACGCACTCCTGTAGTCGGACCCTTACATTTGCAATCACGCGACGGCAAAGCTCTGGAGTAATGCTTTGAACTTCACGGCGAATATTGGCCTGCAGGGCTTGAATTGCCCGGGGATTGTTCTCATAAATCTTCGATTTAAGGTAAGCCCATAAAAAAATCGCAGGGCGTAAGGTCGGGTGAGCTGGGTGGCCATGAGATGTCTCCGTACTTGCTGATCAGTTTATTTGGAAAAATTGTTCTTAACTTTTCCATCGACACCCTAGCTGTATGCGGAGTGGCACCGTCTTGTTGAAATTGTGTCCTATTGTTGTGACCTGAATACAGCTGCAATTGCGGTAGCAGAAATTCGTCTATCATACGGCAATACACCGGAGAAGTGAGTGTTTCTCCTTGGTTAAAAAAATAGGGCCCGATTACACCGCTAGCCGAAATGACACATCAAACTGTGGTTTTCAAGCAATGTAAACGTTTCTGGTAGCGTTCTCTTGGGTTGTTCGGGCACCAGTATCTCATATTCTGTTTATTCACATATCCATCAATGTGGAAATGTGCTTCGTCACTAAACAAAATGTTTCCCAACGTGGTAGGTGTTCGAAAGCGTTCCAGCATTGTTTTTGCGAAGGTTTCTCGCAAAGGATAGTCACTTTCGTTGAGACCCTGAACAATTTGCATTTTGTATGGATGGAGTCTTAATTTCTTCTTCAAAATAACATGCACTGTTCACTTTTTGATTCATGTGGAGGCTGCAATTTTCCTAATCGACTTGCGTGGATTTCTAATGATTTCATGTCGAACTTCAGACACACGTTCGGGCGTTGCTGCTGATGTTGATGGTCCTGAAGGAGTTCTGTTGAGCATTGTCCCTTCTTGCCTAAATAACAAATTAACTGTCCTGAATTACTAGCTAGATGTAAAATAAAGCATGCAGTCCCTCTTCAGTCAGTTTAGCTATTTGTTGTTATATAAAGAAATATAAAGTCGCCCCCCTAAACCATGCCAACACCTCCCATTTTTCTCTGGGTCCCTTACCGCCCCCCCTCTCGGCGTCCAGCGCCCACTTTTTGAAAGACTATTAGATAAACTTAAAAACAAACGTTTTTTAGTTCTATGTCAATGATATACTGATAGATGAGAAAATAGCTCTGTATTAGCAAAGAAAGAGTGTGATTTACATTGTTTTTGGTGGGAATATCCTTAAGATCCGGTCGAGTAGTGACGGGAAGGTTGACGTCATCATCCAATTCCGCAGACGGCTCCTCATCCACGTCTGGTGGTAGCCCTGGACATAACAATAGCCGTTTTTATGAATAGCGGGATTATGAATCAATTACAAAATTCGGTTCTTCATCATTATCACAGCCCCTAGAACTAAGAGTCCTAGACCTCCACTGTTGGTGATGGGCCTTCTAGAATTTTCTGGAGAATTTAGCCTACACTCTCCACGCTGGCCATACGGGTTGGCGAGGGTTTGATGTCAATTTTTTTAATGACTATTTATTAACGATTCCACAATTGGTATTAGTGGAACTGGGATCGATAGATTAAAGTGATCTTCGAGGGACAGGAACGGTGGTGTTGTAAATCTATGACAAATGTACGTAAGAAAAGTGTTTTTCACATTGGTAGGTACATGCTGGGATTAGAACCCTCCTCTTTAGGAAAGTGTTCTTACAACCGAGCCACCACTGATAATAATTCGGTTATTCGAATGAAATCCCTGATACACAAATTATTTATTCATTAAAAATATTTGAAAATAAAAAAAACTTTAAATCTACTACTGTGATTATCTAGATGAGTACCTAAATGAGGAGAAGGAAGAACATAGAGCCAAAGACTGTATTCAGGAATAGACGAGACTCGTAAATATATTCACACTAACAAAAGTAACGGTGACCCGCTGGTAATTCATTTATATTCAGGCTGACTGTATATCTAAATAATGGAGAGACACAGGCTAATGATACTGATGATGATGACGATGACATAGAGCCAGAATTAAACTAACTTACCTCTCGAAGTATCAGCATACTTGGTGCCAGTGATAGCCAACATATTTTTTGTAGTAACGCAATAAATATTTCCAATAAAGACTATAAACAAGAAACATTTTACGAAAAACATGATTTGTGATTTGTTGAAAAGCGATGCTTACTAGATTTAATATGGTTTTATTTTGGAGTAGACTATTGTTTTTTTTTTTATTTAACAATTGTAACAAAATATAAAATAAAATTAATACTACGGATACGGATATAAGTCCCGTTCGCGTGGAATGGTCGCAAGAACGCTGCCTGCATTTCCCAGCTGAATTGCAATACTAATTATTCGGGCGAAGAAAGAGCCAGCCCTCTTGTCACCGGAGGACACACGCGGTGTTATGTCTATAAAAAACTTTTTGGCGCTTGGTGTTTCTACAGCAAACAGCACAAATAAGTAATCTATTAATATGCATTTTCCGCCGCGGTTTTTCTCTTTTTGCGATGTCTCCCTAAGGTGTGACGCGGCAAAGGTGTTGCACGTGGCTTTCCACATCAGAGCACGTCTTTGTTTCCAGGAGACCAACGTCATAACCCTGGTGGTAAGCCCTTAGTTTATTTTGTAGAATAGTTTTAATTTCACATTTTTAATTTAGTTTGATTTACAATTGGTTTTTTAATCTATTTTATATATACATATATTTTTGTATTTGATTATATGACCGCCTGCGTGGTCTAGTGGTAACAAACGTTGCCGTGAACTCGGGAGGTCGTGGGTTATATTCCCACCGGGGGCAAGTTGTACATTGTATAATTTGTCTCGGTCTGGGTGTTTATATGTATAATATGTATATATTTACAAAAAAAAAGTATAATATGTAGTTTATCAACCATCTAGTTTCCGTAACACAAGCCTCGTAGCTTACCACGGAAACTAGATGGCGCTGTGTGACCTGTCTGGAAATATTTATTTATTTTTTATTTATTTATTTAATATGTAGTACAACTCAGCCTAAGAATCTAAAGACACTTATACAAATTAAGTTAATATTAAAATTATTAGGACCCATGCAGCCACGTCTTAACTTATTTTGTATAAAAATATTGCCTTCTTCCACTGTAATTTTTTAGTTTTATTAAATATATATAAATAGATATTCAAAGTAAATTAATATAAATTAAATTAAAAGCTACCTATATAATAATAAAATTAAAAATAAACTAATAAATTCGATAGTAATTGTGTCTGTCAGTGTGTTACGTGCTACGAAGATAGTCTACAGCCTGAGAAAGTACAAAGGCAACTTATTAATACAATAAAAATAATAAAAAGGGCTATAAGGGGGATGAAAGTTTGTAAAGATATTACGTCATTTTTAAAGCTAGAAG